>JAQSVV010000147.1:0-1304833 GCA_036375495.1 Agrotis segetum
GGCACGGCACCGGCATGGCCCTGCACCGGCACCGGCGCCGGGGTATCGTTTTTCCACTGCGCCGGTTCCTACACCGGCGCCGGTTCCTCAGCATGGTTTTATTTCTTACTAGCTGTGCCCGCGACTTCGTTCGCGCGGATGTCGGAATTTAACAATGTATTTTTTAGTGCGAAGCGACTAATTCTCGCCACGTTTTTCAATATATTTGAATAACAATTCAAGAATATTTGATGTGTTTGATCGCCCTCTGTTGTTCAAAGGCAGTACCATTCAATTGCTACTGGATTAGAGTAATGAATGAAAAATGAATTAATGAAATAAAAAAATATTATGTTGATATAAATAATAAATAAAAATGTTATGTTTCATTTATGTAATTCATTGAATGACACACAAGAACATATATTTCTTGTAAAAAACAAAATAACATGATCATTAGACTTTCAGAAGGTAAGAGGCAAAATTAACCTTATTACGAGCCACAAACCGAGTCTCACGCCCTCCGCCCCGCGTCCTCCTACACGCCTGCGCACTCACACACGCACACGGCTACAATTCATACACACATTATGCACATTTGCCGGCCGGCTTCGACTGGGAAGCTTGCTACCCCGGCGACGGCGACGGCGCCGGCAGGACTCAACGCCGGGCCGACGCCGGCGCCGGTAAGTGGAAAAGCGAGCCATACATTTTCATGTATTCTTGCTTCCCCGGCACCGGCGCCGGTGCCGGCGCCGGCTAATTGAAAAACGCCAGGCCAGCACCGACTAGGAAGCTTATTACCCCGGCGCCGGCAGGACTCATCGCCGGGCCGGCGCCGGCCGCCGGTAAGTGGAAAAGCGAGCCATACATTTTCATATATTCTTGCTTCCCCGGCACAGGCACGGCGCCGGCGCCGTCGCCGGTGCCGGTGCCGTGCCGTCTAATGGAAAAACGCCCAATGACTCACTCACTGATAAATGCTACTTTTTTTTGCACATGAGGGTTCTTTTTAGGGCGCGTGGCCAAATTCGACCCCTAAGGTGTTGATTTTGGGGTTAATAATATTTTAGTATGAAACTTCGTTACTACGACACCTGCGGTCAAAAATTTATCGGGACGTTACTGGGCCGTACGGGTACGTATTAGGGCAGCCACTGGCTTTGGAATGACGTCATTATACTGAATTCATAGCGACGTTACTGGGCCGTATAAGGCAGCCAATGACGTTGGAGTGAAGTCATGCCAAACCATGTATAAATCCACGGTCTCTTTGAAATGGGTTGTTATTGAAACACTGTTTACACTGGTAAACTTGACACTTCTATTCATTGTACCGATGCAATTTTGATGCTCACAATAACTTCTCAACAAAACAAAATTAATTCCTTAGACGTTGTCAACTTTCAGAATAGGTAATATAGCGCTATTGTAGATACTAAATACAAATACTGTACACATTCATGATTGTACTTATTTTTTTATCTTTATCTATATCTTATCTCAGTAATTCCTGCCAAAAAAAAATTGAATTTGAAATCTTAGCACAACAAAGGTGGTTAGTTAATTTTAGGATCGTTCATTAGTGAAAATATGTATAATTTTTTGAAGTGACGTTTACGAGGTTTTCTTTTATTGACAAAAGATACTGGATTCTAATATGTACAGGTAAGTATTGAATGATAAACAAATCAATAATTATGTAGTTGTAATCTTCGTACAACAAATCAATACAAAAATTATGTAGTTGTAATCTTCGTACATACATTAGCGATAACATGATTTGAAAGTCAATTATTTATCCGATTTCAGATCGTTTGTTTTTCGATGTTATTGTTTTATTACATTTCGTTCTTTTTTTTTTTAATCATCAAATGAGTCCTCCCGCCCTGGGTAGGACGGAAGGGAATGTCAGACTCTTACTGACTAAAATCCACGGATGCCCTTTACGTTCTGGGGCCACGGTATCGTGGGTTAAGAAATTTCCCGCGACCCTAGCAGGCATTTGGCGCGAAACACGACTCGCCACCGACCCGGGCTTGGACCTTGGTCGGACGGCGAGTTAGGTACCCATTACTCACCGTCCGCAAGCCCGCTCCGCCGCTTGAGTCCACTCCACTGCCGCGAAGAGTTTTTGCCCGCATCCCAGGGTGCACCGGCCCGAAAAACTGGTCTTCCCCCCGGACGTATCCGAGAGGGAACTCCAGTACACGAGCGCACGTTGAGGTTTCCTGTCTAAGCACCCCATTACATTTCGTTTTCGTTCTTAGATAAAAATAGTTGTGTCAATTAGACAACACGTCTATTCTATGTTTATGTAAAAAAGCGAAAGGTCACTCACTCAATGACTCACTCACTGATTAATGCTATTTTGTTTTTCACATGAGGGTGCTTTTTAGGGCGCGTGGCCAAATTCGACCCCTAAGTTGTTGATTTTGGGGTTATTAATATTTAGTATGAAACTTCGTTACTACGACACCTGCGGTCTAAAATTTTGAAAAGGGTATCTTTTTAGGACGTAGGTGCTCATTAGATAGTACAATTTTAGCTAAAATGACTCCAAGTTTCTTTTACACTTTGATTTATAATTAACACTTTCACTGTCCGCGCAGCAGACACAATACCTAAACAATAGTCGTGAGTCACATGTGATTCATCGGACAGGGAAGTGGTTAATGTTATTATTATTTTTTAAAGGATTCGTTTTATGACGTAAGTGCTCAGTACCTAGCTATACATAAATAGTCGCTGGCCAAAGCCAGTGTGATTATCTTCCAAAAAAAAAAACGCTACAGAATTGAACTATATCATAAACTCATAAATGAAAATATTTCCAGGTGATAAAACGTCAAGAGTAGTCACAAAAATTGGACTAGCTCATTCAGAAGAGAGCTCTTCGAGAGACACTACCTCCTAGCTGTCCGTCCACCCCAGACAACGTCACCACGAAGCTGCCTGTAACGCTCGGTGAAGGCTGAGCGATCCCATTGGTGGTAGTAGACTTCACCAGAACCGCCTGTGAACCACATTAGTCGGAGTCTGTCACCAAACAGTTTCTACTTTTTATTTTATTTTTACTAGCCATGTATGTCCCACTGCTGGGCAAAGACCTCCCTCATATCCTTCCAAGTGATCTTTGCTAGTGCCACTTCAAACCAGCCATCGAAGTACGCATATAGATCGTCCTACCACCTCTTTCGGCACACAGTTTCTACTGTGTTCCGTTTATACGCAAGAGTTCCAGTTCGCTTCTGAGTAAGCTCAACAAAGGCGGGTCTCATCTCTGCTTCTGATTGAAAGAACAAGCAAACCTATATCATCATCTGCCTGCCTTTTCCCAACTATATTGAGGTCGGCTTCCAGTCGAACCAGATGCAGCAGTAATTTTTGTGGAGCGACTGCCTATCAAACTTCCACAAACCAGTGATATATAAGGTATGATAGATAAGGTAATATGATACCCCATGGTAAGACTGGTTGTCAGACTTTTATGAGCTTCTGAATAATAGTATCAAAGATATACCTACAAGGGACAGCCGGGACCAACGGCTTTACGTGCTTTTCGAGGCACGGAGGAAACTCGCTATGACAGATTGTCACCAGACCAACTTCGGCAAGCGCGGCTTAACCCGGAAGATCGGAGTGTGCGGCTGTAATACTTTAGCCACGAGCCATATAAAATGTATAAAAAGCGAGCTGGTACGTCAGGCATCCAGGGACAGCTATATGAGACAAAATTAATCAGCCTAATATATTTCAGATTGAAACATAACGATTCTGTCACTCATTTCAATTTGGCGACGAACAGAGATGACATAGGCGCTTTCGATGACATTTGTTTTAAAGCAAAGTAAAAACTAATAAAAAACCACTCATTGTATTTATTCAAGCCAAACATAGAGAAAATGATAAACTTCTAACTTTCAATAGCAAAACTGAGTTGGCTAAATATTTTGACAGTTATTTGGATATTAGAAAAGCTTTTGATCCAAGCAATAAAGATGTCATTTTCGGAGAAAAGTTTGATGATACTGAATGCTTTTTCGTTATGTATACGACAGCTAAAGACGATCCCAATAACAAGATATATGAAGGTTCTTTAGATGATAAATTGAAGGAACTTATTGGAACTGGAGGCAGCTGCACACAGCCATCATATAGCGATGAAGATTTGGATTTTTTATGTAAAATAGTAATGAAAGAAGAAGTAAGAATACTAGCGGAACAGGTAGCTATGTTTATTTGTGATGAGTCTGATAGCGAATTATCTATGAATAATAACCTCATGTTACGCTATCATGTCATTTTACAACTCAACGTTTTAGACGTTTCAGAAATCAAACCTGAAGGATATCGTGTAGCCAGCTTTAGAAAAGACTTTTTTACAACGAAAGATGAATTTCTTGTACTGATCAAAAATGTATTGTGCTTAGAAGTTCTCAAAAAGCGAAAGACTGAAGAGAATGATTTACAAAGCTTATTGCGCATATTTCTTTGTGAACCCTCTGATGTATTGGTACTAAGTAAACTAATAGGAAATGTTCTGACATATAAAAACGGCAAGCTTGAATTTATTAGCAAATCAATGACAATGGATCTAAAACGAGAACTCGATAAAGCAAATGTCCCTGAGGCAACAGTCTATGAAGCAGCAGAACTGGCTGCCAAGGACCATTTACTGTCTCTGAAGTTTAAAGTCCCGGCTTTATTTGGCAACAAAGATTTAGCGGTTAGAGGCAAACCCGAAAAAATTGAAAAGAGATTAGCCTATCTGACGGCAAAAATCATAGAAATAATAGAACAGTCGAAGTCCAATAACATTGTAACTATAGATGAGTCCCTAGAAAATGGATTTCTGCAGTTAAATGGAGGCATAGCTTCTGCAGTGGGTAACGTACTAGTTTTCGATGAAGTTACTAAACTTTTGAAGTTTACAGAAAACGATGAAACACTGGGAAATCTTGCTAAAGGATGGTATAAAATGTTGAATAGCAAAATCAAAAACTTACACGAATATAGATTGGAAGTCAAAGTTAAAAAGTTTCCAAAACTTTCGTTCGAACGAGGTGAATACGATGTGGGTTTGGTGAGAGATTTCTATGACAAATTATTGTTTTTTACTAACCAAGCCGATCAGAGCGGCGTAGAAACAATTTTGAAAGATGAAATCGAAGATCAAGCGTGCAAAGATATAAATGATTTAAAACTTCGACCAGATCTCATATTTCTAAAATATCATGATGAAGTACAGAAACTGTGGATGACTCCAAAAGTGGGATCATATCTTACAAAAACAAGTAAACTTTTGAGAATTCTGTAACTAATGCTATGAATGAGCTATTGATGGGTGTTTTAAAAACAATGGATAAGATGAAAAATAAAGATTTTACATTTAATGAAGATGCTGTTAAACGATTAGAGTTGCATGCTGAAATTATAGGAACTGTTATTGCTACAGGAAGCTGTATATTAACAGTTGCTAAACTGGAACAATTTCTTGGAAATAAAGACTATGTTGTTTTGGACTTGGAAGACGTTTTCAAGCTGCCTTTGAAGACCCATGACACTTTACTTAGAGAATTAGCAAACACAATTCAGAAGAAAATACTTATTTTTGTTTGTAATAACTTTCAAGATACTACAAACTCTCGTGAAAAGCTTGAAAATGTCGCAAAATCTATTGCTGGAAAGCAAATAATAGTCGTAACGAACAAAATATCAATCGACATAATAGCTGAATATTTTTCTCAAGCAAAATTGATCATTGACAACACTGTTTTCACAGACATCAATATTAAATCGCAAAAGAAGCTTCTAGCGACAACTAAACTAAAATTTCAAGGTGTAAGCTCAAGTTTGGACACAATTGTAGATGACGAGTCTGTAAATTTAATAGACGAAGATGTATTGAATCAAATGATAAACAATGAAACTATAGAAATTGGCAAATCAGTCGTTTATGATGATTACTACAAAGTAAAATCATTTTACATTGACAGAAGAGTGAGTCGTAAAATAAAGCAGGAAGAAGAATATGAGATCAAAGACCACGTATTAGAAACATTGTTTGACTTAGATGAGGATGTTGTGCATGTAAGAAATTTGCCTAAATTCGGTAAGTCAACTATGCTCACTCATTTGTCCCGAAAAACAAAGGACCTAGATCCCAAAGTATGGATAGTAAGAGTGAACTTTTTGGAATACCAAGAGATCCAGATATTAGAGAAGTGGCAAGAGAGTAGAAGAGTCATCAGTAAGTTGGAGAGTGTAAAGTTCATGTGCTATGTTGCTCTCAGTGCAGATTCTAAAGACTGCTTCAAAGACGGTGAAGTTTTAATTGAACTAGAAGAATTGGCAGATAGAACTGTTGTCTTCAATAGGTGTTCTGGCGGCAATACACTAAAATTTCAAGTGAAATTATTCTTAAATTTTTACAATCAAGGCAAATTGATATTTATTTTTGATGGTATTGATAGGGTATGCCCGAGATATGAGGATGAAATTTTGTCATTGTTAAAAGGTATTGTTGATGGTACACGGCAACGTAAAATCTGGATCACTAGCAGTTTTGATCTAGAAAGCGAAAATATTTTAAAAGACAACTTCGCGCCGCCATATTTTATAGAACCATTTTCTCTAACAGATGTTGATGCATATTGTAAAAAATTCTGGAAGTCAAAAATTCAATTTGAAGATCTAGATAGCAGGCAATTAGAAAATGTACATGATTTTGTAAATTTTGCAATGACCCAACTAGCAGTACCTAGTCCACGTACGGATATGGACAGTGTATTTTTTAAATATTACCATTTAAATTTTTTGAAATTTTTGAAAATGGAGGCTTCTTCTATTTTAAATTTTCCTTATGATAACATTAATAATGTAGTGCAGTTATTGGAAAGAGAACTGTCATATTGTCCTTCAGAATATTTCCAAACACAACCGTACCATTTAAAGAACTTAGCTGAAAGTTTTTCTGATAAGATTTTAGATGTTAGTCAAAGATTTTTTCATGACTGCAAAACACTGTATGAGTTATTCAATTGAAATTGATTATAGTATGATTGTATGCAAAGCTTTGAATACTCGTACGTTGTTTTGTTAGCAATGTACATAAAAATATTATATTGTAATAAAGATAAATGATAGAATGAATGTCGTTTTTTTTTGTTCCACAATGTAGTTTAAAATTTTTTTTAGCTACCTTTGTCGCGCTGTCCATAGTCTAAAAAAACAAGGTCTGGCACTCCCGCAGTGACACATGTTGACGTCACTTTTCAGTTGCCAGTTAATTGCAACAAAATACGAAAATAAGGAAACATTTTTTGTTTAAAAAAAAAAAAATCATTTAAATTGTATTTAGCATAGCAAACGATACAATTCAATACGTATACCAACAGAATTGTTAAATAAAACCACAGCGTTTTATCGTATTCGCTTAAGTAATAAATGCGCTTAGGGAGTTATAGCCACAGGTTAGGTCAATGTTTTATTAGGTTAAATTTCCCCAAACTGTAAAGTTTGAGAACCAGCAGATAGCGATGATGACGTAGGCTTGTGTCACCCACGTGACCACTGTGTTTCGGAGTGCCATACCTGGCGAAGTATATTATTATACCATGGCGCTGTCTATCTGCATACCTAATATAGATCGCGTGATGATACAATATAATGATGACATGGAGCAGATCTTGACTAAATAATTACAGCAGCACAGGCCGATCTTTTCGGTTAAGCCGCTTGCCGAGGTTGATCTGAAGATGGGTGACCATCTGTCATATCGAGTTTCCTCCGTGCCTCGGAAAGCACGTAAAGTCGTTGTTCCCGGTTGTCATTTGTAGATCTTTGACAGTCGTTACTGTTAGTGAGAAGCTCTAAAGTCTGACAACCAGTCTTACCATGGGGTATCGTATTACCCAGTTACTGGGTTGTGGAGATCCGATAGTCAGTCGCTCCATGTAAAATACTGATATTCAGCTGCATCTGGTTTGACTGGAAGCCGACCATAATATAGTTGACCGTGACCATACCTACCAAAGATCTAATGAATGCAGTATATATTTGAACAAGTTTTTCACTAATATTTTAACATTTTGTTTCCAAGGTTAAGTTTGGAGGAAGTGTTTTTTGAATAATTAGTATGCACGATAGATTTAGATTATTTTAATGCTTGGAAAATAAGGCAAGCATTTACAAAGTAGTTTAATAAAATATATATAATATATATTCCACAACTATCACACAACGACATCTAGTCCCAAGCTAAGCAGAGCTTGTGTTATGTGTACTAGACAACCGATAAACATACTTATATATTTCTATAATACACATTATAGATAAATTACACCCAGACACAAAACAAATGATCGTGCTCATCACACAAACATTTGTCCTGGTTGGGAATCGAACCCACGACCTCCGGCATAGCAGTCAGGATTACTAATCACTAGACCAACAGGCCAGTCAAGCTGAATAAAACAAAATACCTAAATCCTTGTAAAAATCCTTGATTGCAAAAACTAGTTAGGTATAACATATTTGCGAGATGAGAAGGCGCCCACACCACCTACTGCATATCTTTGACTAACTATAAACCTACACTTCAAAAATAGTTTGTCATAAGCATGAGCATTCCGTAGCCAAATGGAAAAAACGGAACCCTTATAGATTCGCCATAGCTGTCTGTCTGTCTGTCCGTTCGTATGTCATAGCCAGTTTTTGACGGATGTACAGTCACGAGCAATAACATGTATACACTTAACGTTATTCACCGTTATGCCGACCTGTGGACGCTTACCTTAAAAGTAGCCAGGAAGAATTTCTTGAGTGAAGAAATAAAGTGAATGAAAAACGTTGAGAGATTTTTTTTTAAATATAATTAGAACCTATTTTCTTCTGCAACTGCTTCAGTTGAAAACAGCTGTTTTAAATATTACCACTCAGTTATACTGACATTATTACTTTAGGTAACAACTTTCATCCTACTACTATTATAAAGGCGAAAGTTTGTAAGTATGGATGTATGGTACTCTTTGTTTGTTACTCTTTCACGCAAAAACCACTGAACGGATTAAGCTAAAATTTGGTACACAGATAGTTTATAACCTGGATTAACACATAGGATAGTTTTTATCCCGATTTTATGTTCCTGTGGGTTTTCGAGTTGTAGCGGGTGAAGCCGCGGGCAGCAGCTAGTTGTAAATAATATAAACGTCTTTATACATAATCTCACCTCGCGTTCAAGGTGTAGATCTCAATCCGTCGCCCTCAGCCTACATTTAAGAAAAAACTTTAACTCAAATGGAGATTTGTATACAAGGTCTTTAATTTAAGAAAGGTCTTATTTAGTTCTTGTTTTTAGGGTAAAATGACATCTGTATAAATGATCCAAGACAGGTGATAGATGGAGAAGAAGAGGAAGGCCAAAGGAATGAAAGAAGAGGAATGATATGAAAGAAAAAGAAGTAAATTATGGCACTTTTTTTTTTTTTAGCGTGGTAAAATCATCAAATGAGTCCTCCAACCCCGGGCAGGGCGGGAGGGACTGTCAGACTTCTACTGACTAAAATCCACGGTGTCCTTCATAGCCTGTTATGTTCCGGGGTTACGGTAAGGGAATAATCCCGCGACCCCGGGATGATCCACTGTCACGGCAGGCTTTGGCCCTTAGAGGGCCAAAGCCTGCCGTGACAGTGGATCGTAAAGGCCGGCGGGCTATCGGAGGACACCTTGGATTTTAGTCAGTAGGTCACAAGTCTGACAATCCCTCCCATCCTACCCTGGCCTGGGTGGGGGACTGGAGGACTTATTTGATGATTTTACAAACAAAATGACTGGCTGTGTCAGGCAGCCTATTCATTTTGCTAAAACAATATATCATCATATCAGCCGTAAGACGTCCACTGCTGAACATAGGCCTCCCCTTTAGACTTCCAGTAGGACCGGTTGTAAGCGGCCTGCATCCAGCGTGACCTGTGGCCTTCATAAGATCGTCTGCCCGCCTAGTGGGTGGACGTCCTACGCTGCGCTTGCCGGTGCGTGCTCTCCATTCGAGAACCTTACGGCCCCATCGGTCATCAGTTCTGCGTGCTATATGGCCTGCCCACTGCCATTTCAACTTGCTAATTCGTTGGTAAAACAATAAATATGTATTACAAATACTTAGTTGACTAACCTAGATAATGAATACTCGTGAATGAGGCAACTTCAGTAGCAATCTACTACATTATGCTAGAGTCATCATCATCAGCCTATTAATGTTCCCACTGCTGGGACACAGGCCTCCTCTCTGTGAGAGGGGGTGGGCCATAATCCACCACGCGGGCCCAGTGCGGGTTGGTGGATGTCACATGTCTTCGAATTTTTGGTTCTAGGACATGCCGGTTTCCTCACGATGTTTTCCTTCACCGTTTTGAGAGCAGTGGTGATGAAATAAATTACACAAAGTAATGCGCCTGCCGGGATTCGAACCCACGACCTACAGCTCGTAAGTCGGGGCCGATACCACTGGGCCACCACTGCTCCACTGGGCCACCACTGCTCCATGCTAGAGTAATTAAAGTTATTAAATAAACGTTTATTAACGGTAAAAACCGCTACCTTACTCATTCTTTAACATAATTGTCCGTAATTTCATAATACAATGGACCGTTGCCAACTTAATCACAATAAAATTATAAATTAATAATCCTAATCTAAGCCACTTTATTATAAAAATCTTTAAAATATCGCTTGCATATCATTAACGTTCCCACATGGGCTAATTATTTTGTTAGAACAATCAGAATGCACTTTCGACGAGCTAAGATTAATCACAAAAACAATCGCGTGCGCTTGTCTACTCCATTCAAGTAAAAACAAATTTTAAAACTAGTTTTTTGCCGTTTGTTAACTTGGTAAATTACCATTCTAACCCTTATCTCAAGGGTATAAGGAGTTTATTCGACTGGAAAGAATTTTCAAAATGGCAGCGACTGTCAAGTTGTTGTCCGCCATTTTGCTCGCAGCCAACTTCAGTGCGTTACCAACCGCGGACCGGGACGGTCACGTCGCGCGAACCAAAATTATTAAAGCAAAAAATGCATCGTTAAAATTACAAAAAACAATAATTCCCAGTGACTTTGTGGTGTGACAATCCAAGTTTTTATGTTAAATAGTGGTTTAAAGTGCGTTTTGTGGTAAAAAGAACAGTTTAAAGACCATTGTTTTAAAGAAAACTTCGAAATTCTCGTAAACAATGATTGGCTGACCATAATGGAAGACGTATACACAATTAAAGTTAAAACGAAACCCGATACAAGGAATTTGTATCCGTCGGAGAGGCGGTATTCTGCGTCGACAGTTTCGGGTCTGGCGTGGGTGCATATTGCATTGGCTGCAACGTCCTTTCTTCTCGCCTGTTTGGCGTTAGTCAACCCGAATTCCGAACTACACCCTGTTAGTAACACCACACTACCAAATGGCGGAACACAGAGAGAAAATACTCCTTTAAAAGAGAACACAAATATCTATTTGAATTTCGATAGTGAGAACACGACTCAAATAAATTCGAACAATGAATCGAATTTCAAATTGAGTGAGAACGGAAATCCGTTGAATTCGAATAATCGAACAACGGAATTTAACGGAAATAAAAATGACAGTAATTATATATTGGTTTTAGCGCCGGCTTTGATCACGATTTTCGGGCTGGCGGCTGGAGTTACGAGCATTCTCGCTTCAGTCAGATGGTATATAGACCATAATATAACGTGGTTATTCGTCATGTCTTGTCTTTCGACGCTGGTTTCTCTTACGGCCTTTATAATGATCGCTGTCTGGTTTATAACCACATCGGACGGCGATATAACTGAATTCTACAAGGACAAAGTCCCTTTCAAAGATTTTTTAGTCATAAAACACACTGATGTTATCATAAGAAACGAATCTCATATGATTGTTGCTCTAAATACGACTGAGGAAAAAGGTGAAACACCGAATTTGTTTACGAAGCGAGTGCTATCAATAAACATACTAATAGCTGCGTTTTTAGAACTACTGTGGTCGATTTTGAGCGTAAAGATCTCTTATAAAGGCATGAAAAATACTTATAAAGAAGATAATGAAAGACGAGGTAACTGCATATCAGTTGTGACAAAAATCAAAGGAAATGACACAAGAAAACTGCCAAGAAATGCCAAGTTGCTACCACCAAAACCTGACCTAATAGAACACTATCCAAGCAAGAAAATCAAAAGAATATTCCTCGCACAATCTGACAACGGATTTTATTTGAAAAATCAAACGAATAAAACTAAACAGAATACGGAAACGAGCTCAGAGTTTTATAAAGAACGAATGATGAACTTTTTGAACCGTTGCGCTTCTTTGGAAGGTCATTCGAATCCTGAGAACAGTTCAAGCGTTCATTCAGAAGCTCTAAACTCTATCCCTGAAGGAGTGACGGTAGAGGTGAACATCCAAGAGCCTTCAAACGAAGTAAAAGACCGAATGACTCCCATATCTTGGGGAGACACTCCCGACCATACGATTTACAATCAAAATACGTTAAATCTCGATAAAATATTCAAATTCAAACCAAAACAAAACAAAAGTGATACTCCTAACGGCGAATAGTGCGTGTGAGTGAAATTGACAATGAATTGTAAAAATTAGTGTTTGAACACGCGAACTAATTGTGTTATTGATGCCAATTCGTGTTAAACTATTGTTATTTTTAGCTTGTACTATATTCGTTTGTATTATACGAAAGTATTGTATGTTGTTTTGATATTTGGACTCTATTTTCTAGGATTAGGTGGCGTCAATGATTCCAACTTGGATGTTTTAGAAATGTGACACTTTATAATTATGACTATGAAACTGTCGGTATTTATACCAACTAGGGTTTTATAGACTTCTTCAGAGGTGCTGTAGCAACTTTGAAAAAAAAAAATGGCGAAATTTAGGCAAGCTAGGCTTTATACAAAAATCTTCTTTACATAATTGTACTTGACTTTGTGAATTAGTCTGAACAACGAGGGTGTTTGTTGTATAGTCTTCTGAAAAATTCCTCCGAAAAAAATGTTGGATTGTGTAGTTGTGCATCTGTAATCTGTATCACCTTCTTTCATCAAATTCCAAACAGTGCCAGTGGAACTTTTCGGGTCACAAAACCTCGTTGATTGGACTAATTTGAAAATAATTAAGCCTTTCCCAGTCTAGAAACAGATAAAAACAAATATGGGAATTTTTATTTTTATTTTACATTATCTTTGACTTACAGGAAAGATTAAGATGGTCCTTTAATTACTTTTCTGTCTTTCTAGAGCGTATGATAATTTTAGGCAGACATTTTGTGCCTAAGGTGGCAGTCAATATTAAAATTGTGGCAAAAATATGAAGATTTTTGACAAAATTATGAAGATTTTTCACAAATTAAGATGAGATTTTCTCTTTCTTGAAAACACGGAATTTATTATTCAAATTAGCCATTAAGTATTTGACTTTTTTATAATACCTATTTATTTGTATCCCGACGCTAAGACATTTGTTACTATTTCTTACTCCAAATGTAATATAATATAAACTGGTCCTACCTATGATTATCTAGTACCTTAAAGACCCTTCCTCAGTCTAGAAATAGATAAAAACAAATTGGGCCTTTTATTTTTCTTTTACATTATCTTTGACTTACAAGAAAAATGGTCTTTTAATTGATTTTTTCTCTTTCTAAGGAATGCGGGCCTTGCCCTTACACCGGTCACTCACATTCACATGAGGTCTACGCTTGTGTGTATATACCTACAACATTATTTTTTACTAGCTGTTGCCAGCGGCTTCACCCGCTACAACTCGAAAATTATCCCACGGGAACGTAAAATCGGGACAAAAGCTATCCTATGTGTTAATCCAGGTTATAAACTATTTGTGTACCAAATTTTAGCCAAATCCGTTCAGTGGTTTTTGCGTGAAAGAGTAACAAACATCCATACATACAAACTTTCGCCTTTATAATAGTAGTAGGATTTCACCTGTCCTATATTTTTGGGTAAAGAATCTATGTACAAAATTTCAAACCCGTATCATAAAAAATCACAAAGTTATAAGCCTGTATATTACCTGGTTGTCCGTTCAAAAACATGCTCTTTTCGCGGTACACCCGCGTAAACCGCGTCTCCTGTGTTATACACTCGTGATAATAGTTTGGCAATAGGTACATAACCGTACGGTGATTGTATTGTAATTAACTGGTAATAAAATTTAATTTACATTTTTTTTTTAATTATTGGAATCGAATCAGTTACGTACTGATTCTGAACAAACTATGTATACTCCGGTTTCGCATATACTAAAAATAATGTTGTATACGCACTCAGATCAAAGAAATAGGCAGATAGAACGCTCAGAACACGCGAGTGGGTCCACCAAAGTTAATACAAAATCAACTGGAATTACATTCCATAATGTTTTCTTTGTTTTTGAGACCAACTTTTACAATGGTTAAAGACACGTGACGGCATATTTTGGCAAACAACAACAACGCGCAGCTTGGTACGACGCGTAGCTTGGTACTGTCGCGATTTTGTATTCGATTTTGTATTAACTTTGGTGGAACCACTCGAGTGTTCTGAGCGCTCTATCTGCCTATTTATTTGATCTGAGTATACGCAATACAATAATTTACCACAAGGCACAAATGTTGTCATATAAAATCTTGTTATAAAAAACAACTAGCGATTTCCCGTGTTTTCAGAAACCCTGCTCAGCTCCTATTAGTTGTAGTAACGTGATGTTATATAGCCTATAGTCTTCTTCCATAAATGGATTATCCACCACAAAAATTGTTTTTTTAGGGTGGACAGTCCATTGTGTCAAAAATCATGTTCCAGCGATTCTAAAACGGCCTCTTTGCAATATTTCTAATGATTCACGTAATGAATGAATAAATAATAGAAGAATAGCCAACGATGTTGCAAATGAGGAGCTTGTGGCTACATAATTACAGCCGCACTGGCAGATCTTTCGGGTTAAGAGACGCTTGCCGAGGTTTGTCTGTGAATGGGTGACCATCTGTCATAGCGAGTTTCCTCCATGCTTCGGAAAGGACCGTTGGTCCCGGCTGTCATTTGTAGATCTTTGACAGTCGTTAATCACAGTCAAAAGCTCGAAAGTCTGACCACCAGTCTTACCATGGGGTATCGTATTATCCAGTTACTGTGTTGTGGAGGTCCGATAGGCAGTCGCTCCATGTAAAATCCTGATATCCAGCTGCATCTGGTTCGACTGGAAGCCGACCACAATATAGTTGGGAAAAGCCAGGCAGATGATAAACAAGAACTGCCTAGATAGTCCTAAATTGATATAAGTCGTCCACCAATCAGTTATTATTGAGTTTATAGGCATCACCGAATAAGGCCAGTTGAAACTAATGGTAGCCATACACCATCCTGCCTATCGTATGACGCTTGCAATTGTTTCAAATTGGCAGTTCGTCCATATACACCATACACCATACTGCCTATCGTACGATCGATTTGACACAACTTCAAGTCTGCAGCAGCGATGCCAACTTAGCAACTTTATAGCTAGATCTAGCTATTATTCGGTGACCGATAGCTACAAAATTATAAAATTGTAGCTGTCGTCACCGAATAATAGCCAAATGCATCACTGCTGCCGATTTGACGTTGTGTCAAATCGATTTGATGACCTATCAAATTGGCATGTCATGCCATCAAATACAACAAAACAATTGCAAGCGTCAAATCGATCGTCGATAGGGAGGATGGTGTATGGCTACTATATGACAATGCTTAATTTTTATGGAACGTTGCCAATCAAAACAATTTGCAATGGTTAGGTTGTAGACTTGTGAACGAAAACAATATGGCTGACGGTTGCAAAAGTCTTTTGTCTTTGGTAAACAGTTTTTTTAGGGCATAATTATGATTGTTTCTTAGGTCTATGTACCGTTTTTGTATAGTATTTGAGACGTAAACTGGAAGTAAAAGAGTGAAAACTCGTGCTAAGGGTACCTACAATTAGCACGAGTTTTCACTCTTTTACTTTACAGCGTCATTCCAGTAAGTATTTACAGCGTCTCTGGTGTGCGAAGACAGAACTAATTTTTTCCTTAAAAATTCGTCAATTTGAAATTGTCAAAGTTCCAGTTTACGTCTCAAATAGTGAAAACTCGTGCTAAGGGTACAGAATGATTGATTTTTCTACAACGATGTTTTTTTTTGTTTTATCCTTTTTCGATATTCCTCATAGTTTCAGATATAGCCATCAAAATCCAGTTAGAAAATTCAGTAAAAAAAAGTACATAAGCAGAAATTATAAGTAAGCAATCTTCTAAATTCCATTTTCTTTTTTAGGGTTCCGTAGTCAACAAGGAACCCTTATAGTTTCGCCATGTCCGTCCGTCCGTCCGTCCGTCCGTCTGTCCGCAGTTTAGCTCAGAGACGCACAGTACTAGAGAGCTGTAATTTGGTGTAAATATACGGATTTGTTGTGCCAAAAAAGTCGTAAAATAAAATCTCGAAAAATATTTTTTTAGGGTACCTCCAGTACTTACACGTAAAGTGAGGATTTTTTTTTCTCGCGTACCCCTTAGTGTGGGGTATCATTAAATAGGTCTTTAAAAAATAATGATAGTTCCCATTAACAATTTTTTGATAAAAAAATTCGTTTGTGAAATATTAAGCTTTAAAGTGCTAAATTTTGCTCGATTCGAGTGTCCCCCCCCCTCTACCAGCTAAACGGTTATGTTTGGGGGTGTGAAAAAATTCACAATAGTAGTATATATAACGAAGTTTAAAAGAAAATTATCATGACTAAGTAGGCATTACAACTTTACCAGTAATAGTCGACCAACTTATAAAATGTACTTGGACATCATATTTTCTAAACAAAATGTATCGGAGACCACTGCAAATGTAAGTTTGTCAACTTTATTTTTACAGCTTTTATAGGTATGTTTTTTGGGGATAGGTAGGTTTTATCGTCAACTATTTTTAACTAAATTCAAAAAAAGGAGGAGGTTCTAAATTCGTCGTAATCTTTTTTCTTATGTATTTTCCCCGATTTCTCAAAGACTCCTGGACCGATTTTGAAAATTCTTCTTTATAAAATTAAATTCAGAAAATCAGTTTAGTTAGTTCGCATAAGTATTTCGATGGGCAACTACGGAACCCTACACTGTGCGTGGCCCGACACGCACTTGGCCGGTTTTTTTATATAACATCAATGTTATTTATAATTACTTATTCACGGCCATTCCGAAGATGGAAATTGTAATATAATCCGCAACTGATTTGTAAAACTGAAGGTAATCGATTTAATATTATTGCTCGGTTATGTAAATATGGTATTGAGCCTACTTTAAACGGTTATGTAAAGGGTTTAATGGGAAAACGATTATTATTGAAATGAAGTTATTTTAATAACTTTTCACCAATCCACACACAGAACTCGACAATGAGTTACTTAACTTTGGTGACCCATCCTATGACAAACCTAGGTAAGCGTTCCTTAACCTCGGTCACCTATCCACTCTGCAAAAATCATTAACATTGGTGACCCATCCAAAAACAAACCTAGACAAGCGTTGCTTAACCTCGCTCGCTCATCTACAATCAGATACTGGCAAGAATTACTAAGTTTGATGACCCATCCTAAGACAGACCTAGGTAAGCGTTCGTTAACCTCTTTCACATATTCACAGAAACCTCGGCAAAAATCATTAACATTGGTGACCCATCTAAAAACAAACCTAGACAAGCGTTGCTTAACCTCGCACTCCTATCCACAGACCTCGGCCAGAGTTTGTTTCATTTTCCACTTAATTCAATAAACAATGTATTATCTACAATAAATTGTGTTCATTTATTATTTTCATTTACTGTAACTTTTGTCTACCCCTAAATATTAGTAAACGTGAAAATACTATGTAATATAAATTAATATTATAAACGAATTTAAAATATTCTCTTTAGAGTTTAAGAGACTGATTTTTATACACTTGTATAATAAAAATTATGAAATTATGATTTTGTTTTATTTTTCTTAAATTATAGGTTTGTTTCCTGACTTTGCCTTTGGTACAGACGCCAGCACATCAACCTACCTAATCTGTCTCTTTAATAATAAATTTTCCACCTTATCACTATACTAGAAGGTTGATATTCGATTGGTAATAATTATTAATATTGGTGGTAATTATTATTATTATTATTGGTAATATTATTAATATTGGTCGCCTCGCACCGTTTTGTGTGAGAGCCCATAGTGTGGTGCCGACCCCAGAATTTTTACAAAAAAATTAAGGCTGAAACATTAGGGCACAAAAAGATCTGTTGCTAAAGTCGAGAATTTGTGGCATATTTTTTCTACTTGATTGCATTTTCAGTCCCATGTTGAATAAAAACTAAACCCTTAGTACGAGTTTTATTTGAGACGTAAACTGGAACTTTGACAATTTTCAAGGAAAAATATTAGTTCCTTCTTCGCACACTAGAGGCGCTGTTCCAGTTTTTCATACAAGAAACGCTGTAAATACTGGAAAGACGCTGTAAAGTAAAATAGTGAAAACTCGTGCTAAGGGTACTGCAAATAAAGATAGAACTGCGATTGTATACGTTATGTGTTTGAGAACATGGTTGGCGCAGTAGCTGAGCGATAGGACTGCTGCGCTGTGTCGCGGGTTCGATTCTTGCTTTGGAACAAATATTATGACCTACAAGTAGTTCTGGGTCTGGGCGTTTGTATTAGTGAGTTTGTTTGTAAACACACCCACGATACAATAGAAATTCTTAGTAGGAAACGTTTTTAAACCGACATCAAAAAAGGAGGAGGTTCTCAATTCGTCGGAATCTTTTTTTTTTATTATATAAATATTGTACAACATCATAGGTTTTATACGTACTCATAAATAAAAAGAATGAATATCTTCAAAAAACAATTTTATTTGGCGACAAAAATAATTGTAAAAAATGTACTCCTTACATTACAATTTTAATAATACTTAATAGTAAAAAATCATCTAAAAATATAAATTGTAATTATTATGAGAAAATTGAGAACCATTGAATTTCTTATTGAATACTATTTTATTGTCAAAATGCACCTTGATTATTCGGTTGTATACAAAATGATTCAATATGGCCGACTTTTTAAGTCTACCAGACGTATATTTTGTCTATTGAATGTATTGAGCTTTTTTTATATTTCGCGTATTTTAAAATTATTAAATATAAGTATATTGCGAGTACACTACATTTATATGACGTTTCGAAAGACGTAAAAATACGTCATCACGACGTATTCTTTAGGACGTATTTTTACGTCTTTCGATTGTATTCTAAATCTAGTGAGCTCGTTCTATATCTATTGAACGTTATATAGATATTTTTACGTCTGAATCGGCTTGAATTGCCTTACAACACGAATTGTTATTCGTGTTGTAAGGCAATTCAAGTCGATTTCAACTATTCTGCCAATCTCTCGATGTCTACGAGACGTATAATACGTCTACTAGACGTATTTGAAGTCTAACAGATGTATTATACAACTATACGATTTCTACCACGTTATATACAATAGGGTTATATACGCTAATGAACACATAAATATTCGAGCTACATAATTATTTCGATACACATGATAAATACACAAAAACTAAATAATATTTGATATTTCAAAGCCATTTTGAATCATTTTGTATACTAACCCAATTAAATATTAACAACTATTGATATAAATTGACTTAATCTTATCTAATTACTGTATACTATAATAAAGGAACTGAGCGTTTATTCGCCCCAAAGCTGTCAAAAAGATAGTTTTTGAACGCGTAAAATTCGATATTTACTCCCAGAACTGTTTTGTATAGTAAAATTGGTGGGTTTAGCCTAGTTTTTGCCCAGCAGTGGGCTGTGGGCTTATGTTAGAGGCTCATCTGTGAAGTACGGGTGTTCTAAACAGTCCAATGCTGTGAGGCGCTTCGCTGGATCGAAGATAAGCATGCCCTGAAATGGAGAAGAAAAAGTGTTTAATATTTTGGTAAGGGGCCAAAGCCTGCCGGGGTCGCGGGACTTATCTCATTACCGTGACCCCGGAACATAAAGGGCTATTGAAGGACACCGTGGATTTTAGTCAGTACGAGTCTGACAGTCCCTCCCGCCCTGCCCGGGGTGGGAGGACTCATTTGATGATACTACCATGATGAAGTACACGCAGAGAAATTTCTAGCTACCTATACGAGAACTTCTGGTTGCAACCGTGATAGCAAGACTCACTAGTTGACTTTACAACATTTATAGTAATGTATAATATAATAATATTCCACAACTATCACACAACGCCATCTAGTGCCAAGCTAAGCAGAGCTTGTGTTATGGGTACTAGACAACTGATAAACATACTTATATATTTCTAAATACATACATATTATAGATAAATTATACCCAAACAAAAAATGATCGTGCTCATCACACAAACATTTTCCTGGGTGGGAATCGAACCCAGAACTCCGGCATGGTTTGTAGGGTCACTACCACTAAACATAACAGGCCAGTCAATAGTAATAAATAATAAGTCCTTGTTTTCTCTACTACTTATTTATTATTTATTACCATAAATGTTGTAAAGTGAACTAGTGAGTCTTGCTGTCACGGTTGCAACCAGAAGTTCCCGTACAGGTAGCTAGCAAAGACATTAAACTATATACGAGCAGTAGACGGGACATCACGAAGAAAGGGGTTTGCAACTTTTAGTACGGACCTTGGCATCATTTTTTTTTCTTTCGTCAGTGATGAACCTTTAGCCATAATTAGACTACTACCTAAGAAGTCCATAGAAAAAAAAATTAAGTTTCTAAACCGTAACCAACCAGAGATATGGTGGTTTGTATTTCGTACTCCAGATTAGAACAAAATAAAGACCGTCATATTTCTGGTTAGTTACGGTTTAGATTTTTTTTATTTTTTTTACGAACTTCTTAGGTTATAGTCTACTAATGACCAAAATTTCATTACTGGCGAAAGAAAAAATAAAAATTAATGCCAAGAAGTTGCAAACCCCTTTGTGATCCAAATTTTTTACCACTAGGTAAAAAGTCCCTCAGTCTAGTAGATGCAACGCTTAGATAGTGCTACAGACGCACGGCATCAACAATTTTGTATGACAATTTTCCCAATGCCCGCTCTATTGGCAGCTAGACATTTCTCTGCTTGTACATCCGCTGGTTATATCTACAGTTTTGTTGCAATTATGTAGCAACATTAAAATATAATTATGCCGTATGGCAACTTTTGATTTAAGGTAAAAAATATTTTGCCGTGTGGCAACACTTTGGTTTCCGGTTTGTACAACGAACTCTCAATTACAACGCTCTCCTCAAAGATTTTCGTTATTTTATTTATAAAGCCAAAATATCGTTTAACAAGCAGTATACAATTCAACAAGTTTTATATTACCTTAATAAGTTCTAGTGCATGTGGGTGTATCCTGGGTATGATTTCTCCCAGGTCTTGTGCCTGGTATGGCGGGAAGCTGTCCAGCATTATGGACACGTTGTCAGGCCATTCTTCCCGGGATGGCCTGCCTATTAGTCTGAAAAAATATAGAAATTACTAGCTGCTGCCAGCGGTTTCACCCGCTACAACTCGAAAATTATCCCACGGGAACATAAAATCGGGATAAAAACTATCCTATGTGTTAATCCAGGTTATAAACTATCTGTGTACCAAATTTTTGCCAAATCCGTTCAGTGGTTTTTGCGTGAAAGAGTAACAAACATCCATACATCAATACTTACAAACTTTCGCCTTTATAATAGTAGTAGGATTTGTTTACTACTTGTTTTAAGGTTTTTTTTTAGTTTTATCAATCCCACTGCCCTATTCCCAAGCCACTGCAACTCTTTAAAGCCAGAATCAACAGTGGCAACCACCAGAAAAGCGCCGAGACAATGAAGCTCGACGTGTCCCGGAGAATGGCTTTTTAGTATTATTTTCTTCACAAGTGTGTTGAAAAACATCGTATGATACACGTGTGTGTTGATGATTACCGTCCTCGGCTCTCTTAAGAGGAAACACCAAGGGCTGGAGAATTGAAAAATAGGTATTTGTAAAATCTATTGCTGTCGCGCAGTGCCCACAACAGAGTTACAGAGCGCGATAGAGACGACAGCAGCTTGGACCGAAAATGGCACAAAATCAACGATTCGTAGTCCCCTGATTACTCCTCCAAAACTTAACCGATTTCAATACTTTTTTCTTTAATAAATAAAGGTTGACCGTGTTCCTAAAATTTACTTTTTTTATATATCTCGTCAAATTTGTTTCTGGATATTTGAACACAGCGGAAAATCTGGCAAGTTTTTTAGGACTTTGAATGTTCATATCTCTTTTAATAATTAATTTATGGAAAAAAGGAAAAAAATAGAGACATGCCAATAGTGGTTTTTTTTGTCAAAAATTATTGCTCTACTGGCAAATCCAGGAAAAAACAGGGGAGGTACTAAATTGTATGGAAAAACGGCCGTGCTGTTTCCTCTTAAGACCCTCACCTAACGGCTCGGGCCTCAATGGCGCCTCAGCGGTAATCACCAACATTACACACTTGTACCATAATGTACTATTATTTGTCCATACCTGAATATTTCGTGTAGCTGATCAGAATCGGAAGCTCCTGGCAGCAGGGGTTTCCTACAACAGAATATTTAAATAATAACTAAAAGAAAAACGCCATTATTTTGTTTTAATATCAGAAACTAACTAATTAACTAATTCTGTTTATACAATTTAATATATAAAAAAAACAACATTGTATTTCATCTACTTAACTAGTTCTACTAATATACAATTTAAAAAAAAATGTACACTTACAAAAACGAAATAAAAAGAGACAATAAACAAGCCAAGTTTTATAAAATAAAGTTAAACAAGTTTTCGATGCTCTTTAATAGTTCAGTTTAATTTTAATTTAATATTTTTATATTTACATAGTTTAATTTGTGTTACAAATAGTTGAAAACAAGTTTTTAACACTTAAAAATAAAATTAAGGAAATAAGAAGACAAAGTTCTCGTCAAGACGAATAAAATGAGTCCAAACTCGATGGGGTTTCGTCGTTTAATGGGGATGGCAACTAGGAAACGAATGGCGCTAGTATAGCTTGTTCCAAGCATCGTCATTGGTTCAAATATTATAGGTATATACTTCAAAATAGTACTACGTCATTGGTTGGATTAGGACTTAGCTATGGTGGCGCCATCTTGCCTTCCCCATTAGAGTTCCTATGACCACCTTCCAGTTACATGACGTGTTTTATTGCATTGTCACGCGATATACAAATGCGTACAAAATTTCAATCAATCGCAAGCCGGGAAATGTTTCCTTGCAAGATTTGATCACAGACAGGCAACGGGACAAGTGAAACTAAATAAATGCTTGTCAAAATCAAAAGCCATTTATTCAAATTAGGCTGATTTATCAGCACTTTTAAGGTCAACTTTTACATAAGACAGTCCCCCAAAGAGTCCCGGGCCCCTTCGACACTTCCTAGTGTTTTGGCTGGGAAGAATAAGTGGCGGAACAACTCCCCAGCAACACATCTGTCTGTACGGTTAGAAGATTTAGAACATTCACATTGTACATCAATTTGAGATTACATCCCAATAGTGACTATAAGGCACAGAAAGATAAACTAGGACCATCGCAGTAAATAACAACAAAAAGGAAAGCAATAATTACATATAAAAAATCAAACGAAAAATATAATTATTCCGTAAGATTTCCAAAAATTATTCATCATCTGCCTGCCTTTTCCCAACTATATTGTGGTAGATTTCCAGTCGAACCGACTCGAACCAGATGCGGCTGAATATCATTATTTTATATGGAGTGACTGCCTATCGGACCTCCACAACCCAGTAACTAGGTAATACGATACTCCATGATAAGACTGGTTGTCAGACTTGTGAGTTTCTGACTAATAGTTACGACTGTCAAAGAACTACAAATGACAGCCAGGAACCTAGGACTTTACGTGCTTTCCGAGGCACGGAGGAAACTCGTTATGACAGACGGTCACCCATCCATAGACCAACCTCGGCAAGCACGGCTCTACCCAAAACGTTGACCTGTGCGGCTGTAATTATTTAGCCACGAGCTTCTCAAAGCTATTTTCAACAATTAATAATGTAGATTATTAATCCCATCAAAAACATAAATGTGAAATGAGAGCCAAAGCCAAGCATAATAATTTGGTATTATGCCTTGTTTGTTGACTTCAACAAAAAAAGAAGTGAAATCTAAATGGGTGCCAAGTTCAATGGTCATTTCTGAAATTTATAAAACAACATAAAATAGATTTCTTTTTATACCTAAGGATCATACATTGTAGCCTAATATCTGACTTGGCTATTTCTCATAAAATACGAATTATATTGTAGCCTTTATAATTTCTAAACCTGTAACTTCTCTAGCTGGTAGTACTAACCATCGAACAATTCGTATATGAGAACTAGCCAAGCAAGAAATTAGGCTACAATGTATGATCCTTAGTTATATTTGGTCGTTAATAACTAAATAACCGTTTGAGATATGTTTATAAAATTTGGAACACATATCTATCTCGCCAGTCTCAATATATGTGCCAAAGACAAGTCTAGGTTAAATAGTTTTTGAGTTATGAGGGGCTAAAAAGTGCCTCCAAATGGTTCGTGTAATATTACACACTGTGAGCGCGCCTTGCTTTGGCTGGCCACGCTTAGTCGCGTGTCTAGATGTACAATGACAAATGTTACCTTGTATGAAGTTGTGCTAGCACGCATCCCGCTGACCAGACGTCGACGGCGGTGTTGTAAGATGTGCCCAGTAACACTTCTGGTGGACGGTACCACAGTGTTACAACCTAGGAAAAAGATATTGATTTATTAGAAATCTCATGTAACCATAATCATTTATTTGCAGTGAGTATTGGTATTAGGTGTTTGTTTTAACGTGTAAACATCATCAAATGTGTCCTCACACCCAGGGCAGGACGGTTGACTCTCAGACTTGTACTGACTAAAATCTACGGTGTTCTTCAATAGCGTGTTTCAGCCGTGGCTCGGAAAGTAAAGCCACAGCTTTACGTGCTTTCCGAGGCACGGAGGAAACTCGCTATGACAGATGGTAACCCACATCCATATCGGTACCACATCCCAAATCCACAAACCAACTTCGGCAAGTGCGGCTTAACCTGGAAGATCGGCCTGTCCGGCTGTAATTATTTTAACCACAAGGAATCTTCTCCAAGCTTGCCAAGCAAGCTTATATTACATTTACTTCCCAGAATTTGATCCTTATTAACGACATCAAATGGTTTAATAATAGGTTGTGATTTATTTTCCAAAATCGGGTTCGATTTTGGCAAAGATAATTGATTTTTCCAATAACACCTTTCAGTGTTTTTCGAAATTCCACGTAATTTCGGATATAGCCATCCACACCCAGTTGAAAAATTCACCCTGTATATTTTAGAAAGTCAGTGGTATCGGTCCTGACTCAAGATTTGTCGGTCGTGGGTTCGAACTTCGTTCGCATTACTTTTTTAAAATTTAATTCATCAACACTGCTCTCAAAACGGTGAAGGAAAACATCGTGAGGAAGCTGGCATATGCTAGAACAAAAATTTTGAAGACATGTAGACATCTGCCAACCCGCACTGGGCCCGCGTGGTGGATTTTTTATTTTTTTTATTCCACATCTATTACACAGCGCCATCCAGTCCCAAGCTAAGCAGAGCTTGTGTTATGGGTCTACTAGACAATTGATAAACTTACTTATATATTTCTAAATACATACATATCATAGATTAATTACACCCAGAGACAGAACAAATGATCGTGCTCATCACACAAATATTTGTCCTGGGAATCGAACCCACGACCTCCACCATAGCAGTCCCAGTCAGGGTCACTAACCACTAGACCAACAGGCCTCTCGAATTATGGCCCACTCCTTCTCATAGAAAGCAGTGGGAACATTATAGGCTGATGATGATTATAGTAATAAGTTATCTTACCACGCTAGTAAGTTTCATATCAGTGTCATAAGTCTTCGCGAGGCCGAAGTCAGCCAGCTTGACGCGACCGGAACAAGTCACCAGCAGGTTGTGGGGCTTTAGATCACGGTGGACGATGCGGTGCGAGTGGAGGAAGTCGATGCCCGAGAGGATGTCGAAGGACATGCTCTGGAATATAAAAGAGAATAAAAGTGGTAAAGTTTCTTTATCAATTTCTTTCGTAAAATGCAAAGTTATTGATGCAGACTAGACGGCGGATTCTGTCACACGTCGCGGACTAAAGATTCCGTCCCACGTCACGGTCGACGAATTCCGTCATACGTCGTGGGCGACGGATTCCATCACACGTCACGGACAACGGATTCCGTCATACGTCGCGGGCGACGGATTCCATCATACGTCGCGGGAGACGGATTCCATCATACGTCGCGGACGACGGATTGCGTCACATGTCGAGGACGAAAGATTCCGTCACACGTCGCGGAAAGCAGATCATGTCACATGACCACAGATTCCGTCAGTTTTTTTTTTTAGAGATTAATATAGGGAAGGGGTCCAACAAAAAAGGACCTAGACATTGGAACAATACCTTTTGTCATTAAAAACTAATTGAAACTCACCCTTATAGTATTTTGAGAGAGAGGCGACAGAGACCTCTTGAGGAATGATTCCAGATCCTGATCAACATGCTCAAATACCAGGAAGAGTACTAGTTGCTGATCTCTTTCCAAGGATTGACCACCGTGGCAGACATCTAGGAGTCTGGAAGGAGAAGATTATGATGTTAGAAAAATGTTTGTTTATTAGATATTCAAATCAAATCAAAAGTCATTTAATCAAATTAGGCTGATTTATCAGCACTTTTTGAAGGTCAAATTTTACATAAGACAGTCCCCCAAAGTGCCCCCCCTTCGACGCCATATCGCTCGTAGGACTGACAACCGATGGGGAAGAAAAGTTCTCGAGTGGCGACCACGGACCGGAAAACCCAGCGTAGGCCTCCCACTAGGTGGACCGACGACATCATGAGGGTCGCGGGCAACCGATGGATGCAAGTGGAGGATTGTCGTTCGGCGTGGCGGTCTAAGGGGGAGGCCTATGTTCAGCAGTGGACGTCTTCTGGCTGATGATGATGATGAAAAAATAATAATAAAGCTTTAAAACAAGAGTAATAATCACCTGACAATATTAGGATGTCTATAAGCCTCTAGTTGCCTCAACAGCGCTATTTCCCTTAATGTAGACAGAGGTATACCATCCTCCGTGAGAGCCACCTTCACTTTCTTCATCGCTACGATGTTGCCTCCATTGTGAAGGTCCCGTGCCTTGTACACTGTGCCGTAAGCTCCTGTAACGAAGAAGGCAAGTGTTAATGCTCAGCAGTTGCTAATACATTTTCAACTGTATACCTGTGCACATAAAGCTGAAAATATATTAAAGATGACAGATCATTTAAAAGAGTAAGTATGGAGTTTCTTGCCCATTCTTCTCCATACAACCTACCTTAGCGAATGGGTGTAGAATCAATCCCTTCCCTTCCTATTCCCTTTAAATTTAAATATCGACGTTCAAAAGTGCCTCTTTGATGGCCTAATTGGAATAAATGATTTGATTTTGACTTTGACATTTTCGTTTGAATCATTCGCTACCGCTCAGCAGTCTCTCAGCATGGCAAGAACCATCCAGGGGGGGGGTATTACAACGTCTTAGAACCAGGCTTGTTCCAGTGAGTGAATGAGATGGCGCTAGACGACTTGTATAGCTCTGTCACTTTCAGTCACCGGAATAAGCCTGGTTTTAAGACATTGTAATACCTCCCCAGGAAGGATGTAGTAATGCTTGTGTTTCTTCTCCTCTCTAGGATTAGTACATATATATTATGTATATAAATTAATTTTCATTTTAATCATACAATGCTAAGCACAGTCGTACCCATTTAATATAGATGTGTGGCTCAAATCACAAGTGAATTGTAAATAAAATAGACACTTTGATTAAAATTGTTAGGCCATAAATTAGAGTAGCTTTACTACTTATTACTTGTAATTTACTGTTTAAAGCTAATGGCATCATGTTTCCATATAAATTATGTCTGCAACTTGGTTCATATATGCGTCTGCCTAAAATATGCTGTAAATGAAAAATACCACGTACAAAAGCCAAAATTATCTCTAGACAGTGCAACACTGATGGAACATGATCTAAATTTAAAAATGGAATTTATTCTTTGAGTCAAGCTAAGAGAATCAAATGCACACTTTTAATTTAAATAATGGGTCTTAGGATAATCTAAAAGGTGGAATTAGCTTTCAAAACTATCCTGAAAATCTATTGTTTGTGAAAATTACAAAAATAAACAAATTAAAAAGTTGTGTTTCTATCACAAATTGCGCGAAAATCTTATCACCCGGCACATGTAAAATGAGGTTATTTACGAAGTAATTTTATTCCTTACCTGTCCCAATCACATTTAACTCTTCATATTTCTTCGCATTTTGAAATAAAGCACTAACATCACTGATAGAAGCCATTGGAGGTGGGCTATGTGAAGTACTGGCTCCCGACATGTTTACCCCGAAAATAACGCTATTTCTCACTATAAAAACACTTTCAACGACAATTCATTTGCTTTAAGGCACTTTTGTGTCCTAAATTAAAGAGTTTTTACATTATTTTATCGAAAAACACGTGTTTAAAACTTCGTGTTTTGTCTGTAAACTTTTTTTGAAGGGAGAGAGGGGAATGGAAAAAGTCATTGACCAAATCTAGCCACCTGCCGGCTATGCGGCCAAATTAAAAAGTACCGGTATAAACAAAACGGTTGTTTACATTCCGGGCCTACTTTAAAAGGTCGAGTTTTTATTAACTTGTCGTTTTGTTGGTGAGTTTTACGCCATCTCTTGTTTTTTGAGTGTAACATTTAAAGATTAATTCACACTAGTTGTTGATAGATGGCGTTAGATATTTCAAATTCAGAAAATATTATGCAAATAAATAGTAAGCCTCAGCAGGCAGCATTACAAAGTAATAATAATAATTACCAGCCTATTGAGATTATTTTGGAAAATAAATTTATCTGACTTGAAAACAAATGTGTATTCAAAGTAACCTACGTCTGAATGATTGATTTCTTGTTGTGATAGCCGCCAAGCAATGGTCTTTTTAAAAAGTAAAAAAAAAAACAATTTGGAAAACAGAACACAGTGGTAAATGATCAAAAAAGAAGACAATGATAGTCTTCTACGGGCTCGTCCGGGATTTGAACCCGGGACCTCTCGCACCCGAAGCGAGAATCATACCCCTAGACCAACGAGCCGTGTTAGAGAGGTGCGAATTTAATGATCGTATTTTCTTAGTGATGACGTCATGTGAAAACACCTGGATTTTTAGGTAAAAACTGAAAAAAAAAACTGGAGCCTGATAAAAATAGTAAAAATGATACCAAATCTATGGTCACAGCTCATAGCACGCGTTTTCTTCCCATTCATATTTTTTTTGTAATGATATTGAATGACAGTTTCGAATCTTTAAAATAATGTATCAAATTTTTATTTTGAAATCATAACAATTTTGAGCACCAAAACAAAATGACTGAACACCTCAAGGCGTTTTAGAAAGTTGACGCGCGAAAGGAGAAAAAAAATTACCGCTACATGACACCCTCTAGGCGTCTCGCTTTTTCTTTCGGAAAGCGTATTTACTGTCTCATTCACGCGTATGAATCGGAGTAAATTTCGAGTCGCCGCGTCAGTTGACTTCAGACGGTATTGCGCGCGCATGTTCGAATAAGATGGCGGTATTTTTCGAGTAAATAAAATACATTTCAACGACTTTTTAACGTAAAAACGACTATTTTCGATTTTTCTTGAATTCTTAATAGTGTTTTAATTATTTAAAGAATATTTATGTTGTGTTTTTAAAAGAGTGGACACGGAAATAGCGTGTGGAAGTGTGTGGCAAAATGTGAAAGTTCCTTCATGTAAGAAAACAGTGGATAGTTTTTTTACGTGGTATCCTACATATTTCTTGTTTCTACAGCTGTTTTGCTCTTTAAAATTCGGTAAGTGTATTAATTAGTTTGTTGCATATTTCAAAAGTTTGTTTTGTGATACATTTAGCCTAAAAGTTCTATAAACTTTACGGATGTGAGAAAAGCATGAATGAAAGTTGTTCCTGTTTTGATTAGAAGAACCAATGAATGAAATGGGTTGAATGCAAATTTTTGCAGGGCTTCTCAAGTCATTGTAGTAAGGGGCCGTAAACAAAAATAGGTTTAAGTATTTGTTATTTCGTACTACCTAATTTATTATTTGGTGAATCTACCTTCTTATTTTTATTATTCTATGTGTTATTAACAACCAAAAATCCAATTTGGGACAATTCTGATCTCGAAAACAATTAATTATTTTTTATTAAACTTGTAATACCACTGAGCGGGACATTATCAAATCAGTTCAAAGTATTAACATTAAAAAATTCTCAAGAAATGCATGTTCCTGACTGGTAGTTCTCAATAAATAGATTCTTTTGCAATGTTTTATCGTCCTCCTTTCTAGATCCTCTTTGGCTTGAGTCATCATCATTCTTATTCCATAATGATTACTTACTTATTTTATTTTACCTACAAACAAAACAGGCCTTTGTAACCGACGACGAAAAGGAAGCTTCTCGAGTCGACTACCTATTTTAATTTTCGAAACCGTTAAAATGTTTAAAAAAAGAGCTATAAAAAAAACTGCCAAAATGTTGCTGGTCTTACCAAACATTGGATCAATACTTTTAATCAACTAATGGGCAGACTGAGGTCTAGAGCTGTACCCTATGGGTATTGTAATTAGGTACCTACCTACCCCTAAGCTCATATGAGGCACGAATTTTAAGGTTTTCATCATCATCATAATTTCCCCTAGCCTCTCCCAGGGAGCGCCACAGCACACGATCTCGGTCACGTCATCGTTCCACCTTACCCTGGATATCGAACCCAGGACCTTATGCTCAGAATTAAGCAAGTTTCGTTGACGGTCTAACGTAGGGAGTGTTTACAAACAAGTAAAGTTTAAGTAAGGTAATTTAAGCTAACATACACACACGGGACAAGTACTTGTAGGTCATTCAAAATATTTTATCCAAATCTAATGAAACCGCAGCTCAGCAGTTAACCCATTTGGCCCAGCCGTGCCCAAACGAGGACACTTTTAGAAGTATCCCCTATTTTGTCTTAACCACTGTGCCAACTTGCCAATTCTTGAGATCTTCATTGATTACACTCAAATTTCGCCAGGCTATGTCGCTTACTTCACAACAAGTGGTTGTGCAGTACCAAGTACGAGGAAAGAGTATCCTGTAAAGCGGTTTCACGTTGTCATTATGTTTAAAGTGAATCGAGAAGACACCAATTGACCAGATTTTAATAGTCAACCAGAGTGTGTATTCTTTTCTGATCAATTTCATAGCAGGATCCCAGACAGATAAATTAATTATCAGGGATTTGTCGAGATTCATTGTCTCAGCGGTTTTCTGGTGATTGCTTCTGTTGATTTTGGCTTTCAGGAGTAACAGGTTTGGGAATATAGTGCTGGGTTGGTCCCAAACAAAAACTAGGGACCAAAATCTGTAATTTATTCTGAAATCAAACTTTTTTCGTTTCAAATCAAACAAGAATTTCAAAAACAAATGAAAGAATTATACGGGAGATAAAAACCCGCAGAAAATCTAACGGTCGACTTCTCGTCATTAATTGCTCGTGGTGCAGCTTCACGCTGGCGTACTATGTGGGTGAGCTGGTAAACGTATGCTGGGGAACGGAAAGCCAAGAATTCTTTTGGCAAATGAAGGTATTCTTGTTGGTTCTGAAATTGCTAGCTCATAATTATTATAACTTTGAAAGTTACGTAGGATTATAAATATTGTAACAATCTTTGATGGTCTTTATCTGCAATAAAGTGATTTGATTTTATTAACTTGACTTCCAAAAATGGCAGAGTTTCTCAATTCGGCGGAATATTTTTGATTTCTGTTGTTTCGATGATTTCTGGACCGGTTTGTAACAATTTCTGTAAAAATTTCTTTGGTTTAAAAAGGTTATCATCTCAAATAGTCCCAAGATAATCAGGCTGACATGATTATCTGATGATACTGATATCTGATGATAGAATCCTGGAGAAAACGGGGGAACTCTTCAATAAATGACATCATATCAATCTGTCTAGCAGGGTATGATATTTGTATGATGGTTTTTTTACCCATTGTGTGTTACTTATAAATGGGTGCTAATTAAGGCAGCTTCTTTAAAATGTCATTCTCGTCTGCAAATATATTTAGTTGTCTAATGAATTAATAGGTCAGCGACAAACTTTTAGCGTCTAATAAATGGTTTATAAGCGACCATATATTGTAAAACAAGCTACTGTTAATATGACGCAACATGGTGATAATTCTTAAGGGGCAGGTCTTCTAAAATTCACGCGCGCCGAATTATTTGCGTAACTTTGTTTGCGATTTTTGAACAAAATAGTGCAATAGCTTGAAATATTATTATTGCACATAAATAACCATAATATAAGTAACAGCGAGTTATTTTTTTAAAGTTGATTTAAGTAGATTATATTAGGTAAATCAAGCGTTCAAAACAGCTCTTTCCTGCCCAACGTCATTTCGAGTTACGTTGGTGCACTCAATCTGAGACAATGAAGAATTCATTTAAAAATCTGATCAGCGCATAATGACCGCAATATCCTCGTCTTCAAACTGCGCTGATTAGTTTTTTATATTTATCTTCCATTTTCTAAATTAAGATGGCAGAATATCATCAAAATTCTAGGATTTCATCTCTTAATAAATGGTTTTTTTTTCATAGGAACTGTTACGGCTGTGATCTCGTCCCTTATGGTATGAGGTACCTAAGCAGGTTTCTTCGAATGAAAGTCGCTTGGTGACTTTATAGGCTTTAATGCGATTTCTTATTATTAATGTAATGACAATTATTCTTCTGTTCGACTAATTGTTTTGGTCGCGACAATTTATGGTACGCGCGGTTGATGACGACGCCCGCTCTCCGAACGGTTTGGACGAAGTGAGTGGTGAGGCGGCGGCGCCGACGGCGACCGGCGCGCAGGCCGCGCGCATGCGCATTTGCGCGCGGCCCGCGCCGTGTGACAACGCCCGCTCCCGGCGGCTGACGCGGACGAAGTGCGGCGCCCGGCCGGGCTCGGAGGCTTGATGGCAGCGCGAGCGACGCCTGTAGCGCACGGAGCGGCGGGGTGAAGACGAGGCGCAGGGGCGCGCTCCCGAGGCGCACGGGACACGCGGCGGAGGCGCGGGCGCGCGGGGCGAGGAGGCAGTGGCGTGATCGCTACCCCTCTCCACCCGCTGACCGCGCAGGTGTGGGCGCGCACGTATGCGCGCCAACAGGAACTATGCATCGTAGGTATGTAATATTACATTATCTTGATGTCAACAGATCAATAAAGCAAATTCAAAAAAAAAAATTGTACCTAAAGCGCTTTTTTTCAACAATAAAAAATATCTCAAATAACCTCTCAAAAAGTGTTTATAAACGAGAATTGCAAGAGAAATTCCTTAGTGGCCGGTGGACGGCCGGAGCGATTGGACGTGAGGTCCACGACGAATTTTTGTTGGTCCCTCTCGCTCGCACCTTCTCTCGCTCTAACGGTGATGACGCGCAGTTACGCATCTCAGATTGCTCTACTTTATTATGTTAAAATATATTTTTTAACCGACGGAAAAAAAGGAGGAGGTTCTCAATTCGACATGTATATATATTTTTTTATTTTTGAAGTGAAAACTTCTTTAGCGGCGTTGTACACTTTTTCTGTAATGGGTAAAAAATTTAAAACTCGCGTCAGGGTCACGTGACCCTGATCGAAAATGAGTAAGACGTCATTCAAATTAAAAATAAAACATAGTAACAAAAAAGTTTTCACTTCTACCGGCACTCCTGGAGTGCAACCTTTTTTTTTTGTTGGACAGAGTTTATCTGAAAGTTGGTCCCATTTTAATATCAAAATTAAACTCGGCCTATAGGGGTAGAAAAAGAGGAATTAATTGTCAAATTTCCTACAGAATTTTCAGTTGTGAACCGATTATTGTTAAAAGATATGGAGAAGTAACTAAACAAGTTGGAGCGAATTCCGACCTTATTGACATTTAAAATTTAGTTTGTTTTTTCTCACTTTCACGATCGCTAACATTGCTCCTTCATTAAAATCCGGTGTTTGCATAAATGTCAGTAAGGTCGAAAATAGTTTGAACATGTTTTTTAAATTGCTTAACGATAGCAAGTTAAAAAAACAGCTTCAAGCGATTATCGCCCTTATTGACATTTAAAATTTAGTTTGTTTTTTCTCACTTTCACGTTCGCTAACATTGCTCCTTCATTAAAATCCGGTTTTTGCATAAATGTCAATAAGGTCGAAAATCGCTTGAAGCTGTTTTTTTAACTTGCTATCGTTAAGCAATTTAAAAAACATGTTCAAACTATTTTCGACCTTATTGACATTTAAAATTTAGTTTGTTTTTTCTCACTTTCACGTTCGCTAACATTGCTCCTTCATTAAAATCCGGTTTTTGCGTAAATGTCAATAAGGTCGAAAATAGTTTGAACATGTTTTTTAAATTGCTTAACGATAGCAAGTTAAAAAAACAGCTTCAAGCGATTTTCGACCTTATTGACATTTATGCAAAAACCGGATTTTAATGAAGGAGCAATGTTAGCGAACGTGAAAGTGAGAAAAAACAAACTAAATTTTAAATGTCAATAAGGGCGATAATCGCTTGAAGCTGTTTTTTTAACTTGCTATCGTTAAGCAATTTAAAAAACATGTTCAAACTATTTTCGACCTTACTGACATTTATGCAAACACCGGATTTTAATGAAGGAGCAATGTTAGCAATCGTGAAAGTGAGAAAAAACAAACTAAATTTTAAATGTCAATAAGGTCGGAATTCGCTCCAACTTGTTTAGTTACTTCTCCATATCTTTTAACAATAATCGGTTCACAACTGAAAATTCTGTAGGAAATTTGACAATTAATTCCTCTTTTTCTACCCCTATAGGCCGAGTTTAATTTTGATATTAAAATGGGACCAACTTTCAGATAAACTCTGTCCAACAAAAAAAAAGATTTTTTGATATTGGACCACCTTAGAGAAAGTAAAGAATGGTCATAAATAAAAAATAAAAAAATATATATACATGTCGAATTGAGAACCTCCTCCTTTTTTTCCGTCGGTTAAAAAATATATTTTAACATAATAAAGTAGAGCAATCTGAGATGCGTAACTGCGCGTCATCACCGTTAGAGCGAGAGAAGGTGCGAGCGAGAGGGACCAACAAAAATTCGTCGTGGACCTCACGTCCAATCGCTCCGGCCGTCCACCGGCCACTAAGGAATTTCTCTTGCAATTCTCGTTTATAAACACTTTTTGAGAGGTTATTTGAGATATTTTTTATTGTTGAAAAAAAGCGCTTTAGGTACAATTTTTTTTTTTGAATTTGCTTTATTGATCTGTTGACATCAAGATAATGTAATATTACATACCTACGATGCATAGTTCCTATGAAAAAAAAACCATTTATTAAGAGATGAAATCCTAGAATTTTGATGATATTCTGCCATCTTAATTTAGAAAATGGAAGATAAATATAAAAAACTAATCAGCGCAGTTTGAAGACGAGGATATTGCGGTCATTATGCGCTGATCCGATTTTTAAATGAATTCTTCATTGTCTCAGATTGAGTGCACCAACGTAACTCGAAATGACGTTGGGCAGGAAAGAGCTGTTTTGAACGCTTGATTTACCTAATATAATCTACTTAAATCAACTTTAAAAAAATAACTCGCTGTTACTTATATTATGGTTATTTATGTGCAATAATAATATTTCAAGCTATTGCACTATTTTGTTCAAAAATCGCAAACAAAGTTACGCAAATAATTCGGCGCGCGTGAATTTTAGAAGACCTGCCCCTTAAGAATTATCACCATGTTGCGTCATATTAACAGTAGCTTGTTTTACAATATATGGTCGCTTATAAACCATTTATTAGACGCTAAAAGTTTGTCGCTGACCTATTAATTCATTAGACAACTAAATATATTTGCAGACGAGAATGACATTTTAAAGAAGCTGCCTTAATTAGCACCCAGGTAAAAAAACCATCATACAAATATCATACCCTGCTAGACAGATTGATATGATGTCATTTATTGAAGAGTTCCCCCGTTTTCTCCAGGATTCTATCATCAGATATCAGTATCATCAGATAATCATGTCAGCCTGATTATCTTGGGACTATTTGAGATGATAACCTTTTTAAACCAAAGAAATTTTTACAGAAATTGTTACAAACCGGTCCAGAAATCATCGAAACAACAGAAATCAAAAATATTCCGCCGAATTGAGAAACTCTGCCATTTTTGGAAGTCAAGTTAATAAAATCAAATCACTTTATTGCAGATAAAGACCATCAAAGATTGTTACAATATTTATAATCCTACGTAACTTTCAAAGTTATAATAATTATGAGCTAGCAATTTCAGAACCAACAAGAATACCTTCATTTGCCAAAAGAATTCTTGGCTTTCCGTTCCCCAGCATACGTTTACCAGCTCACCCACATACTACGCCAGCGTGAAGCTGCACCACGAGCAATTAATGGCGAGAAGTCGACCGTTACAGGTATTCTGCGGGTTTTTATCTCCCGTATAATTCTTTCATTTGTTTTTGAAATTCTTGTTTTGATTAGAAGAACCAATGAATGAAATGGGTTGAATGTAAATTTTTGCAGGGCTTCTCAAGTCATTGTAGTAAGGGGCCGTAAACAAAAATATTATTAAAAGTATTTGTAATTTCGTACTAATTTATTATTTGGTGAATCTACCTTCTCATTTTTATTAAGTGCTGTTACACCAAAAATCCAATTTGGGACATTTCTCATCTCGAAAACGATTAATTATTTTTTATTAAACTTGTAATACTACTGAGCGGGACATTATCAAATCAGTTTACCAGCACTAAAGTATCAATATTAAAAAATCTCAAGAAAAGCATGTTCTTGACTGATAGTTCTCAATAAATAGATTCTTTTTCAATGTTTTATCGTCCTCCTTTCTAGATCCTCTTTGGCTTGAGTCATCAGCATTCTTATTCCATAATGATTACTTACCTACTTTATTTTACCTTCAAACAAAATAGGCCTTTTTAACCGACGACGAAAAGGAAGCTTCTCGAGGCGACGACCTATTTTAATTTTCGAAACGGTTAATGTCAATAAGGTCGAAAATCGCTTAAAGCTGTTTTTTTAACTTGCTATCGTTAAGCAATTTAAAAAACATATTCAAACTATTTTCGACCTTATTGACATTTAAAATTTACTTTGTTTTTTCTCACATTCACGTTCGCTAACATTGCTCCTTCATTAAAATCCAGCAACAAAACCGTTGGTTTCTCTGTCTCCCGGTGGTAATGGACTGTGCCTATGACAAGGAGTTCAGTCCTTGGATGGGACTGTCAGATTTGTACTGACTAAAATCCACGGTGTCCTTCAAATAGCCCTTTATGTTCCGGGGTCACGGTAATGAGTACCGCGACGCCAGCAGGCTTTAGCCCTCTAGAGGGAGACCCCGTCATCATGCTGACGCTATTTGAGGCGCTCGTAGAACACAACGCGCCGTCGACCCGGGCATGGCCCATGACTTTTTTTTCATGATAAAATCATCAAATGAGTCCTCCCGAGGCCAAGCGGGAGATACTGTCACACTTGTACTGACTTAAATTCACGGCGTTCTTTATTAGCCTTTTACGTTCTGGGTTTACCACTGCGGCTGGGATGTAAGGTTTACGCTGTCCTCTCTCTCACGCGTCCCGCATCTTTCTTTGCCAACATGACTGCTGCACTGACCTTTTTTAGGTATAATTAGTTAAACACGATTGTGTTTAACAAATTAAACCTAACAGGATTTAACCTATGAGAGTATTTAAATAGTATTAAAACACTTGTGTGATACTCGTATTATTACAAACCAAGCAGGGTTGGCATGATTAAAACAAGTTGTTTTAAAACACCTGTTTAAAACAGTTTGAAATTAAACAGTGTTTTTTATTACCCGTTTCAACTACTTTAAGGCAGATGAATGCATATTAAAATGAAAATAAATTAATATTCAGGAGTCTAAATAGCTTAGTTTGACATAAAACCTTTTGAGTTCAATGCCATTGTTATGTCATATTTTTAACTTTTATTGACACTATAATAAATGAAATAATGCTTAAAATTTTTAGATCACATGTTTTTATTCCATTGATCTTTTTTCGTAAAAAAAATCATTTCAAAGGGTAAATTTGAAAAGATGTAGTCTAGAAATGAAACATAATTGCTATATACGTTTAGACATCAACAAACAAGGTGGAATTAATTTTAAAAAGAACCAGAAACGAAAAAAAAAACACTTATTTAAAACATTTTGAACTGTTACTGTTTGTTTTATAAATTAAAAAAAAAAAAACTGTTTTTTTTCCAACCCTGAAACCAAGTCATATTAAAACTCCTTATTAAGCAAAAATTCTATAACTCCTTTTAAATAATCCTTAGTAGAGCAATGTTCATACCGCATCAAAATTGTTTTATAATAATTCAGTGGGCAGGATGTATGCGGGGGATTGCGGGAATCCCGGGAGCCCGAAATTTGACGTACGATCGACTGGCCGAACGCGATTCAATTTTGTGCAAAAGAAGACGGCAGCCTTAAGCAACTAAATTTGTGATAATTATGTCTACTCATTGCCAGCTTTTTTTTCTTCCTGGCAAGTAATGTAACACTGATGTACCTAGTAATAGTACCACCAGCCGTGAATCTTTGACGGAGCCCCGCTTCGCGGGGCTCCTATTTTTGCGTACAGGGTTTAAAGTAACCTAACACGAAGGGGATGGCGGGGTCTGAAAGACCCCGCCATCCCCTTCGAACCTAACCTGTCCGTGTCGGGGTGCCCCAAGTCCACTCATTGCCAGCTTCTTTTACGCTCGTAAATTGACGCTGGTTTCTTGATATTTTGTTGGAATAGTAAAGATGATGAATTAATATAATTGAAGCTGTTCTATTAACTCGTCGCTCACTTAGAAAAAAAGACGCTAGGTTGCAGGTGCTAAAGAAAACTTTGCCGCACATATAATTTCCCCTTATAAATTCGTTAAATTCTATTTTGTAGGCCAAATGCACTATAATACACATAATTATTTTCATCAATAAAAGAATTCCGAATTGTCATGATAATCGAAAAAATAACATGCCATTGCCACTTTGGAACACCCCGAAATGGGCCCTATATTTATTTAACCCTGTTTATATTCCAACTTATTTTGGTGTCATCTTCGAGTTTGCTCGAATATATATATTTTTTTCATCTAAAATATTTATTAATCATCAGTTTAAACAGCTAATCGTTTATTTGACTGAAAAAACAGTCACCCATTAAAAAGCCCTTCACACCTAGTCACCCAGCATTCTTCTCACCTGTCCCAATCTCTCACTTTAATCAATTTCCATCTATGAAGAAAAGTAAGTTCATGTTTGATTGGGAAATATTGACAGATAGGATAAGGTTTATGTGCTGGCGTCAGTAGGTAGAGGTACCTACCTAAAACTTAATCTACCTATAGTAGGTACATACTGAAATCGCTAAGCACACGTTCCACCATAATCCATAAGATTCAAGTATACCGAAGCATGTATTTCTGCTTCGGTATATTTGAAGAAATTGTCTGCCCAATTACGGTTGACTTGACAAAATGAATAGCAATTAACCACGCTACTGGCTTATCAAATCGAAAGCGTCGGCGCTCGTACTGTTTACGTCTAGGTATAGTTTATACATCTATTAGAAGAAAGCTAAAACCAGCTTAGTGCTTAGTCACTAGAGAATCCGTTTTAGAATTACGTAAACCTAAGTCGATTTCGTTTTCTTAAGTAAATACGTAGTTAGGTCTAAAAAGTAAACTCAAATTAATGGCGCTTGCACTTTCTTTAGTTCATGATTTGTTGTTTCGTTAATTATGTAATCAATAAGATAGTGGCAAGTCACTAGTTATATGCAATAACATAAATTGGTTTTTGCTCAGGAACTCCAAATCTATTGTCAATCTAAACAATTTATCTCAATATATTGATGTTCAAGATCTCTGAATTGTTAGATCGGAAGGTGTTCTAATGTAAAATTCGGGAAAATTACATTTTGGATAGGATTTATCCTGAAACCTCAGGTTTTTTAGGTTTTTCTCCGGAGGGTTTTTCAATGGAAATCAGGACTTTTCTCCGGACATTTTCTATCTAGTATTCTTCTTAGTAACCTTAATTGGAAGGCGATTCCAACATTATTGGGAAAAAGCTAGGCTGTCAAATCAAAAAGGTACTCGTGACGAGATAACTATCAATTACAGTTGTCTTGATTATGAAGAATTTAATACTAGTTATCGAAATAGTCATGGAATATTTTCTGCGTCTAATAACCATGTCGGTTAGTTTATTGGTTAGGTTAACTCAAAACATCAAGCGAGACCTAGAGACAGGTTTTCAGATCAGGCCTTCGAAATGGAATCTATACCTGCATTAACAAATTCAGAAAATGAACGGTCGTTTGGCAGCATATTTTAATGGATCCAGTTTCATAGTTAGGTTTTACCAAAGTGTTGCAAAAAACTTGATGCAGAGTACTTGTAAGCTTTTTGCCTGATGACAAAACATCTTTTTTTGCTTGTCTTGTCTAAAGCATATCGTTTTATTAGGACTAGTCGTCTTAAGACTATTTTCTTCAAGTTTTCTAGGTACCGGCGATACTTATAATTGCTCATCGTTCTTTGGAAGGATATCATCAACTAGTCTAGGCTTTGTTATAGATAAATTGTTATGATATCTCTGTCGCACGAAGTGCTAACCAATCACAGCGAACAATGAACCAGCGAGTGATAATGTCTATGAAGCCGAAACTAGCCTATTTATCGTCGGTACCTATTTCGCATCATTTTGATCACCAGCGGGTTAGATATTCATCAGTATCAAAATACTGATCAAAACATCCCAACTGCTCCACAGACAGACCTGCTACACGTAAACAACCTCGTAAGTGGGTAAGGGATAGTAACCGTGAAAATTGTTGTGTGCGACAGAGACAACACTACGAAGCTGAAACTAGCAGATCCTTTCAATGACGACGTGCAATATTTTATCGTTGAAACTTATTTCGCCCCGTTTCCGTTTGAGGAGCTCGTGGCTAAATAATCACAGCCGCACAGACCGATCTTCCGGGTTAAGCCGCGCTTGATGAGGTTGTTGGTCTGTGGATGGGTGACCATCTATTATAGCGAGTTTCATCCTTGCCTCGGGAAGCACGTAAAGCCGTTGGTCCCGGCTGTCATTTGTAGATCTTTGACAGTCATAATTGTTAGTCAGAAGCTCTAAAGTCTGACAACCAGTCTTACCATGGGGTATCGTATTACCCAGTTACTGGGTTGTGGAGGTCCGACAGGCAGTCGCTCCATGTTAAATACTGATATTCAGCTGAATCTGGTTTGACAGGAAGCCGACCCCATTATAGTTGGGAAAAGGCTAGGCAGATGATGACTTATTTCGCCCCATTTGAGTGGATCAGACACATAAATTCATCAGTAAAACAAGATTAAAAAATCCCCACCGCTCCACAGACCTGCTACACGTAAACAAGCCTCGCAAGTAGGCAAGGGCTCCAGTGACCTGCATAGCTCGCAACCGGTTCCTGGCCGCCTGACCGCGAGTACGGGGAATGTGTAGATGTGGAGATTACAGCTTTTTTTTACTTTTAGTTTAGGTTGTGGGTCAATTTTGTTGGAGATTTTTCCCATGGATATGTTGATTGGTGTCGTTTTGAGATTGTGTGGTGATTTGTGTCTCCACGGTGTTAATCTGAAAGCTTTTGGAGGACGTTAAAAATCTAGGTATTGCTTGTGTACCTGATATTTTTGATGAAAATCCTGACTGCAAGTCCTGGGAATGGTAGAATGTAAATATTAGACACTGAGTTGTTTAAAAAAAAAATTTAATAGGTTGTGAGTCTATTTGAATAAGGTCTAAGAAAGGCCTTTGAAAAATAGGCTTACATGGGAATGGGGTACTTACCATAAGTACTAAACATTGTAGCAGTGGTGGCAAAAAAACAGTTTATTTTTTAAAATAATTGTACAATCGAATGAAATGATGTTTCTATAAATTCTTAAAGGTTCAAAGAAAAACAAAATTGTTAAGAGGAAATCGCAGTCGGTAGGAGTCTACCGAATTCTTATAAATACGTAAGAAATCCAAAATTCCTTTCAGTTTTCATAATCAAAAATTCCTTTCTACTAATAAGTTTCAAAGTTAGTAATATCCTCTTATTTTACAGTCAAGCCTACCGCAACACTGAAAGCAGTGCATTTCAGCATCGCTGAGTACTACTGTTTAACTGATAACACCTTATCTTTACGCTAAGTGACACATTTTGAAACATAGCATCATATTACCGTTTTCACTTTTAAAACTAACTCATATGACAAGTGGTATGCGGGAGTGATAAAGAGTTGCATACTGCAGGTACTTTTACCTTTACGTAATTAATATCTGTGCTGTCCCATTGCAAGGAAATTGTCACTCTTCTCGTAAAGTCAGTCAAGTATTATTCAAGGCTAGTCTTTGACATCATCAACCGGAAGACGTCCACTGCTGAACATAGGCCTCCCCCTTAGACCGCCATGCCGAGCGACAATTTGCCACTTGCATCCATCGGTTGCCATCGGTTGAGTACCTAGTAGAAGGCAACTAGGCAAGTATGTTTTAAAATTTTATAAATGATTTTAAACCAACCGTAAAAAACTGCATTTTAATTAATAGTATGTATGTACAATGTGGCGCCCTGACACATCAAGAAAGCGTCGTAGCCTTGTTGGTCCTGGCAGATCTCGCAGAAGATGGCGGGATGAGCTAGACAAAACTAACGACCAGTGGCTAACATAAGCCCTAAATCAAAATAGTTGGAAGTCGTGGGGAGACGCGTTTGCCCAGCAGTGGGATAACACAGGCTGGCACTAACAGTAACAATAGCACATTATTAACCATTCGTGTAACTGGCTTTAACACTTTCACTGTCCGTGCAGCAGACACAATACTTAAACAACAGGGAATGGGTTAAGTTTGACTGGACATAAATTAATTATCCAAAGAAACATAGTAGGTATTACCCTTGCTCAGTACTAACTGGGTGGAGGGGTCAGATAGGAAGCCATCTATGTAAAATACAGGTACCTATTCATCTGTAGGTTGTCAGACTGGATTCCGACCCCAACATAGTTGGGAAATAGCTAGGCAGGATCGCAGGATTAGAAAGAAAAGAAAGAAAAAATATTTTATTCGACACAGGCATGCATACATTTAACGAAGACAAAAATAATAAAAACACGTATTAAAGAGAAAAATTACAAAACTAAATCTAAAGCTTACCTTCTAACAGAGAAAAAAACATACAAAACCTAATAGATAGGCAGCTCTGCATAAAGCTGTGCTATGGGGGACCCTCAGCACAGCGCTGATTTTCAGTGGTCACCCGAAAAAGAAGAAGAGAGAAAAGTGCCTACACGCTCTTACATAAAAACCCTAATGTTATGAAGACTTCATCACTATATGGCCCCAAGGTCATCCTATTTTTAATTGAAATGCATAGTAATTACTGAAAAACAGTAGTTCAATATTACTGTTATTTTATTAGTTTAGAGCAAAGATTCTACTGCTCATTTTCATGACAAAATCCGTTGATTCCGTTATTACCCGACTGTGCCAGAAGGATGGTTATGTTTTTTGAATTTTAATCACAAAGACAGCCACGATCTGATTTGATTTTTCTCTTTGATTTTCTCACTTCAGGTAATGTAATTGCTGTCAATTATAATTATATCATGGCATGTATAAGAAGTACGACTAGGTATAAAAATTTCTATTGTTTAATAAGTCGGAAAAAATAGAAGCGCTGGCGGACGATGGTAGGAGCTTTTGGTCGGGAGCTAAAACTTGGCGGCAGAAGCTAATAATTAATAATAATAAGGCATTTCAAAATCAATTTCACTAAACCAATGAATTGAAGAAACGTGTAGCCATAAAGAAAAACAGAAATCAAACAGTTAACTAACTGAAAGTTAAATGTTCGTCGTCATAGAAAACTAGTGTGCGGTTCAATGACTCGTAACCAAACGGTATATTTTAGCTATTTTAGAGAAATATGCATATAATATGCTAATGTAATACATACGGCCGCCTGTATGTGGGTTATCACCAAGTTTAGAATAACTAAATACAGTTTAAAACCAAAAATATTTAAAACCAAAAATACTAGTTTGTTTTCTCATAAATTAAAGACAAGAAAAGATGCCAGTGCAATGACGGATAAAAGGAGCCTTGTTTTTTTTTGTTGTTGTAGTTTATGTCATCAAATGAGTCCTCCCGCCATGGGTGTGGCTCGCCCATGTTAGTCTTGCTGACTAAAATTAACCATGTTCCTTCATTTGCTTTTTACGTTCCATGGTCATTGGTCGGGTTACTAGATTATTATTAACTAGCACTTCCCCCGCGACTTCGTCCGCTCTTATTTAGAGCTTCGCTTCGGTGAATTTCTTCTCCGGCCACCCTCTTTATGGAATACTTTAAGAAAATGTAAATCAATATGCGACTAAAATTCTATTCTCTCTCATTCTAACACGAAACATCCCTTTAGCAATCGGTTTTCGCAACATCCCATCCCATCTTAATAAGCTCTTACATCTTAAAGATATACCCCCAAGCTAAATTGAGACTCCTAGCACTTGAAGTAACGAAAGCTTCATACAAACTATCAACACCCAAAACAACCCCTTAGGGGCGAATTTCAAAAAAAACCCGTCCTAGGTAGCGCGTACGTCCTAAAAAGGACCCGCATGCAAAATTTGAAATTCCTAGTACTTGTAATAACAAAGTTTCATACAAACTATCAACCCCAAAAAACAACCCTTTAGAAGTGAAGTATTTCGAAATTCCATCTTAGTGAGCACCTACGTCCTTAAAACAATCCCCATGAAAAATTTGAAATCTGTATCTATCAACATCAAAACAACCCCTTAGGGTTTTAATTTCGAATCACCCCGTTATAGTGAGCGTCTAAGTCCTAAAAATAAACCCCATGCAAAATTTGAAACTTCTAGTGCTTGTAGTAACAAAGTATCATGCAACCTATCAAACCCAAAAACAACCCCTTAGGGGTGGAATTTCGCAAAAACCCGTCTTAGTGAGCACCTACGTCCTTAAAAGAATCCCTATGCAAAATTTGAAACCTGTGTCTATCAACATCAATAACAACCCCTTAGGGTTCGAATATCGAATCACCCCGTCATAGTTAGCATCTAACTCCTAAAAATGAACCCCATGCAAAATTTGTTACTCCTAGCACTTGTAGTAACAAAAGCTTTATACAATCTATCAACACCCAAAACAACCCCTTAGGGGGCGAATTTCGAAAAACCCCGTCTTAGGTAGCGCGTACATCCGAAAAAGAACCCGCGTACAAAATTAGAAGCTCCTAGTAGTTGTAGCAAAAAAGTTTCATACAAACTGTCAACCCCAAAAACAACCCCTTAGGGGCATAATATCGCAAAAGCCCTTCTTGGTGAGCACCTACGTCTTTAAAAGAATCCCCATGCAAAATTTGAGACCTCTATCTATCAACACCTAAAACAATCCTTTAGGGGTTGAATTTCGAAAAACCCCGTTAAGGGTAGTGCGTATGTCTTAAAAACAAACCCCATGAAAAATTTGAGACTCCTAGCACGTTTAATAACGAAGTTTCAAACAAACTTTCAACACCAAAAACAAACCCTTAGGGGTCGAATTTTGAAAAACTCTTTTCTGAAGTAGCACCTACGTCTTAAAAAGAACCTGCATGCAAAATTTTAAACTCCTAGTCCTTGTAGCAAAAAAGTTTCATACAAACTGTCAACCCCAAAAACAACCCCTTAGGGGCGTAATATCGCAAAATCCGTTCTTAGCGGGTACCTACGTCCTAAAAAGAACCCCTGTGCAAAATTTTGAACCCTTAGCACTGGTAGTTTCCGAGCTTTCGTGTCCTATGAGTGAGTGACCTTTTGCTTTTATATATATAGATTCTAAAGCGACCCATGGTTTAGCTACCTCTGGCGCTCGAACGCTACGACTCTTCATACCTTGATAATTAAACTATTTCAAAAATTTATTTATAAAATGATGTTCAAAAATTGAAAATGACCGGGCTTTTTCAAATTCCAAATTCAACTTTGTAGCAAAAAGACAGTGCAAAAAACTTTTATCCATGCGTTTGTCTTGCAGACTTGCACTACACCAGACCAGACGAAGAGTAAAATAAAAACCGACTATTTTTAAACACTTACCTGTATCATTCTTACACCATCAATAATAGCTAATGACCTTCAAAAACCGTCCTTACTCCAACGAAATAAAGACGCTGACTAATTGAAATTGTTACACCATGAACATAGCCAATTGGTTTTCAAAAATCAACCTTATGTCACGGTAATAAAGACGTTATCAATATTTCTCATTGAATGGCGGTATAGTTACGGTTAGCTTGTTTATTTGGGTCAGCACAACACCTGTTCGTCCGTTATGTGACGAGACGCGGATACGATGTTATGCGAAAGGGATAGGCAGAAAACTTAGTAAAATTGTTTTTTTTTTTTTTTGGTTAAGGCGAAAAATAGCCCTATTCGCAAAATGACGAGCAGTGGTGGCCCAGTGGTATCGGTCCTGACTTCCGAGTTGTAGGTCGTGGGTTCGAACCCCGCCAGGCGCATTTACTTCGGTAATTTATTTCATCACCACTTCTCTCAAAACGGTGAAGGAAAACATGCGTGAGGGAACCGGCATGTCCTAGAACCAAAAATTCGAAGACATGTGACATCTGCCAATCCGCACTAGGCCGGCTTGGTGGATTATGGCCCACTCCCTCTCACAGAGAGAAGGCCTGTGTCCCAGCCGAGGGAACATTATAGGCTGATGATGAAGATGATCCAAATTAAAATCTATTTAAAGATTTAAACAAACAAAGTGCCCTAAACTGTAAAATTTTCTCAATCATACAATATTATTTTGTGAATTAAACTGAAAATGTATTAAAAATATTTGAGAGACAGGGGTAGATTCATCTGCTGGTGTTTTTACTACAACACAATTCGTTAAACTTACTTTTTTCTTTTTTTTTTAAAGTGGCAAAATCGTCAAATGAGTCCTCCCACCCCGGGCAGGCTGGGAGGGACTGTCAGACTTGTACTGACTAAAATCAAAGGTGTCCTTCAATAGCCCTTTATGTTCCGGGGTCACGGTGAGGAAATAAATCCCGCGATGGCAGGCTTTGGCCCTGTCATTTTTTCTGACGATCTTTGAGGCGCGCGTGGAACATGACGCGCTGTCGACCCGGGCATGGTCCATGGTCGGATAGCGAGTTGCCTTTTACTGGCTGTGCGCATGCCGGTCGTAAACTTAGCCCCTTCGTACACTAGACGACACAAGTCTCCGACACCTTACGATTTTGGTATTCATTGGCGCTTGCTTGTGTTCGAACCTGTATAGGTTTGTATTGCGATAGCCGCTTGGATACCGAAGTCGTAAGGTATCGGAAACTTGAGTCGCCTTGTGTAGGAAGGGCCTTACTTGCAAAAAAATAACCATTTTCGGGCCATTCCATATTTCGCAACAATCGCCGGTTGGCCGCCATGACACATTGTTAGACGTTGGTTGCACAACTGCTTGGTTGCGCGACATCCTCTTTTGACTCACTTGGTTGCTGTATAGTAATAACTCTGTTCTACTTATATACTCCATCCGTTTGGGTATTTTTCTTATGTAATTAACTATTTAAGGTCAAGTTTGTAAGAGGGTCAGTTATCAACGTCATCGTAAATCGAGTCTTTGGTCACACTTTGGTCAACAGGCCCCACTGAAAATGGTCCCGCGGTATCACTCGACCCAAATAAAGGGTTTTGAAGGTTTTGGCCCAATCCATATTAACTAAGCTGTCTCCAGCGGCTTCACCCGCTACAACTCGAAAATTATTCAACGGGAACATAAACTCGGGATAAAAACTATCCTATGTGTTAATCCAGATTATAAACTATCTGTGTACCAAATTTTAGCCAAATCCGTTCTGTAGTTTTTGCGTGAAAGAGTAACAAACATACCTACATACATACTCACAAACTTTCGCATTTATAATATTAGTAGGATTTTTAAAGAACCGCGGTGCACAATGAAAGTTATATATTTAGAAAGAGGACACATATACGAACATTGAATAATATAATGAACATAATACTAAGAGTAGGTAGGTATCAAAGTGTCAGGTTTTATTACCCGACTACGGCAAACTTAAAAGGAGAGTTATGATTTTTTTCAGTTTTCGACTTATGTTTGTAAATGCACCCACAACTTATTAGCAGAGAACAAGGATTTTTTTTAGTACCTATGTCACCAGAATTTATATTTTTAAAATTCGCAAATAACGGCTTTAAAACCGCTAAAAGCACTTGAAATCATCAAATAAACTAAAAAGCTTTTGCATATTTAAACCTGTTGATAGTTATGTCAATTCTATAGTCAATGCCGTTAGACAAAAAACCTAATACTGTTAAAATATAAATAAAGGAATTAACAAGTACCGTTACAAAGTTTAGCATATGTATTGTTATTTAACGACAATTTAAAAGCGCTAATCCCTATAGCGACATTAAATCAAATCCAGGTAGTTACCGACAACCTGATGGGGAAGAAAAGTTCTGGAGTGGTGACCAGCCGACCACGACCTGGAAGACGCAGTGCAGGCAGGCCTCCCACTAGGTGGACCGACGACACGCGAACAACCGATGGATGCAAGTGACGAATTGTCGTTCGGCGAGGCGGTCTAAGGGGGAGGCCTATGTTCAGCAGTGGAAGTCTTCCGGCTGATGATGATGATTAGACCAGTAACAGGCACTTAATTGTCAAAGAAAAATTAAACAGGTACTACAAAATTATGGTGCTACAGTCCCAGACACAAAACATAATAACTGTGAAAGTACCGTAGTTGCCCATTCCAAGAAGTAGATCTCTATGGAGAAGAACGGCCAAGAAACTCATTGATTTAAGATTTTCAATCAATTATATCAAATGACATTATCATCTTATTGAACCGATATGCGGTCTCCACTCCAGGACTCATCGGCTCCACCGGCCATCGGTCCTGTGTATAAGGTCAGCCCACTGCCACTATCACTGTCAATTTGCTTACTCTGCAAGTTCTGCAACCCCTGTCGGTCACACTCACACCGGTTATTTTCTGGATATGTTCAGTCCTGTAGCTTACATCAATAGGTATGTGGACAGCTTCAATGGGGATGGCAACTGGGGAACAAATGGCGCTAGCATAGCTAGTTCCCAGCATCGTCATTGGTTCAAATCTTATAGGTAGGTACTTCAAAATAGTACTACCTCATTGGTCGGATTAGGACCTAGCTATGGTGGCGCCATCTTCAATTAGCTTTGACCGGCCTTCCCCGTTACTGCAAATCGAAGTCTGATTTGTCAGTTCCGTTCGATCGACCCTTTAGTTCAAAACCACAAGACTGTAATTGTGGCAGTCACCACTGACTTTGAGCCAAATGCACCTTCACTAAGTTCAAACAAGTAGATTACGGTACCTATGTAAAGTAAGTTAGAGGGTCAAGATCAAGTAGATTCACATGTTGATAAGATCGTGTTTGGAATTTGGGAGCATCGAACATTGTTTTGATCTTTGAGCAGAATAAGCCCTTTCGTATACTAGGCAACGCAAATCTCCGATATCGAATGGGTTTGTATTGCGATAGTCGCCTGGATACCAAAGTCGTAAGGTATCGGAAACTTGCGTCGCCTTGTTTAAGCGAAGCGCTAAGAGTTTTAAGATCGTAGATACGAGTACATGGAGCAGGTGGTGGCCCGGTGTTTCACGCCCCTGACTTACGACTAGACAAACTTATGAATGAGTGCGAATCCAGCATACCCAACAACCTAGGAATAAACGCACCTTTTTCCACTGCTCTCAAAACGGTGAAGGAAAACATCGGAAGAAAATCGACATTTCCTAGAACCAAAATATTGTAGAAATGTGACAACCAAAATATTCTACAAACCCGCACTAGGCCCAGACAAGCGAATTGCATTATTATTTCTTAGTAGCAAGGTTGATTTTCACTTGTAGTTGGAATCGGTCGAATCAAAAGTTGTATGACATAAACGATGCCATAAACTAAAAAACTTCACCAGACAGGCAGACAATAGCTTACCTAATTAAACCAAGCGTTATGTAGTATGTAGGACAAGGTGTCAATAGAATAATAAACACATAACCGCACTATTTGCACGTGGTTAAGTGTGGATCAGCTGTGGTTGATGTTATGAAAAGGGGCAATTTCGGACTTTCCATCGTCAGACTACAAGACGTATGGTGAGATTTAGAGCAAAACTCATCCCTTTTGTTAGTGACATTTCTCTGAAGTTGCCTTTAGGTAAGGTACCACGATGTGCCTTCGATAAGTACATGGCGGACATGTGAATGAATAGGGCCGTTAAAGCCTATTGCACACCACGTTTTTTAAACGCGCCGTTGACGCGAGATCGCCCAGAGGAAACACTAGAGCATACGGTGCATGACTGACCCGCTTGGGCAGAGCACCGACGTGTCTACGACGGCGATAGGCGGAGATCTCGCGCCCGGCATAGGTCACAACCATGCTGCGGGGCGAGACTGAGTGGAAAGCGGCCGGCTTCTTCTGCGAAGCAGTCATGCTCGCGAAGGAGGAGGCGGGCCGCGTGATGGAGAGTCTGCCACAGCCGCAGTGGTGCACGCCCACGGCGACGGACGTCGCAAAACGATCTTCGGCCACCGTAGGCGCGGGTATGCAGGCGGCGAGTTAAGGGCAACTCGCTGTCCCACCATGGACCATGCCGGGTCTACGGCGCGTTGTGTTCCATGTGCGCCTCAAAGAGCGTCAGCATAATGACGGGCCCCCCCTCTAGAGGGCCAAAGCCTGCCGGGGTCGCGGTAATGAGGGTCGCGGGCAGCCGATGGATTCAAGTGGCGAATTGTTGTTCGGCGTGGCGGTCTAAGGGGGTGGCCTATGTTCAGCAGAGGACGTCTTCCGGCTGATGACGATGATTATCTTATCAAATCAGTAATTTAGGTGTGAAAACATAACAAAAACACTCATGTTATTTTCTGCGTCGATGGCCAGTCTCTGAGATTAGCTGCCATTACTGAAATCGGCCTAGATGTAGCACTACGTATTATTATAATGGTAAAGTGTGGTAATCAGCTGTGGTTGCTTTTGTGGTTCAGAATGTAGGTACACGCTAATGGGTAAGTGTTTATTTACGTGTTAAAAACCAGGACAGAAACAGATTATAGCTGGAAAGCTCTGCGAATATTTGCGAAAATAGTCCGCCTTCGGTGGAGGTAGATCGTTCTGCGACGTCTGTCGCCGTGGGCGTCTACCACTAAGGCTGGGTCGTGAGGTGGATGTTTTCCTCTCCCTCATGCGTCCTGCCTCCTCCTTCGCTGTCATGACTGCTTCGCAGAAGGAGGCGACCGCTTCCCACTCCGTTTCGCCCCTTGCGATGTTCTCGACCAATGCCGGGAACGAGTGGTCGCCGCCTATCGCCGTCGTGACGACACGGCGTATGCTCCACCGTGTCCTTCGGGAGATATCGTGAAGATCTGAGATCTGAGAGTGGTGACACCCAGGCGTTTCTTCCTTCCCCATCCGACATAGGTAGCTCCCGAAACTTCTAAGTTCTGTCGACCACCGGCCATAAATGGCTGTCGCGCGCTTCAGCTAAATCTAAAGCCGCTTCTAGCTTCTCGTGACGGCGTTTGTGGCTGTGGCGAGTGGCTCAAGTGTGCCATCACTTAAAGAAACGTAAATAAACCGGGGTGCTTCTAAAAGTAAAATAATTGCCGAGTTGTAAAATTCGTGGCAAAGTCAAATAATTTATTTCAAATAGGCCATCAAAGAGGCACTTTTAAACGTCGAATTTTAAAATTAAGGAAACAGGATGGGATGGGATTGATTCTACAGATTAGATACTATTGTCTGAGTTAGTAATTTTGTGGCTATATTATTTCCCGATAGTGAAAAACTGTAGCTTGGAAACATAAAGACAAGATCTACACTAGAAACAGCTTAACTCTCAATCCACGTAAAGTACTAGAATTTTGACCCAGGTGTTCAACATACCGACCTAAGTCTAACACTAAAACCTGGATCCTTGAATCGATATTCATCACAACACATGAACTTAATTGTAGATTCAAGACTCGAAACATAGCGGATTGATTTGCCAAACGTTTGGTGTATGTGGGCCAATGTTTGTTGACATACTTTGCCAATCCTTTGGAAAAGAAATGAAGGTGTGGGTATTATTGGAATGTCTGACTAACTTTACACCTGGACTTTATAGCAGGCACGAAATGGGGCAAAAGGGACTGGCTTGTGCCACTTATGGGTACGCTATTCCGTCACTCTTTCATACAAACGTAGTATGGCTATAAGGCTGCTTTTCCACCAGAGATGCGCTATGCTACGTTGCTAGGGATGCGTTTGATATCCACCAATCATACTCATTATGTGTGTGTGCGTTATGAAAACAAATGAATGTGATTGGTGGATAACAAACATATCCGTAGCAACGTAGCACAGCGCATCTCTGGTGGAAAGGCAGCCTTACTCCACTGTTTGACGGTATACATTCAAAATAACATTTTTATATTCATCTCATGATTATGTAGTATTCCCTATATTTGAAAAATATACAAATGTCGAATTGAGCACCTCCTCCTTTTTTTTAGTCGGTTAAAAAATAAGTAAAAATTGATGAGTAATGAGTGTCGAAACTTTCTTAATACAACTCAAATTTTAACGCATCTTTGGGGGGAAAATATATATATAAGTACTAAAAGAAGACGGAATACCTATTGGAACGAAGTTCCTTAACGCGCGTTGTGAAAGGGGGCTAGACGGAAAAAATTCTTACGAAAAGTTGTCACGACACTTTTTGGAACGAAGTTCCTTATTGCGCGTTGCGAAAGGGTGCTAGAGCTCAAAGAGTGGAGTGGAGTGGAGCGGAGCAGAGTGGAGTGGAGTGGAGTCGCGACGATCATTTTTCTTGAGTGTATACATTAACTTCGTTCCATCCGGGTGTCCCTTGACACCTCTCAAGTTTTTTTTCGAAAAAGTTACCTTATGGATTGGTTCAAGTCCTGTCAAAATTCAAATTCTTCTTTCCACAAACATTTTCAATAATCTCATCAAACCAGTAGACCATCACAAGCGGATATGAAGACTAAAATTCGGCGTAAAACAACGTCTTATACAATTTGGTACGGGTCACTGAGTAGACCCGAAAGGGGGTCGGGTGACGTCAACTGTTACCAAAATATGACGTGTCATTATGCTTGAGTTACTGAAGCAACTTTGCGACTCTTACCAAAGAATTTCGCAGGAACTTATTATCATCCACCTTTTTAGACCCCTTGTACCGATTTAGGGTAAATCGAGAACCTATTACTAAAGGCGCTCCCTCACCGCGAGCATTCACCTGTAATGTAACAATTTGTAACGTTACGCCATCTGTTGGATTGTTTCAATAACCAATTTTTTTTTTTTTTCAGATCTCAAGGCAAATAAATGTGACAAACAATCGAAAATCAACCCTAAAACAACGGAACAAAGTGCAAGTGTAAGTGATGTGAACAATAATGTGAAGTGGAATGCACAACGCATAGTTTCGCGCCAATACAAGATGGCTGCCGTCATAAAATGGCGGTCGCGAAGCATCAGTGCTATGATGCTTCTCATATTTATACAAATTGTTAACGGTAAGTTTTCTTTCAATCATTATAGTACCTAAATCGTCCTCCCAATTTCATTTTCTATCATGCAAAATGTCTAACTTTGTTGTTTGACAAACTTTCCCCCGGTTCAAAAGATCCTTATGCGAAAAAGCTAAAAAACGGATTAGGCTGTGAGATATTTATTTTCTTCCATCATCAAACTGAAATCCATAATTTTGCCAATCCGTATCGTTCACTATCTAGCTAGACTGAGACTAAGCGATGATTTAAAGTCCCAAGGGTTAGCTATCAGGAAACAAAGACTAGGGCAGGGAATTCCACTCTTTAGCTGTAAGAATAACTCGAAGACTGTTCCAAGGGACATGAAAGATATTTTGACGTACAAGGTTAGTTTTCCTCAATTTACAGTTAGAAGTTTGAAGAAGAGTCACATTTTCTTTGATGAATAGATGTCATATCTAACTGCAAATGTTCGCAGTCTATAGCTGAGAACATATCATCGGACGCGTCCGTCAGCCGCAGCTGACGGACGCGGCTTAGCAGTGTGCACGGTACAGATTCTGTTCGGACGTCCGACTCCGAACGCTCAAGGTCACGTCCGCGTCTTACGACCGACAGTTTGCACAGTGTAGTATAAATGTACTGACTAGACAATAAATAAGCCACGTCTCGGCTGACGGACGCGTCCGATGATTTGCTCGCAGATTAAGACAGAGTTGGTGACTCACACTTCGTTACGTAGCAAAAATGTCAGACTTACTAATTAGGTGACGCTAGTTCATCAGTTTCCAAGCTGTTACGACACAGATACACTTTCACGTTCGTCACAACTAATGGTCAGTCGTCAAGATACTGGGTCATTTGGTAATAATTATGAACATGAATGAACACTGGACAGAGCCTGTAGCTAAACGGCAAGCGACGATCGTTAACGTTCAGCAATCGCTAATACATTTTCAACTTTATACCTCATCGCATAAAGCTGAAAATCTAGTAGACTGCTGAGCGATAGCGAACAAAACAAACGTAAACGATGTTTAATCTTTGATAGATTTTCAACTTTATTCAATGTGGTATAAAGTTGAAATTGTATTAGCATCTGCTGAACGTTAGCGAATGTGGCGATCACGGACAAGAAGACGTAGCGGCCTCCCACTAGGTGGACCGACGACATCGTGAGTCACAGACAATCGTGTAATGCAGGAACGGCATTTTTGTTCGGCGTGGTACCTAAGCTAAGGCAGATTTCTTGGATTTAAGGACTGTCTAAGCAGCTCATCCTGACCTCGGAACGCTAAGGAAATCTGAGATAACAAGGAGATATTCAATTAGTACGAATCTGCCAGTATCTTCCGCTCATCCAAGGGCGGAAGGACTTATTTGATGATTTTACCACCCAAAAAGGGAGTACGGAGGACCCTTAATTCAGCAATGGGAATCTTCCAGCTGATGATAAAAAAAAAGTGAAACGAAATGAGGTTAAGAAATGACCAGTACCCTTAGCACGAATTTCCAGTATTTGAGACGTAAAGTAAACTGGAACATTGACAATTCAAGTTGACATTTTTCAAGGAAAAAATTAGTTCCGTCTTCGCGCATCAGAGGCGCTATTCCATTTTTTCATACAAGAAACTATGTAAAAATACTGTAAAGTAAAATAGTGAAAATTCGTGCTAAGGATACAGGCATATCCGGGCAAATAACAATATAACTAATAATAACCTCATTTTGGAGAGTTTTGACTCGTGGGTTAAGTACATTAGTTTGTAACATTGTAACGCACAATTAGGTACGAACTAACAATTTTCAAGTGATGCAACCTCTTTTTAATAAAACCTTGTATCGATCAAGGCTGTTCACTCCATGCAGTCAAGGTCTTGAGGGCATTCGCCTTTATATCGGTGTTACATGATTGCTCTCGACAAGACGAGGCGTTTTTTTTTAAATTACAGTAGGTATAATATTTGGTTCGCTTTGTGTGTGTGTGTGTTTCTTTCTAGTTCTACACTAGGAATTCGTCTTATATCCTATGGGTGCGTTTACAAATATTTAAATGCACAAATACAAAGATCCCAAACAAAAACTTTTAGGTCATATAAATGTACTTAGTTATATTGTGCGAGAGGTGTTTTTGTTTTAATCATCAAATGAGTTCTCGCTGAGGGCGGAAAATCTCGTTTCCGAGGACTGTCAGACTCGTATTGACTAAAATCTATGGTGATATTGGTGATCCTTCAATAGCTCTTTGAAGAGACAGTTTGAAGAGACACTCTAAGACCCCGTCATATTGCTGACAGCTCTATGAAGCGCGCGTGGAAAAAGACGCGACGTCGACCCGGGCATGGTCCATCGGACGACGAGTAACCCATTACTCGCCGCCCGCATGCCCGCCTGCGCTGACTGGCCGGAAACCGTTTCACGACGTCCGTTGCCTTGGGCGTCTTCTGTGGCGGCTGGGTCGTGAGGTGGAGGCTGTTGTCTCTCTCACGCGTCCCGCCTCCTCCATCCTTCGCTAGCATGACCGCCTCCACCAACTCAACTCCACGTTTTGGTATAATCGCTAAAGATCACGATAATAAGAAAATAGTCAGTTCTTTAAAGTTAGCGTGTTCAATGACAAAACGGCAACAAAAAATCTTCTTCTTACCTCTTTCGGGACAAACAAGCGTGATATTATGTTAACAAAGTATTCCCTCCACCACGTATAAGTGCAGCGGCACTAACAAATTGGAATTTATCTCACTTTCTCTGACAAAGTGATACACTTTCATTACTTACGTCCATTGCGCGGTTTTAATGAGATTCTCGAAATTTTTGTGATATTAATGCTGCTATGTACTACGTACTACTATGATATAATATTACGCCTCTAACAATCGGAATGTTTATTTTTCCGATACTTAGTTTGCGTGGATGTCAGAAAAAAATAAAAGTCGTGTAAGTACGTGAAGTTGCGAGACCAAGTCTACATAAATAAAAGATTTTTTCTAAAATAAAAGTGGCTTAAGTTACTCCTTATTACATGAGCTACCTGCAAATAAAAGTTCCGTTAAAATCAGTCCAGCCATTTCAGAGTTATGCCATTACAAACAGACAGACAGACAGACAGAATTGTAAAAAATGATATTTTGGTGTATGTTTACATGTACGTCTTAATGATAATGCACATAATTCTCTGTTCGAAATTCGATTGCGCTACTACTCGTCTCATGCGACATGTTTTGTCTTTGGTTTGCAGCGCCTTTATGTCGTAGTAGTAAGGTTAGTAGTTAGTAGAATACGAAAAGCGTTGTTTTGATCGAAACTTAACTACAACTGCACTGCAACAGCACTTCTTTAGTTACGTGAATTGCCCTACTGGTGCCTAAGAGTTACTTTGAAAAAAAAAAGAAAACCTATGAACCTAGTTTTTTACTGTGTAGGAAGCATTTTTAAAAATCATTGAGATATGATAACATTTAGGGGTAGGAAAACGTTTTCTCTTTTAGTATGGACGAGCGCTCGGTAGACGATCCTCTTAAGTCCCTTACCTGCACTGGGCACTGGCACTTTGATGACTTACTGACCCTCTTTCAAGCAGAAGGCTTGTGTCCCAGCAGTGGGAACTAATTATTATGCTAATTATCTTATCTATTAGTTGGTTAACTGAAGATAATATAAGTTGGTAGAAAGCTTCATTCTTTGTCTCATAATTATTTCCTCTTTCCGTCTGCTGTGAATTTTATTATGCATGTATTATTGTATGTATAAGATGATACATACATATAAAAAGCTGTTATGTAAAGCGTTATACAAGAAGTAACTTCGTGTTAAATCTCTCCTAATTTAGATTATGATCTTAATAAAAAAACTAATGTTAAAATGTCTAATTAGGAAGGTAGGTAAAAACTAAACCATACTATAATAAGAAGAGCTCTTGGCTATTTAATTACAGCCGCACAGGCCGATCTTCCGGAATAAGCCACGCTTGCCGAGGTTGGTCTGTGGATGTGTGACCATCTGTCATAGCCGAAAGCACGTAAAGCCGTTGTTCCCGGCTGTCATTTGTAGATCTTTGACAGTCGTTACTGTTAGCCAGAAGCTCTAAAAATCTGATAAATATTTATACTATGGGCCTGGGGTATAGTATTGCTCAGTTACTTGGTTGTGGAGGTCCGATAGTCAGTCGTCTCTCATAGAGGAAACCACGTAAAACCTTGGTCCCGGCTGTCATTTGTTGATCTTTGACTCATTACTATTAGTCAGAAGCTCATAAGCCTGACAACCAGTCTTACCATGGGGTACAGTATTTAAAAATCTGATGAACAATTATACCATGGGGTATAGTATTGCTCAGTTAAGTACTGTGTTGTGGAGGTCCGACAAGCAGTCGCTCCATGTAAAATACTGATATTCAGCTGCATCTGGTTTGACTGGAAGCCAACCACAATATAGTTGGGAAACGGCAGGCAGATGATAACTACACTATTAGTATTATAAAACTGTCTGACACTGCTACGCTGCGTGTCACGGCTTCGATTCCCGCACTGAACAAATATTGTATGATTTCAAATAGTAATAATAAAAAAAAAAAAAACAAGGATTATAATAGCCAATGTTTCATTCATTAGTAAGTTAAACACGCATCAGTCTCACACACGAAGTTCTAACGGTAATATAACCTACATTCTAGCCAAGCCTTTGACGTATTTACGACTGTGTTTATATAGATTTTTCTTTCTTACCATGGGTACGGTTAGCCGAAACAAAAATCTTGACAGCACAAAAAGAAAAATGGCGAATGCTGACTATGCTGAGTAGCAAAAGGCTGAGACAGCTGTCAAAATGCTTCACTCTTGTCTGAACTCAGCATGGTTTAAGCCGATAATTTAGTCAGCCTATCTGACTGTTCAGCATAACTGACTGTTCAGCATTTTCTGTCCAGATTTTGTATCGGCTAACCGTACCCCATTGGTACAGCTTGGCCAGAACGTCTTGAAACGAAACTAATCTTTTTGTTTCTGACAACGTTTTAAAATCTTTGATATTTGATGTAAACAAAGAACGCAGGTTTGTTAGATTTATTATTGTGCCATTAAATCTAACGTAGTAGCACAAAACATTCAAAGTGCTGGTAGCGAGAGCACAGTGGCGACTTTCGGTTGTCTACTCTAATTTGCCAAGCTGTGTTACTACCAAAGCCTGCCGGGGTCGCGGGATTATTTCCTTACCGTGACCCCGGAACAGAAAGGGCTATTGAAGGACACCGTGGATTTTAGTCAGTAGAAGTCTGACAGTCCCTCCCGCCCTGCCCGGGGTGGGAGGACTCATTTGATGATTTTACCACGATAAAAAAAAGCTGTGTTACTAGTTAAATGGTTATTCTTTAAATTGTTTATCGATATAGCTGCCTTTTCGTTCCTACACTCATACTTAGAATAATTCTAGCTGTTTTCTAATAAGAATATACAAAGTCCTTTCACACTTCCATTTTTCTTTATCTTTATCTTTATCTTCTTTTCTTTATCTTTACATATAATAAAATCGTAGAGCTGTCATTCCTGTACATTGAATATTTTTTTCTTTTTGTATTTTTTTCGAGATAAGGGATCGATTCTGATGCCAAATCAACTTTTTTTTTCTTTCGAAATTTTTTATGTTTTTTTGATTTGATCTATCTCTTAAACTACTGTAAAGTTGTCGATCAAATTTTCTTCAAATATTCCTAATAATATGCTTCTATTGATAGGCTATGTATCATTACGCTATTTTTCCTGGGAGATAAGCAATTTTAAATTTTGTTGTTTTTATCTGTTTGTTTTTAGTTGGAAGCTAAACCACTGGATATTATTTAGTCAATTTTTCCCCAAATATTCCTTAAACTGCTCTTCTATTAATAGGATATGTATAATTACGCTATACCCTTTGGGGGATTAGCAATTTTATAATATGTTGATTTTCAGTCATTGTTGACATTTGTATAAGAACCGCTATTTGAAAACACTGTCAGCGTACTAGCCAGTCTAAATTGGTATCCTGCTTGACTTTCGTGCAAGGGGTCTCTGGATCAAATCTCGCTGTTTCTTTTTTTCACTTTTTGAGTTTTCTTATATTTGTCCTGAGAGTTTCAAATAATAAAAAAAAATGTGTACACTTTTATTTCAATATTATTCGCGATTTTAAATTATTACTATTTTTTTTTCAATAGTTTTCTAGGATATAAATATACACTGATTTAAATTGTAGGTAGTAAGTTAGATATTTTTTTAAATTGTAATTGTTTCGAGGTGTGGATTTTAAAGATTAGAAAAAATTGTGTTTATTTATGTTTTGAATTGGTATTCAAACCAGTGCATAGATTCTGTTTTAAACGACGACAAGTTGTACTCATCGAGTCAGATAATAGTTATTTTTTAGGTATCACGCGGAATGCAAGGGAGAAGAGCAATGCTATCGTACGTTCAATTTGCAGCGATACTGTAAATCAGCCCAAAAATGATAGTCTAAATGTTTAAAAAAACACGGTTCTTTGAAATTAATGTCGCTCAAATAAGGACGTTCCTATGCAAACTATGTAGGTACCTAGATATAACAATATTGATCTAAACTAATAATAAAAATGCAAGTATGTTTGGATTTTACCTTTTCACGCATTACACAAAACTGTATCGGAGAAAATGCTCTTCAACTGCAAATGTGAGTTTGTCAACTTTATTTTTACAGCTTTAATGGGTATGTTTTTTGGGGATAGGTAGGTTTTTATCGTCAACTATTTTTAATTAACTTCAAAAAAAGGAGGGGTTTTTAAATTCGTCGTAATCTTTTTTCTTATGTATTTTCCTTGATTTCTCAAAGACTCCTTGACCGATTTTGAAAATTCAAAACTTTGAATAATTCAATAATTCTGTCTCTTTTTTAACAAGAACAGACAAAGTTATTTCTGCACACCGACATTTTTTTTATGGATTTTGGTTCAGAAATCAAATCATTTATTTCAACTAGGCCATTTTCATGTTTTGGTAAAAAATACGGAACTGCCCGGCTAAAAAAAAATTGTATTATTATGCATCTGAAATTTCAGCCCCGGAGCAATTTTGCGAAAATCTTCATACAAACAAATCCTCGTTGACTGGACTAATTAATAAAGTTTGATGTTATTAAAGCAAATAAACCTAATTAATAAACTAAACACCATGAAGATAATTACAGACATATTAGAGCTATGCTGCAACAGATACCCACTCAATACTAAGTTAACTGCAATCAATGCAGTTAGCTGACGCTTCAGTGAATCAAACGGTCGATTTTACTGTTAGGAAGTGGTTTAAAAAAATTGTTTTTGAAAGTGTGCTTTACTGCTAACTCCGACAATTAAAGGGGTGCTATGACAGGAAACCTCCACGTGCGCCCGTGGACTGGAGTTCCCTCTCGGATACGTCCAGGGGGAAGACCAGTTTTTCGGGCCGGTGCACCCTGGGATGCGGACAAAAACTCTTCCTTAGGCACTGTGTGCCTACGGGGTCTTTGCCCGTATGCGAATACCCGTATGTGGGTAGCTCGCCGTCCGACCAGGGACCGAGCCCGGGTCGGTGGCGCGTCGTGTTTCGCGCCAAATGCCTGTTGGGGTCGCGGGTTTTTTCTTAACACAGGATACCGTGGCCCCGGAACGTAAAGGCATAGGAAGGAACACAAGTGGATTTTAGTCAGTAAGAGTCTGATGACAGTCCCTTCCGTCCCACCTAGAGCGGGAGGACTCGTTTGATCATTTTACCACCAAAAAAAAAACACTGACAATTAATAACCTATCAAATCAAGTCAATCAAATCAAAACATTTAATTCAAGTAGAGGTTACAGGCACTTTTGAATGGTTCAAGACATTTTTTTTGAGCTTGGGAAAGTCATCAAATGCGTCCTCCTACCCAGGGCAGAGCGGGAGGGACTTTCAGACTTGTATTGACTAAAATCCACGGTGTCCTTTAACAGGATTACGTTACAGTCACAGTTATCTGATGACACAGTCCCGCAACCACGGCAGGCTTTGGCCCTCTAAGGGGGCCCGGTCACATATTGTTAACAGCTCTTTGAGACGCGCGTGGAACACGACGCTCCGTCGACCAGGGCATGTTCCATGATCGGACGGCGAGTAGAATAGCACCTGCAGACTTATTTCGGGGAGTCCGGGGAGTAGGGACTGCTAACGCTGAAGATTAAAATTCTAATTCAGTTGCTATCTTCTTCCCGGTCTTCATCATTAATGTTCCCACTGCTGGGACACAGGCCTCTTCTCCTCTCTGTGAGAGGGAGTGGGCCATAATCCACCACGCAGGCCCAGTGCGGGTTGGTAGACGTCACATGTCTTCGAATTTTTGGTTCTAGGACATGCCGGTTTCCTCACGATGTTTTCCTTTACGTTTTGAGAGCAGTGGTGATGAAATAAATTACACAAAGTAATGCGCCTGCCTGGATTCGATTTCACGACCTACAACTCGTAAGTCGGGGCCATACCACTGGGCCAACGCTGCGGTCTACTCATTGCCATATAATAATCGTATATCACTAAGATTTTATCTTAAACACACACTAAGCTCTATAACCATTAATACATTACATTTTCTAGTGGGTCCATCCGTAGTCCGTACCCAGTTCTGTGGCAGGTGGACCGTGTCACCACCACGGAGCCTGACCGACGCGGCTAACGAGACGAGATGCAATGTGCTTGAGAAATATCTTGTTATTTGTGTAAACTCAAGCATTGTAATACCTTCTACTAATGTTATTTGATGAGAAACATAATTCTGGCGATCTAAAAAGAGTGTCCATGGAGTTTCTTGCACGTTCTTCTCCATAGAGATCTACTTCTTGGAACGGGCATCTACGGTACTTACACAGTTTTTATGTCTTGTGACTGGGACTGTAGCACCATAACTTTTGCAGTGTTTAATAATATTCCTTTGATGGTCTTTGACAATTCAAAAGTGCCTGTAACTGGCCTACTTGAAATAAATGCTTTGATTTTGACAGCCCAAGGGCCAACAGCAATCCTGGCTTGGTACAAAAAAAAAGGTTGCACTCCAGGAGTGCCGGTAGAAGTGAAAACTTTTTTGTTACTATGTTTTATTTTTAATTTGAATGACGTCTTACTCATTTTCGATCAGGGTCACGTGACCCTGACGCGAGTTTTGGTCACGTGACCCTGACGCGAGTTTTAAATTTTTTACCCATTACAGAAAAAGTGTACAACGCCGCTAAAGAAGTTTTCACTTCAAAAAAAATAAACATTTGCCGAAAGCTTGTCTACAAAAGTGTAACGGTAAAACGATCCTTATATCTACGTGTTGTAGTTTTGACATTGACAGTTTTTTTAGATAAGTGTTCAACAGATGTTTATTTTTCTTGTGGTAAGACGGAAACATTTCAGGATACGTTATCGGCTCTTATGGACCCAGTTCTTCATATTTTGATGTTGTGACTTTGCCGTTCTTAATACCTTTCAAGTAGTCTTGGGCATTCTAGTTCACTAACTGAGAGCGCTCAATCTAGTTGTCCGCTCTTAAACGAACTAGTTCGTTCTTCTAGTTTGTTAGTTCCTAGCTCGTAATCGTAATAGAGACTGTGATAGAGACCGACCGATCAAGAGCGATCAAATCGTTCGCTCGCAAAGAGATATCAGATTTAGTTTGTCTTTGTTCGCTCGTTTTAATACAGTTCCTGCTGCATGCGACAATTTGAGTAAAGTGTACGAAACGGGATGCGCGCGTGATCGATGAGCGAACGGGAGTATTATAGTGTAGTGCTGTCCCGCTCCCGTGCAACGATCTTAGTTCAGTCGATCTCTTTTATTCTGTCCGAACTACTGAACTACGGAGCGGAAAATGTGGGAGCTAGTTCACTAGTTCGTCTGTGGGAGCAGTTCTTTTGAACTAGTTCGTTCGCGAACTACACAAGACTACTTTCAAGGATAATATAGCTAAGCAGATTCATCATCATTATCATCAGCCGGAAGAGGTCCACTGCTGAACATAGACCTCCCCCTTAGACCGCGCCGAACGACAATTCGCCACTTGCATCCCTCGGTTGCCCGCGACTCTCACGATGTAGGGAAGTTTTCCTAATACCTGATCCACTGTGTATCTTTTTTCTCTACTGATTTTAGCTACACCAACTTAATTTAAAGAGTCCCTCGTGTCATTGACTTGTGCAATGCATGACATAACAATAGGCCACACAATGGCTGAACAGACGAACTGACAGAACTTTCACTGCAAGACGTTAGAGGTAGGAAGCGTACCGTGAATTTATAAGTGTAGGTTGTAGGTATAGCCTGTAATTTGGTGTTGGTAATGAAGTCATCCGTAGTTTTGAACTGATCTTTATTTTTTTTTAAGAAGTTAATTTTACCTTCTGAAGTTGTTGGCGGATCTAAATCAAGTTCAAAGCCAAGCTTTTATTGAGCGGCGGAGATCTATTGCGCAATTTGTGATGTTCATTAGATATTTCAAAACTTTTATGAGTTATCTGAAATAGATGAAATGAATTTAAACGTTCAATAACTGTTGTATATTTAGAATATTTGCTCGTGAGATGAAATTTACTCATTAGTATGTTATGTTTTCAGATAATATTTATGACCCTAGCAGCTGTGAGCAGCAGATATACTTAGGTATCTTTGAATTCGTATCTTTTTTAGTTATATCATCCTTTACAACTGGAATTATGTTCATTCCTACGTCAACTTTTAAGCGTGAAGATGGATAGTAAAAAGACATTAAAAAAATAAGACAAAATAAAACGTTAGTCATCGTCTTATTCTTAAACACAAACAACTTTTTATAACAAAACCGACTACGATTTTATTCTCGAAACGTTACTTACCACATTCTTACTTTTGCTTAACAATTTGTCACAGAAACTTTTCTTTCTATTCCAGGTTACGAAGAAACGTTCACAATATCCCAGTTATCACCAAAATCTGTGATCGCAGACCCGTTACCCCAAGATGTGGTGATGCAGACCAGTCTACCAGACAACGCAGGACTAAGGATAGAACCTAGCGCGAATTATGAAGATGAAGAACCACCTGTCATCACCCATGAAGACTTAGATGAGCATATAATCATAGCAAGATCAGCAGATCCAGTCAGAGAATCAAGATCGATAAACATTGATGAAATTCCATCATCCAACAATGAGATTGATAATCATTTAGAACAGCATAACAAAAGGAAATACTACGATATACATCCGACTAAAACGATGAGTTATTTGAGAAGTGATGATGATGTTATCCTGTCTTCCGAAGGTTTTGGAGATAGGCTTGAGTTCAAGTTTCCGGGGGAAGGGAAGAGGGTTCCAAAAGCGCGCGCACTGGCGCCTATGGGACCCAGAATACGGCCTACTGCAGTGCAGCCGATCTTTGCGACAGCTACCCCTAGGAGAGAAGAAGGGAGACAGAATACTGAGATCCAGAACATCATCACAGGTCTCGTAAAGTTGCTGAATGGCAACGTTAATGTACAACAAGCCAATTCTCAACTTCTAAGACCTGGACGTCCAATGGCTTCGAGAATTAACAACAGAGGACCTCCTAAAATATCTGATGTTCCGCCTCTGCCAGATTTTGATAAGCCTATAACTCCACCTCCTCATCATTATCATCCTACGAAGACGCCTCCGCCATACCCATTTGATAGACCACCAGTATACGTTAACCTACCAGAACAGATAGTCCCTCCACTGAACAGGCCAGGTTTCCACCGTCCGATGCCACCTTGGCAAAGGCCGAGGCCTAGGCCTCCAAATAGAAGACCTAACCCTAATATACCAATGTATAAACCTAACCTTCCTCCTTTACCAAATATTCCGGGCATTCCTGAAGAAACAAAACCAGAGGAGACTGTGAGTGAGAACGAGACGACTCATTCAGAAAACCATTTACACCATGAAGAAGTTGAAGTTCCAGCAGTAACTGCAGAAGTAAATACAACAGAACCTGATGCAAGTAATGAAGAAAAAGAAGAAGAAACACCAACAACTGTTGCTGATACCACAACTTCATCTACCACAAGTACTACCACTACCACCACCACTACAACAACAACAACAACTACGACAACAGAAAAACCTACAACTACAGAAAAACCCACAACAACCACAGAAAAACCTACAACCACAACAGAGAAAACAACTACAACAGAGAAGCCTACAACTACAACAGAGAAAAAGATTGAGAAGCCGAAACAAGACAAGAAGAAAGATAACATATTTGGCGAGAAAGACAAGCTTAAAGATAAAATCAAAATTGATGATAAACCGTATAATAAAACGAATGTACCTAAAGATGATTTACTTGATCAAGCCATTCAGATTATTGAACCTTCTCTCTTTGACATAAAGGCTAGTTCTACTGTAGCTACTGATAGTGCTACACCTACTGAGGGATTGGTCAATAAAGAACCTACGGTCAGTGCGACGGAATCAGCTACTTCATCTTCATCGTCGAAACCGGTAGAAGCTATAGAAACTTCATCTATCAATACGGAGCCGTTGCCAAGTAAGTTTAATTTGCTATTAGTTTTGTATTAGTAGTAGAAGCAGACGGTTTGCTACCACTAGAAGAAGATCTGAGACAGGTTTTCTCTGAAAAAACAAATGTTTTAAATAGGTAGACAGAAATTTTTCAAATACAGTTTACGCATTCTCACCACCCACTTAATTATGTTCAGCTTTGTTTTCTGCTCAGCTGACTTTTCGAAAGAAAATATGCTTCTTGAAAACACCCTGTGTTAGTGCCAGCAGCAACCTAAAGAAAACCAAATTATGTCTCATGTTGAAATATTTTTTGAGGCTAATTTGAATTTTGCTCAAAAAGTTGCTCAAGAAATATTAATGGGAAATTGGAAAATGGTATACAGTTATAATAATCAGAAAAATAACGATGTTGTAACGCATTTAGTGATTGCAGTTCGAGTAAGCCTAAATCAATCATCAAAAAATCTCTAAAAACTTTTCTCCTTTCAGCATCCCAAGGCACAATCCCCTACCAGCCATACAGACCTCGTCCCGGCATCGTCCTAGATGACACGGACTTCAAGCCGCATGGGTCTCGCTACCGGCCCGTAGCTGAGGCGTCTGTCATCACAGCCCCTGAGCCCCGACCACCAGGGTACGGGGAGATCTTTGATGTGACCGTGTCTGCTATACAGGGGTTGGGGGAGAAAGGAGGAGGGGCATCAGGTGAGTTTTCTTTTAATGTTTGTATAGTTGGAAGTCAGCTTGAGTTTCTCCTTTTTCTTTTGAGCGGCGTGCGAAGAGTACATGTGAAAGGAGGTGTTAATTTGTTCCCTACATTTAAGGCCAAGCCGTGTACCTCAAGGACAAAAATACGAAATTATAGGAAAAAAATCGTAGATTTTGAAAAAAAATATGTTGTATTTATTTGGGCATTTGTACCATATGAAATTGTCGATCCAAAATGTTAAAACTTGCAACCCAAGAATTGATTTTCAATCTAGCAATGTCATACGTCTCCGACATGATGCGTTTCGTTACTTCATTTATAAACGTGTGAAAACCCAAAAATGTACTTTACAGAATTTATTTATGTATTTCAAATAAGTTATAATTACTAGTACACATATTTTGTGAATAATCATGGGAATAACAACTTTAAAAAATGCATTTATTTCACATTTCGTATTATTTTTTGCGTTTGGTTATCTGCCGGCCAAAAGCCAGGGTTCCCGACCTAGTTCGATAGTTTTTTTCTATTGTTGTTGATATTCATTACTGTCAAAAAGCTGTCAAATAATGAAACGTCGATGTCATATTTTGACGTGATTTTGACAGATGAAACAGATTGAAGCTGTCATAAACGTTTCTTTGAACGCAGTTCCGTTGCGAAGTAGTGTTTTTTCATATACTTTTATTTCTTTTTCTATCTAGTATTGAAGGATTTTAAATACTGCTAAAAATACTAATTATTGGAAGGGATTTTAATAATAATTTGTACCTCGGTACATGGTTGGGCCGAAAAATTAACACCTCCTTTTAGATGCTTGTTAGGCAGTATTAGTAAAATCATGATCTTCCCTCTTGCTTCTCGTCATAGGCAGGTATTAAACAATCGACCGGGTTTCAAATGCATAAATAAGAGGAAATAGGATATTTTAGCTGACAAAAGTCTATTGTTGAATTTTCCACTGCTAGCTATCCACTTATTATTTCAAATTCAAAGTTGGAATTCACATCGCTTACAACGGAGACAAATTAACACAAGTTGGCATCGTTGTTTCGTTGAATGATATTTACTGATTTTCAAAAGCTTAGGAAAAGTTGGATTGTTGGCTCATGATTTTGTAATGTCTTCGAACAGTGGGCCAGTTCTCATCCCCTTTCTTCATAATACCTACGTCAGTGCGACAAACTTTACATCGAATCCCAATTATGCCGCCCTAAGCCAAGTATGTGCTAATTTTATTCCTCACATTTTTTCAGTGCACATCGAAAATGTGAACCTCTCAGGGCACGAGCACGATGACATTATAGTCTCTCCCTCAGGGGAGCAAGGGTTCGTGTCTATTGATGGCAAAAGGACGTACCTCAACCTCTTCGATACTTCCACTCCTGGACCAAGCATTAGACCTACGAGGGTGCAGAGTTTGCCGCAGTCCGGTTAGTACCTTTAAGCATTCTTGGTATAGGTACAAGTAGACAAAAATGTTTGCGTAATATTTTGTATCAATCTTGAAATTCTGATTTTTTTTCTTTTTGATTTGGTAAAATCATCAAATGAGTCCTCCCGAGGTGGGTTGGGACGGACTGTTAGACTTGTACTGATAAAAATCCAGGTTGATCCAGACACGGCAAATGATGATGTAGCGTTAAAGTTCTGCCGTCCTGATTTGAATTTTCAAAGTTGTTAGTCAGGATCAACAAATATTAATCATAGTGAGTGGAGTCCAAAGACGGTTGAAATGGACCACCATGTCAAAACACTCTTACATATAATTCGATAATGCCTCAATGTTTTGTTTTGCGAAATATCTAAAAGCTTTCTCCTCCATATATTATCATCTACTCATATTTTTTTACTCTCTCTTACAGTACCACCCCTCGCTCCACCGCCTCTAGCCCCAACATTGGGTACTGGCGAAGCAATCCCAGCAGACGACATCCCACTGCCCCAGCCTCCACCAAGGAGACCAGCTCATCCACAGCATCCCACACATCCAGGACATGGTCAGCATCCTCAGCTGCATCGACCGCAGCAAGGATTTAGAAGACCACAGCCTACAGTCAGGTAAGAAGAATATTGAGGTTTTTTACTGGACTATTGACTTTCATCAGCACTCACAGTACTTACCATCAGACTAGTCTAATTTTAGAAAGTGCAACTGCGCAAACTAAATTCGATCTATAAGGAAATTACCTAGAAGTTCCATACTAGAAAGTAGACGAATGTATCGATTCATGCGCGGTTCATGGTAATAAAGGCGTGCTATGTCTTTTTTACATGGTAAAGTCATCAAATAAGTCCTCAAGCTCTGGTGGAGCGGAAGGGCCTGTTAAAAAGGTACTGACCAAAATCCTTCATGAGCCCTTCATTTTCCAGGGTCGCGGTTACCGGCTTAGAAAGTCCCGCGACCCATAAATCTTAGACATAACTGGTGCAATGTTGTTCTAATAAAAGAACTCAATGACTTTTTTATTTTCAGGATCGACACCTGTATTGTTGGTGATGACTCCACTTGCGATCAAGCGCAGAACGAGAAATGTAGAACTGAAGCTGGTAAGTCTGTCTTACTCAAGATCTGTGATACACTTTAAGACAGCTCACACAATACGACGCTTATTCTTCACGTCTTTGCAATTTCACAAGTAATTTCTAATGTCAAAAGTTAATCTCCGAGTATTCATTTCCTAAAAGTGACAGAAAGTATTTCAAAGTATCGTTGAGAATGGTCTGAAATCGTTTGAATATGTCATTAAAGAGATGAGAGAGATAAGATGAGATTACCTATGAGTGAGTCCACCCACCCAGGGCAGTTGAGGAGGGACTGTCAAACTTGCACTGACTTAAATCCACGGTGTCCTTCAATAGCCTTTTACGTTTCGGGGCCTAGGTATTCTTCATCTCTCGTTTGTCCCGCGACAAATGAGAGTACCTTAGTAACTTTTAAGAACAGTAAAGTGTTGCTTTCAATGAAACATCCTAGATTTTTGTATCCTGAAACTTAATCTTGCTATATTTTTTAGGTATCTCAAGCTGTCAATGTAGGCCCGGCTACGCTCGCCGCATACACCGCGATCCTTGTAGGAGAGTGGTGTCTTTACTCCTCAACCTGCGAGTCGACCGACTTTATGAAAGAAAGGTAAGTGCTTAGACTTTTGATAGACATGTCATCATGGTTATAAAGTAGAAAACATATTTCTTTGTGAAAGAGCTCGTCTGAAGAGATTCAGTCATCATAAAATCATGTTTGCGTAATAAGTACTGTTGTTTGAATGACGTGAAATCTTCCGGGCCACCCCTTAAGTTAGGTGTATCTCAAGGCGCAATACTAGGTCCATCCTTATTCTTGATTTATACGTATGCCTACCAAACTCTTTAAAGGATAATTATGTTATTGTAACGTACGGACACAATATTATTGTGTGAAAATGAAATCAGAGTAGTATTAAAAGTCTCAAATTGCTCTGTTGCTGAACATAATTGCTCTTTATATTTTCTTAATGATATTCTACTGTTTCAGGTGGCTTGGGACGCAAAACTGGCCGATAAAGATTCAGATCCTTATCAACAACTGAGCTACGAAGCTGTGAGAGCTGTAAGTATAAACAATTATAATGATTAAGTAGTTGGCTTAATTGCCAAGAGCCTCGACCAACAAACAAGGAAACTCTCGTTAGGCAGCTGGATCAAGGGCTTGATTCAGTGCGCAGTTCTTCTGGACACGGCGCGCATTGTTGGAAGGGTCCTTCCTCCAGAGCCCTGACCACCGGTAGCTTACTATATTCCCTTTTCATCTGCCTTGCCTGCCTTTTTCCCAACTATATTGTAATAAGCTTCCACTCGAACCAAAAGCAGCTGAATATCAGTATTTTACATTTAGCGACTGACTATCTGACCTCCACAATCAAGTAACTAGGTAATGCTTTACCCCACCCATGGGAATGACTGGATGTCAGACTTTTAGAGCTTTTGACTAACAGTAACGACTGTCAAAGATCTACAAATGACAGCCGAGACCAAACGGCTTTACGTGCTTTTCGAGAAACTCGCTATGACAGATGGTCTCCCACAGACCAACCTCGGCAAGGGCGGCTTAGCCGGAACTTCTGCAAATAAAAAAAGAAGTAGTATTTTTACCTTCAATCCAAAAATATTTAGTACTGAGATTTACGTTATTTTACAGATCGACTCGGCGTTCTCAATGACGCCGTTCTCGGACGACTTCGTGAGTGGCTCGGTAAACTCCGTGAACAAGGGAGACGAGAACAATCCCGGGGTCTATGTGAACCTTACTGTACTGGTAAGAGAACCTCCTTTTATAAACTTTTAGCTTTCAGAATCTCGAGACACACTTCTGATGAAGATAACCACGAGAGGCAGTCACCTTCCAGTTGTATGAAAGAGCGCTGTCAATTACCTGTGAATTTTGTCAGGACAACTAGCTTTAGTCGGCCATCTTTGGCCCCGAGTAACTCCAAAAAATATCCCACGCAGACGTTAAACAGTATCATATGTGTTAATCAAGAACGAGAATGGTCCACACAAAAATATCCTAGGTCCTACAGCAACGGCAGATGATCTCCGGCCACCGTAGGCGCGGACAGCGAGTAAAGGGCAACTCGCTTTCCGACCATGGACCATGCCCGGGTCGACGGCGCGGTGTGTTCCACGCGCGCCTCAATGAGCGTCAGCAAAAATGACGGGGCCAAATCCCTCTCAGAGGGCCAAATCCTGCCGGGTCGCGGGACGTATTTCCTTACCGTGACTTTAGTCGGGATTTTAGTCAGTACAAGTCTGACAGTATGGGGTGGGACGACTCATTTGATGTTTTAACACGCTAAGAAAAAACTTTTTTGCCTAAAGTGTTGACAGACATCGGTCCCCTGTTATTTGGAGTCTAGTATTATATCGTCGTTGCAAGCCGGCAATTAATATCATTTTTCTCATTTTCCTTCAGATGCAAGAAACAGCCGAGACCCTCCGTCCTCAAGTCGGCACAGATATACAGAAACACCTCCTCGGCGTGATCCGCCGACGATCCAACAACGTGGGAGCTTCGGCGTTGTTCGTTGATACGCCGGCGGGCAGCGTACTGCCTCTACATGGTAAGTAACAGTACGCTAGTTGGTACAGACAGAACGCAAATTGGTACAGGGAGTAAGCAAGTTGGTACTGAGAGTACGCAAATTGGTATAGACAGTACGTAAATTGGCACAGACCGTACGCAAATTGGTACTGGGAGTATGCAAGGTAGCACAGACAGTACGCAAGTTGGTACAGATAGTACGTAAGTTGGCACAGGCAGTACATCAGCTAGTTCACGCAGTACACAAGTTGGTACAGGCAGTATGCAAGTTGGTACTGAGAGTACGCAGATTGGCACAAACCGTACGCAAATTGGTACAGGGAGTACGCAAGGTAGGACAGACAGTACGCAAGTTTGAACCAGTAGTAGGTAAGTTGGCACAGACAGTACGTAAGTTGGCACAGACAGTACGCAAGTTGGGAGAGACAGTACGCAAGTTGGAACAGATAGTAAGCAAGTTGGTACAGACAGTACAGAATTATATAAAAATCTTCTTCCAGAACTAATTATTTTTTTCTTTTACAGATGTTGATGAGTGTTCATCACCAGATTTGAATGACTGTCACCAGTTGGCATCCTGCACTAATACTTGGGGTGGATTCAGGTGATTAATAATATCTTTACTACGTAATTGATTGAAAAAAAAAACTTGTGGGAAGCTAAATTATTGTTGAACCATCAAAAATTATGGTAAATATTCTTAAAAGATCACTGAGGGCATCAAGACTATTTTTTTTCTGCTCACGCTACGCGCGGGAGTGAGTATAGACGGCACTAGTGTGCGAGCGAGAGAACACGATAAGCGCCGCCATTTAAGAATCCTTTATCAATGAACCGGGTTATATGTGCCCATTTTTGTTCATTTGTTCTGTGTCTGGGTGTAATTTTTCTATTATGTATGTATTTAGAAATATATAAGTATGTTTATCAGTTGTCTAGTACCCATAACACAAGCTCTGCTTAGCTTGGGACTAGATGATGTTGTGTGATAATTGTGGAATATTATTTACTAGCTGTGCCCGCGACTTCGTTCGCGTGGATGTTGGAACTTAACAATGTATTTTTTTATAAAATTGACAAAGTTTCATACAAACTTTCGTCCCCTATTTTATCCCGTTGGGGGTAGAATTGATCAAAATCCTTTCTTAGCGGATGTCTCCGTTATAACATCTACCTGCATGCCAAATTTCAGCCTGATCCGTCCAGTGGTTTGGGCTGTGCGTTGATAGATCACTATGTCAGTCAGTCACCTTTGAGTTTTATATATTTAAGATTTATTTATTATTATTTTCTAACCCTGTCCTCCCTCCACAGATGTCAGTGTCCGGACACGACGCTGGACGCGTCCTCCTCCCCTCTGAAGTCAGGTCGCGAGTGCAAGTCCTGTGCATCATCACACTGTAACGATAGAGGAGCCTGCAAGTACGCGAATGGACAGCCTTATTGCAGGTATGGATTTTAATGGATTTTTAATCAGTAGCTGTCCACTCCACCCCAACGAGAGATAAACTAGATCATGCACGATCTAAGGAACGAAATTATTCTGTGTCGCTGAGGTAAAAAACTGTATGCGTTGTGAAAAAGGTCTGTTCTGTCTCAACGTATGTTTTCACAGGATTTGAAATGAGACGGACTTTTTTGCCTAATGTGTTGACAGACATCGGTCGGCTGTTATTACGAGTCAATCGTCGTTGACTCCACCCAGATAAGGGGCCGTCCATTAATAGGTGATGCCTAACCCACCCTCTTGGACACTCTTAGTTATATATCGTGAGGTTTAAGACTACCCCCCCCACCCCCCGCTCCTATATCACGTGTACTTTTTTATACCTAGCTAAAAATTTTGTCACTATTTTAAATAAGTATTCATAAAATACAGGTTTGGTTATAATCTTATTTTTTTATTCTACCCACTGGCTTCCTAGTGGTTAGCGAGTTGCCAAAAAGCAAACAAAAATGTTATTTTTGCTATAAAACATTTACGTGAACAAGACAAGTGTTCGGTTAAGTATCCCGAAAAAATAAATACACGAGATAAATTTTACGACTACGATTTTCACGATTTTCATTTAAACCTATAACCTAACCTATAATAACCTTATCACAATTTATAGTGGAAGGTTGAAGAAGAACTGTTAAAAAAAGACAAGACAGAAAATACTTCTGAAATAAATAAATGATTTCGAATTAACTTGACTTTCAGAAATTGATAATTTTTCATTTTAAAGTTATTATTATTATTATTTGGTAGGTATTCAGATGTTTGCTATAAAATTTAAACAATTATTGCTCAAGGATTACTTACTTAATTTAACCAGTAACTTTTTTTATCGTGGTAAAATCATAAAATGAGTCCCCCCACCCCGGGCAGGGCGGGAGGGACTGTCAGATTCGTACTGACTAAAATCCACGGTGTCCTTCAATAGCCGTTTATGTTCCGAGGCAAGGTAATGATATAATGCCCGGCAGTTTTTGGCTCTCTAGAACGTCATTATGCTGACGCTCTTTGCGATTCACAAATGTTTCAAACACCAATTTTTCATGCACTTTATAACCCCACTTTTTTCTTTCCAGTTGTTCATCAGGCTACTACGGTTCAACCTGTGAAGTAGATGGCGAGGTGGTCGGTGTAGCAGTAGGAGCATCCCTCCTAGCTGCACTGGTCATAGCCATCACACTGGCCGCTCTTATGTCTTGGAGGTAAGGTCTTTTAATTCTAGTGTTCACCATGGTTCACCCTTAAGCTTCATCTTGTTAACTGTTAGGTCTTATGTCTGGGAGGTAAGGTCTATTATAGCTTGGCATTTAATTTTGGCTAGTGTTCACCTTTATTGCTTCATCTTGTTTATTACTGTTAGGTCTTATGTCTGGGAGGTAAGGTCTATTATAGCTTGGCATCTGTCTAGTGTTCACCCTTATTGCTTCATCTTGTTTATTACTGTTAGGTCTTATGTCTGGGAGGTAAGGTCTATTATAGCTTGGCATTTAATTTTGGCTAGTGTTCACCTTTATTGCTTCATCTTGTTTATTACTGTTAGGTCTTATGTCTGGGAGGTAAGGTCTATTCAGCTTGGCATCTGCTAGTTCACCCTTATTGCTTCACTTGTTTATTACTGTTAGGTTTTATGTCTTGGAGGTAGTGGTCTATTATAGCTTGGATGTCTAGTGTTACCCTTATTGCTTCATCTTGTTTATTACTGTTAGGTCTTATGTCTGGGACCGTCTATTATAGCTTGGCATCTGTCTAGTGTTCACCCTTATGCTTCATCTTGTTTATTACTGTTAGGTCTTATGTCTTGGAGGTAAGGATTATAGCGCATCTGTCTAGTGTTCACCCATTGCTTCATCTTGTTTATTAAGTTAGGATGTCTGGGAGGTATGGTCTAAATACTTGGCATCTGTCTAGTGTTCACCCTTATTGCTTCATCTTGTTTATTACTGTTAGGTCTTATGTCTGGGAGGTATGGTCTAATATAGCTTGGCATCTGTCTAGTGTTCACCCTCATTGCTTCATCTTGTTCATTACTGTTAGGTCTTATGTCTTGGAGGTAAGGTCTATTTTCGCTTAATATCTACCTTATATTCATCCTCAGTAGTTCATCCTGTTTAATCCAATTTAGGTCTTATGTCGTAGAGGTAAGGTTGAATTTAACTTAGTATGTATTTCTATTACCACTTTAGATAGCCATCACACTGGCCGCTCTTATGTCTTGGAGGTAAGGTCTAATTTAAGCTTACAAAATAATATACTGTCTAACTACAAAAGAGTTAAACAGTTGTTGAACACTTGTCTAAAAAAATTGTCTACTGCAAACGGCATTAAAGGACTATGCAAAAAAACGTCCCATATCATCAACAGATGCCAAACATATCTCATTAAATACATCTCGACATTATGATTATTTTTTACTATGGCGACATCACTGTAGGATATGGGGTTATCGTGAAATAAAAAAAAATATGTTATACTTATACAGTTTTATTAAGTATTAAGAATCGAATTAAAAATGTACTATTTAACTAAAAAAAACTCGAGAGAGAACAGCCAGAATTCTTTGAAATAATTCAAACTAAGGTTCATCAACCTAACCTTTTGAAAAATTATGTCGAAGACAAAAATCTTAACAGACAAAGAGTTAACTTTGTGACGATGGAGGCCACCATGCCACATCTTGAGGACTTTCCAGAACTGACTGATGATGATATCATTTTATTCGCCTTGGGGACCTACCATATAAAACTTGCAAAATCCTACTGTGCGGAACATATTCGGAATGGAATTTATTATATTGAATTATTTCGAGAAAACCAGCTAACTGATTTGCCAAGGTATAATATTCGAGAAGATAATGTCTGGTTAATTAGAGGACGAATACAATCTCGACACGTTAGATCGCGCGTTTATTATTGTTACATATTAATAAACCGAAGTGAAACTGGCAGACGTGCTATTGAACAGTGGTATTGCACATGCCTAACAGGGGCGCGTACGGTTGGAAGTTGTGCCCATATAATATCAATTATATGGTATATATGGGCAAAGGTCGACATATCGACTTTAATCTACCAGCGGCAATGTTATCGACTATTATAATAGATGAATAATATAACGTTATTTTTGTCTGGATAATAGTTCTGTTGTTATTAAGTGTCTACTTGCACAATTGTTTTTGTGTTATTAATACTTAAAATGTCTAGTTGAACAATTGCTTTTTGTAATTATCGTCTAAAATGTAATTTTTTATTTTAAAATAAAAATACTTTATTTTTGTCAAAAGTCTTTTTAAAAAAAAAAACCCGTCGAATTCCGAACTAAAAATTGGTACTGACTTTTCATGGGACGTAATAATGATATTGAAACTTGTCCCATGTCTGTTGATGGGATGGGACACTGCCCATACATTTTTTTGCATGGTCCTTTGACATTGATAGAAGGTTCATTTTGCACTTTACAGTTTTTTTTGACAAGTGTTCAACAGATGTTTAACTCTTGTAGTAAGACGATTTGTTTCTAGCGTTAAGGCGTTTCCTCACCGCGACCATTCCTGTAATGTAACGTAACAGATTCGAACATTTCATCAGTGAGTGAAGACAATCGAGCATCACAATGGACACCTTGTATCAAATCTATACTAAATCTAATAGCTTTAAATGAGCAATTCTTGTATATTTATATACATATAATCAGGATCTCGGAAACAGCTCCAAGGATTTTTTGAAAGTTACAGATTAGGAGTTTTTCGGCTCAAGGAATCGATTCATCAAGGTCCCAGGTTCGAGAAAAGCTCGGTTCCCAAGATATAGACATTTTAAAAACCGAGCGAAGCTCGGTCAACCAGATTGTGCGCTAATGCTCGTGAGTCAGGGAGGTAGTATTGTAATGTAATGCTCAAAGACGAATCTTTTATGTTAGGTACATTACACGCATGCTTCCGGTGAGGGAGTACCTTTATGTTTTACCGTTTAATTACTATTGCTTATCCAATTTTTTTCTCTCCGCAGTCGCAAATGGTCCCGCGAACAAAAGGCGGCGGGTATGGGCTCTCCGATCTTCAACTACATGGCAGCTAACACCATCAAGACCCCGCCTGTAGGACAACCGCCTTATCAGGTAAAACAAAAACACCCCTTCATTCTCAACAACCAAATAAATTAAAACCACAAAGAGCGAGAAGAAAAATGTCTGAGAGTCGATGACTGTTAAAGGCACTTTTGAATTGTCTAAAGATAAAAATTAAAGATTAAAAAAAACGTTTTTACATGTCCTAAAAATAAGAAAATAACCCTACGGTTCTGAGAGAGGGCCATCAAAACGTGGGGGCGTATAGAAAGAAAGAAAGAAAAAGTTTTTATTGGACTCGCACAAGACAGAACAACAACAAATATTATAAATATTAACCTACTGAGTGTAATGTCTTATTTATGGGTCACCAAGAAAAGTACAGGCTGTGCCTAGTTTGAGATCCGGCTGTTAATCCTGTTTGAAATACCTGTAATTTATAATATGAATAAATAAATGAACATAAAGAAAAGTGAGTGTATAAAAACGTGGGAAAAATTAGGTGCCACAGTCCCAGGCACAAGACATTTATAACTGTAAAAGTACCGTAGATGCCCATTCCAAAGCGTCGATCTCTATGGAGAAGAACAGACAAGAAACTCCATGGCAAAGTATAATACTAGCGTATCCATAATTCCATAAACAGTTTTTTAAAAGCTCAAAAAATATTTTTGTTGTTCAATTTATTTTAATCGGCTTTTAAGGGCGACTTTTACCAAAAGTTATTATTATTCAATAGAATTTTTGTGCTTAAATAAAATTTTAAACATGTTTAACTGTTGGTAAAAGTCGCCCTAAATATCATTTTTGTTTATGCACTGTATAATCTGATTTTGTTTCACATTTATCAAAAGGAAATCAATCACCGTCTTTCCACAAAAAAGTCAAACATCTGTTAAACAGTCGTCTAAAAGAACTGTCAACGTCAAAACGTTGATAAGGGTCGTTTTACAGTTACATTTTTTTAGACAAGCGTTCAACAGCTGTTTATATTTTGTGGGGAAGCGGTCTTTGGTTACATTATTTGAATGTCAATTTTCAGTCTCTTCACATTACCAGATGACAATTTTTCGATGCTCCATATTAGTTTAATTTAGTTTAGTATTTTTATATGTCTATAGTTTAATTAATATACATATATAATTATTTATGTATTCGTCTTGTTAATAAATAATTCCCTTCTAAAAAAAAATCATAGCTCCATGTTTTCTTTTTAGGTGACATTAGAAGAAAGGATGCGATGGGCGCAGATAGCTGAGGCAATGGCACAAGCCAGTCATTACGCGGTGATTGTACATTTATTTCTCTTTTTTAAAACAACATTTAACGTTAATAGCGCAAAACCTCTCGTGGGGTAAATCAGCCCATGTTACTGAACAATATTTCTTCTAAGACTTTTGGATTCTCAAAAAAAAAAATGCATTTTCATACAAAATGAGAAATTGATCGGGCACATCAGTATATCTTTTTGAATGAAAGTGACAGAGCTATACAAGTCATCTAGCGCTATCTCGTTCACTCACTGGAACAAGCCTGGTTTTAAGATGTTGTAATACCCCCCCTGGCCTAGTTGGTTAAGGCGTCTGGAGTACCTACATATACAGACAACGACGATATAATACTGACTCCGCATGCACGATCTAAGGAACAAAAATATTCTGTCAACTCGCTGAGGTACTACGTAAGCGAGGGGGACGGGGTACTGCGTTGTGATTGGCTAACTCAAGGTCTGTTCTGTCTCAACGTATGTTTACGGCTCACAGGATTGGTCGAAATGAGGCGAATATAAGAATTTTTTGCCTAATGTGTTGACAGACATCGGTCGCCCGTTATTAGGAGTCTAGTATTATATCGTCGTTGTATACAGAAGACGCAGGTTCGAGCCCTGCTCGCAATCTGAATCTTTTCGTTTCTTTGAAAATAGTTGTATTAATGTTCTTTTTGTATTATGTTTAGCCGGAAGGAGCACAAATGGCTACTCGTCCATCATCAGCTATGTTCGGAGGATATCCCACACTACCACCGGTGCCATTACCCAGGTAACTACTAGTAACCGTCTATTCCGATTTTTTCCCACTGGCTTTATTGTCACTGGTGATAAATATAATACCCGTCAGAGTTATAGTTTATTAGGTATATGACACTTGCACAATTATTTTGTATTATCTGTCTACATTTCAATGGAGCCTACTTTCTAGGCATTTGGTGAAATGAGAATATGGCAATTTTAAACAGATATAGGTATATTGAATGTTTGGAAACATAATACTTCGAGCAACCGTCGTTTCGAGTAAGTGTGTGTGTTTTTCGGCCAAATGAAGTGTTAGAGTAACGAAAAAAAACGAATAGATAATAGGTTAACTGAAACAGTGGCAAACGTCAAACTTCGATGAAGTAAAAAAAACCAAATGATAATATAGTCCAGGCCGCAGAAGGAATTTCGTTTGCAAAATATGAGGACCGCAATCTGTTTTATGAAGTATGCAAATGGGTTCTTGGACTATTTAAAAATGCATGTTGCCAGTGTCTGGAGTGGTCCAGAAATTTGTAAAATACAATTGCACTACACGTAGTAAAATCCTTCCCCTAAAACTTAATCACCCCTTTTCACCAATTTAGGGGGCGATTTTTGAAAAACCCAAAAACACGTGTTTGATTATTTTTGATCTAGTTTCTATATACCGGGTTTCAAATTCATCGGTTAGCAAGTTATGATTTTCCCATACAAACTTTAACATCGTCTAGAGTATCATTGGAGGGTAGTTTTAAAAAACTAATAATGCCCATTGTCACCCCCTTAAAGCTGAAATCCTTTCTTGTTGCTCACCTACATGATAAATTGCAACTGCCATCCAAAATTCAGGTTATACGTTATGCGCTTCAAAATCTTTCCCTTTAAACTTGAATACCCCTTTTCACTAACTTTGGGGGTGATTTTCGAAAAATCCAAAAACACGTGTTTGATCATTTTTGTTTTCGTCTATAAATACTGATTTTCAAAGTAATCGGATCACGCGTTATGATTTTTTCATACAAACTTTAACATCGACTAGATCACTAATGGAGGGTAGTTTTAAAAAACTAATAGTGCTAATCTTTTTTATTTACTTGTGTTCATATTCATGACTAGTTTCAAATGTATAAACCCAAGGAATAGGATTTTTCATACAGTAGTTTTCACCCCTTTTCACCCCTTTAGAGGACGATTTTCACAAAATCCCTTCTTTTAGACCCCCTAAATGGTAGACTGCAACTATTGTCCAAAATCCATGTTTCTACGTTTAGCAATTTCGGCTGTAGGCGAGTCTTACGACCATACCCTGTTCTTTTAAATATATAGATAATTATGTATTCATATGTTTTTCAACTATATTTTCCAATCATTTTATCAAGGTCTCGTCATAATAAAGTATAATCAGTATGTAATGCCATATCATATGAAATTTATTCAGATCAAAACCCACAAATATCAACGTTATAATGATCTGAGACCACAGTGCGGATTTTTTTTTTTGGACCACGAGAATTGCTGGCAACATCAAAAATATATATCTTGACAATCCTAAAAATATATTACAAAACTCAAAACTCGGTCCTCATATTTTGCATACGGATGTCTTCTTGCGGCCTGGGGGGGTATTACAACGTCTTAAAACCAGGCTTATTCCGGCGAGTGAAAGTGACAGAGCTATACAAGTCATCTAGCGCCATCTCGTTCACTCACTGGAACAAGCCTGGTTTTAAGACGTTGTAATACCCCCCCTGGTCTAATAGTTGAAAAGTTTTCGGTCAAATGAAATTCGATCAAACGTTTTTCGATCTTATGATTGGTAACCGTTTCTTAGCTAATGGAAGATAAATAGGTAACCATATTTTTAAACAACTCATGATTGTCTCGAAAAAACATTTTTTTTGAAAAATCATTTTATTTTACTCTTTTTACAGTGTTTTAAAAAATTCTAATTTTGTATTTCTTAATTTAAAAATCCTTCTCTTTTTCCACAGAATGGGCATGCATGGTGGACATCACAACGGCACATTGAATACAGTTACGTCAAGGGCAAATACTGCAGCCTCTCATCATAACTTATATGGTATGTTATTCATAAAAAGACTACCAGATTGTAAGACATTTACTGTCTTACTACAAAAAAGTTATCTATTGAGTAGTTGTCGAAAAAACTATCAACGATAAAGATTTGTTGATCACTTGTCTAAAAATGTGTCTACGTCCTACGTCCAAATGAAATGTCCAACGTCCAGCATTTGATGTTGATAGTTGTCGTTTTACAGTTGCACTTTTTTAGACAAGAAAGTGTTTAACAGGTGTTTAGTTTTTGTGGAAAACGGCATTTGACGTAACGAAGCCGAAATCAATATAGTTAGCAAAAGGCTGAGTAGATGAGCAGTGGTGGCCCAGTATCGGTCTCGGCACGAGTTTTAAGTCGTGGGTTCGAACCCAGCCAGGCGCATTACTTTGTGTAATTTATTTCATCACCACTGCTCTCAAAACGTTGAATGAAAACATCGTGAGTAAACCGGCATGTCTTAGAACCAAAATTCGAAGACATGTGACATCTACCAACACGCACTGGGCCCGCGTGGTGGATTATGGCCCACTCCCTCACACAGAGAGGAGGCCTGTGTCCTAACAGTGGGAACATTTATAGGCTGATAATGATGAGAAGCAGATGATTAACGCTAAGGATAGTATTTATCCCGATTTTATCTTCCCGTGGGATATCTTTTGAGTTGAAGTGACAGCTATTTCGATATAAGTAGTAGTAATAGTGCTAGTAGATCGTACAATTCATTTTGTCAAGGTGATCATGATCTAGATTTATTCACCACCAGTGTCAGTAAGCTAAAAAAAAACATTATGTAACCGTTTTTTCAAAAATCACTTACACTTCTCATGTTCCTTTTTATAATTCACTCCGAGTTCTTTTACTCACTATGTTACTTAACTGTCTACTGTTTCTGGTTCTAACCTAATGCTGTCAGTTAGAACTTGTAATTGGCCTTCTTGCACTAATTTTTCTTTAGCTGTAAGCTCTCTTATGAAAAAAAAAAATGTAATCTCTATTAACAGGCTACACCAACCACATGGCAACAGAATCTACGAGTTCTGAAGCATCATCCCATGTTCAGGAGAGAGCTGATCTGTTAGTGCCGCGACCCAAGTCTAGAGCTAGGAGTATGCATGTGAGTAATCTTCTGTATAATATAAAACCGGCCAAGTACGAGTCGGACTCGCCCATAAAGGGTTCTTGTAGTTGCTTGTAACTTTGCAAGGTTATAAATTGCGGTTTTCGATTTATGACGTACCTATTAAAAAAAAACTAATAACTCGATCTCGTTCAAACCAATTTTCACTTAATGTTTGCATGGTAATGTACAGACGCCAGCAGGTCAACCTATCCGAATCTGTCAGATTTTACCAATCAAACATTAACCTTCTACCCTTGTGATAAGGTTAAAGAAATCTGACAAATTGTGGTAGCTTGATGTGCTGGCGTCTGTACATTATTCATTTTTTTTAGTATTTTCATTCTATTATTTTAGAAGTTACAGGGGCACACATTTAAACACTTTATGTTTTATTATTTTTATTCAGAAAGGCTTCTTTCCACTTTTATGTATAAATTTTAATTTCCCATAATTAGGTAGGTACCCCTTTTACCAGTGACAGAATACAAAACTAAAATCCTCTAAGATAGTGTGTTTCCGCTCGTTTTGTCAAGTTATACGCGTAATAAGTATTTGTGATTTAATAAGCAGAGTAATATTTCACAATTTCAATTCCTTAAAGTAGTAAAATTATTATTTCCTTGAATTTATGCGGGTCGTGTGTTGGAATCCCGCGTCTATTAAATATTAGCATAACCTGTATTTTTTATGGGTTAACTGTTAAAGCATTTAAAATCTGTGCCTAAAATACGAAGAAATTCCTAACAAATTTACTTAAATACAAAGAAATTAAACTATATAATTACGAGCAGTAGACGGGCCATCACGAAGAAATTTGTGATCCAAAATTTTTTACCAATAGGTAATAAGTCGCTCAGTCTAGTAGTCGCGTTGCTATGCAACGCTTAGATAGTGCTACTGACGCACGGCATCAACAATTTTGTATGACAATTTTCCCAATGCCCGCTCTATAGGTTCTTTTTAAATCTCTTTGCTTAAATATATTTATCTTTCAGAATCAAAATGGAATCTACTACGACGTTGAATACGAAAACGCCCCCGAAGGGATTTACGGTACGAAGGGAATACCCCTTTCGACCTACACAGTCAGTAGGGGACCACCCTTCTATAGAACATAGTATTTGTAAGTATCGTTGGCCTCACTTCGAAACTACTGTGAAAAATGGTGCTTGAACTATAAGCAAAATCATGCTTGAAAAGTTGGTGAAAATGTGGCTTGAAAAATTAGGCACATTATTTTTAAGTTGGTGAGAATGTGGCTTGAAAAATTAGACACATTTGTTTTAAATGCAATAGTGTCTCTAAATAATAAGATACGAAAACACAATTTTGGAAATTAAAATGAAAAAAAGTGAATGAAAAGTGTTGTACTTGAACTTTAAGATGTGACGTAAAAATTATAAGTGCTTGAACAATTAATGTTACGAAACTTGAACAATTGAAGCTTCGATACATACCTACGTCTAAAAATTACACACAATAATCTGAAAAAAGATGAAATTAAGTTGAATTAAAGTTTATTTTTTTTAACTATAAACCTTCTTACCACAAATTTTTTTAAACATCTGTTGAACACTTGTCTAAAAAACTGTCAACGTCAAAACGACATTCCACGTTGATATAAGAGTCTTTTTGTAGTTACAACTTTTAAACAAGCGTTCAATAGATCTTTTGTGGTATGTCGGTTTCTTGATGAGTTAAACGAATGAACGATGCAAAATGTGTACAAAGGCATTACGCCGGATCCACACGTGTTTGCCGAACAGAAGGGGACGGCGCTATATCAGAAAGCAAGACGCAAATAATTCTATCTCGTTTCTTAGTATAGCGCAGTCTCTTTCTGTTTGGCAAACACGGCAAGCGTGTGGATCCAACGTTCTTGTAACTTGTGCATAAAGTATAAATAAATAAATAATTGCGAAATATAATGTGGCTTTAAATAAGAGAAGAATCGAGAACGAATTAAAAGGTTTTAAGTGCTTGAATAGTGAAATGTAGCAAAAATCGTGACTTTAAAAATAATGAAAAATGTTTATAATTTGGAATAATGAAAATATTTATATAAATATACGTCATTTGGTTTTTTTTTTATTTGGGGAAACGTTTTAAACGTCTTGGATTTTTAATATTTTGAGATCGATATTCTGTTATAGTTAAATAAATGATAAATATAAGAGAAAAAACAACAAATAATTGCATTTATAAAACTGTAATGTGATTTAGTAATTTGTGTTTTAATAAAAACGAGTAAAAGCCGCGATATTTATGAAAAAGTATTTTTATAATTCTTTTATATGAAAACTTTATAAACTGGTATAAAATAAACTTCGAATTGTACATAAGACTGCTTTCAATCAACGAATATGTTATTGCATAATTATTTTCTCAATTAATTATTGTGATTTTTAATAATTTTAGTTTTAAGATAAAAATAATTATATTGTAATGAAATTATAACTTTTTGAAGCCTGTCTATTTATAAGCAGAGAAAAAAACTTTTTTTTTGTATAAAATCTCTACTAGTACAATTTTTAATTAAATTGTAGATTAAGTACGACTTCTAAACGCACTAAATTACAACGAATTTATAAATTACTAATTGCACGCAAGCACATCACATTTTGCCCAGTAATTCTCGAGATTACACTGAAAGTTGTATGTTACATAAAGTAAGATTTTTGTAGACAATTGAGAAAATGTAATAAAAATTTAATCAGTTCAGTAATTTCCGAGTTTAAGCTGGACAATGCATACAAATTTCTTAATTAATAACTCTGCTTATAAAAGATAGAAAATAATCTTAAGAGATATTTTTGCACTCCTGTGCATGAAACAATCTGACTATTATAATTATAATTACATCTGACGATAATAAAATAATAATTATAAAATATATAATTATTATTTTGGTCATCATAGCTCATGTCGGCAGGTGGAGTCTTTTTTGTAAATACATAATTATATTAATGTTAAGTTTATAAAAGAAACATTTTATCACATAAGTCAATATTTAGCAAAAACCTTTAAATTTTAACTATTTTCCATTTTTTACAGGCCATCGATACGTATTTTTTTGTAAATAATTTAAATTCTGTCCGATTTTTAATTTAAAATCTGATATCATGTCACTAAATAAAGTATTTGCTATAAGCAAATGTTAATTAGTTTTCGACACATAATCAAAAATGATTTTTTTTTTGCTTTGGCGAATGTTATGAACAATATTGTAATATTCTCAATTACTGGGGTTAAAAATTATATTATTGTCAAAGGAGAATTTGAAATAATGTAATTTAATAGCAGATTGTAAATACGGGAAACTGATGTTTGGAAAAATATCATTATTAGTAATTATACATAATTATTATTGAATAAATAGTCATGATACATCACAATTTTTATTGATATAAGATTTGATACTGTTATATGAATGATAAAATATAAATAGTAAAAAAAACAAGAAGAATTACTCTGAAAATCATGTATTATGGGCTGATTTTTCAATAGTCAGATAAACTTCTATCTGAGGAATAAAAATGGCGATTTAACAGCTTATCTATAGAAAATATGTCAAACCGCTATTTTTATTCCTCAGATAAATGTTAACTGACTATCGAAAAATTAGACCTAAATGTATTTAAAATTAAGAATTAGTCATATTTTAGTATATTATTTAATAAAATATAAGCCTATCTATTTTTTATGTAATAAATATTAAAAAAAAATAGATAAACGGGCAAAATAAGATTGCTGGGTAAAGTTGATAATTATTTGTCCAAATATTTTTAAAAGTATTGTAAAGAAAATCCTGTTATATTTTTGTACTGAACATTTATATATTATTATGTAAATTATAATAACTTAAAAAACATTTTTTTTTTGTTTTATTTTCTAAAATAATGTTCTATTAATTCTTAACTCTTTTCCTTCTTAATTCATTTTTTTTTCAAATTCTTATTTATTCCTTTTTCTTCTAAATCACTCCTCACACAATCCATACGTATGTATTTTGTCTGAATGAGTCCCACTTCTGAGACACAGGCCTCTTCATTGTGAAAGGGAGTGGACTAATCTACTACACGGGCCCAGTGCGGGTTTGTAGATAGCATTTGTTTTTTGTATTATTTTAGTTGACATCTCATGGCGCGACACGATATCGAATTGCATCGATTGACGATATCGGTCAGATATCACACAATAGTCCGGCCGAAGAAAATTTATAGACGATCGCTAGTGTTTGCTCATGGACTCGCATATCGTCAATCCGCGATATCGCTCACAGATCTGCACGATATCAAATTGCATGTAAGTACTAATGACAATGCACATGATTCTGTGTTCGGAATTCGATTGGCGCAACTACTCGCCTTCATGTCATAGTAGTAACGTGGATTTTTGATGGGCACTGCCGAATTGCATCGCATCACTCCATTAGTAAATACGTGCGACTTAAATCGGCAATCGACTCGATATCGCACGAATCGCATCAAGCCATGAGTAAAGTCCCTAAGGCCCGTATTACAGAACGAAACTCAATCACTGATCTCTATTTAAATCTAGATTTCAACCAATCAAATGCCTTGAATCTAGTTTTAAGTAATACTTGAGTATTGAGTGACGTTCAGTAATACGGGACTTTAAGGAACATACAACACACAACACAGGAAGGTCATTTAAGGAATAGAAAAGTCCGGTTAAGCAGCTCACAACCTGCTTTAGGCTGACCTGCACGCGTAGCATGGCGATTCTATCTCTATAGAATAGAGATAGAATGCGCCAAGAAAAGACAAAGTTATTTCATCGTTATTTCTACACAAATTGACTGTTTTTTTGCACAAATATGACACCATTCGTACACTATTGAAGAAAAGAACGTTTATTTTCCATATTTTTTACATTACCATGCATAAAACGCTAAAAATATTTCTACGTTATGTCATTTTGACTATTTTTGCGTCGACGAAACCCCTTTCTACGGCGCCATGCTACACCTGCTGCAAGAGGTCACTCACAATAAAAAACAAGTTCTACAATCATTGCATGGAGAAAAAAAGAACTTCAGAAATGAACCGGAAATCTCGGAATATTGGTTTACATTATAAATAACAAAATACCGGTCCAATTGACAACATCCTTCCTCCTTTTCGAAAATGAGTGATTTAAAAAACAAAAATACGGGCAATTCCAAAGCATCATCATCAGCCTATAATGTTTCCACCTTTGAGACACAGGCCTCCTCTCTGTGAGAGGGAATGGGCCATAATCCACCTCGCGGATCCAGTGCGGGTTGGCAGATGTCACATGTCTACGAATTTTTGGTTCTAGGATATGCCAGTTTCCTCACGATGTTTTCCTTCACCGTTTTGAGAGCAGTGGTAATGAAATAAATTACACGAAGTAATGCGTCTGGCGGGGTTCGAAGTTTCGAACCCACGCCGTACAACTTGTAAGTCGGGACCGATACCACTAGGCCACCACTACCACTTTAAGTGATTCAAAAAACAAAAATTCGAGCAATTTCCATAGCCAGTTTAATTAATTCAGAATTCATGTTCTAAACCAAAAATAGAATTGCCTACAAGAAAGTGTAAAAATATGGTAATTTAAGAATGTTTTTATCCCAATTAGCACTTGAGATGGTGGATATTGACACTTCTTTACGATTCTCGAGTCTTGCATTTGATTACTGTTAAAAAACATGGGTCTATGATGGGCTAACTGTATTCAATGACGTCGTAAACAAGTGTGCATTTTAAATTATGTGACGTGAAATACGCTAATCTAGCGAAGATAAATAATACAGTACCTAAGTTCCTTAAATTAGTAGTTTTTAAGAACTTTGAACGTCTTGAAATCTATTATAGAATTTTTGTAATAAGTATAAATAATTTTTTTTTTGGGTGCTATTCAATGACAGGAAACCTCCACGTGCGTCCGTGGACTGAAGTTCCCTCTCGGATACGTCCGACCAAGGATCAAGCCCGGGTTGGTGGCGCGTCGTGTTTGCCTACTGGGGTCGCGGGTTTTTTCTTAACCCAGGATACCGTGGCCCCGGAACGTAAAGGGCATATCAAGGAACACGGGTGAATTTTGGTCAGTAAGAGTCTGACAGCACCTTCCGCCCCACCCAGGGCGGGAAAACATATGATGATTTTACAACCTTTACACGTTTACACTATTTATAAATTTATATACAGAAGCTGTTGGTGTACCTTTGTTAATAAATAAATAAATAAACAACCTAAAAAAAAAACAAAAGTATAAATCATTAGGTATAAAAAAATTGACATAACATCCTCGATTAAATCTTTAAAATAGACATCATCATCATCAGCCGGAAGATGTCCACTGCTGAACATAGGCCTCCCCCTTAGACCGACAATTTGTCACTTGCATCCATCGACTGCCCGCGACCCTCACGATATCGTCGGTCCAACTAGTGGAAGGCCTGTCTACGCTACGTCTTCCGGTCCGTGGTCCCCACTCGAGAACTTTTCTTCCCCATCGGTTGTCAGTGTTTTGGATCACAACTGTCTTCGTGATGTCCCGTCTATTGCTCGTATATAGTTTAATGTCTTTGGTTATAGGCTATAAAACATCACGATATCACCAATAAGAGTCGAACAGCAAGTGGCATCGGGGGGACAGCTTTTTTATAAAATTAGTAAAAGAAAACTAGTTTTTCGACGTCTTTCTAAGCACTTTGCGGGCCTGTTGGTCTAGTGGTTAGTGACCCTGACTGCTATGCCGGAGGTTGTGGGTTCTATCCACCCAGGACAAAAGTTTGTGTGATGAGCACGATCATTTGTTCTGTATCTGGCTTTAATTTATCTTTAGTATTTATTTATTTAGAAATATATAAGTATGTTTATCAGTTGTCTAGTACCCATAACACAAGCTCTGCTTAGCTTGGGACTAGATGGCGTTTTGTGATAGTTGTGGAATATTATTATGATTACTTTGGACTTTGTCATGACGAGTCGACAACCACTTTCCAAGTCTTTCCAAGAATTTATTTACCTATTTATTATTTATTGTGTTTGCTAACCTATTACAAGTAAAAAAGCCTACAAATCCGGTAATTATGATCCACAAACATTCTTGTACATAAATAGGTACTACGATATTTTAGGGGTCTGTTACAGATTAGTGACCAAAGAAAGCGCATGGTTGGTTGTCTGTTCGTCTTTCACATGGCGGTACAGTTGGCGCAGTGGCTGAGCGATCGACTACTGTGCAGCGAGTCGCGGATTCTATTTCCTGTACGAAACAAATATTTGTTTGACCTTTATGAAGTTGTTCCGGGTCTGGGTGTTTGTGTATGTGAGTTTTTATGTTTGTAAACGCACCCACGATACAGGAGTAATTCCTAGTGAGGGCAACGTCGTGTGGCACTCGGGGACTGCCTCGGTAAAGCTATCGCATAGCATATTTTATTAACTTAAGGTACTGATACACCTGCTTTAAACTAGCATGCTAAAAGATCATGCTTATGAGCATGCTTCATTCGAAAGAATAGTTTACATTTAAATTAGTATGCTCATTATTAGCAAAATGGTTTCCATACACATGCTACTAAGTAGCATTTGCTTAAAAGTACCTAGCATGCTCTCGTGCTTTAGCATGCTAGTTTAAGCATGTGTATCAATACCTGTAGGCATTCTTTTTGCCACGTTTAGCCACGTCAATCAAGTAAAACATCAAGAAAAACAAACACCGTGCCGAAGTCTGCCGAAATGAAAAGACGTTAAACGATGCGAGGTGTTAGGTTTATTTTCGTTACGGAATAACTTGATTCAGTCGCCGCGCTCAGAGTTTGCGATAAAAGCTATGCAATAATATACTATTAATATTCCACAACTATCACACAGCGCCATCTAGTCCCAAGCTAAGCAGAGCTTGTGTTACGGGTAGTAGACAACTGATAAACATACTTACAATTTCTTAATACTTACATAAATATTATAGATATAGATAAATTACACCCAGACACAGAACAAATGATCGTGCTCATCACACAAATATTTTGTCCTGGGTGGGAATCAACCCACGACCTCCGGCATAGCAGTCAGGGTCACTAACCGCTAGACCAACAGGCCAGTCAGTAAATAGCTTAATAGAGTCCCGATTTACCCTTTGCGTACGGAACCTTAAAAAAGGTGGCATAGTCAAGTTTTTTTTTAATAGTATGCGATGGACAAGCTATTGGCCGGTTTTAAGATTGGAAAGACAGTCCATTGCCCTTTTTGCGTAATATTTGTGTTTGCCCAACATTCGGGCAATGTTTGTAGATACTTGAAGATGCGTTGACTTCTATGATCGTAATAGTACGAGTCATGGTGTGTGGGATGGCAAAGTTGTAGGTTTTCTTAATGATGGGAGCAAAAGTGTCAAAAAAAATTACAAAAGGATTTTACTTTCGTTATATATTTTTTGTGTTATACTGATACAATAAAAAAAACAACAACAACAAAAAAATCTTTTGGGCGTAAACAACTTATGAACTAATTTTATTCTTTTTCTGTAAGAAGTTCCATTATACACGAGTCTTTATTTATACAACTGATAAAAAAATTAATAAAATTAAAAATAATTTGAAAGCAAAGCTTTTTCTAAAAACAAAACTATTGACCTAAAAAATAAACTAATAGGTAATCCAATTCTAGCAATTTTATTTTTCATTCATGCTAAGTTATCCAAATTTTTGTCCAAACTCAAAACATGAGGCAAGCAAAAAATAATTTCAAATTACTTAAAAAGCTTTTAATTCTTCATTCATTCAAATTCGTCTACCTTTGTTCACGCTTCAACTTATTTCTATTTTTTAATTTCATAGGATAAGACTGTTTGTCTTACCATGGGGTCTAAACAGTAACGACTTTCAAAGATCTACAAATGGCAGCCGAGACCATCGGCTTTACGTACTTTCCGAGGCACGGAGGAAACTCGCTATGACAGATGTTCACCCATCCACAGACCCAATTCGGCAAGGCTTAACACGGAAGATCAGTCTGTGCGGCTGGAATTATTTAGCCCCGAGCTCCTCAAATGCAAGTTTAACAACATTGCGGTATTTGTTTCATCATCATCATCAGCTTTTAATGTTCCCACTGCTGGGATACAGGCCTCCTCTCTGTGAGAGGGACTGGGCCATAATCCACCACGCGGGCCCAGTGCGGGTTGGCAGATGCAAAAATTCGAAGACATGTTCTCCTCACGATGTTTTCCTTCACCGTTTTTTGAGAGCAGTGGTGATGAAATAAATTACACAAAATAATGCGCCTGGCGGGGTTCGAACCCACGAATCACAACTCGTAAGTCGGGACCGATATCACTGGGCCACTACTGCTATTTGGGTATTTGTTGGATTAACTAAATTCATTGTATACAATGTAGTCAAGCCTGCATGCAATAACTTGCTTCGTCTCAATGGGGATTTAATGAAAACTCACAAACATTGCATGTTAAATAAAAACTTGTAAAAATTATCATTGACTTACAAATACACTCGCGAGCAATAGTATGTGACCATTTACTACGATTCCGCACGATATTGAGTACTTGGCTTCCTTATTATGTAAAATCGTCGTTTGATGAGCGGGAAATGATTGACGATTTCGCCGCTACTGGCGCCATTATCGCGGAATTATTGCGAACACTCATTATCAAGTATAAGGACAGTTTATGTATTGAACGAGTTAAGAATAATAAAATGGTACCGTTTTAAAGGTTCTGTTAACTTTAATTTGATACGAAATTCATTCAAATCACGCCAGTAAGTAGTTCTAAGTAAGTGATCCCACACTTTTGCTCGCAAGTGTAGTTTGTTATACCATTCATAGACAAAATTTAAGTTCAATACCCGCGGTGACCAATAAAGTAAATACAGTCAGGTTTTTTTTTAGAAAAACACTTTAATTTATTTTAAATATTCTAAAAACGTTTACTTCGAACTCTGATGTTTATTTATAAAGCTTTCGTTGAACTCCATGGTTAACCGACTGTGCTCGTAAAAGAAGAGTTATGAGTTTAGTTATATAACCTACTAATATTATTAATGAGAAAGTTTGTGAGGATGTATGTAGGTATGTGTATGTAAGTATGTTTGTTACTCTTTCACGCAAAAACCACTGAATGGATTTGGATAAAATTTGGTACACATATAGTTTACTGGCGGTGTATGTGGCTGTCGCGACTGGCTCGTGTGGGGCGACACTAACAAGATATTGTGTAGTACAGACGGCAGCAAGTCAACTTACACCAATATTTTATGTCAAATTTTACCAATCGAATATTTACTTTTTACTGTTGAGATAACGTTGAAAATCTATTAAAGTTTGACAGATTGTAGATAGGTTTTACATAGATGGACTTAATGCCTTGGGCGTCCAGCACGCGTAGCATGGCGCCGCGCCGTAGAAACAGGTTTTGTCGACGCGAGAATAGACAAAACGACAGAACGTAAAAGGTTTTTATCGATTGAAGCATATCAATGTTTAAAATATAGAATAGATTTGTTTCTACTCTTTAATGGTGTACGAATTGTGACATAACAATGCAAAAAAAAAACAGTCGATTTGTATATGAATTAACGATGAAATAACTTTGTCTTTTCTTCGTAGAATAGCGCGTGCGCTGGCTGAGTTCAAACCTACGACTTACAACTCGTAAGTCGGAGTCATAACCACGGAACCGTCACTATTATCGCATTTTAACAGTAATAGCAATTAGTTTTAAAAGCTTTTTAAACAAGACTTTTAATATTAGATACGAAAATACGTCGCAAACAAGTTTCTGATATATTACGCCTCTCATAATTTTTTTTCTATGTTGACATGTGTATTTGTTGTAATCCCCAAAACTAATAGCTGTTTTTTTTATATAAGTAACAGTAAATAGTGACAGAGGTCAGAGCCCTGGGTTTAGTAAATAGATTTATTATCGGTATATAAGTATAAGTACCTATTTACATTGTAAAGAAGCTTGAAGACTTTTTTTTTATTTGTTGGTTTAAAATCACTAAAAGCACTTTGGACTTGCGCGGGCATTCGGACAGCGAGTAAAGGGTAACTCGCTGTCTGACCATGGACCATGCCCGGGTCGGCGTGAGCGTCAGCGTGATGACCCCCTCTAGAGGGTTTGGCCCTGCAGCTGCTGGCAATTCACTGTCCGACCATGGACCATGCCCGGGTCGACGGCGCGTTGTGTTCTACGCTTGCCTCAAAGAGCGTCAGCATGATGACCCCCTCTAGAGGGTCAAAGCCTGCCGGGGTCGCGGGATTATTCCCTTACCGTAACCCCGGAACTTAACAGGCTATGAAGGACACCGTGGATTTTAGTCAGTAGAAGTCTGACAGTCCCTCCCGCCCTGCCCGGGGTTGGAGGACTCATTTGATGATTTTACCACGCAAAAAAAAAAAAAAGGGTACCTACTGGAAAGACGCTGTAAAGGAAAATAGTGAAAACTCATGATAAGGGTACTGCTCCATCCACCGTCTATCCGTCTACAAACGTGGCCGGACCACTTCCACTTCAGCATGCTAATTCTTCAAGCAATGTCGGTTACTTTGGTTCTCAGATGAATGAATTCGTTACGAGTTCTATCCACCAGAGTAACTTCGAGCAAGTTTGTAAGTATGTAAGCTACAAATTCGCTTCTAAACCAATTCATTCCTTATTCTTGTGACGTAACGATCGTGTTTACGATATTTAGAGAACAGTTATCTAAAACCGGTCGGATCAATTTTAAGTCATTTGATATCAATTAACTGACTAAAGTGGCCTACACACGGCCCTAAAATCAGAGGCGATATCGGCGAAGTTGTGGGGGAGCGGCGCCTGCGGCAGCGGGGAGCTAGATCGTTCCCTAAATCGTATCGTGTGTAGGCATATCGCCTCTTATTTTAGGGCCGATATGGTTTCGATTTGCCTACACACGATACGATTTAGGGAACGATCTAGGGCGCTCCCCCACCACTGCCCCGATATCGCCTCTGATTTTAGGGCCGTGTGTAGGCCACTTTAAAAATATTGTTGATCGTAACTCGGCGATTTGAACTTACACTTATGTAGTTAAGTTCAAGTTGATGCAAGTTTAAACCACATTATTTATCAGTACCCTTAGCACGAATTTTCACTCTTTTACTTTACAGTATTTACAGGGTTTCTTGAGGTTTCTTGTATGAAAAAATGGAACAGTGCCTCTGGTGTGCGAACAATTTTAAATTGACAATTTTCAAGGAAAAAAGGAACAAATTTTTTCCTTGAAAATTGTCAATTTAAAATTGTCAAAGTTCCAGTTAACTTTACGTCTCAAATACTGAAAATTCATGCTGAGGATACTGAACAGTGAACAATGATAGCAAAGTGGTATATCAGCTCCGAAGTACGAGTTGTAGGTCGTAGAATCGAACCTAGCAAGACGCATTACTTTGTGTAATTTATTTCATCAGCACTGCTCTCAAAACGGTGGAGGAAAACATCGTGAGAAAACCGGCATGTAATAGAACCAAACATTCGAAGACATGACATGTGACTTCCACCAACCCGCACTGGACCAGCGTGGTAGATTATGGCCGTATATTTCTCACAGAGAGGAGGCCTGTGTTCCAGCAGTGTAATGCTGGTAGCAAAGTAATGTATGGTCTAAATTTGAAACTTCGAACCCACGTTCAACAATTCGTAAGCGGTACCTTTTTTTTTATCGTGGTAAAATCATCACCAGGGCAGGTCGGGACTAGAATCCACGGTGTCCTTCATTAGCCCTGTTCATTCCGGGGTCACAGTAAGGAAATAAGTCCCGCGACCCGGGCAGGCTTTGGCCCTCTGAGAGGGAGCCCCGTCATTTTGCTAACGCTCTTTGGGGCGCGCGTGGAACACGAGACGCGCCCTCTACCCGGGCATGGTCCATGGTCGGACAGCGAGTTGCCCTTAACTCGCTGTCCGCATGCCCGCGCCTACGGTGGTCGGAGATCGTCATCCGCTATTACTCAACTTAGGGCTGATTTTTCAATAGTCAGATAACTTTTATCTGAGGAGTAAAATTGGAATGGATTTTATCTATGGAAAATATGTCCAACCGTTATTTTAATTCATCAGATAAAAAATATCTGACTATTGACAAATCAGCCCTTAGTAAAAAAAAAAATATATTGTTTTACCGACAAAAAAAAAGAGGTTCTCATTATTATGTATATCGATAGCGCTTTTATGTAAACAGTAACCGGCGCTAAAAAGGGCCTTGACCTATTGTTTGAACAACGGCTACCCATCCAGTTACTGACCGCAGCAGTGTTGCTTAACCTTGAACATTCATTGAACTTTTGAGAAAGCTTTCATCACGGCGACTGCTGCGTCGCGGGTTCCATTCCCATACGGAACAAATATTTGTATGTCAGTAGTTGTTCCAGGTCTGGGTGTTTGTGTATGTGACTTTCTATGTTTGTAATGCACCCGCGACATAACAGAAATAGCAAGTATGGAGCAAAGTTTTAAAAAGTCAATCTGTAAACTTTTTCAGCCTTACTATAAAAACTTAAACATCAGTTGAACATCATCATCATCATCCACAGCCCGTCTTCACCCACTGCTGGGTATAAGCCTCTCTCTGTTTGTGCCAAGCTCCACGATCTCGCGCCAGCCTCATCCAGGACACTCCCGCAATGGCAACAATGTCGTCTGCCCATCTCGCCGCCGGACGACCAACCGTTCTCTTTCCATTTCTTGGACGCCACTCTGTCACAGCTTTACTCCACCTGCCGTCACCGCGCCTTGCCAGGTGTACTGCCCAACTCCATTTGAGTTCCATAACTCGGTTGAACACTTGCCTGTTGAACACTTGTATAACTGTTGAACTCTTGTCTGAAAAAAGTGTGACTGCAAAACGGATCTTATTTCAACGTCATAATCTGACATTTTATTAGACAAGTGTTTAAACGTTTTTGTATTACGACGGATTGTGTTTGATAGTTTACCGAGGAAGGCTTTTGGCTGTTGCTGTCAACTGTGCCTATTAATTTACAGGGAAAACTGGTTAAGTGCGGGGCTTGGATAAGTAAGACACCTCTATAACTATGACTGGCCTGTTGGTCTAGTGGTTAGTGACCCTGACTGCTATGCCGGAGGTCGTGAGTTCGATTTCCACCCAGGACAAATGTTTGTGTGATGAGCACGATCATTTGTTCTGTGTCTGGGTGTAATTTATCTATAATATGTATGTATTTAGAGATATATAAGTATGTTTATCAGTTGTCTAGTACTCATAACACGAGCTCTGCTTAGCTTGGGACTAGATGGCGTTGTGTGATAGTTGTGGAATATTATTATTATAACTGGAATTCCCCACGAAAAAGTTTTGATTCTCTTCTCCTAGTACTTTCTGTTATTCCACATTGTGTCCTCGTTTTCGATAGTTTTGAGCTGGATTAGTTTGTTAAAAGTTACAACCGAAATTGGCTGTCGAATTCTAAATTAACGCGAGGCAAACTGCCGGTAAAAGCTAGTCTAATAGATGCAAGACAAGAATGTTCTTCTTGTGTGGGATGACAGAAGGGCACTTTGTTTTTCTTACGATTTGATAATGAACTTGCGTGTAACATATAAATGCGTATACACAGGTAAGTTAGTACTGGAGATAGTTTAGGACGAGCGTCCAGAGCGAGCGAAGCGTTAAAAGCTTCCGTTTGCTACCCTAAGCTATGGTTCAGATTTAGATTTGAACTTGAAAGGGTGCGCAATGTGTGTTGCAATGGTTGAGCGATCGGCTGCTACGCAGCGGCAGCGTATCGCGGGTTCGATACCCGCACAGAACAAAATTTATATTTGCATGGTCTACAAATAGTTGTTCCGGACTTTGGTGTTTGTGTATGTGAGTTTCTATGTGTGTAAACGGAACCACTAAACAGAAGGAATTCCTAAGGTGGTTTTAAAAATAATCTGCCGAGGTTATGCAACTGTCTAAGTGTAGGATGCCGTGGCACTGGAACACATAGGACAACTGAAGGAAAAGAGTTGATTTTAATATAATTATCTCGATAGTTATCTTCAGTTGGATCTTAGTCTGTAACCAATCAATGGCTGAATTGTCTATCTCTGTCTTTAAGATGTGATCAGAAGCAGCCCGCAAAAGGGTAGTTCTTCAGAGACAAAATTTTCGATGTCTGTGGGTATATTTCTGTAACCAACTAACAAAACGGCATGTAATATTTTTTTCTGTACAGTTTAGCTTTAGCTCTACCTGGGACAAATTCTATATTTTTAATAGTAGCTATCTAGATACAAAATAAAAAATTTTGAAGTCTGTTCTCCTGATTCATATAGGGCGTCCGTTTCCCATTTTCCGGAACAAAATGGTCGATGTCGCATTTTCCTTTTGATTCATCAATATAAATTATAGTTATATCGAAAGGTAATTAATTGACCTCTTACAAAAAAAATACATATTAGATATAACTACGTTAGTGTAATTTTAATTAAGTAAATAAGAAGTGTCCGGCGTATAATACTGATTCATGTGGAGTAAGCTTTGCTTGACTGTACTTGGTCGAGGAATAATGATGAGAGTCTGTGATCCCACGTGGGGGGAAACCTGTCGTACAACGGACGTGCTAGAAGGCGGACATGAGGCTGGTTGGCTTTGAACCTGGTGAAACAAAGGTAAATGTCTGATTCATCTGTGCTTGGTTTAGGTACCTTGCTGATTACAATGCCTAATTTATTAATTTTATTTTGCTGTTTTAAGACTTTAATCTGAGTTTCGTGTGATGCTTTTAGGTTACAGATTCGTGTAGAAAAATGATAATACTGAAGTCTGTATGAATGATGAGTTAAGCATGATTTTAGGCAAAATCATGATTCATCTGTGCCTGATTTATATGTTCAAAAAACCATATGAATCTGAAAATAAATTAGTTTTCCTCTTTTCCAGCCAGAAAGGAGCACTTTTGTTACGTTATTTTACTTTTTCATGTCAGTAGAGTGTGTGTGACATAATTTTGACATTATTCTACGGTTTTTATTAATTAATAAGTCAAACTCTATCTATTTTATTTTATATTGCTGTTTACAACAATGCCATTATCAATAGTAGAAAAGATGGAACAAAATATATCTATGAGAAAAAGAGACTCAGAACGTACGAATTTTTCATCCTTCTAAGATGGAAAATAAGAAAAGTTCCAGGCAAGTATGCTGCGTGGAAATTAGAAATGAAAGAATTATATTTGAAAAAATAGAGAGAAAAACAAAAGTAAACAGAGAGAATATTATAACGTATCATTAAAATAACTATCTAATACCTATTTATAATAAAATTCGCGTTTTTTTGTAAGTATTTATTTCTGTAATTGTTAGTTTAAAAACAAGAATTTTATTGATGAATTGACCAGATTTTTTCCTTGTTAGTATGATCACTATTAATAAATTAACTGTTTTATAAAAAAATAATATTGTTATTATAATATTATGATTATTTTCTTATTATAAAGCCCATTTTTATTTACATCTGTAAAAAATTCTGATTCATCTGGGCACGAAATTTTTAAACGTCGATTTCTTAAAAACTACTTTGTAAAAAGAAGTCCCTCAAACAAATAAATGTTATTTGGAATATCTATTTTCATATGAACATGTGTTACTGAGCTGAAAGTGAAATTAAAATTTGACCATATGAATCAGTCAAAGAATCAAATTTCGAAGAACTACCCAAAAACAAAGAAGAGGTTGGATTGAAATTAAATATTAAAGTCGGGCGTTAGTGAGAGAGAGTTTTCCAGTTACTTTTACTCCACAGCCACACACGGCAGGTAAGACTCAATTTGATTAATTTAATTCAAAAATAATAATTGTCTGCGATTTCGTTACTCTTATTCTAGCTTGATTAAAAGCTCGCGGCAGAATAATAAAAAAATTGTATAGTATCCGCCGTCGACTCGGGCATGGTCCGTGATCGGACGTCGAGTCTCCGATTACCGTTCAGTAGGGATTGAGTTCCTATCCAACATGGTGAATATTTTAAAATTGAAAGAATTGAGCATTCGACTAAACTGTACAAATCGAAACCTAAGGGTGTTCCCACATCTATCGACGCGGAATCGGCTTTTTCCGTCGCTCTTTCTCTTTTTGTCGCTTAGAACTGCCGTTTGCTAGACTGAGACAGAAAGCATAATGCGATCGCACGCGGCGGAATTCTCGAGCCGGCCGCGTGCTATCGCATTGTCTCGGTCTAGCAAATGGCAGTTCTAAGCGAAAGAAAGAGAAATGGCGATGGAAAAAGCCGATTCCGCGTCGATAGATGTGGGGGCACCCTTAGACATTATACAACGTGTAACGTTCAATGCGCAAAACCTGTCGTGGGGTAACTCAGCGATGTTTGTTCTAAGACTTTTGGAAATTCGCAAAAAAAAAATAGTTTTTCATACAAAATGAGAAATTGATCGAGCCCATCAGTAGGTACTTACGATTTTTTTATTTTTTTTTCCTGAATTTCCAAAAGTCTTAGAACAAACATTGTTCAGTAACATGGGCTGAGTTACCCCACGAGAGGTTTTGCGCTATAAACGTTACACGTTGTACACATAATATAGTAAGATTTTCATCTTAAAATATTATAGCTTCATCTGTGCTATAGACCTTAGTGTCGCAATCCCGCCGCCTAGCGGTCATCTCGCCTTCTATATAAGATGCTGCGTTGCATAATCTCCACACTTCCGCAAGTACGTAGCTGGACCCCACACGTATGTACCTGTTTTGTGTTTTTTTCTTATTTTATAAGATGTTCGGTTTTCTTAGTCAAGTTCAAATAGTTTGTGCTCAAGTTTAAGTTCAAGGGTAATTGGTTAACGATTTTTAATCGACCTCAAATAGTTCTCAATTGGACTGTATTTAAACCAACTTCAGTGCAAAATAACTTTTCTTTCGGAAGTCGGTGGCTTTGTTTTTTTTTTATTCATTTTGCCATTGACTTCTGAATGATTAGTTATTTTGCACTACTGAGACGGTTTTTTAACGCTATAATTTTTAAATTTAATTTTTAGGTCTATTGCATTTTTTTATTTCTTTGTTGTGCCCGTTTTTAAATTATTTTTTCTGATGATATTGTATCAGTAATAACAATTATAATATATAAGTTAGATAAACATTTTTAAGCTACCGAAAAATCTAGTGCAAATGCAAAAATAAAATGAATGCAATAAATTACAAAATACTTTGAGAAAGTTTAGTTGTAAGAGTTTCTTTTGTCGTTGTATTTTGGTGTGAAAAATTGAAAAAAAAGAGAAGAAAAATTGTTGAAATATGCCCCAACTAGCAAAATAATCCTGGCATGCGATTATAGAATGCTACCTGGACTTATAAAGCTCCTATGAAGGTTTTGGTAGGTGCTACTACGCTTTTAACAGCATAAATACGTGCTGTTTTTACTCAAGTACGTTGTATCCTATAATTTGTACTTATATCCGTATATAAAACCATACTTCCTGACAAATTTAGGATCAGGACTCCTATAAAAGCATGAAATAAGAGTAGTTACACTCAAGAGCAATTACTCCGGTAAGTTAGACTTATATGCGCCTATAAGATAACATTTGCGGGCTATTTAAATCCTCTAACTCCTATACGAGCATGTACCAGGAAGATATGAACTGAGGAGCAATTACTCTTATTATTTTTGCTTGTAGCCTCATATAAGCCAATATTTTGTGGCCAATATAAGTAAAAAAAAAGTTAAATTACTGCAAGTCATTTATGTATCCGGTATGGTTTAACATATGCTTAGAAGTAACTGTTAAATGAATTTCATATCCACGTTTTATGAATAATAAAACACCAAGATTATAACAGCACTCGGTAGGACAAAATATTTTCTGTGAATTTTTTTTAGTTTTATCTTATGCCGTTTTAAACCCAGACATACTTATATAGGCATTCCGCAGTAGTGTTATAGTCTAAGTAATCTCAAACAATCCTGGTTAAAACTCTTATGAGGCCACTTTTTCTTGTAACGACCATTACAGGCCAAAACACGCTTTATATAGTTTTGAGAAATTCTATTGTAGGACTTGACATCAGCCATTTTGATTACAACAGTGTGACGACCGTTTTGCGAATTTTCGCGAGGGTTCCGGACATGGCACATTTAGAAGAAGTTCGAACTACGAAAGTACCAAGTCTAAGAGCGATATTGAAAGTGAAGAAGGACTTTCGGATATTAACAAAAATTTAAAACTGTGTCATTCTATTAAAAACTGGGCTTTACTTAAAATTTTAAATATGAGATTAAACAATGTTTTGCCTAAAGATACACGAACATTACTGGATACCAAAAAAGAAAATCTAAACATTAGTGTTTCAGCCCCAGTACACTATTGGCACAACGGTTTGGTCAAATGTTTGAAAAAAAAATGTGACAATGTTTCTTCTTTATTAAATGAAATTTTTCCAAACATTTAATGTTGATGGATTACCAGTTTTCAACATTTCAAGATACCAGTTTTGGCTTTGACAACCGGGACATATCTCAGATAACAAGAAATGTGTAACATTCCATGGCGATTTTAAGTTCTTTAAAGATCTGAAATCTTCTTTATCCAGGAACATCGGCATAGTCTTGTTTAAATCGTCAGCAACCTATTACATAATAAAGTTAAACAATGTTTAACCTAGCACATAGAACAAATCTTATAATATGTTTTTAACTTATCAATATAATATCAATCGATTTCATCTGGGCATTGCGGAACCCTAATCGGTAAAAATGGCGAATATGCTTCGGTTTTGAGATATCCTAATATAGAACCAACATACTTATATTGGTCCTATATTACACTTGGACATGCTAAAAATACTTATTTTAGCACTATGTTACACTTTGGAAATGCTTACTAAGAAAATGTCGGCTGCCTTCATAATATTAATTTAATATTAATTAATACTAAAATGTAAATAAGAAAATTTCAAGAGGCGCTTTAAAATTGTAAACCACCACAGATTTCACAGAAAATTCACATTCCCCTATGAATAAGCTACTATAAGACTAACAATAACTTTTTCTATTGTGGTTGACATTAATAAATTCTGATTCATATAAATACTTAAAACACAAGAAGTTAAAAATATTTTCACAGAGCACAACAACTTCAGATAGTCTCTTCGACTGTTCTCATTATGAGCTTACAGCAGCATTTCTAGGAGCGTATTAATCAAAATTTTGACTATAACTTACTTATATTGAGATTAACAGGAGTAATTTTACTGACGTAATTCTATTTAAGGAGCAATATGGGCGTAGATGGCATTTCAGCGGACTAATATAAATACGTTATAAGTAAAAGTAGACTTATAAAGTGGGCCCTTTTCGAAACTTATATGTGGATATAAGTCTCATATAGTCCTCGATAAATGTGGTTCTAGGATAGAATTAAAACCACTTTTTGCTAGTTGGGGCATAAGGAAAGTTTTAAGATGTAATATCAATACGTTACTTAGGTATCAATTCGTAGATTTTACAGCATTGATGTTTTTCTTTTCAAATTTCTATAAATGCTGTCGTTTATAAGCTTTCAGTAAAGTCTTAGTTAAATACCCAGAAAATATATTATGCTCTTCGGAAAAGCTGTTTCAAGATTTACCCAATTATCAATTAGCCTAAATCAGATATTGAAGTCCAATAAAATAGTTTAGCATGCCACCATTTCCTGACGGGGTCGCGGGACTTATTTCCTTACCCCGGAACATAAAGGGCTATTGAAGGACACCGTGGATTTTAGTCAGTACAAGTCTGACAGTCCCTTCCGCCCTGCCCGGGGTGGGAGGACTCAATGATGATTTATGATGATTTTACCACGATAAAAAAAACATGCCACCTCTTTTAATAGTTAAGTTTAATAGTTTCGAGTTATTGACGTTTTTGTCATATTTTGAGATCTTCTTTCATATAAAAATCAATTACTGTTCGTGAGTCTCGGTAAAACTCGAAAACGGCTGGACCGATTTGGCTGATTTTTGTTTTGAATTATTTTTGGAAGTCCAGGTGAGTTTTAAAAAGTGATTTTGAGGCGGTACGAAGTTTTCCAGGTCAGCTACTTGCATAAAATAATCATCTTCATACTTTTGAAGTAAATTATGATTTTATAGGCTAAAGTAAAAAAAAAAAAACTTTCAATTAAAACCTAAAACTTCTAATTCTAACTAATAAATAAAACAAGTAGGAATTCAAAACTCATTCAAAATCTATGCAAATATTATTTCACCGAACTGTATTTTGCATCAAACTTAAAACTTTTTTAATGGTGTGAATAATGACGGACTACTGTTAGCCCACAAATATAACGCACTCAAAATATTGTGCATTGAATAATAATTACAGGGTGTTGTGGTACCTAAAAATATTTTTCTAAATCATTGACAAACCAGTGAATATAACAAAAAAATAAAAAGTAAAGTAAGATTATTGAACAATAGACATTTTTGGGTGTATTTCAAATTGACAATTTTCAGGGGAAACATTAATTCCTTCTTAGCACACCAGAGGCGCTTTTCCATTTTTTCATACAAGAAACGCTGTAAATACTGGAAAGTAAAAGAGTGAAAATTCGTGCTAAGGGTAAAGGTCCAAACTAAAATAAAAAAGTTTTCAGTTGGTTAGAAAATAATAGGCTATTTTAGTCAAAACAAATTATTAGTCTGAAAGATAGATTATCAAAAAATTTTTTCACCTTTTCGACGCCTTTCAAAATCACAAAACTCTATTCTGTCGGTATAACTTTACAGGCGTTATGGCGTCACAAACCTTAAAATTGATTAAAAAAAAATATGTGTTCATTCTTTTTCAATACTTTAACTAACGAACTAAATAACTTTTTAATTTATTTATGCAATAAACTATTGTCTAGAACTCTACATTAATGTAGTCTTAAAAAAAACTCTTAAAAAACCCAGCACATTTAATTTTACTTAAAACTTTCCTCACAGCATTTTCCTCATTTCACCGCGTCTCATATCTCTTTTATGCCAGCAATGTCACTTTCAGATTTTCTCTTATAAATCCATAATTCATTATTTCGTAGTAATGTTTGTTAAAATACTCGTATCTTAGAAATTATTTAATGGAAGACTGCAATGATGGATCAATAGAAACAGCATGACTTTTGAACTGACTCTCTCTCTCTTTTTGAAGCCTTCTCTTTCAGATCAAAGAAATAGGCAGATAGAACACCCAAAACACGCGAATGTGTCCACCAAAGCAAATACAAAAACAAAAACGGATTTCAACTCGCGACAGTACCAAGTTACGCGTCGTACCAAGCTACGCGTCGTTGTTGTTGTTTGCCAAAATATGCCGTCTTGTGTCTATAAACATAGAAAAAGTTGTTCTCAATAACAAAAAAAAAACAAAACGGAATGTAATTCGATTTGATTTTGTATTTGCTTTGGTGGACTCACTTGCGTGTTCGGAGCGTTCTATCTGGCTATTTCTTTGATCTGAGCCTTCTTTAGTCAACTGACAGATAAAATTATCGCCACTAGAAAGAGAGGAAAACAATCATTTATCTAGATTTAAAAGCAAATAATTATTTTGCTCTCTTTCTAAAAAAGTATGGTTTATTTAAAATAGTGAAGATGGTGGCACCAACACCTCCTTCATGATCTTGTTCTCCTAGTACTTTCTGTTCACTATTGATAAGATTAACATATTATAGGATACTTTTTATCCTTCCACACCCATGGGATATTACAGTCGCGACTGGGACATCTTAAAAAAGCTAAGAGTTTCAAATACACGGACGTTTTTTTAGGACATAGGTGCACTAGACGGGATTTTGCGAAATTCGACCCCTGAGGGATTATTTTTGGCAAAAATACTAGGGATATTATAGTCGCTACTCGGAAATGTTTAAAAAGCTGGGAGTTTCAAGTGCATGGAGGTTTTGCAAGACATAGGTGCCCTTTAAGACTGGACCCCTGAGGGGTTTTTATTGGCAAGAAAAACTAAAAGGACGATAGAATGCGATGCGGTGAGTCGAGGGCCAAAATTATACCCGAACGAAGTAACAGGCTAGTAACTTTAACAGTTTGTGCAAACTTTTAACCGTAACTTCTAACAGGAGTTTAAAATCTAACCTCTGGCTTAAACCGTTATCTTCAATTACATTTCCCGCTAAACTTTAGTTCTAAACATCTAAAACTTTATGGATTTCAGAATTCTATACACTATTGTCTGGAAGCGTGCCTAGCTTTGAGTCTAGGTAACTGTTATATGACACCGTGGTGATAAATTTTCAACCTAGCCTGAATTGCAGATATAGCCATATTATACGCTGACAGCAACTCGTTATTACCGTCATTATTTGGGGTGCATTATAATATCTGCCAATTCTTGCCAGTGGGGATGGCAACTGGGGAACTAATGGCGTTAGTATAGCTTGTTCCAAGCATCCTCATTGGTTCAAATCAGTTCAAGTCTTAAAGGTACTTCAAAGTAGTACTACGTCATTGATCGGATTAGGACTAAGCTATGGTGGCGCCATCTACAATTAGCTTTGACTTACCTTCCCCATTAAGGGTGACTTTTACCAAAAGTTAAACGTGTTTAAAATTTTATTTAAGCACAAAATTGTATTGAATTTTTTGTTTAAATAAAATTTTAAACATGTTTAACCGTTGGTAAAAGTCGCCCTTAATGTTTTGTCAAAGGCTTGATTTTCATTAAAAATTAAATAAAACCTATAAACATTTTTAAGTAGGTACTTTTTTAGGTTTTATTTAATTATGTTTAACATTAAAACACGTTTGGCACGTCACTCTGCGGTTGTTCCTAGTTCACATCGCGCTCTGCGTTTGATTTGAGGTATCTACAATGATTTAGGATTATTTTCTATTAAAAAAATGCTATTTTGTTTCGTTTAAAATTACTATTTATTTAGACGATTTCGTATGAGATTTCGATTGTCTATGATTTTCAGTTACTTTTTACAATAAAATTGGGGTAGTAATTTAAAAAAAAACTCTTCATTCGAAAGTAAATTCGATAAAATTAATATTCGTACAAGTTTTCATCTTATTTTTATTTCACCTTTAGGGGTTGAATTTTCAAAAAATCCGTTATTGCATACTTCAGCGGTTTCAGCTGGGCGTTTGTTAATCAACAAGCCAGTTAGTTTCTTCTTTTCTATTTATAGATAGATAGAATATTATAGTATGTATCTTATTTAACTATTTATAGGTATATTGGTATTTTATGTAAATTATTGTCCGGTATTTTTATTTTATAGTAAAACCAGTTAGTATCGAGAAGTTTCCCAAAAAGTTTTGTATAGTGAATACTTAAGGTCAGTTGTTAATTTAACTATTTGTTAAAATCCTGTAGCTAATTTTTTAAACGCAAAATTTTTTTAATTGATTTTTTGATTTTCAAAACTAATTATGAAACAAATGGTTCTTAAACCGAATAAGAGTAGTCTACTCGTATTTTTGCTGCATCCGATCCAAATCCGATCCGAATAAATGAATATGCGAATACGAAAAATAAAACAAAATCGGATAATTTTTCGGTTTTACGTGCACCTGAGCCGAATTCGCGAAAATACGGATCTAGCCTAAAGAACTTAGCCTGAATTTGGATATTTCTGACGCAATAAATGCGATCTCTGATCCACATCGAGCAATATGTACTTATATCTATATATATAAGGGTCATCTTTGACAAATTAAAATTTATAAATTATTATATTGTCTAATAGCTATACCTACTGCATATGCATACGAAGTTTAATTAAATTTTGCCGGAAAATCCACCGGGAAGGTAGAAAATTTGAATCACCGGGTCAGATCGCTAGTTTTTAATAAACCCTTAATCTTCTTTCACTTTATTACGATACAAAAGTGCCTTCTTCAAACTATTTTATTTTGGTTTTCGTTTCGTAAACTTTTAATTTATTAAGATCGTCCCACGCAATAACAAACTCATTAATATTTATAAAACAATTCCATTTCCTCAATTTCGTAGACGTAAGTTTATAAATAACTTTTAAACATAACGGTTATTGGAAGTTGTATTAAATTAACAGTATTTTATTGATTATAGTGCGTTGAGAAACGTCGTCTGTTATAACTTTACCGTTTTGAGAACCGGCTCGTGTTGTTGGGTAGGAAGATTAGATGTCATAGTAACGTAGGAGATTAATTAATGAGCTGTGTGTTGTCACCGTTATTTTGTTGATAAGTTTAATATATTCGACACCATTTATTTATATTCTGCGACTGCATTTGACTTATTGATACTACTTATCTGATATTTTAGTAAATCTTTCGCATTATTTTTCAATTTCTACTAATAAATGAGTGATATTTCAAATTAATTTCCGATTTTACAAAAAATCTTCCTTTATTTCGTTTTGTCCGTTACCATCTTTTAAATTACTAAATGTCCCTCATTAATTGTCCTGCTTTTTGCACCTTGCGTCACACTAGAAATTCCTCCTGCATCGTGGGTGCGTTTACACACATACACAACCACTCAAACCCGGAACTACTTGCAGATCAAACAATTAATATTCAAACCGTGCGGGGATCGAACCGCGACATGCTACGGAACAGTCGATCGTCCAACCACTTCGCCAACTAGTCAGAACACTAGTAATCATCAAAACTGTAATAATACGTTAGTCAATGGCTCATTATTATCTAAGCTAGCAATAGAATAACATATTATTAAAATAAAGATGGCTGACATTTCCAGTTGTCATGTATTTTCAACGTTGTGTGTGATTAGAGTCTCGGTGCAAACCGGTTGAAAGTTTATTGAACTTAATAGTTATTGGTTCAATAACTAGTTTTTAAAAGCCCTTCGGCGATGGCTTTGAAATTTAGTAGTTATTGATAAAATAAGGGTCATGTTCCGTAAGACTCTCTGTACAGTCACGAGCAATAGTATGTATACACTAAGCAGTATTCAAAAGCGATGTTCTGCTACCATATTGATTAAACTTTTACTTTTTAATTAGACTTCTATTTTGGAAGGCAAACTATTATATAATATATAATAGCGAAATAGGTCTTATTTGAAAGTGGAAACCAGTATTTTACGAGGAAATTGCGTTTGAATTTTGTGAAGTGTTTCCATGTTATTGCTCGTGACTGTACACTAGGCGACGCAAGTCCCTTACGACTTTGGTATACAGGCGACTATCGCAATACAAATTGATAGAGATTCGTACAAAGGCACTCGGCAATGGATATCAAAGTCGAAGCATAAGAATGATTTACGAAATTCATCCCTTAAGGGCGTCAAAAATGGGATGAAAGTTTGTATCAAAATGAATTAAATTTAAATCCGATTTACTTCAAAATTCGAATGGTAGAAGACATAAAAACCAAATTGTTAAAACACGTCTTTTAAAGCTTTTTTTTTGAAATTCCATCCCTGAAGGGGTGTCTGAGAATCATAGAAGAAAATAAATTGACATTCTCGTGAACGAAGTCAAAGGCGAAGTGCTAGTTTAAAATAAAACATTCACAGTCATTACACATTCATTTAAATAACTTCGAAGAATTTTTTATCGGTTCCCGTGTTTCGATCACAAAAATGCACACAAAACGGTACATTTGGTAGATCTCGTTTTAACGCATTTTATTGGATCTTTAAATTATTCGGTTTTAATGCTAAACTGTAAACTTACGACTTTAAAATACTGTTTAATGAAAACCGGATGAGGGTTCCAACGCATTAATTTTATGTTACACATATTTTGAATCAAGAATTTGTTACAGTTACTTATCAAGAAATATTTAAAAATGCTTACAGTTATCGTTTATCGAACAGTCTTACTACAAAAAAAGTAAAAAATCTGTCAGTTGAACACTTGTCTAAAAAAAGTTAAACAGCAAAACGACAGTATCTATAAATGCCGTTTCGCAGTTAACTACACTTTTTTTGGACAAGTGTTCAACAGATAATAATAATAATATTCCACAACTATCACACAACGCCATCTAGTCCCAAGCTAAGCAGAGCTTGTGTTATGGGTACTAGACAACTGATAAACATACTTATATATTTCTAAATACATACATATTATAGATAAATTACACCCAGACACAGAACAAATGATCGTGCTCATCATACAAACATTTGTCCTGGGTGGGAATCGAACCCACGACCTACGGCATAGCAGTCAGGGTCACTAACCACGAGACCAACAGACTTGTTTTAAATTATACTTGTTTACAATTTATTGTCTATTCTATTATTATTAAGTTTGTATTTTTTGTTGCAGTAAATCCAATATGGCGTTACAGAGGGTCTTCCGCGTGCTACTAATATGCGCTGTGAGTTACACTAGCGCTTCAATAGTAGACGATGGATACAATTATAGAAGTAAGTTCTTATATCGACGTTTTATCATCAACATCAGCCTATTAAGGTGATTGCTTCGATGTAGCCCGCGAAATTCAAATTTTTTTACGTTTTTTGCAATTTGCAGGCCAGTGACATGTTGTAACTTTATAAATATTTGTGTTGCGCAAATAACAAGTATAATTTTAAATATAAAAATTGTCAAAAAATTCGCTCCATCAGCTGTCACATAGAAAAGATGCATCGTAGTTAGATTTCGGAGATTTTAACATGATGCACCTTTTCTATGTGAGAGCTGATGGAGCGAGTTTTTTGATATTTTTTATATTTAAAATTATACTTGTTATTTGCGCAACACAAATATTTATAAAGTTACAACATGTCACTGGCCTGCAAATTGCAAAAAACGTAAAAAAATTTGAATTTCGCGGGCTGGTTGGAGCATCCCCCTTAATGTTTCCACTGCTGAGACGCAGGCCTCCTCTCTGTGAGAGGCAGTGGGCCATAATCTAGCACGCGGGCCCAGTGCGGTTTGGTGGATTGACATCCACCTTCATCCATCCATCCATGGCTATGTCTTCGAATTTTTGATTCTAGGACATGCCGGTTTCCTCACGATGTTTTCCTTCACCGTTTTTGAGAGCAGTGGTGATGAAATAAATTACACAAAATAATGCACCTGTCTGGATCGTCGTAAGTCGTGGCCGATACCACTGGGCCACCACTGCTCTATGTATATATTATCTCTATATCGACGTACCTATAGTAAAACTATTATACTGCTTATCCATCTAAGATGTATGTACTATGCTGGGGTCCACCGTTAGGGGGCCAAAAGCTCTGGGGGTCGCGGGATGTTCTCGTCAGCTAACCGTGACTGTGGATGGTAAATGAAAGTAAAATATGTGGATATCCTGCAATAGCCCATTGCAGGATATCCACATTTTTTACGTCTTAAAATCATCAAATAAGTCCTCCCACCCACTACAGACTAAAATCCACGGTGTCCGTCAGTAGCCCTTTACGTTTCGAGATCACGGTTGCTGTATAGTCCCGAGACCCCGACAGGCTTTGGCCATCTAAGGCCAAGGCATCTAAGGCCAAGGCCTCGTGATTGTGCTGAAACTCTTTGAGGCGCGCGTGGAACACAAACGCGCCGTCGACCCGGGCAGCGTATTTCCAAAACCTATACTATTTCAGTCACGAGTCGGACTCTACTCGATTAGCTTTTGTTTGTGCATATTTCTCAACAAAACCTAATCTATCTCAGTAAAAAACTTGACTCAAATAGATTAGCTTTTGTTTGTGCATATTTCTCAACAAAACCTAATCTATCTCAGTAAAAAACTTTTGGTTTTGATATTTTCAAAAAAAAATGCACGGACAAAATCTAGTACCATTTTAGTCACGCACGAGTCAAACTCTAAAAAAAGACGATGTTTTGTTTATGCATGTCGCTCACTGCGACATGCATAAACAAAACATCGTCTTTGAGTGAGGAATGAGGAAATCAGGGATTTAACGAAATCCAATTATCAAGAAAAGTATCTAGTGATAATTATGACAAAAATACTAATATAAAATCAGAGATCATGTCATTTCACTAAACTAAGTAAAAAGTTGAAAACGTCGACGGAGCACCGCTTCGCGGTGCTCCTACTTAAGGTGTATTTTTAAAAAAAATAACCACGAAGGGGATGGCGGGGTCTTTCAGACCCCGCCATCCCCTTCTAACCTAACCTGTCCGAGTCGGGGTGCCCACAGTCGTATTTGCGATATTCAAGTACTACAAAATTAAGAAAAGTTAAATTCCGAGGTAAATTTACTCATATAGCTAGTGAGCCTCTACTTGACAAGGTTTTGCTCGTACGTAATGTTTAAAATAACTCGCCGGAAGTCTAGCTATTCGAGTGACATGATTATATAGAACTAGGTGTTTGTAGTAGCATTTACGTTTTGAAAAGATCAAAACAAAAAGCTAATCTATTTGAGTCAAGTTTTTTACTGAGATAGATTAGGTTTTTTGAGAAATATGCACAAACCAAAGCTAATCTATTTGAGTCAAGTTTTTTACTGAGATAGATTAGGTTTGTTGAAATATGCACAAACAAAAGCTAATCGAGTAGAGTCCGACTCGTGACTGAAATAGTATAGGCTTTGGAAATAGGCACCCGGGCACGATCCACGGTCAGACAGCGAGTTGCACATTACTCACCGGCCGCATGCTCGCGCCTACTGTGTCTGGAGGAGGATCTACACCACTGAAAAAGAAATATCCTGTTCTTTTCTACCAACACGTCTCGACTCGCACAGCTTCAAGGTGGAGTCTCGGCCTTAATTTAAAAAAAAAAGTATGCCTAAAAACTATTTATTATCAACAGTGGGCCGTCAAAACCCCGTTGCCGGTATCTTCGCGAACGGCAACGGAGAGCAATGTCTTGGCAACGACAGATCCACTGGAGGTGTCTGTCTGTCCAGGAACCAGTGCAACACACAGGGAGGGAAGGCTATCGGCTTCTGTGGGGTCTTCGCTACTTGCTGCTCTTGTAAGTATCTAATTACCTAGTTTCTAATCCTTAGTTGCGTATCCTAAGTTCCTAATCCTAAATTCTGGATCCTAAGTTCCTAATCCTAACTTACAAATCCTCAGTTCCTAGTCCTAATTTCCTAATTCTATGTTACAAATCCTAAATTCCGGATCCTAAGTTACTAATCCTTAATTCCGGCACCTAAGTTCCAAATCCTACATTTCGGATCCTACTTTCCTAAGCTCGTATTCCTGAATTCCGGATCCTAAGTTCCTAATCCTAACTTACAAATCTTCAGTTCCTAATCCGAAGTTCCTAATCTTAGGTTCGAAATAATAAATTCTGGATCGTAAATTTCGTATCCTAAGTTCCTACGTTTCTACGTTACAAATCCTAAATTCCGGATTCTAAGTTACTAATCCTAAGTTCTGAACCCTAAATTCCGGCACCTAATTTCCTAATCCTTTAATCTGGATCCTACTTTCCTAATCCTAAGTTCGTAGTCCTAAAATCCGGATCCTACGTTTTTTGTAGTAGGTAATATAAATACGATTAATAGTGATTTGTTACCTTTTACCACAAAAACCACTAAAACAATGGCCACTAAACAATACCACAAAAACTTACAAACGTCTGTTGAACACTTGTCTAAAAAAATGTCAGAATAAGACGTTGAAATATGATAAGCGTCCAAAGTCCGCATCGTACGTTTCGGACGCATCGCATCAAACGGATTTCTGTGTCGGCAGCGATCGGATTGCCGACGCGAGTATCAGCAATCGGATTGCCGATGCCACCTTCATCGCTTCCACTGATCGGCATTCCGTATAGGTAGGACGTCATAGGTACTCATCGTTTTAAGGCATTGCCGATGAGCCGTCCGTACGATGCGGATCAGTGGACGCAGTTGTATGAGTTTTCATACAAGGTAAACTAAAATCCGTTACGTACGATACGTCCGATACGTGCGATGCGGACCTATGGACGCACACCAATAAGGTCCGTTATGCAGTCACACTTTTTTTAGACAAGTGTTCAACAGATATTTAAGTTACTGTACTGTATTTAGGCTGTGGTTTATTTTGCACTACAAACTTTTGCAGCGACAATTTATTTATTATATTTATATCATAATTCTCTTCCAGTAAACGCGTGTGACGTGCGCACGAACACTAAGGTGGCCGTGTTCATCAACCCTCCTCTCGACAAGGAGTCCTCCGGCCTGGAGTGCTCCTACAACGTGGAGATCAACAACAACAACGTCTGCCAGATGAGGATCGACTTCGAAACCTTCAACCTGGCCCCTCCTACTACTGTAAGTACCTTCTCATCACCACTGCTCTCAAAACGGTGAAGGAAAACATCGTGAAGAAACTAGCATGTTCTAGAAAAGTTTTGATTCGCACTGGGCTCTCGTTAATTTTGTCGTAGTATATCATTCAAGAGAAGAAATTAATATTCAACCTCAAACCAAATCCGGTTCCCCTGTTTTTGACGGCTGCTTCTTATTGGACATCTAAAAGAACCGGATAGGCAAATTCAGTCGTTGATTGGTTACAAAAAAAGCCCCAAATGAGATAGCTTTTTTTTCTTTGGGACAAACCCACTATTCCAAACTACTGCAACTCCTGAAAGCCAGAATCAACAGAGGCAACCACCAGAAAAGCGCCGAGACAATGAAGCTCGACGTGTCCCGGAGAATGAATTACTAATCAGAAAAGAATAGTGGAGGAGTAGGAATATTTTTCCACTTCCCTCCATGCAAGTTGAAGAAAGAACAAAACAAGGCCAATAGGCACAAAGGGACATTACAACTGGGAGAAGCCCAGTTACCTAGCACCACGGGAAAAAATGACTACTACCGAGATAGCTTATTAATTTTCTTGCGTTTACAGGTCGACCCTGTGGAGAACGTGACCCAGCGTCCAGCGTACACCTGCAGGAATGACATATTCCAGGTGACCAATCTCCAAGCCAACTCAGACTTCTTGCCGCCTCTCTGTGGTGACAATAATGGACAGCACTGTAAGTATTTCCTTCTTAGCAATGATTTTAGGAAGGAATTAGAAGCACCACCTAGTTCTGTCATAGCGAGTTTCTTCCTTGCCTAGCCGTTGTTCCTGGCTATCATTTGTAGATCTTTGACAGTCGTTACTATTAGTCAGAAGCTCTAAAGTCTGACAACCAGTCTTACCATGGGGTATCGAACGTATTACCCAGTCACTGTGTTGTGGAGGTCCGATAGGCAGTCGCTCCATGTAAAATACACACATTCAGCTGCATCTGATTCGATTGGAGGCTACCCCAATATAGTTCGGAAAAGGCTAGGCAGATGAGATGATTGAGGCATATAAAACAATACTTTTACCATAAATTCAGAACATTCTACGGGTTTAAAACACAAGTGAGTCCTTGAGCATCCAACACAGACAAAACAACTGTCTTATAGCCTGGCGAGCAAAACCACCAAATGAACAGCGTACATTTAGACAATATTTAATTGCGTGTTCTATCTAACGATAGTCTAAAGGAGCGTGTGGCCGAACGTTTGGCTCGCGAGGCAGCCTCGCGAGCCAAACGTCCCGTACGTCCGATGTGTACGCATTTTGACGTCTGCTACTTATTTGACGACATTGGTCAAATACGTCCGTAAAAGATGAAAATCAAGTTACAAAATTAACCCTATGTTTCTCATCACTCTTCCTAGTGTACGTCCGTGTGAACGCGTCTACCAACAGTCGCTCGATCCGTATCAACTTCAAGATCGCTGACCGACACTCACAGCCGAACCTGCCTCAGGCCACCTGGAAAATCAAGGTCACACAGCTGGAGTGCTTCAATACTCTTGGGTAAGTACTGGGAGGCATTTCACGTTTACACATCACATCAAATGATTCAACCTACCAGGGCGGGGCGGGAGGGACTGTCAGATTTCTACCGACTAAAATTCACGGTGATCCTTCAATAGCCCTTTACGTTCCGGGATCATGGTGATTCGTTAGTCCCTGGACCAATAACCCTACATCCTTTTTAAGTACTACTTTGGTCTCAGACTTACTTCCGTCATAGTTGTAGCGCACATCGGTAAGGTAACAGCTAGCGACATCTATGGAGCAATAGCAGAAGCTATTATCGGTGGCAGACGTAGCTAGTAACGGCCAGCTTGGCGCGACAATACGCAACGATACTGCAAATATGTATCTTTTATGATGCTACAGAAAATTTATTTGTACTGAAGTCAACTATTTTTAACATAAAATAAGCTACGTAAATATAAAAATACTAAATTAAAATAAAACTAAACTATGCAGCATCGAAAAATTCATTCACTCTTTGAATAGCCTCTGGCCAAGGTAAAAGCCAGCTTTTGGGTCACGGGAAGCGTCAACAAGTCTTTTAGCGATATGTATCTTTTCATGTAGTAAATAAAGCTTGTTCGATTTTGAAGCGTTATTAAAAAAAAAGTTATAAACTAGTGACATCTATGGATTAATAGGAGAACTAAAATAAATTGCAAGTTTTCCGTTTAGTATTCTGGCAAAGACTACTAAACGGAAAATCTACTGCCCTTCCCTGGGTGGGAGGACACATTCGATGATTTTACTACGCTAAAAGGGCAAATTAAACTTGACAAATGTCAGTCCAGAGAGACCCGAGATATTTTTCACGTCTGTCATATCGCGTGGTGCGATCTATTTGATAGTCACCACCACCGACTTTGCACGTGGTTCCTAATATCCATCGATGTGGTGACACTTGGATCTGATGGCTTACCATTAGGTTATAAAGCGAGCGATTCCAGTGTGGGAACGAGATGGGTGCTAGACGACTTGTATAGCTCTGTCCCTTTTTTTAGCTAGTTTTAAGACGTCATGGTAGGCTACCTGGGGGGGTATTACAACGTCTTAAAACCAGTCTTATTCCGGCGAGTGAAAGTGACAGAGCTATAAAGTCCTCTAGCGCCATCTCGTTCACTCACTGGAACAAACCAGGTTTTTAAAACGTTGTAATACTCCCCCTGTGCAGTTGTATTTAACTTTAATAATGTTGATTAGCTTGAGTATCGAGCTTTATTTTTAACCATGATTATTTTCTGTCTACAGTAAATACCGTGACGGCCTTCTGGAAGCCCTCACGATGTCTCTTCCTTCGACGCCTTTCGTTTCTTCCGCTGACAGGGACGAATACCTCATTGGTAAGAATTTAAAGTTCTTCTATACACTTTTATAATTTAACAATGGAGATGGCAACTGGGGAACTAATGGCGCTAGTATAGCTTGTTCCAAGCATCGTCATTGATTCAAATCTAATAGGTACTACAAAATAGTACTACCTCATTGGTCGGATTAGGACTTAGCTATGGTGGCGCCATCTACAATTAGCTTTGACTTGCCTTCCCCATTTATCTTGCTCATCAATAAAGCCGGAAACATATTATTTAACACGCCACGTGACGCAGCGAGTCGACACCCGACGCGACGACACGCGCTCACTGCACAGTGAGCGCGTGTCGTCGCGTCGGGTGTTCATAGTGTGATTCTGGTCATAGAAAACAATACATTTGATTTGACAACACGCATCACGTTTCATCGGGTGGCGTCGGGTGTTAATAATGTGTTTCCGGCTTAATTCTTTTTGTATACTAACATGGATAAAGCTCACCAAATCTAAAAGATTAAGCAATGTATCATTTTCCACCCAGCACCCCCCGGCTGTCTGCAGTACTACCCGGACCGTTCAGGCGCTTTCGAATCGTTCAACTACAACAGAGGAGCAGGCCCATACATTGGCAACCTGAAATATGCCACCTGCTTCAAAAAGAATGATGATGTCTGTGGTATCAAGTAAGTTCTAAAAACTTCAAAGCAGAATCATTAGTGATCGGCCACTAAAAGTGCGTATAGACCAGGCTGTTGGCGTGAAACATGCGCCACCGATAACCTGGTCCTTTTACACGTACCCACACTATGTAACCTTGTTATGCTGATCAGAACATTGCAACAGGCTATTCGCAAACTGAAATACTGGTATACACATTAGAATAACTATGATTCCTGACATATATACTCCATTGTAGCATTGTCGTACTTTTAGTGCTACAAGGTGACAAAGTTGTATTACATTGTTATACATGATATCAATCGAACTGTAATGTTATTGTAACAGGTGTGTGCAAAACATTCTGACATTAGCGATAAGACTGGCCTGTTGGTCTAGTGGTTATTTGAAACCCTGACAGTTTGCTATGCTGGATAAGGTCTTGGGTTCGATGACAACCAGTACCTTTAGCACAAATGTTTCACTGTGATGACACGATCATCGTTTTTTATGAAAAAATTCTGTGTTTGAAGGAACTAATTTATCTGAAAATTGTCAATTTGAAATGTCAAAGTTCCAGTTTATTTATCTTCTGAAAATTATTTGTGTTCAAAGCAGTCTGTCAAGTATTACATAATCGAAACACACCATTTGTTCTACCATGAACTTGAAGAGTTCAGTCAGGCTGTGGAAAAGAGATGCCGCTAGACGACTTTTATAGCTCTGTCTCTTTCCCACAGCCTAAACTGTATCGCGTTAAGAGCTCTTGGTTAGGCCTCTGTTTTTTTAGATTGCTTCCTCGATCTGTAGAAGGCATTATTCTCATATTACAACTATTTTTTCTCAGGTTAACGGCACAAAGTTTCAACGTAGCGTACAACAATGACGAAAACCAATATGTTGACACTGATTGCCAAATCAACCCTGTCACGCGAGGAGCCCCGCAGTCCCAGGATTACCTCTTCATTCCAGAAGCTGAGACCGTTGATGGGTTGAGAGGAGCCAAATATTGTGGAGCCAGTGCCGCGGACCAGATTATTGCTTGTGAGTAGTTTTTTTTTTTTAATATTACATGATTGAGAAGCTCGTGAGTCAATAATTACAGCCGCACAGATCGATTTTCATCAAAACGGTGAAGGAAAACATCGTGAGGAAAGTGAAACTGGCATGTCCTTGGACCTAAAATTCGAAGACATGTCATGTGACACCTCTTACTGGGCCTGCGTGATATATTGTGGCCCACTCCCTCTCACAGAGAGGAGGCCTGTGTCCCAGCAGTGGGAACATTATAGGCTGATTATGATGAGATTTTCCGTATTACGTCCACCTTGCCGAGGTTGGTCTGTGGATAGATGACCATCTTTCAAAGCGAGTTTCCTCCGTGTCTCGCTAAGCACGTAAAGACATTGGACCCTGTCATTTGTAGATCTTTGACAGTCGTTACTGTTAGCCATAAGTCTGAAAACCAGTCTTGTTTGCCCAGTTACTGCGTTGTGAAGGTATGATAGGATGTCGCTCCATGTAAAATAGTGACATTCAGCCGCATGTGGTTCTACTGGAAGCCGACTCCAATTTAGTTGGGAAAAGGCAGGCAGATGATAATAATGATAATTAAAATACATGAGAAGGTTGGCCATTGGTTGGATTGAAAGCTGACCTCAAAATATTATGAATAAACTAAATATCCTTTTTTGTAAACGTCAAAGTAATCATAGTGACCCAATTTTTTTTTTCTTTACAGCAACACCGCCTGGTCCGCTCTACGTATATTTCCATAGTGACAATTTAGAAACAGAAGGTATCCCAGAACAAGGTTATAGATTTACTTATAACGTACTGAATAACTGTTTCAACGGTTACTAGAATTTATAAACGTTATTTAAATGAAGCGGTTATTTTTTTTAAATAATTGTTTTTAAAAAGTAGCATTGTGAAACGAATAAGGCTTTTTTATATGTTTGAATACATCTATGATGAGATAAATGCCAATTAGTAGCATTTAGTTGAAAGTGGCATACTAATAGCTAATAATTGAGTTTTTTTTGTTATAGCTTTTATTCAAAATTGTATTTTAAGAAAAGACTTTAAATACTCGATTGTAAGAAAATAATGATTATAAACATCTACGAGTTGTTTTAAAACAACTTGAGAGATCTTTGTGTTTAACAAATTCACTGCTATGATGATTCTGACAGCTGTCAAATAATAAAAGATGGTTGTAAATGTATTTAGTACCAAAATTAATTACTAGAGGCGCTGATGTTCACCTTAAACGGCAGTGTAGTTGTTAAATTTATAATTTTTTTTAGGAAGCAGTGGTGCTTTTAACTATTATATTTATGTAATTTTAAGCGACAAAATGCATTTATTAATTAATTAATTGAGGGCATTTAATTTGCATTTATTGATGTAATAAATTCTAAAATTAAAAGTCTGTTTTTTTAACCCACGGTTTTATGAAAATGTGAATAGCGCCATCTATGGGTAACTAGCAAACCTAAAATATAAGCGCCATCTATGATGCAATAGCAAAACCATAACTGGACTTACTCTTGTTAACTGGTTTTAAAACAAGTTCTAGTAAAAAATTACAGATGGCGCTGTTTCCAAGTTTAAAAGTTCAAATAATAAAATTAAAACGTTTTTTTTTTTGTTATAAATTGTTGTAATTCTCGAAATCACAGTACCTACTTACTTATCTTAAGTTTCAGCGTTTCTATATGGTAAAGAAACATTGTACAGACGCCGACGCCGGTGAAGGAAAACATCGTGAGGAAACCGGCATGTCCTAGAACCAAAAATTTGAAGACATGTGACATCCACCAACCAGCACTGGCCTGTGTCCCAGCAGTGGGAACATTATAGGCTGATGATGAAGTCTGACAGTCCCTCCCGTCCCGCCCTGGGTAGAAAGGACTCATTTGATGATTTTAATACGATAAAAAAGTACCAAGAACCATCTCTTAACAAACACATCTTAAAACATATTCATGTCCGTACCTCTAAGCACAATACCGATTCATCTGCCGACCCCAGAACGCTCGCAAGCGTGAAGAAGGCAAGCTAGCACTAATACAAGTCTGCGGCCACTCTTAAGCACTAGATTGAAAAGAAACATTACATCTAGAAATGCATATTTTAATCCCAAATTATTACTGCTTGGTAGATCTGTATAGATATGATATTACCACGTTCATACAGGGTGAAATTTTATTAATGAGCGACATTTTAAACTCGGGCATAACTAACGTTTAACGTTTTTTTTTATCAAAAAACTGTTAATGGAAACTATCATTATTTTTTAAAGGCCTATTTAATGATACCCCACACTAAGGGGTACGCGAGAAAAAAAAATCCTCTCTTTACGTGTAAGTACAGGAGGTACCCTAAAAAAAATATTTTACGAGATTTTATTTTACCACTTTTTTGGCACAACAAATCCGTATATTTACACCAAATTACAGCTCTCTAGTACTGTGCGTCTCTGAGCTAAACTGCGGACAGACGGACGGACGGACGGACGGACGGACATGGCGAAACTATAAGGGTTCCTTGTTGACTACGGAACCCTAAAAAAGGATTGTGTGGTCGTATGAAACCACGGTAAAAGTGAAACTTTTTGACAGTTGATGCAAACTATATAGTCCAGGCCGCAGAAGAAATTTCGTTTGCAAAATATGAGGACCGCAATCTGTTTTATGAAGTATGCAAATGGGTTCTTGGACTATTTAAAAACGCATGTTGCCAGTGTCTGGAGTGGTCCAGAAATTTGTAAAAAAACTACCGAACTACACGTAGTAAAATCCTTCCCTTAAAACTTAATCACCCCTTTTCACCAATTTAGGGGGCGATTTTTGAAAAACCCAAAAACACGTGTTTGATTATTTTTGATCTAGTTTCCATATAGGTACCGGGTTTCAAATTCATCGGTTAGCAAGTTATGATTTTCCCATACAAACTTTAACATCGTCTAGAGTATCATTGGAGGGTAGTTTTAAAAAACTAATAATGCCCATTGTCACCCCCTTAAAGCTGAAATCCTTTCTTGGTGCTTACCTACATGATAAATTGCAACTACCATCCAAAATTCAGGTTATACGTTATGCGCTTTAAAATCTTTCCCTTTAAACTTGAATACCCCTTTTCACTAACTTTGGGGGTGATTTTCGAAAAATCCAAAAACACGTGTTTGATAATTTTTGTTTTTGTCTATAAATACTGATTTTCACGCGTTATGATTTTTCCATACAAACTTTAACATCGACTAGATCACTAATGGAGGGTAGTTTTAAAAAACTAATAGTGCTAATCTTTTTTATTTACTTGTGTTCTTATTCATGACTAGTTTCAAATGTATAAACCCAAGGAATAGGATTTTTCATATAGTAGTTTTCACCCCTTTTCACCCCTTTAGAGGACGATTTTCACAAAATCCCGTCTTTTAGCCCCCCTAAATCGTAGATTACAACTATTGTCCAAAATCCAAGTTTCTACGTTTAGCGATTTCGGCTATAGGCGAGTCCCACGACCATACCCTGTTCTTTTAAATATATAGATAATTATGTATTCATATGTTTTCTACTATGCTTTCCAATCATTTTATCAAGGTCTCATCATAATAAAGTATAATCAGTACCTATGTAATGCCATATCATATGAAATTTATTCAGATCAAAACCCACAAATATCAACGTTTTATTGATCTGAGACAACAGTGCGGATTTTTTTTTTTTGGACCACCATAATTGTTGGCAACATCAAAAATATATATCTAGACAATCCTAAAAATATATTACAAAACTCAAAACTCGGTCCTCATATTTTGCATACGGATGTCTTCTTGCGGCCTGGTCTAATATGCGCCATATTGGTCTCAGCTGCTCACGAGAGCATTTCACTTTATCCCTACTCCGCGGCCGACCGTCACGCGACATGCAAAACACAGACGAAAATATTTGAGACGATTTGTAATAAAAGTTTCACTTTTAAAATCTAAAAACTCAACCCTGGGGAAGCCTAGCTCTATTAATCGACAAAATAATAAACTCTGCCCTAGTAAGAAACCTGTCTGTCAAATATGAAGTGAATATTTTTAAATGGGGAAGGCAAGTCAAAGCTAATTGTAGATGGCCCCACCATAGCTTAGTCCTAATCCGAACAAGACGTAGTACTATTTTGAAGTACCTTTAAGATTCGAACTGATTTGAACCAATCACGATGCTTGAAACAAGCTATACTAGCGCCATTAGTTCCCCAGTTGTCATCCCCATTTGGCGGTATCATCATCTCAGCTAGATCCCGCGACGGTACTTGGTGATACGGCTACTTGCCACTCAGTGCGCAATAACACTGGATTTGTATGTACCTGTAGCAGGCAAAGTTGGAACGTTAGGAGATTTTGGAAATGTCTGAGATTAGGAATTTTTTGTTAGGATGAATTTCGTTAATGTAAAGTATGTTAGTACCTTGAATTAGTTTCTGTAAAAAGTAAAAAAATATGGCAATGATTAAAAATAAAACTGAAGCTCTTACCTTACATTTTTTTTAAACGTACGTTTTTTTGCTACGTGAATTGTGAATGGTGAATTTTTCAACTGGGCGTGCATTTTATGCTTTGACCGAAACTATGAGGAATATCGAAAAATTTTGAAAGGAGGCTCGAGGAAAACACCAAAAAAAAATTTGAATAATCAGTAATCAAACCCGCTGGAAGGAAAGTGCTAATTTAACGTAGGTAATGTTAATATTTTGGTAATTTCAAAAGGAAGACTCTTCTCGCTAATTTTGATTTATGTAACAAAAGAAAATGGCATGAATATGGCTAATAAAAATGACATGGCCGGATTCTGCCCTCAAAAATTTTATACTGTACATTAAATAACAATTATATGAAAAATTCTTCTAAAATAAATAAAAAATAGTCGCAGCAATTACGATTCTCTAAAACAGGCGAGGAAAATTCCTAAAAATTAAATGTTTTTAGGGTGATTTCCCTTTTGATTCATTGCTAGGAAGAGACAATTGCATCGACGTTTGGATACACGCACAAGACAATCAGTGTACCTATGTAAACTATGCTTGATGGTCATATTAAAATACCTATAAAACGACCGTGACTGTTAGAATTGTACTTACGTAAATGATTTTATCATTAGGATAATTTACCACTTTTCGAAAGGCGCGCGTCTTGACGCGACTAACGCACCACTTCATAAATCGATATTACCTATATTTAAAAATGCGTATCCAAATGTCCTAGACTTATTTTGACGGTTCTGCGTCAGTTGAACTTAACCGTCAAAACTGTCAAAACTGTATAATCTTGCGTTGATCCTATCACGTATTACTGTGATCGTTACTGTGTTGGAAAATCCAAGATGTTTTAACCCGCCTCCACGCTATGATTTATCAGACTTTTGATTACGCTTCCAAAGTTAATAGTATTCTGCTGTGTAAAATGGACTTGTATATACGTACGATTTGGATTCTGACGGTCACCATGTCTTAATTGTATTGTGGTCACTTATCGAATGCGACGGTATAATGTTGAAACAGCTTTAATACCGCAGCTACAAAATACATTGCCTGAATGGTTATCCTTAGGAGAGGTACGTACCTAAATGGTAATTATAATTACGTATTCATATTCTGCATTTTGATACCACACACTTATATAAAGAAATCAGTACATAATAATATTTTTTCATGAAATCTCACAATCAGGTTAGCGTGTGCTAGTATCTGAGATTGCACCCTAATTATGACCAAGTATAATTAGCCACGTTTATTACACTACCTGTATTAAGTATTTCTTCCATTTACTCTTAAAATGTCCATGTTACAGGATCGGTGAGCAAATCTGCAAGTATATTCATCCCTGTTGGATACGAGCTAATCGGCACTTGATAAATGATTAAATATACTTAAACAAGATGCCGAACTATAGAAATGTGGACCTGCACTGCCTGAAACACTTCCAATTCTACCAGCTGCTACTCCTGCTATCGTTAATGACCCACCACTACCACCACTACCGCTACCAGCTGATGAACCTGCTAGAGCACTCAATTATCTAATTAATTAATAAAAAATACAAATATCATTTTAGTGTTTTATTGTCTGTTTCTGCGTGTGTTTTGGCGATGTGAAACTTTTGAAGAGAGTCTAACAAAAATAGTTAACTGAACATTAAGCCGCGGCCCCACCGCAGTGCACGGAGAGGCTACGCACGTGTAAGAAAGCTTCGCTTTGTAAGAAAATGTATGTGGTTGTGTCCAGTGCAAACCACGGAGAAGCTACGCACGAAGTGACGTCATTGATACACGCGTGGCTTGCTCGAATAGGCGGTTACATAGCTCAACGTTGTCGACGTGGGTCTACGTTTCCACTGGAGTACACGAATATGACCCACGACTATTTGCAGCTCGATTATCGCAGGGCGGTTTTGCAGTGGTACGTTCGTAGGCTCTCCGTGCGCCGTACCACGATTTACATAGTCGTGTGTACTCCAGTGGAAACCTAGATCCACGTTGTCAACTAAATTAATACACGCAGCTTAAATGCGCCGCGTGCCCGTGCACAGCAAGCGCTGTGGTGGGGCCGCGCCTTTAACCACACGGTACTGACCAGTCTGTATGAAGAGACAAATCTAATACGCGTCTAGTAAAGAAACGGCCTCTATCTACTGAAAATACCAATTCTCCTATTGTTCCGCCTGAATAAAATGTGCCTGAACATTTTGAATAGCAATCGGAAATTGCTAATCAAATCGTTCAGGCACTTTTTTAAAATCCTGTTTACAGTATCTCTCGCCTGTTCTCTGTTCATAAAACTTAAACTACTATAAATAAATACCTGTAAGCTTTAATATGAGGTACTGTTTGTCAATGTACATTAATATTTTTTGTCAGGGCATCGCTCTATACAAATTCCGGCCATGTCAAATTTTTTTTCAAATTCATTTTCCATTTCCAAATTGAAATGTAATGGAAAATATCCTTGTCAAATATTTTTTTTTAAATCTAACAGAGGACAAATTATTTTTAATGACATGTGTCTGACACCTCATTTTTGTCAAATTCTGAATGTACGCAAGCGAAGTTATGGAAAAAAGTAAGTAAAAAAATGAGTTCACATATTTTTTTTTTTTAATTATGTTCCTTTTCTCCACCTTTCCCAGTCATTCCTAATATCCCCCGTTTCCCAACTGCCCCGCCACATATCCAGTATTACATCTCATGATCCACCATTATTGGGACTGCAGAGTTGCCGTACAATTTGATAGCAGCTCCCATTCAATACCACAATGAGCTGATATGAATGAGTGAATGAATGAGAACGAATGGTGAACGAAACGCATCGGTTTGCTGAAGATCTGAATATTAAAGTTAGTTTTTTTTTTGTTAGATTACCTAGAAATCTGTGAAGGTATACTTTGGATGTGGAAAAGAATAGCGTATGTTTAGATCAAAGTTTGACTTTGGTGGTGGGACCAACCGCTAATGGGACCAACGTCAAATGGGACCAACCGCGAATGGCACCAACTGGGAATGGTACCAACCGCACATAGGACTCTTACTGACTGAAAAAGAGACAAAGGACAACAGTGTGGGTCCAAGTGTGTTGCCCTTTGCGTTCCAGGGCTATGGTATCCTGAATAAACAGTCCTATTTTCATGAAAAATAACGACAAATTATCTCCACTGCTGTTGAGGAGGAGTGGTGACCCAGTGGTATTGCCTCCGACTTACAAGTTATTATAGGTCGTGGGTTCGAACCCAGCCAGGCGCATTACTTTGTGTAATTTATTTCATCACCACTGCTCTCAAACCGGTAAAGGAAAACATCGTGAGGAAACCGACATGTCCTAGAACCATCAAATTCGAAGACATGTGACATCTACCAACCCGCACAGGGTTTGCGTGGTGGATTATGGCTCACTCCCTCTCACAGAGAGGAGGCCTGTGTCCCAGCAGTGGGAACATTCAACGTGAAGTATGTAATATCACCTTAGCTATGTTAACTTTATTGCGATATGTTGTGGTTCAAGCCACATCTGTATTTAAGTAGGTATTGACAGCAAAGGTAGCTACCACAGTGCCGACACACCGCGTGTGAAGTTATAGCACGTGTTTGAGATCAAAATAAAAAAGCAAAGCATTTATTTCAAGTAGGCCAGTTACAGGCACTTTTGAATTTTCATAGACAAATAAATAGTAGATTAGTAACCAAGGGCTGTAAATGCATCAATTGCAGCCCGAGATATTTAGACGCACGAGCGCAGCGAGGGCTCCTACAGTTCGACGGTGCAATCGATACTTACACCAGCATGCTAAATTTTCATTTAGCATTCTAAACAATCATTGAGATAGGATATATTTACGGGTAGGAAAACGTTGATTTTTTAATTTAAATAAAATCCAGCACAAAACTACCGAAAACGAAGACACAAATCAATGTGGAATCTGCACAGAAAGTAGGTAGGTACTAGCAGAACAGGATCAAAACTTTTTTATGGGTATGTTCGCCTGCACCGATTTGGAAAATTCATTTATTCTTCTTCTTATCGAAACGAATTATCCTGATAATTAGGTTGGAGGTCCGATAGTCAGTCGCTCCATGTAAAATACTGATATTCAGCTGCATTTGATTCGACTGTAAACCCAAAAGTTGGTCGTTGAAGCGCAAATGAAACACGACGTAACTGGTCCTTGACTTGAACGTTTCAATGCCTAATCATCATCATCATCAGCCGGAAGACGTCCACTGCTGAACATAGGCCTCCCTCTTAGACCGCCACGCCGAACGACAATTCGCCACTTGCATTCATCGGCTGCCCGCGACCCTCACGCTGTCGTCGGTCCACCTAGTGGGAGGACTCAATGCCCAATAATGCCACAAGATTAATCTACGAATACACGGCGAAACCGCTTCTCTCGCCACTATCCTACCTCCCTATTAACTGCGTGCCGTCGCATACAAACGTGCCAAATTAGGCGATACACACACAGGTAACAAAAAAAACTCTTTCGACTTTCAGTTCATGTAGAATATGCTTTAAATACTGTTAGATTTTAAACTTGGCGTTATTTAGAACTTGAAGTTTTAAAAGAAAGTTTGACTACCAATCTTACCGAAGCTCGAAAGTAATAATTTAATAATAATATTCCACAACTATCACACAAAGCCATCTAGTTCCAAAGCTAAGCAGAGCTTGTGTTATGGGTACTAGACAACTGATAAACATACCTACTTATATATTTCTAAATACATACATATTATAGATAAATTACACCCAGACACAGAACAAATGATCGTGCTCATCACACAAACATTTGTCCTGTGTGGGAATCGAACCCACGACCTCCGGCATAGCAGTCAGGGTCACTAACCACTAGACCAACAGGCCTGTCAAAGTGTTTTAAAGTTTTCCCAGTGCCAAAAATGGAGGCGGAGACCTCTCGCGCCGGTCATTGGTCGAGACTATGCTGCGGGGCAAAACGGAGTGGAAAGCGGTCGCCTCCTTTTGTGAAGCAGTCATGCTCGCGAAGGAGGAGGCCGGCTGCGCGTGGAACACAACGCGCCGTCGACCAGGGTATGGTCCTTGATCGGACGGTGAGTAATAAGTGACTCGCCACTCGCATACCTAAGTAGTTTCAGTTCCTTTTGTGTAACCTCGGTCCGACTTAGGCCTTAACTTTGATTCTAGGCTAGATTGAGATGTCAACTGAAGCTAAGCGGAGAGGAGATGTGGACATCTGATTGGTTATTCAAACACATCTCCTCTCCTCTCCGCTTTGGTGGAAACCGGGCTTGCGGCCAAACGTACATCTATCTATCTAATATCTTTAAACGAGCAATTCTTGTATATTTATATATAATCAGGATCTCGGAAACGGCTCCAAGGATTTTCATGAAAGTTACAGATTAGGGGGTTTTCGGCTCAAGGAATCGATTTATCAAGGTCCCAGTTTCGAGAAAAGCTCGGTTCCCAAGATATAGACATTTTAGAAACCGAGCGAAGCTCGGTCAACCAGAATGATAATTATTAATAGTTATTTATGCAACTGTTGACATAATCTAAAATGTCACTTACGGGATATCTTCCGTGATTATTTATTTGTTTGAGTTCCCTAATAGAATATAATTTAGAGACAAACCTTGAAAGCTTAAAACAGTGTTGTATAATCAGTGTGGGTTTTTTTAATAATAGTATCACATGAGTGTTATAACAGTTGCATACAAGACTTTAGGTATCTATAATCATGATGTGAATCCTCTATAAAAGATTCTCATACCATAGGGTGTTGTACAGTGTTGTAATTCAAGAAAAGTCTAATTGCGAAGCATGTAAAATAAACAAACCATATAAGTATAGTAGATTATTAACCAAGGGGATAAAGCAGTGTCTTCTGTCGCGGGTGACGATTTAAATCGCGAGCATAACGAAGGACTCGATGCTTACTCCCGAGCGTAGCGAGGGTGTTAGAAACTTAAATCACGAGCGAAGCGAGGGATTTAAGACGAGTCCTGAGTGTAGCGAGGGATTTAAGTTCACCCAAGACTAAGACAGCTTTATCACCGAGGAAAATACTCTACTTTTCGTACCACTTGCGAAAAAATTAACGTTATAATAATATGTATGAGATAAGCATTAATTAAACATTTAAATTTAACAATAACTTATTTAAAAAAATAAATTAAAATAAACTCAACGTTTATGTCATCATCATCATCATCAGCCTATTAATATTCCCACTGCTGGGACACAGGCCTCCTCTCTGTGAGAGGGGGTGGGCCATAATCCACCACGCGGGCCCAGTGCGGATTGGTGGATGTCACATGTCTTCGAATTTTTGATTCTAGGACATGCCGGTTTCCTCACGATGTTTTCCTTCACCGTTTTGAGAGCAGTGGTGATGAAATAAATTACACAAAGTAATGCGCCTGCCGGGATTCGAACCCACGACCTACAACTCGTAAGTCGGGGCCGATACCACTGGGCCACCACTGCTCCACGGTTATGTATTTGAAGAAAACAAAACGCGGCAAATTCCTAGATTATATTGTATTCTCGGAAAAGCAAAGGCATCAAGATCATACGGCCTCTTCGGTTTTCGTAATGTTAAATCATAACTGCTTAATAAATGCGTATTCCTTTTTCAAAAAGTTGTATAATGCTTTACATACAAACTCCATGGTGTAAAGACAGACTGATGTAGTTCACTATCGGTAAGTATTCGAAATTCAAATCACATTCTCTCCCTAGAGAATGAATGAATTTCAGTACAACTTTCTTTCCCTAGGGAAAGCTGTTTATAACAGATTAATAATGACTATTGTTATGTACGCTTTTTGTGGCATAGAATGTCACTTTTTTGAGCAAGTGGTACGAAAAAAGAATTATTGTTCTTTTTTCAAAATTTTCGTTCGATCTGGTGGTGAAAATGTCATTGCATGAGAATGTTCTTTTTTTGAAATTCATAATCACGCGTTTGGATGATATAATGATCACTAGCTGTTGCCAGCGGCTTCACCCGCTACAACTCGAAAACTAACCCACGGAAACATAAAATCGGGATAAAAACTATCCTATGTGTTAATCCAGGTTATAAACTATCTGTGTACCAAATTTTAGCCGAATCGGTTTTGTGGTTTTTGCGTGAAAGAGTAACAAACATCCATACATCCATACTTACAAACTTTCGCCTTTACAATAGTAGTAGGATAATATCATTGAGTGTTTTAATGTTGGCAATAAGCTAACTGTTATAGGATCTTTTAAAGAGGATTAATAGCATGATAGTAGATAAAAAACAGAAGCTTACGTCTTGTAGTTGTTTAAATAAACTTAGAAAGTACTTAATACCACATTAGGTTAAGTTCTGTGGTTACGTTACATTGGCATTTTGCCAGGATTTAAAGCTATTTCACAGTGCTTAGCATGTATAGGCCACTGCTGGTAGAGAGCCTCTACTCTGAAAAACAGGGTCCGAAATCTACCGGCAGGCTTATCATGATACCACAATTTCGTCTATTCTTCGGTAGAAAAAACCTGCGTTCCTAAGGTTTATTCTACGGAAGAATAGACGAAATTATGAAATTAATGTCAAATGATTTCTATTGTCCTAAGCTTGTCGATGATTAAAGTATAGAAAAGAAGTGTTTATAATATTCTGTCGTTTACGGATTGTGCCATTCTCGGTCAAAACAATAACCGAATTAATTATTGTCTATTCTTGGTAGAATAGATATAGAAATAGGTCATGCTAGGAATGTAGGACTTGTCAATTTTCTAATGATGTATTTATTTTCGATTAATTTGTCTCGAGCTCTCTGTATCTTAAAGCCGGAAACACATTATTAACACCCGACGCCACCCGATGAAACGTGATGCGTGTTGGGTCAAAACAAATGTATTGTTTTCTATGACCAGAATCACACTATGAACACCCGACGCGACGACACGCGCTCACTGAACTTCGGGTGTCGGCTATTAATCCTCCCTTGAATCCTGAAATCTGACTTAGGTCCCTTAATTACTTTACATTTATTACCAAATTATTATTTGTTTTTTTTTGTGCCCTTGCTCCACGCTAATAATTTAGGTGTGATTATAATATAAGCATTTTACTTACATAATAAACAAACAGCTTTACCTGGGACAGCTAATTGTGGATCATACAAATATATGATGAAGTTGATGATGATTTACTATGATCAGCCGGACGTCCTTTGCCGACGATCATCTGTCCACCTTACAGGTGGACGTCTCGCAAAACATTTATTTCAAGAAGACCACTTACAGGCACTTTTGAAATCTAAAATAATTATGGTGTTATGAAACAGATATACTCGTAGAATGCTGTGTTTCAATCGCAGTCATAAGATATGTCTTATGACTGCGATTGAAACACAGTCATAAGACATAAATAACTGTGAAAGTATTGTTTAAATGTTTATTCCAAAGATTAGATCTCTAATGGGTAGCTCGCCGTCCGACCAAGGACCAAGCCCGGGTCGGTGGCGCGTCGTGTTTCGCGTCAAAGGCCTGCTGGGGTCGCGGGTTTTTTCTTAACCCAGGATACCGTGGCCCCGGAACGTAAATGGCATCCGAAGGAACACGTGTGGATTTTAGTCAGCAAGAGTCTGACAGTTCCTTCCACCCCACCCAACTTATTTGATTTTACCACCTAAAAAAAAGATAAGATTTATCTATAGATGTTCAGTGCAGAAATTGAACCCACGACGCACAATTCAGCAGTTAATTAAATGATAAATGATAAATGATATTTATTTTGCAAGTTGGTTATAAAGAACACTTTTACACGTCATCAATATTTTTAAAGCTAGATGGGGCCGGTGTTTCGTACCTGACTACTCTGAGAAGAAACAGCCGAAACAAACTCAGAGGTCACAGTCTCTTTTAAAGTCCAGACATTGTTTTGTTCAGGTCATACGAGGACCATGCGGGTGTCTGAGATGGTCTTTTGAGGAAAGAGCAACACAGATTTGAGTGGACCTGTCCAGTCAGTGCAAGCATTTGTCGGCAATCGTGTAGCTCGACTCAGAACACAAGGAGCTCAACGACACGACGAACAATACCAAAGAAAGGACATTTGGGTAGGCCGCTTAAAGTACTCAAATTGTCAGACAGTTACATTATTTTAAAAAAAAAGCAAAACATCCCCACATTCGTCCTCGCATTCACAATTATAAAAAGTACACAAATATGTAAAGAATAAAATGAAAATTGGAAACATGTCAAATTGTAAAATGTAAAAAACAACAAAAAATTACCTAAAGTCACAAAGTAACCCACGTCAAATTATTTAACCACTGTGCCAATCGTGCCGCCAATTATCCTAAAACTGATATATTTTATACCACAACATAGTAGGGACTCTGTTTATATTTAATTAATGGTCCAAATAAATATCGTAACAAAAACTTTTCCTGAAGTTTTTCCATCTTCCCCGCGTTGCGACATTTCAGGAGGACCGGTTACACGAAAATCTGGAGACATTTATTTAATCAAAGGTTAAAAAAATTATTCAACTATAATTGTTTTTTAAGTGTTAGTCAAATTAAATACGCGTTGCGGTATTATTTTATTAGATACTTCTATAAAATATCTTTAAACGAGCAATTCTTGTATATTTATTTATATATAATGTCGGAGTCGGAGGAGCATTGGGCAAAAATAACCACTCAGTGGATCCCAAATGGCGGAAAACGACAACGCGGCAGGCCCAGAAGGAGATGGCGGGATGAGCTGGACTCATTTTTAAGGGATTGGCCTGCAATCGCATTGGATCGCGAAAAGTGGAAGGAGGGAAGGGAGGCCTTTGCCCTGCAGTGGGACGACACGGGCTTATAATAATAATAATAATAACTTAACTTTTGTTTTTTTTGTAGTTAATCATATTTAAAAATGTAAAATAATATGTTTAAAAATGAATAAAGAGAATAATAATAATAATCAGGATCTCGGAAACGGCTCCAAGGATGTTCATGAAAGTTACAGATTAGGGGTCCTAGGTTCGAGAAAAGCTCGGTTCCCAAGATATAGACATTTTAAAAACCGAGCGAAGTTCGGTCAACCAGATATTTTATTACTAATTATTAGTGTTTAAATTCACAGAGTGCCTTCAATACCCCTATTATAGGGGTATTGAAGGCACTCTGTGAATTTTTGTCAGTAAAAGTCTGACATTCCCTATCGTCCTGTCCTAGGTAGAAGCACTTTAACTTCACAGGATTTTACAAAGTTAGAAAAATAATTTAATATTAATTTTCATTTTCTACAGGGATTATTTATCCAGGGGAGTTTGTTTATATCAAAAGATTTTTAGACAAGTGATCTATTTAAATAGGCGTTCCTCTAGATTTGTAAATGAAAACAAAATAATCGTTTGAACCAATTTACAACTACTCAAAACATTGCAACTCGACAAAGAACATTCGGTATAAATCCTACTATCATCAAAATATTTAAGTACTATATTTCTAACTACACATGTACGTTTAAATTGCCAAACACAGAAACGATAACCAAACATCTCGCCTTGCCAAACTATTCATTAACTATCGTTTAACACGCACTAACTGCAGCTCAACTAACGTCCTGTCTAACTGCTGCCAGCATGGTGCCACCGACCGGCTCAGGTGTCGGTTAATACTCCGTGAGTGACTCGTCCTTTCTCCAGTAAACGCTTTTACAGTTTATACATATTTATATATCACTTTACTTATAATTATACAGGTTTATGTTTGGGGAGGAAACGTAATTAGTTGTTCAAGGGCTGATTTTTCAATAGCCAGACAGACAGATTTTCTAACTGAGGAATAAAAATGGCGGTTTAACAGCTTATCTATAGAAAATAATTATGTCAAACCGTTATTTTAATTCCTCAGTTATAGGTTATCTGACTATTGAAAAATGAACTATTTTTTATCACCCATCTCTGCATGCGTAGCATGACCAATTCTATCTCCAAACTACCAAGAATAGATTTTTTTGATCAGAGTCTACAGAAGAATAGAAAAAAAAAACTACATTACAACTTAAATTATCATTTATTAAAATTCTAGTGTGGGGCAAGGTTTTTTTAAAAGAAAAAATATCGGTCTTTTTTTCCTTTTTATCTATTCTTTCGTAGACAAACCTATTTCTGGTGTCCTATTATGCGTGCAGATTCAAGAAGCTCTATTAATTATTTATTTTAATGAATTTGGGTTCAGGGGCAGTACGACAATTATTTATTACTCGTAGATCATCAGAATCAGTTATAGAGGCCTAATGTGTGGCGGTGGACATCTTTTGATGATAATGGCATATTTCCATCAGTGTATTTATTCAGTTCTTTTTCTAAATTGTAGAGAACAGTACCCTTAGCACGAATTTTCACTCTTTTACTTTACAGTATTTACAGCGTTTCTTGTATGAAAAAAAGGGAACAGTGCCTCTGGTGTGCGAAGAAGGAACTAATTTTTTCCTTGAAAATTGTCAATTTGGAATTGTCAAAGTTCCAGTTTTACTTTACGTCTCAAACACTGAAAACTCGTGCTAAGGGTACTGACTAGTACTTTAATATTGACTAAAAGTACTAGGCTTGCAGAAATCAAAGGTAGTCCCGATTCGAATACGTGCGAACTAAAAAATATCAAGTATTTACATTATAAAGATACTTCGGAACTCTTTGATGAAAAATATTATATTTTTACTGTTTTTAATTTTTAGCTTCCAAACAAGAGTGTTTGTAGACACGGTAAAGTGTAAAAATATGGAAAAAATATATTTTACGTTTTTTATTTTGAAATAGTGAATGAAAATATTTTGCGAACGCGGCCCGTAGTTGTGAGGTCGAGTAGTAGAGGTGGGACATGATGTCGATAGATAGAAAAATTAATTTTAAACTAGTATTTTCTTCCATAACCTCAATCAAGCATGTAACTAACTTATAAGTTGAAGTCAAAAAAAAATTAAAGAAAAGTAAACAATTAATAAATATTGAAGTGATTCAATTGGCAAAAAACGGTAGAAAACCGGAAGTCGCCACTGTGCTCTCGCTACCAGCACTTTGAATGATTTTATTTTATTTGTTTTCACTTATTACGTTAGTTTCATGGCACAATAATAAATCTAACGAACCTGCGTTCTTTGTTTACATCAAATATCAAAGATTTTAGAACGTTGTCAGAAACAAAAAGATTATTTCCGTTTCAATCCGTTCTGGCCAAAATCGAATTTATTTATTTGTAAATAACATTATAAATTATTACTGAAGAAGACGATCGATGGAGCCCCGCTCCGCATGGTTAATTGGTTATTTCTATGGGCAGGGTTTAAAGGAACTTACCTTACCTTAACCAAACCGACACAATCTAATACGGATCCGAGTAAAAGAAAAAGATATTGAGTTAATATCCTTTTCCATCATTCGTCGTTGATGAAATGAAAGGAGTCAAAACTCTAATGAAGGAGCACAGGTAAAAATGTATGGAGGCTGGACCATTGCTCAACAGTGATGAAACCTATGACAACTGAAAGCTAATCATCATCAATCATGTCATTAATTTTTTATTTTGGAAGTTAAGTAAAGGTCGGTCGGAAACGAGGTGATTTTGAACATGGAAAAAATTAAAATTAATATACCTTTACCTCGAATCAAACCTACGGGAGTATCGATGTTTTATCGAATATTTTTATCGATACAACCCCACCACTACGCTCTAATATGGAGTGAATGCCGAAAGTTTGCATATTTGTATATTTTCAGGCTGAAACCTTTTATACTGTAACTGTGAAATACTTCATCTTCATACTAACTGAAATAGCCGCGCTGTTCCCTGTAGGGGATGAGTAGTACTCTAGGGTTTCGTTTGCATTTTGGTGCAGTAAGTCATATAGAAACATAACTATTAGAAAACGTACTCTACCCTTTTTATTATTTAAAGATAGTTTCGTGTTTGACCACTATCTCGCCTGATGGTGAGCGAAGATGTTGTCGACGATGAAGCACGCTTGCCTAGAAATAACCTGTTCACTCTTGACTTGAAGACCCCAAGGTTATAGCTGTCGAGAAATACAATTAGAGGTAGAGGCTGTAGAGGAATTCCACTCCTTAGCTGTGCGTACAATAAAGCTATTGGCAAAACGCTTTGTACGTACCGCAGGGATGTCCACCATATATCGATGGTGCATTTCCGTACGTCTTATAGTCCGATGACAGGAAGGGCCAGGCGGAATCAAGGTATGCAGTTCCATCGCACACTCTCCGAAATGTAACCGATAAAAAACGACAGGCTGGCAACACACAATTCGATAAAGTTATTACAAGCTCTGGAGCTTTGACCAATCCCAACTCGATCACGAACAGAGCATTCTCAGCAGATTAGCCTCTTGAAATTTTTTTATTTACTCAAGTTTTTGTAGTCGGTATTTGGAGGATCCATTCCAAAAGAGCACTCGGCGATGTCTTAAAAATTACTGTTCAGGATGAGGTACTTTCTCAGATGCGTTTTCAAACACAAAATTCACAATAAATTATATTAATAGTTATGTTAGTACACAATATGACGGCAGGCCTCCACTCCTTGCTCGACAATGGTGGACTAAACGGAAGGCTCTAATTGGTACAGCCTCCAGCGTTTGGAAGTCGGGAGGCGAACGAACAGCGAATACATGGAGCCGTAACTTATAATGATTTTAGTTCGTAAGAAAAATATTTTTTTGTTACGAAAATCTTGGAGTAACTAAAGTCTGAGTCTATCAATAGGCTTTTGCATTCAATTGTGTAGTAGGGACGTCTAATTTTTAGTTGAAAGGTCAAAAATGTTCTTTCAAAGTTAATGTAAGGGTTCATACAGATGGTCGCGTTACTCACAATTTACCGTGACCCCAGAACGTAAAGGGTTATTAAAAGACAAAGTGGACTTAGTCAGTAGTCTGGCAGTCCTTCCCGCTCTGCCCTGGGTGATGATTTTATAACGCAAAAAAAAGTTTAAAAATTACATCGAGATAATATAAAAACCTCGAGACATATATTAATCAGAGTGGAATCGTTAGAACACAACCGATGACGGCAGGCCTCCACTCCTTCTCGACAGTGGTGGACTAAACTGGAAGGCTCTAATTGGTACCGCCTCCATCGTTTGGAAGTCGGGAGGCGAACCGAACAGCGAATACATGGAGCCGTAACTTATAATGATTCGGGAGTTCCCCGTAAGAAAAATATTTTTTTGCACAAATATGTTCGAGTAACTAAAGTCTTGGGACTATGATATCAATAGGCTTTTGCATTCAATTGTGTAGTGGTGGCGTCTTATGTCAGTATAGATAGTCAAAAATGATAGTGTCAAAGTTAATGTAACCGCAGGTGGCACACAGACCACGCTATTACTCACAATTTTCCGTCACACGGATTGAACTTATTTTAAGGGTTATTAAAAGACACGAGTTTTGTACTTTAGTCGATAAGTAGTCTGGCAGTCCTTACGCTCTGCCCTGGGTGATGAATTTATCACGCAAAAAAATTAGGGTTCATACTTCGACACGAAGACCTTGATTTTTCCATACAGCAGATAATATGTAACTACCGCCCGAAAGACGCTTGTAAAGCGGCAGAGTGACAAAACATCGGTTGAAGATTTAAGGGCGTTTACGAACTACGTCCGATCCGAACCCGTTTGAAAATGTTACCGTCCGTAGTAGCCGTCCAGAACTTATTTTTGGTATTTATGATTGAATTGTTTTACGCACAGTAGATCATCGGATATTCTCCGTTTCGGAGAAAAAATGACGGCGAAGTAGCGATATTTATGAACGTATTATAATCTGCTTTTATCTTATATTCCATTGTAGCGTTGCGTACCGCCTGTGCCATTCACTAAAATTATCATAATTTTTCCAAGTATTTATATATGTATATATCTATATATTATATATGTATACACGGGATATACTACGTTTTATACTTTGTTTTTTTTGTTTTCTTATTTTAAACTGGCATTGACATTCGTGCGCTCATCATATTTAGGTTCATTTGAAAATCAGTTTTCAGGCACCAGTTTCCGATATTATGCTGATAATGAGCCAGAATTTGGCGCATTCCGTGAGTCACACAGTATATAATATGTCACCATACTCTTTCTTTTTTACAAATTGTTTAGTTTTAAGTTCTTTTTCTTTCTTTTTGTGTATTTTGTGATACTGTGTGCACTTGTGGCGTGTGCCAGTAAACGTTTTTTCTTTCTTTTCTTTCTTTCTAACGCTCGCGCACTGCGTCCGAGTTGAATCCGAGCTGCGTACGAGCAGAAAGGCAGTGGGGCGGGCGGGGGGTATGGGATTGCTTTTCTAGAGATCCAATTATGCGTCTAAGTTTTCCAAATTCTGTCCGTGATTTTTTTTCACGGATTCGGATCGGACGTAGTGCGTAACCGCCCTAAAGCGTCAAATCGACGGCATCTGTCAATGCGTTGGTTGCAGGTGGTAGAGCGTCGATGGCCAGAATGGTATTTCATCATCAGCCTATAATGTTCTCACTGCTGGGACAAGTGGGACACAGGCCTCCTCTCTGTGAGAGGGAGTGGGCCATTCCACCACGCGGACCCAGTGCGGGTTGGTAGATGAAATAAAAATGTCTTCGAATTTTTGGTTCTAATAATGTTTAAAATATAGAAGAGATATGTGTCTATTCTTTAATGGTGTAAAATCGTGGAATTTTTGAGCAAAAAAACATCCGATTTCTATAGAAATAACGATGAAATTCTTTTCTTGGTAGAATAGAGATAGAATCGCCATGGGGAAGAAAAATTTCGAGTGGCGACAACCGAATTTCGTGGTCGTTACTGTTCAAATATAATATCGAATTAAATTAAGGTTACAAATACCGCAAATACTTACTGAATTTCGGAAATTATCTTAAATTTTCTACTGTACAGGATTTGTTTATTATTGTCTATTTTATTAATTATTTAACTACAATGTTTTCAGATCTGTGATTGGTTAATAATGGCGGCCGTATTTGATGGAAGTGGTACAATACTAATTTATCAAAAATAGATGTACCCTCTATTGGTAGTCATTACGCTGCAACTGTTCAAAGAGTAAATACTGGAAAGACGCTGTAAAGTACAAATGAAAACTCGAGCTAAGGATTTAGAAGAAAAAAATGGTGGTTTAAAAAATACACCGAGATAAGTTTAAAAATGTTAGTACACAACAAAACAGGCCTCCATTTTTTACTTATTTTTTATTGCAGTAAGACGGGAAATGTTGAACGACCATAAAACTTCACTTATTCTTAGTTCGATAAAGAATTTGATGCTTTTGTTTTATTAAATTAAAAACGCTGCTCTTTACCATCTCATGTTCCATCTGTCAAAGCGTTGCGTATGTTTTGCCATTTCAAAAAATAAGCATTTTTTTAAATACTTATAATTATATCTACATTTTATAGATACACAGGAAATATCACGTGTTTTGATTTGTTAGTAAATGTTTTCTTTTTAGAAACTTAAAACTTAAGATTATAGTACACTTTTACAAACAATTTTGTAATTTACTGTATTATGATTATTTCCCAGAATTTGATTCCTATTAGTAACACTATCGAATAGTAGTAGTAATAATAGAGGGTGTATTTTTTTTTCAAAATAAGCGAGTATGTACGATTCCTGACCAGAATGATTGATTTTTCTAAAATCCAATGATGCAGTCTTAGTTTTCATCAAAATCGACCTCGAAATTCCTTTCAACGTTTTTCAATATTCCTCATACTTTCGGATATAGCCATCCACGCCCATCACGCGTAACATGGCGTCGTAGAAACGTATTTTGTCGACGCGAGAATAAACAAAATGACAAAACGTAAATGATTTTTATCGATTTAAGCATACTTAATGTTTAAAATATAGAAGAGATATGTGTCTATTCCTTACTGGTGTACGAATCGTGACATACTTGAGCAAAAAAACAGTCGATTTGTATAGAAATAACGATGAAATAACTTTGTCTTTTCTTGGTAGAATAGAGATAGAATCGCCATGTTACGCGTGTGTTAGACAAATTTAGTATATTATAGTTTTAATATAAATTTAAAACAACGCTGCTCAAATTGCTGTTCAAATATTAATTATCGAATTAAATTAAGGTTACAAATAAAATATTTACTGAATTTCTAAATTATCTAATTAAGTTTTGAAATGGTTCTACTGTACAGGATTTGTTTATTATTGTCTATTTTATTAATTATTTAACTACAATGTTTCACGATCTGTGATTGGTTAATAATGGCGGCCATATTTGATGGAAGTGGTACAATACTAAGTTTATAAAAATAGATGTACCCTCACATTGGTAGTCATTACGCTGCAACTGTTCAAAGAGTTAAGACGTGTCCAAATTAGTGTCCTGTTTATTTAAAAAAACCGGCCAAGTGCGTGTCGGGCCACGCACAGTGTAGGGTTCCGTAGTTGCCCATCAAAATACTTATGCGAACTAACTAAACTGATTCGCTGAATTTAATTTTAAAAAGAAGAATTTTCAAAATCGGTCCAGGAGTCTTTGAGAAATCGGGGAAAATACATAAGAAAAAAGAGTACAACGAATTTAGAACCTCCTCCTTTTTTTGAATTTAGTTAAAAATAGTTGACGATAAAAACCTACCTATCCCCAAAAAACATACCTATAAAAGCTGTAAAAATAAAGTTGACAAACTTACATTTGCAGTTGTCTCCGATACATTTTGTTTAAGAAAATACGATATCAAGTACATTTTATAAGTTGGTCGACTATTACTCCTAAAGTTGTAAAGCCTACTTAGACATGATAATTTTCTTTTAAACTTCGTTATATGTCCTACTATTGTAAATTTTTTCACACCCCCAAACATAACCGTTTAGCTGGTAGAGGGGGGGGACACTCGAATCGAGCAAAATTTGGCACTTTAAAGCTTAATATTTCACAAACAAATTTTTTTATCAAAAAATAGTTAATGGAAACTATCATTATTTTTTAAAAGCCTATTTAATGATACCCCACACTAAGAGGTACGCGTGAAAAAAAAAATTCTCACTTTACGTGTAAGTACTGGAGGTACCCTAAAAAAAAATATTTTACGAGATTTTATTTTACCACTTTTTCGGCACAACAAATCCGTATATTTACACCAAATTACAGCTCTCTAGTACTGTGCGTCTCTGAGCTAAACTGCGGACAGACGGACGGACGGACGGACGGACGGACGGACGGACGGACGGACGGACGGACGGACGGACGGACGGACGGACGGACGGACATGGCGAAACTATAAGGGTTCCTTGTTGACTACGGAACCCTAAAAATGATATATTATTATAGAATACAAGTGTGTGTGATGCTGAAAGTGATAATTCGTGTTCTAATGTTCTACAATGAAAATGTAAGTTAATTGATATTTATTATGATATAAGAATATTGCTGTTAATTATGTATTTTATAATGATTGTGTATTGTTAAAATTGTTGCCGTGGAGTTTCTTTCTCCGTTCTTCTCCACGAAGACCTAGGGTTTGCGAACGGAGGTAGTTTGGTAGGTAATAAATACCTAGTCTTTAGGCTTCATGCCCTGGGAACCCTAAACAAAGACTCCAGAATTAAACACACGCGAATTAAGAATGATGCGATCGAACAACAGCCAATGATGGCATCACCATGCGACAAAGCCCCAAGACAATACCACTTTGGAAAGCACTACAATATCACACGTGCGGAAGAGCAGTGTGACTATTCAGGCCCGAAAGAGCTGAGGATATACACAGATGGATCAAAGAATGATTCCGGAACCGGGGCTGGAGTCTTCTCACACGACCTTAACATAAATATATCCAGCCCGCTGGGAATGTACAACACCGTCTACCAGGCGGAATGCATGGGCATTATACAAGCAGCATATGCGATAGAGGCCAGAAGAGTTACGGATGCCCATATACGTATACTCTCTGATAGTGCCTCAGTCCTTCAATCGTTGGAGAAACAATATACCACTTCAAGCTTAATACTAGAATGTCACAATGCACTAGAACGTCTAACCGCAATGATCAACTTCTGGAGGGAGGTGGGCTGGTTGGAATAAGCCACCAAAGGCCACTATGGCTCACGCACAATGGTCCACATGAAGGACTAAGTGCGGAAACCAAAACCCCTAACATAGAATACCTAGTCTTAATTTGTGCTTTTAGTTATAAACCCATTAATATTAATATGAATAAGTCCTTGGAGATACTTTACATACAGTAAATAAATAACATTAACCATCCTGATACCTAAAACTTGATAATAAAGTCTATATTAATAAAACCAGAAATACACATCCTATTCTTAACAAGTGCAGTTGAAAAATTCACTCTGTAAACTCCAAAACATATAGGTTTGACCACTACCACAGTGCGATAATTTGTCCCCTCTGGCCGAAACCCATTATCCAGACAACCAATTAAAGTGTGAACCGATGTAATTGAATTTAATTGATATTATTATTGGGTCGGCCTCAGGCTTAAGAGGAAACAGCACGGTCGTTTTTCCATACAAACGTAGTCCCCTGTTTTCTCCCTGGATAATGCCAGTAGAGCAATAATTTTTTTACAAAAAATCTATGACCACTATTGGCATGTCTCTGTTTTCTTTTTTTCCATAAATTAATAATTAAAAGAGATATGAACATTCAAAATCCTAAAAAAATAGCCAGATTTTCCGCTGTGTTCACATATCCAGAAAACAAATTTGACGGGATTATATAAAAAAAGGAAAACATAGGAACACGGTCAATGCCTTTCTTTATTTTTAAAGAAAAAAGTAGTGAAATCGGTTAAGTTTTGGAGGAGTAATCAGGGGACTACGAATCGTTGATTTTGTGCCATTTAATAAGGTATTTTCGGTTCAAGCTGCTGTTGTCTCTATCGCGCTCTGTAACTCTGTTGTGGGCACTGCGCGACAGCAATAGATTTTACAAATACCTATTTTTCAATTCTCCAGCCCTTGGTGTTTCCTCTTAACACTTAATGAATGTGTTGGGTGATGCGATATTAAATTAATTATTTTATTGAGAGTAATTTTTAAAGTGATACATGAAAAAAAGTTTGCGATCACTTTGGATAAAATGGAAATCATTTTTGTTACTGTTGATGAGCGTGTGGACTGTAATACAGGAAAATGGTCAGAAACAAGAGATTATTTTAAATCAGTATTTATTCACCAAAAAACACGGTAATTTCTTCACATCCGATGACAACCATTTTTCCAAATGACCAAATGTTGACTACGGAACCCTAAAAACGAACAAAACAACCCAAAGCAAAAAGGCCAGTTGCCAACAGTAACGGTAGATTATTATTATTTTCTTTTTTTAGATCCTTTATTTAAAAATATAGATTTAGAATACAAAACAATAATAATAGTTTTTTTTTTCATAATTAAAAAAATATGTAATTTATGCTAGTGATCAAAAACTTTTTTGCTGTGTGTATGTCACTAGCTGCGTCCCATTGTTTCACGCTTCATCAACATCAGCTTAAAATTCACTTTTAGATTTTAAATAGCAATGGACTACGTTGACCAAACTTGTTTGACATCTACCAATCCCAAAGGACTAAAATCATGAACTTATTAAATAACCACACCCACTTAACAGTAATTGGATTAAATCAAAACCCATGGGAGTTGATTTATGGTTACCATGGTAACCAGAACCATAACAAAATTTGGAGTTTCCCATTGGTTACTTACTATGTCATAATCTGCCAGCCTTAGATCATGACAAAAGGTTGTTGTTTTGCCATAAATTAATTTGCCACATTTTTTAGCCCTCAAACATTGAAAGTTAATTCGACACAGCTCAATTTTGTTATTGTTAAGCCACATTTCTTCATTTCACATAATTTTAACTGAAGACGGCGACACCAACACCTCCATTACCTATTTTTCTATTTGTTTTTTATAAAGTTCTTTTCTTTAAGTTGTGTGTACCTATCTTTCTTTCTTTCTTCTCCTAGTACTTTCTGTTCACATTCCACATTGTGTCCTCGTTTTGTTTAGTTTTACGCTGTACTTTATTATTTTATTGTTAAGTCATCCGTGCGGAAAAATAAATGTGGCAAATTTACACTAAACACAATATAAAAAAAAAGTAATAAAAAAATGTTAATATACACAATTTTTTTTTCGTGGCGAATTAATTTTGTGGCAAATTTGCAACAACCCATAATAATATGTCCAGATTCCGTGTTCGAAAAAAAATATATACATGTCGAATTGAGAACCTCCTCCTTTTTTTTCGTCTGTTAACAAAACGTAAGGTTTTAAGCCACTTTTTTATAAATGTATGAGTGAGCGCTATACGCACACTTTAAAAGCTTTTCTTCGAGATGTTCACTTGTTTTATGTAGGAATGGAATGACGCGGCCCTAGGTTTTTTTTTTACGTGGCAAAATCATCAAATGAGTCCTCCCACCCCGGGCAGGGCGGGAGGGACTGTCAGACTCGTACTGAATAAAATCCACGGTATCCCTCTGCAGCCCCTCATGTGCCGGAGTCGCGGTATACGTATGTCCCGCAACCCCGGCAGGGCTGTGGCCCTCTATAGGGGGGCCCCGTAATTATGCTGACGCTCCTCTTGACTGCCCGGCGGCAGGGTTAGTGCACGCTGGGCCCGCTCTTACTCCAACCACTGTGCCCTCTGCTAAACAGAGGGACACGTGGTGGAGCGGTGTGACGGGACATTGGCATACGGGCAAGGAAACCCCTTACGGGGAGTTCTTGCCCGTACCCCGGGGCGCACCGTCCCGAGAAACTGGGCTTCCCCCCGGACGTGTCCGGAAAGGAACTTCCAGTCCTCGGGCACTCGTGGAGGTTTCCCGTCCTTAGCACCCCTAGTGACCTAGGTACTAGAAATCTGGACTTTCTACAATATAGTTAGGCTTCCAGTCTAACCAGATGCAGCTGAATATCAGTATTTTACATGGAGCGACTGACTATCGGACCTCCAGAGCCCGGTAAAATCATCAAAGTCCTCCTACCCAGGCAGGACATTGTATTGACTAAAATCCACGGTGATCCTAAATGTTCCAGGGTTTACCCGATGAGACAGCTTGCTCTTGAGTCTAGTGTTGGCCAGAGGAAAATGTAAATAAGTATACCTGCTCCGTTCTGTCGTGAATGAAAATAAAATAAGGAATATATTAATTACTAGCTTTTTCTCGCGGTTTCGCTCGCGTAATCAGTGGAAATCGGGGGTAGAATTGATCAAAATCCTTTCTTAGCGGATGTCTACGTCATAATAACATCTTCCTGCATGTCAAATTTCAGCCCGATCCGTCCAGTGGTTTGGGCTATGCGTTGATACGAGTAGATCACTATGTCAGACAGCCACCTTTGAGTTATTAAATTAGATGTTCACTTTAAAAGAAGGTACTTGACAGGTAATCGAACCTGTACCCTTTCTTTTCGGCCTGTCTTAGCGGTGTGTAAGAGACTGTCAGACTCGAACTGACTATGAACAACCTCGTTCTGTGCCCGTTCTATCAATTAATGTTTGTGTTCCAGGGTCACGGCAACTTTACTTTGACTGCAGCAGAAACTGCACCCTTTAACTTTGTATTGATTACAAGGTTATATAACGTGTAACGTTAATAGCGCAAAACTTCTCATGGGGTAATAGCGCAAAAATTCTCATGGGGTAATAGCGCAAAACTTCTCATGGGGTAATTCAGCCCATGTTACTGAACAATGTTTGTGCCAAGACTTTTGGAAATTCGCAAAAAAAAATTCGCTTTTTCAAACAAATTTTTTTTTTTTGCGAATTTCCTAAAGTATTAGAACAAATATTGTTCAGTAACATGGGCTGAGTTACCATACGAGAAGTTTTTCGCTATCGTTACACCACATATTAGTTACATATTGTAGGTATATCTTGTACATTTTTATTCGTCTATCTCTGCCTACACTCATCAAATATCAAGGTAAATGGTTTTCCTACTCCTCCACTACTATTTTCTGATTAAATTCGTTGCAGGATCCACGACAGGTAAATTCATTCTCCGGGACACGTCGAGCTTCATTGTCTTCCCGCTTTTCTGGTTGTTGCCACTGTTGATTCTGGCTTTCAGGAGTTGCAGTGGTTAGGGAAAAAACTTGGTTGATATTATGATAATTATGTTTTTTTAGGATGTAATATCACCAAATGAGTCCTCCCACCCAGGGCAGAGCTAGAGAGACTTTCAGACTCGTACTGACTAAAATCCACGGTGTCCTTCAATAGCCCTTTACGTTCTAATCACATAAGTCATTCAATAGGAATTTCTTATATTGTATCGTGGGTCCGTTTACAAATATTAGTTCAGTGCGGGAATCGAACCCGCGACACGCTTGGCGGCATTCGATCGCTCAACCACTGCGCGCGGCTCATCATCATCAGCGGACATTTACTTATGGTAAGCGTCCACAAGTCCGCATCGTACGTATCGGACGCATCGCATCAAACGGATTTCTGTGTCGGCAGTGATCGGATTGCCGACGCGAGTATCAGCAATCGAATTGCCGATGCCACCTTCATCGCTTCCACTGATCGAAATTCCGTATGACGTCATCGGTACGCATCGCATTAAGGCATTGCCGATGAGCCGTCCGTACGATGCGGATCAGTGGACGCAATTGTATGAGTTTTCCTAGAAGGCAAACTAAAATCCGTTACGTACGATACGTCCGATGCGGACCTGTGGACGCGCACCTTTAGGGATCTTGTTCACGACGCGATTCGCGCAATTTCCTATTTCATATAACTAAAAATGAAAATCGTCCTTGTCACTACGATATAATGATGCAATTCGACTGACTTACGTCGTCGTTGTGGCGAGCGTGTTTTGTTTTTCATCTACTCGTAGATAACCGCACGTTTTAAGTCATATGTCGTAGTGGTAAGGATGATTTTCACTTGTAATTGGAATCGGTCGAATTGCGCCACATCGCGGCTCGCTAAGACACAATATGGCGCCGATGTCATCCTATTTTTAGTTGAAACCAACGACGATATAATACTAGACTCGTAATAACAGGCGACCGATGTCTGTCAACACATTAGGCAAAAAAGTCTTATATTCTTCTCATTTCGACCAATCCTGTGAGCCGTAAACATACGTTGAGACAGAACAGACCTTGAGTTAACCAATCACAACGTAGTACCCCGTCCCCCTCGCTTACGTAGTACTTCAGCGAGTTGACAGAATAATTTTTGTTCCTTAGATCGTGCATGCGGAGTCTAGTATTATTCGTTGGTTGAAACACATGGTATAGTTGAGGTAATGGGTATTTATGTATAAGAAATTAAAAGAATTTGTATGATTATGAAGCCTTTATTTTTAATAAAACACATGTTTACAGTAATATAAATAGGTACAAAGAGTTCTTACAAACTAACATGGGAGATTTAGATTTTTAACAAACACATCTATAAAGTTTAAAAAATACTTAGTTATGTTCATAATACAAGATTTTGAAAATTGACTACAATATGAATAAATACTTAGTTCAATCCTGTTTTTAATTTTTCTGTGGTTCAATCGGTACACAATATATTTTACATAAAATCATGAAATATAAAAAAAAACACAGATAAAAGGGATATACCTAAGTAATAAATGTAGAAAATATACAGGTGACAACACATTTTAATACAGAGGCAAAACCAAGTTTATTTTTGATATAATTTATAATATACCTAAGGAACGGGTTGAGTTGTAAGCCACGACATAAAAAAAATATTATAACTATAATTGTTATGAAAATAGGTAATTCTGAAGAAAAGTACACACAAACAAGATGCTCTTTATGACGCTGTTGACCAAGTATTATTGTACATACTTATAATCAAGACCATGAGATAGTTTAATGAATTGTTGCTGTTATTAAAAGTAGTTTTGTTGTGTTGCTTAGTCAACTTACTGCTAATGTTATACCCTACTACTAATTTAACAACGGGATATTTATTCATGAGATTATGGCTTTATTGCATGAATCTGAAAAAACATAGTTGAAGTAAATTAAAACTTAAATAAATAAAACCAGACCTGTGAAAATATTGGAACTTTGACTGCCTAAAATATTTCTGTAGTTAAAGTACAAGGAAAAGTCTATACATAAATTATAATGTCGGCTTCTTTATGACTGTTTTAACACCAGTTCTATACACACAAAAAAAAAACAATATAAAAAAAATCTTCAGCTTTTCAAATCGCCTTCACATGTCGATATTGTATAGGGCATGCCCTTATCAGTTCTCCGTCCAGTAGTATAAGGCACACGGGCAAGAAGAATGACAAGGGCACGACACTATACACTCTTCTCTTCTGTAAGAATCTTCTTTCTTTTCAAAAAACGAAAAAAAAAATGAAAAATAAATTGAAATGATGATACAAGTAGCGCCATCTCGTGGCGAGTAGCAAGTAACTTGTAGTGTAGGCGGTGAACGCAAGATGGCGTGCTTTACAACTCCTGCATCCTAAGGGTGAGCAAAGTGGGAATTTGTCACACAGTAAAATGCAGAAATTGAGGTTTCTTGGAGTGTTCTTGATTTTTCGGGTTCAATGATTCGGTGACCTAAGAAAAACATTGTGAAGTAATTTTATATACAGAAATACTTAAAAAAAAATATTTTCATCTTCTAGCCCAAGAGTAAACTAAGTACTCTACATAATTTACATTAACAGTTCACTACTGAATCTTCAACAATTTGTCAAAAGTGGATACAATACTAAGACGCAGTTTTAATCACTTAATTAAAAACATTAATATTTACTTGCTCAACTTTGCTCATGAAAATTGAAATTATTAATGTTAATAGTCAGATCATAGAAAATCTTAATTATTATTCTAAACAAATCAAAATTCACTCTTAACCTAATTATTTATCTCTTAATAAACAGCCGAGTACCTGCAACAAAAGAACAGACGATTAATTATAATAAAAATAAAATGGCTGCCATCTAGAAATGGCGCTAAAACGCGGACGCCATTGTACTAACAACCATCTTTTAATTAAATTTGTCAAAAAAACGCTGTGTTTTTTTTCTCGTTTTCTTTTTGGTATTTTAATAGGCATCATTATAAGTATTATAAAGGTATTGTGTGTTGTTCCATAAGATATCTTACTGGGTCAATTGTGAGTTCCCTTTGGAGTCAAACTGTAAGGGCTTTATATATTGTTTTGCATTTTGTTTGCTCCATTTTCAAGTTTATGCAGTTGAAATCTAGATTTCAGTACCTATTTTATTTACAACGAACTTGAAGTATTTACTGCGTTCATTTTTTTGGGAAATTGAATGAACGAATGAGGATTTTTTCCCCTCAAATTAACGTCCAAGTTTCCGTTTACTTTACGTGAAAAGTCACACTTTTTAGACGCATAGCCTCTAATATAATTATTGTAAAACCAAGGTGTTGCTTTCAAACGATCCTAATTATTAATCCATACAAGAGGCCTATCATCGGGCATTCTACAACTGATAAGAAAATGAATGTATGCATTTGGCTAAGAGTTTACTGTAAATTAGTGATACCTGTATTGGAACATACAAAATACCGTTTGTATTGAATTACTTCAAAACATCGAAAACTTATACCAGAGGCCTTACCATGAGCTTTAACGCGATCCAATTTAAGCTGTGGGAAAAAGACAGAGCTATACAAGTCGTCTAGCGCCACCTCTTCTCACAGCCTAAATAGGATCGCGTTAAGAATTCATGGTAGGCCACCAATGTGCAGTTGGAATTGTTTTAAGAATACAAAACAGTTGAGTAGACTATTAAGGATCGCAGGACTGTCTGGGTCGAGCAAGTGTCACGGGTCGCACGTCTATATATCTCAGATCACGATATTATATGGGTTGCAAAAGACATCTAAAGGTACTCGTCGGTTTTTAGTCAGTTAAACTTGACAGACCTTTCTTCTCTAACAATAGAAGAGTGAGAGGACTGACTGAAGAGACTTCATTTGATGATTTTCAAACCATAAAAGAATGTAGACTTGTTGAAAATCGACAGTAACAGGTAAAACACGGGTAGTTTTCAGTTCAGTACCCTTAGCACGAGTTTTAACTATTTGAGACGTAAAGTAAACTGGAACTTTGACAATTTCAAATTGACAATTTTCAAGGAAAAAATTAGTTCCTTCTTCGCACATCAGAGGCGCTGTTCCGTTTTTTCATACAAGAAACGCTGTAAATACTGGAAAGACGCTGTAAAGTAAAAAGTGAAAATTTGTGCTAAGGGTACCTACTGTTTTAGTTTCATTCGGCTGGACTAGAAGTCTGGAACCTTATCCTAAATGTAATTGAATAAAAGTTTAAGAAAATGATGAGCGTATGGCTGTCAATTGAACACAGCATTCCCAACAGTTTTAGGTAGCGTATTTTAAGAGGTAGATACATTAATAGAAACATTTCACGCAAGTTAAACCTATCAAATCGATATAAACTTAACCATTAACTGAACAAACTCTAAACCAGACCTCATAAACCAAACTTAAAACCACAAATAACAAATTTTATTACATTCCAATTTAGAACCGAAACGTTTAACCGTTACGTCGACGACACAGCCGGTACAATTTATAAAAATAAAATCACTGGACTATGTTTAGCTGGGGGGTGGAGAGGGGGTAAAATTTTTCATGTTCCGTGTCATTGGAGACCCCTTGGGGGTCTGGTCCTGGCATGTTACAGACGATGGGAATTAAGATTAGGATGTTGGTTCTTGAGTCTATCTTGCTAATTGATAAGATTGTTAGTTTCGAGGTTTTGTTGAGGATGTAATAGACTGGGTATTGGATGTTTTCTGTTGAGGATATTGGGATTTTATGTTGTTACAATTATGTAGCAAATGTTGAAATGTTAAGAAGGACTAGAAGAGAATTGATGGATCTCAATGTGTTGGGATTGTAATCCAAATGAGTTTGTAGTAAGTTTGCCACAAAATTAGTTCACCAAGAAAAAAGTGCTTATGTATAAATAAGCCAAAGGTTTTTTTATTATTATTGTAAATTAGCCCCATTCCTTTTTCTGCAGTAATAGCAGAACAATTAAATTGTGCAATCCAGCACAAAACTACCGAAAACGAGGACAAAATGTGGATTTTTTTACAGAAAGTACTAGGAAAAAAAGTTCAGATCCTGTTCGGATCTGAACTTTTTTTCGTGGGGAATTGTTTTTGTGGCGTACTTACAACAACCCATATAAATCACAGAATATAATTATAATAGTACTAAAAATAATTTAATCTATTCATGAATATGGTAAATTGGACGAAGATGTGATACAACCATTTTAACAAAAATCCAACTAAGTTCCTATTTTATGGTACTAAATAAAACGCGGTGATTTAAGCTCCTTATAAGACAGAGATTTGAATTCGAATGCGGATGGCAACTGGTAAACTAATGGCGCTAGTATAACTAGATCCAAGCATCGTCATTGGTTTAAATCTTATAGGTACTTCAAAATAGTACTACCTCATTGGTCGGATTAGGACTTAGCTATGGTCACGCTATCTACAATTAGCTTTGACCGGCCTTCCCCATTACAGTCCAAAGTTACATAGTTGAACGCCATCATAGAGTTTCCATCATAACTACAGCTACTAATAACAAATTATATCCCACAGCATATTGTTTTTTCAGTAAAAAACATATATAACCCTCACCAAACACGAACAACAAAAAAACCTATTGGTACATTCCCGTAACATGCAAAAGCGGTCGATTAGACCCCAGATTAACGCTCCACCGGAGTGGTCAGCGGTTACAGCTCGTAAATCTAAGCGTGGTCCATTTGACCAGCCGTCAGAGCCTCACGCCAATTTTAACTTGGTTTTTGAGGGTTGAAGTATTGGAGGCGTTTTGTGGACGCGATGAATTGATTTGTTATGATTTTGTTTATAATAGGCGGTTCATTTTTTTGAGTTTTAAGTACAAAAGTGACAAAAGCAACAATGTAATGATTTAAGGTTGATGTGTTAGATGCAACTTCGTCATCATCATTAAGGTATCGCCAGTGTTTTTCCTCCCATTGCTGAGTATAGCCCTTCTCTCTTGTATGCTAAATTTCTCTTATCTGCATTAGCATATGCATAATATCAGTATTTAAGAGATGCACCAGATGAAGAAACCTGTGTATTTTGTGCCACTGTGTACCAGGTGTATTTTGTTATACTGTGTGCATTTGTGGCGTGTGCCAATAAACGTTTTTTCTTTCTTCTTCTTTCTTTCTTTCAAACCAATCAACCGACACCTATATTAAGTGCCTATACAATTAAAAGTACTCGCCTAAATCTTGAGAAAATGAGGCATAGGATTATTTAGAGTGACGATTAAAATTCAAGATGTTGAATTATTTTAAGACTAATCTTTTAAGCCTAGACTCTAATTAAGATCACGTAGTAACGCAACAGCTTAATATTTCACGAGCCAAAATACCTGAATAACATAACGAGTCTTTTTAAAAGACTTAAAACTTAACAAAAACACCAAAAGACGTTTTCCTTCTTCACTAACAGCAAAATGTTTAACGGTCCCAATTGGGCGCCATTAACAAAAGTTGACTGATAACTGTACCCTTGTCAGTTACTGACTGGGAATTGAATTCTGAACCTCTCGCGCCCCTTCCCATCACTCACGACGGCGTCCAAAATTACTATAGTTCGGTTATGAACGCTCAGTACGATTAATGAATTTAGACAACGCTTACAAGCTAAATTGAAAGGCGCAAAATTAGTGGCAGACCTCGTCTGTCGGACTATGATTCGGTATATTCGGAGTTTGAAAGGTTGTCTACGGTATTAGGTTAGAAACAGACAACCAGAATCTATAAAATAGTTTGTTGAATCTTGGTAGCAATGATTTATGACTGGCCTGTTGGTCTAGTGGTTAGTGACCCTGACTACTATGCCGGAGGTCCTGGGTTCGATTATGTTTGTATTGACCCTATCTATAGAATGTGAATATTTATGATCAGTCTATAAGGCTGCCTGCCTTTTTAATCATTTTTCTAGATAGATGTTTTCACTGGTGATCATATTATTATCATCGATTATTAGTGATAAAGTGGATAGTTGCAAGACTATATTCTATCATACAGAAAAGCTGACCAGAACAAAAATTACAAGTTTTAAAAGACATTAAATTACAGAGGCAGTAAATTATTGGTATAAATCAGACTCGGTTCAAAATTGCATTGGCATTTTTCCTCTACCGCCAAAATCATTTAACAAAAATCTCTACCGTACTTTTTCTCTAAAAAATATAATATTATCACGATAATTAATAACATAAGGTAGTTAGCAGTGACAGAAAACTCATAAGAGGTCGTTATTAAGCCCCCGAATGACCCAAACGACCCCCGTTACAGACATTATTGGGGCGAAACAGCACTAAATCAATTTTTAATTCGACCCCCAGTTTGTACACTTATTATTAATTTAGTAACTCTTTTAAACTAAATGGACTCTATAATTTTGGGAGAGAATTGTTGTATTGAATTTTTGATTGAGGACGGTGCTCCTAACCTAAAAACCGCGCTTGACTCGGGGGAACGTAGAACTAAAAAGCTCATTGGCGATGTGAAAATAGTGGATACTCATCCCCGGAAGGTTGCCTGTTTTTAGGCCTTCTACAGATTTTGCTTCGCTGAGTATGTTCTAGAGCTCCTCAAGTTCATTACAGCGACCTCTTTCTACCAATTGCATATCTAGACGTACTACAAACTAACATTTCAATGTTGTTGCTATTCCTGTAATTCACACCATGCGTCTCAAAACGTATTTTATGGGAGGCAGAGTAAAGGTGTAGAACTCTCTACATTTTATGTCTGTGTTTCCGAACGTATACAACCTCTTAAAGTTAGAGTAAACAGACTGGCTTTTTCTGGGTAGGCATCAAGATTATTCTATAGTAATCACTTAGTCTCTATCACCTGTGCTTTGACCTAGACTAGAATCAAAGCAAACCCATCTCAAATAAAATTTATAAAGATACTTGTAAATCTGCATTCCGTTATACTGAAAGTCGCTAAACAGATGATGTATTTCACCATTCTATACACGAGTAAGCCTTGTATAAAACGTTTTAACGCTTATAACGCTTACTTTTGTTATAACGCTTACTTACGAATTTCGTTTGATCTTTCTGCTACGGACAGGTACCGAATGTAAAACGGCTCCTTACTACCTAATTATCGTCTTGAAAACGACTCTCTAGACATCGTGGTGTGGTGAAAAGGAGGTTTTTTCTTACGCATTATTTTTTGGAGTTGAGCAACATTTTTGCATATGCATTTTTGGATCTCAGCCTGAATGACTGTTTTGTTTATAGCAATTTGAAATATTGTGCCACTTCAATTTTTTGAACGAACAGTTCAATATTTTTAGACAGGTGTATAAAAGTTATGAATCCTTTTTTAATGTAAAAATGGAAACTTTTTCGATAGCGTGTGAGTTATGCAATAGAGTTATTGGTTTTGGTAGTTTACAGGACTACAGCGAAGTAAATAAAAGCTTTTTTCATTTGATAAAATGTTATGTGAACTTGTTTATTTATTTTTTGTTTAAACGCAAAATATACGTTTTAGATAAAGTTGACAGAACTAGCCCAATAAACAACACAATGAGAAATACTTAGTCAGTTCAGCGAATGAATGCAAAATATAGGAATGTCAAACTTTTTCAGGTGTTCCAAGCGATAATTATGTAAAATCTCTAAATAATCCTCTCTAAAGATCATAAATACCTACCAACACAGGTAATTACTTATCCAACCCACTTAACTCAGCTCCCAAAGTAAACGTCATTATCGTATAAAATATTGAATTGTATACAAACTAGAGCCATCTATTGTCGAGTAGCACACAACATTAGCTAGTCCACTCACCGACAGATGGTGCTGCACTCAATAAATACCCATTACGCACTGTCCACAATGTTTGTATGGACAACAGAATATTGTAGGGTATATTAATTTGTCTTTTGAATTGATTGTTTTTGAATTGATCATTTATCTATGTATTATTTACTAGGTGGTTCTCGCGTATATTTGAGTCACTGTCTACATCTACCTAGTCTAATCTAATATCTTTAAACGAGCAATTCTTGTATATTTAATTTATTTATATGTAATCAGGATCTCGGAAACGGCTCCAAGGATTTTCATGAAAGTTACAGATTAGGGGTTTTTCGGCTCAAGGAATCGATTTATCAAGGTCCCAGGTTCGAGAAAAGCTCGGTTCCTAAGATATCTATATCTGGGGAACCGACCTTCACTCGTGTTTTTAAAAAGTCTACATTTTAAAAACACGAGCGAGGCTTTGTCAACCAGATATTATAATATTAAACGCCATAGATATTTTTTCATTTCAGTCTAAATAAACCTCGGCCACAAATTCTAAATGCAACATCCAAATCAAACAACAACTGAAATTCTACACTTTACGTCTCTGCCCACCCCCTTATCCCACTATAACGAGGTCCAGCTTGTTCTGCTGACCGTACATAGTCATAAACAAACATGTCTGGACCACTCCGTATTGCACAAGGCAGATATCAATTGATGTGTCCAAACCCTTTTGTGACCACCCTCCATTCGAAATTGAACCCTATATCTTAGGTCCTACGGTTATTTTGCTACGTCGGGTGTTGTGGTACATATGTGAGTTTACATCTCGAGAACTGCTGGCACAATTGTTATGAGGTTGTCGGCATTGTGTAGATATGATGCGGTTGTAATTTTGAAGGTGATAGCGTAGTTTGTCATAGGTTATGGTTGGTTGTTAGTATTATTGGGTGGTATTTGATCTAGTATCCGCAAATATGGCTGCCCGATGTGATGCAGGGATAACTATAATTATATTTTCTGCTAGTAATTCTTAGGAGATGATCTGTCAACCAGTCTTATCACGGAGTATCGTATTAGTTGGTCCCGGCTGTCATTTGTAGATCTTTGACAGTCAGAAGCTCTTAAGTCTTATCACGGGGTATCGTATTAGTCAGTTTCTGACTTGTGGAGGTCTGATAGTCAGTCGCTCAATGTAAAATACTGATATCCAGCTCCATCTTGTTTGACTGGAAGCCGACTGCGATGTTGTTGGAAAAAGGCTACGCAAATGATTTTCGACACAATTGGTTCAGAGGAAAATCTAAAAATATTTTGCACGAACTACAAGTCGTCATTTGATGGCTACACTCTGTTTCAAATCAATAGTTCAAATTGACTGAAATAAATTTATATCGTTTACATATTGCCATAGATTTATTATAGACGACATACAGTTAAGTGCGAAAACGGCTATTTCCAAATATTTTCTATTTATTTAAATTATGTTATCATCACCCAATTCAGAAGACATAAAATTGATGACAACTTATGCGGTACAATATCAAAGATAAACAAAATATCACCATTTAATGATTCCTGATTCCTACCATTAATGATGTCATAAAAATATTCAAATGATTACTCGAAAAGCAATCAAATTTACTTGTAAGTGTCATAAAACACTCCTAATGATGTTTCATTTTGGATAAACGGTATCATAAATATTATTTTGGAAATAAAAATTGATTTACACACTTGTAATGATTATTTTGTAATTTTCTTTAAGTTACAGTGTGGTTAGTATCTAGTAATGATTCTTTGGACAATGCTGTATTGGCAGTTATTATTAATTTATTTTTGTAACAATTTGTAAAAGAAAAAAAAGCATGTAACTTTTAATAAAGTTCGGTCCATAAAAATGACAATTTTGATAGTTTCTAGTAGTAAATGAAACGGGTTCAACCATTTTCATTATCAAAGTGTGTCACAAAATATATTAAATTACCGTATAAAATTAAGACTTTACAAACAAGTGAAAGTTTAAAGCAACAAAGCTCAAACCACAACCACTACATTTTAAATAACACTATCACTGAAACTAGCCCAACAACGAAACGAAATCCATTAGTAAACTCAACTACCAACATCAAGTATACCAGTACCAACCACTAAAAGATTCATACACACTCAATTCCACAGAACAAAAATAATATTCCCGCTAAACTACCAACCTAACAACACTAGCACAGATAAAATAAATAAAGGCCCACGAGAAAAAGTTAACCTAACTCTGTCTATACTTCATTAAGGCACAAAAGCCCGTTACCTTGTAGCTGAATATTTTACAAGTCATTCCGGGCGGAACGTTAGTAATTTTGATGATATATCCCGCTAAGGGAGCATGATATGATGCGTTCTATGTACTAAAATATGCATGGGGTTAGTATTGACGTCTTGTCGATTGTGTACAGCGGCATCTGTTGGGAGTCAGGGAAGGTGATGTTTCGCTACTCAACGGTAGATGGTGTTAGTGTTAATGTTTTAGTAGGTGGGAAATTGAGCTTTTGATTTGTTGTGTTAAATTGGGCTGTTGGATTACTACATCAATGATTGGATATTTGTTAGACAATAATAATACAATAGAAACACAACATACACTAAAATGTAGAGTATTCATGTCATTCATATTATAAGAACTCTATATTAAATATTGCACGGAAAATATCATTTTGGTACATTTTATATCACGAGGCGCCACAAAAATTAATAAAACCGAAGCGCACACACGCACCGACTATCAATCACGTCCCCATTGTATAACATTGCGCTCAGCCAACCTCATTAACGTTTAAACACACAATTCCATCCAATTACATCATCGCGTCATCAATAATAAAATTTTAGTTCCGCTACTCCCCGCTGCGAGCGCTACGTAATCTCATTACGGTGGAGACAGATATTATACAACCGATGCAGACGGATGAAAGAACTAAAACGGATGGAGGGTCGCTGAAAAAGCATTTTCATTCGCTAAAAATCAGTGCCGTGATAAAAAAGAAACTCGATACAGTAACATGAAAGGCATCTGTGCTCCCATCGTCGATTGTTAGAAGAAAAATTTTACGTTTTTTTTTTAAAACGTCGGAATGGTTTTTGGAACAAAAGATTTCCCTGTTATCTGTTCTCATTGTTTTTTTGAGTTCACTCTCTCGCTGATTTTTGAGCGTGTTTCGCGTAGATTTTTGGATTATTTATAGTGAGAAAATTTCATTACATTTTGTTTTCGAGTTGTCTACCTGTATGATTGCTTTTCCTACGCAAAAGAGAGCGCACGCGAATTTTTAATTTAACTGGCCAAAAGGTTAGTAGAAGTATCTCTTGTTGGGTATTTTGATATGGTTTATTTTCCATAGGATTAATTAGAAAAATCATATTTCTTAAGTGACCATTTACTTATAGGTGAAATGAAAGTACTTTGAATTTCAATAGCTGTCATTGCTGTTTTTATTGATTTATGTATAAGATTATTTTTTCGCTTTATATGAGTTGTGCAGTTCTACTTCGACCTTCGCATTTCAGGTCGTAGTACCAGTTGTTTTTTTATTTAAAGATAGTTTCGTGTTTGACCACTATCTCACCTGAAGGTAGGTGAAGATGTGGTCGACGGTGAAGCACGTTTGCCTAGAAATAACCTGTTCACTCTTGACTTGAAGACCACAAGGTAATAGCTGTCGAGAAATACAGATAAGACAGTCTCGCAACCACCAAACTCCCTGAAAATCGGAGCAACCCGAAACTTTAAAACTTAACCTCCAAAAAAAGCAACTAAACACAAATAACCCAACATAAGGGTCTTTGTTTGTCGTAATTAGCAGGGGTGTATTGCCACCGCAGTAATGTGTTGGCACCTGAGCCCAGCTGATTAAGCCGACCACGAGAGTAACGAGAGGATTATACGATGTGTTTAGAAGCTTACGGTGTTTAGTAAGTGATTTAAATAGGTGTATAGGACTTTGGAGGATGTATTATTGCATTTTTGTGTGCTTTTGGTGAAGTTTGGGTAGCTCTTTTTGTGAATGAGGAAGTGGTGGTGTAGTATTGGGTAATTTTAGCTAGAGTAACTTTGGAGGTAGATACTGGGATGAAGAAAGAGTTAAATAATGATATGTGAAGAGAAGCCAATAGAAAAAGGATATCAGAGGAAGAACTGGATCAAATTAGGACTTTTCGTCCATTTGTGAAAAGACTACCTTTGGTTATTAGCGAGGTCATTACGTAACACATGCGAAATTTTAACGCCGTACGAGTTACATTTTAAAATCATTGATAGGATTTGAGAGGGAGGAGTTTTATGTCAATATGAGAGGCAATTGATTAAAAAGTAGCAAGAAAAATCTAGTTAGATAATGAAGTAAAGTATTGAACGTAGATTTTCTTTCAAAAAACCCAGATTGTAATAGAAAAGTGACATGATTGAGTTGAAGACTACAATATCTGGCGAAAAGCTAACAAAAATTAAGTATCATCGAAATGAATCACATAAAATCTACACCAAACTAGGTATCCACAAAAATGACACCACCAATTATCTGCTAAAGGCAGAAAAAAATCCCGAAACCAAACACGACTAACCCACTTCCTCTAAAACAGATGATAACGACTCGACGGCAGGCGAGTGTATTAAATTTTATGTTATTTACACAGGACAACATGATTATAGTCGGAGGCGTGGACAAACAAAACTTGGGATAGCGGGGGGGACGGGAGATGGACTGGGGGTGACAAAAGGGGGACAGGTAGCCGTGTCGCTTACAATGTAAGCTTAGGGTCTAGTTACTTGACAATGCTGGAATTTGTTGGTCATTTTTGGGGAGCAGATGAAGGAAATTGTGTGGGATGTTTTGACGTAAGTTCCCGAGACTTTGTCGAGCAAGCTGCTAGCTGTTCTGAGATTATTTTTTTAGTCAAAGAAAATTATCCTTTTGAATCTGAATTGAAATTGTGAGATGAGAGTGCTGTTTTTAAGCAGGCATAAAAATAATCTTTTTAAACGAAACGTTCTAATTTCATGCTAGATTTTAATCCGTTGATCCCACCAGGAATTCCCTTCGTCTTTTAATAAATTGGAGAACTTCATCTACTTACACGAATAGTAATTATTTTCCCAATTGTTTTCTCAACTATTGTAGAGTAGGCCTTCCGATTTTGGGATCTTCAAAACCCAGGTATTTCAGGTAGTCTTCAACCGTTATAATGAGATATCTCCACGTCACCAGCTTCGCAATCACACAATATCAGTCTCCATGCGAAGATGATAATTAATCGACTACTAACCCCTATTTAACCTACGGCATGGATGTATACACTCAATTATAACAGTACCCTAAACGCCAAGCCCGAGGCATTTTGAAATCAACACGGAATGACGACCAGCCTTAATGGGGCGAGCCTCACAATAAAATTGTGAAGTTGGAAAACATTTTTGTGGGCAAACAGTATTTTTTGCGGACACCAACTGTGTTAATTTGAATTGGAATTTGTATTTGAGTTGGTGTCTTCATTCAAAAACTTGAGACGTCTTTTTAAGATGATTTGGGGAAGGAATGTGAGAATGATAGGAGGTGACGAGTAATAGAGAAGACAATTTGGAAGGAGACATGCTGCGCCGACCGCAAATGTATTGAGATGAGGGAAGGAAATATGATATGAAAGCATGTTTGTAAGCAGTTGTAGTTAATAGATCTTGATAACTGATTTGCAGATTTTTTTTAGGTACTGGTAAGTAGTTAGTGACTTATAAGTTTAACAATAGTCTTACCGAGAGATCTCATATTTAGCCAGGTAGCAGAGATACGCGAAGAAACTTGGAAAGATAATTATATGATTAGAGTCGTCAAGATAAATTAGTGGAATGTCTGATACAAGCAGTTTTATTCGTGATCGAGGCGCTTGCAATACTGTTGATACTCAAAAGAAATTATAAAAAATTAATATGGTGGATAGGTTTGAAGTTCTAATGAAAGTTGGGCTTATTACTTAAACACAACTTCCGAAAATGTTAGTTCTGCCTCTGAGTACCATATAGAGAAGGAGACGCGGTACTAAGGGTTTGGTCAGAAGAAACGGTGAGAAAATCTACGTTGTAAGTGAGCTTGCTTGGAAGAAGTTTGTTCACTCTAAATTTGAAGAAATTCTTTTTTTTTTTTCTAAAGTGATGGATAGTTAACAGCCCCAATTTATTGACACCATCATTGCTTCTAATTCGCATCAAGTAGATATGAAACTAGCGGCTCGAGTTACCAGCAAACCCCTTGAGTGTCGTTAAAAGTTACCCAGGGATTACTCGAGATAGACAGCAGAATAATGTATGAACAACATCAAACTACGTAAACCTGGTTTAGATTATATAACTTCTGTATGAATTTTGATTATATTTAAGTGAGTTATGACCAAAAGTTGTGTTAGAAAAATTAAGCTACTACTAACGCCATCTAGGGACGAGAGTTGAAACTAAACAGGAACTGCTTTGAACACCTTTTTCGTTTTTTTATCGTGGTAAAATCATTAAATGAGTCCTACCCACAGCAGAGCGGGGGGAATGTCAGACTCGTACTGCCTAAAATCCACGGTGTCCTTCAATAGATTAGCCATTTACGTTCCAGGGCCACGGTAATTCCCTGCGACCCCGGTAGACTTTGGCCCTCTAAAGGGGACCCCGTCTACGGTGGCCGGAGATCGTCTGCCGACGTCTGTTCCCGTGGGCGTCTACTACAGACTGCGGCTGGGGCAGAGGCAGGACGCTGTCCTCTCCCTCACGCGACTCTGCATGCTTCACACTTAAAATAAAATTCATCTTTCTTGATTCGCGATTATCACATCGAAGATCAAAATCGCTCATAAATTTTAATAGAGACCCTGATCTCTAACAATTGTAACCCTCTAATTTTAATTACATACTTGAAAACAAGCTTGGGTGTCGAAAAATTAAGTAATCGCTTCAAATAGGGGTCCTGCCCTCATTTATAGGGGCTTGGGGTGTTCGATCGCGTTAGGAACATTAAGCTCGTCATGAGTCATACATAGGGGCAGTTTAGATCAGTACTTTACAAAATTGATTTCAATAACGGTCAGTGTTGACGCTACTAGACGCTAGATGGCGCTACCTGTGCCCAAACTAAAAAGAAAGAAACTAGAAACGGTACATTCCAATCCAATAGAGATTTAATTTAATACAAAAGCCGATAATAAAATTAAAAAGGCTCGTAATAAAAAAAGCGACTAACCGCTAGTTTCATCAAAATATTAAGCAAAAAAGTTGCCGCTACTCCGTACTAGATGGCGTTAGCGGCGCGCTAATTTCCCATCAGACTTCTCAGTGGAGTGGAAGTGTTTAATTAATTCATTACGGTACGTCTCGGCCCGAGGGGTAGGCAGGGAGGGGGTAGGCCTCGCAGAATTTATGTGAATAATGTATAAAGATGTTTTTGATAGCTACACATCATGTTTGTTATGTAATCTTAGTTGATTTTAACATTTCAAAATGTGTTTTGATGTTTTTGCTTTTTTAAAATAATGTATTATTATTTATTATTATGTATGCATGACGTTGTTGCATTATTAATAATAAATCTTAATTCAGAATGATAATCGGTAAAAATAAAATTATACCTATAAATTAACTTAAAAAAAAAAACATTTATTTCAAACAGAATGTCCTATAGGCATCAGGGGTCGCGGGACTAACAAGTTACCGTGACCCCGGAATGTAAAGGGCTATTGAAGGACACCGTGGATTTTAGTCAATAAAAGTCTGACAGTCCCTCCTGCCCTGCCCTGGGTGGGAGGACTCATTTAATGATTTTACCACGCTAATAATAAAAACAAAAGAATTTTACTGTAAAAGATTTTTGTTTGAAAACAATGATTATTTAGCAAGTTTTTCCGAAAAAATCTGCTAGGTAGTCCTGCGTCCCATCTTTCCTAAGCTTACAGTTTTATTTATATGTTCATCTTTCTATAAGCGTAAAGGGCTATTAAAGGACACCGTGGATTTTAGTCAGTACGAGTCTGACAGTCTCTCCAGCCCTGCCCAGGGTGAGAGGACTCATTTAATGATTTTACCACGTTAAAAAAAAACTTACAGTTTTAGCTTTTACGTTTCTGCTCACCCTTCAGAGACACAGCTGTGTAGAGGTATGAATGTAGACATTGACCTAAAATTGACACAACCGTAAGGTCGCCCCTCGGACAGGCGCGCCCATCATGGACGTAAGAGTCCCTATAAAGTAATAAAATTTATCTTACTAGTATTATAAATGCGAAAGTTTGTGAGGATGTACAGCTTGGCCAGAACGGATTGAACGGAACTAAAATTTTTATTTCTGACAGCGTTTTAAAATCTTTGATATTTGATGTAAGCAAAGACCGCAGGTTTGTTAGATTTATTATTGTGCCATAAAACTAACGTAATAAGTGAAAAAAAAAACAAAGTGCTGGTAGCGCGAAGACAGTGGCGACTTCCGGTTTCCTACATTTTTATGTCAAGCTGTATGTATGTGTATGTAGGTATGTTTGTTACTCTTTCACGCAAAAACCACAGAACGGATTTGGCTAAAATTAGGGACACAGATAGTTTATAACCTGGATTAACATATAGGATAGTTTTTATCTCGATTTTATGTTCCCCTGGGATAATTTTCGAGTTGTAGCTTGTGAAGCCGCTGGCAACAGTTAGTAAAGTTATATATTTACTAGTGTCCGACCGAAACTGATTTTTCAGCCGAAACCGAAACCGAAACCGAACTTTCGGCTTAGCTCTCAGTTTCGGCCGAAACCGAAACCGAAACTTATTAAAACATTTAAATTTTCGATTATTTTCTAAAATTTTATGTTTTTTTTTTACATTTGATAACAAAGTAAAAAGTGTATAATTATACAGGAATGACAGGAAGACTGAAGACCGATTTTGTCGAAAACGAAAACTGCATCATTGGATTTTAGAAAAATCAATAGTGCTGGTCAGGAATCGAAACCGCAGATTTTGGAAAAAAAAACACACATTATTACACCATTTGATATAGTTTTGCTAATAAGGATCAAATTCACTCTATTAATGTTATACGGCAAACTAATGGAACAAATAGGTTTCTAAGAAATTGCTATGTTAAGAAGAGTTAAGAAATTTTTTCTATGTTATTTAACTTCTAATGAGCCATAATCTATATTTTCTGCCGACGATTGATAAGTTTAAATATATTTTATCATTACATGAATATACAAGACTTAGGTACTCTTGGCAGTAAACTCGAAAACATAACCTCAACTCACGATTAAATGAACGGTGGCGACCAGCGCCGGGCCCCGCCGCCGCCGCCGTCAGGCAAGCACTTGTTGGCTACGTATGTAAGTTACCGAACGACGCAGGAAAACGCACGAACACTTCAGTTTCGTCAGGTTTCGGTTTCGGCAAAGTTTCGGCTATATTTTGGCCGAAACCGAAACTAGGGCCGAAACTAGATATTTGGCCGAAACCGGCCGAAACCAAAACCGAAACTTTCGGTCGGTCACTAATATTTACGCAATATCGCCTGCGTCGCGCTTTCGTAAAGATTTTCTCAAAATTAATGATGCAATAAAGGTTTTGTAATAATTCAGGAGATCTAAGAAGAGTGTCCATGGAGTTTCTAGCACGTTCTTCTCCATAGAGATCTACTTCTTGGACCATTCCAAGGAGTAGATCTATAAACCTAATATTGAAATTATTACTGTTTATCTAAACAGACACGAAAATCGCCCACTCTATTTAAATTTTTTAAATGTTTATATAATGAATTTAATTCAAAGGAGATTGGCCAAACTTTATGATGAGGCGTTGTTGTATCTTTGTCGTTTTTTATTTACGCAACAAATACGTGTCAAGTACCTATTTTTTGATAAATAATCTTCAGGACTGACTTTTGAACTTGGCACCCATTTCACTTCTTTTTTCGCTGAAGTTAACAACCAAGGCATAATATCAAAATATTGAGCTTGGCTCTCATTTCACATTTATGTTTTTGATGGGATCTAAGTTTACGATATTTTTTTTTAGTACAATAGCCTATAACAACTCATTAAGATTTTCATGCCGTATCCAGTAGTCCTTTATCTTTTACTAAAGTGATGGCACCAATAAAAGGTAAAAGACGGGAAATGGCAATTTGTTAGCTTTATGAAGTACATTTACCTTGTTATGTTGTTCTATAAGCTTCTATAGAACTTATTAATTCCTCGCTATTGTAGGTAGTAACGTAATGACAGCTGTCATTTTAGTTGAGAAAATGACGCCATAACAGTTTTTGAAATGACGTTTTTGCTACGAATCTTCTAAGGTTCACCTGCCGTCGTACCACAAAAGCTTTTAAAAGTCTGTTTAACACTTGTCTAAAAATGTCAGGTTATGACGTTGAAATAAGGTCCGTTTTGCAGTTACACTTTGTTTAGACAAGTGTTCAACGGTCTAAAAAAATATTGTAATTTTACAATCTAAGGTTACATACTCGTAGTTAAACGAACATAGGCCGTATTAGTGTAGTATATTGTTTCAAGAAAATTATCATAATTTGCTTAGCATTTTACAGTCTATGTTAGGGCCGGCTTCCAATAGAACCAGATGCAGCTGAATATCAGTATTCTACATGGAGCGACTGACTATCTGACCTCCACATCTACAACCCAGTTACTGAGTAATATAATGATGATCTGTGGCTTGGTTTTTATGAGTGCCTATATTTTTTTTTTCGAAAATCTGGTTTTTTTTCAATGACGACTTAAAACAAGAGTTGTTCCATTGAGGGAAAGATACAGTGCTATACATAGTGGTAGTGTCATCTCGTTTCCACAGTGGAACTACTTTGGCTTTAAGACACCAACGTTTAGGTTTGTTAGGCCACCAACATTTGTAAGTGTAATTATTTCAATACTTACAAAAAGTTTCAAAAAATCCATTTTTAGTGACTGGATAATCTTGAAAATGTCGAAGCTGGTTCATATCTGTAAAGAAAGAAAATACTTTTATTAATAAACAGTTATTTATTTATATATACATAAATAATTATATTGTATTATCACACCTATTTATTCTCAGTACCTAACTCACAGTAGCACTTGTAAATTATCCTACTAATATTATAAATGCGAAAAGTGAAGATTTATGTGTATTGTATGTAAGTTTGTTTGTTACTCTTTCACGCAAAAACCACTGAACGGATTTGGCAAAAATTTGGTACAAAGATAGTTTATAACCTGGATTAACACATAGGATAGTTTTTATCCCTAGTTTATGTTCCCGTGGGATAATTTTCGAGTTGTAGCGGGTGAAGCCGCTGGCAACAGCTAGATGATTGCGAAAATTTATAAGAAAGGTTTGTTACTGTTTCATGCAAAAACTACTGAACAGATTTAGATGAAATTTGAATTACAGATAGTTTATAACCTAGATTAACACATAAGATAATTTTTATCCCTGTATGTCATTTCTGTGGGATTATTAAACGACATAAATTTTCTCTTTTTTTTAATGTACTACTGTGATTTTAACTCTAAAAATTCGTAAGGTTAAACTCAAAACTGAGTAAAATATTCTCAGTAGCGCACAAAGGAACTTATTACATAGGCGATGACGCGCAAACGTTTGACATTTGACATTATATGAATTGAAAATTTAAATACGGTCTACATTGTTATTTCAAACGTTCTAAATACTGCTTGGAATGAAATTCTGTGGTTAAACTATGCTATAATATTATGTTTTACAATTATACATCATGTCTGTAAATCCCAAAGGATTTTTGAAAGATGTAGGTACTGAATAGTATATCCACACATGTGAAATAAAATGGGACAAATTAAATAATTAGGGTTACCATGTCTGTAAGTTATAAACAAAATAAATATTTTTTCAATTGGGTATCACAGTTGAGCCAGATGCAGATGATTATAATTATTTTACTAAACTTAGTAACTGCCTTTCTGTTATCCTCTTTTGATCCTCAATTTTATTTAGTTTCTCAAAATTGTTTTACATTTATGGTAACACCACTCAATAAAAAAATGGGACAACACACAACAGTTAGCATTGAATCTTTATCAACAACGTTCTATATTCGAATTTAAATTTCAAATCTCGAACACGACTGTTACGATTTCGATCTTAATGTTCAAAAGGTAAGCTTCCATTTTTGAATTTGAAATTTGGAAACTGTATTTTGTTCCATTTTTTGTCTAATTTTTACTTTTTTTAACAGACTTGAAAAAAAAAGGAGGTTGCTCAAGTAGGTACCTTATATTTTGTTAAATTTGCATGTGTAAGTATTAATGTATTCTTCCTTTTGAGGGCCAGATGAAAAGATTATGTTCTTTTTTAAACATTTCATTGATCTTTTTGTAATGTATTCAGGGACATTGAATAATAACACTTACATATTGAATAATCTATTTTTTTTCAATAGAGATCGTAGATTATAAAGGATGCTGGCAGAGTGGGTGTTAGGAAATAGCTTGCTGATTGTTTCCTTTGCCTGCCTAGTTGCCAATGCTCTTTATTTCCGTTGTTTTGTAGTATTTACAATCAAGTTTATGACCTTAATGAAATGGTTATTAGACTTTGAAATTTAAAGATAGTTATAATCCCGATTTGAGTTATATTTATCCCTTACACAAAAAGATGAACGTGTACATACGCATCTGTGTGTATATCTGTGCATTGTAGCTGTTAAAGGAATATGCCCGTTTAGATAAACTTTTATGACTGTGACTGCAAAATTATTTATTTTATTGAAATGGCTTGAATTTCAGATGGTCCTAGCTTTATTGGGTTCAAGCATTATTATTCTTCGCACAAAAAATACTAAATAAATTCTTCGTTCATAATAACATCACTGAACATCATCTGCCTGCCTTTGCCCAACTATATTGGGGTCGGCTTCCAGTCGAACCAGATGCAGCTGAATATCAGTATTTTACATGGAGCGACTGCCTATCTGACATCCACAACTCAGTAACTGGGCAATAAGATACCCCATGGTAAGACTGATTGTCAGGCTTATATGCTTCTGACTAACAGTGGCGACTGTTAAATTTAACCACCTTATTCACAACGGTAGGGATGCATCGACACGCCTTTTCATCGATGCGATACCGATACCGATACTCTTATAAAAATATCGGCGATACCTATAGCTACCGATACGCGATGTGAATAAAAAATTAAGATAAAATAAATAAATCACAAGTCAGTTTTTTTTTTTACTACAAAAAAAGCAATGACATACTTAGGTTGTTAATAGATAATTATACATTTTAGTAATTAAATTTAACATTAATAAGATTTCTGTTTAAAATGCATTTTTTTTTGAGAAAGCCTTTTTTTCAAGTATGTTTGGCAAAAATTCGTCCCTAGTTTGCATCGAAATAGACGAGAAACACGCTCGTTTAAACTATATTTTTAAATTAAAAAGTATCGTTTCATTGGTCATAAAAATATGGTCGATATATCGGGTAACCCGCAGTATCGCCGATATATCGGTATCGGTATCGGATGCATCGCTTTTCACAACTATTAGTAAGACTATTAGTGTACATTTTTATCGCTTCTAACCTAAAGTCAGTCCCTCGCAGCATGCGTCAGAGCCGCGGGAACAAGCGCGATTGGCCTCATCCGCCGACCAATTGAACTTCCACGGATATCCGCCATTGTCCTTTGTATTTAAAACATTACAATTCGATGTCTATGGTTCTTTTAATTGTTTTTTTTTTCTGTGCATCGAGATTGACGTGTGAATTTTAAAGTGCACCTGCATCATAGCTTTCGCGGACCATTTTGCTCTGGTCCGTATTAGGCACAATAGCGTTATACAGTTTTCAAAAAAATTATAGTTTCACCTCAAAATATAAAGGTATTTAATAATGAAAAAGCAATAATTATAAAATTTATAAAGTAACATCTGCACGCAAGTATTTAACTTAATGAATAAAGAAGCATGGCAAATAATCTTACGGAAAGTTACAAATGGCCTTTATTAGTCAGTGAGTCGTTGCCATATTTCATTCGTGCTTTTAAAATAAACAGGCGATGAGTTATTTCACTTATAAATCTTGAATTGGTAAGGAATTATGTATTTTTGAACTGGCTTATGAAAGTGTCTTTGCCAGCTTGTGTCTCAAATATTTTGCCACATAGGTAATACCATAAATATTTTGTAATTAATCAAAATCAGTTGAGCCGTTCTTGAGTTCTTAATAAACATTCATCCATATAACAAAAGTACGATGATTTTGTGAGGAAAGAAAAGAGTAATTCCAAAGATTTTATCAGGGAATTTAATTTTATTTAGATACAAATCTTTAGAAGATAATCAGTGTTTTGGAAATACTGTTTTTGAATTCATTTTTCTTGTTAATAGTTAAAGAGTTTACCTACAAACTTACTGACATTAGGTATTATACAAGGTTGGCAAAGTTACGGTAGGTAATATAAAATTACCATCAGATTTCAGGATTCAAAAAATAACCCTTCAAAAATCAGAATTATGAAGACACTAGCTGTTGCCAGCGGCTTCACCCGCTACTACTCGAAAGTTATCCCACGGGAACATAAAATCGGGATAAAAACTATCCTATGTGTTAATCCAGATTATAAACTATGTGTGTACCAAATTTTAGCCAAATCCGTTCAGTGGTTTTTGCGTGAAAGAGTAACAAACATCCATACATCCATACTTACAAACTTTCGCCTTTATAATAGTAGTAGGATTATTTAAACTTCACAATGACAGAAAAACGAATCAAACAAAAGCAATTACTTAACCACAAACTGCTGACAATAGCTTCTTTAAAAAGAGAACATAACATTCGAAAAATTCGAATCTCGAATGCGCGGCATCCATTTTGAAAATTACCAGAGAGTATCTAGAGTTTTTTTTCTTTTTTAATTAAAAAGGTCGTTTCCACAATATGATCCCGCTTTGTCATTGGCTCTTATTTACTTTTTTTTTGCTTTTTGGAGTATATTTAAAGAAGCAGTAATTATAAGAATTTTTTAGGTCTGTTTAAAGAGTCTGTCCTATGCTTTGACAGGGGTTGAGCTCGAAAGTACTGAATAGTTGGTTTTGTTGACTCTTTTTAATTTAACATTTGCTTGCTTATTTCTGTTTTAATTATTAGGTCCTTTGGCTTGACTGTGTGACTCAGGGATAATTATTTAACTGCGAAAATAATTTACAGATTGGAATAATATTCTGTATTGATTTACAAAAGGTTGTTTTGAGCTTCGCTTTGAAAGTTCAAAGTTGAAATAAATTTCAAAATTCCACATAGATAATTAAATATTATGCTTTCTGTTACCTACATAGGACTTTAATGCGACTGGCCGAATAGGAATCTACTGCTTTTTTTGCTATCGTGGTAAAATCATCAAATAAGTCCTCCCACCCAGGGCAGGGCAGGAGGGACTGTCAGACTTGTACTGACTAAAATCCACGGTGTCCTTCATTAGCCCTTTACATTCCGGGGTCACGGTAGCTATTTAGTCCCGCGACCCAGGAGGAATCTACTGCTAGTTAGACTGCACCTTTTGACGCGGCGCTATTGTCAATGTAATTACATCAAATTGCATTGAAGAAATGTAGAATCTAGATTTTTTTGCAGTGGCGTACCCATGAAATCCTAAAGAGAGAGTTGTTCCCCTGTGGAAACGAGATGGCGCTAGACGACTTGTATAGCTCTGTCTCCTTCTTACCGTGCAACTGCTTTATGATGTCATAGAAGGGCCCGAGGCCATGAGTCTGTAGTGGTGTGGACTCTATTTCTATCACATAAAAAAATCGAAAAAAAAAAACAATTCGAAATTCAAATGACAAGACACCATTTTGTTTTTTTTACAGTTTGACAGTTTTTTTTTTAAATTTCCGATCAACATCAAAGTTTCTTCGCCACGTGAATTTATTTAGATTTTTTTTCATTGTTAATTATTATTCGTGGCAGCCATATTTTTGTTTGTTGTACGGTTCGGAATCGAAGCCGTTATCAGGTCGAGGTCAGTTCTTGCTATCTTGTGCCGACTTCCGTTAAACATATTTTGTAATATTGAAACTTTTTGTGGCCGGATGGGCAGTTTTTGCGGTGGCCATTATGCTTCCTTTTTTTCTAATTCGTAGAATTTTTGTGTTTAAGAGAATTTTTAGATTAAAGTGCGTACTATTTAGTATAGTATAGTATTAATTTTGAATCTCTACATCATAATAAATGGGTTAGTATAGTGACTGTATAATTATTATATACCTATATATTATTATCAAACAGTAGTTTATTTTTTGACATTTAATTAAATAAAAGTCTACATCTCGTCAAGAAGAAGAGCTATTTTCAAATGAAAAAAAATCATTAATTTTCCCTACACCTCAAGCGATAACATTACAGGTCAAAAAACTACTATTCAAACCAAAAAAAAAACTTTAACTATTGCACAAAAATACAATAAAACCAAAATGGCGGATTCGCTTCGGTAAAATTACCGCCATATTTGTCCGTACGTCGGCAACAGAATCAAGATTTGAAATTGGAATCAATGGCGGCCAGATAAATTGTAAGGCAATGCTACTGGCAGAGTGTAGACTGATATTTTATAGATTTTTAACGGTTTTAACTTGTTTTATTTAATTTTTGAGAAAAATATACATTCAAAGGCTAGCACAATAGATTGAGATATTTGTATTGATATTTCAATAGCTATAAACCGATATCCTACTTCCTACTATACTAATATTAAAAACGTTAAAAGTTTGATTGGATTGATGTATGTTTGCTACTATTTCACGCAAAAACTACTGAACGAATTTGGATGCAATTAGGTAGACAGATAGTTAATAACCTAGAATAACGCATAGCTTAGTTTACTAAACAATATTCTCGGGAAAAGACAGGCAGATGATGAAATAATTTCTACTTAGGTACAGTGAATATTAAATCTACATCAATACCCTTAGCACGAATTTTCACTCTTTTACTTTACAGCGTCTTTCCAGTATTTACAGCGTTTCTTGTATGGAAAAATGGAACAGCGCTTGAAGAAGGAACTACCTATTTTTTTCCTTGTATCAATAATTTTGAAAATGTCAAAGATTCAGTTTACGTCTGAAATACCGAAAAGTCATGATATTAAAATCGATTACCTAATGTTTACCTCAACACCTTGGAGGATAAAATATGCGTCGAATACGATTGCATGATGTAAAACAGAATAAGGTCAAAACTCATACATTTTTCATTTTCACTAGAAATGAATGAAATATTTAGTTAAAATTCTGTAGTCAGGGACACTTTTATGTAAACATTAAAACTTAAACATCTGTTGAACACATGTCTAAAAAAAGTGTGACTGTAAAACGGACCATTTCAACGTTTGACATTTTTAATGTACCATATTAAGAGGAAACAGCACGGTCGTTTTTCCATACAAACATAGTCCCCTGTTTTCTCCCTGGATAATGCCAGTAGAGCAATATTTTTTTTTACAAAAAACCTATGACCACTATTGGCATGTCTCTATGTTTTCCTTTTTTCCATAAATTAATTATTAAAAGAGATATGGACATTCAAAATCCTAAAAAAATGGCTAGATTTTCCGCTGTGTTCAAATATCCAGAAAACAAATTTGACGAGATTATATAAAAAAAGGAAAACATAGGAACACGGCCAATGCCTTTCTTTATTTTTTAAAGAAAAATGTAGTGAAATCGGTTAAGTTTTGGAGGAGTAATCAGGGGACTACGAATCGTTGATTTTGTGCCGTTTAATAAGGTATTTTCGGTCCAAGCTGCTGTTGTCTCTATCGCGCTCTGTAACTCTGTTGTGGGCACTGCGCGACAGCAATAGATTTTACAAATACCTATTTTTCAATTCTCCAGCACTTGCTGTTTCCTCTTAAAAATGTCAGACGTTGAAGTGGTCCGTTAGAAGTTAGAACTCAAATTACGGAGCGTTTTACCTTTGTCAAAATTAAATGATAAAATAAAATACATATCCATTGTTTTTCGATACTCTAACGGCGACTTTCACCAAAAGTTATACATGTCGATGCTTCCGGCAACAAATGTCGTAAACGCCATTTTGGCGAAAATGAGTTAAGAATGCAGCCCTACTTAATTTTTGACGCTGCGTCGATCTAAAAATGTTAAAAAAATATTCGCCTAAAAAAAATACTTTTACACCCAAAATTTTTACTAGTTTAATCAAGATTTTTTAGAAAAGAGGGTATGTATAACTCATATTGCTTAGACCCGAATAACCGTGCAGGGCTGCGTTTAAATCCTTTATCCAGTTTAATTTTATACTGACTAAATGTCAAACAGCCCGTTTAAGTACACCGAGAGGTGAAAAATTATACCATTTAAAATTTAATCTGCCCCGTTTACGGTCGTCCGCTGGTCTATAATTTTGCTGAAAGGAATAAATTTTTGCGACCTTTTTCCACACAAAATTTTATCCTGCTGTTAGATTGACATTAAGTTTTGTTGTTTTGCTAGATTCTCGCCGTAAAAACGAATATTATTTTTATTTGAGAGAGTAAATATTATTTGTGGATTATGGATTTGTATTAAACCGGCAAATTGATTATTTGTTCAATAAACTGAGCTGTCAATTGAATTTGACAACTAACATTGACAGAAACTTATGACTCCGTTCGGCGAACCCTCGCCGGTTTAATTTTTTTCCGGCGAAATACCGCAGAAGGATTTAAACGCACCCCAGGTCGTATAGTACAACGTACAGACAGCTGTCGGTCGTAAAAACATGAATACATAATTAATTGTAATTACACCCCACAATCATTTTTAAAACGTAAGCTCTGCTGAGAAACAATTGTCGTAATGTCACTTGGTCTTGGTGAAAATGGGCATTGTTTATTAAAATTATTAGAGCATTAACCTTGGTAGAATGTTTACTTATATCTTTTTGTAATTCATTATCAAAATTCGTTTTAAAAAAATGTCGTGATTATAATATCTTCTTGAAATCAATGAAACAAAATGATTACTTAACATTTTGATTTATGTCTGGCTGTTTAGGTACGCCGTTGGAGGTAGAACACTATAGGCATCTTGTAACAAACGCTTGATTACATTATATGGGACGATGCCTATAATATACTTACTTAAGTGTATTTTTATACCTTTAAGGCCTGGCCGTGACCCTGGAACGGTCAAGGTCTATTGAAGGATCACCGTGGATTTTAGTCAGTACAAGTCTGACTGTGCCTCTCGTAACGCCTTGGGTAGGAGGACTCATTTGATGATTTTACATGATAAAAAAGCTATGATGTTCTCATTATGATTATATTAGATTTTCATCATTATGCTCTAATAAAGACAGCATGATTTCGTCGCTGCTACCATCATGTCTATTGTCTGCCAGGTCCTAAAGGTATAAAATTTTCGACCCGCGACACAAACAATGATGATGAATGATGATTGATGTACAAGATCCTCTAATTGAAATTTAAGTGATTGGTTTAGAATTTTTTTTACTTTGAATTTGTATTAGTGCCTTGCTTAAGAGCGTATATTCCGAAAGTTGGCAACGTCGATAATGGTTGTCAAATATTAACAAGTTTTAATTAATTTAGCATTGTTACTGAATGAAAATAAGAAATATGGCTCTGTAGTGCACCAAAAACTTGATACGGCTGTGTCATAACACCGAATAATTATAGTTTTAGATGTAAAAAAAAGCATTTGGAAGCTTTCCAAATGCCTTGTATACACCTGAAACGGTTACAACATTAACACGTTCACTGCGTTAGTAAAATTTGATGACTTTCAGTTGGTGCGGCATCGGGTCGATTATATCCGAAGCCCGACTTGTCCCTGGTGCGGTGCTGGGTCGAAAAGACCTGTTCGACTTCGGTCTGTTTAGAAGGATTTATCTTAATAGGGATTATGATAAAAGCATATTCCTTTATACCAATATGTTGACAAATAAATACTCAATAAAAGGCTGAAGTCGCTGGTAAATGCACTGAATGGTTTGCTTATAAATAAAGGTATTGTCTGTCGGATCTTTCCGACCCCATATCCGCACTGGTTAGTTAAAGTGTCGATACATTTTTAGTGTTGTGGATAACTAAAAAAACTTTGATATCGATAAAATGTACTTACAATATATTTTTGAGAACTATTTAATACAAAAACTTAAAATGTCACTTACGGGATTGTCTTCCGTGATTAAAATATTTCCGTGAGAAGATATCCCGTAAGTGACATTTTAAGTTTATAAGCAAACTGTGATAGTTAAAAAAAGTATTTAATACAAATATAAAGAAATTATACAATCATATTTAGTAGTATGGTTTTCTAGATCGTTTCATGACTGCTACATCGTTTTATGTTTCATACACTTTCTCTTCTCATTTGGATAAAAATCATCGAACCAGAAGGACCTCACTAGCTCTACTCACATGTAATCTAGTGCGGCTATGGGGTCATCGGGTATCGGGTCGTTTAGATCCGATAAACGCACTAGACGTAAAAAAATTTGCTCCAGTCGGCATCGGGTCCTTTAGACCCGATGCATTTTTTTTATTCCTTTATTATTTATTTAAAGAGGCAATTCCAATACACTAACTGTCTCATTCATATTCATAGGGAAACCAAATATATCTGTCCCGCACCAGCGGTTGGAACAACATTTTTTACCCCGCACCAGTGGCAAGATGAGCATCGGATATAATCGACCCGATACCGCACCGAACGTGTTAAATTCAGTGTTTTAATTGCATTCCTGTATCATTTTTTTAGTGCATTACAGAGCGATATTTCTTGTTTTCATACAGAAAATTTGCCAAATTAATTCAAACTTGTAAATATTTGACAGCTTTTTGCGACGTTGCCAACTTTCAGAATAAGCAGCCTTAGCCATTATTTTGATTAAACGATGACGGTCAATGACTAAAACCTTTTTTAATTGTGTCAATTTGTGTTTTATTTTATTGTTTTTATAACAAGTAATGAAAACTCAACTTACAGTCTTAAATTCATTGATTTGCTTCAGATATTTTCATGTTTGTTACATACCATCGCATCAGATCGTGGTGTATACACTCATTTTTATTTCAGTATATGGTTTTTAAAACCAAACCCAGAACTATTGTATTTAAAAACTGGTGTATACTTCTAACTTCCGTTAGACAAATCGTTCTCCATTGATTTGTTAGTGGTCGTAAATACCAACTTCTTGAATTTTCTGGGGTGTATGTCCAAGCTAACTTTTAAAATAAGGCTTTGACATAAATAGCAATATTATATTATGAAACACCATCGTATTTTACGTATTTCTTGTATAGAACACAATTTTACAACTTTTAAAGTTAAAAAGATATAAGCCAAAAACGAAATTATTTTTTGTTTTTCGTCGATTACCAAAAGTGCTATTTTGGTGTTTACGACCTTTGTTGTCGGAAGCATCGATGTATAAAATTTTATTTAGTGTAAAAATTCAATAGATTTTAATCTCAGACTGAAAAGATTATTAATTTATTTACGCATTAAATTCTATCCTATTGTTATCAAAAATGTGATTTATGTGAGTTTATGTTTGTAAACGCATCCACGATACAGGAAGAAATTCCTAGTGTGGGGCAACGTTTTTTTTTTAAATGTTAAAAAAAAAATTGTGAGGAAAACTATGTTGGTGACACAATTTTTATTTCGAACTGCAATATGCACCAGGGTCGCGGTACTAACAAATTACCGTGACCACGAAACATAAAGGGCTATTGAAAGACACCGTGGATTTTAGTCAGTACAAGTCTGACAGTCCCTCCCGCCCTGCCCGGGGTGGGAGGATTCAGTTGATGATTTTACCTCGATAAAAAAACTAACAAACAATATTAATTTAATTACAGTTGTTCTTCGAGTGTCAGGTTCTATTGAAAGTTTCTAGAAATCCTAGAAAAGCATAAACTAATAGAAGAAGAGAATGGAATTTCAGAGCACTCACAAGTTTGTGAAACTTATAACTTTGCTGTTTCTTGAATTCGTTGATAACTTCATAGTACATTTCATTTGCCTACCAACTGATTTTTTTTAGTCGTGGCTAAATAATAACAGTCGCACAAGTCGATTTTCCTGGTTAAGCTGCGTTTGCCGAGGTTGGTCTGTGGATGAGAGAACATCTGTCATAGCGAGTTTCCTCCGTGACTCGGAAAGCACGTAAAGCCGTTTTTTGTAGATCTTTGACAGTCAGAAGCATATACAAACGCCAAGACCCAGAACAACTACTTATAGATCATAGTACAAATATATGCTCCGTGTGGGAATCAAACCAACGCAGCACAGCAGTCCAGCTCAGTCACTGCGCTAACCGAGCCTACTAGTACCTACTTTTAGTCTCTATTAAAGTACTATTTGATCCATTTAAACCATCGTTCATTACAGTGTAAACATATGCAGCTGAATAATATCAGTATTTTACATGGAGCGATTGCTCCGATCTCCACAACCCAGTAACTGTGTAATACAAAACGGTTCTTAATAACGGTGTCATCGCCACAAAAAAAAAAAAAAAAAATCTGAATGACGAACTCTAACAATTGGCTGAAAGTCACTTCATTCCCTTGCCACTTAAAAAAAAAACAAAGCCCCAAACAGCCAATAGAGTACGCTCCCGCCGAAACGCGTTCCATTTCCAAATTATTTCAAACATGGCGGCCGTAACGAGGCGAATGGGCAAACAATAAATTGACCCCAATTTTCTCGCTAATGGCACTTGAAACGGAACGGTCTCGTATGACATTGATATTTGCTACGTTGGCTGGCATTCGGATAGACTTCAGTTTCATTATTTTTTGTGTTATTTGTTTATGGATATTTTTTTCAAAAGAATAATCACCAGTCAATTGACATCCTTTTTATGAGCTGTCAAAACGCATTTGAGTGAAAGATTTCGTTTGGAAATAGCAATTTTTGACGTCACTAATCAGTTGAATCAAATGACCTTACTATTTATCGATATTAGAACTATTAAAAAACGATTAGATATAACAGTTTTTTAACAGGTCACCGGGTTTTCACCTTTTTTAGTGTCAAATACCCAATTTGGTTACAATAATAAGCGACAGGATATTGGTGAAGCGTCAATAATCTGTCAACTGTCATTTTAAAAGAAAGTTTAGCAAAAAAATATTCGTAAAATATAAAAACACTATTTGCTATCGTTTTATGGAGCGTCCACAGGTCCACATCGTACGTTTTCATACAAGGCAAACTAAAATCCGTTACGTTACGTACGACGGACGCACACCTTTCTTATATTTTTAATGTTGTTTTCATATTTGTTTATTATGATTGTACAAGTAATAGAGAGCAGTGGTGGCCCAGTGGTATCGGTCCCGACTTACGAGTTGTAATAAATGTCCTAGAACCAAAAATTCGAAGACATGTGACATCTACCAACCCGCACTGGGCACGCGTGGAGGATTATGGCCCACTACCTGTCACAGAGAGGAAGCCTGTGTCCCAGCAGTGGGAAAATTAAACGCTGAAGATGAATTAGTGATAGAAAACGGTGCATGAAGTTACAATATGGTCGTCAACAAAACGTGAATTCGTTATTTAATACCAGAAAAACCATTATTGTCATACTATTGTTGCTATGTTCTGAAATTTTTAATAAACTCCTTTGTTTTCCTTGTTTTTTTTTTATGTACTTATAACGCAGGAAAAACTGTATGATATTACACAATTAAAATAATTGCTAACGATAATGTTTAAAAGGAAGAACTTGCTAAATGAACACAAGTGCCTATAAGACCCGAGGTCCCAGCATGAATTTTACGGTCGCGGAACTAACGAATTACCGTGACCCTGGAACGTAAAGAGCTATTGAAGGACACCGTGAATTTTAGTCAGTATAACCTGACAGTCCTTCCTACCTTGGGTGGGAGGACTCATTTGATGATGTTACCACGCTAAAAAAAAAACATGATTCCTACGTATTTGGCTATACGGCGTAGGTACTTAAAGTTAGTATCATAACCTCTAGTGTACGAACGAGGAAACAATTTTATCAATCAAATTAACGTTATTTTACGTAGGTAACAAAAACGTTAAAACTCGTGATAAATTCTCAGATATAAAATATCCCGAACCGCAGATTTTTTTTCGCGAAACGGTTTTGTTTTTGGTTGCAATTGGTCTGATGTCAACCGATGTTTTAAGAAAAACCATGGATTTTTTACTACCTACACATGTCAAAATCTCTTTAGAAAACCATTTGAGACAATGGAATCTAGCGTCAACCAAACAGCTGACAGATTATCAAAAAAAAAACAGCAAAAAAACTTACAATACTCAACGAAATAAACCAAAATCCAGTTTGACGCAACGACATTATTGCCAGACAACAAAAAAAGTCCTAATAATAATTTTTGCACATTGCAACCCCCAGAAATGCCGTTACCAAAGAGGTCCAGACTATTGTTGGTTTAACAATAAAATTCTAACCATTGTTTGAGTTGCAGCTGTAGATTTATTGTATGCTAGTAAAACCGTGATTTTAATACTCGTAGTATTCCAATCGAGACTTAAGGCGGTAAAAACGGTATTTTTGAATTTGGAAATTGTTTTTTTTGTTATTATTGTTGATCAATAATTCTAAAAGAATTTCTCTAAAAATAGATTTTATTTTAGGTCCCGACTTTTAGACTGATAATATTATAAAAAATGTTTACATTATTTTTTGTGTCTTAGGAATCAATAAAGTAATATATGATGATTGTTTACTAAGTAATTATTGGCGCCAAACTTCGATTATGACAGAAGTTTTGGGAGAATCGCGTTTTGACAGCTCATGAATAGTATGTCATTTGATTGGAGGTGTCAAATACCTTATTGGATTTGATTTGACGAAGAAAGACAATTATGTTCAGGAATCCGCCAAAAATTAGATAATATTATAACCGACATTGCCCAACCTAATTGAGCCTCATTCCCACACAGAGGAAGCCTTTTCTTTTTTTTTTGGGACAAACCCACCACACTATTCCCAAACCAATGAGTCTTTCATTGTATACAACGACATTCATTCCCGGCAAAATCTCTAGTCAAAACTAAACGTTATCAAATGTTTTAATAAGTGTCGAATCTCAATCAGTCAGCATTGAATACATTGTTATTCATAATAAAACTTAACTTTAAATCACTCTTAGTTTTTAAACAGTAACAAAACGTCACATGACGTTACTTTCCCGCCAATTGCACATGTCAAACTCAAATGACAGCTGTCAAAAATGCAGTTGCACAAAAAAAAAGTGTTTGGCATTTTGGTCAATGTTTTTTTTTTAATATTGACAGAGGAGTCAAGGTTTTAATTATAATTTTATTCTATTATTTATCTATGAACGTCTAGAAAGTTCTTCAAAGAAGCCAGTGTTCAACCTCGGCGTATTTTCAAGTTCTCTGACTTCAATGAATTTTATTTATAGCAGTTTCCTTTACTTTTATAGTTTTAAAGGTTTCCCTAGAGATTTATCTAAATTAATTATATCGTAGTCGTATTTGAGTTTTAATATTTCTCAGATGAATTCGGGGCGTTTTTGTAAGTCTCCGATACCTTACGACTTTCACAATAATATACCCATAGTATCGTAATGACATTTTTTTTCATTACGATACACGATCATCGATAAGTATCGACCGCGTTTGGCGCTCTCTTATGAACTCTCAGCCAACGAGAGCGCCAAACGCGGTCGAGGCGTATGGTAGAGTATCGTAATGACAACTCAAAGGTGACTATCGCAATACATAGGCACGCATCAATGGATATTAAAGTCGTAAGGTATCGGAGATTTGTGTCGCCTAGTGTAAGAAGTGTCTAACTCTGTATCGACATGTCTACAGAATACGAAGCCACAAAGAATAAGATTCCAGCTTCCATTTTCAAAATACTTTCGAGAGCTCTTATTTGGGCTTAGCCTACAAAAAAAAGTAGATCGAATCTGTCAAAGGAGGTTCAAGCAGTGTATACAAGGAGGATTTACATTTTTGGTTACAACGACCCCATTTTCGTGGTTACTGCTTGATACTTTTATTGTTAAAGCGCTTTTTAGTCTCAGAAAAATGAATTGGAGAAAAATTCGTTTTCGAATAAGTATTTAGTTTTTTAAAGTTTGAAACTGACGTCTGTTTTTTTTTAGCGTGGTAAAATCATCAAATGAGTCCTCCCACCCCGGGCAGGGCGGGAGGAACTGTCAGCCTTGTCCACAAAATCCACGGTGTCCTTCAATAGCCCTTTATGTTCCGGGGTCACGGTAAGGAAATATATCCCGAATGGAACAGCGCGTCTGGTGTGCGGAGAAAAAAACTAATTTTTTCCTTGTAAATTGTCAATTTGAAATTGTCAAAGTTCCAGTTTACTTTACGTCTCAAATACTGAAAATTTGTGCTAAGGGTACAGGGCAGGAAAACGCTACTTGAGTTTTGTAAAAATATTGTTGTTGTGAATAAATCCACTTTACTATTCAATAGTAAAAAAATACGACGAAACTGATATTTTCTTTATCTATTTCTACTTTATCGTTGTTTAAACAAAATTCATTCATTAATTTGAGAATGTTACACAATGAATGTCATCCACTTATCATTCGTCAAGTTAATTGTTAAATAAATACATTAAAAATATCATAGTTATTCTCAATTTGAGCGTAAATTATAAAATCTGCGAACCTCCAGCATATTAGAGGGGTAAAACCATAAACATAACATTTAACTTTTATTTAGACACCTTTACAAAAATTACAAAAAAGCAAAGTCAAAGTAAATGTCTAATTTTTAAATTTAGAACGTAATGCTCTAAAAAAATAATTTGACATCGCCTCTTTACTTATTTTTAATCATTTGACATTTGTTTTTTTATCCCAATATTTCTTGCAAAGGTCACACAACATACAGCCTCTTTTAAAATATTTTTTTTTCTGTCATATTTTTCGATACAGCTGTCCATAGTTCGGCTTGTATATCTAACATTGGCTAATATACAGTATCATTCAGTTATCGGTATGTTGTTATCAGTGGGCGAAGGCCATCCGTTATCAGTCAAACGTTGCTTTGTATAATTTTATCTTGTATTTGATATTATATTACTTATATTCAATTTTAGGCTGACATTTTGTAATAATTTTAGTTTTTTTTTTTTAATGTAATGGCGCCATGTTGTGACCTCGAGCACGTTTTTTTTATACTGGCACGCTCTTATATTGTTAAAAGTAAAGAAAATACCATTGGCAACATTACGGAATGAATAATAATGATATACAGGCTGAATTTTCAACTGGGCGTTGTTGGCTATATCCGAAGCTATGAGGAATATCGAAAAACTTTGAAAGGAGTCTCGAGACCGATTTTGACGAAAACTAAAAATGCATCATTGGATTTTAGAAAAATCAATAATCATGGTCAAAAATCGAACCCGCTGATTTTGTAAAAAAAAAACATCCTGTATTATTACACCATTGTTTTGATAGTGTTGCTAATAAGGATTAAATTCTGGGAAGTAATCATGTATTGTCCAACTTTCTCTTATACAAGACTTACTTCGGTAAAACAGTCGGAAAGTTCACTAATAAAAAAATAAAATATAAGTTCCTGTATACTAAAAGTTAAATCAATAACGAAACACTACGAATTCCTCCAACAAAATCCGAAAAACTCCTCTAAATAAATGTGCTCAGCGATTCCCGAGCTTAGTACTTACAAACAAACACATGTTCCCATGAGGTCATTGTTTTAAAACTAACTAAACTACTAGGAATGTTGAGTATTAAAAAAAAAAAACATTAAATGGCTGAAGCAGCTGTGAATTACGTCAGACGGCGGCCATTTTGGTCTAGTATTTGTCATCCGTCAGTTACTATTTTCTCATGGTTTAGAATCTAACCAGGGCCTCAAGTCTGCTATTACAATAGTGTCACAATGGTCTATCATTGATTTCATAATTGTTGATTTTGACAAGTTTGGTAATCTACTATTATAATGGCGTCATTATGACTTTCCAATGGGGTAACTCATCTGCCCATTCCATTGAAGAAATGTTTGTTCTAAGACTTTTGGAAATCCGCAAAAAAAAAAATGTTTTTTCTTACGAAATGAGAAATTGATCGGGCCCATCAGTATGAAAAATCTTTTTTTTTGTGAATTGCCTTTCTCAGTAAAATTTAGATTACTTTGTTTTTTATACAACAATCTTATTAATGGCAATTTTAATTACTAAAATGTATAATTAATATTTAATGTCAACGTATGTAACTAATTTTTATATTAATAAAAAAATAATGTGATTTTTAATTTTGTTTATTTCATCTTAAATTTTTAATTCACAGTAAGACTATCGGTATCCTATCGGCGAAAAGGCGTATCGATGCATCCCTAAAATTGTATAATAGTTCATTGTACGTAGTTATTACAGATAGGTTAGTACATAAATAAATAATTTAAATAGCTTTGCCATCAAAATGTGGCAATGATGTTCTGTCGATCATTATTCTCTTCCCCTAGTACGTGGTTATTGATCCTAGCATCTACACTGTGGTTTAAGGCATAAGCTGTAGCGATTTGCCGACAAAATAAACGCGCTTTATGTTCTACAAATGACATAGTAAATCATTATTAGCAGCGTTTACAAAATAAACTAAATATGGTTGAAATTAAAAAAAAAAAAACAAAAAAAGCAACTATAAAAATTTCACGATTACTGCAAAAAGCTTTGACGTTTGGCGTTTGAAATATGTAGGTATTTTAAATAGTGAGACGGTAAGTATTTTTTTAATGAAAACAAAAAAGTCATTAACATTAAAATTAAGTAATAAGTAAATTCACAACTTCAGTAGGTACCCTTAGCACGAATTTCACTCTTTTGACCTTACAGTATTTACAGCGATTCTTGTATGAAAAAATGGAACAACGCCTCTGGTGCGCGAAGACGGAATTAATTTTTTCCTTGAAAAATGTCAACTTGAAATTGTCAAAGTTCCAGTTTACTTTACGTCTCAAATACTGAAAATTCATGCTAAGGGTACAGAGGCGTTGGTATGTAATTCATACTGTAAGAGCCTTTTATAAAATAAAATTGAAAACGCCATTCTTTCAACACTCAAACCACACCATTGCAGGGTGTGGTTATTCAAAAATCTATAGGCCGAACCACTTACTAAAATTGGACTTACTCTTACTTCATTTAGACAATGATTTTGCTAAAAATATTTGATGTTACCACTCAAAATATTATCCAAAAATATTGATAGAATGTTTTCTGATGACGGAATGAATCTACGAAACTCACAGTTATGATGACTTGTGACTGAGACATGTAGCACGATATTTTTTAACAGACTTCAAAAAAGGGAGGCCGAATTGAGAACCTCTCAATTCGGTCGGTATGTTTTTTTTACATCGATTACTCCGAGTTTTCTAGTCCGATTAGTGTGATTCTTTTTTTGTTCGATGCCGCAAACTTTCAGCGTGGCCCCGTAATAATTACATCCAATTTGGTTCAGTACTTTTTATTTTGTGAGCATTTTTATTAATTTCGGCTACTTTAGTTCGCTGGGATTGGAAACTTGGGTAAAAATAACCGGAATAAAATATGACTATCAAAAGTAAGGATGTTTTCATTTGAGGATAATAATAATTTAAAGTCAACATTACACCATAAAAAAAAAACAACATAACAGCAACTGTATTTTCACAAGAAAAATAAAATAACAAAAAAAATGTTAAACAGAAGTTAGTAATCTTAAAAAAAAATACTGAACAGAATAGGTTGAGCATGATTTTGAATAAACGAAGGATATGGTCCCTTTGTGGGGCTCACAAAGGACCCGGATGTTGAATGGTACAGCTGCTGGTTGGATGGTGACAAGATGTGCGGTGACCACGCGTTAGTGTTAGCAGGATATTTTTTTTGAAGATTTTTTTTTTGTTTCTGTGTGTGAGTTCGTGTTTGTTTTTTTTTGAGGGCTGAATGTTTATCTTGACATTGATGTATTGTAATTTTAAATACACAGAATAATTTTGGGTTCTACAAATTAATAATATTTTCTGATGATGTATTCAAATTCCACAGATCAGATTGTTACTGTCAAAAATGTTTCTTTAATGAAGTTAAAATAAAGTATTAATCCAAAGAGATTAATACTTAATGTTTTTGATACAGAATGGTTGTAGAGGTCCGACAGGCAGTCGCTCCATGTAAAATACTGATATTCAGCTGCATCCGTTATGACTGGAAGCCGACCCCAATATAGTTGAGAAGGCTAGCCAGATGATGATGATGACTGACCCATTTCTAGGCAAAATTATATACTAAAATTAATTTTATAACACAGAAATCTCTTTTGAAGCAAAAAAATTCTGTTTTGAGATTAAGTAAATCTACAGTTTCGAAGTTTCAGATTGCCAAATGCTCGGGGTCGCGGGTTAAAAATTAAATCCTATACTGTCAACCCCGTAACAGTAAGGGCTATTGAAGGACACCGCTAGGAATTTTAGTCTAGTAGAAGTATTGACAGTCCCTGCCCTACAACAGGGTGGGAAGCATTTGAGATTTTACCAATTAAAAAAAAACCTGTTTCGAAGTTAGAGTGTGAGTTTACGCCTCTAAATAAAATAATAAAATATAATGTTTCTATTACTCTGCAATTACCATCTCCTTTTATGCAACCTAGCCACATACCAGAGCTATTTAATCAAAATGGCGACGCTGATTCACACACAGCTGTCTCTTATCTCGAAATATAACCGCGAATGAACTATCTCATAGTAATAGGTACTTAGTTAACCATTTGCGTTGATATTATTATTATCAAAAATTATATAACACATAGATTATGTGACTGTAATCATTTGCGTGGCGATTGAATTTTATCATTCAAACAAAGAAGAGGCCAAAAGCCAGTCTTGTCATCAAAACTAGTAATATCATGTGGTTTAGCTCGTGTCCTTTATATAGCATGCAGCCATCTGTAAAGAACCATATTCAACCTCTACACCAAAATTCATCAAAATTGCTGCAGTTGTTTTGACGCAAAAACGGATTATTTAGTGACTTAAACTTCAGATTAATATGTTAGAGAAAATGTGTTTGACTACCGGGGTCTTGAAACTGTCCTATCAGATAACCGTGGCCTCGGAATATGAAGGACTTTTGAAAAACATTGAATTTTAGTCAGTACAAGACTGATAGTCCCTTTCGTCCCGCCATGGAGACCATTTGAGGACTCATTTAATGATTTTATCACGGAAAAAAATCTTTATGTAAGTACGTTATTTATCTTAAATCAACACATATTGTTAGTGACAGTTCTATGAAAATTACTTCTAGGCACACACTAATAAACAAATTAGAACACAGTAGAGTCAAACTTTACAAAGTAAAACACGTTCCACCCAAAAAAAAAATACCGCAACACATTTTTCAAAAAAAACTGACCACGCTTCCACGAAATTCCGAACCCATGGCCACCGTAGCAAACTAAAATAAACTCGTGCGCATCTGTCGAACACGTGGTCGCACAAAGGCATGGGGGCCACGAGACCATGGGAAACAAGCTCAATTGGTGATTGCAGATTCCATGGGGTTCGATATAGTGGACCGGAGTTACTACAAATTGTTTTTCCATTGATTTTGATGATTGTAATGTTATTTTGACCACTGTAGTAGATGGATGATTGGAAATTGTATGATTATATTGGTAGACTTGCTTATGTTCGTGACCAACAGTAAAATACGAGAACGTTTTAACATTTTTCGTTTGGAACAATGTCGATAGTATGTTAAAAAAATTAAATCGAATTTTTAGTTCGATTATATTTAAATAAATCATATATATAATCATAGATAAGAAAGAAATTATTCTCATATACCTCTACAAATTCATTGAGTGGGTCTATGTTTCATAGATCTCTGAGATGCCCAGAAGCCCTTAATACGAGTACATATTGTCAAAATGACGATTACATAATGAAATTAAAAATAATAAACAATTAAATGAAATAAGAAATGTGTTTAACAATAAAAATCCATTCACACAGTCAAATATTCACTGTAAACGTAGAATAATCCTTAAAATATTTGCAAAAAAAAAACCGCCATTCCACATCCAAACGCCACGTGCCACAAAATGGCGCGAAAACACGTGCAAACGGCCAGTAACAATTCGAAATTTAAAAATTAATGAACAAAATAAGTTTTTAGTTCAATGAAACTATAATGAGCGATAAAAATACGGGCACACGAGGTTCCTTATCGGCTAGGGTCAGAGGCCATAGGATAAATAATAAGTATTGTAGTAATGAGTACAAACTCTATGGTCGACTTGGTATATGATTTTAATTATTTACTTGAAGTCATCATCATCATCATCTCAGCCGTAGGACGTCCACTGCTGGACATATTCGATCTCCACATATACTGTTGATGCGACCTGCATAGCGTCTCCGGCGACCTTTATAAGGTCGTCTGTCCACCTTGCTGGTGGAATGCGCTTGCTAGTCCGTGGTCTCCACTCTAGTACTTTTCGACCCCATAAGCCATCTGCTCTGCGAGCAAATGGCCTGCCCATTGCCACTTCAGCTTGCTAATGGACTATATCGGTTACCTTAGTTCGTCTACGGATCTCCTCATTTCGGATTCGATCACGTAGAGAAACACCGAGCATAGCCCTCTCCGACATACCTCAGTGCCTCAAGACGAAAGTCTTCAACCAATGTGTGTTACCAGTGATGAGTTACGGCACCGAAACGTGGTCTTTCACTATCGGCCTCATCTCAAAGCTCAAAGTCGCTCAGCGAGCTATGGAGAGGGCTACTTGAAGTACTGGGAAGGAATATTGAGTCCGTTAGAAGAATGGAAATGAGGTCATTGGTTTTATAAGTAACTAGCTGTGTGTGTTTTTGCGTAGATCATGTCGGAACTTAACAATGTATTTTTTTATAAAAATTGACAAAAGTTTCATACAAACTATCATCCCCTATTTTATCTCCTTGGTCAAAATCCTTTCTTAGAAGATGCCTACGTCATAACATCTACCTGCATGCTAAATTTCAGCCCGATCCGTCCAGTGGTTTGGGCTGTGCGTTGATAGATCACTATGTCAGTCAGTCACCTTTGAATTATAAAAGTATATTTATTTAGATCTAGATATTTTTATATAAGAACAATGTATTCTAATAATCATCTTTTTCAACTTCAGATGAAGTTTTCAGTCTATATTTCATAGGGAGCGACTCACGCAGTTACTAAAGAAACCATAATCTAGAAAAATTATTACAATGTCTTAGTTTACAGTTTACACGGAAATAAATTGTAAATTTAAGTATTTAATTCGTTAGTACAGTATTTCTTTTTTAAATCTATAAACATAGATACCTACAGATAAAACGCATCAAAACTTGACAAACTCGTGACGTTAAAATGCACTAAAAAGTAAACTACAACGTGACGTATTGGGAATTTGCAAAAGCGACAATTTTGCCGAAAAAAGAGAAAATACAGGTCAAATATTTTTGAATACTGACTGTTCTTCATTTAAAATCGCAAAAAGACCGAACACTATCATTCATTCACTCATACACAACATTCACTCATACAAAATGTTCGCCCGCATCCTAGCATTGATCTACACACGCTGCCATCACGTCCCGTCCCCGTCCCGTCGGAATACCCCACATGCCTCCTTTGAAATTAAACATTCAACTATTCCATATAACACAAGGGTGAGAGGGTTCTAAATTAAAAAAAAAGTAGGTACTCGCTAGGGTAGCAACGTTTCTCATATTTTGGTGGATATTCTCCAAATTAGATGTATGAGGGTGGATTGATAGGTAGCGGTGTTTAATTTACTTAATGTAGGTTTTTAATTAGGTCGGTTCGTCGATTTGGATTGAGGTTGTTGAACTTTTATCTGGTTGTCGAATTTGTAAAATCGATATGATTGTAAACTAGGTTTTATTGCAGTATTACAAATAAATTAGCGACTTGCCTTAGCTTCGTAAGAGTTTAATTTGAAAATTAAAATCTTATGTTATTTGCGATTAAGGTCTCGCAAATAACACAATGAAATCCCGTAGGTTTTAAGTTTATTCAAAATTAAAAGTTTTAGAAATACAAACCTACAAAACTTTCTTTATAGTAATGTTATTAGTGCAGATATAACACTAGGTCCTGTAGATTCAACTTCCAAAAAGTAAAGACACATAATATTCACAGACGATAACCAACCTTCAAGGCTTAGGCAGAGACGTTTCTATACACCAAGTAAATCTCTTGTAACAGAGGGTGAGTCTATTACCAAGTCCAGCCTACCTACAAAAAAAACAACCTAGGAATTGAACCCAGTATCTCGAAATTAGCAGCAGTAATTGCATTCAAAGCTGTAAACCAATCCCAAAAGCTTATACAAGATTTGGCAGAAGATTAATTCAACACACTTTCAGAATATCAAAAGGAAATATCAATCGTAATAGTCTAGCAAGTAAGAAAGATGATAACGATAATGACATTGCAGCCATCAATTTTATTCACATTCAAACGAACACTATCCTTCTCAAGCATAGACATTCCAGACAAGAAAACAAATTAAACACAACTGACTCTAATTCAAAGGAATGTGGACCTTAAACAGTTGATACAGATTGTAATACTATAGACACAATATCATATATCGCATAGAGTACAATATCGAATGACAAGGAAGGACAAGGGGCGACTATGAGGCGCCATACTGAGAAATTGGATGACAAATCAGCATTATTAAGCCTTTGGGTACTTATTTATTGTGTACTTGAAAGATTGGTTGAAGTTGGAGGAAATGAGAATAGAAATGTGTGATTAGAGGCTTAAAAAGATGGATGAGAGGACTCTTTCCGAACGGCTTTGAAGGGATCGAGGATGGCAGATGTCCTCGACAAATTCTGACATTCGATCAGGGATAAGAACAATAGAGATATTGCAAGCAGATAGATGGATGAGCTGTTAGAAGCAGTTATAAAAATGTAAAACGCTTTAGAAATTATTGCAATTTTGTCTCAAGAAAGTATTTTTCATCTAAATGAATACGTGTGTTTAGCATCAGCAAATAATTATTAAGGTATTTCAATATAACAATCAAAAGTTGAGCCAATGAGGAACTAATAGTGCTATAGTATAGCTTGCTCCAAGCATCGTCATTGGTTCAAATCTTAAAGGTGCTTCGAAATAGAACTACCTCATTGGTCGGATTAGGACTTAGCTATGGTGGCGTCTACAATTAGCTTTACCCGGCCTTCCCTATTATCGACTATAGATTTCTGACTACCAAACTTGAAGTAATTGTTACAAAAGATTTAATCAGCCAATCATTAATGATGTGTGTTACTCAAGATAGAGTAATCTAGGAGTATTTCAGTGATGTTGAGAACTGTAACAGCATAGCATTATCAGCCTATAATGTTTCCACTTCTGGGACAGAAGCCTCATCTCAGTGAGAGGAAGTGTGCTGTAATCCACCACGAGGGCCCAGTGCGGTTTGGTAGATGTCACATGTTTTCAATTTTTTTGGTTCTAAGACATGTCAATTTCCTCACGATGTTTTCGTTCACCGTTTAGAGTGCAATGGTGATGAAATAAATTGTACAAATAATGGTAAGTAAAGAAACAACACAGAGAATTGAAAGAGACGTCTCGTCCAAATCACTTTTCTTAATAAGCCAACTTCTATCATTAGAAGAATTAGTACTATTCGAATAGTTATTAGTCTTCTCAATCAATCTATTTATATTACAGAGACGTGTTTTGGGTTTAATGAAGTCTGTAGCGCCATCCCATGAGACGCCAGACAATGAGGTATGAAGAATTGTCTTAGTCATTTAGAAAAAAAACGGTAATTCTTCAATAGCCCTTTACGTTCCAGGGTCAGGGTTGCTTCATGAGACAGTCCCGCGACCCTGACAGGCCTTAGCCTTCTAAGGGCGGCCCCGTCAGATTACTGACAGCGTTATTAAGACTCTTAAGTTTTGATAAAGCATGTTTGTCAATGTCGATTGTATCTTTGGTAGGTACTACATTAGTTACTTTGGCTATTGAATATGGAGTATGGATTTAAATCAGTACTTTGAGCACAAATATCAAGAAAAAATTCTATGAATGTTACGATAAGCTTAGGCTAACGAACCACGACCACGTGCTTTCGACATTATTATACATATAAACGTGTATAAGGAAAAGCTTGGATCATAATTAAAAACCAACGGTTTTAAATCGCCAACACATGGTGAGGAAGCATGGTGAGTTTTGCCGTTATTTTTCTCTGTGGAGTCTTTTAAATTGACCAATAGCATATTAATTTAAATCATATAATAATTTTTCCATTACTGAAACCTTTTTTCTATAGAGGATGGATCCAAGATGCGGGTCAAATGCGGTTCAGTGACCATTGGTTGATATCACAGATAAAATATAGATTGACTAGCTGTTGCCAGTGGTTTCACCCGCTACAACTCCAAAATTATCCCACGGGAATATAAAATCGGGATAAAAACTATCCTATGTGTTAATCCAGGTTATAAACTATCTGTGTACCAAATTTTAGCCAAATCCGTTCAGTGGTTTTTGCGTGAAAGAGTAACAAACATCCATACATCCATACTTACAAACTTTCGCCTTTATAATAGTAGTAGGATAATGCTAATGTTAGACAAAAGGAGAGACTTAATACCCAACAGTGGGTGACCCCAGATTAAATTAATGATAGTAATGAATACTAACAGCCCATTTAGGTAGATTTTATCATCATCATCAGCCTATTATGTTCCCACTGTTGGGAAACAGGCCTCCTCTCTGTGAGAGGATAGGTAGATTTACTCTGTAATATTTAATATCATAATATCTATGACATTTACAGTCGTACCACTAAACTTTTAAACGTCTGTTGAACACTTGTCTAAAAAAAATACAGATTATGACGTTAAATTTGATAGATTCGGGTTGGTTTATTGGCTAGCATGTGTACAGGAATATGTATTAAGTTTTCATTCACAGTTTGTGAATATAAATAAACATACCTTTTTTTAAATCTTCATTTAAATATATTTTTTGCCAATGCGAATAATATGACACTCTGTTTTTTTTTTAATGTTGTAATAGAATAGTACGTAATAAATGATCAAGTATCAGTCACTCTTTTAAGCGTTTTAGAAATAGTACTCTGTTCATACCCATACGTTGTAAAAGCGTGAAGATGCTTACTGTATATTAAATAAGGCTCTTTTACGTCCAATTTATAGCGATGTATCACGCTTCGGAAGGCGTGGAGACTATTACTATCGCCATGTAGAGACGACGGCGACGTGGTCTTGACATTGAGCAGTATAATGTATAATTGCTGAAGAAATTATGAAAAAGAATATATAGGTTTGCTGAAAAACAGTTGGTGTTTTTTTGTGAATATTTTGGTGTATTTCTATGTATTTTATCGTTTAAACTGGCGAAGAACAAGCATTTTTTTGTAGTTAAAAAAATCTAGAAGTTATTTTGCAAAAAAAAAAATGTAAACAGTGACTTTTGTTAAATTAAATTCTCAGAGTTGCTTATAACAACAAAACAATGCTTCAAAAATGTAACAAACAAGCAACAGGAAAACTATTAAAATGACTAACCGGTCAATTACTATAATTAGGAAATGTCCTAGATACACCAAACGCACGGTCATTCTACACGAAAAAAACGAAACGACTGCCCGGCAACAGAACGTAAACGTTTCTAAAAAAATTACAAACAAAATAAAAACTATTTTCGAAACGTTACTCACCGTTCCACTATTACTACAGGCACAAACGGTAAACACTAACGTCTGAAAATGTTAAAAGAAAAAAAAAACACAATTCGCCCGCCATTTTGAAAAGGAATACGTCAAAAACTGACACACACGCGCGCGAAATGGGCTCTAACGTACAAATTTTTGAAAAAGGAATGTCATTTCAAATTTTTGAGAGAAACGAGCGTCCGACGTCGTCGGCGACCAATATCGTACTGAAATGTAATTTGAATGAAGCATTCAATGACTATCAGAAATAGCCCGAGGGAGGCTATGGGTGACATTGTGTTGGCAGCGCTTTCATCGCTTTTGACAGCGGTGCTTTTCAATTTATTTTTTGTTTTGACATTCGAATTTAGTTTATTTGAAAATTTTGGTGAATTTAAATTTAATATTTTTGAGTTCTAAATATGTCTGAATTTGAGTTGCCTACAGTAATTTTTATACTTTAAAACCTATTTTCTTGTTTTAAATTGAATGAAAATTTACGTGTTAGTATTACAAATTCAGCATAAAATCGATAGACTAACTAGTTGGCTTTACGCTTCAAATATTCATAACTCGTACATTGATTCCCTAAGGATTACCCTTTGGTTTGACAAAGGTATTCTACTGAATATAAGGCAGATCAATCACTATTAATCAAGCCGATATTGATTTTAACCTCCTTTTTCAATCAAATTTTACTAATATTGGCACGTGAGAAAATAAATCTGACCTAGATTTTACACATAGAATATTAAAATAAAAAAAATAAAAATTTTCATCGCAAAGCGCTTTTTTAAAATAAAGCGATGAAGGGATACGTGTCGTTGATATGATCGACCAATCACGTTACGTCGTGCGATTTACAGCGTATCTTAAAGTTTTTGCTCGCAATTTATATTGTAGTATAATAGAGGAGTATATAATATTATGTAGGGAGTTGAATTTCCTGAAAGTTTAGTGTTTGTGTTCCGTATTTATTTCTACATATAAATAAAAGTTATACAAGTGATGGGTCATTCTATTTGATTTCAGTAAATTATACCAAAGTCAAAAGAATTAAAAAATAACTATTTTTCTTTTGACAGAATATAATTTGTTTGTATGACAGAATAGTTACTAATAATGTATGCCTTCGGTAAATGAAAAATTTTAATAACATTATCCAATTATTAAAATTTCTGGTATTTTATCTCAATCATTGTGCTTACCCATCAGAAATAATAATTAGTAGTAATGTTTTTAAGTGAAAAAAATGCGAATAATTTCTAAAGGAAAATTAAAAAAAAAAACGTCTTTTTGCACTGTTGGAATTGTTACCGTGGCATAATTATAGATCTACACGAGAAAACTGTTGACAACAACAAGTCCCAAAAAATGCTTTAATTTAAACTAATTTACGAATAATCTAGAATTTTAAAAATAAGTACTAGGGCATCAATTTATAGAAAGCAGTATTTACTAAAACTCGTGGCACTTGATGACGTCATAGCACAAGTACCCCTCAAGTACCCTTCTCGAAGCGTGGGGGTGATTGCATCATCCCTCTATATAGCGTAGTCTCATTAAGGCGTCTTTTTCATTCATTGACTATTTGAGAGTATGTAATATAATTATTATAATCAGGCCTTTGATCACTGAAATACAGAGACAGCATGTTTTTATTTTTATTTCTTTTCTAAGTATGTTAAAAATAAAACTAAAAAAAATAATTCTTGATAGGAAAGTGTAGTACAGACGCCAGCACGTCAACCTACCCGAATCTGTCAGATTTTACCACTCAAACATTAACCTTCTACTCTTGTGATAAGGTTGAAATTCTATTAAAGAAATCTGACAGATTGTGGTAGCTTGATGTGCTGGCGTCTGTACAAACGTTTTCAGTATTTTGACATTTATGTGTAAGTTTTGTAAATGTTAGATTTAATAGAATAAAAAATATAAAACAATGGTGGACGTATTTAAAAAATAAAGTAAGTACTTACATAATTATTATTTATTTTATGTGTGTTGTTTTTTATTTCCCCAACATAATGTCATTGCGATTTTAAGCATTATCTTTTAAGAGCATAAATTCAAGAAAGTATGTGTGAATTATTAAATTTAAGTAATGCAAAATCATTACTTAAGTTTAATAATTCACACATATTATGTCATGTCACTAACAGATTGCACCAAAAACAGGTTACTAGTTACGAAAAAAATAATCTAAACCTACTGTCAAATAAACTTTCACCCCCTTTCACAAAAAGTTACAGCGAACAACCCCGTAAATTCTTACCCCCAAACCTTCCTTTATGACACAAAATTTACTCAAAACAGCGAAATTTTTTGACATAACCTAAAAAATGTTTAAGTTACAACATCAAAGTGAGTATTTTAATAAAAATTTACTTCTCAATGTGTGTTAAAAGAGAACAATTTTAACATTGTGCGGTATTTGTCATACAATTTTGTACCTTTGTTGGGTTGTAAAGGGAGCTAGGGGGTTGAAATTTGCAGCTGCTCTCTGGACACTAGGGGTATTATTATTTGAGTAAGTGTCTGTTGCTAAGCGGTATTTCAATGGGCAGTGGTTTTTCTTCTGTCAAATCTGATTTATAAGGACGTGAACGTACGATGATCTCTTTTATAACTTACTAGCAAACCCGGCGAACTCCGTTTCGCTACCAGATGTTTTTCTTTGCTATAAACCTCACGGAGCCCGAGACCTTTCCAACGAATGCAAAACCGTGGAAATCGGTTCGTGCGTTCTGGAGTTATAGCGTCAGGAAGGAAAACCCGACTTATTTTTATATAGTAGACTAGCGTCCCGTTCCTCACGGGTACAATCTCAACTATATTATGCATGTTATATACATATAAATCTTCCTCTTGAATCAGTCTATCTATTAAAAAAACCCGCATCAAAATCGGTTGCGTAGTTTTAATGATATAAGCATATATAGGGAGAAACACTGGGAAGAGACTTTGTTTTATGCTATGTAGTGATTTTATGTGTGTCGGTTCAATATTTTTGCAATAAATATCATTTATTATAAAAGGATTATGTCATTAATTTTAGTTCTAGTAGTCATCATCATCATCATCATCTTCAAGCCCTTATTCCATTATACCTAATTGGTGTTGTGGCAAAACGTTTTTTTTCTTCCATTCTCCACTATCAGACGTCACAGTATCATTTACTCCTTTTTCTTTCATATCATTCCTTATCATCTAGTAGTCCTTATTTCATAAGTATCTAAGAGATTTATTTTTATTCATTTGCAGAGAAAAATATGTATACTGCACCTATTTACATTGTTATAGAGACGAGGCGCAAGCAGTAATCTCTATTATTGACCAAAATGGATTGAAGATTATTCATTGTTTTATTTTAAAAACAGTTTTAGTTATTTTATAGCAAAATTATAAAATATGAAAGTAGTTGTAGATTTTAGTCAGTACAATTCTGACAGTCGCTCCCGCCCTGCCCGGGGTGGGAAGACTTTGATGATTCTACAACGCTAAAAAAACCCTATCAGGATCGGGCATGAGGTTTAAGCTGCCGGTGGCCGGGATTCGTTATCTTTTTATTCATTTTTTTTTCTTATATGTTACATTTTAAATGTTTTTTCAAATAAATAAAAACATTTAAGGGGGATGCTCCAACCAGTCCGCGAAATTCAATTTTTTTTACGTTTTTTCCAATTTGCAGGCCAGTGACATGTTGTAACTTTATAAATATTTGTGTTGCGCAAATAACAAGTATAATTTTAAATATAAAAATTGTCAAAAAATTCGCTCCATCAGCTCTCACATAGAAAAGGTGCATCGTAGTTAGATTTCGGAGATTTTAACATGATGCACCTTTTCTATGTGTCACTGGCCTGCAAATTGCAAAAAACGTAAAAAAAATTGAATCTCGCGGGCTACATCGAAGAAATCACCTTAAATTAACATAATTATAAAAGTACAAGTCCACCAGCACTAAATAAAAGTGTAATAAATCCCGGTGATATTTGCCATCCACATTGTCAATAATATTCAAGATGAACACTGAGTAACTTTAGCAATTTTTAAATATCTTAGTAAGTACATGGATTATAACTTTATAACCCACCATGGCTATAAAAAGAAAGAAGTGGGCTTAGCCAGCCTATACAACAATTTTCTCCATAAAAACTTTAAAGAAAGGAAAAAAAAAAACCCGATAGCCAATAGACGGTCGAGAAAAAAGTCCTTTTCCATGTTCTTGAACACAGTTGAGTGTCTTCCAATGTTAGCAACTTTAAGAACAGTTAGACTTTTCATACTTTTTTGCGGATTGAAAGCAACTCTCTAATAATGGGTTGAACCAATTGGGGTTGAAAGTTTCTCAAGGGGTTGAAATTTTTGAAACACAAAAAAATAATTGTTAAGTTTTTTTTTTCTTCTTGTGTTGTTTTTCGGTGTTAATAAAGTTTTTTTTATTGAGGTTTCTTTCTGTTATATAGAAATACAAAAGTCATGCTTTTGTTTGTGTTTTTTTTTGTGAAATTGTAAGGAAATTCGAAAATCCTTAGTTAGAAAGAAATGTAATGCTTTTGTTGTGACAATATTTATGCGGGTGAACACCTAAACAGTTTGATGACTCAACCCTTGGTTTAAGTCAGAAGTCAGTATTCTTTGTAATTCAGTTAATTCTGTTTCATCTATTCCATCATTTTCAGTAGAGATCAACTGTCTCACCATCATCATCATCTGCCTGCCTTTTCCCAACTATATTGTGGTCGGCTTCTAGTCGAACCAGATTCAGCTGAATATCAGTATTTTACATGGAGCGACTGCTTATCAGACCATCCACAACCCAGTAACTGGGAAATATAATACGCCATGGTAAGACTGGTTGTAAGATTTATGAGCTTCTGACTAACAGTTACGACTGTAAAAGATCTACAAATGACAGCCGGGACCAACGGCTTTACGTGCTTTCCGAAGCACGGAGGAAACTCGATATGACAGATGGTCATCCATCCACAGACCAACCTTGGCAAGCGCGGCTTAACCCGGAACCATCTTCCGGGTTAAGCCTCGCTTAACCCGGAAGATGGTTAAGCCGCCCTTAAGCCTGTGCGGCTGTAATAATTAAGCCACGAGCTCCTCACTGTCTTTCATCATGATGATCTTTGATAGTGACTAAGGTTGTTTTTCCCAGCATTTTCATGATGTATAAAATTACATTTTTTTCTTTTTTAATAAAGTCCCACACTAGCACATTGTTGACAAACCGTGGCCCCGGAACGTGGCCATTGAAGGACACACAGTCCCTTCCACCCTGCCCTTGGTGGGAAGACTCATTCATTTATGTTACCACGTAAAAAAAAAAACAATCCTTGTTTATTTATCTATAACCTAAACTCATTCCCATCCAAATATTATAGTAAAACATAATATGAAAAATCTGTTTCATCCCTATAACACAAAAAAAAACCTTGCCATCTAAAAAAATACTAAATATCACTCCACAGTACTACCAATCCCCATTTTCTAAGTCGTTAAATTACATTAAAAAAGCAATATTTCCGTCTGGCAACACACGTAGGACACGGTAAAGCAAATACAATGTTTGCTGGAAAGCTGCCTCGTAATTATACTCTTGGGCTGTTAAGTGGGGTGCGGGTATTGTGATGAGCGGAGCGAGTAGCAGATTGAAAGTTCGCGAGTTCATAAAAAAGAGATTATTCCAGTTCTTTGACTATTAGCCTCTGATTCCTTTTTTGAATGTATTCAAAAACGACATAAGTGTGTATTTTGATTGTTTATTTATTTATTTTTACCCTGTCATTTTGTCTTGCAAATTAAAAAAAAAACAAATTTGAAAAACTCACCAGGTTAAACATGTACCTACGGATAAACTTAATTTAAAAGAACGTACATGCTTAATTTGTGTGTAAACGCATGTTTTGAACAAATCAAAATATCTTTATCTTATCTTTATGTATTAGATTCAAACGTTTGCAGATTGGGTTCAAACTACATTTTATTAATTATTAAAATAAAGTCTCAGTTTTTCTACATTTACTTTGTCTGCGCACTTCATTTCACTGGGCACGTGGTCAATAATGGCCATTCTCTCTTTTAGAGAAGAGCCGTAAGTCAAAACTGTGGAAATATGAGGTATCTACAAGGAGCTATTAATTTTATTATTTACTACAATCATTATTAAGAAGAATTCGATTAAATAGTTTATCTTTTGATCAAATACCGTTATTTGTTTTAATTAAAGTGACAGAATATTATCTTATATTGCACAATCTGAATGTAACACTTTTAACAGCTATCTTATTGATAAAGTCTACTTTTTACATCGGATATTCTTAAAAAATAAATAGTATCTTTTTTTAAGTATATTTTATTGTATTTCTCTCTTCTCGCTTATCGCTCCGCTCATGATAAACTCGCTCCGCTCATCACTAAACCCAAACCCCGTGACCTACATGCCATGGTATGATCTTTTAACGCTCCGCTTTGTCTTTCTGCAAATGTGTTCAGCGGCTCTAATAAGGCATAATGTACGCTTGTGACGTAATAATGATGACGTGAGGTGGGCTGGAGAGATGGTCTAATGTTTGATAGAATGTTTTTTTTTATTAAGTGTTGCCCCACACTAGAAATTACTGGGTCGTGGGTGAGTTAACAAAACTATAAACTCATATAATCAACCAGACCTTTTTTTAACGTTGTAAAATCCCACCCCGGGCAGGACGGGAGGGACTGTCAGACTTGTACTGACTAAAATCCACGGTGTCCTTCAGTAGCCTGTTATGTTCCGGGGTCACGGTAAGGAAATAATCCCGCGACCCCGGCTTTGGCCCTCTGAGACAACTACTTTGTGTATTTAGAAATATATTATGTATAAGTATGTTTATCAGTTGTCTAAAACCCATAACACAAGCTCTGCTTAGCTTGAGACTAGATGGCGTTGTGTGATAGTTGTGGAATATTATTATTAAAGGTAGCTAAAACTAAATAAAAACCTTTAAAAAATGTATAAAATTCTAGAAAGTCTGAAAACTCATCACTATTAAAAGCGAGGATTAAAATTAGTATCTTTTAACTGTAAATTACATAAGAAACCTCTGAAATATCTAGTTTAATACACCAATGAACGCAGTAGGTGTTTTCATTAAAGTGAAGGTAAAAAAAAACAAGTTATTTTCTCAGCGTAATAAGTACAGCATATCGTGGTTATAAAAAGGTGTTATATTAAAGCGAAACTTTTCTTGTTTTTCTTCCTCATTTTTTCTGTTGTTTTTCGTTGTTGATTAATCTATTTATTTAGGTGAATATTTAATGAAAAGCTCATTGTGTCCCACGCGCGTCTCATAGAGCTGTCAGCATGAGCAATCTGACGGGGCTTTAGAAGGCTAAAGCCTGCCGGGGTCGCGGGACGGAGGAACATAAAGAGATGGACACCGTGGTCCCTCCTCTAGGTCTCATTGGAAAATTTTACAAGGTAAATAAAAGGGGAATACCATGAAATTATACACCGTGACTTTTTAGTCGTCTTACAAAAAGGGTCCACTTTTTTATCGTTAATAATAATTTTTATTTTTAATAAATAGGTAAGTACATTAGAAATATGAAACACCATGTTAAAATGTTTACGTATCAAGCTGTAGAGTATACCTACCCAGCGCAATAGTCGGGCAGATCATTCCATCTCCATTTTCTATGAGACAAGGGTGCTTCTAACAACGCCTTGCGTCATAATAACGAATTAAAATTTTATTTAAAAAAAAAAATCAAATCTCTTAAATACCTATTTTTTTTATTCTAAACGTGTTCTAGTCATTGGATACATGAACTGGGCTGCTTTTGTAAGACAACTAAAAAGTCATGGTGTATGTACTATGGAGTGTTCTAGATGAAAAATTTATTACAATTTAACTTTACAAATCTACAGATTTATTTGGTTTTTAGTTAGACAATAGAACTTTCACGCCAGAAACCCAAACAATCGATCCACTTCTGTGTAGCCCCTTCAAATCCTTATAGCAACCAATATCTATAAAAACCGATGTAATTGGGAGCGCTATACGATAATTATTATAAGAGCTATGTGGGGGGGCTACAAAATTTTATGTATATGTAAGTATGTTGGGGTTAAAATGTAGTATAAATGTACTTGCCCGATATTCTATTTTAGGTTGGTTTAGCGCTGTTTGTTGAAAACTATAGTAACTGTAGTTTATGTACACGTGGTGGATGAATATTACCAAACGGAAACTTATTTTGAAGATAAAAATTTAGTCCTAGAATAGTTTATGCTCTACACAGCCACAGTTATTGATGTATTATTTATTTTTTATTATGTAAATGACAAGAATTTGATGTTATTTTATTTTATTCTTAGTGACTTATTAATTTCATTTCTTTTACCTGTGATGTGACAATATTCTGTTTTTGAATTGTTGTGCCCAACAGGGTCTATGTGAACTTACTTTAATTTTAAGAACTTTTATTAAGTACACAGTCATGTAAATGCAATAAAGAAATGAATTGAATTGAATTACACATGTGCCAAATTTTATAGAAATCCATTCAGCTTTTTAGGCGTCAATAGCCGCTAAATATTTTAAGTAAAGTTTTTTTTTATTTCATCTTTACGACAACAAAAAAAAATTGTCTGGGTAAGTATTAACAACCCTTTATTTTATTTTTTGCTTTCAACCTCAATTTTTATTTTTACCTTAAAATCCATCATAAATAATTATAAATTAAGATCTTAACTTAGTCATTTTGTTATTCTTTTCACCTTTATATTTCTTTACTTTAAAATAAAAAAAAAAAATTTTTCTTCTACAACAAATGCATATTTCCACAAGCTTGAGAACCACAGTTTTTCCAACGTATCTCTTATCAACACATTGACATATTGTGACGAAATCAAACAGACATGTGTGTGGCTTAGATATTACAACTCATATTGATAACCAACTAATTATAATTATTAATAATGACAGTCAGTAATTGTCCCTTACTGGGCAAAGGTTCTTATCAAAAGCTGATAAATCGTAATGGTCTCACTGACTGACTGGACAGGTCCACTCAAATCTGAGCGGTTTTTTCTTCAAAAGACCATCTTAGGCAACTGCATGGTTCCTTAAGACTTTACAAATAGAAAATTGTCTGGACATCTCTGAGTTATATTTCTTCTCAGAGTATTCAGCACGCGTAGCATGGCGATTCTATCTCTATTCTACCAAAAAAAGACAAAGTTATTTCATCGTTATTTCTATACAAATCGACTGTTTCTTTGCACAAATATGACATCATTCGTACACTTTTGAAGAAAAGAACGTTTTTTTCCATATATTTATAAATTATGCATAAAACGCTAAAAATATTTCTACGTTCTGTCATTTTGTCTATTCTTCCGTCGACAAAACCCCTTTCTACGGCGCCATGCTACGCCTGCAGGTACGAAATACCGGCCTCATATAGTTTAAAAATACTTTGTGTGTTTTTTGACGTGTAGAAGAGTTTATCAAAACCAATTTGTCAGGACTACTCCAGCGTGGCGGTCTAAGGGGGAGGCCTATGTTCAGCAGTGGACGTCTTCCGGCTGATGATGACTCCAGCGTGTCTCAAGCACTTTTCCAAAATTTCAAAATTTCTTTTCAAAAGCTCTTGACCAAGAAAAGAACTACATACTTGACCATCTGTCTGACACATTTTGGTCTGTAATCATTTAGGTATTTTGCGATTTTATAATTATACTTTATTTGCGACTAAGGGCGACTTTCACCAAAAGTTAAACATGTTTAAAATTTTATTTAATGTCAAAATTCTATTGAATTTTATTAATACAAAAACCGAGTTTAGATCCCGGTCAAAATTGTCAACGTGCATTTTAGAATTTTATAGCAGTTGGAATAAAGTTCGAAATTCAAAAATTGATTTTTGATTTAAAGCTCGGTCTAAGTTAAACCACGTTTTGTAATAAAGCCGAAGGGGTGATTGGGTTTATTATTATGAATTGAGTGAAACAGAAAATCTTCACTAGTTGTTGTTTCTACTATTTAGTATAAAAACTTCTCTAAAATGTTACAACACAACGAAAAATATATATTTTTTTAAAAACATTTATTATTTAGAATTTAGCTAAATTAAAGATGGCCGCCACAATAAAATATACCAAAACCCTTGTTTAAAGGGTACGGAAACGACTCGATAAAGCCACGACTACTACAAGTGTCCGGTACAGACCGGATGTGACGTTATGTTGAGGTAAATGTTGCCAGATTATAAAACGTTTGTACAGATAATATTTTGCTATTATGCCAGAGGTAGAATGTATCCTTTTCTATCTATGTTTGTACATATAATAGCCAATCCAGCTTATTCCCGGTCCGGGTTACAGCATATTTCATCTTATGGATAGCTGCTGGAAGGCTGTGTCAGAAGTTAGACTTGAGTTTTTTTTAAATTGTTTATTTCTCTTTCTTTTTGTATGTTATTATTTATGGCCTGAATGTACTAAATAAATGTTATTTCTTTCTTTCTAGGTAACGGTTCTAACTTCAGAATTACTTGTCGTAGATCTGTGGTCCGGCATGCTTACTTCATCTCATAATTATAGTTAAGTATCTACTTATTTGACATAGTAGAAAAGACATTTCCACATTAAATCAGCAAACTAGGTAATTATTTTCAACTCTCCAAATCGCAATTACATCTTAATTTGTTTCTAATGCGATCTCTTTATTCTTGATTCTAAAACGTTTCATAACCTAAATTTCCTATTTTTTCTTTTTTTGCGAAATCATTAATGCTTCCGCAAAAAAAAAATCCTCGGTGAATAATAAATAATAAATTGGACTCACCTAGCCGCATATTCTCGTGTGGCCAGCTTCTGTAAATAAAAAGGGGTTGTTAGTAACCCTTATGTGTAGGGGTGAAAGGGGGTGAATGTTACTGTTGGGATATATCCTGACTAAGATAAAATTTTGTTATAATGTTGAGCTGTTGAGCTCGTTTCCTGGTTTTGAATATTGATGTTGAATTTTTGTTTAATTATTTAACAAAAATCTAGACTTTATTTTCAATACAAAAAGTCATATTACGGGAAGTTAGATTACGGGCATTTTTTCTTTTATTAATTAAATATAAATTATATGAGTTGCCAGAACAAAAAATGTTTTTAACTGAAATTTAAATGGTTGTCATTCAAGATTAAAAATCGTTATTATGACAACAGATTTTTCATAAAATAGAAAGGTACAGCTTGACAAAAAACTTTAGAAAACCGGAAGTCGCCACTGTCTTCTCGCTACCAGCACTTTGAATAATTTTATTGCACAATAATAAATCTAACAAACCTACGGTCTTTGTTTACATCAAATATCAAAGATTTTAAAACGTTGTCAGAAACAAAAAGATTAGTTCCGTTTCAATCCGTTCTGGCCAAGCTGTAATTGAATCTTGCTTGGGGAGCCGTAGAAGTTACAAAAAAAAAACTGGCTCTGTTATTATTTCTTCTAAGGACTAATAAACAAATCTGAAAACCATGCAATGATTACCCGACAAAAGGCAGATAACCCGTCAAAATAAAATGTCACCTATCCTTGCTAATCCATCCCTAAAAACCTCTTAACATTGTAACACATAATTACCAACGCAATCATTTGAAACCTCATCCCATTGTCCGAGCTAACCCACCTACATTTCCACCCCCACACATCCGACTTTCACCCCTTTATTTACCCAATTTCACCCCCCTTTTAACCCGAAAACCTCATTATCTTTATGCCTTAAACATTTAAAACGACCGCATAAAAACGCATGGACGCCCTACATCCAGTTGCGGTCAGTGGGAACCCGGTAAAACCCGGTAATAACCGGTTTGAACCAGTTTGTGCCTGTTCAGTCTGGTTAGAAGCGGACTTCAATGGTACTTTGATGTTGGTGAGCTGCTAATTTTCAATTTTGCGAACTTTATAGTATCAAACGTTGGAGATAAGTGTTGTGGTTCGTTGGACTGTAAACAGGTATTTTTTTTTAAGTTAAAGTTTGTTCTTGGAATACTTAGTCTATGTTAAGTGATGTGGCTAATGTTGTAGTGAAACTATCAGGCTTTAAATAAGTATTTTAATACCAGATAACGGCGCGACTATAAAGTATTGATAATAAATTGTCTTTAATCCCTTCTTCATGAACAACTAGTCTAGAAACGTTCAATTACACTTTCTGAGGTTAACATTTGAATCGCTATTTATTTATGTGTTTATAAATAATAATATAATCCTTGCTTTATCCGACTGTACCAGAAGGAGGATAATGTTTGAGATGTATATCTAATGGCAATAATTATTGTGATATTCAACAAAAACTTTCACATTCACTGTTTTTTAACCTTACCAAGAAGTTATTAATTTTTACGAAAGAAATCATAAAGTGGCTTTCCGAACCTTTTTTTTTTCAATATCCCCACTTATTTTTGAACTTAGAATTGAAATGCAGACTATAATATTCGCACTGATAGAACACAGGTATACCCTTCCCTCTACGAAATCATAATCCTCAAAATCAACACAAGCACAGTTCCCACAACAAAAATAAAAAGGTAAATAAATTAAAAACCCGGCTGAGTCTAACTTCAGTTATCAACAAAAGGCCCTAATCAACTAAATTCAAACTCAAACTTGCAAACCTTAAACTGGCTAGAACCGGTTCCAACCGCTTAACAAATCGGCCATCTTTTTTTTCTATTTTTGCGAATCACCCGAATCACCCCTTTTTTTGCAAAATCTGTCGCCAATTAGGGACCGTTTTCGCAAAACTTTAATTAATAACTGAGAATTTTCAAGGAGTTTCGTGTTCGCGAATAAGCGGAGTACCTGTAATTGGTAGTTTTGTATTACTTTAGAGAATATTTTCGATTGAAATTTTAGTATTGTGACGAACAGGGGCGGGCTACTGAGTTTGGACTTTGAAGACTGGCCTTTTAAAAGGGAAAGTTGTTTTATTTTTAGCGAAATTTTTATTTATGTAATTTGAATCTATCGAGTCGTATTTAAAATATTTTTTTTTTTGTTAGGTGTTGTTTTTGATTATAGGGGTTATTCATCGTTATAACTTTGAATTAAATAGTTGGTATTGTTTTACTAAAAAGAAAATCAGTTAAATATCCATATTGTGAAATAATTTGACATTATTTGCATTAAAAAAAAATGGGTGAACGAAATATTAACACTAATGACCGATTGACCAATAACAAAATTGTTCAGTATATCAGTGGCAATGTGGAATTGATCAACTATTTCGGCTACTCCAACAGCCGGGGGCGTAGCTCAGATGGTAGAGCGCTCGCTTAGCATGCGAGAGGTACCGGGATCGATACCCGGCGCCTCCAAGTTCTATCTTTTTGTCATTTTACAATTTTGTTTGCAAGTAGTTTTCATTTTCTAGATTTTAAAATAGGCAAAGCGTGTTCACTGGTTTGGAAATAACATCTAAACGCGTATTCTTGTAATCTTTCGCGGTATGCATTTTGCAAGCGAAGTTATTCGCGTGGAAGTTGATATTGTATTCAAGAGAATGTATGATAATGTTTTTGCTATTCGACAATAGATGGCGGTTTATTAAACTGTAGTTTGTGTTGGTTGTGCATTTTATTTTTGTAAAAGTGATAAAGAAATGCAGAAATATTATTTATTCTAGTTTCAAGAGCCTTTATATAAAATTCTAAAGGGGGTGTTTTCTTTGGTATATGCAATGCAGGCTTTGGTATAACCTAAGAACATAGGTAATTATCTATTTGAAAAAACCTACATAAGAACCAACCTATGTTTATAAATGAGTTTTAAACTAGTTTCTTTCTTCGTGTGTTAATAAGAAGACTTAATTTCGATAAAGAAAGTCACAAAACAATCTTTTCCATAAAGTTATTGTTAAAAAAAGGTTGCACTCCAGGAGTGCCGGTAGAAGTGAAAACTTTTTTGTTACTATGTTTTATTTTTAATTTGAATGACGTCTTACTCATTTTCGATCAGGGTCACGTGACCCTGACGCGAGTTTTGGTCACGTGACCCTGACGCGAGTTTTAAATTTTTTACCCATTACAGAAAAAGTGTACAACGCCGCTAAAGAAGTTTTCACTTCAAAAAAATGGAGCGTCATTTCAAAATGGCCTCGCTACATTACCCGCCATAGGTCGCGATTGACAGTTCATATCGGTTTCTGGCGGGAAATCCGACATTTGACGTGCAAATGTCATTAGGGAAGTCTATTTGGTCCGTTTGTTTTTTATTTTTTATGATGCTGGTATTTATTTTGTGGTATAAGTGACTTTTTTCACCCGATAAAATTAAAGACATAGAAAAGAATAATATATTCATAAATAAATTAAAACAGTTTCTATTAATATGCTATTATAATCTCAATGAATACTTAAATGATACATTTTAAATTAGACAAATACTTACATATTTTAATAGATAATTTTATAGATTGCATTATAAATAATTCATTTTGGATTATTCTAATTTAGTCAAATAAAAGCCCTCTTCTCCTCTCCTACTATTGCAGTGCCCGACAGGGTCCACAATGTTCATAACTTTGTAAAACCTACCATCTAAGTACACTTGTGGAAGCAATGAATGTATTGAGTACTTATTTGGTAACTCCTACCTATTAAAAATTTGAAATGTGTTACTACAAGACATCACACCTAAGATCCTAGAAAGATTAGGCAGAAGTGTACCTATTAGTTCTAGGACATCATCGTCGGCCTATAACGTTCCCGCTGCTGGGACACATGCTACCTCTTTGTTAGAGGGAGTGGGCCATAGTCCACCACGCGGGCGCAGTGCGGGTTCTAGGACATGATTTTGTGTTTCTGTTAATGTTTTACGATACGAGTTTAACAAGTAAAGTTTGTTGCTTTTTTTTTTAAGAGTATTCTTTCTTGCGTATTTTTGCTTATAGTAAACAAGAGAATTTAAGTTTTGTCCTCAAAATAATCGCAATAATGTGTAAAATTTTCATTTTAATACTTCGAATACATTTACAGTGATTTGTTGCTCATTAATAAAAAAATTGTATAGTTTTCACTTTGTTGTTTTCATTGCATTGCGAATTCACGTTGAATGGAATAGACCAAAGCTTCAAAAACTTAGTAGTTCAATAAGCTTCCAAAAAACATTCCCAGGTAAGTTCTATCAAACAGAAACTAACCAAAATAATCTCCAACCACACATCACGACAAACAGAATCAGAAACCGCAACAGAATCCCAAAACAGACCACAAATAGGATTTTTGCTATCTGAACGCCACCACAATGTTCCAACCAATGCTGCCAACCTAAGTATTAAAGGAAAACTTTAATCAACTGTTGCCAAACTTGTAAACTTAGACGTCTAAAGCATCTATAGACATTATTATAGCATAATTTCAAAGTTTTGGCTTAAACGGGCACGCCAAGTATGCCATTGAAAATAGTTGGCAGCAGAATTTGTGTACAACGCCATCTAGCGGTGGATAGCGCGAATAGCTTTGTTCGAAGAATGTACGTTGATTTATTGTAGGTAAAAATGCTTGGTGGGCAATTTGGCGAATAATTTCGGTTTGGAATGGCCGCATCGATTATTTGAGGTATTTAGTTGATATTCCTATCAATTTAGTGAAGGTAAATGCCTGAGAAATTGGTAAATTTATTGATTTTAGATGCATTCTAATGGCATTTCAATCAATATCCATTATATTTCATAGTTTCTTGTGGAAAAAATTAGTGGTTATTTTTGGCATGTCACTTTTAGTGTTGTGACATAACTAAAGATGAATTATCGATAGAAACGTCGTTTTATCGATACGTATTATAAATTCAATTTAAATCTGTTTGAATTAACGTTTTTACAAATCACAGTAATATTTTTTGACTTAACATTAAATAAAAAAAAACATAAATTTACTGATTTCTTATGGGAATATTTGACATTACAAGACATTTAAATGTCATAGTTTTAACAATGGCAAATCCGGTAATAGGTTTGATGCCATTTTGGAAATGCCAATGTGGCCTTTATACAGCTTTATGGCAATTTAATGGGGTGTTAAAGTGCCAAGAATAAAGCAACGTTAGAAATATTTTTTATGACTTTTTTCTTAAGTTTAAAAGTGGTAACTGGTAATTTCACACAATTTCTTCATCCCTTCAAATCCATGAACATCACAGCGGATTATTACTATTTATATATCTATTATTATTATTTATATACCTATATTTTATTATTATCACCGTAATTCTTTTATGCACCATGGTCGGAAATAAATGCACAAAGGTAAAACAAGGAATAATGCAGAACTTGCAAAGATACGCCCCCACGTTTTGAGTAGACCCTCTCTCAGCCCCGTAGGGTTATTTTCTTATTTTTAGGACATTTAAAAACGTAGGTTTTTAGATTTTTTTAAATCTATTAATTTACTTTTTTCTTTAACACGCCTTTGACCACGAATTCCTGAGGATTTGTGTGATGGCACCCATGATTGAAACTGAACTGTCGAAATGGAAAATCATTCAAGGGACACCATGGATTTTTGCCGATACGAGTCTAATAACCCCTTTCGTTCCACCCAGGGAGAAATACCTCATTCGATGATTTTATCACTTAAAGAAAAACCCATGACTTTATCATTTCAGACACACACATCTGTTTTCCCTTTACAAGAATCTAGATGTGATATTTTTCGATTCGATATTTCGCGAACGAATGAACTGCTATATTTTATCCGTATTTCTTCTTGACGGCGACCAACCAACCACACTCGCAGAAACATCATTAAAATCACATCAACTGACATATCAATCATCGACCATAGATTAAAAAATATCATCACAGAATAAAAAAAAGGAGACAGGCCAAAAAATACAATCATAAAAAAATATTCTTCAAAACATTTCGTCGACAAAGAATATTTTGTGTGCGCTGGATTTTTTAATACTTTTTTTTATATTTTTATATACAATACGCTTATCTTTTAATCGTCTGTTGTATTTTTCATTTACCTGAAGTTCAAAAGGGGCCATCCTATTGTGTTGGCTTGTAATTTGCAGAGGGAGAGCGACGCGTCTTTCATTCTGCCTAAGATATTTTTGCAGAAACTGAGCGCTGTTAAAATGTGTTTTTTAAGTTTTTTATAGCGCTGTTTTGTTAACGGTTGGTGCTTACGGTCTTTTAAGATTATGGTTTATTAAAATATAGTTGGTTTGTAATAGTTGTCTAGTTGTTTTTAGCTAAACGATTGTTTCTTTATTAACTACCAATCTACCGATAAATGAGGAGTTAAAAAAATGCGGACGAATTATTTTTTCATATAATAATTGTTCTTTTTCATAACTTTAGCAATTATAATATTTTCTCATATTTAGCCTGAATTAATAATTATAATTTTTGATCTTTTATGTCATGTCTACCAGATCTTTCTTAATCTAAGTCTTGCCTTTTTTACTTTTCCAGGAGTTTTAAGGTGAGATACCTCATAGGGCTAGCCACTATTTAAACTCATTACTTTAAAAAATTAAAACGTTTGCTTACATACATTTCGCCGATTGATTTTTATTAATACTGTGTACCCTTAGCACGACTTTTCACTCTTTTACTTTACAGCGTCCTTCCAGTACCTACTTACAGCGTTTCTTGTATGAAAAAATGGGACAACGCCTCTAGTGTGCGAAGAAGAAACTACCTATTTATTTCCTTGAAAATTGTCAATTTGAAATTGTCAAAGTTCCAGTTTACTTTACGTCTCAAATACTGAAAACTCGTGCTAAGGGTAAGTACTGTTCGTAAATAATCTTTAACGCTATGAGGTTAAATAACCTACACTAAATTAACTCATTCTTAACCAATCATAAATAACCATGTCATATTTCCCGCTAATTTTCCAAATCAGGATGCAAAGGTTGCCAGCATAAATAATTTGCTAACGTTCCCCTCTCTAAAGAGACGCTCACTGGCCCACTGTGTACGCACACTGGGCAATTGTGTGCGTGTGTGCAGGAATGTGCATGGCGTATGAAAAGGGGAGTTTGGACGTAGGGATGGGAAAGTGTCGATGTTTTTGAGGAACTTGGATATGATTATTGTTTTGTATGTTTGGTTCTTAGCATTATGTAACTGAGAGAATGAAATGTATTTACGCTAATTCTCTATATTTAGTAAGAAAGTTTTAGTATTTTTACTAAATAATTTGTTAAAGAATTTAAATTAATTTGTTAACAGTCTGACAGTCCCTATTGCCCTGCCCTGGGTGGGACTCATTAGATGATTTCACCACCATAAAAAAAAATATTTCTAATGATCAATTATGTCGAATATTCTACAATTTTTATCGTCTCTGTGATCTTAGTAGACAGTATTTGTTAACATTTTTTTAGCAAAACGACTAAAAAAATAATCAGCAATGAACTTAAATGATTAAACTCAATGTTTAAACTTTGTCTGATATTCTGCAAATTACTTACTTAAAAGTTAAAATCTTAAATATTTACGAGTATTATAATAACTCAAAGGTGACTGACTGACATACTCGTAGTGATCTATCAACGCAAGGCCTAATAACTACTGGACGGATCAGGCTGAAGTTTAGTCGCGGGCAGCTAGTCCACAATAAAACAAGAAAACCCGAAGCGAAAATACTAGCTACGCGCGAAAAATCAATTGTCAAACTCGTAATTGACAGCCAAGAGCGAGTAGGTATATAAAATGAACAAATTGAATTAAGAACACCCCTTTTTGCCGGTCCGCTATTATTTACTGTTTCAGTTTATAGAATTTTGAGTTTTATTGAATGTGAAATATAGATGGTTTTGTGTTGTTACAGAACACGTTTTCATTTTGGTTTTTCTATTTAGTAGTGTTTTGAGATTTTTTATTTTAAGGTTTATTACATTTGGGTCTAGGAAGTGACTAAGTACGTTTAAATGACATCTTTTGACATTTTTAGAATAGAAAACGTCATTTTAAAGTTCGGCCGTTCAGAGAATGCGTTCCTGACAGATCGCGATTGAACTGACGACGTAACTTTGTAATGGCGTTGCATTTACGATAAAAATATTTTTGCTGGTTGTTTACCGTTTTAACAATAATTGATGAGCATTAAAACAACATTATTATATCAATAATCAATGAATGTTATAATTTTATGACAAATACATGTACTAACTGACAGGTGTCAGGAACGCATTCTCTGAACGACCGAACTTTAATGGTTTCTTTATATTCTATTCTTAGCTATACTTTTCCATACAAACCGCCTTTTGCGAATGGGTGTAGAATCAATTCCATCCTATCCCATTTCCTTTAATTTTAATTCTTAAATTGGAATTTTTTTTTAAAATTTCCTATTAGTTCTTTGAAGCTAAGATATTCAGTTTTATGAACCCACGACCTACAACTCGTAAGTCGGGACCGATGCCACTGGGCCGATGCTGCAGTGGGAAAATCATCAAAAGTTTCTTTGGATCTTCTCCTCAAAAGAGATGGAGCTGAAGGGACTGTCAGACTTGTTTACTTAAAATCGCATTATTCGTTCCATTGGCTTTTGTGTTCCAGTGACGCGGTATTCTGCTTACATTGTCCTGTTCCCAGATATCAGTAGCCTAATAAACTTATAAGTATGAGAAGCTGTTGTTGCTTTTTCAATCTATTTCGGCCCGAGATGAACCTCAATAAATTTAGATTTTTTCAAAAAAATACTTACCCGTAACCCTTTCTCAACTCACTTACCTTCTTAAAACTCAAAATTTCATCATTAAACACCCATAGACACGATGGTCTCCTAATTCCATCGCCCTTAAGAAAATATAGCCGGGGTCTAACGCCATACTTTTCAATTAAATTATATTTAGGGAAAGTCCATCAAGTTGGGTAATAACTTGAAAATTATTAGTGAAAATTAATGGGTTGAGGAGGTCAGATTGGCAGGTGGTTCATGTAAGATACTGGTGTTGGTAAGGTACGGTAAGATTGGATGCCATATACCAACTATTAGCCCTACGCTAATACTTAGTTGGTATGTGGCTGGCAGATGATATAATTCTTAAATTTAATAATAATAATATTCCACAACTATCACACAACACCATCTAGTCCCAAGCTAAGCAGAGCTTGTGTTATGGGTACTAGACAACTGATAAACATACTTATATATTTCTAAATACATACATATTATAGATAAATTACACCCAGACACAGAACAAATGATTTTGCTCATCACACAAACATTTGTCCTGGGTGGGAAACGAACCCACAACCTCCGGCATAGCAGTCAGGGTCACTAACCACCAGACCAACAGGCCAGTCGATGGCAGTCAACTATGAGAGATTAGTTATTATAAAATTACTTCCTACACTTTCACATCGTTCCTCGTTACGTTGAGCTCTTTAAGTTACAGGTTGAGCTACACGATAACTGACAAAAATGCTTGCACTGACTGGACAGGTCCACTCAAATCGGTGTGGTTCTTTCTTTAAAAGACCATTTCAGACACCTGCATGGTCTTCGTATGGCTTTAATTGTATAATGTCTGGACTTTAAAAGAGACTGTGACCTCTGAGTTTGTTTCGGATGTTTCTTCTCAGAGTAGTCAGGTATGAAACAGCGGCCTCATCTAGCTTTAAAAAATATCATATTATGACGTGTGCCGAAATTCTTACAGAACCTTTTTTACATCATTCGTTTTGAGATGCTACATTTTATGAGATCGATGTTGCAAGTTAAGTGTTAAGCTTATTCGAGACCAGGGGGATGCTTCAACCAGCCCGCGGGCTGGTTGGAGCATCCCCCTGGTCTCGAATAATTGCAAAAAATGTAAAAAAATTTGAATTTCGCGAAATTCAAATTTTTTTACATTTTTTGCAATTTGCAGGCCAGTGACATGTTGTAACTTTATAAATATTTGTGTTGCGGTAATAACAAGTATAATTTTAAATATAAAAAATATCAAAAAACTCGCTCCATCAGCTCTCACATAGAAAAGGTGCATCATGTTAAAATCTCCGAAATCTAACTACGATGCACCTTCTACTAAAAACGTAAAAAAATTTGAATTTCGCGGGCTACATCGAAGCAATCACCTTAAACCAAAATGAAAAAGAAACCTACATGTCGGTTTTAAAGTATATTAAAGACAAAAGATCCGTAGACGAACTAAAGTCACCGATATAACCCACCGGATTAGCAAGCTGAAGTGGCAATGGGCAGGCCATATTGCTCGCAGAGCAGATGGCCGATGGGGTCGAAAAGTACTAGAGAGGAGACCACGGACTTGGAAGCGCAGCGTAGGACGTCCACCAGCAAGGTGGACAGACGACCTTATAAAGGTCGCCGGAAGACGCTGGATGCAGGTCGCTTCCAACCGGTATATGTGGAAATCAAAAGCTGAGGCCTATGTTCAGCAGTGGACGTCCTACGGCTGAGATGATGATGATGACGATGAAAGACAAAAATGAGAAAGTTTTTATATGGAAAACAGTTTGATTCAAAAAAACACGGTAAAAGTAATTCACCTGCTTAGAAGATTGATTTTCATTTCGACACAAATATTTGTGGGCGCGGCGCACCGGTATTTGATTAGAATTTGATCGTACAATCTGGATTTGTGCCAGTGATATTATGAGGGGGTTTGAAGCCAAGATTCACGAACTTCAAGGTCTTACATAGAAGAAGCGAGAAATTCTTTGATCCAATATTTAAAGGAATGATAGACCTATTCAATTATCATCATTTGCCTGCCTTTTCCCAACTATATATATCGTGGTCGGCTTCCAGTCGAACCAGATGCAGCTGAATATCAGTATTTTACATGAAACGACTGGCTATCGAACCTCCACAACTCAGTAAATGCTGGGCAATACGATGCTACATGGTTGGTTGTCAGACTTTAGAGCTTTTAACTAATTGTAACGACTGTCAAAGATCTACAAATGATAGTCGGAAGTGAGCCCAGTGCGGGCTGCTAGATGTCACATGTCTTCGAAGTTTTGGTTCTAGGACAAGCCGATTTCTTCACGATAATTTCCTTCACCGTTTTGCGGGATGATCCGTCTATCACAGCGAGTTTCCTCCGTGCCTAGGAAAGCACGTAAAGCCGTTGGTTTCGGCTGTCATTTGTAGATCTTTGACAGTCGTTACTGTTAGTCAGAAGCTTTAAAGTCTGACAACCAGTTTTACCATGGGGTATCGTATTACCCAGTTACTGGGTTGTGGAGGTCCGACAGGCAGTCGCTCCATGTAAAATACTGATATCCAGCTGCATCTGGTTCGAATGGGAGCCGACCCCAATATAGTTCGGAAAAGGCAGGCAGATGATGAGATGTTTTGCGGGATGAAATAAATAACACAAAGTCGGCCTGGCAGGCCTGGCAGGGTTCGGATACACGACCTACAAGAGTAAGGTACATTTACAAGAAACAATTACCACAACACACTTAGAACTGCAAATAACCAACTGGAATAAAAGTAAGGAATAAATACAAAGCGCAATGCTCGTAAGTGATACAGAAATAAGTGTGGTTTAAGAAAAGAGAACAAATCCAAAGGAATTGGATTAGTATTGTCTCAAGAAACGGAGAGCACAGGTGGCGCTGTAGTTGCAATGTAGCTGTAGGTCGATGATTTTATTTTTACCCGACTACGGCAAAGCCAAAAGGAGGGTTATGATTTTGGCCGGTATGTATGTTTGTATGCATGTTTGTTTCTCCCCTCATAACTTCTAAACTACTCATCATGACATGACAAATGAGGTGTCGTTAGAAGCGTCTCAGTTGATCGCTGGTTATAGGGTAGGTGACGTGTCACCAAATTTAATATGGCGCCCTCTAGGGGGTGTAAAGTCGTAACCGAAAAAAAAATATTTTCGCACAGTATCGACATGGGTATCAAATTAAAGGGCTTGATGTGCACATTTGAAATATATACATACATTTTATAGCTTATAAAAGCAATTTTTCCTGTTTCTAACAGTGTCAAGATGGTTTTCAAATAAAAAAGGCTGAATGACTACAGGTGAAATTCACTTACTACTTTGCTTTTATTATAATAGAAGTAACCCCAAACTAGTGTAAATAAAAAATAAGTTAAAAATAACTAAAACGCGACTACAAAAAAAACGTGCACTGAAAAGTATAAGGGTTACACCACATCTGGAGACACGGAATCGCCTTTTTCCGTCGCCGGGCGCTGTCGCATTGTCTCGGTCTAGCAAATGGCAGTTCTAAGCGACAGAAAGAGAAAGGGCAACGGAAAAAGGCGATTCCGTGCTGCCAGATATGGTTCAACCCTAAAACAAGAACAATATTCCTTTGACCGATATCGTGCTAATCGTAGTCGTGTGCCACCAACCTACTGAAGATTGTGTGAACCAACCGCAGTTTACCGCCCCTGTACTCTCGCTACCAGCACTTTGAGTTTTTTTTTTCAGTTATTTCGTTAGTTTTATGGCACAATAATAAATCTAACAAACCTGCATTCTTTGTTTACATCAAATATTTTTAAACATTGTCAGCAAACAAAAACATTAGTTCCGTTTCAAGACGTTCTGGCCAAGCTGTAAGTTGGTAATCTAAATTGGCATAAAAACTAACAAATAAGCTCAGATCAAAGAAATAGGCAGATAGAACGCTCAGGCAACGCGAGTGTCTCCACCAAAGTTAATACAAAATCAAAATCGAATACAAAGTCGCGACAGTACCAGGCTACGCGTCGTACCAAGCTGCGCGTCGTTGTTGTTTTTTGCAGTTGTTCTCAAAAACAAAGAAAATATTATGGAATGTAATTCAATTTGATTTTGTATTAACTTTGGTGGAGACACTCGCGTATTCTGAGCGTTCTATCTGCCGATTTCTTTGATCTGAGCAAATAAGTAACTAAAACGCTAAAAAATCTTCTCCAAACTCCAACAAAATCATTAGACAGTACTAAATCACTACAAAACGTTAGTCATTAAGTATAAATTGAGCCTAACTATGAAATTAATTATCCTAATAATTGTTCCAAGGAGGTTCATACCACTTAGAGTTGTCAGCCATCTTGATTTATACGTCAAATAAGTTAGACTTCTGATTTTGCTAAAATGTAACTTAGTTGGCGGTTTTTGGAGTATGTGAAATACCATTTTTGAATAAGCAAGGACTTTTTACGTAATCTTTATAATGATTAAATAAGTTTTACGGCAAAAAATATGTGTTATACACTATTTTGACAGGTTGACAGATGCCACTGTATTTTTCATATTTAAGCTTTAAATTAATTTGATAATCGGGAAATGAAAAATAAATTTTGTTCTGCTTGCAAGAGCGACTTACAAATGCCACTAGTATCTAATTTGTACACTAAGATTTGGTGTACTAATTATTTTATTTTTCTTAACTTCGTAACACTGAGACCTAAAATCATAACTGGTGGCCTACCACTGCTGTGGCTGTGGGAAAGAGATGGCGCTAGACGACTTGTAGTATAGCTCTGTCTCTTTCCCACAGCCTAAACTGGATCACGTTAAGACGCTCGTGGTAAGGCCTCTGTTCCGTGACATTTCTGTATTTAACTTCTACATAATAACTTGGCCACTTTTTGCATATTTACTTAAACTTCTCAACAATTATATTTTATTCCAGCTTTATTACTAAGAACAACTACAGTTCCAATTTAAATGAAAACAACACAAAAAAAAAAAACAAATTTTTAAACATATTTTACCCTCTTTTAAAATATCTTTGGCGTAAAGAAAAAAATTGACATTTTAATTTTATCGACATAGCCCTTGTCACGTCACTAGCCGGGCACAGACGTCCCTATCGATCCAGCATCCGTGAGGTACCTCTACGCTATCGGCCAATGACCCCGTGACCCATTGTATTATTACGCCTCTTAAAAATTAAATATAGGCACAGTAACTTTCAACAGAGAGTGAATACTATCACAATTTCAAAATACAACAATGAAAAAAATTTTTGAAATAAATATTGATACTTTTAATGTTTCTGTAATTTTTTTTCTAGATTTTTCATTTTTAAATTAACCTCCAAAAAGACAACGCAATAATTAAAGATCGTACGTTTTTTCAAACTAAACTATAAAAATAGAACACAATAATTATTTTTGCATTATGTCAAAGATCACTATTTTTGCATTACATTTGCAAAAGATAATTATTTGCAAAAGATAATTATTTTTGCATTATGTCAAACAGCTGTCAATGTCACATATTGATTTCTTTTTCATTCCAAACTACAGAGTCAATGGCATATGCCCAATATAAAATAATACATTTATCAAGCTATGAAATTAGTAATTGTTCTATACATCATCATCATCAACAGCCGGAGGAAGTCCACTGCTGAACATAGGCCTCCCCCTTAGACCGCCACGCCGAACGACAATTCGCCACTTGCATCCATCGGCTGCCCGCGACCCTCACGATGTCGTCGGTCCACCTAGTGGGAGGCCTGCCTACGCTGCGTTTTTCGGTCCGTGGTCGCCACTCGAGAACTTTTCTTCCCCATCGGTTGTCAGTTCTACGAGCGATGTGGCCTGCCCATTGCCACTTCAACTTGCAAATTTTATGAGCTATGTCGGTGACTTTGGTTCTTCGCCGAATATCCATGTTCCGGATTTTATCCCGCAAAGAAACTCCGAGCATAGCTCTCTCCATTGCTCGTTGAGTGACTCTTAGTCTCTCTAAGAGGCCAGCAGTCAAGGACCACGTTTCGGAGCCATATATCATCACTGGCAACACACACTGGTCAAACACCCTTGTCTTGAGACACTGTGGGGTTCTCGATGAGAAGATATCACGTAGCTTCCCAAACGCTGCCCATCCGAGTTGGATTCTTCGGGCGACCTCTTTCTCGAAGTTGGACCTACCTAACTGAACAATCTGTCCAAGGTAAGTATAATGGTCTACAACTTCGAGAGTATCGCTCCCACCCAACAACAACATTGTTCTATACACTTCAGAAATATTCATCTATTGATATAAATTATTTTTGGACCCCACGCAGGTATGACCTATGAATGTTCTGGGCAATTTTGGTCTATTTTAGGAACATAGACGGTGTGACCTCTATGAGCTAGTGAAAACTCGCGAAAACTCGTGAAAACTCGCGTTGAGGGTAAGGAATTAAATTATAATTCAGTTTAAGTAACATATTTATTGATTCTTCTTACTTAAAAAATATGTTAAGTACTAAAATACTTGTAAATGTCCCAATTCATATTTTAGTCAAGTTAAAATCGGACACTGACTTGAAATTTGCAAAAAACATAAGCAAATTAAAATTTTGCGGGTTTCCTCTTCGGGAGTTTTAGTCAGTCTCATTCGACAATTACCCCAAAAAAAAAGTAAGTAAGGCAAAGAAAACAAACAGTTTCCGCCACGAATATGAAAAGGAAAAAGTTGCGATTATTTTTATATGGTAATACCAATATATTCTTTATGGAATATTTTATGTAAAACTGCCATAGATTGATGGTTATTGAATAAATGGCTGTCGCATCCCCCTTGCTGTGTTGTGCAGGTATTTTCAAAAGGGGTAAGCTGAGTTGTAAGTAAGTGTATTCGCACTTTAAGAGGGTCTTATAGCAGTTTCATTTTGTCTGTTACATAATAAATAGATCAATTTTTGTTTTTTTTTTATTCATTTAACAGAATATTCAGTTAACACAGCGCCATTAATTTATTTATCTACTCTCATATCGTAAAATTCGAAATACAATTCGACTCAAAGCGAGTTTATAATGACATACTTTGTACCATAGAGTATTATAATGATATTAAAAATTAAATTATAACACTGTTTCTATAACAAAACAATGTTATAATTTTTTTTTCATTATGATACAGATTACTAATCATAGAAACATCTATTTAATTTTTTATCTGTGGCTGCGCGCTTTAAATGGGAATGCTGGAATTTTGACGTTTGTATTTCGGTGGATGAATATTAGTCATATTAGTGTTAATTAATTTTTATATTTTATTTGATATGATCGTGTTCAATGAGAGTAGATAAAGTAGTGTATGAAACTGTACATAACTAGGTATTATACCACTCGTGTGATACTATTAAAAAACTCGTGTATAATACCCCTCATTATGTGCCAGTTACATAAACTACTATTATGCCATCCTAACTTAGGTATTACTGATGTATTTTATATTTATCTTTCATAATTATATTTCAATTTTAAAAAATTACTTACTAAAATTTGAACGTAAGTTTGTTATAATCTTTTCACCCCTTAATCACCTATCAAGTACCTAAGCCTATAGTCAATCAATCAAATCATTTATTATAAGTAGACCAGTTACAGGCACTTTTGAATTGTCAAAAGATATAAAAGCAAATAATGTACTACAAAATTATGGTGGGAGTACTTTATCGATGAGATGTCCTATGCATAGTCTTGGACCTCGGATAAAACCAACATAAATGTGGAAGTACAAAGTTGCCTTATGAAAAAGTTTTATCCTTTTGAAATATTAACTAAGTTGCTTCTAACGGCACCTGTCTTTATTGATAACGATGTGTTTTATTCATAGTCCGGAACACGGCAAAATGTCGGACAACATTTACGAGCAGTTTTATTTTATTCTAATAAGTTTGGAATTGATATGAAGGGAGTGAATGAAGTGTGATACAGAATAAGCGTGAAATCTACTAAACATTTTGTTGTATTACCTAATAATAATTTAATTTTAACAACTAACTAAAAAAATAGGTTAAAGTAACAATAGCTCTATTCTATTTAGATTACATTTTTAACAATGTACAATCGACCAAGTGGAATTATGACCCACCATAAGCTTATTTTCCCAGTGACATTCAAATACAATTAGGTTTACATTCGCGTAAACATACATATCCATGGTAACGACTTTGATCTTTGTTAATTTGACGGATTCAAACGATTTATTGTCAAAATGGGTCATGATTCCACTTTGTCGATTGTACCTAATGAAAATATAATCATGAAAATTAAAAATCTCTACTACATAAAAATAAGTCGGGTTTTCCTTCCTGACGCTATAACTCCAGAACGCACGAACCGATTTCCACGGTTTTGCATTCGTTGGAAAGGTCTCGAGCTCCGTGAGGTTTATAGCAAAGAATTTCAGAAATTCAGGAAAAATTTCGGTGGCGAAACGGAGTTCGCCGGGTTTGCTAATTATACTATAATTAAGTACCTTTGGACTTTCTATCCCTCTGATATAATATTCTATTCTACCTCACTTCTCATATTCTACTAGGTGCTCAGATAACCCATTTAGTTAAAATAGAAATAGCTGTGGTCGATACTTCTGTTCTAATTTTAGAACAGACTGACCACCTCTTTTGACAAGGTGATTTAAAAAGGTTTATTTAGATTTTAGACTATACAGGGTGAACTTTTCAACTGGGTGTGGATGCCTGCTATTTTTGAAACTATGAGGAACATCGAAAAATGTTGAAAGGAGTCTCGAGGCAGATTTTGACAAAAACTAAAACTGCATCATTGGATTTTAGAAATTTTAATAATCCTGGCTAGGAATCGAACTCACTGATTTTGGTACACTAAACATACACTGTAGACTAGCTTTAACCCGTGGAGTTGCCCGCGGAAGTTTGACAATTATTATCCTATGGGAACGTTTTACTGAGATAAAAAGTATCCTATGTTTTAATTCGCGGACTAATTATCCATGTAACAAATTTTCATCCAAATTAGTTTATTAGTTGTTGTGTGAAAGAGTCATCATCAGCCTATGATGTTCCCACTGCTGGGACACAGGCCTCCTCTCTGTGAGAGGGAATGGGCCATAATCTACCACGTGGGTCCAGTGCGGGTTGGTAGATGTCACATGTCTTCGAATTTTTGATTCTAGGACACGCCGGTTTCGTCACGATGATTTCCTTCACCGTTTTGAGAGCAGTGGTGATGAAATAAATTACACAAAGTAATACGCCTGGCGGGGTTCAAACCCACGACCTACAACTCGTAAGTCGGGACCGATACCACTAGGCCACCACTGCTCCAAAAGAGCAGCTACTACCAAAAAGTAACAAACGTTAATAAATTCATCCTCACATTTTTTTTATAATCATTTCATACTTCAATAATTATCACCATAATATCGATATTTTTGAAATATCAAGAATGATACCTACATTATCTAAATAAAGGAAGAAGTTATTTTTAGATTCTCCAACTTTAGAAATTAAAATTGATATTTTATAAAAGCCTCTTTGATTTCAAATTCAAAAGTTATTTTTAGGTTTCCGAGGTTCAGAATTCCACTTCGTAAAATATTATCGGCCTTAAACAACTTAAACATTTGTTAAACACTTGTCTAAAAAAAGTGTGACTGCAAAACGGACCTTATTTCAACGTCATAATCTGACATTTTTTTAGAAGTGTTCAACGGACGTTCAAAAGTTTTTGTGATACGACGCCGACGGTATTTGTATTTTAGTATTAAAGATTCTCTATAGATTTTTGTAAGTATATTACTTACACATAACTCCATTATTATAAGAGTACCTAGGTCTTTAACAATTCTCATTACTCAGGTATTTTCTTACCATGGGGTTATCGTATTGCCCAGTTACTGTGTTGTGGAGGTCCGATAGGCTCTCTAGTCGCTCCATGTAAAATACTGATATTCAGCTGCATCTGGTTCGACTGGAAGCCGACCACAATATAGTTGGGAAAAGGCAGGCAGATGATGTCTCAGGAACTTTCTTTATTTTATCACATGTGAATTTACGATTTAACAGGAGTTTTTTTGTGTTCATTTAATTTTGAAAAGGTCAGTTAAAGGTGAAGTTAACCTTTTCAACTTATTTAATTTCAAGTTGAAGTGTATTTCTTGGTATTAAGTCTTATGAGGAAAAGTCAAGCAAATACCTATTTTTTTAACGTAATAGTCTATCATCAAATGAGTATCCCACCCAGGGCCGGGTGGGAGGGACTGTCAGACTTGTACTGACTAAAATCCACGGTGTCCTTCAATAGCCCTTTATGTTCACGTTATTAAGGAAATATCCTTAGTTAACGAAATGTCAATTTAACCACGTGGGCTCTTAATTAGACCCGACTCTCCACCATCCAGAAAACTTTTAAAATTAAAAAAATATCAAAACTTCTTTTGAAATCGGATCATGGTTTCCTGAACATCGTTACTGGTAGTTAGAAACCCAGTTTCCTGAAAAGCAATCTTACTAATGGATATCTTAGTACCCAGTTGTTAAGTTGTAGAGGTTAAATTGGTATTTACTCTATTAAACTATAATGAACTGCCACCGCTTAGCCTAGAACTCTAAATCCTAACTTAGTTGGCAGATGTGTAAAAAAGGATTTGTAATATTGTGGCGATCTCAAAAGTGTGTCCATGGAGTTTCTTGCCCGTTCTTCTCCATAGAGATCTACTTCTTCGAATGGGCATCTACGGTACTTTCACAGTTTTCATGTCTTGTGACTGGGACTGTAGCATCATAACTTTACAGGTAGTATTTAATTATATTTTTTATGTCTTTAACAATTAAAAAGTGCCTGTAACTGATCTACTTGAAATAAATGCTTTTGATTTGATTTGACATGGCTAAGCAGGCACCATTTCATCATTTTCTAATTAATCTGCCTTCAGGCACAAAATAATTATGATAAAGACTTTCATATTACTTAAATAATTAGCCTGTGAAAGGGAGTGGGCTGTAATCCACCACAGGGGCCCAATTTGAGTTGGTATATGTCATAATTATGTCTTTGATTTTTTTGGTTTTAAGACAAATGTGGTTTCGTCTTGGGTTATTCCTTGGCCGTCATAAAAGTATAAATTATATATAAATGTTTATATATAATTATATATAAATTATATGGGCTCGCTATAATTATACCCGCATGGTCCTTGTTTAACCTGAACAAAACAATGTCTAGACTTTAAAAGAGACTGTGACCTCTGAGTTTGTTTCGGCTGTTTCTTCTCAGAGTAGTCAGGTACGAAACACCGGCCCCATCTAGCTTTAAAAATATTAATTGTGATGTGTAAAAGTGTTTTTATAACCAACTTACAAAATAAATATCATTTATCATGATTATAAATTACTCAAAGTAATGCACCTGGCCGGATTTGAACCCAGACTACTCGTAGGACGATGCCATTAGGTGCCTATATGCCCCCACTGTTCCCACCTGAAGCCATTTATTCCAAACCAAAGCACTTCGAATATAAATCGATCATATCTAAGCCTGAACGACAAACTTAGAAAATTATGAGTTCCCGCCCAGGACTTGAATTATTGGTTTCATTAAGTCTGCCCGGAAACTTATTACTTATCCTGCTACCTAGAGACAGAGGCCTAACCGGCAATATTGCCGCTATATTTGGCCAAAAATCTTATTGCTTGTGTTATTTTCCTGTCTTTGCCAGAAATTGGAAGAAATGGAAGCCTTTCTAAAGCCATGAAAGGCCTTCAACGAAATTATTCGCATAAAATTTCACTGAAATCGCCTTTAAACTCCTGTCATTATATACGAGAGATCTTAGCACGTGTACAAATCATGGCGGCGAATACATCATGCCAGTACTTAATTTCCTGTCACCAAAACGTTAGCAAACTGACAATTCGCGAAGTACCTAATGGCTGCCACAGCGCGAGCAATCTACCAAGTTTGCCATTGGCGCGAGAATACAGCCTCCATTGTATCCCCTCCATTAGGCAAAATATGGACGCCGCCAGTATTGCCTATAGTCGAAATAGTTGCCAGCCTAAAAACCTAAAGAATCACCTTCAGTCGATCCCTCAAACGGAAAGACAGGCGGCCTATTTTCTGATCAGGATCAGCGCAAAAATCGTAGCGAGATTTAATACTAATTCTCCAACATCGCAAGACTCATAAAAGCAGCAAGTAACAGAACCTTTCAGGGTATAATAAACCTTACTATCTTCAGAATAAAGTCGCCTTTTGTACGGGTAGTCGGAGAGGAGTAGATGCTATTTTTACTCCCCTCGCATCTGCACCGAAATCGATAATCATTGCACGTGTTTTAAAATAATGGAGATTCGGAATTGTGGTGGTTTTGAGGTAAACAACAAAATCTCTGAAACAAACATTAGGATTAATGCACTTACCTTTGATGACCAGCTTGGCAGCTTCCACCGACCACAGGAAAAAAACGGAAAGAAAAAATAAAATAAAACAAACATAAAAATAAGGAAAAAAACAGAATTTAATGTTGCAAAAATATAACAAACAAAACGCAGGTGTAGGAAGGCGGAAGAAGATAATATAGGAAATTAAAAATTTGCGAAATATCGGGAAATGAAAAGAAAAACGCGATACGCGCGCCTTTGGCGAAGGTAGTGGCGCTCTGGACCAAAGCCTTCGGGGGCACGTTTATATACCCTGCCGCGGGTGGAAGAGGTAAGGGGGCAGCGGCCATCTTGGCTGTTGCCATGGCAACAAGGAGATGGCCTATTACGGGAGGGTGGCGCAGATTAGGCGTACGATCAGCACCCAAAGCTTATGAGATGATATTAAAAAAATAATTTCTTCCTGTTTAACAATAAATTAATTTGTGTTAATCCATGTGATTTAATTAATGAGAATTTCGGGTATTTTTTTGTTCATTTTCTGGGGTTTTTTCCGTTAATTATTTTGCCCTGATTAGTGAATATTCTTATTTAGGTGAAAGTTTGATTAAATTAGGTTAAGCGGTTCCCGAGATTAGTCTTTACAAACGGGGTAATCTTGAGTAAATGAGGAAGTTTTTTTTCTGTTATTTGGATTAAAACATTATTTATGCTTAGGTTTTTCTTTTAATTTAACGAAAAATACACAATATTTTGGAAAAAATTTGGACCATGCTGGGCGCCAACTTATTTTTCTTCCTTACTGTTTATTAAAACGAATATTTTTAATTATTTTTTCTGCTTATAAGACTAGAAGTAATATTTGAACCTAGTCATTATTTCCAACACTAGTTTATTAATCTGAGAAGGAAATCATGGTCAGGGTGTCGAATAAGTTTAGAAATACCGTTGTAATTTTGTACCACGTTGGGCGCCAGTTTCGCCAAATAAGATAATTAGCTTATTGATGTCAAACTATTAGCACATCTTACTAATGATGGGTTGTATATACTCTTTCATTAATCGATCAAGTTAGTAATTAGTAAATAAGGCATAAGTGTAAGTACTAACCAATAAAAAAAAAACACGAAAACAGAGGTATAAATACGAGTTTGCGAGGTAAACTAATTACTTTAATTTTAAATTTGAAAGGAAATACTACTTTCCCACTAAATTTTTTGTCTAGCGCCAGTATTTACTAAGTTATGGACTTTACATATGGCGCGATGCGATGCGATTCGACTGCGATTTCAACGACAAGTGAAAATCAACCTTGCTACTTAGAAATAATTACACAATTCGAATGACTTGACGTCGTCGTGGCGATCGCGTTTTGTTTTTCATTTACCCGTAGATAACAACGTGTTTTATGTCATATGTCGTAGTGGTAAGGTTGATTTTCACTTGTAGTTGGAATCGGTTGAATTACAATTGCGTCGCGCCATGGGTCAACCGTCAAGTCTCTAGTGAGCTCGATCTCTCTTAGGTGTCATTTCTGATTCAACAAACATAATGTTATACTAAAAAACATACCTACTTATTATTTTTTACCTGTTGATAAGGAAAATTATCTTATTGTGTAAGTATGATAATAATTTAAAAACATTTTTAATTTCAATAAAACTATTACAGTGACTCGTAAAATTAATTAAACTATAAAACAAGTTTGTTTTGCTGCCATTACTCTTTGCTACGTCCGTTTCAACCCTCCGTTCACTCACACAAATAAAAAATTGCACACAACCCCAAATACAGGCCTATGAATACGGCACACTAACTCAGAACATGTTGCTTTCCAATTACAAACACAGATGGCGTTGTCCTCAAGAAAGGCAAAGGAACGCCCGATTCTGTGTTTAACTGTGTCTCTCCGTGTCTCAGTTAAAATGCTCTATTGTTTCACACACAGGATGCTATATCGACGAATACAGCTGTCCCTTTCACGCACTATAGATTTACATGCGCCATCTCGCTCGGTTGCATAGCGGTTGACAGATGTAAATTCGCAGGAAAAAAATTGATTTTCGTCTCGTCATTGCAATTTTGTTTTTGAGAAAAATGATTTTGATGACTTTTTTGGTATTTTTTGCTCGTTTTTTATAGTTTTAGAATATAGAAATTACCTGTATTGTTAAACGTGTGTCTAAATTCATTTCGCGTTCAAAGAATTTTCCTTTTTCAATAGCGAAGCAAAACGATTCACCTATTTCAGTAGTCTACAGCCTTAAATATTTAACCAATGTTATTCCTTGATGTTTTTGCCAAACTAAATATTAACTCTACCTGTATCACTTTAAAGTCGAAATTGAGTTGCACGTGCCAATTTTTGTAGCATTGTAACTTTCTGCCCGCGCTGAATATTTTATTACGGTTGTAGTTCGTGCTATTGGATTTTAGATGGCGTTGGTGAGGCATTTAATTAATTAATTCCTTTTCCTCAGTCTTAATGATCTAAAACGCTGCATAAGATAAGCAAAATATTTCGCTTCTTCGATATAATAATGAAACTGCAAGTTTAGCCCAACGAGAATAATTTAAGGTTTCGCTACTCGATACTAGATGGCGCTAGTTGAGTTTGAGTTCCTTTTTTTACCGTGTTATTCATAGATTTTTTTTATCTAATAATTGCAATTTTAAGCATTGTTTCAGGTATACCAGGTGGACCTGGAAATCGAACACCAAGTATTACAAGGGATATTGTTTTGCCCAGTACCTACCTACATACTGTGTTGTGGGCACAATGAAAGTATTTTCAAAATGCTTTGCACGAGGTGGGATGTTCACCGGAATCTATGACAGAGAACCCTGTTAGCTCCATCTGAACAAAAAATGTAGACAGGGCTTTTTTATTGGTGTGTAAAAACCAAATTTCTTTCCTTGGGTGGAGCGGTACGGACTGTTGTTTGGGACAAGTCCACACTATTCCCAAACCACTGCAACTTCCCTCAATAAGAAGTAAATTTAATTATTGACGACTGCCAAAGATATTCAAATGACAGTCGGGATCAACAGCTTACGTGCTCTCTCTAAGGAGTGCTCTCTACACGGAGGAAACTTGCTATGATAGATGCTCACCTACCTATCCACAGACCAACCTAGGTTAACGCAGCATGATAAACAGTATATTCTTTCTATTAATAAGTGTTTTTTTATTTTTTTTTATTTAATGCTAGGTTCGCGTTTTGACCTCTATCTCCCCTGATGGCAAGCGAAGATGTGGTCGACGGTGAAGCACGCTTGCCTAGAAGTAACCTGTTCACTCTTGACTTGAAGACCACAAGGTTATAGCTGTCGGGAAATACAGATGTAGAGAGATGCAGGGAATTCCACTTCTTAGCTAGTTTTTTAGCTTAGTTTTCGCCCGCCCTTATGAGGAAACAGAAAGGACTGGAGAGTTGAAAAATAGGAATTTGTAAAATCCATTGCTGTTACGCAGTGCCCACAACAGAGTTACAGAGCGCGATAGAGAGAACAGCAGCTTGGACCGAAAATAGCTTATTAAATGGCACAAAATCAAATTCGTTGTCCCCTATTACTCCTCCAAAACTTAACCGATTTCCTACTTTGTTTTAAAAAAATAGAGAAAGGCATCGACGTGTTCTTGTGTTTTCCTTTTTTTAAAATCTGGGTTTTCTGGAATTTGAACACAGCGGAAAATCTGGCCGTTTTTTATAGGATTTTGAATGTTCATATCTCTTGTTACTATTAATTATGGAAAAAAGGAAAACATAGACACATGCCAATAGTGGTCATAGATTTTTTGTAAAAAAAAATATTGCTCTCCTGGCATTACCCAGGGAGAAAACAGGGGACTACGTTTGTAGGTATGGAAAAACAGCCGTGGTGTTTCCTCTTAATGAAGAGGCCATAATAATATTACCGTGTAAATAGAATGATCGGCCATCCACAGACCTACATCGACCATCGTAAATAAACCTTCGACTTACAAAATAATTATACACCATGTCCTACAAATAAATGTCTTGTCTTGGCCTCTTTATTCCATTAATAAATAATATCGACGCTGAAAAGCGATGATGCCGTATCTCGCAAAATAGGATTTTTTTTTCAGAAAAAAATACTGCGTCGGACAGTCTAACCCATTGTTTTCCAAGGAGGTTTTTTTTTACGATGCGACGTGGTCTTTTTCTTAACTCTTTTAAGAAAACATACTTCAAAATGCTGTAAGCCATAAACTCAGCTATTTTGCAAAAACAAATAGATACAACAAAATCAACATCATAATTGTTGTCTAAAGTTTTAATATTATTTTGTAACTACCAAGATACAGCAATATTGATGAATCAAATTGAAATACCAATTGCTGTAACTCGCAAAAACTCAAGTAATACCAACTTTAGAACACTAACTTTAGTGTTATCTAATCTAATATCTTTAAACGAGCAATTCTTGTATAATTATTTATTTACCTACATACATATAATCAGGATCTCGGAAACGGCTCCAAGGATTTTCATGAAAGTTACAGATTAGGGGTTTTTCGGCACAAGGAATCGATTTATCAAGGTCCCAAGTTCGAGAAAAGCTTCCCAAGCTCGGTTAACCAGATAGTTATTTTTTTATTATAAGATATATATATTCCAAAAATAACCTCTCGATTTCAGCTAGTTTACGAGAATAGTTTTTTGACTCTGGTGTGAAGTTCCACTTTTCGAGCTACTACAAGATTGCTTCCTTGCGTCGATATACATTCAATTAAAAAAAGAATCAGACACCTAAAAAAAGTTTTCTCATCAAGTTTATTAACAATGCGTTTATTATAAACGTTGCAACTGTTCCGTAAACTCATAAACACTTGATGTAGGTACCTACATACTTGCATGTGAGCGGCCATTTTGAATTTTTTCCTGCATTCCCACATACAGGTGGATATTAAAAAACTTAAGCGTCTGTTGTTACGATTGGGGTTCCGTATGCACACATCACTCTGGTCCTTATAACGTGGTAAAATCAACAATGAGTCCTCCCACCCTGGGCTGGGCAAGAGGGACTATTAGACTTGTGGGTACTGACTAAAATCCACGGTGTCCTTCAATAACGTTCCGGGGTCACGGTAAGTAAATAAGTCCCGCGACCCCAGCAGGCTTTGGCCCTCCGAGAGGGGGCCCGGTCATCATGCTGACGCTCTTTGAGGCGCGCGTGGAACACGACGTGCCGTCGACCTGGGCATAGTCCATGGTCTGCCGGCGAGTTGCCCTTTATTCGCTGTCCACATGACACATACTTGCGGAAAATTCACATAGACACTAGGTTCTTTCTTCAAAAGACCATGGTTCTCATATAATTGATCAATTCAAATTGTCTGGACTTTAAAAGAGACTGTAGCCTCTGAGTTTGTTTCGGCTGTTTCTTCTCAGAGTAGTCAGGTACGAAACTTCGGCCTCTCTGTGCCTAAATAGGTCTTTTTTTTGACGTGTAAAAGAGTTTGCCAAAACCAATTTACTGAATAAATATCATTTATGAAAAGTCAAATGCGGGCGAGTGGCGCTAGTAATTGCTCGTCGCACTTTCAAACTCACTTATAGCCCGGCGATAAAACTATCGAAACTACACTCGCTTCCCGCTGATCGCCAACTCTTTTATAGTTTCTTAGTTCGACTCGTTCATCTTCGGTGGTCGTACCACTGCCTGTAGAATGTACTATAAAATTCTGCTACAAGTTCATGCTACAAGTTTGATTCGCCTAGAGTCGGTTCTTCAAAGAAAGTTCTAAGTTTCAATATCTACGTTAAACCATTATTTCACTATCATATTTTTTTTAATTCGATGTATACAACGTTCGATATACCTTAATAACGTGTAACGTTAATAGCTCAAAACCTCTCGTGGGGTAACTCAGCCCATGTTACTGAACAATGTTTGTTCTAAGACTTTTGAAAACTCGCAAAAAAAAAATGGTTCTTCATACAAAATGAGAAATGGATCGGGCCCATCAGTATAAAATATAACTTTCTAAATTAATAGTGGTTCCTGTGATAGCGCGTTAAAGCAAATATACAAACTCTTCAGCTTTGTAATATTAGTATCGATGCGAAAGTTTTGATTTTTGGATGAATTTTTGTTGCTCAATCACTGCAAAACGGCTAAACAGATCTAAATAAAATAAATACGGAGATGGCTTGTTGTCTTGAATAACACAGAAGATACTATACATAATTATAATGCCCTGCCAGTAATTTTTAGAGTACGGTTGTTCGCAAAAAAACCCGACTCACGCTTGACCACACACGAAATGAAGTCCAGAAACTCATAACAGAGATAACTAAAAACAAACGGAAATAAAAAAAAACCGGATAGGCATAATATACCATTGTGAGGAACGTAATGAAAAGCAGGCGCCAAATAGTTTTGTGAAATTTTCTGTTTTTTCTACACAACTTTGAAACAAGGCTGTATTCAGTGCTTATAGTGTAGTTTACATTGTACACTAATATTACAATTTTTATTATTTTATTATTCTGTAAAATCATCAAATGAGTCCTCGAGGTAGGGACTGTCAAGTTTACTGACTAAAATCCACCAGTGTTCCTTCCTATGCCCTTTACGTTCCGGGGCCACGTTATCCTGGGTTGAGAAAAAACCCGTGACCCCAGGCTTTTGGCTCGACGCGCCACCGACCCGGGCTTGGTCCTAGGTCGGACGGCGAGCTACCCATCTGCTGATCAGAGGGTCACGCGTTGGAGCATCCACACGACAGGCTATTCGCATACGTGCAAAGAGACCACTTAGGCAAACAGTGCCTAAGGAAGAGTTTTTTCCCGAAAAACTGGTCTTGCCCCCGGACGTATCCGAGAGGGAAATCCAGTCCACGGGCGCACGTGGAGGTTTCCTGTCGTAGCACCCCACACTAATATTAAAGGTAATAAGAAAGATTTGTATTTTTGTGTATTTGTTTGCAATGAATAAACTCAAAAACGACTGTGCCTATTACATGAAACTCGAAATTGGGGCCTTGTAACGCCTCTAAAATCATACGGACGGCGACAGAGTGTCTTTTTTTTAAAATACCTATTTGTTTAGACAATATTGGTTTACGTTTAAAAATACAAAAGTAAAAGTATTTTTGAAAAATAGTCCTACTAATATTATAAATGCGAAAGTTTGTGAGGATGTATCATGTGAGTTATGTGTATGTTACTACTTTATGTTTGTTACTCTTTCACAAAAAAAAAGTAATGAAATAAATTACACGAAGTAATGCGCCTGGCGGGGTTCGAACCCACGACCTACATCGTAAGTCGGGACCGATACCACTGGGCCACTTGTTCTTGACAAATGACTGATTATGATCATTTTAAATTAACATTATAATTTCTAAACGAACTGCCCTGCACACACCCTTACGCAACCAGTTATTTTCAATTTCCTAACGCAACAACAACAATGCACTAAACTGCTGCTGACCGTACGCCACGCTCAACAGTTATCGTTTTGTGTCTAACCGTACCTTCGCTCTGTTAATGAACATTTTTGTGCATACTTTACTGTACAAAGGCAGGCGGGAGTGGATTCAGTTGGAAAATTATTGAAGATAAAGATCAGTTTATTTGTTAAACATGTGTAACATGATACATAGATCATGCACATTTAGATGGTAAAACATTTTAACAGAACCAACATGTTTTGCCTCACTCGGCGTACAAATATTAGAAAGTTATAAGTCAATATTATGGTAAACACAAGGAAAAAAAATATTATAAGAAAACATTTAAAATTTATCATATAAAAAAATCAATTATGGTATAATAACATTTATCATCCAGTAGGTTTTTTAACCTTTTCTTAAATAAATTGAGATTCAAATCTTTAATGGAATTTGGAATATTATTATAAATTAAGGGTGCCATGCATACAACACTTTTTTTGAGGAGTGCTGTTTTGGCCGAGTGTGTCTGCACCCAAAGTATATATTATTTATTTTTCACCTAACTTATCTAGCGAAATATGGGTGCCCTATTAGATACACCTCTGGCTTATCCTTTTAGGGAATACAGACTTGATAGTGTATTGGATTTTTCCTTGGAAACGAAATGTCCCGAGTAGATCAAAGCTGCAGGCTGGTGGCAGTAATTCCTTCATTTTACCTGGGTTTATTAACAATTTTTTTCATACTTAAATTATTATGAGAAAAAAAAATAGCAGAGGTGGAAAATAAAAATAAAAGAATAATCGAAATTGGTGCAGTCTTTCGAAAGTTATGCGCGTACAGACAAACTTGAAAATGAAACTATAGGTCTAGTATAGGAGTCTAGTTATTTTTGAAGGCTTTATTTGTGTCCACTATTTATCGAAGTAATGTATGAATAATAATGTAGTGGTTATGGAAACTGATCCTCTCTTTCTGTAGGCAGTAATTAATAATGTTACAATATATAAGAAAAAAAAAACACTTTTCTCATTTTATTTTATTAAAAAAATTCCGTAATAAAATATTTACAATAACTATCAAAACATTATGACTTTGGGATTGTACAATGATGATCTATGTAATTTTATACAGGGTGTTTTTGAAATCGTGGGCAATATTTTAGCGGCTTGTAGTACTTGTGAAAATGTTCAATTCTATGGGACCAAACAATAAAAAAAAACTAAAATCATTATTTTTCCATATATCTTTTCGAGTTATGAACACCATAAATGTATGGAGGAGCTAATTTTAGTTTCGAACAAAATAGTTCATTGGTTAAGTTTCCCACAGTAAAAATTGTTCATTTTCACGAATACTACGAGCCCCTAAAGTATTGCCCACGATTTCAAAAACATCCTGTATAAGTAAACCATTACTATAATAATTATGAATTCTCACAATGTTAGTTATAACAGAAAACTGTGGACAAAAACCAATAATAATATAGTTTTGTAAAAAAAATAGCTAAAAATCCAGTTTCGCCCGCGCCTGTACCTCATAATGAAGTACTCAACTCATTTGTCTGTTCGTTTGTTTGCAGCTAAATCAGTTGTTCAGCACATTTAGCTAAATGACTCGGAAATATGCTCGTGTCTGTCTAATACCACCTTTGTAAGCAAAACATTATCACTCACGTGTTTATTTTTTTACTTTTTTGTTTTAAATGTCTGGTTGGAAATATGCTACCAGTTGTTTACATTAAACATTACATTTAAATAATTAATATCTTGGTTGACTGGTTTTTAAATTCTATATCTTGGAAACCGAGCTTTTCTCGAACCTGCGACCTTGGTAAATCGATTCCTTGAGCCGAAAAACTCCTAATCTGTAACTTTCATGAATATCCTTGGAAATTGCTTAAAGATATTAGATTTAATTAAATTAGATAACTTTTACTATTGATTCGAATTGATCTTTTTTTCCTATGTGTTGGATTGTCTATAAGGAAGGCTATATAAATGGGCATGAAATCACGGGAAACAGCTTATAAGATAATCTAAAGAAATAAAAAATCGTTCATTTGAAAATCACATAATAACAAAAGATAAAACTAAATCAGTTATAATGAGCCCTATGCAGCAGTGAATAAGACGGTTGCTGTTGAACCAGCAGGCGAGGAATAGGAGAAGACTGGAGAAGAACGGAATCCAAAGAAGATGGTTTAGATATGGCTGCAGAGTGCAAAAGTTGAGATCATGGTTGCAGAGTTTCGTGCGGTTTCCATCATCTGTAAAGAACGAAAAAGAGGTTATGGCAATCCCTTCACACTTTTTTTTTGGAACGAAGTTCCTTATCGCGCGTTGTAAAAGGGGGCTAGGCGAAAAAAATTCTTACGAAAAGTTGGCACGACACTTTTTTGCCTCGCCGTCGCCCCGCACCTCGCGCCTGCACCCCGCGCCCCGTTCCTCGTGACTCTTGTCGTATTGCGGCGTGCACATGTTTCTCTGTCTCTCTCTCTCTCTAATAGAAAGCAAGCCAGATATTTTCGTTTCGTCTTTCTATTTCGCATTGAACAGTGTGGTGTTGCGACAATTATTTTTGTTAACTTCGTTCTATCCGGGTGTCCCTTGACACCTCTCAAGTTTTTTTTTTTGGGACAAACCCACCACACTATTCCCAAACCACAACACCGCAACTCCTAAGAGCCAGTATTCAACATAGGCAAGTCACCAGTAAGCGTCTTTAGCTTAAGCAATCGACTTGTGCAATTTTTTTAACCTGTCTTAGACCAGAATTTTAACAAAGTGGGTACTGTAAAAGAAAGCAAAGGTATATTCTATATTATAACAGTTCAAACTTCAAGCAATGTAAGCAAAGTACTTATTAAAAATCGTCTCATAATTAAATGACATTTACTCAAGTAAAACCTTTTACTTGTTTATAGATACGGGGGTTAAAAGCCAGAATCAACAGTGGCAACCACCAGAAAAGCGCCGAGACAATGAAGCTCGACGTGTCCCGGAGAATGAATTTACCTGTCTTGTATCTTACAACGAAATTATCAGAAAAGAATAGTGGAGGAGTAGGAAAAAATGTTTCCACTTCCCTCCATGCAAGCAGGAGACAGAACGAAACAAGGCCAATAGACACAAAGGTACATTACAACTGGGAGAAGCCCATTTGACTAGCACCACGGGTAAAAATGACTAGGTACTGATATAAATGGGTCCTAAATTGTGAGCTGCTATATTTCAAGAGACCGCTTAGGCACAAGTCGCCTAAGGAAGAGTATTTTGCCCTTATCCCAGGTGCAACGGCCCGAAAAACTGGTCTTCCCCCCGGAACGATCCTTGAGCCGGGAACTCCAGTTACGGGCGCACGTGGAGGTTTCCTGTCATAGCCCCCACAACGGAATTTTTTTTTTTTTTTTTTTTTTTTTTGCGTGGTAAAATCATCAAATGAGTCCTACCACCCCGGGCAGGGCAGGAGGGACTGTCAGACTTCTACTGACTAAAATCCATGGTGTCCTTCAGTAGCCTGTTATGTTCCGGGGTCACGGTAAGGAAATAATCCCGCGACCCCGGCAGGTTTTGGCCCTCCGAGAGGGGTCCCCGTCATTATGATGACGCTCTTTGAGGCGCGCGTGGGACACAACGCGCCATCGACCCGAGCATGGTCCATGGTCGGGCAGCGAGTTGCCCTTTACTCGCTGCCCGCATGCCCGCGCCTACGGTGGCCGGAGATCGTCTGCTGACGTCCGACGCCGCGGGCGTCTGCCATTGCGGTTGGGGCGGTGGGAGGACGCTGTCCTCTCTCTCTCGCGGCCTGCCTCCTCCTTCACGAGCATTACTGCTTCGCAGAAGGAGGCGAGACAGTGGAATGGCTAGCATAATTATAAAACGTGAAATCTTACCGGTAGGTGCAGATCTTTTGTTGGAAATGCCAAATAAGAAGGAAATTATAAGACAACAAGTTGAAAGAACAATATTGTAGGTTCTCCATGAAGAAGCATGATCTAGCAATGTACTAGTATTCACCATATTTACTACCAAATTTTGGTCCTCAAAAGGAATTTGTACCTTGGTGTAAAGGTCTAAGGTGGAATTTAGAACCATACACCAGCGTGGTCGCTGAGATTTTTTATATATTTTTGAAGATTATTGATTGTGTTTACTTCTAGATTTTGACAATGCTATGACAGAATTTTTTACTTAGTGTGTTTTTTTTAAATGTTGCTATAGTTTTACATTACTTAGGACTTATTAGTTCCATGCTTTGATCTCATTGTACCCAGCAAAGTGTAAGACGCCATTCGCTCGAGAGCGCTTTTATAATGGGCGTTAAAATACCGCCGAAATAGTACAAATGCATTCACATGTATCAGTCTGTTCACACGTCCATCAGCGTTTTTAATACGCGCTTTTGTTTACAAACTGTATTAGATTTTAAGTTCTGGGCTGTGACATTTAGTTATAAATACTTTTTTGTTCCAACTCAGCGGTTTTTTGACGCCCTTAAAAAAGCGCTCGTGCGTATGGGGACTATGTGGGTCACAAGAAAAATAATACAGAAAAAATCACCTGTCAAAAGCCATGTCAATCAAAAACCTTAGCAAACGTCACTTTATGTAAACCATATTGTAAAAATGTAAAAAAAATATCGCCCTATTCTAAAAAACCTGTGAAAAATTAGTCAAATTGCATGTCACATTCGAAAACAATAACTAGAAAATAGTGACAATGTGCAAATTATTGCCAAGTTTTCATGTTATTTGGAGGACCTATAACTTTATCCTGGCTATATGCTGTGTTATAGTATCAGGGCTATTTGGTCCCATTGTAAACTTAATGTATTATGCTGCTGGTGAGTTCTTGCAATTTCTTTTTGCTTTTTTAAAATTTAAAGATAGGTTCGCGTTTGACCACTATCTCGCCTGATGGTCATTGGTCAGCGAAGATGTGGTCGACGATGAAGCACGCTTGCCTAGAAGTAACCTGTTCACTCTTGACTTTTTATTTTATTATATAAAAGAACAGGGGTTTTTCATTTGACTCGACTACAGCCGAAACCGCTAAACGCAGAAACTTGAATTTTGGACAGCATTTGCAGTCTACCGTGTGGAGTGGCAATAAGACGGGATTTTGCGAAAATCCTCCTCTAAGGGAGTGAAAAGGGGTGAAAACGTTTGTATGAAAATCTTATTCCTTGGGTTTTTAAACTTGCAACTTACCACGAATAAGAACACCAGTATATAAATAAGATCAGCGCCACTATTTTTTTAAAACTGGGCCATTGGTAATCTAGACGATGTTAAAGTTTGTATGGGAAAATCATAACGCGTGAGCTGATAAATTTGAAAATCAGTATTGATATACTAGATAAGAATTAATCAAACACGTGTTTTTGGATTTTTCGAAAATCACCTCCCAAGTTGGTGAATACCCCTTGGTATTCAAGTTTTAAGGGGAAGATTTTACTGCTTGCTTCGATAAACTTAAAACTTGGCCTAAATATTCTTTCAATCAAATAAAAGATGCGTACGTATATTTAAAAATCAACCCCTGACGGGGTGAACATGGGAAAATCACGACAAGAACATTTTTAGATTTTCCAAAATATCCTAAAACGAGGGTGTCCGGGTATTAAATTCACTGAGTTCGAAGTTAGAAACACGCGCAGGCGAAGTCGCGGGCAAAGTGCTAGTATATTATATATTATAACCCCGCCTAGCTGTCTCAGGGCTCCATTCCTGTGATATCCGAGCCCACAACAGCTAAATAATAAAGTCCAATTTCTATTCCAGGTCCGGAAGGCGAACTAGCAATGCTGTGCACCAACGCACCGTCATACTGCGTTCTTCTCACATATATCCATTACCTGATGTGGCTTCTCTTCTTTGGCAGCGTTCTCCTCCTCCTTGCCTGTTGGTTCAACAGCATCTGCTTGGTCCACTGTTCCATGGGCCTTCTAGTCCTGAACATCGTCTTTTCCCTCGCTCTCTTCACGAGGTATTTAGTACACTGTGCCTTCATTGATAATAAGTGTCTGAGTCGGAGGCATAATGATGTGTATGTGGTCACTAATTTATTTTTGGAAACCTGTTGTATGTTCTCTTTTTGGTAACTGTTTTGTTTTTCATGGGTGAATATAAAACGGGGTTGTTGAAGAGATATGTTGGGTTTGTTTTATTTTTTTGCTATTAACCTATGATCCGCAGTGGTAGGCGCCCACGGCGACGGACGTCGCTCGATGATCTCCGGCCACCGTAGGCGCGGGCATGCGGGCAGCGAGTAAAGGGCAACTCGCTGCCCGACCGTAAGGTACCATGCCCGGGTCGACGGCGCGTTGTGTGCCACGCGCCTCACAAGAGCGTCAGCATAATGACGGGGCCCCCCTCTCAGAGGGCCAAAGCCTGCCGGGGTCGCGGGATTATTCCCTTACCGTAACCCCGGAACTTAACAGGCTATGAAGGACACCGTGGATTTTAGTCAGTAGAAGTCTGACAGCCCCTACCGCCCTGCCCGGGGTTGGAGGACTCATTTGATGATTTTACCACGCTAAAAAAAAAAAAAAACTTTGATTAAACGACTGGCCTGTTGGTCTAGTGGTTAGTGACCCTGACTGCTATGCCGGAGGTCGTGGGTTCGATTTCCCACCCAGGAGAAATGTTTGTGTGATGAGCACGATCATTTGTTCTGTGTCTGGGTGTAAGTTATCTACAGTGTGTCCGGGCACGAGTTAGCGATATTTGAAGGGGATAGTCTAGGCTTATTTTCATCGACAAAAATGCTTTAAAAAAAATTCTTACTCCAAAGCTTTGCGAATGGCAGCCATTTTAATTTTTTGGTCTGTGTGTACAATAAAATACAAATATCTTTGAATCCAAGAGACCTACATTCATGCAAATGACTTTATTGCAAAGTTAAACGTTGAGGCTTATCAAAAACGTACGAAAGTTATTTAAATAATATGTAAAAATAACCAAAAAACATGGGCAAACACGAAATTGTACACAAAAATTACTGAATAATTTCACATTTTTAACTCTAGCTCGATAAGTACCCCTGAATTTTGGTAAGGTTTTTGCATTAAATTAAAAGTATTTGAGTCAGACTATAAAATGATGTCAAAATTATCACTCTACATTAAGTATCTTAGGAGTTATTCTCACTTGAACATCACCCTTCCTTAGCGCATGTACCCCAATATTACAGGTGTCGCATTTTTTGGGTGAGCTAAATCGTTTCAACGAATATTTATGAGCTGGCATTATTGACCAACATGTAAATGATCCCCAAGTAACCATCCTTAAACTGAAATAGTACAGTTTCTTGGATTTATTGCTGCGGGGCGAGACGGAAGGGTGATATTCAATTGAGAATAACTCCTATGATACTTAACGTAGAGTGATCATTTTGATATCATTTTATAGCCTGACTCAAACACTTTTAAATTAATGCAAAAACCCTAGCAAAATTCAGGGGTACTCATCGAGCTAGAGTTAAAAATGTGAAATTATTCAGTAATTTTTGTGTACAATTTCATGTTTGCCCATATTTTTTGGCTATTTTTACATATTATTTAGAAAACTTTCGTAAGTTTTTGATAAGCCTCAACATTTAACTTTACAGTAAAGTCATTTGTATGAATCTAGGTCTCTTGGATTCAAAGACATTTGCATTTTATTGTACACACCCCAGTTCGACAGATCAAAAATTTGAAATGGCTGCCATTCGCGAAGTTTTGGAGTAAGAATTTTTTTTAAAGCATTTTTATCGATGAAAATGAGCCTAGAATATCCTCTTCAAATATCGCTAACTCGTGCCCGGACACACTGTATAATATGTATGTATTTAGAAGTATATAAGTATGTTTATCAGTTGTCTAGTACCCATAACACTATTTAATATCTGCCTGTCTTTTCCCAACTATAATTTTTGGGCTCGACTTCCAGACGAACCAGATGCAGCTGAATATCAGTATTTTACATGGAGCGACTGACTATCGGACCTCCACAACTCAGTAGTAACTTTTATAACCAATTGCAGAATTTGATTTTAATGTACTGGTCTATAGGTAAGTTGCTTTGTGTGGCACAGGGGAGAGCGGTGTATCAAATATATTGGCGTGTAGCCAACTCGTCTATTGCTGCGAGCGACATCCAATTTCACCAAGTTAACGGTTTGATGAATATCATTTAGTTACCGTAATTTGGTTTAGGAAGGAGGAATAGTTTTGACAGATTTATTGTAACAAAATACGCACAAATCGTTTTGCCTTTTTTTGTGAGCACAGCTATGGAGTGGAATTCCTCAGAGACTGTGTTTCCTGGTGGCTATAATCTCGTGGTCTTCAAGTCAAGAGTGAATACAGGTTACTTCTAGGTAAGCGTGATTTACCGTCGACCACATCTTTGCTGACCATCAGGCGAAAAAGTGGTCAAACGCGAGCTTATTGATAAATAAAAAAAAACTTGAGAGGTGTCAAGGGACACCCGGATGGAACGAAGTTACTGTATACACTCAACAAAAATAATCGTCGCGACTCCACTCCGCTCCGCTCCGCGCCGCTCAGCTCCACTCCGCTCCGCGCCGCTCAGCTCCACTCCACTCCACTCTTTAAGAGCTCTAGCACCCTTTCGCAACGCGCGATAAGGAACTTCGTTCCAAAAAGTGTCGTGACAACTTTTCGTAAGAATTTTTTCCGTCGAGCCCCCTTTCACAACGCGCGATAAGGAAGTTCGTTCCAAAAATATGAACCTTCAAGTTAATAATATATATTTATGAGATCTGATGATGATAACCATGTGGTGTTAGTCAGTAAGTGATTGTTGAAGATAAAGCCTCATTTAGACGATGCAAGAACTCGAACGCGAGTTGCGTTACATTGCGGAACTTATAGGTGGAACAAATTCAGTTAATGAAACAAATGCCGCAATGTAGTGAAACTCGCATACGAGTTCTTGCTCCGTCTAAATGGCGCTTAATGCTTAATGAAATTGTTGAAGATGTGTGAACAATTGTTGACTAACCAAATCCTACTACTATTATAAAGGCGAAAGTTTGTAAGTATGGATGTATGGATATTTGTTACTCTTTCACGCAAAAACCACTGAACGGATTTGGCTAAAATTTGGTACACAGATATTTTATAACCTGGATTAACACATAAGATAGCTTTTATCCCGATTTTATATTCCCGTGGGATAATTTTCGAGTTGTAGCGGGTGAAGCCGCTGGCAACAGCTAGTAAATAAATAAATGATGTTCCAGGGTCACGGTTACTTGATGAGACAGTCCCGCGACCCCGGCAGGTTTTGGATAGTCTCCCAAAACGGTATATTATTCGACTCAGGCACAAGTTTCAATTTCAGCAGTCACAAATGCAATCACAAACACCTTCATAATTTTGTCTTTATTCAAATAGGACACTCGCTACTTTTCTAAACAAAATCTTAGACCTTCAAACCAATAAACTGGTCAGTCCAGTCAGGTGTCGATACAATATAGTGTGGACAGTAAACAGGACGAACAAACTTAATACCACTGTATATTGTGACCACTCGTGTGTTTAGGATAGAGGGGTGCCTACAGATCGCGCTGAATTTACTATAGTGCATCTCTGCACATTTTGAGAACTACTCTAAGCGGTTGGCGTAGTGACTGAGCGTTTTGACTGCTGTAAAGTGTGTCGCGAGTTCGATCCCCGCATGGAACAAATATTTCTATGATTTACAAGTTTTGTTACGGGTCAGGGAGCTTGTTTAGGTATGTCGGTTCTATGTTTGTAAATATACCCAAATACATATGGCCGGAAGGGAATTCCACTCCTTAGCTGTGCGCAAAATAAGAGAATCTTCACAAATTAATGTATTATAGCTGTATATTGGTTGCGAGACTCACGAACTACCGTGACCCCAGAACAAAGGGCTATTAAAGGACACCGTGGATTTTAGTAAGTACGAGTCTGACAGTCCCTCCCGCTCTGCCCTGGAGACTCATTTGATGATTTTACAACACTTAAAAAAAATTATATATAGCTGAATATACACATACAATATTATCTACACATTTACAAAGCTGGCGTATTGTTCTGTAACGCGTGGTAGATACAAACAATATGTACAGTCACGAGCAATAGTATGTTTACGCTATGCAGTATTCAAAAGCGATTTTCTACTACCATAATATTGATTAAACTTTTCATCAGAGTTATATTTTGGAAGCCATACTATTACGAACTCTTATTTCAAAGTGGAAACCAGTATTTCACGAGTAAATTGCGTTTGAATTTTGTTAAGTGTATACATGTTATTGCTCGTGGCTGTACAGTCAACAGAACAGTGTTATGACAAAACAATGGAGTCGCTCACAAAAGACAGGTGGAAATTGAATCCACGATGTTTTACTTCACGTTTTGAGTTTGTAAACTGGGGAGTTGGGACATTTTGGCTTCTCAATTCAGTGTGGTTCTCGTTCAAATATGTAATGTATGTATTTGAGTCTGCACACTAAAATGTACTTCAACTCAACATTCAACAATTAATATGTTTAAGAACATCATATTATAGAAAATGTTTTAAGAAGTTGCTGCCTAGAACCAAAAATCCGACGACATGTGACATCTACAAACCCGCACTCTCGAGGTATATTATGGACCACTCCCACTTAGATATAGACGGAGGCCTGTGTCCCAGCAGTGGGCTAGGTTGATGATTATAACAATTTAAACGTCTATAGATTGTACAGCGTAATTAATATTAATATTCCACAACTATCACACAACGCCATCTAGTCCCAAGCTAAGCAGAGCTTGTGTTATGGGTACTAAACAACTGATAAACATACTTATATATATTTCTAAACACATAAATATTATAGATAAATTACACCCAGACACAGAACAAATGATCGTGCTCATTTTCAAACATTTGTCCTGGGCCCCGGAATCGAACCCACGACCTCCGGTATAGCAGTCAGGGTCACTAACCACTACACCAACAGGCCTGTCACAAAATCTGTTTTCTCAAGTCCACAATTTAACCGGTCACCCCAACCAACGCTAACTTTAAAACAATAAGTTTAAAGTAACTGATTCACTTGGCGGCAAGCGTTCAACTATTAACTAAGGGTATTATCACGCTATTGTCGCAAGGTGCTCGGTAGAATTGAATCTGTTTGTGTTGTGCATATGGTTTCAAATTGAGTTTTCGCCGTTTTGAAGCAGTGGTTCGAGGTAATGCTCTTTTGTTCACTTGGGCCACCGCTGTCTGGCGGCCCTTAAGATTATCTTTAATTAAAAGAGCAATGTTGCAACTTTTTTTTTATTAGCTGTAAAAATCATTAAATGGGCCCTCTCGTCTTAGTATGTTATGCTCTTACTGATTAAAAACCACCCTGTTCCTTCACATGCTCTTTGAGTTCCAGGGCCACGATGCGCTTTTCAGGCAGTCCCGCGACTATTACGAGTACACCAACCTAACTTGATAATAAAATATGTAGGTTTATTTAATAGTTCAGTTCTTTTTTTCAATTTGTGACCTTTGGAACTACATCATAAACTTTAAAGTTGCTGACATACAATAGAACTTCAAACTAAGTTATCGTTAGTGAAAAGTATTTTCGACACGATCAAAATATTTTTTTTAATTCGTAGCCGCCTACGCCGTAGAGGTTACGCCGTAGACCCTACGGCGTACACCCTACGGCGTAGGCGTCTACGGAGTAGACCCAACGGCGTAGGCGTCTACGGCGTAGACCATACGGCGTAGGCGTCTACGTCGTCGTAGCAAGTAGTTGAGTTTTTACAAGCTTTTTCTTTTGTTAAGTAAACCAATATTGACGGATATAATATTATGACTCTTTTAAAATTGGCAATAGGTACGTCACAACTTAGTACAAATTTTAATGAGGTCTGACGTCGCGCGTCCAATATGTTTGATACATTAATATATATTATCTTTGTAACTCATTGATTTAATAAAAGAAAAATAACGTGTTCATTATTTATCAAAAGTATTTGGCACGCATTTTTTTTCATTACTTTCATATTCTTTTTGAAATATACCTACTAAGTGTTACTAACTAAATATTAACAATAGATTGGTACTTAACTAAAACTAATTATTTATTAAATTTAAAAATAAAACAAAAGTTAAAAGAATACAAAAATAGTCACTTAAAAGGCGCCGACTGAAAATGAGTACTTTCCTAATAAATTAGATTTCTGTTGTTTCGGCCTGATGGTCTAGTGATAAGTGTCCCTGCTATGCCAAGGGTCATGGGTTCGATTCCTACCCAGGACAAATGTTTGTGTGAATATCTATAATATGTGTGTATTTAGAAATATACAAGTATGTTTATCAGTTGTTAAGCAGAGCTTGTGTTATGGGTACTAGACCCATAACACAAGCTCTGCTTAACTTGGGACTAGATGGCGTTGTTGTGTAATATAATCCAGCCCCATTTTAGACACAACCCAACCACGTATGACCTACTTACGCCCCTTTACCATCAAAACATGTTAATTTAAAACATGTCCTCGTATCAGAACAAGATGTAACATGTTATCAACAATACAAGTCTACAGTTCCGACGTTTGGTTCGAGCGGAACGTTTTGAGGGGCGCTACTACGAGTTGCTGGCGAGTTTCGAGTGATACGTGAGTATTGAGTGAGTATTTTGCAGTTACGGTACATAGTTGTTTTAATAGTAGAATGTATTGAAATATGTGTATAATGGGTGCTCTTTGTTATTTGATTAAATAAATAAATGAATATTAGTTGATTAAGATTTTTTTTTTGAACAGTTTGTGCACAGATTATGTTAACTTTTCAATTTATAGTTTTCTTTTTATGTAAATTGCATGCATTACTGTAAAAAAAAATATCCAATTTTTGACTTACGTTGTGTCGTTTCTGGGTCTTACTGTGGTAAACTGAAATCCGTGACCTGGAACATAAAGGGTTATTTAATGTCACTAAGTGTTGACGTGTTACTGTAGGTCGAGTAACGTTGCTCGACAATCGGTAACAATGTTAGCCCTGCATCCACACCGCAGTAACAAAATGCAACACGGTAATATTCGGTAACTTTTGAGGCTCCATTGTTACGGCAACAATTTGCTGTCGGAGTGAGTCGTGTTCGAGTTCCAATCGTACCACCCTTTTCCTGACGATATCACAACTGTGTTTCCTGAACACCCTGTTTTGTTTCATCCCTGGTTACACCCCCACACGTTCCAATGTGACCAAGTATTGTTCACACCCCCTGTAAGAACGTGTGGGAAGATGACGTCATGTTTCCTGTCAAAATTATATGTGACATGTGTTAAGTTAGTTAACCAAATTGTTTGATGAGAAAAGTTTTAACTGTTACTGATTTAGATAGAAATCGTACATTTATTTGCTAGCACTCCGCCCGTGACTTGGTTTGTTGGGATTTCGTATTTTCACCAATGATTTTAAGTTAACTTATGGGATTTTATTAAAAAAAAAAATCTCGAATTACGAGTTTTATCAATTTGGTTCTAGTCCCATACCTATTCGAATTTTCAAGTAAATCGGATTTAATTTTATTTAATTTATAACTCTCGTCCCATTTCTAAGCAGAATCTCCTTATGAGTTGAAAAATACGTTCTTAGTGCTCAATCACGTCATTTATGGACGTTTGCACGCAAAATTCCGCAGTTTGTACGCAAAATTTCATACTCCTAGACCTAGAGTTAAAAATCAGAGTTAAAAACAACTTATAGTTGTAATAGGTACAAAAAGAAAACTGAAAGTTTTTTAAATCATGTTACAGTTTCTGTCAACAAGAAATATTCTCATTAAATAGTAATTTAACTTTCCAAAATTCATCCACATCAAATCACCAGAGGTTACAAGACTATTTTCAAACAAACAAAACCACGTGATAATTTCCGCATCGCCCACAGCCGGCGACACGTCCGCTCGTAACAAAAGTCTGCAACGGAATGCCGCTATCAGTTCGAAATTCAAATTTAACGGTTGACCGGAAATGCGGTGTCGGACGCTTCCGGCGGGCGAGTCCGTTGTCGGCGTTTAGATTTCGAATTTGTGGTCTGATGTGGGGGGAGGGGGGTAGTTTTGTATTATTTAGATGAATAGAATGAAGACGGTGTATATTTAGAATGGTCAAGTAAACGGATGCTGGACCAGTGATGGTAGATTACATTGTGACTGATATGGGATTTTAGTTTGGGGAAAAGCGGCCAAGGTCAGATTATTTATAAGATAATATATTTTTACAGAAGTGGATCTTCTGTAAAATTCATCCACTGCCAGTTGCAGTGTATTCATGCCCATTCATCTTTTTTTTCTTTTATATCTAATTTTAGTTAATACTTTAATATCGGGTTGACCGAGCTTCGCTCGGTTTCTTAAATGTCTATATCATGGGAACCGAGCTTTTTTCGAACCTGGGACCTTGATAAATCGATTCCTTGAGCCGAAAAAGCCCTAATCTGTAACTTTCATGAAAATCTTTGAAGCCGTTTCCAGATCCTGATTATATATAAATAAATATACAAGAATTGCTCGTTTAAAGACATTAGATAGATAGATAGATTCATTTTCGATGAAAAAATAACAAATGAAATTTTAAATATCTGAATTCAGTAATCTAAAATAAGGACTATAATATTAATCAAAAACAATGCCATTTGCATTTCCTTAACATACACCCATTGATTAACTAAAGCCAAGAATTAAAATAAAAACATTGATAAAAAAAATTGCTTAGATTAGGGTCTTGCTATGGTATTATAAAATGATATCCAATAAACATTTAATTTCTAAAAACATTATGGCCTCTTTAACACCAGTCTATGATAGGGTTACACATTCCCGCCAAATCGAACTGTCACTTTTGACAGATGACAGCAGTTTTCGCGGCAAACGATGTGAGAAGATGGCGGGTGCGTGCTTTATCCCAAAATCTGAATTTGTTTTCACTGTTACACGTTATTTTTATTATCTTATCATTAAAAATAATAATTATTCGTATAAAATAGCAAAGTTTTAAAATATTAATAATTACTTTTAAATAATACTATTTTCCACAACTATGATCTACAATAGTTTTTTTTTTTTTTATTAGTACCAATGATATTATAAGTAAAAAGGTGGTTAGTACCTATTTCTTTTCAATTTTTATCTCCAATATTTAAATGAGAAAACATAAATCCAAATTGTTAGTATAATAAACAAAAAATAAAAACTAGTGTCAAATAATAATATTTTATATTTAAACTTCTCGCTTTCGGTACAATGGAAACACACCAAATAATCGAAACACAATACGTTAAGATTTCATTTTAAAATAATAAAGAAAATTGCTTTTCTACTAGTTTGATGCCATTACAGCTAATAATATTATGTACTTCACAAGGTGATTGTCATATATTTATTGAAGGAATCTTTCCCAGACATCTTTAGGAGCAGTTGGTCGCCGGTGACTTTATGCCACTGATAGGTACTCTTTGTCGAGTGTTCATCTGCCTAGCCTCTTTTCAACTATATTAAAAAAAAAAAACAGGCATCGTGTGTTAGTAATACATTCTTTAAAAACTATTTTAGTATAAATCACGAAAACCAAACTCTACATCGTAATGAACTATTCAAAATCAAATTTTAAATTAAAATCAAAACAATTAAAAACAACATGAACATAATTAGATAATTACAATTAAAAGTCATAAGATCAAATAACAATCACATGACTTAAAAATTATCTGTTAAAAATCAAAAGAATTAAAATCAAAATGAACATAATTAGACAATTACAATTAAAAGACATTATGATCAAATTAAAATCATAATTATTTTAACATATTAATATTAGGGTCTGCTACCAGTCGAACCAGCAGTTGAATATCAGTATTCCACGTGGAACAACTGATTGCCAATTTGAGAATGCTAGGCTTTTAGAGCATTGGCAATTTTGAGAACTTGTTCTAGTGCGACTAGGTTGCCATTTTGCCATTTTGCGACTAAAGTAAACAAAGATTTAAAACAAAGAAACAAAAAATTAAACTCAATCCACAATCTTCATAAAAACTCAACGAAAAAGTTCCAAACACAAATAAAATCAAAATTACTATAACAACAAAAACAACTGCACATCATATTTCTGAACGAGTAAGTTAAAAACAAAACAAAGGCTATGAGGGTATAATGTAAGAATAAAAATTAATATAAAACTGTAACTGAGACCTATTTAATATTCCGGTAGCGACAAATAATTGGTATTTTATACAGATCTCCGGGGTACGCCGGGTGTAAGGAGTAGTATAGGTTAGGGTGGATACGACAACGAAATTTTAATTAAAGTTCGATTTTTATCTTTTCAATTACTTTTAATTAAAATGTAACCCGATTCAATTTAATCAGTGACGTTTTATTTTGTAAATCAAAATAAACTAAAAAAGTTATCACCATCATCATCATCGGAAGACGTCCACTGCTGAACATAGGCTTCCCCCTTAGACCACCATGCCGAACGACAATTCGCCACTTGCATCCATCGGTTGCCCGCGACCCTCACGATGTCGTCGATCCATGCACCTAGTGGGAAACTAAAAAAGTAATTAAACTAATAAAAATAATTTAAAGTAGGTATTATAATTATTTTGTTGAATAAGCTGTCAATTTAACTCACTAAAACCGATTGACTTGATTTTTTTTTGGTTCTGGGCAACGCTATATTTCAGATGGGAAGTTTCTCGTTTCGATTTTTTAGATGTTTTTTTCACTTTCTTTAACAGTAATTCTTTTGCAATTAAAAAATAATAGTGTAACTGCAAAATGAGCCCAGTTGGCAGTTTTTTTACCGAATTCCACAAAAAGGAGATTATTAAACAGTGTTCAACGTATTTTTAGCCGACTTTTTATCTCGTCTCCCTGCCTCTACACTTACACAGGAGACCACTGACCCGGGTCGTCGGATGCGTTTAAATGTCCCAGAGCGACGTTTCTCGTTTCGATTTTTTAGAGCGTCAGCATCACTGACTTTAGGCCCCCCTCTCAGCGGGCAGGATTCAAAGCCTGCGGGGTCTTCGGGATTCAGTACATCCTTACCGTGATTTCCCCGAACCACCGAGGATCTTACCTGCCGCGGCGAATTCTTCCTTCCAATTTTTCTTTCTGAGAAAATCTTTGAATTTCGCTACGCGTTAATGCGTTTAATATTTATAAAATATTAATTCGTTTGTACTTAAAAAAGATGTAGGTAATTAATATAATTTTAAACCGTCTCTCTTCTATTAGGCCATGTCCTCCCTAACCTTTCCGCTCTAATATTTTCAGCCCCCGCTTACTCGAGCGCGGCTTACACCCGAGTCTGACAAACAGACACAAATGCAGCCGTTTTTATTATTAGTTCAACGTAACTTGTTGCTTTTATACTTGTTTTTAGAAGATCGAGTTGTTTGTCTCACTGTATCGAGGGTTTTTGAACGAATATTGGCGGGAGATGAATGGATGGGAGGGAATGATAAAAGGAAAGTTATCTGGGTTGTGGGTTTTGCTATCTACAACGTGTAACGTTAATAGCGCAAAACCTCTCGTGTGGTAACTCAGCCCATAAGTTACTGAACAATGTTTGTTCCAAGATTTTTGGAAATTCGCAAAAAATACAAAATGAGAAATTGATCGGTCTCATCAGTGTGAAAAATCTATTTTTTTAGGCGAATTTCCAAAAGTCTTAGAACAAACATTGTTTTGAGGTTTTGCGCTATTATTTGTTATTAAAATACACGATCGCTCGTAGAACTGACAACCGATTGGGAAGAAAAGTTCTCTCATGGCAACCACGGACCGGAAGACGCAGCGTAGGCAGGCCTCCCACTAGGTGGAACGACGACATCGTGAGGGTCGCGGGCAACCGATGGATGCAAGTGGCGAGTTGTCGTTCGGCGTGGCGGTCTACGGGAGAGGCCTATGTTCATCAGTGGACGTCTTCCGGCTGATGATGACCCTACACGATGCAATGAAAAAATAGAGTGCAATAAAAATTAGACTCGCTCAAACTTTCGGTCAATAATTGCGCAATCTTCAATGTTTACTCTAAACGGTCTATAATATTGCACAGGTTGTAATATTGCGCAATATAGTTGACCGGTCATAAAGTGAAAATGATTGTTCATTTACAAATTAAATTGTTAAAAGACATTGTAACTCTCTGCGTGTGGAGGCTTGTAATAAGCGATTTGATAATATTACATTTGTATATATTATTTTAGGGTGCGTCTCATTTCATATAAAGTTATTTGATATATTTTCATTTCAATAACGTTCACATGATATAATCAACGTGAGATATACCAACGGTTGATATAATTTCTCCACACATAATGTTTGTGTTACTCTAAAACTCATTTCATATAATTTTATTTGATATAACGTTTAATAAAGCGAAAATCATTACATATAACGTTTGAAACGTATAATTTTTCAGTTATTTGACCTAGGATGCAAGAGCGAGCGAAGCGAGCTCGGGACTTGGGGCACCCCGACACGGACAGGTTAGGTTCGAAGGGGATGGCGGGGTCTTTCAGACCCCGCCATCCCCTTCGTGTTAGGTTACTTTAAACCCTGCACGCAGAAATAGGAGCCCCGCGAAGCGGGGCTCCGTCGAAGATTCACGGCAGGTGGTACTATTACTAGGTACATCAGTGTTAGATTACTTGCCAGGAAGAAAAAAAAAATTAGACCAAATAAGTTTTATGTATTTTGAGCGGTATACAAAACGATTTTATATTAATTGATTGTTATGCTTATAGAAATTAGTCATTATAAAATTATGTCAATCGTTTATTATATTAACAGATCGTTATAATATCAAATAAAATTATATGTTCAGTTGTTATCTCTTGTAAGTTTTAGAGATTTTGTAGTTATATCATATATTACTTACCCATTATTTTATTTATTAGTCTGTAAGCCTTCTTTAAATAATAAAAAAAAAGTAACAGAATGTAAAGTAGTACTACAGACAGAATCGTACTCCAAAGCTACTTGTAGTTTAAACCCATAACTATAATATTTTGATATTAAACGTATAAAAATGAAATAACTACGAAGTTAATAGTAATGTCTTGGAAGACGGTTAGCATACTAATTGAATGGAACTTTTTATCGGTAGTTAAAATAATTTAAAATTTAAATTATTTTTTAAAATTGTTTTGTAAGTTTATTGTAGGGGTACGGCGTGGTAGTTGAATTTTAATAGTTTCTGTTTATGATGCAGTTTTTTTACAATTTGTGTACTTTTATGTGTCGTCTACACGATAACTGACAAATGCTTGCACTGACTGGACAGGTCCACTCAAATCTGTGTGGTTTTTTCTTCAAAAGACTGTCTCAGACAATAACCTACATGGTCCTCGTATGACTACCAATATAATGTGTGGACTTTAAAAGAGACAGTGACCTCGGAGTTTCTTTTTAGTGTAGTCAGGTAAGTACGAAACCGACATTTTAAGGTTACTGACGCTTTTATAATTACATTGTTTAGAATGATATTCTTATATTACAATAATATAACTAATTTTAAATATTTATAAAGTTGTCTAATTAAAATTTTACTAAAATAAAAACACAAAACGGGAAGAGACACTTAGGCTTCAAAAAACTCCTCTGCATCGCTGTCATCTAATATTTTTTTAAGCAATTACGGAAACAATAAATAAATATTTCCATAAAACTAATTAAAAAAATTAAGCGAATTACATTTTTCATAAATGAAGAATTTTTTTTTTTACTACATTCTATTAGAAGTTTACACAACATAATATTTTGCTGTTTTTTACGATGTCGGTCTTGTATTTAAAGTCTAGTCCCTAAAGTTAAGTTTGTTCGTTCGAAAACAACCCCAATCGATACATTTAACGACCTCACATGCATTTTATTGCAGCCAGGACCCTGTCGTAAAACAAGGACTATTTCATGCATTTCTTATAACTTTGTGTAAAGTTTTCAGCTGTTCCTTTGTTTAATTGTTTTTATTTGCTTTTTTTATGTCTTACGGTATTGAGAACGAGTGAGGCTGGTGTATAAAAGGGATATAGCAAGCGATGGCAGCTCACGATGTGGCGGAATTGTGTGACAAAAGGGGTTAGTTGAAACGTGTCAAACGCTAAATTTAAGTGAATAAAACACTATTTATTGTCTTTCTATATATTTACTTTATTTATTTTATAACATAAAACTTTATGCACTTGTCTTTCATTGTTTGTCTTAATTCCCCTTTTGTTGCGTTTACACGGTGGCGCTCTGGTGTCGTGCACGTTCCCTATACCCGTCAAAGTCTGACCACTAGTCATAACAAGAGGTTTCGTTTAAAACTGAAAACAGATAGGCCTCCATGTAAAACAGTTTAAAAAAGTGAAATTGACTTGATAAGTTTTTAGTATACCCTTCTTAGTGTACAGACGTAATCGTCATCAGCCTATAATGTTCCCAGTGCTGGGACACAGGCCTCTTCTCTGTGAGAGGAAGTGGGCTGTTATCAACCACGCGGGCCCAGTGCGGGTTTTAGGACATGATTTTGTGTTTCTGCTAATGTTTTACAATATGGCTGGGTTGGGTTTTACGGAACTGACAGCAGCGAAGCACACAGTAGCGTGTGTTTTTTATATTATGTATTTTTTCACTCGGTTTATATTATCATATAATTACCCTCACCCTCTGTGGAGCCTGTCAGACTCTTACTGAAAACTCACCCAATTCCTTTAGTAGCCCATTGCGTTTCAGGGTCACTGTAATTTACATTACATGTCTTTCATTGTCTTGTTGTTTCTTACTCGCAAAATTAACTTGTTATGCAATGAAAGAACAATATTACCCTTAGCACGAATTTTCAGTAGGTATTTGAAACATAAAGTAAACTGGAACTTTGACAATTTAAAATTGACAATTTTCAAGGAAAAAATTTGTTCTTTCTTCGCACACCAGAGGCGCTGTTCCATTTTTTCATACAAAAACGCTGTAAATACTGGAAAGACGCTGTAAAGTAAAAGAGTGAAATTTCGTGCTAAGGGTACATGCCAAAAACCTACATTTCAATCAACCACTTTCTCAAACCCTGCCAATACATTTCCTCAAGCTATACCAGAAAAAATATGACACTGCCATACCCCAGAGGTTCAGTCGTAATGATAAATCCTGCTGCCCTGAGCCATAAAATGTGCTACTCGCTAGAATCAAACATTCATGGTTACTGTACAGGAATATTGATTTTTGTGTGCCATTTTAGCAGCCAATGAGGTGGATGTGGCACGCCTACTGTGGACTGACGTGGAGGGATGAAGGAAGTGAGTGGAGGTGGGAGTTTGAGGAAAGGAATTTTATTTCGATGTGAAAAAAACTAAAAGAAAATTAACTGCCTTCAAAAGCAACCACAAAAAGGGTATAATAACCTACAAAATAACTTTTCTTTAGGAAGTCCGTGGCTTTGTATTTTTTTATTTCATTGCTTTTTTGCCATACCCATTTATCATACGATACCTTTTAATACAATTTTAATACAAACAGCTGTTACCAAAAAAACTTCTTTGTTGTTTTTAATGTTCTAACTTAGATTTCGGTGAATATTATGCTTATACATAATTATACGTTTAGATGCGTAGTTGTATCTATTGAATGTTATAAATAAAAATAATGAATCCAATATCTTTAAACAGCAATTCTTGTATATTTATATATAATCAGGATCTCGGAAACGGCTCCAAGGATTTTCATGAAAGTTACAGATTAGGGGGTTTTCGGCTCAAGGAATCGATTTATCAAAGTCCCAGGTTTGAGAAAAGCTTGGTTTCCAAGATATAGACATTTTAAAAACCGAGCGAAGCTCGGTCAACCAGATATTGTTATAAATACCCGCCAGTAAAATAAAACAAAAAATATTTGTTTTGTTAAGTAAATAATGTAAGTAAATAAATTTATAAAGGTACTAGCTGTTGCCAGCGGCTTCAACCGCTGCAACTCGAGACTATAATTTGAGATTTAAAATATCCTATCTCTCAAGTTGGATCGAACTGCACATGGAGTGCAAATTTCATTATAATCGGTTAAGTGGTTTAGGAGTCCATTGAGGACAAACATTGTGACACGAGATTTATATATATTAAGAAGATTTCTATTTCATAAGTGTCTTTGTAAACTCTGCTGGGCTAACAGTCCTTATAAACGTCTTGGTTATGTTAACGTTTCATGCCGGTGGTGGCGTTGTTGTGTTACTTGTCATTCCTTCCTGTGAAAAAATCGCATTAGAACAAAATAAATAAGTATTGTGTTATAAAGAAATCTGGGTTTGGTTTTATTGAAATATTGCCCAAACCCATCATTTTTAGGGTTCCGTAGTCAACAAGGAACCCTTATAGTTACGCCATGTCCGTCCGTCCGTCCGTCTGTCCGCAGTTTAGCTCAGAGACGCACAGTACTAGAGAGCTGTAATTTGGTGTGAATATACGGATTTGTTGTGCCGAAAAAGTGGTAGAATAAAATCTCGTAAAATATTTTTTTAGGGTACCTCCTGTACTTACACGTGAAGTGAGGTTTTTTTTTTCTCGCGTACCCCTTTGTGTGGGATATGATTAAATAGGCCTTTAAAAATAATGATAGTTTCCATTAACAATTTTTTGATAAAAAAATTCGTTTGTGAAATATTTAGCTTTAAAGTGCTAAATTTTGCTTGATTCGAGTGTCCCCCCCCTCTACCAGCTAAACGGTTATGTTTGGGGGTGTGAAAAAATTCACAACAGTAGTATATATAACGAAGTTTGAAAGAAAATTATCATGACTAAGTAGGCTTTACAACTTTACGAGTAATAGTCGACCAACTTATAAAATGTACTTGGATATCATATTTTCTTAAACAAAATGTATCGGAGACAACTGCAAATGTAAGTTTGTCAATTTTATTTTTACAGCTTTTATAGGTATGTTTTTTGGGGATAGGTAGGTTTTTATCGTCAACTATTTTTAACTAACTTCAAAAAAGGAGGAGGTTCTAAATTCGTCGTAATCTTTTTTCTTATGTATTTTCCATGATTTCTCAAAGACTCCTGGACCGATTTTGAAAATTCTTCTTTTTAAAATTAAATTCAGCGAATCAGTTTAGTTAGTACGTATAAGTATTTTGATGGGCAACTACGGAACCCTACACTGTGCGTGGCCCGACACACACTTGGCCGGTTTTGAAATTAATTTTAGGAAAGTAATTATACTTGGATTGACATGAAATTAAATGCACTTCAAATTTGAAGATCATTCTGATTATTTTTATTTCTGAGAGCGTGCATTATCTAAGTAAGCACCTAAAATAAAATTATAGTAAATAAAAATCATAAAAATATTATAACTGGTGACATTTCTAATAATATTATATTACAAAAAAAAAACATATCTTGAAAGCAGGTGTCAAGCGATTTTTTTCCTGACGGGTACAAATAGGTCCTTAAGCATACTACCTTAAAAAAAGTTTACATCCTAACAAAATACTTGGCCTGGAACATCCTGTATGTTTTGTTTTTTTATTAAATTCTAAGGACTGGGATATTAACTAGATACTACACCAAACAACTTTTTGATACCGTCACTCTATTCTTTGACATTTCATCAGGCGTCAGCACAATCCTATAATGGCAATCGTCATGTAAATACTATCTTCTAATGTAAAGTTGAAAATACTAGTAAAAGAGTAATGATATTTAGTTAAGTAATTCCTATTAGGATTTCATTTCATTACATTTGCGAGGGATAAAAATTGTGCTTTTCACCAAATGTTAGACCAAAATGCTAAATATGTAAAAGTAATTATTTTTGAATCAATGATTGACGTATTTTCGTCACTTTAAACGCCGTGCATTTGTACTAGAATCTTCCCAGCTATTTTAAAGTTTTATTGTCACAAACAGAGATTTGAAAACTGTTTTGAGACCGATTAATTTATTTTCCCAACAGTATTTCGCCGACTAAAACTACATAACAGTTTAGTGTTTATGGCAGAAAAAGGAAAGCCCTGACTCCAACTGTGGCTCATTCCAGACTAAAAATTCAGAAAAATTTGTTATACTTACCTTAATAATTTCAAGGAGCTAAACCTTGAAATATACCACATCAAATATTTTCCAACATCTCGTCCACTTCCCACCACGCCCACTTCCCGCCCCGCCCACTAGAGGCGTGGCCTCAACACGGAAAAGACAAACTATACATAGGATGAGTACATAGGCTGTCAGGCCAGTTCCCTTTGTCTATAAAACAGTCAGTTTTAAAAAGTTTCCCCGGCAGCCATTTTAGTTGCGATATCAAGTTGGGACCGTTCTGTCTTTTTATTGATTTTGTTTTTTTTTTTGCAGAAATCTAGCATGCGAGGAATAAGGATATCCTGTGTATTCTACTGTTGCGCGAAAAACTTCTATACATAATGGGGAAAGCTGTTATGGAAAGCAACTTTATTACTACGCTTGTGCTCATTTAAAAAAATTACTCGCCTCGCTCGGGGTCGTACTGAAAACTACCCTGTTCCTTCAATAAATTATATTTTGTGTTCCAGGGTTTGGTAACTTCCTATCCTAGCCCCAGGGTCGCGGGACTAACGAGCTTCTATCCTAGCTGTGAGCCCGGAACGTAATGGGCTATTGATGGACACAGTGGGTTTTAGTCAGTACAAGTCTGTCAGTCCCTCTTGCCTTGCCTTGGTTGGGATTCCTGATTTTACCAGGTTAAAAGAGAGTTAAGTAACTGCCTCTAAGAGCTGACAGAAAACTGATTGGGAGCCAAACGTGCCAAGTTCACGACACTATCTTAAAAGGCCACTTATACCCTGGAACGTAAAAGCAATTGAAGATAATACATAGGTTGTTTTTTTTTGTTGTATTTATTTAAAACTTCTTGAACATGAAAGTACAAAGGCTGACTTAATGTATGGGTATTTTCTTCCAATCTACCTAAGGGTAATGTTGTAGTGTGAAAAGTAGTGTAAAATACGTATAGTTGATATTTTTTATTATGGGAGACTGGTGCCTAAACTAGGCTCGAGGTCTGTATTTCAGGAGTTATAAAGTTATCATCATCAAATTAAAAACTTATGTTGTTAATTATTTATTATTTTTTATCAAGTTTTACACATTATGTCAGAAACCAACTCTCTCTCAAAATCAAAATCAAAGTAATTATTTCAAGAAGGCCAGTTAGGTACAGGTACTTTTGAATTGTCATAGACAATCAAAGGAATATTATTAAACACTACAATAGTTATGGTGCTACAGTCCCAGTCACAAGACATAAAAACTGTGAAAGTACCGTAGACGCCCGAGAAGAACGTGCAAGAAACTCCATGGACACTCGTTTTAGATCGCCAGAATTATTATAGAACCTTTGTTACATCATTCATTTGAGGTGGTACATTATTGACAGCCATTTTTGTTTATTGCTAGTTTAGTTTGTTTTCACTTTTGGTCACTGAAACTTTACCCCAAAAAAAAAAAATACTAAGTACAATTATATTTTCATCCATCCAATTTTCCCACAATTCCATCCAAAACCATCCACTGCCATCCACACACACCTCCATGCACCCTGAACATTACTGCACTATGTTTACGACTGTCCGTCGAGGGGTGTGCAGGGCAGTCAATGTTAATATTTTATTCGTCTGCCAACGACTTTTATAGTCTAAGACTTGAGGTGAGACAATTGATACTGCCACCCTTGTGTGGTTTTGTAAGGATCGGTCAGTTCTTACACTTGTTTTGTTTTTTTATGAGGGACGTAAAACAATTGATAAAGGAAGTTTTTGGTTGGATTTTTCAAAGGAATAATGGAGATGGCAACTGGGGAACTAATGACGCTAGTATAGCTTGTTCCAAGCGTCGTTATTGGTTCAAATCAGTTCAAATCTTAAAGGTAGTTCAAAATAGTACTACGTCATTGGTCGGATTAGGACTAAGCTATGGTGGCGCTACCTTCCCCATTGAAAATGCTTGTGAAGTAGAAATAGCAAAAAAATTCGCAAAAAAAAAATATAACTTAGCATGTACTGGAAAAAAGGCGATGAACATTTTATTGAAAAAAAATGTAAAAGCGACTACTAAAAACAAACACTACAAGACAAGTGTAAAATAATGTTTGTTTTGGAACTAGAATTTATTGAAATAAAAACAAAGCCAGCCTACCGACTTCACATAGAAAAGTTGTTTTACACTGTTTGTGTTTGTTTTTAAATGTTGGCAACTTCCATTTTTTTTTAGTTTTTTTGTTTCAAAAATGTTTTCAACGCAAATTCTTATCATATAAATTATAATTTTCTTACACGCGCACTAAATTTTTGTTTCTTTTCTTGTTTTTTTACGTCAAACAAATAACAATGACAAAAAAAAACATAATCAAACTATAATACTAAATATTAATGAGAGCAAAGGCATGAATAGTCTATGAAACAAAAAAAAACCCATGGAAATCGAACCAGAAGCCTCAGAGTAAACGGTGTAAGTACACACTTTAAAAAAATATGTACCGAGTTGAGAACTTCCATATTTTTCGTCGGTAAAATCTGTGAGTAAAAATTCAATTTCAAAACTAATTTTATTTGATTTGGTTTAATCTACTAATAGCTATGCTCATTTCATAAGTAAAATATGTAACTCAAAGGTGACTGACTGACATAGTGATCTATCAACGCACAGCCTAAACCACTGGACGGATTGGGCTGAAATTTGGCAAGCAGGTAGATGTTATGACGTAGGCATTCGCTAAGAAAGGATTTTGATCAATTCTACCCCCAAGGGGATAAAAAAGGAATTGAAAGTTTGTATGAAACTTGTTAAGTTACGACATCCACGCGAACGAAGTCGCGGGCACAGCTAGTTACAATATCAGAATACAAAATATATTTTTTTCTTTACGAATGTCAATTATAGCTAAGTTTTAATCAACAATAAGAAGTCAAATAAAAAAATACTTACAGCTATCTTCATAAATTATATTATCATCTTTCTTCTGAAAATAACTTTGAAACTGCAAGAACAGTAGGATTACAGCGTCCCTACCCTCAATTGTTTTACAGTAAAAGTTTCAGGCCCCATGTGTTTTCAGGATTCAGTTATGAAAACACAATAGAACTTGTTTAACTTTTTGTATTGGCCTGAAGAAGAGGATTACTTGAGTCTGTTATAGAAGATTTTTATTGAGGATGTGGTTGGTTGAATTAATTTAATTTTAATTAAATATTGTGTTCTAATGCGTTGAATATTTATTTTTATTTTTAAAAGATTCTATAAAAGCCGGCAATTTGCATGTCAGATTGGATCAATATGTTTATCTGAATAAACGCCAAAAAACGTGTTTATTGAGGAATGGGAGCCCCATTAAACATTTTATTTTATTTCGTAGTATTTTTTTTTTTTTTATTATTTATTTATTTTATTATATATTTATTTAAGGGGCAGGAAAACATATTCTCTTTTAGTATGGACGTGTTACGACTGAGAAGTAGCTCTCGGATTGTCTTAAGTCATCAGTCGCGCTTGCCGACTTTGGTTCGTGGATGGGTGACTATTATTTGTAATATTTAGCGAGATTCCTCCTTGCCTTTGAAAACACGTAAAGGTCACGACCCCTAAATCAACACAAAAATAATGTCATTTTGACGTTGACAATTTGTTATAGACAAGTGTTCAACAGGTACAGCTTGGCAAAAAACTGTAGAAAACCGGAAGTCGCCACTGTCTTCACGCTGCCAGCACTTTGAATGATTTTTTTTTCACTTATTACGTTTGTTTGTGCGGTCTTTGTTTACATCAAATATCAAAGATTTTAGAACGTTGTCAAAAACAAAAATATTAGTTCCGTTTCTATCCGTTCTTGCCAAGCTGTATTTAACTTTCTTGAGATACGACGGATAGTATCTAAAAAATTACAAAATCGAATAACATTAATATAGATTTTTCTTCAATTCGTGTTTATCCCACGTATAATATTAAATAAAATCTATCCGTTTTCAGAGTGACGTATCGGTTTCAGATCTGTGTAAAACGATTGGAGATAGCTTTGGTTTACATACAGACGGTTATTTTGATACCTGGTGCAATAATTATTACTTAACAGGCATTAGAAAAAATTATACGAATATTACATGAAAAACATTTTCATATTGTAAGTAATTGTAAATTGCTGTATTTATAAAAATATGTAGTTTTTTTTTTTAGCGTGGTAAAATCATCAAATGAGTCCTCCAACCCCGGGCAGGGCGGGAGGGACTGTCAGACTTCTACTGACTAAAATCCACGGTGTCCTTCATAGCCTGTTACGTTCCGGGGTTACGGTAAGGGAATAATCCCGCGACCCCGGCAGGCTTTGGCCCTCTGAGAGGGGGGCCCCGTCATTATTCAATATGTATAGTTTTATATAATTTATAATTTATTATGTGGATGCAAATCTGGAAAATAAACAATTTCATTTCATTTCATTTCATTTCATTTCATTTTCATTTCATTTCATTTCATTTCATTTCATTTCATTTCATTTCATTTCATTATGCTGACGCTCTTTGAGGCGCGCGTGGGACACAACGCGCCGTCGACCCGGGCATGGTCCTTGGTCGGGCAGCGAGTTGCCCTTTACTCGCTGCCCGCATGCCCGCGCCTACGGTGGCCGGAGATCGTCGCGCGACGTCCGTCGCCGTGGGCGTCCTACACCGCAGTTGGGGCGGAGGGAGGACTCTGTCCTCTCTCGCTCGCGGCGCGCCTCCTCCTTCGCGAGCATTACTGCTTCGCAGAAGGAGGCGACCGCTTCCCACTCCGTCTCGCCCCGCAGCATGGCCGAAACCAATGCCGGGCGCGAGAGGTCTCCGCCTATCGCAGCCGTGAGGACACGTCGGTGCACTGCCCAAGCTGGGCAGTCCTGGACCGTATGCCCCACAGTGTCCTCCGGGCGATCTTCGCAGTGATGACACCCAGACGTTTCCTCCTTCCGCATTAGACACAGGTACCTCCCGAAGCACCCGTGCCCGGAGTCAAAAACAGGTTTTTTTTTGTAAACTTTGTATATTGCTTACTAAGAAAATCTCCTGTGTCCTGGGTGCATTTACAAATATAGAAAGTCACACATACCCAGACTCGCAACAACTACTTACTTGTAGATAATACAAATATTTGTTTAGTGTGGGAATATGGTAATGAGATGTATCGTGCTATATTATACATCTTTACATTATAGCTGCTGTGTGTGAAGCCAAACGAGTTAGTCCAAACTAAGCCTGTATTTACAACTGTTATAGTATCACTGTAACTTTTGTCGGTAAGCCGAATAAATAAATAAAAACATTCTTACATTTTGTCCAAAAAATACAAACCTCTTTCACAGAAAAACCACGCATTTTCACCTAAAGTTATAATCAAGAGAATTTTACCTCAAAAACTCATGTAAGCTGTACTTTACCTAAACTTGGATTCTCATCACGTAGGCTCACCGTTTCCTACCAGACATACTGTTGTATATATATACATAAAAACGTATAATACATAGATGTATACATTGTATATGTATACACTAAGAAACGGAGTCGAATGTACGGATCGCATCAAATTTAAATATACATGCTGGATAGACGTGCTTCGCTCATTATTTGTGTATAGGGTGTTGTTAAAATCAATGTAGAAAAAAAAATTGGGCCTTTATAATTTCATTTGTTTTGAAATGAAGCAGTGTATTTTTTTTTTAAAGATATACTTATCCACGGTATATACATATTATATCCTTTGTGTAATAGTTAATGTAAGTACCTAATACACTTTTGCAGAAATTATTAAGTAAAATTGGTCCAACATTTTGAAAAATATGTACAATCGACGAAATTGAATCATGACCCATTTTGACAAAAAATCCTTTCAATCCGTCAAATTGACAAACATCAAAGTCGTTACCATGGATATGTATGTTTACGCGAATGTGGACCTAATTGTATTTGAATTTCTGTTAGTAAATAAGCTTATGGTGGGTCATAATTCAATTTTGTCGACTGTACTTTATTTCATAGGTAAAGTAGTCCCCAGTTTGTTTGATAGTTAATTTAAAACACTTTTCTTAAACCACTGAAGGAATTTCTTTTGTATTCTAGGCGCAATTACAAAACATACACTCACATACACGAACACTTGGAACAACTACTTGTTCGCTAATTTATTTAAAATGACTGCGGCACTTTACTTTCTAGATACTACTAAAACTTCCAAACAAATTGATAGTAATATACTTAAAATATTACAAATGTAAGAAAATGTTAATTTGCACTAAACGAAGTGACAACTTTCAAACTCATGATCATTATTTAGCTATAACTTATTCAGTTAAAGGCTCTCTCAAAAGTGTACTCCATTTTAAAATATTAAAAGAAAAAACATCAGCCTGTAGCTGCTAGGGTTGTGAGTTTGTATCGAAAGTAACCAACGCGGTAAGTGCTGTATTTTGTACGAAAATTATAGCATTGGATCTGTGTAGTGATGGGACAGTATCAGTTATCGATATCGATAAATTTTGTTTGGAATTTGATAAGCATTTGTTTATTTTATCCTATCTAACTAATATGGCCGCGGGACTTACCAAATTACCGTGACCCTGGAACATAAAGGGCTATTGAAGGACACTGTGGATTTTAGTCGGTACGAGTCTGACAGTAATGGTTGGGAGGACTCATTTGATGATTTTACCACGATAAAAAAATCTAACTTCTATTGTAAAAATATTAAAGTTTGTATGGATAGTTTTGTATGGATGGGTGGTTGATGTTTCTTACTTGTTTCACGTGGAATTTTTTTTCTTACTTTATCGACTTTGATAATATGCTTAGAAAAGGTACTGTGTTTGCGATTGGTGTAGTTACCAAATTCGCTCACGAGATACAGCTTTCTTTTATTCATTGATAGGCTTATTTTAGACTACTGTTGGTAATTGATGATGTGGTTGACGGCGAAACACGCAAGTCAAGAAGTAATCCATTTACGCGTGACTTAAAGATCACAAGTCATTTTAAATACCCAGAAATAAAAAAAACACGAAGCAATAATTCTTTGACTCCAAAACATGCTTGTATAGTTTTTTTTTCCTTAGCCATTTATGTCCCACTGCTGGGCAAAGGCCTCCCCCATATCCTTCCAAGTGCTCTTTTCTAGTGCCACTTCGGACCAGCCATCGAGGTACGCATCTAGATCGTCCTGCCACCTCTTCGTGCCGGCCTCGGCGGCGTCGTCCATTCTCAGGCACCCATTGAGTGCATAATTATTTTTGCCCAGCGACTATTTTGCATGCGAATGACGTGACCCGCCCAATCCCATTTGAGCCTGGCAGCCTTTTTACCTACGTCAACTATTCCAGTTTTAGAGTATAGTAGCTTGTACAGTATTTTATCAAAATCGTAGTAAACAGCCAAGTTCCAAAATAACGGAACGTTTATCGACAAATTTCTTTCCCATCACTACCCTAATAGTCCCACCAAAGTGCAGTCTCGACGTCATAACGTCGATAATGTACAGCACTAATTATCGTATACAAGTCGTCGCATATCGATAATGTGTTTAAGTTACATCACTATTTAGTCTGGCTACCTCAAGGTGCATTTTGAGACTAATGCATAAATAAATGCTGGGCTATGTTTATTGTAATAATATTGCGACTGTTTTTGCAAAGGTGGTACGTAGAGGTATTAATATATTGACACTTTGTCAGCTATTTCAAGAACATTGTAACAAAATTAATTATGCAATTAACTTTGCAAATACAGTGAAATCCATTTATATGACATCGAAGGGAAATATCAGACACGTTGTACAAATTCCAAAAAGTCCCGAGGAGCCGCCGAGATGTTTATGGTTACACCAAAGAAAACACACGCTCAGGACGAGAAGATTTAACATTTTTTGTACAAGGAAGGTCATGTTTCTGAGGAAAATCTTAACACCGAGATTCAGTGCTTCAGCCTGAAAGAACAACACCATCTATCGAGGCTTCAGTAACTACTTTAAGACTTACACACGTCATATTAAACGGACGTCATACGAAGCATTTTGTGCAAAATAAACAATCTCCTGTTTTTGTCAGTTTTATTTATTTAAATAGAGAAGTCTTTCCGTCGAAGGTGTTAGAAAATCATGTCGGTCACTACATCAACTGGACCCGATTGATTAAAAATGAGTCATGATAAGCGACATGATTGTCACTCAAGGCTGTCATTATAATTATCCGACTTTTTAGGGTTCCGTAGTCAACAAGGAACCCTTATAGTTTCGCCATGTCCGTCCGTCCGTCCGTCCGTCCGTCCGTCCGTCCGTCCGTCCGTCCGTCCGTCCGTCCGTCTGTCCGCAGTTTAGCTCAGAGACGCACAGTACTAGAGAGCTGTAATTTGGTGTGAATATACGGATTTATTGTGCCGAAAAAGTGGTAAAATAAAATCTCGTAAAATATTTTTTTTTAGGGTACCTCCTGTACTTACACGTAAAGTGAGGATTTTTTTTTTCTCGCGTACACCTTAGTGTGGGGTATCATTAAATAGGCCTTTAAAAAATAATGATAGTTTCCATTAACAATTTTTTGATAAAAAAATTCGTTTGTGAAATATTAAGCTTTAAAGTGCTAAATTTTGCTCGATTCGAGTGTCCCCCCCCTCTACCAGCTAAACGGTTATGTTTGGGGGTGTGAAAAAATTCACAATAGTAGTATATATAACGAAGTTTAAAAGAAAATTATCATGACTAAGTAGGCTTTACAACTTTACGAGTAATAGTCGACCAACTTATAAAATGTACTTGGGTAATATGTTTTCTTAAATAAAATATATCGGAAAAACTATAAATCAACTGCAAATGTAAGTTTGTCAACTTTATTTTTATAGCTTTAATAGGTATGTTTTTACGGTATGTTTTTGGGGATAGGTAGGTTTCTATCGTCAACTATTTAACTAACTTCAAAAAAAGGAGGAGGTTCTAAATTCGTCGTAATCTTTTTTCTTATGTATTTTCTCTCTGGACCGATTTTGAAAATTCTTCTTTCTAAAATTACATTCAGCGAATCAGTTTAGTTAGTTCGCATAAGCATTTTGATGGGTAACTACGGAACCCTACACTGTGCGTGGCCCGACACGCACTTGTTTTAAAGAATGTTAATTGAAAACCAAACTTCGCTTTTTAATACGCGGTTTTATATACGTCATAATAAACGGTTGGTCATTATAAACGGAGTCATAATAAACGGATTCTACTGTATCTACTTCTGTGTTTGCATCATACTTTTATAACTTACCAATACTGTTGCCAATGGCTTTTTCGGCTTTAAAGGTTTTGGGCCCTATCTGACGCCCGCCTTTTTGATCTTACAGGGTGAAAAAAGACAAATAACTTATTTCTCCACGCTTCAGTTTTCATGACGGACCGGGGTCCCCTTAGAGGGCCAAAGCCAGCCGGGGTCGCGAGGCTTATTTCATTACCGGAACGTAAAGGGCTATTGAAGGACACCGTGGATTTTTGTCAGTACAAGTCTGACAGTCCCTCCTGCCCTTCAGTAGTCATTTTTACCCGTGGTGCTAGGCAACGGGCATCTCCCAGTTGTAATGTCCCTGTGTGCCTGTTGGTCTTGCTTTGTTCTGTCTCCTCCTTGCATGGAGGGAAGTAGAAACAAAGTTTTTCCTACGCCTCCACTATTCTTTTCTGATTAATTTCGTTGCAGGATCCAAGACAGGTAAATTCATTCTCCGGGACACGTCGAGCTTCATTGTCTCGGTGTTTTTCTGGTGGTTGCCACTGTTGATTCTGGCTTTCAGGAGTTGCAATGCTTTGGGAATAGTGTGGTGGGTTTGTACCAAAAAAAAAAAAAGAACAGTGGATGAGTAGAAAAAATACGTTTCCACTTCCATGCAAACAGTAGACAGAACAAAACAAGGCCAATATGCACAACCCTTAATCGACTTTAAAAAATAATTTAAAACTATAAAAATTCTCAAATTCAACAAGAAACTACTTACCTTATTATCAGAAAGAAGACGGCTACAGTATCCACGCTGAACGAATTCCCCGGGACACGGTGTAATGTTCCCGGGATCGCGTGGGAACAAACTATAAACATTTATCAAGTGCGCTTAGTGTGGGGTGACAATGGTTTGGGAGGGGAGTAGGATAATCCTGTTTACGAAGACTGAGGGTATTTGGGATTAAGTTTGGTGCGGTTCGATTGGTATGTGATAACAGTTAAGTGTTTACACGTACACAGATATTCTTCAACAATTCGCAAAATTTTGTTGTGACTTAAATCCTGATTTGAGCATCCTTTACAATCTTTTTAATGAACAAGTCAGTAATTTTTAGAGAAAATAGTTCTGTTGTAAAACTATACTTTGAATTTTTTGTAATGAATGAAACCATTTTTAAATTTACTTAATATCTATTTTCATAATAGTAATTATTATTTAAAAAGATACTGAGAGTTTATAAGCTAACAGCGGGTTTTTCCATGAAAATGGTTTAACAATATACTTTTCTCCAGCAACCAGCAGGCGTAGCATGGCGCCGTAGGAAGGGGTTTTGTCGACGGAAGAATAGACAAAATGACAGAACGTAGAAATATTTTTATCGTTTTAATTTAATGGTAATGTAAAAAATATGAAAATTAAACGTTCTTTTCTTCAATAGTGTACGAATGTTGTCATATTTGTGCAAAAAAACAGTCGATTTGTGTAGAAATAACGATAAATAACTTTGTCTTTTCTTGGTAGAATAGAGATAGAATCGCCATGCTACGCGTGCTGGACGCTATATTAATAATAATATAAAATATATAATATGTCTATATGTGATGGCGTGCGTCCGACAAAATAATATATGGTAAATACAGGGTGTAGATCCGCAAAATATTCAAATTCAAGGACGTCATTAAACTAATGATTCTCGACCCAAAACAGCAATAAAATAGGTAGGTATTTTTTTATTTTATTTTTCCTTTTTACTAAAATCCGTAAGTGTGAACCAGCTGTATTTAAAAGCGGCGCGTCTGATACTAGTCCTATCGTGCTTTCACACACAAACAAACGCAAACATTCATGTACACAACGCGTAAGCAACGATCCATTCATCCCAATCAATCGCACCCCAACCAATCCAAAGCAAGAGCGCTGCCCCGCACACCGCGCCCGGCACCCCGCGCCCCGCGCCCCGCGCCGCGGTTCGCAGGCGGTTGGCACCCGAACCGACAGTCATGTGTTTGATGTCACAGCTATGCATACGTTTTGCAAATTCCGCTTCTAGGTAGGTGCATTGTTGTGACGGCATTCGATACAAAGTACTAGACGACGGACAATTACTTTAAGTTGAGTTGGAGAAGATGGTTCGCCTGTATGCTATCAGTGGAGACAGTTCCCGTTCACTATGGTCGAAAAGTTTGGAGAACATTAGATCGGGTCGCCGAGACCCTGTGGTGTGATCATTAGTGCTTTCGACACTAAAAACGAATGTGTTAGTTTTACGTAAGCTGAAGGAAAACCAGCTACCTACGTCGTGCTCGATTGTGCCAAGAGTGTGATGGTGGCAACATTTAACAATAAGTACCTCCGGGTAACATAAGTAGGTAGGTAATTTATGTGTACATTTTGTAAATACGTTGTTAACTAATCGCTTTTATTTGTGTAAATAAGTTGATTTCAAATTTTTAACTACGCCAATAATACCTAAAAGTCGAAAGTATCACCACTTACTTACATCTAACTAGCAAATCTTTAAAAAACATTTTTTATACTACGTAGATCGGGGTTGGTATTATTGACGGTCTAAGCCCGAGGAAAACTTCAAATCAACCAATTTTATCCACAAATAAAAACAAAATCACTACGAACAGTTTAGGGTGAACGATAGCAATCAAGCAAAACTTAAATTTTATTATTCATCTGATAGCAGGTCAGTGAACTTTTTATGGCGGTCTAGTATTACTGTCATTATTAAGATTTCGAGCTGATGCTTCAAATGAGTTAATATCAAACGAAATGACAATAATGTGGGTGATTTTCGAAATAAAATTACGTAAAATTATTGCTAAGGGTCGCCAAGGTCATTTCTCGGCGCACGATACTCGCGCGTCATTGAATTCACGCACATCTGCTCATCGATGTGTGTGTACGCGCGTAAACTGCGGTCGGGTGATTCTCTTTCATTTGTATTGAATTAAAGGTTTAATTCTGAAATACGGTAAAATTTCAACAACAAAAAAAAAGCAGCCCTTATTAGTTTTGCCCGGTACTGCACTTTCAATTGATTATTTATGACTTTTGTGACAACCACCTAAAGTTTGTCGTAAATGTAAAAATACAGCCTGTATAATAAAATGCATAAAGTTCTTATCATCACCGTCTGTCATTCCATTTCTTTTTCTTTAACTCGCAGAATCATTTTCTAAGAAAAGTCCCAACACCCCCCCAAAAGTGTGGCCCCTCTATTTAACGTGCAATGAAACCGTTCGAAGGGTAGTTAAGTACACAAAATGGCGTGTAACCGCCCGTCAACTGAATTACATTCACATTACTGGGTTTAAAACATTTTTTATTTTATGTTTTAGAAGGTTCTACGACACTTTACGTTTAAGACTATGTAAAACAAACGAAATGCCATTCCCAAAGGGTTTTTTTTTAGCGTGGTAAAATCATTAAATGAGTCGCGAGCAGGGCGGGAGGGACTGTCAGACTTGTACTGACTAAAATCCACGGTGTCCTTCAATAACCCTTTCTATCACGGTAATGAAAAATTAAAAGTCCCGCGAACCCCGGCAGGCTTGGGTCCCCCTCATTATACTGAAGCTCTTTGAGGCGCGCGTGGAACACAACGCGCCGTCGACCCGGGCATGCCGAGGTTAAGCCGCGCTTGCCGAGGTTGTTCTGTGGATTGATCATCTGATAAAGCGAGTTTCCTCCTTACCTCGGAAAGCACGTAAAGCCCGGACGTCTTTTGTAGATCTTTGATAGTCGTTGCTGTTAGGCAGAAGCTCATAAGTCTGACAACCAGTCTTAAAATTAGGTATCGTATAACCCAGTTACTGGGTTGTGGAGGTCCGATTGGCAGTCGCTCCATGTAAAATACTGATATTCAGCTGCATCTGGTTTGACTGGAAGCCGACCACAATATAGTTGGGAAAAGGCAGGCAGATGATGATTATGCTTACAATTCAAGTTCTGATAAAAAGCTCGTTTTTCATAAACTACCTTACATAAACTTTTTAATCTCACTCACAGACTATAACTAGTTAATAATACAGGGTGTGTCTGCGTTTTATCACCGAAACATACAGGGTGGTCCGCGAAATGTAATATTTAGTTGTAGACGAATGCTTTTACGTTATGAGCTGCATTTTATTGCAGAACTGTTGGAAATGTATTAGTTTTGTTATTTGACGTTTAAATTGTAGCTCTGTTTGTGTCCCTAGGGCTGTAAAGGATGAGGTAGATTATTTTGTACTACGTTATGGCCGATTGCAAGTTGAACACGAAAATAGAAAAAATATTTTAAAAAAAAGGAACGAATAAATTATCTTATGCCGTTTGAATTATCCGCTAGAGGCGCTAGTGTAGCATGTGGTCCCAGAAATTCTACGTTTTGTTGTTACCTTTTTTTTCTTATTTCATTATTTATTGACGGTGACCTTCAATAGCCCTTTTATGTTCCTCGCTCAAGGTTACCTGATAAGACCCACGAACCCGCTAGGCTTTGCCCTCTAAAGGAGACCCTTCAGATTGATGACAGCACCAGACCGGGTATGCCGAGGTAACCGGGTACCCGGTTATGGTCCCAGCCCTATAGTCAAACAGACGACGACAGCAGACGATAATCGTTATCGCTCATCAGTCACTAATACATTTTCAACTTTATACTCCAGCGTGTTAAGTTGAGAATCTATTGAAGTTCACAGATCGTTTTAGTTTATTTCGTTCGTTATCGCGCAGCAGTCTTTAATAGATTTTTAACTTAATGCGCTAGGGTATAAAGTTGAAAACGTATTAGTGACTCATCATCAGCCTATAATGTTCCCATTGCTGGGCCTCTCTGTGAGAGGGAGTGGGCCATAATCCACCACGCAGGTCCAGTGCGGATTGGTGGATGTCACATGTCTTCGAATTTCTGGTTCTAGGACATGCCGGTTTCCTCACGATGTTTTCCTTCACCGTTTTGAGAGCAGTAGTGATGAAATAAATTACACAAAGTAATGCGTCTGGCGGGGTTCGAACCCCCTACCTACAACTCGTAAGTCGGGACCGATACCACTGGGCCACCACTGCTCTCATTTATTAGTGACTGCTGAGCGAGAACGATTGTCGTCCGCTGTTGTCGTCTGTTTGTCTCAGTATCCTGATCGGACGAAGAGTCACCCATAGACCCTCCCCTACAATACTCGCCGTACGCCTGGTTTTTATGCCGTGCATTGTGAGCCAACCATACCAGTGTGCATAGTCCCTAAGTTACAAGGTATAAGTAATGGACAACATTTTTCATGATTGCTTCAACTGCGTTTATATTCTCTGAAGAAAATTTATCGTTTTATGGTAGCAATGTTCTTAAGACTATTAAAAAGGGCTTGAGATCTCAAGAGATTTTAAAAGGTGAATGTTTTAGAAAACAATAATAGTCGTATCTACCTATCTTTAAGGTTAAATTAAGTAATGCTTGAAGTAACATTCAGTATGACAACTCTTTTTAGGGTTCCGTAGTCAACAAGGAACCCTTATAGTTTCGCCATGTCCGTCCGTCCGTCCGTCTGTCCGCAGTTTAGCTCGGAGACGCACAGTACTAGAGAGCTGTAATTTGGTGTAAATATACGGATTTGTTGTGTCGAAAAAGTGGTAAAATAAAATCTCGTAAAATATTTTTTTTTAGGGTACCTCCAGTACTTACACGTAAAGTGAGGATTTTTTTTTTCTCGCGTACCCATTAGTGTGTGGTATCAATAAATAGGCCTTTAAAAAATAATGATAGTTTCCATTAACAATTTTTTGATAAAAAAATTCGTTTGTGAAATATTAAGCTTTAAAGTGCTAAATTTCGCTCGATTCGAGTGTCCCCCCCCCTCTACCAGCTAAATGGTTATGTTTGGGGGTGTGAAAAAATTCACAATAGTAGTACATATAACGAAGTTTAAAAAAAAATTGTCATGACTAAGTAGGCTTTACAACTTTACGAGTAATAGTCGACCAACTTATAAAATGTACTTGGATATATGTTTTCTTAAACAAAATGTATTAGAGAACATGCTCTTCAACTGCAAATGTAAGTTTGTCAACTTTATTTTTACAGCTTTTTTTTAATAACTGGACAGTTAGGCAGCTAGCCAGACAGCCAGCGCCAGTCAGCCAGCCATTCAGCCAGCCATCCAACTAGCCAGCCAGCTAGCTATCCAATTAGCCAGACAGCCAGCCATTTTTAGGAGCAATTTAACTGACTTGACAGGCCTGTTGGTCTAGTGGTTAGTGACCCTGACAGCCCTTTCACACGGCAGTCCAGTTTTGCAGGACCGTCTTTTTACTGGATCCTGCAAAAACGGCCGCTGTGTTCACACGGTAGTTCAGTTTTGGACGATCCAGTAAAAAGCCGGTCCCGCAAAACTGGACTGCCGTGTGAATACGCAGGAAGCCGTGTGAACACTACTATAGAAATATCTTGTGTCATTAAACGGGATCCCGCTTTTTACTGGACGACGGATCCAGTTTCCGGTGACAAAACCGAACTGCACAAATCGACGGGATCAGCATTTTGCAGGATCCTGCATGCGGTTTACTCGTGAACACTAGCGTATAATCTCTTTTGCGATCAAACGGGATCCTTCAAAAAACTGGACTGCCGTGTGAACGGGCTGTGACTGCTATGCCGGAGGTCGTGGGTTCGATTCCCACCCAGGACAAATGTTTGTGTGATGAGCACGATCATTTGTTCTGTGTCTGGGTGTAATTTATCTATAATAATATGTATGTATTTAGAAATATATAAGTATGTTTATCAGTTGTCTAGAACCCATAACACAAGCTCTGCTTAGCTTGGGAGTAGATGGCGTTGTTGAATGCAAGCAAATATTAAAACAGCAAAAGAAACTTATAATCCATAATTTTATTTTCACACGTTGTTCACATAAATCCTACAAATAAATTCTATAATAAATAATGTCTCATTACAAAACGAATACTTTAAAACATTTACAAAGTCACCATCAGTATTTTACATTACAATCTTTTAGAGAAGAACCTCTTTTAGTTTTCAAGTTGGTTATAGCGATTGCGATAAGTTACTTTAAAAATTAAACATCCGTTGAACATTTGTCTAAAAAAACTGTCAAAGTCAAAACTGCGTTTCACTTAGATATGAGGGTCACTGCAAAATGACCCTCATATCTAAGTGAAACGCAGTTTTGACTTTGACAGTTTATTTAGACAAATGTTCAACAGATGTTTAATTTAATTTTTTTTTTAAAGGCGGTAATTGGTTAACTCCTGGTTAAAAAATAACCCTGTTTGACGTAATTAGACCTTGATAGGTTTACGAATTGATATTTATTAGACACGTTCAAATCAGTTCATTCGCGAGCCACATTTTGTAAAGGGACAATACTCGTAAAGGCGAAAACACTCGCAGTTTACTGAAATGCAAAGAAATACTTTTCTTTGCATTTTTCTCTTTCTGTCTGTAATAGCAATTCAACATTGAGGGAAGACGACAATACACTTACAAATAATTTAAATGACAAACTTTTACAAGAAGAAGACTTTTTTTGGAAACAAGCAAGGCATCTTGTATAAACTATGGATGTACAATCAGGATTACATGCAAAGACATTAAACTATATACGAGCAATAGACGGGACATCACGAAGAAAGTTGTTATCCAAAACTTTTTACCAATAGGTAAAAAGTCGCTCAGTCTAGTAGTCACGTTGCTATGCAACGCTAGATAATGCTACTGACGCACGGCATTAAACAATTTTGTTTGACAATTTTCCCAATGCGCGCTCTATAGGTTCTTTTAAATCTCTTTGATAACATGCAAATAAAAATTGCAATAACATTTGTATCCATTAGAAACAAAATGTTGCAATGACTCCAAAACAAAACTATCCTTTTTTTCTCCTTTGAAAAAACTACAACATGTCACAACATGTTTTGTAACACAAAAACAATGTTACACAAACATAATTCAACATTTTACAACACCACAATCAATGCTGTTTCAAAGCAACTGTACTAGTCCCGAAACTACTAATTTCATCTTTCTTATGAATACTTTTAGCTGTTGAAAACTTTTTGGCTTCAGCAACGGCTTTGTAGTAAACATCTTTTAGATTTCTTTTCTTCAATTTCTTATGTTTTTTTGGTACTGAGAGATTAATTTCTTCATTTTTATTAGTTCTCTTATTCATAGCAATGTCAGTAACTTGTACTTCATCATTGTATCCAGCTGTTGATCTAGTGTGTTTTCGTCCAAAATTCTTGAAGAATTTGCGAAGTTTTCTTCTACGCCTTGGTTTGGTTGTTTGGTGTTGCATGATTAATATGTCTCGTTTCTTCCTGTCGTGTTTATCGATGAACTGTGAAAAGGAATATAGAGAATTAACCGTGACCAAAAGTCAAACCGTCATCCAAATACAAAAAAAAAATTGACGAGGGCTGTTTTTGGGTCAATCATCAAATGGGACATCCTATCCTATGTGGAGTGGAAGAAACTGTTCGATTCTTACGGCCCAAGAACACTTTGCTCGACCTGGGATTCGAAGCCAGGGTTTTTCGGCTACTAGCCACTCAATAAAAACTGATGACAACTTATCCAAGCTGAAAATCGTACTGAGGACTAAATACTGCCCTCATCGGAGGGCCAAACCTGGGCAGAAAACGGCACAAAAGGCCCTGTGACAAACTCGCCGTCCGATCATGGAATTACCTCAAAGAGCTGTCAGCAATACGACGGGGTAACGCGGGGCCTTAGAGGGTCAAAGCTTGCAGTCGCGGGCCTATCTTATCAAGCAAGGGGGACCATGGGCCGTAAAGGTCTACTGAAGGACACCGTGGATTTTAGCCAGTACAAGTCTGACAGTCCCTCCCGCCCTGGATAGGAGGACTCATTTGATGATTTTACCACGATAAAAAAAGGACTTCATACTGAGCAGAGTAATGCGGAAAATCACAAAAAAAACAGTATACTTACTGCGTATAAATCATAAGCTGAAAGCTGTTTATTGAGGTATGCCATTTGATTCTCTAAATAGCCTTTGACACCCGTCATTTTGCTCTGAAACCAAATAAAGACAAGAGTGAACAGGTTACTTCTAGACAAGCGTGCTTCAATGTCGACCACATCTTCGCTTACCATCAGGCTAGATAGTGGTTAAACGCAAACGAACCACTTGATAAAAATAGTACTCGAAAAATCGAAAGCTGAAACCCTGAACTAACAGAAATAAATGGTTAGTTTAACTAACTTGAGGGGAAACGACATGCTGCGCTGAACCAATAAAAAAAAAATCATGAACAGAATAAGAATTTCTCTTGTATCATGGATACTTTTACAAATGGCGAAGCTCACATACACAAACATAGCCGGAACAACTATTTTTATAGGCCATACCAATATTATTTCTTCATTCAATCGATCGATCTGACACAGCGCCAACGGTAAAATAAGTAAGGTACCGGGTAAAACGGGGTGAATAGGGACAAAACTTTAACAGCGATTTTAATATTGTATTGATTTGATAGGTTACCAACAACTACTCAATTTACATTTAGCCGGAAAATACTTCATTTTTCGAGACCTTGTTGGCAACATACCAATATTATATATCCCTTCAATCCCAGTCGAAGTCGATCTCCCGATTCACCCCTGCATCCCTATTTACCCCGTTTTACGTAATGATTACGAATAATGAAGATAATGATCGTCATACCACATAATAACACGTTGCTCACCTTATCATCATCCGGCATACTATCGAATTGATCCATCAGCTCCTGAACGGAGTGGATGATGTCCATGTAGCGAGTTTTGTCCTCAGGTGATACTATGTTTTGCTTGTCGAACGGTTTTACTGCATTCGGGAAATCAGATTTTTCTTGAAAAATGTTGGTACCTGTTGCAGATATACCACTTGTTTTAGTTTTTTTTTTTTATATGATATTGGTTTGCTCTTGAACTTAGTCTAGGTCAGGAATGACTAAGACAAGGTCGACGATGGAGCGAGCTTACCCAGAAGAAGCCTGTTCACTCTAACTTTGAAGAGATTAGGGTTGTATGCGTTCGGAAACACAGACGCAGGCAGAAAGTTCCAGTCCTTCGCTGTCCGCATTATAAACGACGTTTGGAAACGCTTAGTGTGAATTGGTGGTGTAGCAATAAGGTGAGGATGGTAATTTGTCGTGCGTCTAGATGTGCGATAATAGAAGGGGGCTGGTGGGATGAGGTCGTGGAGTTCTTGGGCGCACTCTCCGAAGTACAGTCAGTAGAAGACCGATCTGCAGGCAACTTTGCGGCAATGAGTCAAGCTATGGAGCTTGGCATTCACTAATTTTGCGTCGATAGCGAGTCACCTAGCTCTGCGTTCCACTGAGTCAAGAGCGGCAAGTTAATATTTAGCTGAGCCATCCCAAAGGTGGCTACAGTACTCCATGCAGGATCGGACTTGCACTAGCTTACGTCTCTTATCCTACCGCGTACAACCCATCGCCCACACACGCTATTCGACTTGTCAGACAAAATCATTGTGACGGCTTGGCTAATACGCACTCAGGTATAATGTGGATCATTAGTTTTCCCCCAGCGGTTAAACCATTCGTAAAGCCAAACCTTACAGCTCGCTAACATCTACTATACGTTTTGGAACACGGCGTGGTGATTTGGACTCGTGTGTAGCCATTGTCACCTGGAATGCTGCATTGGATTGCTCTTTGGAAAACTCCAAGACGAAATTTCTACGGTTTAAGGAGCGACAAGGTTTTGAGCCCTGGAGCCTTACCACGAGCTCTTAACGCGAAACAGTTTAGACTGTGGGAAAGAAACAGAGCAATACAATACGTCTAGCGCCGTCTCTTTCCCACAGCCTAAACTGGATCGCGTTAAGAGTTCATGGTAGGTCATCTGCACTAAATTAGGGAGATGCAAGCCGCTGACTTTGGTGGTGGTCTACAGTCTGTACCTTCAGGTTTATCTCGCAACTCCTCAATCAGATCCTCGTCATCTTGGGTAGGGGTTTTGAACAGCAGTTCCGATTGATCAGCTGGTTTCTCAGGTTCGTCTGTCTCATCTTTGTTGTAAGTCAGCCATTCCAGGAAGGTTTGAAGTTCTGGTGTTAGCTCTGAGATCAAAATACAAAAATAAAATTTTTGGAATACAACAAGAGTCCAAATGGGGGAAAATAATAATAAATCGGTTGCTATCTTCAGTAATTAGATCTTTGTCTGTAACTAATTTACGCCCAAAGCCGTTTTGGGTACGGCTGCGATAGGCGGAGACCTCTCGCGCCCGGCATTGGTTGCGGCCATGCTGCGGGGCGAGACGGAGTGGGAAGCGGTCAGCTCCTTCTGCGAGGCAGTAATGCTCGTAAAGGAGGAGGCTGGCCGCGAGCGAGAGAGGACAGCGTCCTCCCTCCGCCCCACCCGCGGTGGTGGACGCCCACGGCGACGGACGTCGCAAGACGATCTCCGGCCACCGTAGGCGCGGGCATGCGGGCAGCGAGTAAAGGGCAACTCGCTGCCCGACCATGGACCATGCCCGGGTCGACGGCGCGTTGTGTCCCACGCGCGCCTCAAAGAGCGTCAGCATAATGACGGGGCCCCCTCTCAGAGGGCCAAAGCCTGCCGGAGTCGCTGGATTATTTCCTTACCGTGACCCCGGTACATAAAGGGCTATTGAAGGACACCGTGGATTTTAGTCAGTACAAGTCTGACAGTCCCTCCTGCCCTGCCCGGGGTGGGAGGACTCATTTGATGATTTTACCACGTTAAAAAAAAAAAAAAAAAAAAAAAAAAAAAAAAGCCGTTTTGGGTTATGGTATATTAATTTCGGGCGGTAGCGACAATCGATGCGAATTATGAGAAACACAGTCTTCTGATTAAAAAAAAAGATAGTTGATATGGCATAAGATCTCACGAACTATTTCAATTAAAAGGTTTTGGAATAAACTCACTAGTACAGGTTTTCTGCTGGACTTGGTAATCCACCAAATCCGTCAGAAGACGCACCAGCTGCTGCATCAGAGCGTTCGCAATGGAGCCCTGTTGAGATTCCTCGACTCTGAGTCCTAAAACAAAGAAGTTATTTTTTTTTTAATTCGTTTCTACAAAAGAAGTGATGCATATTCAGCTTTTAGTGATTGACGATAAATTGGATTCCACTTCATCATTAGCATAATAATGTTCCCACTGCTGGAACTTAGGCCTCCTCTCTGCGAGAGGGAGTTGGCCATAATCCACCACCCGAGGCCCAGAGCGGATTGGTGGATGTCACATGTTTTCAAATTTTTGGTTCTAGGACATGCCGGTTTCCACTTAAATGAGTTTTTTTTTAATGGATTTGCTCTTGGCATCAATATAGCCCAGAAGCAAATATGAGGCCTAAGATGGAGCGAGCTCACCCAGAAGGCACTGGAACTCCTGCCCAGCGACAGGACACGACAATTATTATTCCAAAAGAATGGAAGTCGGAAGTAGACGGCCCTAGGTAGAGAAGTAGGGACTGTCAGACTTTTACTGACTAAAACCCCACCCTGGTCCTTCAAACCCCTTCGCGATCCAGGGCCTTAGCTTACATAAACTCCCAATCCCCGATGACGCGAAATACAGCCAGTGGGATCACTTAGCCGTCACCGCAGGTTTACAGGGAGCCTGTGATGCTGTGACCCGGAGTGGATCGCTATCTATTGCGATCACCCCATCATCATCCTCATAATCATCATCCCAGCCGTGAGACGTCCACTGCTGAACATAGGCCTCCCCTATAGACTTCCAATAGGACCGGTTGGAAGCGGCCTGAATCCAACGCGATCCTGTGGTGTTCATAAGATCATCCGTCCTACGCTGCGCTTGCTGGTGCGTGATCTCCATTCGAGAACCTTACGGCCCCATCGGCCATTAGTTCTACGTGATATGTGGATCCCATATTTTCCAAATAGAACCTTATGAGCATCATTTAGAGCTCAGTTTAATAAAAATACCGTTTCTCTTGATGTCATCATGCAAATAGCCGACATTTCTTGTCTCCTGCACAGCTTTGGCTGCTTTCTTGCAAACCTCCTTCATGTTGACAGACAGTGCTGCAAACAAGGACTTCTGGTCTACATCTGGATAATCCTCCTGGAAACATACTGGTATTAGATCTTTATGAAACCTGGGCCACCCAAAAGCCCGTTGGGTTGACAATATCGTCTTGATCGCGGGGAATAAATGGATGAGAGAGGCACAGAACCGAGAGATGTGGCAGAAAGAGGGGGAGGCCTATACCCAGCAGTGGGTGATTCCGGGCTGATATGATGATTTTAATAATGAAGTGATTTTGCCACCTATAGCTGCAATCTATAAACAACTTTACTGTGAAGACAATAATGATCAATATGAATCTGACAGTGATAAGAAACATCGTTGGATGCAACATTTGGAAAGAAAAAGTAATCTTTCGAACTTTCGAATTCATAATGGTTCCACCTGCATGTTACTTTGAATTTTGAACCCCTGAATACAAAAATAGAAGTCCCGCAAAAGTTTCTTATTCGGGGAAAGCAAAGATTACAAAAGACTGTCTATATGTTGTAGTGAGTAGACCGTGAATACAGAAATAGAAGTCCTGCGTAGCAAGGCTTCTTGGCATCGACGCTTTCCTTATTTCGGGGACAATCTTAGATGACAATCAACTTTTACAAAATTGAAATAAGTGTTTAAAAAAATCACCTCTATTTCATCTATATCCTCTTTCTCCCTCTCACTGACGTGGTTATCTATTCTGTCGCGTATATCTGGGTATTCTATCAAACTGAAAAACAAAGCTCATTAAAAATTAACTTAACTTTTTCTTAACATCCACATAGTCGAGCTTCCTGACGAAGCAATGCAACGGAATTTAAAGAGTTTCAACTACAAGTGAAAATCATCTTTACCACAGTAATAATATACGTAAAAACCAACGTTTATGCACTGGTAGATGAGAAAGAAACAAGCTCGCCACGACGACTTAAGACAGTCAAATGACATCATTATTTGTAGTAGCAAAGACGATTTTAATTTTAGTAAGTAGAACCTTTAGTCCACAGTCAGTCCAGTTCTTTAGGTGGTCGGACCAAACTCGCTCTTCCCTGGACACGAAACTTCACGATGCTCTTCATTCTGCCAAGGACAGAAAAAGATGGCGGAGCATCGTCAAGCTCAAAGTGACTTCACGTCGGGGGAATCACGACCCTCAACAATAAGGAATACAGCAATATAGGAGGAGGAGGAGAACCTTTAAGGTGTGCGTCCACAGGTCGGCATCGCACGTATCGTACGTAACGGATTTTAGTTTGCCTTGTATGAAAACTCATACAACTGCGTCTACTGATCCGCATCGGACGGACGGCTCATCGGCAATGCCTTAATGCGATGCGTACCAATGACGTCATACGGAATGCCGATCAATAGAAGCGATGAAGGTGGCAACGGCAACCCGATTGCTGATACTCGCGTTGGCAATCCGAGCGCTGCCGACACAGAAATCCGTTTGATGCGATGCGTCCGATACGTACGATGCGGACCTGTGGACGCTTACCATTAGTAAAACTTGTAAATAATGCCGCCGTCGACCATGCCCGGGTGGACAGCGTGTCGTGTTTTAGGTCCAACTCAAAGAGCCGTCAGCAATCTGAGCTGTCTCATCCGTAACCGAGATCCTGCTTCGTAAAGGGGCTATTGAATAACACCATCGATTTAAGTCAGTAGTATGAGTCTGACAATCCCTCCTGTCCCGCCTTGGGGAGGACTTATTTGGTTATGCTACCACGTCATCATCATATCCATAGCTTTCATTATACCTCGTATTAAAAAAGTGTGGACTATTGAAGAATTTTCAAAATTACCCAAAGCTGTTATCACGTGCAATGGACCTTGGAACTCGTTCCTTCGTCTCCGAGTGAAGACTGGTTGCAGCATCCGAGTGAGGGTTCATCTTCCTGGCAAACTTCCTTATTTTGTTTTGTACCCATCTACCTGAAAGAGTCACATAATTAGTTGGGTATTTCAGGCCCTTTACTCTTTTGGAAGGCAAATAATTTTGGGCAAACGGGGACGTGGTTACAAAAATTGAAAAGGGTTTAATTAGATGATTTGCTCATCTCGGAGCTCGTGGCTAAATAATTACAGCCGCACAGGCCGATCTCTTGGGTTAAGCCGCGCTTGCCGATGTTGGTTTATGTATGGGTGACATTTGTAGATCTTTGACAGTCGTTACACACACAAGTCTGACAACCAGTCTTACCATGGGGTATCGTATTACCCAGTTACTGGGTTGTGGAGGTCCGATAAGAAGTCACTCCATGGAAAATACTGATATCCAGCTGTATCAGGTTTGACTTGAAGCCGACCCCAATGTAGCTGGGAAAAGGCAAGGATATGCCGTCCAGTAAGGGAATAATCCCGCGACCCCGCAGGCTTTGGCCCTCTGAGGGCCCCGTCATTATGCTGACGCTACGATGATACTGATGATTCTATCATGTTGAGAATGAAAGGTGACCTACAATATTTTATAAGTAAGAGGTGAATGGAAATGCCGGCAGGGTACGACATTATTAGTGAAATGCTTCAGAAAGGCCGAGTGCGTATTCCTCGCAATCAGTGGGCGTGTATTGCGTGATTGTATATTATGCTATTTAACGATAAGTTCGCGTTTGACCACTATCTTACTTGATGGTAAGCGATGACGTTGCTTTTGCTTTTGCCTAAAAGTAACCTAATCACTCTAGATTTAAATACCCCAAGGTGAATAATTGAGTCTTACTTACCTGATCGTTTAAGAAAATCTTTCTCCTTAACAATACGCTTGTCCATGCTCGCATCATCTATCTTACTCTTCATATAACTATCCATTTTATCCGTCTGTATACCATACTCATCATCATAAATATCGTTCCAGAAGATTAGATTACTATCATCTGCATTTCTCTTGACTATTGCTTTTATTTTCTGTTTTGTTTCTTCTTTTTTTGGACTCCGATTGATTTTCTTATCTTTGTTCTTATGTGTAGTGGTTATATTACTTTTAGGCCGGTTACGACTGTTATCATTGGTGTGGAGCTGTTAAACACTGCAATTGTTTAGTCATTTTTAATAATTGGCATTTTTGTTATTTAGAGTTTTGAAAAATAATAGACACGTATTTATTTTTTCACGTATTGTTTTAATGAATATTTACAAATACACAGTGCATCAAATACCTATGAATCAGCTCGTGACGCACAACCACATACATATAATTATCTCTAAATTATGACGTAGGTATTGGCAATTTCAGAAGCGTTGTATCTCTGTAAATTTTGGTTTGCGTAACAAAAGAAATAAAGATTGGGTCGAATATTTTTATAAATAAAAAGAAGCGCTAACACTCCGAAATTTATTAGAATACTCTCGAAGAGATAGCGTGAAACGTCACCGTAAGACGTTAGATAAAAGAATTCGACGCTTGTAAAACGCCATTTAGACGGAGCAAGCACTATATTGCGGCATTTGTTTCATTATCTTAATTTGTTATACCTATAAATTCCGCAATGTAACGCAACTCGCGTTCGAGTCTTGTTCTTGCATCGTCTAAATGAGGCTTAACGACTTCGGTGGCTGGGTTGATAAAATTGCCGAATCGGCGAATCCGGTGGTTGCAAGTTCAAATTCTCAGTTCCTTAAAAACTCTTAGATGAATACTCATTAAAAACCAAAGGTAACATACCTACCATTGCCGTCAACAGCACTTGTAGCATTAGTAACATTAACAACATCAGTGTCGTTGACTACTGTGCCTTCAGTAATGTTAGCAGCACTATCTTCAATGGAGAGAAGGACCCTGGATCTATGACCTATGTTCTCAATCATGTCTGAGTCGTACATGGGATAGGCTGAGTCTGTAGTGACGATATTGGATTCTGAGTTGTTGTTGATTGTTAGTAGCATGTCAGTAAGGATGGAACTGAAAATAATAAAGAAGAATTTACTCTCATCATCAGGTGGAAGACATCCATTGATGAAACTTAGAATAATGCGCCACTTGGTACCCCGAGTGATTACTTCCCAGTTTCCTTAATAGCAACACTATCGAATAGTGTAATAGTACACGGTATGATTTTTTTCCCAAAATCAGTGGGCTCGATTCCGGGCCAGGATTATTGATTTTTCTAAAATCCAATGATGCAGTTTTACTTTTAGTCAAAATCGGCCTCGAGACTCTTTTCAACGTTTTTTGATATTCCTCATAGTTTCGGATATAGTCATCCAAGGCCAGTTGAAAAATTTACCCTGTATGTAAGTGGTTGACGCTTAGAACGATGAGAAGCGCCACACCATCGATTGGCCCAATGCTTATCGCATCCAGTGAGTCCCGAAACATTATCTGTCTAGGCTTTTCGCAACTGTAATGTCGGTATCCCTACTCCCAATCTATCCGTATGCAGATGAACACTAGTATTTTACTCGATGCCATCATTTCTACAAAATAATAAGCTACTTGATCCACTTCAAAATTGTCAAAATAGCACTTACCCAGAAGATTTTCTCGGCTTCTCTACTTTTCCAGTTTCAAGAGTTTTAAACCAATTGCTAACAACACCGAAGAAATCACTGAGCGTCATATTATCGCCTACTGCTAGAGTATAGTTCGCACAACGATTATTTTTTGTTGAATTTATAGCTGTACTAGAATCGTTGACTGCTGACTGCTGCTGATTTGTAGAGGGAGCTGCAGAAACTGTTGATTTTCTACCAAAAGCATTAGTAGAAACCACAATTACTGAAGAAGGAGATTCAATCATTTTACCATCAGACTTTTCAATTCCACTAGAATATTTTTCTACAGGATTTGCATTTTCTGTTTTATCAGACCAAGTTGCCGTTACTGTAGACTCCCTTTTAAACCGGTTTGGAAAAGAATTGTTTACAAAAAAATCTTCAGAATAATAAGAAGTCGCTTCTGTCGCTTGCGCATCGATTCTTGAGTCAGTTAAACTTTCAAATTGATTATAATTAATATTCGGGTAATTAACATTATCATTCATCCCTATCAGCTCTTCTTTGGAATTGATTAAAACAGGAATATCGAACATGAGATTGAAATTTTGCAATCCGAATTCGGGATCATTTACTGATAAAACAATTTTCCCAATCAAATTCTGAGATAGGTCGTCACCGAGTTTCTCTGAGCTGATGTCTATAGTGTCAATAGGATCAGCAGTTTCGGCATCACTGTTTGGAATATCCGTTGAATCTTGCGGTTGGATATTTGAGGTATCAGATTTTGTGCTTGACTCAGGTTCACCGTTAGCTGCACTAATAGCCTGGCTTGAAAGGATGCAAGAGTGTGGAGTGCTGTAGACTTTTATATTCTTCTGTCTAGCCGCTTCAATAAAGTGTTTCAATGATAATGAGTATTCACTCATATTGTTATTCAATTCAAGTTTGTCAACAAATTTGTCAATACCGCTTGAGTTACTTTCTGTACTACCTGCCCTAGGTCCAGGAGTATCCTTGTTATCACGAAAGTCACTCGAACTTTCGAATTTAGTCGACAGTAACCGTCTGTTCCCTCTAAACATAGCATTGAGTGCTTCATTTTCTTCATCTTTTAATTCTAGAGATTTTGAAACAGTTGAAGTTTCTGTTGTAAGTTCACCAGTTTTACTGTTGTAGATATTGTATCCTAGTTCTGGGTATTTTGAAACTAAAGTAGATTGAATATAGGGAGCGTAGATCTTATGATCAGCTTTAGCTTTATTAAGTCCTGGTCTGGGTTTTAGCTTGATGTGTTTTGAAACTATTTTCATTATTTCTATATTATTTTCAGTGTCTTCTCTTGCATTGGTTGTGGGTTGAAATTCGAATCTAATGCCTTCTTTTCTTTTTCCACTCTTACCTCCGTTCTGTGCTGGTAAAAATAATTATAATGAACGTTATAAAGATATTCCGTGGTACCACAAAACTTTTAAGCGTCTGTTGAATGGTTGTCTAAAAGGCTGTCAGATTATGACGTTGAAATAAGGTCCGTTTTGCAATCACACTTTTTTTTAGACTAGTGTTCAACAGGTGTTTAAGTTTTTGTGGTAAGGCTACAGTGTAGTGGCTAGGCTATGTTTTTACAAATTAAGAAAAAATACAGAGCAGTGGTGGCCCAGTGGTATCGGCCCCGACTTACGAGTTGTAGGTCGTGGGTTCGAATCCCGGCAGGCGCATTACTTTGTGTAATTAATTTCATCACCACTGCTCTCAAAACGGTGAAGGAAAACATCGTGAGGAAACCGGCATATCCTAGAACCAAAAATTGGAAGACATGTGACATCCACCAATCCGCACTGGGCCCGCGTGGTGGATTATGGCCCACCCCCTCCCACAGAGAGGAGGCCTGTGTCCCAGCAGTGGGAACATAATAGGCTGATGATGAAGAAAAAATACTGCTTGCCTAAAGCATTCTACTGCTGGGCAAATGACTCTTCCCATTAATTAAGGTAGCAAAATTTTAGAGATACGTCCCGCGATCCCGGCAGGCTTTGGGCCCCTAGAGGGGCTACCGTCATGTAGGTGTTTCGTACCTGACTGCTCTGAGTAGAAACATCCAAAACAAACTCAGAGGTCACAGTCTCTTTTAAAGTCCAGACAATTTTTACAATAATTATACGAGGACCATGCAGGCAATGTCTGAAATGGTCTTTTGAAGAAAGAACCACACAGATTTGAGTGGACCTGTCCAGTCAGTGCAAGCATGTGTCAGTTACCGTGTAGCTCAACTCAAAACACAAGCTCAACGATAAAGGAGATAGGTTAGATGGAATAGTGGACATAGGAAAGCGGGAATAGTTAGGATGAGCATTAGGAAAAAAAAAACTATCATGTTATAAAAGAAACGAACCTGTCCAAGTTATATCAAGATCTTTCTCGCCTTCCTCATTTTGTGGTTCACCTTTCCCTTTCATAACCTTGTGGGCTCTACCTTTAACAATTAAAACATATTTCAATTCGGCATCTTGTGAAATACAAACGTACCTTTTGTATCTTGGTTTGTTCCCACTAGTTCTACTCCTATATTATACATATTTAAAACTTGTTAATATTTGACAACTATTTGCTACGTTGCCAACTTTCAGAATACGCGCTCTTAAGAGGATCGTCTACGGAGCGCTCGTTCATACTAAAAGAGAAAACGTTTTCCTACCCCGAAATGTTATCCTATCTCATTTATTTTTAGAATGCTTCTGACACAGTAAAAAACTAGGTTTATAAGTTTTCTTTTTTTTCAAAAGTAACTCTTTGGCGCCTGTAACTTTCAAACTATTATGAATTTTGAAAAAAATAAATCCCATAAACCTAGTTTTTTACTGTGTAGGAAAACGTTTTCTCTTTTAGCATGGACGAGCGCTCGGTATTAGACGATCCTCCTAACGAGATGGGCTTTTTCGATGATTTAAGAGTGCTTTCACACGGTTCGTTGTTTTTGTGCGACTTTTGGAACCTGATTCTGGGTATGACATTGCCACAAATAAAAAAAGTACATATACTCGAGAAAGTTTGATTCTTTCTGCGTGGAGTGCTTTAAACACATTTTTAGATTTGTTTACATACATAAGTAAAAACCTTGTCTCTGCTAAGGATGTTTCATAAAATTCTACTTTTTGTCAAACTTTGGTACCGAATTACATAGAAGGTATAATAGTAAAATAATATTTGAAAATGTCCATGGTACATCTGAAAGATTATATTTGGACTGCATTAATCACTTTTTTATTTTTCATTCAGAAATAAACCAAAAATAATGTTTCAAAACAGGAAGAATTTGACATTTTTTCGTCCGTAATTATATTTTTTATCTATCAAGATTTACTGAATATTCAATCAAAAAGTATTGAATAACTAAGGTTACTATGTTCTTTGTGTCTAAAGCTCTTTGTGACATGAAAACAGATAAGTCTCCTGGCGAAGATGGAATTACTGTTGAACTGCTACAGGCGGGTGGTGAAGCAGTTCAAAAGGTCCTCGTGGAGCTTTTTAATAGGGTTTTATATGATGTCCGTACTCCGGAACCATGGAAAAACGCTATAGTCACCATCATCCACAAAAAAGGAGACGTTTCAAAACTAACAAACTATCGTCCCATTAGTCTCCTTTCCCAAATTTACAAGCTTTTCTCAAAAATCTTCACCACTCGGCTTACCCGAGAGCTTGACGAAGCCCAGCCCATCGAGCAGGCAGGTTTCCGTAGCGGTTATTCGACCATCGACCATATCCACACGGTAAAGCAGCTAATGGAGAAGTGCCAAGAATACAACCGACCCCTGTGCATGGCTTTCATCGATTACGAAAAGGCTTTTGACAGTGTCGAACATTGGGCTGTGTTCCACGCTCTCCATCGCTGCCACATCGATTGCCGTTACGTGGATGTGCTGCGGGAACTTTACACCATGGCCACTCTGCAGGTTCGCATGCACACCCTATCCAAACCTGTACCAATCAAACGGGGAGTGAGACAGGGCGACACCATTTCACCGAAACTCTTCACAGCTGTTCTTGAAGACGTCATTAAAACCTTAGATTGGGACTACTGCGGTGTTAACATCAATGGTGCTTACCTGTCTCACTTAAGATTTGCAGATGACCTAGTTGTTTTTTCTGAAGACTTTGAGGATCTCCAGAAGATGCTTCAAAACCTCTATAATGCCTCTTTTGAAGTAGGACTTAGGATGAATATGGCGAAGACGAAGATTATGGCAAACTTTTCCAGCAGTTCAAATCCTTCTGTCAAGGTCGGAAGTGAAAGGTTGGAGAAGGTTGACCGTTATGTCTATCTTGGCCATATTCTTTCCTTTGGCAAGGAACTCCAAACAGCGGAGATTTCTAAAAGAATTCAGCTGGGGTGGGCTGCATTCAGCAAATTGGACGACATCCTGAAATCAGCCAAAATTCCACAATGCCTGAAGACCCGTCTCTATAATCAGTGTGTTCTGCCAACCATGACGTACGGTGCTGAGACGTGGACGCTCTCACAGGAGGCTGTGTACAGACTCAGAGTAGCACAGAGAGCCATGGAGCGTTCCATGCTCGGCATAAGATTAATAGACCGAGTTCCAAACATCGAAATTCGGAGACGAACAAAAGTATTCGATATTGGTAATAACCGAGTTATGGAACTCAAATGGAGTTGGGCAGGACACCTGGCAAGGCGCGGTGACGGCAGGTGGAGTAAAGCTGTGACAGAGTGGCGTCCAAGAAACGGAAAGAGAAGGGTTGGTCGTCTGGCGGCGAGATGGGCAGACGACATTGTTGCCATTACGGGAGTGTCCTGGATGAGGCTGGCGCAAGACCGTGAAGCTTGGCACAAGCAGAGAGAGGCCTATACCCAGCAGTGGGTGAAGACGGGCTGCGGATGATGAAGGTTACTATGTTAGCTTGCATTAAAAAATAATTAGCTCATTTAAAAGTAAAATAATAGTATTAAACAATTATAATATGCAATGACAAAATTCAATATAAAACCAAGAACGGTTTGTTCTTTGATTTAGACGGCGCGGGGCGCCTTCTGAGGGAGGACGTATCGCTCGCAACCATTTTGACATTAGTTGCGTAATTATTAAAATTTAAAATACACGCCACCATTCATGACCTTTACACGCGGCGCCAGTGTCTTTGTCATGACATCAAATTCCATGTGAAAAATGTAGTACCTCGAATTTTCCGCAGGTCATGAGTGGTGGCCAGTAATTTTCCCAGTCGCCAAGAATACAGTATAACCTACCTTTCTTGATACAAGCTAATATTTTGAATTAATTTGATTGAATTTTCCGACTATATTCGAATGTGGATATAATTGTAAAAAAAAAAAATGTAAATAATACAAAAAAAAACAATTTAAATAATTCTGATACCTTTTTTTCTGAATTGGTAATTATATGTAATTTCAGACTTGCTAACTTCCCAAACATTCCAGTTCGTTTGGATAATATAGCTCGCTGCGGGACCCACCATACCACCGGTCATGCCCCTGGTGGTATGGCTTTTTATTATGTGGTAAAATCATCAGATCAGCCCTTCCACCCAGGGAAGGACAGGAGGGACATACAAACTTGTAATGACTAGAATCTACGGTGTCCTTCAATAACCCATTGCGATCCGAGGCTATGGATACCCGATAAGACAATTCCGCGACGCCCGGCAGGATTTGGCTCTCTAACGTGCGCCCCGAAAATCCGTGAAAAATTGATCTGATCGTTTTGAGGTAGCGGTTTACCAGAGAAAAGTTTTGTTTTAAACTTTTTGTATTCGTTTTTGATGTCGGTACATTTTTTCAAAAAGTTTTTTTTTTCATTAATGTATTTTTATTAGGTTTGATCGAAGAGAGTTGAAGTCTTGTATCAGGTTCGGCATCCAGTCAATTGCGGTATTCCGTTTTGGCAGCTGCATTGTATTTTTTTTTTTGGTAAAATCATCAAATGTGTCCTCCCGAGCGGGACGGGATTTATTACCAGACTCTAGTACTGACTAATATCCATGGTGATCCTTAAATAGCCCTTTACGTTCCAGGGTCACCGTTACCTGATAAGACAGTCCAGTGACCAAGGCATGCTCCTACTCTCAAATAGAAATCGCTTCTCGGCGTCGTAGGTCACGCGGTTGTTCTCCCTCACGTGTTCCACCTCCTACTTCTCTAGCATGACTGCTTTGCATAAGGATTCGAGGTGACTACTTCCTATTCCGTCTTGCCCCGTAGATCGTGGCCTCGATCAATGCCGGGTGCTATTAAATTGACTCAAGTGCATCGAGTTGGGATTTGGCAAACCTGTACCACTTCATCTAACTAACTTTTTTGCAGCCAACTCAATAAGAGGACTAATATTGTGGGTTGATGTCAACGGCACCCCAAAAAGGTCAAGATAGCCTGTCATTTTTACGGTTACACCTCAGAAAGATAGAACCGAGTCGGATTGGCTCCTTTTTGCGGAACGAGCGGAACCGGGGCTCAAAAGTGTTCGCAAAGAATTCGTCTATTGGGCAGAACCAAATGACAAAGCTGAAGATTAACGACGGCAGCATCATTTCGACTAAACCAGAGAACCTAAGGGAGCTTGAGAGGTTTTACGGACAGTTATATACATAAATACGACAACCCAGTGTCGGTACATCTTGAGACGCAGGAGCTACACTGACTTGACACTACACTGAGGATATCCCAGACACCAGCCTGTACGAGATTAGAATGGCTCAACAGCTCAAGAATAACAAGTCGCCGGGTGAGGACGGAATCTCAACAGAACTTCTGAGAGCGGGTGGAAAACCGGTACTACTCTAGTCCTCCAGAAGTTATTTAATTCCGTCATACTCAAAGGTTCTACGCCAGAAGCATGGCACAGGAGTGTGGTTGTTCTTTTCTTCAAAAAAGGTGACAACACCTTGTTGAAGAACTACAGGCCAATCTCACTTCTGAGCCATGTATACAAGCTGTTCTCAAGAGTCATTACGAACCGTCTCGAACGCAGGTTTGATGACTTCCAGCCTCCCGAACAAGCCGGTTTCCGAAAAGGTTTTAGTACTATAAACCACATACACACGCTCTGCCAGATTATACAGAAGACAGAGGACTATAATCGGCCATTGTGTTTAGCGTTTGTGGACTATGAAAATGCCTTCGATTCAATCGAAACCTGGGCAGTATTGCAGTCCCTCCAACGATGTCACGACTATAGGTATATCGAAGTGTTGAAGTGTTTGTATAGAAACGCCACCATGTCCATCCGATTTCAGCAGGCGTAGCATGGCGCCGTAGAAAGGGGTTTTGTCGACGGAAGAATAGACAAAATAACAGAACGTAGAAATATTTTTATCGTTTAAGCATGGTAATGTGAAAAATATAGAAAATAAACGTCCTTTTCTTCAATAGTGTTCAAATGGTGTCACATTTGTGCAAAAAAAACAATCGATTTGTGTAGAAATAACGATGAAATAACGCCATGCTACGCGTGCAGGAAGAGAGCACGAAACCAATCCAATAAAAGGCGTGAGACAGGGAGACGTTATTTCTCCGAAACTGTTCACGAACGCGTTGGAGGACATTTTCAAGCTCTTGGAATGGAACGGATTCGGCATCAACATCAATGGTGAATACATCACTCACCTTCATTTTGCCGATGATATAGTCATCATGGCAGAATCGTTGGAGCACCTCAATGCTATGCTCAGTGACCTCAGTATCGTTTCCCAACGGGATGGCCTTAAAATGAACATGGACAAGACGAAAGTCATGTCGAATGTCCATGTGGCACCCTTACCGGTTGTTGTTGGGAGCGATACTCTCGTAGTTGTAGACCATTATACTTACCTTGGACAGATTGTTCAGTTAGGTAGGTCCAACTTCGAGAAAGAGGTCGCCCGAAGAATCCAACTCGGATGGGCAGCGTTTGGGAAGCTACGTGATATTTTCTCATCGAGAATCCCACAGTGTCTCAAGACAAGGGTGTTTGACCAGTGTATGTTGCCAGTGATGATATATGGCTCCGAAACGTGGTCATTGACTGCTGGCTTTTTAGAGAGACTAAGAGTCACTTAACGAGCAATGGAAAGAGCTATGCTCGGAGTATCTTTGCGGGATAAAATCCGGAACATGGATATTCGGCAAAGAACCAGAGTCACCGACATAGCTCATAAAATTTGCAAGTTGAACTGGTAATGGGCAGGCCACAGCGCTCGTAGAACTGACAACCGATGGGGAAGAAAAGTTCTCGAGTGGCGACCACGGACCGGAAAACGCAGCGTAGGCAGGCCTCCCACCAGGTGGACCGACGACAAATTGAGGGTCGAGGGCAGCCGATGGATGCAAGTGGCGAATTGTCGTTCGGCGTGGCGGTCTAAGGGGGAGGCCTATGTTCAGCAGTGGACGTCCTCCGGCTAATGATGATGATGAGATACTACTCAGAATGAAACATACAAAAAAATAAGTTAGCATTCCAAAAAATCGTAAAAATAAGCGAAATTGAATGAAAAGTGAGAAATTACAGGAATGTGTCAAGTTTCATATAAAATAATGAAATCGAAAAAATAATGTTCTTTTTTCTCTTAAACCCTGTGTTATTTTACTAAAGGTGAAATGTTATCTATTAAATAACGAACATTTTCTATACCGTTTCAATAGAAATTAGGTAAAAAGCCTGAGTGACCAATTGTAGCATCGTAATTCGAGCATAAACGAATCTATGCACTGGTAGTCGCGATTGATCGAAGATGAACTCAGGTACTACTTGCTGTGCGAATGGAATAATGTGGAGTTGAACCACCTTTTCTACGCAATTTTGAGCAGTTACGTAACTTCGTTAGGAAGTAAAAGCTCAGTTTTGCGAGATAGAGATTATAATTTAGAGCTCACCGAAACATTCTGTTTCAAGAGTTAAATGATCTGAAACCCTGTTGTTTAGATCTTCTCTACACTCTAATAGATGTGTCTTTATTAAAAATATAACCCAGCTGTAACCCAGTATAAGAAGCACTGAAGCCCAGTCAAAACAGTTCAATAAATATTCTCCTTTCCGTCCCATCCGCTCACAGTTAACTGCAGGGGAACCAAGAATCTTCTCGAATATTTTTAATCTTCATGGTGTCGATTCGAAATTGTCTTTTCAATTCTATGGGAGCTTGTTGCTGGTCGCAATGGACTTTGTATGATCTGCGTAGTAGATTATCGTTCTCTTTGCGCGGTTTAACGTCTTCTCTGGCCTTGCTCACTTTCTTCCTGGATCACGGCGTTTGGTGATATTACCCGTCTCTTAATTGACACTAGTTTCAAATATTTTGAACCACTGGTTGGAAATATTCGAGCATTAAACCGACCATTTCTGGTTATATCTCCTTATCTATGTCACCTTAATCACCCCAAGTGGCTGGTTTTGCGTCCATAATTATGTCTCTAGATAATGACTGTTTGATGTAAAAGTCAAAGAAAAAGTTTGAAAAATTTTAAACACCAAATCGTAAATTCTAAATAATTTCAAAAATCTAATTAAAAAGTTATGAATTCCAATTAGTCACTAGAAACAAAATCAACACCTGAAAGATGTCATAACAAGATAATTTACCCGTATAATACGAGTAAATTATCTTGTTAAGAATGAAATTGAATAATCTCTATAATGCACACTTTGTAAATTACAAACATATCCAATTCGCAGTGTGACTCAATGTGCGGTTTAAAGTGTTATTTATTGAGTGGCCCTTATTTTATTTTGATAGGTATATATTTATCATATTATCCATTCGTTTATGAAAATAAGTAGTGTCTAGAAGACCGGGATCTTACTTTGTTTATTCGAAACAAAAGTGGCAAAAGCTCATGTTGTTTGCTTTCTGGTATACGAGGCATAGCTGTTTCGTTAGTGTTTTGTTTTTATGCGGAAGGCATCACGATGTCAAATTGACAGGAATTGTGTTCTTTCAGTATGTCATAGCGCCCTTAACATCTAAAACAAAAAATCGTCTTCTAAGACTAATATGACAACAAAAGCATAGAAATTACCTCTTTTTAACCTATCAAGTATACCGTCTTTAAAAACATTTTCATCTGCCAACAGTTTGATTTTATTATTTGGTGCAGTATGGACCGTTGGCGACTCTTTATCATTTCTAGATTCTTTCTTTCCATCTAAAACTCCATAATCACTATAAGCTTGGGCTTGTTGTACTAAGTTATTGTATTTATTTGCCAGATAATCTTCAACATATTCTATGTCGGAGAGATCTCTGCCTTTTCTTTGCGCGTCTATAATTTCTTGGATTTCGGATGTTGGTTTTGGGACATCAATCTGCAGTATAACAAAAATAAAATCATAAGTTACTATACTGTTCCTTTTACTATTAGGTTGTGGTATACCACTGCTGATTAAAGAGTACCTCTCATAACTTTTAGCTGTTCGAATCTGAGGCCAACTTATGAATCACTAAAGCTGGATAGTGGCCTACCACTATCTAGCTTTAGTGAATCATAAGTTTTGTCATCATCTGCCTGCCTTTTTCCAACTAGGTATGTCAAATTCAGTTGTTCGGATCTAAGGCCAACTTATGAATCACTGAAGCTAGATAGTGGTGGGCCACTATCTAGATTTAGTGATTCATAAGTTTTGTCATCATCTGCCTGCGTTTTTCCAACTACGTTAGAGTCGACTTCTAATTCAACTAGATGCAGCTGTATTTTACACTAGCTTTTGCCAGCGGCTTCGCCCCCTCAGGCAGTCACCTCCCCCACTTATTGCCTATGTCACTCAGGACCAAAGGACCTTTCAACTGGTGAAAGATTTTTTTTAATTCGTGATTAATTTTGAAGCCTATTCATTGCAAATAATCAAATCTGTCCTCTTTATAATCTTAGTGTAGATGGAGCGACAGCTTAAACCACCTGCTTGAGAACAATACGATACCTGACGGTATGACTGGTTATCAGACATTCCAACCTTTAACTACCTATCACCGATATGCTCACGCTTAACAAGATTTCCAAGGCACGAAGGAAACTCGCAGAAAACAGATGGTCACCCATCCACAGATTGATCTGTGTTAGCGCAACTGAACCTTGAAAATCAACTAAGATTATTGAGTCCCGAAGTCTTCTATCATCTGCTCTACAATGGACGATGATGATGGTGATGATCATGATGATGATGATGAAATATTTCTGACCTTATTAGTGATCATAGAGTTTATCTCATCCGGGTACAGTGGCATGGCGCCCTTCCAGTTAGGATTGTGAACGCCCTGAGGTGGATTCAATTTGAATTTTACAGCCGGTTGATCCTGGGAAGACAAAGCAATGAAGAATAAAATGAACTTTTTTAATTTGAGATTTTTGTTAGCTTTTCAATCAAGTCTAGGTTGTTGGGACAAGTTTACCTTGGAGTGAGCTTAACCAGAATAAGCGCCTGTTCAGACACGGCGGTAACCGCGCGATTTCAGAATCGCATGGAAATCGCGTGAGTCTTATTTGTATGAGTTATTAAGTAATCGTTCAGACATAACCGCGCGATTCCGGCGCGGGAAACGCGCGGTTCCCGCCGTGTCTGAACAGAGGCTAAACCTGTTAACTCTGTCTTTGAAGATATTCATATTAATCTGTGTCCTTCTGAGCAGAGGCCTCTCCTAGTTACTGCATTTCGCTTCTGAATCAGTACACGTCTATGAATCTACGACAATCGACCTTTTCCTCATCTCTAAGAGATCATTACTTCGAGACTCTTGATCAGTGACCATCGTTTATTCATCAGACACGATTGATCCAATCTCAATTTATCCTGGCAACTTGTAACATCTACTAAATTTAAAAAGTACATCTGGTTCGAAGAGGTACAGACCAAGAATTTCTGATAGCAGTTGAGGAGGTTTTTTGGCTATTAGTATGTACAGACACCAGCACATCAACGTACCTCAATCTGTCTCTATGATAGATTTTCAATCTCATCACAAAGTAGAAGGTTCGATTGGTAAAATTTGGCAGATTCGGGTAGGATGACCTGCTGATGTCTGTACATATATTTGCTCAAACTTAAATCTTGGTTTTGCACTGTTTTGTTTTCTGTCAGTTTTCAGTACAATACTATTCACGAAAGATGACCACAAATGGCGGTAGACTTTGGCGTCAACGCTGCGATGGACGAATAGCTACTGCGCGACCTATCACGACACGCGCGCGCACCAATGGCGTCCTCCGGTCTTGACGCACTCTGCCTGCGCGTCACCGCGCACCTCCACAGAGACCTAAAATATGCCTTCTGTGCCGTAGTCATCTGTCGTGAATCTTACTGTATATTCGTTACAAATAATAACTATTTACATTTTCGCCACCACTATCTCTCCTTTTTCTATCGCCAGACTTCTCCATTTCATCATGATTCTCCATCTCATCCTTCAGCACTTCCTTAAAGTCTTCGTAACCAAGGTTTTCTTCTTCTTCCCCTTTTTCAATCTGCATCAACCTTCGTAGATTGGGGACTCTGCTTTTCATCGGGACTTTCATACCTTGATAAGTACTCGATGCTTTGGATACTCTTAGAACCTCGGGGCTCCTGAAAATTTAGATGGTATAAGCAAATACATTTAGATGATAAAAGAAGATAGAAGAGAAAGAGTTAGCAATCTGTTTTGCAGACAAGCTGCTTAACCTTAAAAATCAACTCATGTGGCTGTTGATATTTAGCCAAATGAATCGACCTTATGACCCGACCACGACATCGATGTAGAGCGGTACGACGCCGACGCGCGGCGCGAATTAGATGTTTCTTACTTTGAAAATATGCAAATTCGTCACTAGCGGCGCCTTGTGCACCGCGTGTCGCTTGTCAAACATTTCTAAAGATTTGATTTTACTGTTCTACTCACAGCAGCAAGATTATGAACGGGCCGTTGTCATTAAAGGTCTATCTAAACAAATCAGGGATGTTCCAGAGACGTGAACATACTGTGCCCCGTCTGGGTCTCCAAAAATATCCATATCCAACTTTGTACGCGCTTTGTGGCGACGGAGCTTCTGAAACTGGTGAAGCTTCTAGCTGTCCTACCTGTCATGGTCTGGACACGGCCCTGATATATGTGGTTAGATCTTAACTATGATCATGTTGCTTACATTCCTTGAAGAGCATACGCATATGTATGTGGTTGGCCCACATTTTGACAGGCCTGTTGGCCTAGTGGTTAGTGACCCTGACTGCTATGCCGGAGGTCGTGCGTTCGATTCCCTTCCAGGACAAATGTTTGTGTGATGAGCACGATCATTTACTCTGTGTCTGCGTGTAATTTATCTATAATACTTATGTATTTAGCAAGCACAAGCTCTACTTAGCTTGGGACTAGATGGCGTTGTGTGAATATTACTATTAGTACTGGTACATATCGCCATAATATGTGTGTTTAAATTCAAATTAAAATCCGACCAAAAAGAAAAATCAAGCTGAAATCTATTAAGCTTTGACAGATAAAAACAGTTTCCTCTACGTAGAAATCGATCTTAGGACTTGATGCTTACTAATTTCGCTAGCAAGCAACTCAAGAAATAAATAAATACTCACAGTATAGTCGACACACTCAACATTACTTCAAAATTTTCAGTACTGGGTGTCACAATTTTCTTATGCTCTTTACCAATCATACTAATCTTATGATTGTAGAAATCCTTCTCATATGCCGTCGTGGACTCAGGGTTTAACGTTTTAAAAACATTTGGAGTAGTGACACCAAGTTTCATACTCTCTTTTAAATTATCCACTTTTTCTTCCTTTAGATTTTTGAACTTGAATTTCGGTTTTGGTATCTGATCTACCAACTGTTCATTGCCAATAATATTAATATTTTTATGTGGTTTTGGATGTTTACAAGGCTTATTTAGTTTCTCATCTTTGAATATATTATCCAGTCCAAATGGATCTGACATGATTTCTGGTAGATTTTTGTTTAAGAATTTGTCTAAGAGCAAGTCCAGTCGTTGTGAGTTCTTGTAAAACGGGTGCATCATTTGTTTTTCGTGTGTGTGTGTTCTTGCTGGAGCATGCTGGCATTTCTTCACTGGTATCCTGTTTTTCCCAACAGGTTTGTACTGAACTAATAATTTCTTCTTCTCAATAATCAGACCAGTTGGCCCTTCGAAATCATTGCCGAATCTTTTCGATCTAGTCCTGTTGCTACATCTTTTTGTTTCGTTGACATGATGTTTTCCGAATAAAGACCTACGTGATCTGATAACACGGTATCTTTTTGGATAGTGGTACAATTTGAGGGACCTTCTGGATCTTTCGGGGGACTTTTGTACGTCGTCTTCTATATAGGGTACATCGCTTTCGCTGATCTTCTTCAGGATTTGATTTTGGCATCTGTTTGTACTAGTTTCTTGTAGAATTCTGAAAAAAAATGTTGACTGTATTTTCTACATCTTCGCCTATTTTTTCTACATCTTCGCTTATTTTTTCTGACTCTTGTATAGTTTTAATTGGCGAAAAACGTTATTTAAAGTAGGCTTTTAAACTATATTTAGGATTGGTCTCTAGTCAAATACGAATATTTTAAATGGATCTTGTCTGACTTTTGTCTACTTGACTATTCATTTTAAATCATATTATTATAATAATATTGGAAAACATTTTCAAAAGAGTAAGAATGTAGTTCCTTGCCCATTCTTTTCCATACAAACTAGTACCTACCTACCTACCTTTAATTTTTAACCAACTTCAAAAAAAGGAGGAGGTTTTCAATTCGGTCGGTATGTTTTTATATTCGAAGTTCAAAAGTATATCTTTGATAGCCTAATTGTAATATATCATTTGACTTTGACTTTGATTGTATACCTCGTAGCTTTCCATTGCTATCCAAGACGTTGGAATTTTTGTCGGAATCCAAAACGTTGGACAGATCGATGTCGTTTGACAGCTTGTGTTCATTCTCGTCCACTGAGTTCTGTAAAGATATAATAATGTTTATGCTGTGTATTGATTTTTACGAAGGTATAACCAAAATAGAAAAGATTCACTTTTTACGATACGTTACGTAAGGGAATCGAAGCAGAGACACTCTATGCAGCAGGTGATCGCTAAGCCGCTGCGCCAATCGTGTTGTAAGATCCTCAGATCAAAAAATAGGTAGATAGAACGCTCAGAACACGCGAGTGTGTTCACCAAAGTTAATACAAAATCAATTAGAATTACATTCCATAATGTTTTCTTTGTTTTTGAGAACAACTTTTACGATGGTTAAAGACACAAGACGGCATATTTTGGCAAAAAACAACAACGACGCGCAGCTTGGTACGACGCGTAGCTTGGTACTGTCGCGACTTTGTATCCGATTTTGATTTTGTATTAACTTTGGTGGACACACTCGCGTGTTCTGAGTGCTCTATCTGCCTATTTCTTTGATCTGAGGTAAGATCTGAACACTTTTTGATAGTACTAGTATAATTGTCTTGCCAAGACTTTTTCATAAAAAAACGTTTTCATTGAGTCTATATTTACAGTAAATGTACAGCTATTATGGCATTAAATTAAGAAAAAGCACCCATTCAAAACACCATAACACTTTAAAAACTTCGCCACAAATTCACTCACACTAATTTATAAGTCGGTCAAATTAACCCTTTAGAAGGCGCCCGCCATTAGCACTTTAAAAGGGGTACTTTGCGATATTAACCCCTAACAATAAATATGTCGGGGTATATTTAAAAGTGCCCAGGTGTTGCACGGGACAGTTTGAATTACGGGACCGTTTATAGGCGGTTGCAGGGTTAACTAACTGAGGTTGTGGCGTGGAGAATGTAGGAAATGGAGAGCTAAATACATGTGACAATTGATTTGTCATCATACTCGTAGTTTGTTATGACTACTACTACTATAACTAGTGAAAAACATTATCAAACTACTCGTTTCTGTACGCCACTTTGCTCGTTTTAGGCAGTAGTCTAACCGCCGACGATGAACGAGTAACGAGTAGAACTTTACACTCTAAAAAGAGTTGGCGATCGGCGGGAAGCGAGTGTAGTTTCGATAGTTTTGTCGCCGGGCGACAGCCAGTGTTCAAGTGCGACGAGCGATTACTCGAGCTACTCGCCCGCGGTCGCATTATGTGACATTTCATTCATTGTACCGAACGCAAGCAACGAGTGAGCGAGCATTGCTGAACGAATATCGCTGAGCGAGTTAATTTTTGATAGCTCGTCGCTCAGTGACAGAACGAGTAAAACGAGTCGTCGCCGGCAGTGTGAACAGTCAGAGAGCAACTGTTAATATACGCATCTCTTTCGTTTACACGGAATGTACATTTATTGTGAGTTTCTTGAGAGAGAAAATCGCCGAGAGTTACTCGTTCTCTCGCTGTTGTTCTGTTACTGTTGCTCGGACTACTGCCTTAGGTCAGTAACCATCACCGACTACGCCAGCAGTATCGACTGATTCACGCTGCTACTGCATAGTCTTCTACGTACACTCACACGAAATCGTTCAAGTCACCGAATTGCTTCAGGAGCTGTTGATATCGACTGCTACAACAGTCAGTAGAGTTATTTAGATTTCTACTTTATTATATTGTATTAAAACCTAATAACCTCAATAAAATTACCCAAAAGTTTTGTGATACTATTCTCTAATCAACGCTTACTGGTAAGCGTAAAGGACATAATGGCCTTTTCCCACTCACAGGCAGGATGTCCGAGTTGTAATGTAATAACGGAAACATTATGAATTAATTACGCTACTATATTGAAGATTGGATTTCAAGAAGTAAAAGGTAGTTGGCACTCCATTTGTTATTAACTCTGTGTTTTAAAGTGACTTACTTTTAAAAGGCAATTTTCGTTGCGACAGTTCTGAGTAATTTTAAAATAGAAATAGTATTGTGGCTTTAATTATTATTCTTTGTAGATGTTATTTACTTACTCACACGTCCTAAATAATAGCAGATGCCATGATTATGGGGAGCAGTGGTGGCTCAGTGGTATCGGTCCAGACTTACGAGTTGTACGTTAGGTCGTGGGTTCGAACCCCGCTAGGCGCATTACTTTGGGTATTTTATTTCATCACCACTGCTCTCAAAACGGTGAAGGAAAACATCATGAGGAAACCGGCATGTCCTAGAACCAAAAATTCGAAGACATGTGACATCCACCAATCCGCACCGGGCCCGCGTGGTGGATTATGGTCCTCTCCCTCTCATAGAGAGGAGGCCTGTGTCCCAGCAGTGGGAACAATATAGGCTGATGATGAATGATTATTTTAAAACAAATCACTTCGGCGTGGCGGTCTAAGGGGGAGGCCTATGTTCAGCAGTGGACGTCCTCCGGCTGATGATGATGATGATGACTTCGATCGGAAAATCTTATCGAAGAAGAAAACCACCTCCAGTTTCTAAAGTATTTTTACGATATTTCTTTAAAGAAAAAGGTAAAATATTATTCAAAATATTACGTTTCATACATTTCCAAAGAACACAGAAGAAAAACTTAATAAATTCGAAACACAAAATTCCAATAAACAATACATTTAAATACTCCTACAAAATACCCCGGAAATACACGCAATCAATTCAAACTCATACGATTACAATTACAAATAACTAAGTTAATAAGTAATCAATGAAGTATACCTAAGTTATTGATGAACAGTGTGCAGGCTGACCCGAAACTTTGTCAAGTTTAACTTAAAACACACTTCAAATTAACTCGGGTGTTAAGTTGTGTGGATTTTGTTAAGGGGGAGTTGTTTATCGATGTTTATAAACAGAAAATCAGATCAATCGAAAATCAAACAGCTTTTAAAAGAGCAGTTGTCAAACCAGCACAGGATAATATTTTCTTGTAATTTCTGCCACAACAAAGAAAATCGTAGACAACTATTGTTGGTCTTAAAAATCGTCGGGCAAATAAAAAGTTATGCTCATTGACTCATCAGAAGCCAAGGCTAAGGGTTAAGGGTGCCTTTCCACAAGAAATGTGCTATGTAGCTGTGCTGCAGGGATGTAAAAGCTGAGCTACGATACTGTGTGACCATTTCCACTGATGCTACGAGACGTAGCTGTGCGAGTGTGCTATGAAGATGCGAAGCTGCGCTACGAAGATGCGTAGTAGCGCTACGAAGATGCGTAGCTGTGCTACGAAGATGCGTAGTTTGTGCTACGAAATTGTGTAGTAGCGCTACGAAGATGCGTAGCTGCGCTACGAAGATGCGCAACTCAAGCTGTACGAGTATCGATTAGTAGGGAAAACGACCCATGGCACGCATCCATAGCACGCATCCTTCCATAAAAAAATACATCTTAGTTGAATACGCTTCCACCAGTGCTGGGCAATGTAAGACAATTAATGTTATGATTGTTGGATATCAAACGTATCCGCAGCAACGTAGCATAGCGCATTTCCGTTGGAAAAGAAGCCTAAATCTTCTATCGCGGGACGCTAAACTCTAAAAACGTCTAAAAGAACGTAAACGGCTATTGGAGGAACCGTGGTTTTCATTCAGTACGAGTGTGATAAGTCCCTTTCGCTCCACCCAGGGCAAGACAAAGATGATTTTACTATCACAAAAAAAGGAATAAATCTTTCAAAAACGCGAAAATAGGAAATATGGAATACAAAAAAAGATCTAAAAGACTCAACAATAGAAACAAAGTACCTACTTCCCCTTAACAAATCTCCTATATTAAGCGGTCATAACGAACATGTGACGGGCGTCGAGCTTAATCATTGTGCGTCTCGCTCTAACATTAAAGAACAGAGGGAGACGGAAGCTAACGAAGTAACATATTGACTGAGTTAATGTTTTGTCGCTTTTCTTGCGACTGTTTTGGGTGGGGTGGCAGTGGTAGCGGGAAATAAAAGGAAAAAATAAATAACGTCGCTACCTACTTATTGGGCTAAACTGATTAAAAAAAACAATCAATTTGGTATTAATCTGCTGAAGATTCATAACGCAAAAATTAAATCAAGTTGAAATTGTTACTTTCAAGTTAAAGAAGATTTCTAGATCTAATCTGGGGGCACGGTAGTGCCCCCGCCAAGACGAGCCAAGCGAAGCGCAAGGGCACTACCTACCTTTTCTCGAAGTGTTTTGTCGTTTTTTTGAACCCTCATAGAATTGATTTCCGATGTACCAGAAAGTTCATATTCGCAGGATATGATGCCATTAATAGACTTATTAGGCATACAAAGTATCAATAGAATAGCTATAATACTTTAGATTTTATTGATACCTAAAATACACGGATTTCGTCACTGATTCACTGATTCACTGATACACTGACACACTGATGATCATCAAAATGTTTGGCTACTTCCTGAAGTGCTAGAGAGCTGAAATTCGGTATGTAATTTAAGTTTGGTTTACAACCAACAAAAAAATTCATAAACTTATAACTTTCGGCCCCGATCCCCCTAAAATGGGGGATAGAAGTTAGTATGAGACCTTAAAATGTTAGGGTACTTCCTGAAGTGCTAGAAAGCCGAAATTCGGTATGTAAACAAAGTTCAGTATACAAAAAACATCCCCCATCCCCCCATCCCCTAATATAGGGCGGGGGGGGGGAGGGGTAGTAGTTATTTCCAATGCACTTCTACAATATGGGTATCAAATGAAAGGGCTTGTTGAGAGCAACTAGGAGAATAATGTGACGTCATTCTAAATCCAAGATGGCGGAATAGTTATTTTTAATGTATTTCTACAATATGGATACCAAATGAAAGGGCTCGCTAAGAGCAACTCGATAAATAATGTGACGTCATTCTAAAGGCGCGTTTCCATTATGCAAGTGACTTGCATACAAGTTGCAAGTTGCATGCAAATTGTATACTTAGTGGAAACAACAACTTGTATGCAAGCTGCAAGTTGAACAAAATCGTGTTTCCAATTGCTTACATGTCTGACGTCATACTTGTATGCAAGCACTTGCATAATGGAAACGCGCCTTAAATTCAAGATGGCGGAAAGATTATTTTTAATGTGCTTCTACAATATGGATGTCAAATGAAAGGGCTCGATGTGAGCAACTCGATGAATAATGTGACGTCATTATAAATCCAAGATGCTAGCAACTTACAAAAAGAACTGAAATCCCACCAAAAACATTTCATGTAAAATGTTGCCAATACGAGCATGTAAGGTTTGCCCTGTGAAAAAGATATCAGATCTCATGTAGAACAAAGTTTCTGAATCTACACGGCCTAACTCTACCGACCCTAACTTCACAAATTCTACACATCATTTAAAATGTATGGCTTGGCTGTTTCGTTACATACTTCGGAAACTTAATATTAGCATCATCTCCACGACGGTACCGAAACGGTGAAGCCATACATTTTAAATGATGTGTAGAATTTGTGAAGTTAGGGTCGGTAGAGTTAGGCCGTGTAGATTCAGAAACTTTGTTCTACATGAGATCTGATATCTTTTTCACAGGGCAAACCTTACATGCTCGTATTGGCAACATTTTACATGAAATGTTTTTGGTGGGATCTAGATTTCAGATTTCTATAGATTCTGTTACACGAAGCATGACATCGTATAGAAACAAGATTTGTCGACGGAAGAATAGACAACATGGCGGAATGTAGAAAAGCTAATAAGTATATAACATGAATGATTCTCATATATCTTGATCAATACAAAATTGTCTGGACTTTAAAAGAGACTGTGACCTCTGAGTTTGTTTAAAACTTCTGAAACACCGGCCTCATCTTGTGTAGAATAGTGTCTTTTGACGTGTAAAAGAGTTTGAGAAAACCAATTTACTGAATAAATATCATTTATCGTCGCAGTAAAAAAAAACAGTTGTTCACTCATCAAAGTGTACGCAATATACGGGCAAAAAAAATACGAGTGATATGGAAGTAACTTTTGTCTAGAGTAGATTTTTTGTTGAGCAAGAAAATTCTATAAAGACCTTTCATCTTTTAGCACAACACTGAAATAAAAAAGAATTGAAAAATGCCTGACAGTAAAATATTCAGGAAAATGTCCTCACAAAATAAACAGTGGCACCCCACCCCCTCAATAACATTCAAAATCCTTTCACCATACGACTGTTTGTAACTTTGTTTATATTTCAACAAAAACAAACAAATTAACAAAATAAATATATCAAATTAAGACAAGTCGATATTTACTTTACATAATTATTAAATAAGAAATCTTTGGACATCATTATTTTTAGATGCATAAGTGTTATGATTTTTGTATGATAGAATGTGCAAGTATATGATCAAAATATTTTTTTTTTCTCATATACTTGCACCTCCAACCCAAGGCGGGACGGGAGGGAATGTCAAACTAAAATACACGGTGATCCTTCAATAGCCATTTATGTTCCGGGGTCACGGTTTCCTGTTAAGACAGTTCCACTACTTCAGCAGGCTTTGGCTTTCTAAGGGGGGCCCCGTCACAACGCGTCGTCAACCCGGGATAAAGTACAATCTTTGTACATAATATTTCAAAATTTAAAATGGAATTGCTTTTGGCGTCAATCTAGGCCAGAAGCAAAGAGAAAACCTAAGATAAAGCAAGCTCACCTCTTACCCAGTAATTACGTTACCCAGCTAAGAATTTATCCTGTAAATAATCCATGCAACTTGCTACGCCGTAGCACCGCGCAGATTTCGATGCTACGCCGTAGAACCACGCGTAGTGTTTCGATGCTACGCCGTAGAACCACGCTTAGTGTTTTTATGCTACGCCGTAGAACCACGCTCAGTGTTTCGATGCTACGCCGTAGAACCACGCTTAGTGTTTCGATGCTACGCCGTAGAACCACGCTCAGTGTTTCGATGCTACGCCGTAGAGCCACGCTTAGTGTTTCGATGCTACGCCGTAGAACCACGCTCAGTGTTCGATGCTACGCCGTAGAACCACGCTTAGTGTTTCGATGCTACGCCGTAGAACCACGCTCAGTGTTCGATGCTACGCCGTAGAACCACGCTTAGTGTTTCGATGCTACGCCGTAGAACCACGCTTAGTGTTTCGATGCTACGCCGTAGAACCACTCTCAGTGTTTCGATGCTAACGTAGAACCACGCTTAGTGTTTCGATGCTACGCCGTAGAACCACGCTCAGTGTTTCGATGCTACGCCGTAGAACCACGCTTAGTGTTTCGATGCTACGCCGTAGAACCACGCTCAGTGTTTCGATGCTACGCCGTAGAACCACGCTCAGTGTTTCGATGCTACGCCGTAGAACCACGCTTAGTGTTTCGATGCTACGCCGTAGAACCACGCTTAGTGTTTCGATGCTACGCCGTAGAACCACGCGTAGTGTTACGATGCTACGCCGTAGAACCACGGTTAGTGTTTCGATGCTACGCCGTAGAATTACGCGTAGTGTTACGATGCTACGCCATAGAACCACGCGTAGTCTTTCGATGCTACGCCGCCACCGTAGCAACCACAGCGTAGATTACTTTTTTAAACATTGCCCTACACTATTACCTATTTGTCTATGGTTGTTTGTTTATTTGTCAATTTCTATAATACAGGAGAAATAGTCGTATTCATAGTGTGAAGTGACGATTTTTAAAAACAAAAAAATACTAGTTTTTTCCTCTCAAAGTAATTTTATACTTCCTGTGTTGATTTAAAATTCAGTTACTACCTTTTTTAAGTTTCTTTTATTTACTCTTTATATTTTGGAGTTATCAAAGAAATTTCGTCCACATCATTTATTCAAAAAAAAATCTTTTAAAACACCGTACTCCACAATTAAAAACCATAACTTAAAAAAAAATGCCCCATCACCTATTTCACCCCTACAACATAATTAAACAAAATAAATTGATTCCCCCTTGCAGTAAGCCTCTATTTTATGGCCTTCACATAATTACAAGGCAGGCCTGATAGATATGCCATTCATAAGTCCATGTAATTACACCTTTATAAGGCCAGAAAGCAGGTGGGACTGTGTGTGCGTACCTTTAGATGTATCGTTTGCGCTTTAGGAGATTTCAATTAAATATAATGAAGAGATTGTAAAGGGGAAAAGACGGTGGTTTCTTAAACGGAATTCAAAGTGTTTTGATAGTGTTACTGGTTTAAGAAGCCAACATTGTGTGAGTACTATGTACTTTAGACCTGTCATTCACTGAGTACCGACGTCTCTTATTGACTTGAATGACCCTGGCGGTTGAGAGTGTGTCATGTTCACTCAAATGTTTCGCTGATGGTGGCGCGTGTGTCGGATCATTTAGATCTTTTCAACAGTACTTTCATAGTTGTTACGTCTTATGACTGGGTCTGTAGTAGCATTATCTTGTACAATTTCTTTTTGAGAATTCAAAAGTGCCTGTACCCGAAATTAAAAATTTGATTGATTAATTAAATGATATTTATTACGTAAGTTGGTCATAAAAGCACTTTTTCACGTCACGAACAATATTTTTACACTAGAAGAGGCCAGTGTTTTGTACCTGACTACTCTGAGAAGAAACAGCTGAAACCAACTTAGAGGTAGCAGTCTACTTTGATTGACTTCTCGCTTTCAACTAAATATAAAACATGTAAAGTAAAGGGAGATTATTTGGTGAGACAGGCAACTCAGTGATAGTGTCTTAAAAGTCTCTCAAAACGTTACCTATGCATGCTGTAATGCGAAATGATGTGGCACTCCATCTTGTCCACTTTAGTGGTGAAGTAGTTGCATTATTTCGCATTACTGAATGCTTATGTAACGTTTTGAGAGACTTTTAAGACTATCACTGAGTTTCCTTTCTCACTAAATAATCTCCCTTTACACTATTCTACACCGTGACTTTTTAGTCGTCTTAAAAAAGCAGCCCAGTTCATGTTTCCAATGACTAGAACACGTATTTATTATCATACAAAATTTGGTTTTTAAGAGACTTGAAAATTTTAGAAATAAAATTTTCGTTCGTTATTATGACGCAAGGCGTAGTTAGAAACAACCTTGTCTCATAGAAATGAAGATGAAACGATCTGCCCGACTATTGCGCAGGGTAGGTATACTCTAGGCATCTGATAAGTAAAGATTTTGATCACCTACTCTAACCCTTAAGGGGATAAAATAGGGATGCTTGACAGGAAACCTCCACGTGCGCCCGTTAACTGGAGTTTATCTCGGATACGTCCGGGTATAAATGATTCAGTTTTTCGGGCCGGTATCCCTGGGATGAGGGCAAAAACTCTTCCTTAGGCACTGTAATGCCTAGGGGTCTCTTTACCCGTATGCGAATAGCCAGTCGTGTGGACGCTACAACGCGTGTCCCTCTGATTAGACCCCATTGGGCACAGCGGCGGAGCGGGCTTGCGGACGGTGAGTAATGGGTAGTTGTCGGTCCGACCAAGGATCAAGCCCGGGTCGGTGGCGAATCGTGTTTCGCGCCAAATGCCTGCTATAATGATTTTTTTTTTTCTATTTATAGAACAGGATAAACGTTGGCCCCGGACGTAAAAAAATAGGACGGAACACGGGTGGATGTAGTCAGTAAGAGTCATTTGATGATTTTACCACCTAAAAAAAAACACCCACAAACTAATATACCTACCTTAAAAAGTCTAAAATAAACAGTGAAAGTAATACAAAAACTAGGAATCTAGACACAAGTATACCTAGATATTTCTCATCATTGTAACAACAAGAAAATTTTTAATCTACAAGGTGCCTCAGGGACCCCATTGTCCGGGAACAGACGGACGGACCGTGGGCTCTTTGTTGTTTTTTATTATATATTTATATATGTGTGTGTGTAGTTGTGGGTCGGTTTATTTGGCTTCAAGTGTAGTGTAAGTGTTTTGTGTCAACAGAACTTTGGTGTAACCTAGAATTTTGTTTAGTATTTTTAATTTGCTATTTTCCTCAAAAAATATTAGTCTAAAAATTAGGTTATCAAAAAAATTTTGACCCGTAAATTTTGGCCTAAGCGTTAAACAACAAAAGACAAGATATGATGCAGGTGTGCAGTTCTGCACCCAGACAGGTCGAAAAGTGTTTGGAACGATTAGTTTCACTTCCTACTAAGGTCGCGGCAATAGTGTTAAGTGTTGTGCGCGAAACCGTACACGACAGGTCGAAAGTTGTAATTGGAAGGGGCAGCGCCAAAGTTCACCTAAAAACTCACAAGAAACCCGAAATGTTCTTCCTAACATTTTTCATCCGGATCACGTCCTAACTACTCTGTCTCTAATTTTCATAATTGACAAAGCATTCAACTTGGAACGAAAATTTTTGAAGACATTATTTTCTATGAATTAACATTGACGGTACGCGATTCGCCGACAACCCATCACCAGAATTTCAATTTTTTTATACATTAAAATAATCTATTTAATAATAGTACAGTCAACGACGCATATTGTGTTCTGAAAAATTCCTCCCGCAGAGAAATTTTTCATCAGAAGTTAGAGCGCTTTATGTAAAAAGTTGATTTGGAGTGACACAGAAATCGAAAATTTGGATTTTTATACTTCCCTATTTTAACTAATACATTAATTTAAACAAATAAAAAAAGAATTTGAGGCTGAGGAATTTTTCCAACAGGTAAGCAATTTTTTTTTTGGTAAAAAAAAACAGAAATTCTCGGCTACAAAAAAAAATGGATTTTTGTACATCTATAATCTGCATCACCTACTCTCATCATAATAATGCCAAATTTCTGCGCCGGAATTTTTCCAAAGTCTTCCTACATAAAATCCTCGTTGATCGGACTATAATAACCAAGATTATAAATGTCAGAGAATATAGTATTCTCAGAAGCGGCTTAATAAATTTTAACACCGGAGGGCCACATCCTCACAAATGACAAAGTAAAATATTTTCGGTGCGTTTAACTTGCTGACTCTTGTTCTCGTTGATGTCTGTATTGTTTTGAATTTAATTTTTATGTATTTTTTTTCTAGAAATCACTTTAACACAGGCGCTTTTACAATCTCCACCAACTATAGAAATATTTTACAGTTTTGCAAGACATCAGGACTTTTCAGCACCAATCTAAAAAGTTTACAAAATTTCTAGAATAAGTACTTATAGACCAGGAGTTGAGAGCAACAATGGCAAAACATCAGACTATCATTACGCGCCGCACAAAGGGACTGGCGAGGTATAAAAAATGTCGTCCGAACTGAGTTCAACTTGTATTCGCGGCAATATACTATAGGCTAGGAGGCAGGGTGGAGTTTTGTCGTGCTATCGTTTAATAAAATAAACTTTTCTTGAATCTTATGTTCCAGATATTAGGAGCAGGGTCAGGGGTTTTTTTTATCGTAGTAAAATCATCATGAGTCCTCCTACCCAGGGTAGGGCGGGAAGGACTGTCAGACTCGTACTGACTAAAATCCACGGTGTCCTTCAATAGCCCTTTACGTTCCGAGGTCACGATAATGAGATAAGTCAAGTGACCCTGGCAGGCTTTGACTCTTTGAGTCCCCGTCACAATGCTAACACTTTTTGAGGTGCGCGTGGAACACAACGCGCCGTCAACCCGGGCATGGTCAGGTTACCGTTTCACTGAAACCAGTTGGGCAATACTAAAAATTAACGGGCAATCTTAGTTCAAAAAAAAAAAAAACTTTAATTTTTTACAAAGACAAAGTGTGTTCAAAATTTTGATTTCCTTTCATAAAATCGTAACAGAATCTATGCAAAAATATCCCACCCAAATGACAGAACAAAAATAGCACCCTAGGTCTTGAACTACAACATTACGACTAAAATCAAAAAAATAAACACTCAGCGTCGTTTCGGTGGCAGACGGTTTTCACAGTATACCTTTAAAACGTTTGTATTACTACTTAATACTTGTACTAAAGGGGGATAGGCAGAAATGTTCGGTACAGTTTGATAAGACAGGAACTATGGTGTAAATGCGTATTTTGTATGTATGTTATGTGATCCACACGCATACTGTCATTCGTCACGGAGCTGTTTTAAAATGGATCTGTTACTAAGCTGTTAAAAAATCATTGAGATAGGATAACATTTAGGGGTAGGAAAACGTTTTGTCTTTTAGTACGGATGAGCGCTCGGTAGACGATCCTCTTAACCAATCAAACACACAAACACAAAACTCAACTTTTCCATCCCCGCTACCACAACCCCTCTATAAAAGACAAATAAATCTAAACAAAGCAAGAAAAAAAGAGTTAGTATCGTCTCGCGACCACAAATCATTTAAGGCCTCCCACTCACGGGACGCCAGGTCTTATGGTGTCGCGACCGAGCATGATTTGTAGCCGCCCTTAGAGATACAGGGTGTTATAAGTTGAAGAGTTTTGTTATTGGATTTTTGGGACGTGATTTCGTATTGTTTTTGGGTGTTGCAACTGTGGCTTTGGTAAATTAAAGTCGGTGTATCGTTCGGTCGGTGTGATAAAATGGCAGTAGAATAATTTCTTGCCCATTTCAGCTTTCTTTTTTCGTGGAAAATCGACAAATGTGTCCTCCGCCATGCCATGTCGTTAGTACATTATCTTAAGCCTATAAATATTTCCATCCCCACAATACACTACGCGGGCCCAGTGCGGGTTGGTAGATGTTGTCTTAGATTTTTTCAGTTCTAGGCCATGCCGATGTGTTTTTTTTTTTTTAATCCACAACTATCACACAATGCCGTCTAGTCCCAAGCTAAGCAGAGCTTGTGTTATGGGTACTAGACAACTGATAAACATACTTATATATGTTTACATGAATACATATTATAGATAAATTACACCCAGACACCGAACAAATGATCGTGCTCATCATACAAACATTTGTCCTGGGCGGGAATTGAACCCACGACCTCCGGCGTAGCAGTCAGGGTCACTAACCACTAGACCAACAGGCCAGTCCAATGTGTCGTCACGATGTGTTCCTAATTCACTGATTGCGTAACTAGTCGTCACTGGCGCCATCTTTTATTTTGATTTGCAGCGCCTTTATGTCGTAAGTTAAGGACGATTTTTGAAGTTCACGGTCGAATTGCATCGCATCACTGCATTAGGGTGCTCCCACATCTAACGACGCGGATTCGGATTTTCCCGTCGCCCTTTCTCTTTCTGTCGCTTAGAAATGCCATTTGCTAGACCGAGACAATGCGATAGCGCGCGGCCGCCTTGAAGATTCCGTCGCATGCGATCGCATTATGCTTTCTGTCTCGGTCTAGCAAATAGCAGTTCTAAGCGACAGAAAGAGAAAGGGCGACGGGAAAATCCAAATCCGCGTCGTTACGTACGACTTAAATCGGCAATTAACTCGATATCGCACGGATCGCGTCGCCTAGCATCGCGCCGTGGGTAAAGTACCTTAGAGTGGTGTCCACTAGATTCTAAAACGGCCTCTTTAAGCAATATCCCTAATGATTTACTTCGTGCATTTCCGGCTACGTCATTGTCTATTCATTTACAAAATGAATCATCATCATCATCATCATCATCAGCCTATTAATGTTCCCACTGCTGGGACACAGGCCTCCTCTCTGTGAGAGGGGGTGGGCCATAAACCACCACGCGGGCCCAATGCGGATTGGTGGATGTCACAAATGTCTTCGAATTTTTGGTTCTAGGACATGCCGGTTGAAATGAATCATTAAGGGATATTTAAAGAAGCCGTTTTAGATCCGCAGTTATGCAAATAACCATTATTATATGAACGTGTATGCAAATATATAAAAATAAACCATCCTGTATACACTTAAGACGTCTACCAATTGACTCTCCTACCTCGAAGCATAATGTACCGATATTTATCGCATATAAGAGGGTAGATTTAAAATCTACCAATACTACCATCGTTTTCTACCTCAACCTTATTCTCCACACATTAAGGTTCACTATCGTCTGGCAAAAATTTACAAAACTACCAATATGATTTTGAACTTTGTTCTTAGAAGAATAAAGTGGGTTTTCAAGTGCGATTTTTCAGCTAGCTGAAAACTTAAAGTTTGTTATGTTTATCAATAGGATTGCAAAATAGATTCTTATAAGTCTGAAATGTGTTTCCCATGGTGTGTGGTTTTATTATATTTTATGGTGTTATATAAGTGTTTTAAGAGAGTACAAGTGAGTTATGAGTTTTAAAAGTTTTTTTTTTTTGTTGTCTCTGGATAGAAATAGATCATTTAGTTTTGTCTCATGGGAGTTGCAACTAGCGATTTAAGATTATGTTAAGAGGGTAAAACAAACTTGATTTGTTTTTGTCTTTTCATAATCCAATTTAAATGAATGGGAAGTTAGAAAAAATGTTTAGATAGATCATTCTAGAATTGAGCAGTGGTGGCCTAGTGGTATCGGTCCCAACTTAAGCGCATTACTTTGTGTAACTTAATTATTTCATCACCACCGCTCTCAAAACGGTGAAGGAAAACATCGTGAGGAAACCGGCATGTCCTAGAACCAAAAATTCGAAGACATGTGACATCTACCAACCCGCACTGGGCCTGCGTGGATTACGGCCCACTCCTTCTCCCAGAGCGGAGGCCTGAGTCCCAGCAGTAGGAACATTATATGCAGATGTGACACATGTCTTCAAATTTTAGGTTCTAGGTCCTAGAACCTGGCATGTCCTAGAATCTAGGACATGCCGGTTTCCTCACGATGTTTTCCTTCACCGTTTTGTGAGCAGTGGTGATGAAACAAATAACACAAAGTAATGCGCCTGGCTGGGTTCGATACCACGACCACGACCTACATCTCGTAAGTTGGGCTCGATACCACTAGGCCACCACTGCTCTACCGCATGAGGTGAGCGAGTGGAATTCCCTGTTGCCATCTGTATTTCCCGACAGCTATAACCTTGTGGTCTTCAAGTCAAGAGTGAACAGGTTACTTCTAGACAAGCGTGCTTCACCGTCGACCACATCTTCGCTTACTTACCATCAGGCTACATAGTGGTCAAACACGAACCTTTCTTGAAATAAAAAAAAAAAAATCAGGCTTTAACTAAATAAAAACAATTAAAAAAAAACTAAAACCCGACAAAAAAGTCCACTGAAAAGTATAAAACATGAACAATATTCATTTGACCGATACATACTGTGCTAGCCGTGGTCGTGTGCCACCTACCTTATGAAGATTGTGTGAATACCAATCTTCATTAGGTAGGTCAAATTCAATTAAATGTCGATAATATGCGATTTTTTTTTCTTTCGGTTACGACTTTACATGCCCCAGCGGGCGCCATATTGGATTTGGTAACACGTCACCTACCCTATAACCAGCGGACAACTGAGACGCTTCTAAAGACACCTCATTTGTTATGTAATGATAAGCAATTTAGAAGTTATGAGGGGACAGACAAACATACATACATACATACCTACATTTGACTGGCCTGTTGGTCTAGTGGTTAGTGAACCTGACTGCTATACCGGGGGTCGTGGGTTCGATTCCCACCCAGGACAAATGTTTGTGTGATGAGCATGATCATTTGTTCTGTGTCTGGTTGTAATTTATCTATAATATGTATGTATTTAGAAATATATAAGTGTGTTTATCAGTTGTCTAGTACCCATAACACAAGCTCTGCTTAGCTTGGGACTAGATGGCGATGTGTGATAGTTGTCGAATATTATTATTATTATACCGGTCCAAAATCATAACCCTACTTTTGGCTTTGCCGTAGTCGGATAAAAAATATTCATAATTATCAGATCAAAAAACAGACAACTTTTTTAAAACATGGCGGTCCAGTCAAACATCACAAAGTCTAGGTAATATTTTAAAGGCTTCAAATGCGTCTGGCGACTAATACATCACGCAGACAAAGGGAAGGGGACCGGCAGATATAATGCAGACTACAATGATCTGTACTGACGAGGAAAAACAATGAGTTTGTGAGGGTAGTACGGGTGGAGAGGAGTGGCGTAAAACAGGGTTATAATAATATAATAATATTCCACAACTATCACACACCACCATCTAGTCCCAAGCTAAGCAGAGCTTATGTTATGGGTACTAGACAACCGATAAACATACTTATACATTTCTAAATACATACACATTATAGATAAATTACATCCAGACACAGAACAAATGATTGAGCTCATTACACAAACATTTGTCCGGGTCGGAATCGAACCCACAACCTCCGGCATAGCAGCAGGGTCACTAATTACTAGACCAGGCCAGTCAGGCGATTAGGACAAGACCGAAGAAAGGATAAATAATAATGACTGTGTATGACTTATCCTTTGTTTAACATGTTTGGTTTTTGTCGAGATCCTTTGTTTTTTTAGATTATAGTCATCAAATCGCACCCAAAGCGGGATGGGACTAACAGACTCGTACTGACTAAAATCCATGGTGTCCTTCAATAGCCCTTTACGTTATAAGGTCATGAGAGGCGTGAAGTAGGTTTATAGTCCAGTCAATGGGGACAAAAAGAGGATTTGCCTTGAATTCGGTGTTTTTTTTTTTAAATTAGAAAAAATAATGTCGTTTATTGGTAAGGAAAAGTACTTCCTACTTTAAACAGGGGAATTTTAAAAGGAAGTTTTTTTTTAATGCAGAAGTTAATTTAATAGGTACCCACTTGCTTTGGAAACTGTGTTTCATAACAACGCATTTTAATAAAGTATGTCATTCTATCTCTTTCTCTCTACCATCTCTCAAACCAACGACCAATACTCAACATACGCACTATATCAGTCCTGCTCGCCACCCTTCGTCAAGAGATGATATTACACCGACTGTACATCCAAGGGAGACTTATACAAACGATTTGTAGGTCAAATAATAATAGAAAATTATAATAATACGTGTAGAATTTAATCTGGGGTAAAAATCACCCCAAAGTGACCTAATTTTAGATAATTGAGCGAATTCTATGTAATCAAAGTTCTATTGAAATTATTTATGGTAAGCGTCCACAGGTCCGCATCGCACGTATCGGACGTATCGTACGTACCTAACGGATTTTAGTTTGCCTTGTATTAAAATTCATACAACTGCGTCCACTGATCCGCATCGTACGGACGGCTCATCGGCAATGCCTACATGCGATGCGTACCGATGACGTCATACGGAATGCCGATCAGTGGACACACACAGAAATAACTACGGGTATAAACTATTACTACACAATGTGTCTAAAAACTATAAAATTAACGTCTTTGAAAAAATACCAACAATTTTACATCGTCAGCAAAAAAGATCTAGCACAAAAAAAAAAAACACAGACTGATTGAAAAAAATGCTTCCCAAAACTACCATGAAACGCGTGTTATTTATTTGCTGGCAACACCGTAGGGAATTACGAAGGTGTTGCTATTGAGAATAATGGCCGGCTTCAAGGATTTTAGACGATTTTCTTTGGTGACGAATTAGAACGATAGTTTTTTGTTTTTGTTGTTTACGAGTCTGCGTCGCAATATTGTGACTGAATTTTTATTTTTTCATTCATAAAGGTAACAAAGTAATTAAGATTTTTTTTTTATTATTTTATTTGTAAACTGTTTGGGTTGGTAATATTGTTCAAAGTGTTTTTTTTTTATGTAGGAGTGGAGTTGTATTTAAATGATTTTTAACAAAAAATACTAATTCAAATTTAATTATAAAAAGATAAAAACTATCACTCACCAGCTCTCGAAAACTCGGTCCGAAATCTGAAGGAAAAAAAGTTAATAAAAAAAAGGTACAAAATTGATATTTTTGGCTCTCTAAACATTGCAATCATTGCAAATTTACCCGTTCCCGTAGGTACTTTTACTTTGTAACCTCGGCCCCCTTTACCAAAGCAGAAAAACACGATTACGAATTCGAGTAAAGATGGAATATTTTAAGAACAACGTAAAGTAAGCTTCAGATAAAAAAACTGCTAGCCGCTAAGAAAGGGGCAAGGTCGCAAATGGGCTTACCCCCTTTGGTAGTGATAGGTACTAGTGATTTACCTATTTTGTATAATGTTTAGTGATTTTACAGGGTGTAAGGGGACATCGACGCACAAACGGATACCACGGGTCCAGGACATAATTCTAGACTCGCCAGTGTTGGAAGTTTTCGTCGGTCTTTTCCTAATTTTTTAATTTTTTGTTAGAGTTTTCTACTTTAGACTGTTCATAATCGATATTCATACAAAACCGAATGAGATTTGTTTAAAAAGTAGGTAATTCTCTACTTTTATTATAATTATCCATGTAAATAAAACTAGAAATTGTCTTCTCAGCTGTTTATAAATGTTCAAATGAAGTCCCTCCCGCCCTGCCCGCTAAAAAAAAAAAAAAAAAAAAGGGTTTTTCTTACAAAACCCAATAATTTTTTTTTAATATAAGTAATTCTCTACTTTTATTATAAGTACCCAGGTCATTGTATACCTAAATACTGTGTCCTGTATCGCAGTACCTGTAGTACCTAATGCTCGGTTCAATAAAAGAAAAAAAAATTAAGTAAGTATTAAAAAATATTAGGAAAAGACACGGGGGGGTCCACGGATACCACGGGTCATGTTTTGGACCCGTGGTATGCGTTTGTGCGTCGATGTCCCTTACACCCTGTATTAGTGCACCGCACACAATACATAATTCTGTTACATTAATTTCTTTATTTCTTCTTTTGTTTTACTTCTATAATATAAAAAAAAAAAAACAACGTACCTATTCCGGACACTCCAGGTATATCAATGTGTCCAGGTGGAATATCTTCATAACCCTTGCTGTGAACAGAAAAGTCTGTTAATCATCACAACAGATCAAGCGAAAATAAAGCTTTCACACAGGTACCTAGAACTATTAGTCGAAAAAAGCATTTCAGACAGCATTGGCTATGGCCCTCTAAGGGGGGAGAGGAGAAGCAATTCACTCTAGGAATTACAAAATTCTAGTGCACGTATAAAAAAATATGTATAATTTGTAATAGAATTTGGGTTGAATATTTGAACAAAAAACACCCCAAGTTAATGTAACATAACTTGTCTTTGGGGCTTCGGTTACTTTGTTTTCAATTAATTTTTGCCATCGACTTCCGAAAGAAAAGTTATTTTACTTTTTTTTACGTTGCAATATCATCAAATGAGTCCTCCTACCCAGGCCGGGGCGGGAGGGACTGTCAGGCTCGTACTGACTAAAAGCCACGGTGTCCTTCAATAGCCCTTTACGTTCCCCGGTAGACCCGCGACCTCGAAATTTTTCTACACTTAGGTTGGTTTATTAAGAAGAACCAATTTTAGTCTGTTTAAAATTAAATTAAATTAAGAATCTAATCTAATTAAATTTGAATTTCAATCTGTTTAAATTGTTTGCATAATTGTGTTTAAATTACTGTAATTGATTGGCCATATCGCTCGTAGAACTGACAACTGATGGGAAAGAAAACTTCTCGAGTGGCGACCACGGACCGGATGACGCAGCGTATAGGCAGGCCTCCCACTAGGTGGACCGTGAGGGTCGCGGACAGCCGATGGATGCAAGTGGAAAATTGTCGTTCGGCGTGGCGGTCTAAGGGGAAGCTTATGTTCAGCAGTGGACGTCTTCCGGCTGTTGATGATGATGATGATGATGAATAAAAAGAAGCAAACTTACTCATCATTCTTCCTAAACTCGTCTACTCCAACGAAACCTTTCTCCAACTTCTTACTATTAAGCATCTCAATTTTTCTCTTCAGTCTCTCACTATCGACGACTCCCATCTTACACTCCTTACACTTAGGAGCACAAGTGGTGGTGGTAGTGGTGGTCTTACAAGGACAGTCTTCTCCTGAGGGGACGCTCTTGAAGACCACGAGGAATGCGACGATGATGGATATCGTGAAGAGTAGTAGGAGACAGCAGATGCAAGCGTATTCGGAACTGACGATTTTTTTGAGGCTGCGGAAAATGGTGAGTGAGCAGTTTAGTAGAAGTGGTCAATTGATATCGGCCCAGAGTTACGAGTTGTAGATCGTGAGTTCACAGCATAGACTTGATATGGACTGCGCAATAGCTGCCTTAAATTGACCCCACTCATCTAGAAGGAGAAATATCCAAAAGCGGGTCTATCTATCTCTTTCCTGTAAGACATAAATAATGTAGTTAATTGTCTATGGTAATGTCCAAAGCGAAGTTTCGAATTAGAATGATAATTTACTAGTATTTATATAAGGATGCTAGGGCACGTCACGTGTTGACATGCCCTAGCATTCTGGGCTGGGCCCGTGTGGTGGATTATGGCCAACTCCTTCCCACAGAGAGGAAGCCTGCGTTCCAGCAGTAGGAATATTAGTAACTACCAGTGACAGGAAGTGGGCCATAGCCCACCACGCGTGCCGCTACGGTTTTGAGAATACATAGTGTTGATGAAATAAATAACTCATATTCAGTTGTCCCTTTGTGCCTATTAGCCTTGTGTTGTTCCATCTCCTTTTTGATATGGAGAGAAAAGCTACTTATTTTTTCTACTCCTCCACTATTCTTTTCTGATTAATTTCAACGCAGCATCAAAGACAGATAAATTCATTCTCCGAGACAGCGTCGAGCCACAGATTACGTCGAGCTTCATTGTCTCGGCGCTTTTGTGGTAGTGGCGCAGTGGTTTGGAAATAGGAAGGTGGACTCGTTTAAAAAAAAAAATAGTCACAGGAATACGCTTGAAATCAACTCACGCGCATGAAACACAAGAACAGGTATCTTCAGACTTCCTAGCAGGTGTTGGGTTGCAGTTCTGTTGCGAAACAAAAGTCTGTAAAAATACCAAAAAGAAACTTCGAATTACCTTTTTTATTCATTTTAATTACGGTTCGGACTTTAGAAATTTAATCCTGTGTCATAAAAACTCACATACACAAACACCTAGGCCCGGAACAACTACTTTCAGATTATACAATCATTAATTATTTATTTCGTGCGAAAATCAGCGACACGCTGCGGAACAGTGAATCGTTCAGCCACTGCGCCAACCGTGTCGTCACTACGACTCCGATTCATTGAGTAGGACTTTTTTTAATGTGGTAATATCATCAAATGAGTCCTCCCACCCCGGGCAGGGCGGGAGGGACTGTCAGACTTCTACTTACTAAAATCCACGGTGTCCTTCAGTAGCCTGTTATGATCCGGGGTCACGGTAAGGAAATAATCCTGCGACCCCGGCAGGCTTTGGCCCTCTGAGAGGGGGGACCCGTCATTATGCTGACGCTCTTTGAGGCGCTCGTGGGACACAACGCGCCGTCGACCCGGGCATGGTCCAGCAGCGAGTTGTCCTTTACTCGCTGCCCGCATGCCCGCGCCTACGGTGGCCGGAGATCGTCTGCTGACGTCTGACGCCACGGGCGCCTACCACTGATTGAGTAGGTACAATAAACAACGCCGCCAAGGCAGCCCCTGGAAGACGTGGCAACCCTAACCATGTTGTGCCTGAATGCGGCTGGTAAGTAGTATTTCGGGCAGTAGAAATCACATTCGCCCCTGCAACTCCGAACGGAAGAACCGAGTCTGTTTGAGTACTAGTGTGGTGCAACGTTTGTTTAAAAAGAAAGAAAAAAATTACTTACCCAAAACCACCAACTGTCTTTTTTTTCACTTTGGTATGGCTGAAACAAAAACGGAATGAAATTGTCGTTCCAGGACCGCGTTAACTCTTTCGTACAAATTCCGCAACCCTGGCATAATACAATTCCTACCTAGATTCCAGATTTTTTATAAAATCAAATCAATTTCGGTGGTGTAAACGTTTCGGATCAATGGCCCCCATTCAATATACCTAAATATTCCGATTACTGATGATGAATGATTGTATAAGCCGGTGCACTGAAGAAAGGATTCTAAAATGGCGGCTCGTACTTCCGTTGACAGATAGTACAGTCACCAGATTTCAAATTAAAGTATTTTTCAAATTAAAGATAATAAAAACAAGACCTGGATCACAATAATTTCTCAAACTTAACCTAACAATAACAAAATCAAATACAAAAAAGTTTAAAATAACCTTTCTTTCGGAAGTCGGTGGCTTTGATTTTTACCGACTTCAAAAAAAAGGAGGTTATCAATTCGACCCGTATGTATGTAATATTATCAGAACTGCCCAGTTTTCGGATATGTTAGTCTATATCAGCGTCTGAACAAATGTACCAAATTTCATAAGTGTAGTGTGTATTTAGAAATATATAAGTAGTTTATCAGTTGTCTAGAACCCATAACACAAGCTCTGCTTAGCTTGGGACTAGATGGCGTTGTGTGATAGTTGTGGAATATTATTTATATTTATTATTATTATTTTTCTTACCATGTTGTTTTGACTCCCGGCTTTGTTCTGAAACTCAGCCCTCTGTTCTGTGGAGGACACTTTGTATGGACTTCCTCTCTTGCGATGTTCAGAGTTGTTGCTCGAATCACAGGATCTTGGCTGAAAATAAATATTATTAAAAAAAAAATGCAAAAAGGAGGATATTTATTACAAATCGCCGTAAACTCTTTAATAGATTTTCCCCGATGTTTTGATGACGCTTGGACCGAATCGCACTATTGAAATCGCACCGAAATTCTTCTTTTGTTTGAAAGGGATTACTTTAACGATGATCCCATGGTAATCTGGTTAGGATCTGATGATGGGATCTTAGAGAAATCGAGGGAATTCTTCAATGAATTACAGCAAATTAAGGTCGATTGCTGCTATTTCTACCAACTTTGAAGGGTAAAGACCTTTTTTAACCGACTTCAAAAAAGGAGGAGGTTCTCAATTCGTCGGAATCTTTTTTTTTTTTTTTTTTATGTATGTTCCCCGATTTCTCGAAGACGCCTGGACCGATTTGGATTTTTTTTCTTTTGTTTGAAAGGGTATACTTTCCAATTGGTCCCATGATCACCAGGTCAGGATCTGATGATGGGATCCTAGGGAAATTGAGGGCAACCTTCAAATTTTATAGGCACATAGTACCATTTTCATATATTTTCTAAAGCTGTTCAAGTATGTGCATCTGATAATCATCATCTCAGGTGGATGACCTGATGATGGAAGGTACAACTCCTTAACAGTAAGGAGTAGGCATCGATTGATTTACTTTGTGTTCGCATATCTCCGGAACTACAAGTCCGATTTAAGTAATTCTTTTTTTGTTGTACTAGGTATAATTTAACTTAGAGAATACTGCAAGTTTCATCAAAATCGGTTTAGTCATTTTTGAGATATGGAATTTTATTAGCTTAATGTGTACATGAGTGATGTAAGTACTGGTGCGAAGGATTACAAAATTATAGTGCACATGTAAGAGAATAATGTTCTTGATAAGAATTCGGGTTGAATATTTAAACTAAAAAGAGTAAAATAAAAACTTTTTCAAAAAAAATGTAACCGCCTTCAAAAACAACCACAAAAAAGTGTAAAATAATCTACAAAATAACTTTTTTTTCGGAAGTCGGTGGCTAAAAAGACAATGAAAAGAAAAAAAACAAAGGCACCGACTTCCGAAAGAAAAGTTATTTTGTAGATTATTTTACACTTTTTTGTGGTTGTTTTTGAAGGCGGTTAAATTTTTTTTGAAAAAGTTTTTATTGTCATTTCACTTTGTTTCTTATTGCCTTGAAATTTTTTTCAGCGACTTCCAATAAACACTTTCATTCAAAAGTCATTGCTTTTTTGTGTTTTTTTAGAAGTCGGTTTAATTTTCGTCAATTTTATTTTTTTATTTTTTAGCGTTTTGTATTTCAAAAGGAAAAAAAACGAAACCCTTATAGGATCATTTTGCTGTCCGTTTATCTGTCAGTGAGTCTACCTTTTTCACAGGAACGTTTGGAAATTGTAATGTTGTAATAAATTGTATACTCACGCGATCAGATTTGTTCTTAGACAATGAATACTGCCGTCTCTTCTTTTCTTCTCTTGGCTCATTTAGGAGATTCCTTTTCTCTGGATCACTGTAAAATTTGAACACTTGTAAACGCGTGCATAAGCGTATAAACTTTCATTAAAATAATAATTATGTTCAGTAATTGTAATGAATTTTAAGGCCTCCTTTGAACTAAACAATTACCAGGCCTGGCGCACTCCGCGGTGAAGCCACGTAAACGGGGCCCCCGCGCGTGCTTGTAGTATGAAACTACATAACACGCGGGCGCACCGTGGACGGGTTTCACAATCGGTTGCCGCCCGCCGCCCGTTTCTCACGCTTTCAGCACATATTTTTACTTTATTCTCACGAGCAAAGATTTTACATTTGCTTGTTTTTGGGAAGTGACACTTCTGTACGTAGTACTTTAAGTATTCTGTGCAATTACTACAAAATACTACAGTACTAATGTTATATTCAAAGTGTAAATAAATAACTAACTAACTAGTAATGTGTACAAAAAATTAAAAAACAATGGGCGTTTTTCCAATAGACGGCATGGCAACGGCGACGGCGACGGCGTAGTGCCGGTGCGGGGCAGCAAAAATGTATGAAAACGTATGGCTCGCTTTTGCACTTACCGGCCCGGTGTTCATACAGTTTTTCTTCCGCCGTGCCGTCTAATGGAAAAACGCCCATTCAAAGGACGTCAAAGAATACGTCCACATCGCTGTCAACGGGAACAGTGCCCAGAACACTGGCAGCATTACCACGTTGTAAGGCAATGCTAATTCGTTGGCCTAGGAATAGGCCAGCATTTAAAATTAAATAAGTAACTTACTCTTTTTCCCTTGTCATGATTTCTTTAAATATTTTCAGCAATGGTGACTGTGTTCCTTTATCGATTTTTGCATGGCTGAAACAGACCTGTATCTTTTGAATATTTTCTGCTGTTTATAAAAAAAAAACGTTACCCAGGGCATTTATTTGAATTAAGCGGATTCTACAGACTATATTGGTTTACGTTCACAAATATGACGCATGGATTAACACGATTCACCTCAACCAGAAGGGAACTAAATGATCAGACACACGCACCACCATCGGCAAGACATTATTTTGTTTATAATTGTTATAGACGCTTGGGCTTATTATAGGCTCTTAAAAAATATTAATGAGTAAAAGATATATTAAATAGTCTCTCATTCTGATCATGCTCAATCTTCACCAAAGAAACATTTTCAGCCATCATCATCATTTCAGCCTATTACAGTCCACTTCTAAACATAGGTCTTTCCCAAGAAACGCCACAACAGGATCTCCCGTTTTTCTCATCCAGTCACTGCCAGCATAGTTTCTTCAGGTCATCGGTCCACCTTGCCGGGAGACGTCCCACTCTAAGTTTACACGCCCTAAGATGACCCACTGACCCGCGGTTTCCGTTCGAGAAACTCCTCAACCTTTCGTTAGTTCTGCGGCAGACATGACCAGCCCACTGCCACTTCAGCTTGCTACAGTTTTGGACAATATATCACTTTTGTTTTTAAGCTGTAAGACCTCATTCCGGATTTTATCTCTTAGCGAGATACCAAGCATTAGGAGCTATTGCACTTTCCTAAATTCAGGATTCGATATTTATGACACGACTAGCTGTGCCCGCGACTATGTTCCGGTGGATGTCGGAACTTAACATGATATTTTTATGAAATTGACATGGTTTTATACAAACGTTCATCCTCTTGGGGGTAGAATTAATCAAAATCTTTTCTAAGCGGAAGCTTACGTCATAACATCTACCTGCACGCTAAATTTCAGCCTGATCCGTCCAGTGGTTTGGACTGTGCGTTGATACCTAGATCACTATGTCAGTCAGTCAATTTTGAGTTATTTAAATTTAGATTTTGGATAAGAAATTTAGTCGCCAAAGCTCGCGATTACACGTACAAAATCGTGTATTAATTATTAATTATTATTAATTATTGTATGCTACTCATTGCATACTTAATGCGATTACATTTCCCTGAATTCAGGACGTCCTAAATACCCTCTATATTACTTTGGTCATAAGCTGTAAGACCTCATTCCGGATTTTATCCCTTATTAGTGAGTTCCCAAGCATAGATCTTTCCATAGCACGCTGCGTGACATGAAGTCGGTAGGCCAGCTTGACTGTCATGTTCCCAAGTTTTGGGCACTTACAGAACACCAAAGATACTAAACATTTATTATAGAATATCACGAAATTTTCAGCGGTTAAACTAAATAACTTACCTACTTTAACCTCCCTTATTTTAGTTTTAAGAAAAAAAATCTTACCTATTAGCGCTTATTCCCATATTCGTTATGACATTTGAAAGATACTTTTTTATTCTAAAAATGGCATTTTGATAGCAAAGAGTTTCTACCAAGCAAGAAAAAAGTTCTCATTTATGAGTATGTAAGTTTGGGAAAGATTCTGAACATATATACGGTCAAAGACACACAAGACTGTCATAAAAGAAAATCTTAGTCCTGGAGCGCTATGAACATATGAATAGGGTGGTGGTAATGTCCTTTCCGCTCCGCTCTACCCAAGGTGGGAGGACTTCTTTAATGATTTTTACACGCCAATGCCAAAAAAAACTCACATACCAGTACTTTCCGGGTAGTCAAGAGCTGAACAGTCAGACGAATTACCTAGAAACTAGAATAATGTTTTCAGCTGCATCCGGTTAGACTGGAAGCTAAAAAGCTTAGCAGATGAACATGTCTATTTCAAGTATGGTTGGCACCGGCACAGTCACTGGGTGATCGGCGCTGTGCATTGTGGGTTTGATTCCCGCACGGAACAAAAATTTGTATGGCCTAAAGGTAGTTCCGGGTTGGGTGTTTGCTAAGCCCACCACACTATTCCCAAACCACTGCAAAACTAAACTCCTGAAAGCCAGAATCAACAGTGGCAACCACCAGAAAAGCGCCGAGACAATGAAGCTCGACGTGTCCCGGAGAATGAATTTACCTGTCTTGGATCCTGCACGAAATTAATCAGAAAAGAATAGTGGAGGTGTAGGTAAAATATGTTTCCACTTCTGGTTCACTACACTGGTTGTTTGCTAGTTTAAATGTTTTGTAAACCCACCCACGGTACAGGAAGAGATTCCTAAAGAAGGCTTTTTTTTAAAGTGTTTTAAAAAAAAAGCCCAGTATATTATTTTCCAGAAAGTTCGTAGTACTCCATGGTCCATGGTCGGACAGCGAATCGCCCATTACTCCCCATCCGCATGTCCGTGCCTATAGTGGCTAGAAATCGACCTGCGACGACCGTTGCCGTGGGCGTCTCCCGCGGCGACTGGATCGTGAAGTCGACGCTGTAACAGTTGCCTTCTGTATTTTCTGCATCTCTTGGGAAAAGCAGTGAATTATGCATGTAATTTCAGAATTTCAGTGTTCAAACACTTTCAAATTGCCACCCTAACTGAAAAATGGTTTTAGTACATAAAAATGCCTGTAAAGTCCTCAGCAATTGAAATAACGAAGTTTTAGGAACGAGGAGTCTTGACTCATATTTTGCTTTTTAGTACAACTTCAGTACTGATAAGGCTTTGTCTTTAGAATGAGTGGAAGCGGAGCGATATCATTAAGCGGCAAGAAAGGAGGATCAGAGCCTGTAGCCAAACAGTAAGCGACAATCGCTAACGTTCAGCAGTCGCAAATACATTTGCAACTTTATACCCCATCGCATAAAGTTGAAAATCTATCAAAGATTACAGATCGTTTTCGTTTGTTTCGTTCGCTATCGCTTAGCAGTCTTCACTACATTTTCAACTTTATGCGATGGGGTATAAAGTTTAAAAATGTATTAGCGACTACTGAACTTTAACGATTGTCGCTTAACGTTTGGATACAGGCCCAGTGGTTGACAAACTGCGTGTCTCGGGTTCGATTCCCACACGGAAAAAATATTTGATCTACAAGTTGTTGCGGAACAGATTGTTTGTGCATGGGCATTTTAATGTTTGTTTTGTTAGAGAGGGTTAAAACCTGCCGGGGTCTGTCTCATCAGATAATCGTAACCCTAGAACGTAAAGGGGTATCGAAGGATCACCGTGGATTTAAATTAGAACAAGTTTGTCAGTCCTTGCTATCTCGCCCTGGGTGGGAGACACATTTGATAATTTTACCATGAAAAAAAAAAGGAACACGACGCGGACACGCTAACGACTCGAGTGGGTAAGGTCTTTGATCGGACGGCAACACGAGGAGATATGTCTAGCTATGGGCATTTCTACGGACACGGTGATTTTTGCTCAATTCCGTGGGCAATTTTTTTTTTCACATTATGACTAATTATATATCACCAAAATAAAATGCATAGTTTTTAAAAAAAATGGTGCTAATTTGCCAGTAATTGCTCCTGTAGTTTATGAAATAAATTTTGAGTACCATGGAATTGAGAAATCTGTCCACAGAATTTAGAATTACACATATTCTACGTAACCGGGAAAGACAAATTCAATTTAAAAAAAACATTATAGAACATATTTTAGCAGTTTTTGGTATTTATGTTATGTAAGTTTATGTTGAGTCTGCCTTGAGAGAGATTCCCTGAGTTATCATGCTTAGTTAACTAACTTTTAGTCAAATCATATAATGAGCATTTTTATTAAACTTATATGGTAAAATGTATTTCTATTAAGCATTTTCGTTAAACCTTTAAATTACAAACAAGAGACATGAAGTATAGACGTCAAGTCAGTTTTATTTGTCAAACCGCAGAAAATAATAGACATAATCGAAGTTTTCGGGTGTATATTAGTCAGGTCAATTTTTTACTCAAAAATTACTGAATGTATTTTAATGAAACTTTGCAGGAATATAGTTTATACATCAGAATAAAATATAGGCTATCATTATACGATCTTCCAAGGCTGGAGCAGCTAGTCGCGGTAGTATTAGCTAAAATCAGATCTTGCAATTGCAACGTCGACTCTAGATACTTTAAACCTTTTATACAACATTATAGACACATAATATATGGCGTTAACTACTTTACCATGACAAATTGTGAAGCAAATGACTTTGAACCTCATATAAACAGGGATTAGTTACATGGGTAAACCATCGTTTTCAATTCCGTGGTCACCAGGACACAAAATTGAGGGCCACGGAATTGAAAAAATATCGTACTAATCAAAATAACTTATTACTGTTACGACTTCAAACCAATTAAATGAAACAACCATGCTGGTGTCTAGTTAAACTTCAGTCTAGGGAAACAAAACATGTTTAAAAAACAACATTCAGAAGATATCTTTGACACGGTATTGAGAAAAGACCCCGAACTAAAGACACCGAAACAGGTTCTCACCTTCGAAAATCGAAAAAAACAGCAGCACACCACACATGTACTCATATGGCCTGCTCGGGAGCACCTGGCAGTTTTCAAGAATCGGATGGTGATGTCCAGTTCGCGGGTATTTAGTATCGTAATCAAGTGTTTTTTGTATGACACGGAAATGACTCATTAGACTGGGACAAATCTTTACGCATCCACAAATATAACAAAATAAGCAATTACAGGTTTATTTATTGTCAATGTCTCTTGGTTAGCTATCCATATACCCAAGAAAATCAAAAGTTTGCTTGAAATTCAGCTCCATTAAAAAATAAAAAATATTTTACACTCCATTTTGGAAAAGGGACAGGTCAAAATTAGTGAAATTACCCCCGTTTTTTCACTTCAGATTTTTTTTTAGGAAAATTAAGTAGTAGTACGAAATTTATGTAAATGCTCTCCAGTTAGAATATCGATTGGGACGTACGCTTAAAAATTTTGGGATGTGTATGTAACTTCAAACCATGTTTTTTTTAAAAGGACAGAAAAAATGCCCTCTTCGTAGAAATGCCCCTATGTACCTGTACGAAAACTTCTGGTTGCAACCGTGACAGCAAGAGTCGTTAGTTGACTTTACAACATTTTCAGTAATAAATACTAAGTAAGTAGTAGAGATAACAAGGACTTAATATATACGAGTACTACTAGAAATTTTGTAAAATCAACTAGTGATTCTTGCTGTCACGGTTGCAACCAGAAGTTTTCGTATGCATTTCTCTGCGTGAAGCTACCTATGGGAGCGAGTAACCACCCTTCGCTCGCAAACCCACGCTTATGATGGCAGGAAGCATTCTTAAACAATTGAACACTGTCTAACCTAACCCAAACAAAATTTTTAGTAACTTCTCCGCAATGACTCTCGCAACCCGCTTATCGCTTGAGCGTATAGCTCCTAGCCATATCGCTCCTCAGATCTAAGCCAACACCCTAAAAACACCATCCCCTCAAATTTGTACATGTTTACCGCTCGTACATCAAAAACTAAGTACGCAAGTTATAAAAACGTGTTTTTTAAGATCACTCAAGTATATTGGCCGGTACACTTTATGGGGGTACAGCAATAAAAGTATATTTGATATGTTATATTTGCTCGCCAAAATAATTGCTCTACGGATGTATTAGTGGGCTCGAGGGACGTGTAATGTCAATTTGAAGTGTTTGAGAAGAAATTATTGATAGGTAGGAATTTTCTTTCAGGTTTTAGTAGTCTTATAGGAATGTTTTTTGAAGGAGGTCGTCCGGGGTACTGATAAAAAGAGAGAAGAGAAATGAGAATTAAAAACAAACACGTCTTTTTTGTCAAAAGTTAACTCATTATCCGCCTAGCTTTTAAAAGCTCGAAGTCATGTCATAGAAGTTTTTTATTTATGTTTTGTATTTTATATTTTATTAGCCCCATATTGTCTCACTGTTTGGCAAAAGCCGTACGCTTACGGCTTACAGCTTATCATTTGTATATGTGCATTAGTATCAAGTAGTAATAATAATTAGTTTCGTATTTTGAAGCTCCTATAGATATTATTATTTCATCGCAATGCGAAGAATGCTGTGGCATTAAGTAATCATTTGTACCACTACTTTACATGAAGTTTAAAATTATATACATAAATGAACAGTAACAACATCATTCACCAATTTTTTCAAACCATGTTCAAAAACGTTTTCAGAAAACGTTTTCCTGCCCGTAAATGTTATCTTATCTCAATGATTTTTTAGAATGCTGCTGACACAGTAAAAAACTAGGTTTATAGGTTTTCTTTTTATGAAAATTTATTATTGTTTGAAAGTTACAGGCGCGAGTTACTTTTGAAAAAAAGAAAACCTATAAAACTAGTTTTTTACTGTGTCAGAAGCATTCTAAAAATCATTGAGATAAAAAACACAGGAAAACGTTTTCTCTTTTGTTATGGACGAGCGCTCGGTAGACGATTGCCTTAAACAATTTCTAATCTTACCTTGCTGGTTGCAGCTAAATATCAGTACATTTAAATTATAACGACCGCCTATCTTTCGGGTAAAACAATCAAAGAAGTATGAAAACTGACAGAAAAAACAGTTCAACAACACCAATCATAATATCTTCTTTCAAAAAAACCTAATTTCTTAAAAAAAATACACACATACAAGGTAACAACATCAATTCTCATCCCGCATTCCGCAATACCTGTCTACTTCAATTTTTTTTTGCTAGAATTTCGGAGATATCCGCATCGCTAGGGGTGTGCTGTGGTGGCTAGGGGTGGCCCCCGCAGAATGTAAATGTGACCCGTTGATAAATAAAGAAAGAGGTTAAACTGTTAGAGGTGGGCTTCGTAAACATCGTCTTGTTAAGGGTTGGCACGTTGGAGAAAATGGAGACATATATTTTTCCTTTTTGTTTGTTTAGAACTACGGCGAATTATGTATGTATTGTTTGTTTTTTGAATTGGTTTAGTTAGAAGTAAAAGGGAATTATATTGTTTCTTGATAATGGACATGTGTTGAGTAGGGATGAAAATGTTTTATTTTTAATTATTCCGTAAGAAATTATATGAAAGAAAAAGGAGTAAATGATGACGTATTACAGAATCAGGTGTTACTTTGCGGATATCCATGACATTAAATGTTCATGCCATGCAACACATGCAACAAACGGAAAAACCTTTGGTGCATGTGCATATGCATGACTGCATGCCTACTACAAGCCTGGATTTTTGTCGCGGAATTAAAACTAAATATTTTTCATAACATTTAATGATGACGTATTGCCTGACAGATGAGATTGCATGAAAAAAACTCGTTACGCCGAACTCAAGTGGAATATAATTTAAATCAAATATTTATTAATCTTAATAGTTAAAAAGATGCATTTCATTATGTTCTACCAATTCAACCAAGGATATTTAAGTATAGAATTATATAACAATCAGAAATAATGGATCCAGGTACCTGAAGGCAGGTAAATCATGATGGTTTCATCGAGGTATTTGTTTTTTACTAGAAGAATTACTTCAAAATAACCAAGAAACTGAACTTCACGATTTGAACAGGCTTTTTAACACACTGTTTAGATAACAACACCGAACGTAGAACTAAAACTCTCTCTCTCTCACATAATGCACCATCTGATGATGAATGATGTAAGGAAATTTTTGTAAAAATTTTGGCGATTGAAAAAGAGTGTCCATGGAGTTTCTTGCTCATTCTTCTCCATAGAGATCTACCGTTTGGAATGAGCACCTACGGTACTTTCACAGTTTTTATGTCTTGTGACTGGGACAATTCATAAGTGCCTGTAATTAGCCTAGTTGAAATAAACGATTTGATTTGAAAAACAAAATATTTTTTCGTCAATTTTCTTCTGCGTGACAACCCTGTCAGCTAATATGTGAGTGACAGATGGCCATAAATTACACACGTCACTAGATGTGTCCCGGGCGACGGGATCAAATGTTACAACTGTAGGGAGATCGGTTCCGTATGTTTGTTTTTGTATTTTAGCGCTAGAACATAGTTGGTATGCTGAGTTTAACTTTGAGCAGGGAAAAGGAAGGGTCATCCTCAGCCTATATTGTTCCCACTGCTGGGACACGAGCCTCCTCTCTGTGAGAGGGAGTGGGTCATAAACCACCACGTGGGCCCAGTGCGTGTTAAATTGGTGGATGTCACATGTCTTCGAATTTTTGGTTCTAGGACATGTTTCCGGTTTCCTCACGATGTTTTCCTTCACCGTTTTGAGAGTAGTGGTGATGAAATAAATTACACAAAGTAATGCGCCCGGCGGGGTTCGGACCCACGACCTACAACTCGTAAGGCGGGACCGATATCACTGGGCCACCATTGCTCCAAAGGAAGGGTAGGGAAGTGGAAACATATTTTTCCTATTCCTCCACTATTATTTTCTGATTAATTTGAGACTGGCCTGTTGGTCTAGTGGTTAGTGACCCTGACTGCTATGCCGGAGGTCGTGGGTTCGATTCCCACCCAGGACAAATGTTTGTGTGATGAGCACGATCATTTGTTCTGTGTCTGGGTGTAATTTATCTATAATATGTATGTACCTATTTAGAAATATATAAGTATGCTTATCAGTTGTCTAGTACCCATAACACAAGCTCTGCTTAGCTTGGGACTAGATGACGTTGTGTGATATTTGTGGAATATTATATTATTATTAAACAATTTCGTTGTAGGATCCAAGACAGGTAAATTCATTATCCGGGACACGTCGAGCTTCATTGTCTCGGCGATTTTCTGGTGCTTACCACTATTGATTCCGGCTTTCAGGAGTCGCAGTGGTGCAGGGAATAGTGTGGTGGGTTTGTCGAAATAAAAAAAAAATACCATGCTGTAAAAAGTTAAACATCAGTACCCTTTTTTTTTTTTTTTTTTTTTTAGCGTGGTAAAATCATCAAATGAGTCCTCCAACCCCGGGCAGGGCGGGAGGGACTGTCAGACTTCTACTGACTAAAATCCACGGTGTCCTTCATAGCCTGTTACGTTCCGGGGTTACGGTTAGGGAATAATCCCGCGACCCCGGCAGGCTTTGGCCCTCTGAGAGGGAGGCCCCGTCATTATGCTGACGCTCTTTGAGGCGCGCGTGGGACACAACGCGCCGTCGACCCGGGCATGGTCCTTGGTCGGGCAGCGAGTTGCCCTTTACTCGCTGCCCGCATGCCCGCGCCTACGGTGGCCGGAGACCTTATAGAACAACATCTTGCGACGTCCGTCGCCGTGGGCGTCTACCACTGCGGCTGGGGCGGAGGGAGGACGCTGTCCTCTCTCGCTCGCGGCCTGCCTCCTCCTTGACGAGCATTACTGCCTCGCAGAAGGAGCTGACCGCTTCCCACTCCGTCTCGCCCCGCAGCATGGCCGCAACCAATGCCGGGCGCGAGAGGTAAACATCAGTACCCTTAGCACGAATTTTCAGTATTTGTAAGGTAAACTGGAACTTTAACAATTTCGACTTGACAATTTTCAAGGAAAAAAATAGTTCCTTCTTATCACGAGTTTTCACTATTTTACTTTACAGCGTATTTCTAGTATTTACAGTGTTTCTCGTATGAAAAAATGGAACAGCGCCTCTGGTGTGCGAAGAAGGAACTAATTTTTTTCTTGAAAATTGACTTTTGAAATTGTCAAAGTTCCAGTTTACTTTAGGTAGGTCTCAAATACTGAAAAGTCGTGCTAGGATACCTACTGTAAAAAAACTATGTAATTCCTACAGACTTTCTACCGAAAACACAAAGGTTTTCACATCCCACTTTTTCATACGGAACCCAGCATCTCATCGCGACACGAAGTAAGGTAAACAGGTTTATGAAGGTTTTGTCCCGCGGGGCACATTTTAGGGCGTCGTGCCCCGTGCCCATAACTGGTGGTGCCCAATGTGCCCACCCTACGTTAATGATGTTCGATGTTCGATACTTGTGTAATTTGTGTTACTGATTCTTTGGCTTTGGCGTTGAATTGGTGCATTGACCTTATAGAAAAAGTATCTCGAAGTATACACCGTGACTTTTTAGTCGTCTTACAAAAGTGGTCCACTTAATGTATCCGAACTAAAATACCTCTAGGCGAGTTTTTTTTAATCGATAATAATATTTTTTTAAGAGCAGTGGTGGCCCAGTGGTTTAGAGCAGTGGTGGCCCAGTGGTATCGGTCCCGACTTACGAGTTGTAGGTCGTGGGTTCGAACCCCGCCAGGCGCATTACTTTGTGTAATTTATTTCATCACCACTGCTCTCAAAACGGTGAAGGAAAACATAGTGAGGAAACCGGCATGTCCTAGAACCAAAAATTCGAAGACATTGTGACATCCACCAATCCGCAATGGGTCCGCGTGGTGGATTATGGCCCACTCCTTCTCACAGAGAGGAGGCCGGTGTCCCAGCAGTGGGAGGAACATTATAGGCTGATGATGATGATGATCTTGAAGTATACACCGTGACTTTTTAAAATACCTCTAGGCGAGTTTTTTTTTTTACTAACCATTATTAATATTTTTTATTATTAATAATAAGTACTTACATTAGAAATATGAAACACCCTGTTAAAATATTTACGTATCAAGCTGTAGACGTACAGTATACCTACCCAGCGCAATAGTCGGGCAGATCATTCCATCTCCATTTTCTATGAAACAAAGGTGTCTAACTACGCCTTGCGTCATAATAACGAATTAAAATTTTGTTTATAATTTTTTAAAATCTCATAAATGCCTATTTTTATTATAAACGTATTCTAGTCATTGGATACATGAACTGGGCTGCTTTTGTAAGACGACTAAAAAGTCACGGTGTATTCTTTTTTTTTTCTAGATACTGCTAGGATGGTGAGGAATTTGTGACTCGCTGTTCGATCATGGGCCATGCCCGGGTCGACGCAACGTCGTTCGCGCCTCTACGAGCTTTCAGTAATCTGACAGGCTTTGACCCCCCTTAGAGGGTCAAAGCCTGTCGGAGTCGCGGGACTATCGGGTAACCGTGGCCTCGGAATGTAAAAGGCTACTGAAGGATTAGGAGTAGGAGGACTTGGTAGAGTTCGTCTTCTTTCCTCTCCGCGTTCAATATAATCCTCTGTTTAGTTCACTGAAGTATCGTTTCCGTGGTGTAGCGGTTATCACATCTGCCTAACACGCAGAAGGTCCCCGGTTCGATCCCGGGCGGAAACAAAGTTTTTATTTGCATTTTGTATTATTTTATTGGTTAAAAAAAAACGCCTTTTTTTTAAAACAATATCAAAAGTATATTTTTCATCTTCGACGCAAGAATGTCTAAGGAGTTTACCGCGGCCTTGAAAAGTAAAAGTTAACTGAAAGGACTGGGTGTTTTAGTCAGTCACGTCTGAAAAGCCACTTCATCCAGAGCGGGAGGACTATTCAATTTTTATTTATCCACAACTATCACACAACGCCATCTAGTCCCAAGCTAAGCAGAGCTTGTATTATGGGTACTAGACACCTGATAAACATACATATTCTTAATATTTATGTTATATAAATTCTCAGATCAAAGAAATAGGCAGATAGAACGCTCAGAACACGCGAGTGGGTCCACCAAAGTTAATATAAAATCAAACCGAATTACTTTCCATAATGTTTTCTTTGTTTTTGACGTGACGGCATATTTTGGCAAACAACAACAACGACGCGCAGCTTTGTACGACGCGTAGCTTGGTACTGTCGCGACTTTGTATTCGATTTTGATTTTGTATTAACTTTGGTGGAACCACTCGCGTGTTCTGAGCGCTCTATCTACTTATTTCTTTGATCTGAGTATAAATTACACCCACTCATTGCATGTTTTTCCTCATTCATTCATTTTCACCTTCAAGCTGGACAGACGATAATTCTGATGAAAATAACAGGATCACGCTGGATTCAAGCCGGTAAAAATTATACCAGCGGAAATTCCCACAGAAATTCATGACAAGGCCGCCGGCCGTTCGATTACCTTCCATATGTGATACCAATAAGCCAGGATATTCCAGGGTATACCAGAGTACGGTGGGGTATAGCGGGGTATAGCTCGCCAATCCCACTGTTACGGGATACTCGTAAAGTCACCCAGAGCGGGAATACACGCTATTAGCTGGTCTATGGTCTAGGGCATAAGCGGATGCGGCTTGGAAAAATAGAATAGAATAGAATAAGATTTATTTTCTCACCACAATATACATCGAATACAGCAATTCTTATGGAAAAAAAACTCGATACAGTAAGTATATTGTGGAAGACTGGTGCCTAAACTGCTTGAGGCCTGTATTTCAGGACAAGAATAGAGAATTGAAACATGGTATACCAGATACAATATACACCGTATAACGTTAATAGCGCAAAACCTCTCGTGGGGTGACTCAGCCCATGTTACTGAACAATGTTTGTTTCAAAATTCATACAAAATGAGAAATTTATCGGGCCTCTCAGTATGAAAAATCACTTATTTTTGCGAATTTCCAAAAGTCTTGGAACAAACATTGTTCAGTAACATGGGCTGAGTTACCCCACGAAAGGTTTTGCGCTATTAACGTTACACGTTGTATAAAAAAATGCCTTGCAGTAGGAATTATACGAATGCGTTTACCAACGCAACGTTCATGTAAGATTCACACCAACCGGCCGGAATCGGTGGCGTTTTACAATGCGGCAAAGAACATTGAAATCTATCAACAGTAAATACAGTTCATGTTTGCTTGCAAAGTTATCTCCGTCGGCATTCCGCAACACGTAGCGACGTGTCCCTTACGTTGCTTGCAAATATGAACTGTATTTACTGTTGATAGATTTCAATGTTCTTTACCGCATTGCAAAATGTCGCCGATTCGGGCTTGGCCTATAGGCAATATAAAACATTTTGTTCCGGATAACATCGAACCCGCGACAAACAGCACAGCAGCCAATTTTAAATACTGAAACATCACAGTAGGTACTACACCTGCTACGCCGTAGCGTCGTAACGGTTTGGGCTACGGCGTAGCAAGGTAAGAATTATTAAGGTCATAGCCCACTTACACGATTCTGCTCCCACCCGGCAAAAATAATATAATTTAAATATGGGCTTTAAATATTGCTCATTAGATATATTTTACGTTAGCATCATAAATTAGAAGACAGCTCGCTATCAGCGAGCTTACCGCCGTCAGACTGCTTGGTAGTTGTCACCTCGCCGGCCGCACGTCGTAGACAAGTGGTCGGTGCGGTGTCCGCGCACTCTCTCTATTTAGTTGAAATGCCATAGCCACCCGCCTTAGTCACTGTATTTAAAAAAGCGAACTGTGAGAAATATTGAAAAACTACTAGCAGTTCGTCCTTAAAATATGCAAAATGGCGGTGTTGGAGCAGAGTCGTTTAAGTGTGCTATGACCTTTACGTGTCAGTATTTGATCAGTATACAGCATTATTTTTTGTTTATACAGAACCTGATACACCTGTAGCCCAAAACAAGGTTCCTATACAGGGAAATTCTTGGAACACAATTTTTGACTTCGTAACTTTGTTTGGACTAGTTAGGAGGTGAACATATCAAAAGTACCCACCAATCTGATCCAACACCGCTACCGCTCGTGACCGATACCACCGCACCCTATTGAGGTATCGATGGATACCGCGAGAGGCGTCGTTGTGGTATTTTTACGGTTGTTAGCTTTTTATGGTGTCATCCGTAGTCGTAATGCGGTGTATTGGCCACTGAAAGTTTAAAAGGAGAAAAAATAAACAACCCAACTATTCTTTCTAATATTTTATATGTGAAAGTTTTTTGGATGGTTGGATGTTTATTACTCATTCACGTAAAAACTACTGAACGGGATTTGGGTTATATTTGGTACACATTTAGTTTGTATCCTGGATAAATATACAATGATAATGTGCCATCCCAGATTTTACGCTTCAAAGACATTAGTGCAATTTTCGAGTTGTATATTTTTCTATACATCTGGGGAGCCCGGACAATAAAATACTAATACTATTGTAATCAATAACGATTACTCGTATACTTACGCAACGCAGTCATTGCTTACGTAGTCATCATCATCAGCCGGAAGTCTTTTGTTACACTGACTGAACATAGGCCTCAATATTTGACCGTTATAGCCGAACGACAATTATGATACTTGCATCCATCGATTGCCCGCGACCCTCATTGAATCAATTCTTCGAGTGATGTAGAGCCTGACCATTGCCACTGGCAACTATGTCAGTTTTTACCCGACTGCGCCAGGAGGGTTATTTTATATTTTTCTGTAAATCTGAGGAGCCTTCGACAATATCCATGTTCCGGATTTATTCATCCCACGAAACTCGTATACTCCGAGTAATGCAGCTCATTTATTGGGTTTGATTGAGTGACTTTTAGTCTCTCTAAAAGGCCAGCAGTCAAAGACCACGTTTCAGAATTCCCATAAGCCAATATCAGCTAATAATTATCGATGAACAATAATACTACTTTTGTCAAGTCGGTTAACCTCTACGGCCAATCCTCCAAATACAGACTATACCAAAAATCGTCTAATACAATTTGACATGACAGTACATGTAACTCAGTTTGTTTACAACTCTGCTTATTCTCTTATTACCTAGGATTTGTTATATGTTTTGTTATTACTGGAAGCGAGAGCACAGGAGGTAACGTTGAAAGAGGTAAGGAAACGACCTGGGTATTATTAGAGTTTATCATTTACAAGTTGTTGTCAATGGCTTTGCTCGCTATAACTAGAAAATTATTCTAAGAGAACATAAAATCATGATAAAACTGTCCTTTGTGTCCAAATCCGTTTATCAGTTTTGGCGTGGGAGACTAATAAACATCCAACCATCAAAACAAACATTCTCATTTATAGTAAATTAGTAGGATAGGATTTGCCAGAAACATGGTACGTTTATAAAGATATCATCATCATCATCATCATCATCTCAGCCATAAGACGTCCACTGCTGAATATAGGCCTCCCCTTTGGATCTCCACAGATACCGGTTGGAAGCGACCTTCATACAAAGATATATTCAATATCAATTGCAATGCATGTACTGGTGGAGTGGCTGGGCGATAGAGTGCTGTGCAACGTGTCGTGGGTTCAATTCCAACACGGAACAAAGTCAAGTCAAAATTAAATCATTTATTTCAATTAGGCTATCAAAGAGGCACCTTTGAACGTCGTTTATAAAATTTAAAGGAAATAGGATGGGATGGTACACTACACCCATTCATTAGGGTAGGTTTGTATGGAGAAGAATAGGGTAAGAAACAAATATTTCTATACAAGCAATTTTTCCGAGTCTGGGTGCTTGTGTATGTGAGTTTCTACGTTTGTAAACGAATGCACGACACAGGAGAAATTCCTAGAGTTACTACAACGCTAAAAATCAAAGAGTCCAATTTACTGACTAGGTTCTTAAAAACTATATTTTTCTAATGCAATTTGATGTAAGTAATGATATAGATACTTGTGCTACGTCGAAAAATTTTCAGTCGCCACGCTGACTCTAGATACGAGTATTAACACAACAAATGAAAACAATAGAGACTAAAAAAACAATTTTAACAAACAACCCACAAACACCAAAACGATTACCTAACGTCACTCCGTCTGCAAACCCCCATCTCAAAAACAGCTGCACTACTCAAGATTCAACTTAAATTCATTACTAAATACTATAACGTTACTTTAAACTTCATCCCTAGGGGTGTTCGTGAGGATATTATCGCTTTGCTTTTCATCCCCGTCATCCGAGCAGTCACGGTCTGATTTTGTTGGGGAGGGTGATTCGGGGATGTTCGAGGGAGGCAAGAAAATAAATAAAATATGGAATCAGGCATTACTATGCGTATCTTATGAAAAATATCAAGTTTTAATTCCGCGACAAAAATCCAGGCTTGTTGCAGGATGCAATTCCACCCTATGCAATCATGCATATGCTCACGTGCAAAAAACGGAAAAACATGCCATGCAATCAAACCTATACTCGACACGTGTTTCGCACCTCCACGGGGCATTCTCAAATGTTAACTCGTCAAGCGCTCGGCCTCGAGGCCGAAACTAGATATTTTTCGTAATATTTAAGTACTTAACCAAATAGCTATTTTTATTTAATCCGTTTTTTCTTGCATTGTTAATCGAATTGATGATGAATAAAGAAATATGATAATAATAAATCATTTCGTTCCCGTTATTGTTGGACTAATATTTTATTATTTTTAAATATTTTTATTTTCTAGATTTTGTAAAAGAAATTAAAAAATACGTGAAAAGATTAAAATAAGGAATTGTATTGTAAACGGGCTGGTAAAAATCTGGCGTGCGGTAGAAAATAAGCAATACAAGAATAATGATACAAAGTAAGCAATACAAAAATAATGAAAAAAGCATTAAAGAAAAAAACAAAAAAATATCTACACTACACACAAGCAGAGAGTTTGATTCTTTATTTGGAAGCCGTGATCTCAGGAACAACTGTATTTTTTCAGATAAAATCGTGGTTTTATACAACGTTACATCTAGCAATATCTACACACAAGAATTACAAAAAAAAAGAAAAAAAATTGTAAGTAGAAATGAAAATAATCAAAATCCTCCTTCTTTCTTGAACTTTGTTAAATATATTTATGAATGTTTGTTCGCAGTTATCAACAACACAAGATATAAATCTACAATATTATTAAACAGATAATTTTCTACTGTAATACGTAAACAACAGGAAAAGAGATAAAATAATTTTGATTTAATCGAAAAACATGCAATATCCATTAATTGCATGATTTGATATTATCTATTCTAATTACTTCAGTATTTTAGAAATACCCACCAATCAATCTTGATTTGTTTTGTTAAAAAATAAGCCTTTTTATTTTTAATTATGACGAAATAGTACAAAAATAAATTTACTGATAAAATTATCATCAATTTATAATCCTTTTGATCGTATCTGGTCATAGCATATTTTTTTGGAAGAATTTTTGCCCGCATCCCAGGGTGCACCGGCCCGAAAAACTGGTCTTGCCCCCGGACGTATCCGAGAGGGAACTCCAGTCCACGGGCGCACGTGGAGGTTTCCTGTCTTAGCACCCCAAGACTATAGCACAGATTAGCTAAATGTTACAGGCCGGGGGTACTATGCGCGGGCGGCGAGTAATCGTGACACGCTGTTCGATCAAGAACCGGCTAGAGTCAACGTCATCGTTTTCCACGTGCATCTCAAAGCGTGTCAAGGCGCTGTCAGCGAACTGACGGGGCAATAGGGAAAAACGCCTGCTATAGTTGTGGGACTGTCTTAAAAGAGCCCCGTGGACCTGGAATGCATAGGGCAATTAATGAAACATGGTGAGATTGAGCCAGTAAGATTCTTACAGTATCTCTTTTGCTTCAATTGAATTTATTTCAGTTAAAAATCTATAAAAATTACTTAAAAAACCAACAATAAATTAACAATTTATCAAACAAAAATAAAAAGAAAAAAAAAAACATTCGTAATCATTTTAGATGAGTAATAAAAATAAAATCAAAATTAATATAAATAAAAATATAAAAACAAAACTAAGTTCAAAAATAAAAAATAAAATGAAAATAAAAATTATACAAATGAGGAGCCATAAGCTCGAGAAAACTCGCTGTGTCAAATGACCCATCCATTATTATTAGAAGAGCTCAGTGTATTTTTGAGAAAGTGCTTCAATTATATTGTGTTTTATTTACTTATGTACGTACAGAACACATATAATTGGAAATTACATACATATACGAAAAAATAATTAATTTTACAAACAACAAAATCAATTCAATAAAAAGAACAAAAAAAACTTAAGAACTTCAAAGATTGTTTTGCTCAAAATAATTGCTTGCTACAAAATCACTTACTGCATAAACCCGTCCGAACAACGGCAGTGAGAAATCCAAAGCTTTTAAATTCCATTTAACGCATTACAACGTGATGCTGTACCGTAAATATTATATTTTGTAAACATCTTGTTATTACACCTGGGTCTTTGCTGAAAATGTGATAGACATACTGAAATAAAACTGTGAATTCATGAAAAACTGCTGTCGAGGCCACTATTTCCAGAAAAAGTGAAAATTGATGTATTTAAAATGTATAATTGTATGCTTTCGTTTGTATACCTTGATTTTGTAAAGGCGTTCCCACTACTTATTAGACCTACGCTGTTCTTTCGTATTACTGAACAATGACATGGTAAAAGCATTATTTTAAAGAATAAACATGTAGTTTCTTGCCGGTTCATCTCCATGGAAACGACCAACCCGAACCGTGCCAATTTTCGACGTTTTATTAATGCTCATCGAGGCCCAGGTGTATTTTTATGCGTAATGGGTTTGCTCTTAACTTTAGTCTAGATCTGGAATGACTAAGACAAGGTCGACGATGGAGCGAACTTACCCAGAAGAAGCCTGTTCACTCTAACTTTGAAGAGATTAGGGTTGTATGCGTTCGGAAACACAGACGCAGGCAGAGAGTTCCACTCCTTTCTCCGCATTATAAAAGACGTTTTTTTGACAGGTAAGGGCAAATTGATTAACAATGTTAGTCAGTAAGCCTCTGTTCAGACACGGCGGGAACCGCGCGATTCCCGCGTGGGAATCGCGCGGTTATGTCTGAACGATTACTTAATAACTCATACAAATAAGACTCACGCGATTTCCATGCGATTCTGAAATCGCGCGGTTCCCGCCGTGTCTGAACAGAGGCTAAGCCACTGTTCACACACGGCGGGAACCGCGCGATTCCCGCGCGGGAATCGCGCGGTTATGTCTGAACGGTTACTTAATAACTCATACAAATAAGACTCATGCGATTTCCATGCGATTCTGAAATCGCGCGGTTCCGGCCGTGTCTGAACAGAGGCTAAGAGTTTGACAGTTCCTCCCACTTCATCCAGGGTGAGAGAACTCATTCGATGGCTATTTTACCACTTAAAAATTCTTCAATTGTTTGGTTAGTAGTTAAATAAAATACTTCTGAAATCCTACATTTTTAAAAGCTTTTTTTTTTTTTATTATAGATAGGTTCGTGTTTGACCACTATCTCGCCTGATGGTATGCGAAGATGTGGTCGACATTAAAGTAAATAGCTTTTACTTACTTTCACCTGTCCCTCTATCTGTAATCAAATCTTGTGTAAGTTTTTGTTATGGTAGCCATACACCATCCTGCCTATCGTATGACGCTTGCAATTGTTTCAAATTGGCAGTTCGTCCATATACACCATACACCATACTGCCTAATATCGTACGATCGATTTGACACAACTTCAAATCTGCAACAGCGATGCCAACTTAGCAACTTTATAGCTAGATCTAGCTATTATTCGGTGACCGATAGCTACAAATTTATAAAATTGTAGCTGTCGTCACCGAATAATAGCCAAATGCATCACTGCTGCCGATTTGACGTTGTGTCAAATCGATTTGATGACCTATCAAATTGGTATGTCATGCCATCAAATACAACAAAACAATTGCAAGCGTCAAATCGATCGTCGATAGGCAGGATGGTGTATGGCTATTATTATACTCCTCGGTTTCCGATTGAGCTATTTTGTACGCATAATAATTACTTATATCGCGAGACAATGCAATATCATGATGAGCTGATCTGATGATGGAGCTAGAAGGTGATCATAGGAACTATGTAATGAAACGCCGCAAACCCATAGTGTTTAGACTCGTTTGATTCATCTTGACGAGTACTTTGTGTATCGTAAGTACGAGTATTACTTATCCATCAAAACCCCTTTAAAAAAAAAAAGGTATTTTTTATTAACTAACTTGTTTATACAGTAATTAAAAAAGTAAAATTGTCGATTGGTTTAATGCATTATTATTTTATTCTGTTATGGTTCAGTTAGACAAGAATTAATGTTGTAATAAAGCATACTAACTTAGGTGGTTGTAATAATTGGGTCAGATATTATTAAGTTATGCAGCAAGTGAACTATTTGGGAAGTCGTTCGTTAAACCCAATGAAGTATGCGAAAGATTTATCTAATTATTACAAATATAACGACTCACTATTAAGACGACACATATTATTCTGTAAGTGCTTTTTACCCGACTGCGCGACGCAAAGGAGGGTAATGTGTTTATCAGTCTATGTATGTATGTATGTATGTTTGTTTCTATGTGGCGTTCTAGAGACTAAATGCGTAGGCCGATTTTGATAATTTTTACGTCAATCGATTCGTCTTAACTTGCAAGTGTCACTAAGGACATGACAGTAATCAAAATTCACCACAGCGACAACCAGACGCCATATTGTCAAAATGAAAAAAAAAATGTCGATGGACTATGTCATGTGGGGTATCGTTGAATAGGTATTTTAAAAATCATCTTTAGGTTCCCTTCATCATTTTTCATTTTAAATATTAGTTTAGTATTTATAACGATTTAAACACGGTAATAATATCTACAGTATTTGATCTTCATACAAACGGACGAAACGCGAGCTATACCACGTGACTCGATGTCGGGGCGCGCTCGGGGCGCAGACATCACGGAACGTACCGTGTAATGAACGGACGTCGTTGTTTTTTTAGCAAAACCCATACCTATTTTAATATGACGAGTAGAAAATATTGTGCTGTTTTTGGGTGTATGAATTCAACTTAACGATCCAGACATATGTTTTTTAAATTACCTGCAACCTGTGATCGTAAGTACTGACTATAAAAAAATTACTCCATTATTAACTAGTAGGTAAACATAATGTGTGACTTTTTAATGGTTATGTATTTTCCTTTATCTCATGAAAAAAGGGGTATTTGACTAATAAAATACAGTAAATTATATGAAAAAGTAAAGTTACTGAGACAAGTGAAATAGGTAAGCTAAAGGCGGTCCTGAATGAATGCAATACGGTAGGTACTAATTTGTGTTAAAACTCCGGTATGTGTGTTTGTTAGTTTGTGTAATTCAAAGGAAAGACATGGTATGTAACGGCGCGGTGGGTAATAATTTACCTACGGCACGGTGTACCAATCAACGTATATTCAGTGTACTACATAAATTTAGGTCAGAATATTATTCTAGGAACGTAAATTACCGTATATCTAGGGCAGCGTACATAGTTCGCTCCGTGTTTGAGTGAAGCCACTCGGTTGCATTACGACTGCCTGAGCGATGCGCCGCACAGTGGTCGGAAGCCCTACGCATGTTTACGTACCGCGCGGCTGTAGGTATTTATTTCTATCATGCGGCCGAGATCAACTACTGTAGATATTTATACTGTGATTTAAAGTTGTTTAGCAAAACAATAACTCTCTGAATAGTAACTAAAAAGTATGAAATAAAAAAAAATATTTATCGAAAAACAAAAAACCCGACTGCGTTAAAAAAACTAAAAAGAAAGAAACAAGCCCACAGCAACAACTTACAGCAAACAAGCAACAACTCACAGTCGGGGCCCGTTGGGAAGATTTGATTGGCATAATTTGAATGGGCCCCGACAGTGAGTGTGAATGAGTGAATTCTTAACTACTGGGCTTGTTTCTTTCTTTTTAGTTTTTTTAACGCAGTCGGGTTTTTTGTTTTTCGATATTTTTTTTTTTTCAAAATTATATAGGTAATGTTTTACTAGCTGTTGCCAGCGGCTTCACCCGCTACGACTCGGAAATTATCCCACGGGAATATAAAATCGGGATAAAAACTATCCTATGTGTTAATCCAGGTTATAAACTATCTGTATACCAAATTTTAGCCAAATCCGTTTAGTGGTTTTTGCGTGAAAAAGTAACAAACATACCTACATACACATACATACATCCTCACAAACTTTCGCATTTATAACATTATATTAAGACGATCGTCTACCGAGCACTCGTCCATACAAAAAGAGAAAACGTTTTCCTCCCCCTAGATGTTATCCTATCTCAATGAGTTTTTGGAATGATTCTGACACAGTAAAAAACTAGGTTTATAGGTTTTCTTTTTTTCAAAATTTATAATAGTTTGAAAGTTACAGGTGCCTAAAAGTTACTATTTTTATGACAAAATCTTCATTGAAGTAAAATCTTTGTATTTAAAAAACAAAGAAGTTTAAGAAAAAAATCAAAACCTACAAACCTAGAATATAATATGCTGAAACGATTGACACCAGAATCTAAGAGATTGGTCGTGATTTAGTATGTGAAAAACCTTTTCTCCCGAGAGACAAATTTCATATAAAAAATACTTACAGTCAGTCGCGAGCTGCAACGCTCTCTATCGCACGATCGGGGTTTTTTCAACGCGTGAGAGGAACAGTACGAGTTTTTCTAAATACCTATTTTTTGAAATGGCAGTAGCTATTCTATCCTCTTAAGTAGGATATAACGACTCACATAAGCAAGTGCATTTTTCAAATTTATGTTGTATGACGATATTTACAAAGGTTATTTTAAAAACATATTACCTATGGAATCATAATCAGCGAAATGTTAACACTGATGGGACACAGGCCTCCTCTCTGTGAGAGGGACTGAGCCATAATCTACCATGCGGGCCTATGTGTGTTGGTAAACGTCACATGTATTCGAATTTTAAGTTCTACATGTATACCAGTTTTTAACCGCCTTCAAAAAAAGGAGGAGGTTCTCAATTCGTATGTTTTTTTTTTTTTTATGTATGTACATCGATTACTCCGAGGTTTCTAGTCCGATTAGTGTCATTCTTTTTTTTGTTCGATGCAGTATACTTGCAGTGTGGTCCCATAAAAATTTCATCCAATTTGGTTCAGTACTTTTTATTTTGTGAGCATTTTTATTGATATCGGCCACTTGGATGACATTACTTTTTGCTTGTTTGTTACGCGATTACTCCGCCAATTGTGGACCGATTTTTAAAATTATTTTTTTGTTGTACTATAGATTGTTCACCTTAGGGAATACTGCAAGTTTCATCAAAATCTGTTCAGCAGTTTTTGAGATAGGGAATTTTATTAGCATGTGTACATGAGCGATGTTAGATACCGGTGCCACGGATTACAAATTCTAGTGCACTTGTAAGGAAATGATGTATTTGACAAGAATTTGGGTTGAATATTTAAACTAAAAAGAGTAAAATAAAAACTTAAAAAAAAAACCGAGGACCGATACCACTGGGCCACCACTGCTCACAATATCAGTAATGCCGCATATTTCAAAGCGAATGCCTGTGAGATAGCCCTCTTAGAGATTAGGGTCAAGTTATACAGAATAGTTAATGTAACAATGAGATTAAGGTAACGTACTTGACTCTGATTGTACAACTAACTGACTTCGAGTTGAACCACTTTTACTGAATAACCCGTTCATTTTGTAGGTTTAGTGTTTTGGTAGTAGAGAAGCTCGTGGCTAAATAATTACAGCCGCACAAGCCGATCTTCCGGGTTAAGCCGCGCTTGCCGAGTTTGGTCTGTGGATGGGTGACCATCTGTCATAGCGAGTTTCTTCCGTGCCTCGAAAAGCACGTAAAGCTGTTGGTCCCGGCTGTCATTTGTAGATCTTTGACAGTCGTTACTTTTAGTCAGAAGCTCTAAAATCTGACATACCAGTCATACCGCATGGAGTATCGTATTACCCAGTTACTGGGTTTTCCGATAGGCAGTCGCTCCACGTAAAATACTGATATTCAGCTGCATCTGGTTCGACTGGAAGCCCGACCACAACATAGTTGGGAAAAGGCAGGCAGATGATGGTGTTTTGGTAGTAACTGTTAGTTAAAATTGTCTTAATGTAATTTAGAAGGGCTCCGGTTATATGAAAAAGTTTTCTACTAGTATGTTAGCTTGCATATTCCCAACAGTGGGCAAACAGCTCCTCCCATGACTTCCAGTTTCCTGAATGCAGGACAAAGTTAGAAACTTTTACTATCTAGTAATCTAGCTGATTAATTGATGGTTTAAATCCTGCTCGCGATTTTTTATCTCTATAGAATTTTTTAAAACTGTCCGAAATTACGTTCCCGTGGGATTCTAAGAAAGTCGCTGATATTAAATAGTAAAAAAAAAATATTTTAATAGGATCAAAAGATAATTAAATAGAGGGTTGCAAAGGTTAAAAAAAAGGTTCGTTGTCACTAGTTCCATTAACAGTTACATGATGGAACTACTGATTATTTTTATTATCACTAGTTCCATTTTAGAAGAATATTAAAATAATGGAACTAATGTTGAATTTGCCTTTTTCATTGACTAACCAGCAAAAGTACTAGGCTAGCATAAGTTCAAAGTGGTATTTATTTAAATATTTCTTGGCAGGAATAGTTTACCTGAAATTGTCTTGTATTGACTCAGAAATATTTAAATAAATACCACTTTGAACTTATGCTAGCCAAGTACTTTTGCTGGTTAGTCAATGAAAAAGGCAAATTCAACATTAGTTCCATTATTTTGAGATTCTTTTAAAATAAAATGGAACTAATGATAATAAAAATAATCAGTAGTTCCATCATGGAACTCTTAATAGAACTAGTGACAACGAACCAAAAAAAATCTCCGTTTTCACAAATCATTTTTGTTTCATTATGTCAAACAGTGCAACATAATAAAATGTAAGCTACACAAAAATATAAATATTAATAATATTATGTTAAATCTGTCACGAAGAGGGGTGGACAGAGAACAAGGTAGTAAGACAAATCTTATTCTTATTGTATCGCGATTAGGGTGGAGGGCTCTGTTGTTGTCCGTACAGTTAAGAGGAAACAGCACGGTCGTTTTTCCATACAAACGTAGTCCCCTGTTTTCTTCCTGGATAATGCCAGTAGAGCAATATTTTTTTTACAAAAAATCTATGACCACTATTGGCATGTCTCTATGTTTTCCTTTTTTCCATAAATTAATTATTAAAAGAGATATGAACATTCAAAATCCTAAAAAAATAGCCAGATTTTCCGCTGTGTTCAAATATCCAGAAAACAAATTTGACGGGATTATATAAAAAAAAGAAAACATAGGAACACGGTCAATGCCTTTCTTTATTTTTTAAAGAAAAAAGTAGTGAAATCGGTTAAGTTTTGGAGGAGTAATCAGAGGATTACGAATCGTTGATTTTGTGCCATTTTTAAGGTATTTTTGGTCCAAGCTGCTGTTGTCTCTATCGCGCTCTGTAACTCTGTTGTGGGCACTGCGCGACAGCAATAGATTTTACAAATACCTATTTTTCAATTCTCCAGTCCTTGCTGTTTCCTCTTAATAGATTGGTTTTTATTTTGTTATTGCCAATATAGATAATGTTGACAGTATCTATAAATTACATATTCCGTCAGTTATTTTCCAAAACATTTTTTAATGAATATTTGCAAAAACAAAAAGTTCCTTTAAAAACTCGAGAGTTGGAGCTAGTGACCGCAGAAGCAAGTAAAAGTTGCACTTATGAGGTTGTGAAGTATTGAAAAACTCTTCAAAACCTCCGAAATTAAAAATTGTACTAGGTTGTGTTGTATTAAAAAACTTTATTTATTTCTTCAAATACTGAAATAACAAACAGGGCATTAGGTCTTTAAATAATAATTACACACATAATTACATGGTAGCAACGACATAATAAAAAGAGCAGTGGTGGCCCAGTGGTATCGGCCCCGACTAACGAGTTGTAGGTCGTGGGTTCGAACCCCGCCAGGTGCATTAGTTTGTGTAATTTATTTCATCACCACTGCTCTCAAAACGGTGAAGGAAAACATCGTGAGGAAACCGGCATGTCCTAGAACCAAAAATTCGAAGACATGTGACATCCACCAATCCGCACTGGGCCCGCGTGGTGGATTATGGCCCACCCCCTCTCACAGAGAGGCCTGTGTCCCAGCAGTGGGAACATTATAGGCTGATGATGATGAACGACATAATTGTTATCCTATTATTTTTCTTTTCCTTTACTTTGTTTATAACCACTTTACCGCTGATATACCTGATTGTTGAGTCATGGTGGTTTTTTGCTTCATAGGGTCCTATATTTAGGGAAGTTACCGTCGGCATCTCTGCAGCCGACGCAAGCCAGCATTGAAAGCTATAAAAGTCCAAAAAAAACTATTCCATGGGAGTTTTATGTATCATTAAAAATTAAAATTCTGTAGGTACCCACTACATTTTATTTACCTAATTTATATAGCTGACGTGGCTCAGAAGGCTGCGCTACTGAAGTGGGACTGGGCAGGACATGTCTGCCGAATGCCGGACAAACTGTGTGCCAAAATAACACAATACTGGTGCCCTGAGACAGCGAGGCGAGGTCGCGGCAGACCACGCAGGAGATGGCGGGACGAACTAGACGGGTTCCGTCCGAACTTGAAGGAGAAAGCACAAGTGTCGTGAAAGTTGGAAGGAGTGGAGGGAGGCCTTTGCCCAGCAAAGTCAAAGTCAAATCATTTATTCCAATTAGGCCATCTGAGGCACTTTTGAACGTCGATTTTTAAATTTAAAGGGAATAGGAAGGGAAGGGATTGATTCTACACCCATTCGCTAAGGTAGGTTGTATGGAGAAGAATGGGCAAGAAACTCCATACTTACTCTTTTTCAAAAATGTTTCACAACGTTTGAAATCACAATTTTTTTTAAAAAGAATAAATATGAAAGCGATGTACTCAAGTCAAGACCAGCAGTGGGACAGACTAGGCTAGATAAAAATAATTATTATATTATAAATGCCTATTTTTTTTAAATTATACCTATATTTAATGCTACATTTAAAGAAATCATAATTATTCATCATAAAAAAAAGAAAATTAGAATTTTTTCACTTTATTTTGTAAATATCTGTTTTAATTTTTAAACACAGCCGCCAACAGTCCCACCCACCTCACAATAATGAGATTCGCGTTTAAACATCTGTTCAAGATAGGATTAAAATATTATTCTGCTTCGTCCGCGGCGTCTCTCAAGAATTACTAATTTATCCTTTGTTTGATTTCCAGTTCCTAACAACGCTTACATGAGAGGGGATGAACAGGAATGCAGGAGGTTCTTAAACGAGATTAATACGTTAATATGAGAAAAACTTGATACGCCAGTGTTTGTAGTACAGAGCAGACATGTGCTTTTTTTTTTAACGTGGTAAAATCATCAAATGAGTCCTCCCACCCCGGGCAGGGCGGGAGGGACTTTTTTTTTTTACAAACCCACCACACTATTCCCAACCACTACAACTCCTGAAAGCCAGAATCAACAGTGGCAACCACCAGAAAAGCGCCGAGACAATTAAGCTCGACGTGTCCCGGAGAATGAATTTACCTGTCTTGGATCCTGCAACGAAATTAATCAGAAAAGAATAGTGGAGAAGTAGGAAAAAAATATATGTTCCCACTTCCCTACATGCAAGCAGGAGACAGAACCAAACAAGGGCGGGAGGGACTGTCAGACTCGTACTGACTAAAATCCACGGTGTCCTTCATAGCCTGTTATGTTCCGGGGTTACGGTAAGGGAATAATCCCGCGACCCCGGCAGGCTTTGGCCCTCTGAGAGGGGGGCCCCGTCATTATGCTGACGCTCTTTGATGCGCGCGTGGGACACAACGCGCCGTCGACCCGGGCATGGTCCTTGGTCGGGCAGCGAGATGCCCTTTACTCGCTGCCCGCATGCCCGCGCCTACGGTGGCCGGAGATCGTCTCGCGACGTCCGTCGTACCGTAAGACCTCATTTACTTTTTTAATGTGAGATTGGTTCGCTCTTGACCTTAGTCTAGGTCAGGAATGACTAAGACAAGGTCGACGATGGAGCGAGCTTACCCACCAGAAGAAGCCTGTTCACTCTAACTTTGAAGAGATTAGGGTTGTATGCGTTTGGAAACACAGACGAAGGCATAGAGTTCCACTCCTTCGCTGTTCGCATTATAAAAGACGTTTAGAAACGCTTAGTGCGAATTGGTGGTGTAGTTATAAGGTGAGGATGGTAATTTTCCGTGCGTCTAGATGTGCGATGATAGAAGGGGCTGGTGGGATAAGGTCGTGGTTACTGCTGGATGAATAATGGATACTCAAATCAAATCAAATCGTTCATTTCAAGTAGGCCAAATTACAGGCACTTATGAATTGTCAAAAGACATAAAATAAAACAATTACAAAAATAGTTATGGTGCTACAGCCCCAGTCACAAGACATAAAAACTGTGAAAGTACCGTAGGTGCTCATTCCAAAGCGTAGATCTCTATGGAGAAGAATGAGCAAGAAACTCCACTCTTTTTCAATCGCCAAAATTATTACAAAAATTTTGTTACATCATTCATACTTTCTCCTTGCTTGTGTCTCCAACGTTCCTCTTCCACCTTCATCCAAGATTATACCTACCCGTAATGGCAACGATAACCATCTGCCATTTTGTTTTAGCTGTAGGTTTAAGTTTGACCACACGCTTGATGGTAAGCGAAAATGTGGTCGACGGTGAAGCACGCTTGCCTAAAAGTAACCTGTTCACTCTTGACGTGAAGACCACAAGGTTATAGCTGTCAGAAAACAAAGAATCCGGTAGACTGGTAGAGAATTCCACTCCTTAGCTGTGCGCATAATAAAAGCATTAGTTCATTTTTGACTAGTAGCTCCATCTAGTAGCGAATAGCTAAACTAAACACCATTACCATAATCATTAGAATAAAATATTTAATTTATGGCTTTTGTAAGTATCAAAATATTTTTAAACAGAGACTAAAAAATTGAGTCAATAATTAATTAACCTACTAAAGGTTAATTTATTATTGACTCAATTTTCAGTCATTTCAACTTTCGAGCAACTAGCGACATCTATTAGAAATTTCTCAAACAGAACCATCAACCCAGTATCCTTTTTTTTTATCGTGGTAAAATCATCAAATTGGTCCTCCCACCCCGGGTAGGGCGGGGGGGACTGTCAGACTTGTACTGACTAAAATCCACGTGTCCTTCAATAGCCCTTTATGTTCCAGGGTCACGGCGAGGAAATAAATCCCGCGACTCCGGCAGGCCATGGCCCTCTGAGAGGCCCCGTAATTTTTGCTGACAATCGTTGAGGCGCGGGCATGGTCCATGGTCGGGCAGCGAGTTGCCCTTTTCTCGCTGTCCGCATGCCCAACCCAGAACCCTTAGCACGAGTTTTCAGTATTAGAGTCGTGAAGTAAACTGGAACTTTGACAATTTCAAATTGTCAATTTTCTAGGAAAAAATTAGTTCCGTCTCCGCGCACCAGAGGCGCTGTTCCATTTTTTCATACAAGAAACGCTGTAAATACTGGAAAGACGCTATAAAGCAAAAGAGTGAAAACTCGTGCTAAGAGTACTGTTTTCAATACGTGATAAACTGAGTCATGTTTAGCATCATAAGTAACGAATTACTGCAAACTATTTTTTTTCACACTTTGTTTTACTTCATCATCATCATCATCATCAGCCGGAAGACGTCCACTACTGAACATAGGCCTCCCCCTTAAACCGCCACGCCGAACGATAATTCGCCACTTGCATCCATCGGCTGCCCGCGACCCTCACGATGTCGTCGGTCCATCTAGTGGGACGCCTGCCTACACTGCGTTTTCCGGTCCGTGGTCACCAGTCGAGAACTTTTCTTCCCCATCGGTTGTCAGTGCTAGGTACGAGCGATGTGGCCTGCCCATTGCCACTTCAACTTGCTATGAGCTATGTCGGTGACTCTGCTTCTTCGCTGAATATCCATGTTCCGGATTTTATCCCGCAAAGAAACTCCGAGCATAGCTCTTTCCATTGCTCGTTGAGTGACTCTTAGTCTCTCTAAAAGGCCAGCAGTCAAAGACCGACCCACATGCGATTGCACAGTTTTTTTTTTGGATTGCCTGTTCTTCCCCAAAAATGGTTTGTATTTGAAACACCTACAGGTAGCTCTATAATTATTTTAATCTAGCGTTTTATCAACACAATCATAAATCATCATCATAATATAGGTACTATTAGTTACGGCATATACTATCACGGATAAGACAACATAGGTACAATTATCGCGAATCAATTCGCTTAAATTGACATTATTTGAACGTTGTGCCACAGAGTGAGGCCCGGACTCCAACAAAGCGGAGAGGAGAGGAGATGTGTTTGAATAACCAATCAGATCTCCACTGAAGCTAAGCAGAGAAATGTGGACATTTGATTGGTGGTATCCGGGCCTTACTCTTGTATCGTGGGTGCGTGAAAAACTTTGAAATTCACATACACTTAGGCCGATATAAATAAACGTTGCTAAGTATCTATTGAAAAGTACTCCTTGGACTTAGCTTAGCCAAGTATATTGTTATGGCATAAAGAAACGTCTCAAAAAAACATTTCGTAAGAAATAACAAAGAACTTCTTGCTTCAAAACATGAATGTCAAACTCTTACAATGTGCTTAATCCTTAATCAAAATTGAAACAAGGCTAAGCAAAGTATTGGCTTAGTATTACTTATTTTGGATTTCATCGAAAGTAGTATTTATGTGAACTGGATGCTTAGATCGAATGCTTAATACTGACTTTGGCTTAGCCATTGCTTAGCGACGACTAAATACCACAGTACCAAGGCCCGTATTACAGAACGTCACTCAATACTCAAGAGTTACTTTAAACTAGATTCAAAACATTTGATTGGTTGAAATCTAGATTTAAATAGAGTCAGTGCTTGAGTTTCGTTCTGTAATACGGGTCTAAGTGCCACGATATTTGAATAGAAAGTTTACAAAAAAAGACGAAAAATAAAAGTGAGAAATGAGTACAAAAGTACTGATAATGATATTTATTCAGTAAATTAGTTTTGGCAAACTCTTTTACACGTCTAAAAGACACTATCTTTAACCCTTAATTTGGTACAGTTAAGCATACTCAATATAAAATTTGAAAAAATCTAGATGTCAAATTTTCTTCCGTAGTTTCAAATTTTATATTCTAGGAATACTTCAATGATAGTTAATTATAGTAGGAAAAAGTTTCTATCGGCCTGTCAATATTTTACTTGACACTAGAGAACCAGAAAAGACAACGAGACAACGTCGTCTGTGACCCATAAAGGTAAATATTTATTTTTGTTGGGTTTTGGTCTAGTTTTGGTAAATATTTTGCTTATTTCTATTTATTTATTAGATAACATTAAAAATATTAGAAATCCATTTTTCACCTGAATAAGAACACGAGGAGTCAGTGAACTTGATTGTTAAGTATACTCAACAAAATTCGATGGTGAGTAATCTTGTTATGTAGAGTATACTCAACAAGTCTGCATGGTGAGACTTATTAAAATGACAGTTCTAGCACTTTTTCAAATGAAATGATGCATTTTCAGTTAGGCAAGTGATTCTCCTCTACAATTTACACAAATCTTGGCTTTTGCGCCACTACCAATATGTAATACAGCTTCTACCTGTTTTACTTGTGGTTCAACAATAAAACTCACTTGTAAAAGTAGAAATATAATTATGAAATAGTTACACGAGTACAATGTCTGCCGGCCGCCATGTTGCCAATGCACGCCGTATGCTAGGGTTGTACCACTACCACTAGTGTTGCCCCTTAGCAATGTACAATACTATGACACGTTCTCTTTTACAGAATTAAGAATCATTGCAGAAACAATTAAGTATTTAATAGTAATTATCCAAGAGCTTGCTTATCTTAATTAAACAATTAAAACTAAATTAAATATAAACATACATCTCTGTGTGTCTGTTTCAATCAAACATAATATAAGTAAATCAAAAATCATACATTTCAATCAAACATAATATAAATCAAAATTCGGATAGAATTACAAATGCCAGCTTACAATTTAACACAAACTAGGTTACATAATCTTTTAAATAGCTAGGCTTTCTTAAGTCTCGCTTTGGTCTAGTAAACAAGTTATTACAATCATCTTTTCCCAACAAATTAGTTGGCGGGGTAGGTGAGATGTCTTTTTCAATATTAGCTTGGGAGTTTGTTTCATTTGTATGAGAAGGATTGGTTAGATTTGCATCTAAAATAGGGGGTGAATTGGGTGTCAAGTTGAAATGATTTGGCACTGATGGTGAATCATGTGTGTCCGGACTGTCAGAGCTATTCAGTTGAGTTTGGCTATTATTAACAGACTCATTTGTTGACTCTTGTTCTGCATGACATGGGCGTATATGTAACAGATCCCTTCTATAGACAGAATCATTAACATTAACCAGATATGACCTGTCAGACAAAATGTCTTCTATGTACCCTGGGGACCAATATTTGTTGACGGATGGATGAAGTTGGACTACTACAGGTTGCCCAATTTCAAGTTTAGTTGCTTTGGTAGATTTTCTGTCATAATAATATTTGTCCACTTCTCTTTTTTTTGTTATGTTCTGAGATACATCAGGGATTACCTGAGGTTTCAAAAGGTTTTGTAATATGGGTAAGGACCCGCGTGTTCTTCTTGAAAAAAGTCTTTGTACTGGACTAGAATTTATTTTATTAGGAGTGTTCCTATGGTTTAATAAACTGAGCCAGAAGTCCTCCATAGAATCTACTGATTTTAATAATAACTTTTTTGCTATCTTTACAGTTGCCTCTGCCTTACCGTTGCCCTGCTGATGATTTGGTGATGATGTCACATGTGTAAAATTCCAGTTCTGAGAAAATTTTGAGAAATCATGATTCACAAAGTTGGTTCCTCCATCAGTACATACCACCTCAGGAATACCATGACGGGCAAAATTCTTCTTGCAATTGTCTATGACTGAGTTTGCAGATAAATCCCTTAGTTTGTCTATTTCAAAGAAGTCAGAGTAGTGATCAACTGTTATTAAATATTTGCATTGCCTACCATTTTTTGTAATAAAAAATACATCCATTGATATTCTTTGAAAAGGGTATTCTGGAATCTGATGGCTTTGCATTGAAAATTTTTGTTGATTAGGTAAATACTTTGTACACACAGAACAGGATTTGACCACATGTTTAATATCTGTTGACATTGAAGGCCAAAATATTGAGTCTCTAGCAAGTTTCAGAGTATTCTCTATACCACTATGGGCCTTGTGCAAGTTAATCAGAACTTGCTTTCTTAAGCTTTGAGGTATTATTATTGTCTGATTTTTCAGTATTAGTCCTCTATGGGTTGTTAGTTCATCCTTGAAGCTATAGTATTGTTTGAGTGAATCTGGTATGTCGCTAATGTATTTAGGCCAGCCTTTATTAATATATTCTGAAAGTAATGTAAATTCACTGTCTTTGGTTGTGGCTTCTACTACCTTCATTAGACTCTTATCAGAAAGAGATATGTTGTGAAGAGGGTTTATTTGTTCAATAATTTTAAATATTTTCTTTTCAGTTGACTTTTCTATGTCATTGCAACCAACATATAATCTTGACAAAGTATCCGCCAAAACATTATCCTTTCCTGTAATGAATTCTAGTTCTATTTGATACCTCTGCAGAACTAGGAGCATGGATTGTAAGCGTTTTGGTGCACTCAATAATGGCTTTCTGAAGATGTTTAGGAGTGGCTTGTGATCGGTCCTAATAATAGTTTTAGAATTTCCAACAATGAGTTGATCAAACCTGGTACAAGCGAACACAACAGCCAGTAGTTCCTTTTCAATTTGTGCATATTTCCTTTCAGTCTGTGTCAGGGTGCGAGACGCATAGGCAACTGGTTGATTGTCTTGAAGGACTGCCACGCCCAGGGCTGCACCACTAGAATCACATTCAATTATTAATGGTTGAGTCCTATCATAGTATTTTAATTTTTTATGTCACTAATCAAGGATTTTATTGCTTTAAACTCTTTTTTTGGCATTTTTATCCCCTAACCATACAGACTTATCATGTGTTAGTTGCCGTAAATGGGTTGCTGCTGTGCTAAGATTCGGAATAAATCTACTAAGATAGGTGACCATACCAAGAAATCTCTGTAACTCTTTTTTGTCTTTGGGTTACAGATGTTTGAAGCAATTTCATTTTATCTTTATTTAACTTGCAGTTGTAGTGTAAAAGTCTTTGAAGTAAACTATCTAATTTTCTGTTATGGTCAGATATGGCTTCAAACTGTGTGTCTCCAACACCATAAATAAGAATGTCATCAACCAGTATTTCAACTCCAGGGAGATCATGAACTATTTCATACATTCTCATTTGAAAGTAGTCCGAAGCAGAGGCAATACCAAAGGGAAGAACTTTCCAACGATATTTACCAAATGGAGTCCAGAAAGTAGTGAGTTTACTGCTTTCCTCAGATAGTTGTACATGCCAGAACCCTTTTTTTACATCAAAAGTAGAAAATATCTTAGCCTTACCTAACTCCGGTAATACTTCATCTATAGTGGTAAATTGGTAGTTAGGCCTTTTGATAGCTCTATTTAGAGGTATGGGATCAAGGCAAATCCTAAAATTTGAATTTTTTTGAACAATTAATATGTTGCTTACCCAATCGGTGTGATTTTCTTCCTTTTGTATTATTCCTTGTTGTTCCAATCTATGCAGCTCTTCTTTCAAGGGCTCCCGGAGAGCTAGAGGAACTCTTCTAGCTTTTTGAATTATAGGTTTAACTTCAGTGTCAATTTCTAAATTTATTTCACCTGAAAACTTGCCTAGTCCTTGAAAGACTGAGTCATATTTATTGATAATATTTTGAGTGTCAGTGTCAACATTGGAGTTTACAAGTTTTTTACAAATTTTTATAAGACCCATTTGTTTTGATATTTTGCAAGATAATAGGGGTTTGTGGTTTGTCTGAACTACCTGGAAAGTAACATTGTGTGTTGAATTTTTATGTTTTAGTTTTATATCAAATTCTCCCTCTATAGTTATTTTATGCCCACCGAAGTCATACAAATTTTTGTTAGATGGCTTTAGTTTTTGATTGACATGGTTGGAGTCGTACATATTTATTAGATTATCCAAACCTACAAGACACTCATCAGCCCCTGTATCTATGAGACATTTAACATTTTGCCATATTTTAAACATTTTATATTTTAAAGTGCACCATTTTCACTGTCGGAGTGGTCTTTCTGAGAGAGTTTGTTTATCCATTCTTCATCCTCTTCAGACGATCCATCTGTTGTGGAGATTGATATTTTTAATTTTACTGTTCTGTTTTTTCTTACATGAGCGTTATGATTTTTTCCTTTGCAAAATTCACATACTTTTCCATAAGCCGGACACTTTCCTTTAATAAACTCATGCATACCATCGCAGAATTTACACTTTCTTTTCTCTTTTGGTTTGTTCTCAATTTTCTTTACTGTGTCTGATGTGCTGGTTAACGTCTGCATTTGTTTGTTTGTTATTTTCGCAGCTTTACAAATATTAACAGCTTCTAGGAGGGTTAATTTTTCTTTTCTGAGAAGTTCCCTTCTGACCTTTACATCTTGAATTCCGAGTACATTCTGTTCGTAGCATGTCATCTCTCCATTCTTTATACTCACAATCTTCGATTAGCTTCATCAGGTCAGAATAAAAAGTTTCGAATGCCTCGCCTACAAGTTGGTTTTTTGAGTTGAAGATATATGGGCATTTCTACGAAGAGGGCATTTTTTTTGTCCTTTTAAAAAAAACATGGTTAGAAGTTACATACGCATCCCAAAATTTTTAAGCGTACGTCCCAATCTATATCCTAACTGGAGAGCATAACATAAATTCCGTACTACTTCTTTTTTCCTAAAAAAAATCTGAAGTGATAAAACATTTCACTGATTTTGACCTGTCCCTTTTCCGAAATCGAGTGTAAAATATTTTATATTTTTTAATGGAGCTGAATTTCAAGAAAACTTTTGATATTCTTGGGGACATGGATAGCTAACCAAGACACATTGACAATAAATAAACCTGTAATTGCTTATTTTGTTATATTTGTGGATGCGTAAAGATTTGTCCCAGTCTTTCGTGTCATACAAAAAAACACTTAATTACGATACTAAATACCCGCGAACTGGACATCACCATCCAATTCTTGTAAACTGTCAGGTGCTACCGAGCAGGCCATGTGAGTGCATGTGTGGATGCTGCTGTTTTTTCGATTTTCGAAGGTGAGAACCTGTTTCCGTGTCACTTTTCTCAATACCGTGTCAAAGATATCTTCTGAATGTTTTATTTTTAAAAATGGTTTCCCTAGACTGAAGTTCTCAATTTTCTTTATTTGTTTGAAGTGTAACTGATTAGTACAATATTTTTTCAATTCCATGCCCTCAATTTTGTGTCGTGGTGTCCACGGAATTGAGAACGATGGTTTACCCATGCAACTAATCTCGGTTTATATGAGGTTTAAAGTCACTTGCTTCACAATTTGTCCGTAAAGCATCTACAAATTGTAAAAAAGGTTTAAAGTAACAGCTTCTAGGAGGAAGTTAATTAGCCTATATTTTTCTCAATGAGAAGTTCCCTTACTACACGAAAACTTTATGTCATCTTGAATTCCGAGTACTATTCTGTCTCGTAGCATGTCATCTCTCCATTCTTCAATAGACTCATATAAACAATCTTCGACTTAGCTTCATCAGGTACAGAATAAAATTCTGTGGTCAGTTTCCGAATGCCTACGCCTGCACCAGTTTTGGCATTTTTTTGAGATATTGAAGATAATATTGCCTATTGTAGATTACATTTTTTTGAGGAATCATTTTAGTCGATATCATTGCTATGATTTCATCATAATTTCCTTCTAGCTTGTTTAGGTCGAGCCCAAAGTTATTATACTTTTTCAAAGCGTCTTCGCCAATGGCGCTTAGCAGTATACTTATTTTTCTCGACGCTTGTTCGGGTGGCCATAGGTCGATTTGTGATGCCCTGCAGTAATTATTCCATGATGCAATAAAAGTTTTGAAGGACTGCTCCGGATCATTGTGCACATTCATAGGAGTAGGCCACGGCACGGTTATATTGCGTGTTTGCTGTTCCTGGAGCGCTTTTATTATATCGCCCTGTTGGCGCACTATTTCGGCGAGTTTTTCCATATCCATTTTGTGGTTCTTTTTTACACCGCTGCCACCATGTTTTACTTGTGGTTCAACAATAAAACTCACTTGTAAAAGTAGAAATATAATTATGAAATAGTTACACGAGTACAATGTCTGCCGGCCGCCATGTTGCCAATGCACGCCGTATGCTAGGGTTGTACCACTACCACTAGTGTTGCCCCTTAGCAATGTACGTAGCACCATAACTATTTTTATACTTGTTTTATTTTATGTCTTTTGACAATTCATAAGTGCCTGTAATTGGCCTAGTTGAAATAAACGATTTGATTTGATGATTTGATTTGATTTGATTTGACATTCTGTGTGACGAAATTTGTGCCAAAACTAATGGTTAATTATATTGTTAACTAAGTGAAAATTTCTTACTACATAAAAATACTGCATGTGAACCTATTTTTATTTATATATAATATAATATTATGTATAAAGTAATTCTTTAGCCATAGGATTTTGTTGAGTATACTTAACGTTGTGTTTTCAGGAAACCCTTCATGTAATATTTTTTTTTATTATTTTTCCCGTAAGGTTTGAATGCATATTAACACAATATATTAATGCCAACTTTCTACTACAACTTTTTTGGTCGTGCCAAATTAAGGGTTAAACTAGATGAGGCCGGTGTTTTGTACCTGACTACTCTGAGAAGAAACATCCGAAACAAACTTAGAGGTCACAAACACCATTTTGTATTGTCTGGTCTGTGGATTTTGTTTTGTACTGCTTGGTATTCATGAAATTTCATCAAACAGTCCCTCTAGAGGAAAATATTGTAGACATTACAAGAAGCAGAAACAAAAACAATAGTGTGGGCGTCTTCACAGCTTGACGCTACCCAATTTTCTTCGTAATTTGTTCACCACTTTAGAGATGGCACTAATCTCAATTTCCCAGCTCACATTTTATCCATGAGAATGCTCGTTGGTCATTTCGTATCTGGGTGCGAAGAGAAACTCATAGTACATCAGTAGAATAGGATTCTACGCTATATAAATTCCTGCATAGTTCCTACACCCTTTCATAGATGGCGTTAATAGCAACTTCAGAGAGCATTCACGTACTCTGCCAACTGTGCTATGCAGTGATAATTCTGGGGCCATACTAATGGGAAATCATAGGTTTTAACCATCTTATTACAAAATGGGGTTTAACTAAAATCCGAGATTTAAATCACGAAGAATTACGGTTTACACAAACGTTATAACAAGTCGTAGTTTTGTTAATCATAGTCTAAGGGTGCTCCCACATCTATCGACGCGGAATCGGCTTTTTCCGTCGCCCTTTCTCTTTCTGTCGCTTAGAACAGACTGCCATTTGCTAGACCGAGACAGAAAGCATAATGCGATAGCACGAGGCGGAATCCTCAAGGCGGCCGCGTACTATCGCATTGTCTCGGTCTAGCAAATGGCAGTTCTAAGCGACAGAAAAAGAAAGGGCGACGGAAGAAGCCGATTCCGCGTCGATAAATGTGGGAGCACCCTAACAGTCGTAGCTGTCAAAGGTGTCTCAAAGTGTGTCTCAAAGTTTCTCATAACTTTTTCATTGTGTTGTTGTTTTTGTTTTGTCTCTTTTGTTTTCTTTCTGTTTTCATCCAAAATGGATTAAAACATGGTATTTAATTAAAATCACAATTAAATCGTAGGTGAACCAAGGAAGGCCACACTAACAAATAAACAGTTATTATTCGTTTATTTACTAAACACTCCTCATTAAAACAAATAAAACTAACAAATATTGTAGTAATACTTACTTTGTTTTATTACTTATCATAAGACCACTTTTTTGAATTGCAGATTTAATCAATATTAATTAGACATAAGTTTTATTGAACTCTACCAAATGGCCTAACTAGGAACAGGGGCTTCTATGAAGGCCATCGTAATAAATAGGTTATTTAACACTAAAAGTTACTGTTATTAAATCTACGTTAAAAAGAAGTGGTTTATATGATTGTTATACATATAATAAAACAAAGTATCACTTTAACATTTGTTAGTTTAATTTATGCAATAAATGAATTAATAATAACTGTTTATTCATGAGAGTGGCCTTCCATGGTACACCACCTTAATTTTACGTTGTCTATTCCCGATATCCAAGAAGCGAGGGCCTGTTACGTACTACCAAAATAATAGCGCGAGCGATTCGCGGCTGCGTCTGTGATTTTCAGTTGGATGGATCTTTGTAAACGGAAGGAATTTGTCATCACATGGCAATAACTACGAAATTTTAATAATTGGCCTTCGAAGGAGCATGGCCTTCCATGGTCCACCCACTTACAAGGTAGATTTAATTGTGATTTTAATTTATTACACAAAATGGCGGTATTAATTGTTTAGACAATGTTATATCTAAGTTTTGTAATACCTACGGAGAAATTTAAAAAAACTTTTTCCAAAAAAATGTGACCGCCTTCAAAAACAACCACAAAAAAGTGTAAAATAACCTAAAAAACTTTTCTTTCGGAAGTCGGTGACTTTTTTTATTAATTTCATTGTCTCATTTGCCACCGACTTCCGAAAGAAAAGTTTTTTAGGTTACTTTACACTTTTTTGTGGTTGTTTTTGAAGGCGGTCACATTTTTTTGGAAAAAGTTTTTATTTTACTCTTTTTAGTTTAAGTATTCAACCAAAATTCTTATTAAATACATCATTTTCTTACATGTGCACTAGAATTTTGTAATCCGTAGCACCGGTAATAACATCATTAACATCTCTTTCATTCCCTATCTCAAAAACTACTAAATCGAATTTGAAGAAACTTGCAGTATTCCCTAAGTTGAATGATACCCAGTACAACAAAAAAAGAATTACTTAAATCGGACTTGTAGTTCCGGAGATATGCGAAGACAAACAATATTTTCTTACTTGAGGAGTTGTACCTTCCATCATTAGCTCAGCTACATGAGATGATGATTTCCATACGCAAGTACTTGAATTACTTCATAAGGTTTGCGAAAAACTATGTGTCAGCCAATAAAATTTGAGGGTTGCCCTCGATTTCTCCAAGATCCAATCATCAGATCTTGAAATGCTGACAATGGGACCACACGGGAAGCACCAGCTTTCGAATAAAAAAAGAATCATGAAAATCGGTACACCCAGTCGCAAGTTATGAGGTAACAAACATAAAAAAAAAAAAAAATACAGTCGAATTGATAACGTCCTCCTTTTTATGAAGTCGGTTAAAAAATGGTTCTGCAGATAAGCCTGGACTTAATAGTCCTGGTTTAAACCACGGTTTATTTAGTTTTTATAATAATGCCGAAACAGTTCTTTTAAACATCGATACTAATAATGTGTATGTATTTAATATAATATACTTAATGGCTTTTCCAGTAAATGTAACCCCAGCATCAGAGAGTGGAGACTACGAATCGACAAAGTCAAATTGAAACAAGTGAGATTAGTCACGCATCTACAGACGAACCTCGGCAACCGTAACTTAACCCCTATCAATTCGCGATAAATTAAAGCATGAGCAACAAACAAAGGTTACTAGATACCTCCTACTTAGCACAAATACGATAGTTGATAGAATTCCAAGATAAAGAAGGTATTTCACGAAAATTAGATTATTTTTGCACTCTGGTTGTTGTTTTTTCCTTATTACGAACATTATAGATTATTATTAAACGCCGGAATTAGGGATTAGGAACTGGATTAAGATATGCGATTATCGTCAGAAAACTATCTAGTATGAACGAGTTTGATAAATGGCGGCGCTTATCGTGTTCTCTCGCTCGCACACTATTGCCATCTATACTCACTCCGGCGCGTAGCGTTAGCAGAAAAAAAAATCTTCATTGGCTTGACGCGCTCTTATAAGAATATTTACAATAGTTTTCTGTTATTTTTCCGTTGTTACCTGTTGATTATTGTTGTTTTAATTTTGTTTTATTCTTAGGTTAAGTTCAAGAAGTTATTGTGACCCAGTCTTGTTTTTATTATTTTCAATTAAAAAAAAACTTTAATTTGAAATATTTTATGCTGACTGAAGGTACTATCTGTCAACGCATCTACAAGTCGCCATTTTAGAATCCTTTTTTCAATGCTCCAGCTTATAACATTTATTGGCACGACTTTAGCGCCACTAGCGTTCGCAACTTTTTTGACTGTGACCGTTCTAATAAAAATCAATTTTTGTTGCAAAACACTTGGTTTTAGATACCATGGCGATCTTTATGGACTGAAACATCATCTACCTGCCTTTTCCCAACAATACCTCAACCGGATGCAGCTGAATAATAATATTTTATATGGAGCGACTGCCTATCGGACCTCCACAACCACAACCCAGTAACTGAGTAATACGATACTCCATGGTAAGACTTGGTAGGTTATCAGACTTTAGAGCTTCTGACTAACAGTAATGACTGTCAATGATCTACAAATGACAGACGAGACCAACGGCTTTACGTGTTTTCCGAGGCCCGGAGGAAACTCGCTATGACAGATGGTCACTCATTCACAGACCAACCTCGAGTACGGCTTAACCTGGAAGAACGGCCTGTACGGCTTTAATTATTTAGCCACGAGTTCCTATGGACTGAAACAAAATTGAGAAAGATGTATTGTGACTAACCCACTGTTGATGTTTCCTGTAGCGATAGCAGCGTTCGAAGGAATCTCTCCTTACGTTAAGCGCCTTCTCAATCTGACTGGGGCGATCCGCTTATGAAAGACCAGTCAAACCGAGTCGCTATCGTAAGAGACTCTTCGTACCTGAGTAGCTTGCAGGACTATTGAAGAAACCTCCACGTGCGCCCGTGAACTGGAGTTCCCTCTCGGATACGTCCGGGGGGAAGACCAGTTTTTCGGGCCGGTGCACCCTGGGATGCGAGCAAAAACTCTTCTGTGCCTAAGGGGTCTCTTTGCCTTTGGCCTGCTGCGGTCGCGGGTTTTTTCTTAACCCAGGATACCTTGGCCCCGGAAAGTAAAGGGCATAAGCAGGAACACGGGTGGATTTTAGTCCGCCCCACCCAGGGCGGGAGGACTCATCTGATGATTTTACCACCTAAAAAAAAAAGAGGCACACCCGTACTTACTCGGCTTGTAGTCCGACGATGGAAATGGGCAGGTGGAATCAAGTTGAGCAGTTCCATCGCACACTCTCCGAAACGTAAGAAGTAACAGTAAGAAACGAAATATCGCGGGTTTTTTTTCAGATGTAATCGAAATTACTTATTGAGGTAAACATTAGATAATTTCACTGTCAAGTTTTCGATAAGAAATCTGTAAATAACGGAACTACACAATAATTAATCTAAAGTTACGTAGGACAGAAAGAGAAGTGAAGGAGGTAATCCGATTAATAAAGATAATAGTTATCTTTTTAAGTGTTTAACTGTTTCTCTGAAATAATCATATCTATGGATCTCTTAATTAATATATTATGTATTTAATTTAACAGGATGTAAAGAACATCAACGCTACCGTATGCGCGGTTTTATCACGGAGGCGATACGCGGCGGCAACCTCTCTCACTGATAGAGGCCATGCCGCGGGGCGACGGGGAATTTGGTAGCAATCACCTCCTTCTGCGAAGCGGTAATGTCCACGAAGGAGGCGGGATGCGTGAAGGACAGGACATTCTTAAAGTTGAGCTCCTTGAGTTATGAGTCGAGCTACACGATAGCTTTCAAATGCTTGCACTGACTGGACAGGTCCACTCAAATCTGTGTGGTTTTTCCTTCAAAAGATCGTTTCAGACACCTGTTTAGTCTTCGTATGGCTTTAAAAGTATAATGTCTGGACTTTAAAAGAGACTGTGACCTCTGAGTATGTTTCGGATGTTTCTTCTCAGAGTATTCAGGTACGAAACACCGGCCTCATCTAGCTTTTAAAAAAAATTATATGACGTGTAAAAATGTTTTTTAACAACCAACTTGCAAAATAAATATTATTTATCATTATACCTACATTATGAAGAGTTTTTACAGTGCGCAACTGACAGCACCCTTCTCTTTTTGATGTGGTTTCAAAGAAACATCCGGTTATTTTGTGACCTAAAAAGGTTTTTATCCTATAAAAAATAGAGCGTATTCTAATTTGAAGATACAGGACTATGAAATCAATCATTTTGATAAAATCATCAATACGGCAGATATAACTATCACTGAAAAACCCGGTTTAAGATTTAATCAACTCAATTTTTGGAAGTTAACAGATAAAGAGATTTAATATGGTAATATTTTTATAATACTTCGATTTCAACATTGGTAACATCTGTACATACCTATTTATTCGTAATAACGAGCAGTGGTGGCCCAGTGGTATCGGTCCCGACTTACGAGTTGTAGGTGGGTTCGAACCCCACCAGGTGCATTACTTTGTGTAATTTATTTCATCACTACTGCTCTCAAAACGGTGAAGGAAAACATCGTGAGGAAACCGGCATGTCCTAGAACCAAAAGATCGAAGACATGTGACATCCACCAATTCGCACTGGGCCCGCGTGGTGGTTTATGGCCCACTCCCTCTCACAGAGAGGAGGCCTGTGTCCCAGCATTAGGAACATTATAGGCCTATGATTATGACCGGCTTCTCTCATCCAGCTATTACCGGCCTTGCGAAGATCTTCGCTCCACTTTGGCTACGAACATTCCACACCCTACAAATGTGCTTATGCGGACGGCGAGTAATAGATGACTCACCGTCCGATCATGGACCATGCTCAAAGTGTTCAAAGAGCTGTCAGTAATCAGATATTTTTTGCAAATGAGTCCCAAGACAGGACGGGGGAGACTGTCAGACTTTTTTGTTTTTGTTTTAGGGACAAACCCACCACACTGTTATTCCAAAAACCACTGCAACTTCTGTGCGCCAGTATCAACAGTGGCACCACCAGAAAAGCGCCGAGACAATGAAGCTCGATGTGTCCCGGAGAACACGTATACTACTATACAATAGCCCTTTACGTTCCAGAGGGTCACGTTTACATTATGAGACAGACCAGAGAGGGCTTTGGCCCTCTATCGGGGGCCTTTGAAAACTGTAGTCCACAATCGGACGGCGAGTCACCATGCCTACCTTTTAGGTGACCTACCTACTAACGTCACAAGTAAATCGGATTGCTCGAACTTCAAGTCTTTCGTGGTGCGGGCACCGACTCATTGTCTCGAGAGATTCCTCAAGGATGAGTTCTGGCCGAAAGGTGTCGTGTACCGTTTTCGAGGCCAGCTGCGCAGCACCAGCCAGCAGTCAATAAGTCTAGTTTATAGTATGTATTAGTCTACTAAAAAAAAAAAAACAAGTCGGGTTTTCCTTCCTGACGCTATAACTCCAGAACGCACGAACCGATTTCCACGGTTTTGCATTCGTTGGAAAGGTCTCGGGCTCCGTGAGGTTTATAGCAAAGAAAACGAATCCATCTGGTGGCGAAACGAAGTTCGCCGGGTTTGCTAGTTTATTTATAATTTTCAGGTATGTTAATAGTATGTATTCTATGTATGAAGCGCTCCATCCTCGTCATAAGATTTATAGACCGAGTTCCAAACATCGAAATCCGGAGACTGACAAATGTATTCGATATTTGTAACCGAGTTATGGAACTCAAATGGAGTGCAGGGCAGGACACCTGGCAAGGCGCGGTGACGGCAGGTGGAGTAAAGCTGTGACAGAGTGGCGTCCAAGAAATGGATAGAGAAGGGTTGGTCGTCCGGCGGCGAGATGGGCAGACGACATTTTTGCCATTGCGGGAGTGTCCTGGATGAGGCTGGCGCGAGATCGTGGAGCTTGGCACAAACAGAGAGAGGCCTCTACCCAGCAGTGGGTGAAGACGGGCTGTGGATGATGATGATGATTCCTGAAATAAAGGTATAAATAAAATAGGCAGAAATCAATGTCATCGGGGACTCCCAACCAGTGTAAGTATTAGCTATGATAAAAATTCATGGCTGCGACATTGATTAGAGCAGTGAAAGAAGATAATAATTATTCTTATCGTTCGCCACTAAATTCTCCAGTACATTATTTAAGTGCGTAAATTAAATATAGCTACCGAATAACGCTCAATCATTGATTGACGTAGGCAGCAGTACAGATTGAAGTCCATTTCGAAAATAATTTTTCAAAAATATTTTTATTTTTAAGTCATTATTTGGATAATTAGCGGCTTACCACGGTCAACAGGGACAGCTTTGCTATTCTTAAAAAGAAATCACATTGCTGGATTCCACGATGCCTTTGAGATGCAAGCAAGCATGCAGCAAACAAGCAAGCATGTAGCACGCAAGCAAACATGTAGCATGCAAGTAAGCATGCAACATGCAGCATTCAAGCGAGCATGCAACATGCAGTATACAGGGTTTTTGTCACGGCTCCGACGCTGCGGGCCTCCGGCGGCACCACGCGCCTACGCCATTTTAAATTACACACTAGGAGTAGGGCAAAAAAGACTACGTAGAGTCGGTTTTGCAGCAATTCGGTTTATGCTTAATTCAGATTATGCTTAAATACTTACATTCGGTTTAGTCATTAGGCCTACTAAAGTTATGCTTATAGTAATTAGGCCTACTAACGTTACGCGTATCAAATTTATGCCAAAACAAATTAGTCTTTAAGATGATGCAACAACATAAATTGTATGCCTAAAAAGTTATGCCGAAGTATTATTATGCCAAAACAAATGGTTCCGAAATCGTTATGCCGAAGTATATTAGGACAAAGAACATTATGCGAAAAGAAGGGATCCCACCACGCGGGCCTAGTGCGCGTTGGTAGATGTCACATGTCTTCGAATTTGATGGTTCTAGGACATGCCGGTTTCCTCACGATGTTTTCATTCACCGTTTTGAGAGCAGTGGTGATGAAATAAATTACACAAAGAAATGCGCCAGGCTTCGACCCACGACCTACAACTCGTAAGTCGGGACCGATCCCACTGGGTCACAACTGCTCCTTGGATGAACTCGCTTTATCATTTCACTTGTCTTTGCTTCGGTGCTTGTAAAAGGCCGACACCAAAAAAAATGCATTTAAAACCCCTTCTACACGATCAGACACGACCGCCCCACAGAGGTGACCTTGGTCTGGTGGGTGTGAAAATCTACCGTGTAGACGTTGGTCGGGCGACCAAATATGGGCGGAGTCAATCGAGCAAGGAGGTATAGATCCCGGCAGGCTGCGTCCGCGGTCGGACCCGACCGTCAGCCGACAGCGTTCCAGACGGTTGGATACTGTTGACGCGACCAAGATCACCTCTGTCTGCGGTCGGGTCTGATCGTGTAGAGAGGGTTTTAAACTGTTTTTCACTTTGTTTTTGTTATTTTTGTTATCATCAAATTGTTTTACGATCCTGTGAAACCAGCCTTCAGTATGTGAGAGGTCATAATCATAAAATAATAAAGATTGGCATTACCAACCTTCGAAAAGGTCAAAATAATAAACAGTGTTGACTTCCTAGTACGTTATCTTTGTGACATACTGACATTGTGACAATTGTCACTGTTTCGGTATTTGAAGGCCTTTTGTTTAGGTTGTAAATTCATCAAATGAGTCATCACCAAAAGAATTTCATTAGTCCAGTCAGTTTAGGCATTTTAAACCCTTTCAGCGGAAAAATTACAGAAAAATGCAAGAGGCATGTTTTATATTACATAGTTTCAGAACAAACTAAAGACATTAAACTATATACGAGCAGTAGACGGGACATCACGAAGAAATTTGTGATCCAAAATTTTTTACCAATAGGTAAAAAGTCCCTCAGTCTAGTAGTCGCGTTGCTATGCAACGCTAAATAGTGCTACTGACGCACGGCATCAACAATTTTGTATGACAATTTTCCCAATGCCCGCTCTATAGGTTCTTTTAAATCTCTTTGGTCATCGCTAAAAGAATTTCATTAATCCAGTCAGTTTTAGGCATTTTAAAACCCAATCAACGGAAAAATTAAAGCGCTCTACTCCAAAAACAGTAAATTTTACAGAAAAATGCAAGAGGCATTTTTATAGATAGTTTCAGGACAAACAATTTTTATAATGGCCTATTGACAATAATTAAAAGCGATTAATTTTTTTTTCAAATCCAAAGCATAAATTTATTCCCCGGGACACCGTTGAGCTTCATTGTCTCGACGCTTTTCTGGTGGTCACCACTGTTGATTCTAGCTTTCAAGAGTTGCTGATTCATTATTCGACATGTCCCTGCAAAACTACTGGTGACAACAGAACGCAAAACGCAATTAATGATTATTGAAGGAACACGGTGGATTTTAATTATTACAAGTCTAACAGTCCCTTTCGCTTCGCCCAAGGCGGGAGGACTCATTTGATGATATTTCCACGAAAAAAAAAGTGTCCGTTTCCGACTAATCGGTAGATAGGCAGTGCCAAAATAACCTAATGCCATGATATTATCAGCTATTTATTACTAAGATAGCAATCAAAAACGATCTGAGATCATCAATCTAATTTGTTAAATCTAATCATTCTAATCTATTAGGGTCAGTACCTCCACACCAAGACGCGACGTGAAACGACAAATTGTAAATTTTCAAGGAAAAAATTAGTTCTGTCTTCGCACACCAGAGGCGCTGTTCCATTCTTTCATACAAAAATGCTGTAAATACTGGAAAGACGCTGTAAAGTAAAAGAGTGAAAATTCGTGCTAAGGGTACAGATCAGCAAAGTGTCGAGCAGCTAGTGCTCGACACTGATTTTCAAGCCTCGGTTGAGAAACAATAGACGCGTCCACACAGAGAAAGCTGCAAATAGCTCGCGAGGCTGCTCGCTCTGTGTGGACACAACCATTGAAAGATACGCGCGGCGCGGCGTTGCACTGCGCCGCGCAACGTCCCGTCATCGGTGAAATATTATGTTTTTTTTGTGTTGTAAATAAAGTTAAATTTTCATTTAAATGTGCGGGCAGCGTCGGGACTTGGTGTGAGTTGACCCTTAGTGGCCCGATGATATTATTATCTCTGTCCTATCATAGAAGGACTTTTTTTTATATGCCGCCCGATTTTGCTAATTATGATAATTAGACTAAAAATAAACCTGAAAAGCGTCACTTTTAAGCCTATTGTCATTTGTCTGAAGGGATTTCACAATATTTCAAATTCTTTTTGTAGATAGCGACTTTCTCCCATGTAGTTTTTCCCTTACCCGTTCACAATCACGAACCTTACCCCTGTGAGGGATGGCACGAGGCGGTGAGCATCATCATCATCATCAGCCTATAAAGTTCCCACTGCTGGGACACAGGTCTCCTCTCTGTGAGAGGGAATGGGCCATAATCCACCACGCGGGCCCAGTGAGGGTTGGTAAAGGTCACATTGTCATCGAATTTTCGGTTCTAGGACATGCCGGTTTCATCACGATGTTTTCCTTCACCGATTTGAGAGCTCTGGTGATGAAATAAATTAGGAACACAAAGTAATGCGCCTGGCGGGGTTCGAACTCACGATCTACAACTCGTAGGTCGGGACCGATACCACTGGGCCACCACTGCTCTGTCGGTGACCGGTACCTACGATCAAATAATTAGGTATGTACAGAAATAATGAAACACGTCACAAATCACGCGCGATTTTCTCCGAGCGAAACTCACAGCGGTGTGTTGCACTAGGAGCAAAAAAAACGAAAGTACAAGTGAAAGATTTATACAGTAACGACTGCCATCATCATCTTCATCATCATCATCATCAGCCGGAAGACGTCCACTGCTGAACATAGGCCTCCCCATTAGACCGCCACGACTGTCAAAGATCTACAAATGACAGAGTTGATGTTGAGCAATGGTCCAGGGTGTCGAGTCTGCTAATTATTAGTCAGAATGGCGCCACAATGGCGTTTCAATTGTAGTGCTTGAAAATTGAAACACCATTGTGGTGCCATTCTGACTAATAATTAGCAGACTCGACACCCAGGCATCCAAATTACTGTGTCTATTCTTAGGTAGAAAGTTTGTTCATGCTACGCATTCTTATCAAGTCATTCAAAAACAAATGACGCACTCGTTTGACGAAGTCGCCTTGAAAGATTTCTGAAAATTTTCAATGAAACACATTTTTTAAGAAATCGTAAATTCATTGATGTGTGTACTTTTTTGTGTTTGTTGCTGCTGTTAACATGCCTATTACTTGATAATCAGCCTTTTAAATGTTCCCACTGCTGGGACACAGGCCTCGTATATATAGCCATAATCCACTACGCGGGCCCAGTGCGGGTTGGTAGATTTGTAGAATTTTTGGTTCTAAGACATGCCGGTTTCCTCACGATGTTTTCCTTCACAGTTTTGAGAGCAGTGGTGATGAAATAAATTACACAAAGTAATACGTCTGGCGGGGTTCGAACACACGATCAACAACTCGTAAGTCGAGGCCGATACCACTGGGCCACCATTGCCGTGCTTTGCCCTGCCTGTTCAATGGTAGAATGCTCGCCTGCCTATTTTTATGTAATATACTTTATAAAAATAAGACGGGTTTTCCTTCCTGACGCTATAACTCCAGAACGCACGAACCGATTTCGACGGTTTTGCATTCGTCGGAAAGGTCTCGGGCTCCGTGAGGTTTATAACATCTGGTGGCGAAACGGAGTTCGCCAGGTTTGCTATAAGTGACTTAAAAAAAAGTAATGGTAACTGCCTATTATAATACTGTGTTATAAATGAAAGGTAGTGGAAGGCAACGGTGTTATCAAAATGGTCGGCTCGTCTGACCTTACAAAATTCGTGATTAACAACTAAATTAATGTATTCTTATAGATTTTTTAATAGATTAATATAATTTAAATTCTATTTTGATGCAATCAAGCCTGCTTTAATGCATTTCAATGAATCATTTGATTATTATTACAACATCATGTATGATTCAAATCTTTTTTTATTATCATTCTGATTGTCGTTTTCAAAAACAATATTGTTTTACATACTACATAATAATGTTATTTAAAGAAAAGTCCATTTCTATAGAAAAATTAAAAAAAAGGTTTAGCGAACATCGCGAGGCGATTTCTGGCCACCATCGGCAAATATAGTTTGACTTGATAATGGGTAGCTTGACTTGATAATGGGTAGCTTGACTTGGACATCGCGAGGCGATTTCTGGCCACCATCGGCAAATAATGGGTAGCTTGACTTGGGCATATTTATGTGACTTGATAATGAGTAGCTTGACTTGATAATGGATAGCTTGACTTGATAATGGGTAGCTTTTCTTGATAACGGGTAGCTTGATTTGATAATGGGTAGCTTGACTTGATAATAGGTAGCTTGACTTGGACATCGTGAGGCGATTTCTGGCCACCATCGGCAAAACGTGGGTAGCTTGACTTGGGCATATTATAAGTGACTTGATAATGGGTAGCTTGTCTTGATAATGGGTTGCTTGACTTGATAATGGGTAGCTTGACTTGGACATCTTGAGGCGATTTCTGGCCACCATCGGCAGATATTGGGTAGCTTGCCGTCTGATTGCGGATCAGGCCAGAGTCGATAGCTTGCTGTGTTTCATGCCGGCCTCAAGGAGCTACAACTTTAGGTATATAAATTAATAATTTTACAACTCAAAAAAAATAAACAATAAAATTATCGGGCACGCCGCAATTACGGGCACGCCGCAATTGCGGCGGTAAGACCCCTCTTTGAGGAGTGGCTGGAGAGAAGTCATGGCGTCCTGACCTACCGCTTGACGCAGGTCCTCACCGGACACGGAAGTTTCGGGAGGTACCTGTGTCTGATGCGAAAGGAGGAGACGCCTGGGTGTCACCACTGCGAAGATCGCCCGGAGGACACGGTGGAGCATACGGTGCAAGACTGCCCGGCTTGGGCGGAGCACCGACGTGTCCTCACGGCTGCGATAGGCGGAGACCTCTCGCGCCCGGCATTGGTTGCGGCCATGCTGCGGGGCGAGACGGAGTGGGAAGCGGTCAGCTCCTTCTGCGAGGCAGTAATGCTCGTAAAGGAGGAGGCAGGCCGCGAGCGAGAGAGGACAGCGTCCTCCCTCCGCCCCAGCCGCAGTGGTAGGCGCCCACGGCGACGGACGTCACTTGATGATCTCCGGCCACCGTAGGCGCGGGCATGCGGGCAGCGAGTAAAGGGCAACTCGCTGCCCGACCAAGGACCATGCCCGGGTCGACGGCGCGTTGTGTCCCACGCGCGCCTCAAAGAGCGTCAGCATAATGACGGGGCCCCCCTCTCAGAGGGCCAAAGCCTGCCGGGGTCGCGGGATTATTCCCTTACCGCAACCCCGGAACTTAACAGGCTATGAAGGACACCGTGGATTTTAGTCAGTAGAAGTCTGACAGTCCCTCCCGCCCTGCCCGGGGTTGGAGGACTCATTTGATGATTTTACCACGCTAAAAAAAAAAAAAAAAAAAAAAACAATAAAATTATAATATTAATATTATCTTTACCACAGTTCCTCTAAAGAAAGATTATTAAAGTGGAGATCAAGATGAAAGATTTAATTATTTGATAATAATTAGTTAATTGGATTAAGTCAATAATGCAATTTTTATCATTCTGAATGAATGCATGTATGTACCTATTTTATTCTTGAATTAAAAGCGATGCTCTACAGCACTACGCTAGACTACAGGACGTTACCTGTATGCATAGCATGACCTCTACCTCTATTCTACCAAAGAATAGACAAAGTTATTTCTATAAAATTCGTAGTTTTATTTGCTCAAGCATGAGACAACCCGTAGACACCAAGCTTAGGACGATAAAAATATTTCTACGTGCTGTCATTTTCTCTATTCGTCCGTAGACAAAATCAGTTTCTACGGTGTCATGCTATCTGTGTTGTAGGTGGTTTACGTAAAGTACTTGTAGCATCTTGGTTTTACTTAACTATTTTTTTAGGTGGTAAAATCCTCAAATGAGTCCTCCTGCCCTGGGTGGGGCGGAAGGGACTGTCAGACTCTTACTGACTAAAATCCACCCGTGTTCCTTCCTATGCCCTTTACGTTCCGGGGCCACGGTATCCTGGGTTAAGAAAAAACCCGCGACACCAGTAGGCATTTGGCGCGAAACACGACGCGCCACCGACCCGGGCTTGGTCCCTGGTCGGACGGCGAGCTGCCCATCACCCACCGTCCGCAAGCCCGCTCCGCCGCTGTGCCGTCTGCTGATCAGAGCGACACGCGTTGGAGCGTCCACACGACAGGCAATTCGCATACGGGCAAAGAGACCCCTTAGGCACACAGTGCCTAAGGAAGAGTTTTTGCCCGCATCCCAGGGTGCACCGGCCCGAAAAACTGGTCTTCCCCCCGGACGTATCCGAGAGGGAACTCCAGTCCACGGGCGCACGTGGAGGTTTCCTGTCTTAGCACCCCAAATAATTTATCTTACTACTAAATATTGTAGTTTGTAAGGATGGTTGGATGATTATGGCAGTAAGTAGATACTACCAAGATGAAATCGTTGAAACATGTCATTATTTTTTATTCATCGACACATACTATGTCAAAACATTGACCTAATTAATTAATCTGTCATTAATTTACTCTATTAACAATAAAAATCTAATCTAATCTAAGTTGAATATTATGTATGTGAAAGTTTTATGAAAATTGATGGAAGGCTGTTTATTACTCTTCCACACAAAATAGTCCAGTTAACGGGGAGTTTTGACTTTTTTTTTTTTTTTTTAGCGTGGTAAAATCATCAAATGAGTCCTCCAACCCCGGGCAGGGCGGGAAGGACTGTCAGACTTCTACTGACTAAAATCCACGGTGTCCTTCATAGCCTGTTACGTTCCGGGGTTACGGTAAGGGAATAATCCCGCGACCCCGACGGGGAGTTTTGACTTGCAAAAGGTGGCGTAGATTTTGTTTATTGGTATTGCTTATTTAGGTAAATATATCCACAGGAAATCTATGGTTTTCGACATCGAGGAATGTCTGTGTTAGCCGCCATATTCGCCGCCATCTTGGGTTGAAGGGGCCCAAATGTGTTCTTTTTCAAATAATGCTTAAATTGTTGACTTTATGACAAAAATGTCTAGGAATAGAAAATAACAGAATAGAAAAAATAGAACAGAATAGAACAGGAAGAACAGGATGGAATAGAACAAAATAGAATAAAATAGAAGAAAATAGAACATAATAGAATAGAATAGAACAGAACATACAAATAATATTGTTAATCCTAGGAGTAGTAGAGCTAAGTTCAAAACAGGTAGGTACCTCCCGAAACACCCGGATTCGGTGAGGACCTGAGGACCTGCGTCAGGCAGAAGGTAAAGACATCGTAAAGACATAGTGTCATTGCAACAAGTCGCTAAAGGGGGGTCTTATCACTGCGATTGCAATGTGCATTAGTTTTAAGACCTTGTAGATATAATAATAAATTACTTATGCCTTGTGACCTAGCCCTAAATTGCATACAGGGCCATATAAAATAATTATGTGATACAAACAAAGTTATTGCGTTTGAGATATCTATAATGTTTATTTATTTGTTTATATTGTTGTAACATCACGAATTAGTATTATAGTAAGCATCCACCTCACTATTAATTGTCTATGTATATAGGTATCTGTGCCCGTGGACTGGAGTTCCCTCTCGGATACGTCCGGGGGGAAGACCAGTTTTTCGGGCCAGTGCACCCTGGGATGCGGGCAAAAACTCTTCCTTAGGCACTGTGTGCCTGAGTGGTCTCTTTGCCCGTATGTGAATAGCCTGTCGTGTGGACGCTCCAACGCGTGTCCCTCTGATTAGCAGAGGGACACGCGTTGGAGTTTTTCTTAACCCAAGATACCGTGGCCCCGGATCGTAAAGGGTATAGGAAGGAACACGGGTGGATTTTAGTCAGTAAGAGTCTGACAGTCCCTTCCGCCCCACCCAGGGAGGGAGGACTCATTTGATGATACTACCACCTAAAAAAAAAATGTATATATCTGTGGTCTGTGTTTACTCCGTCACTGCACTGTATTGAACCCGTCTGTGAACTACTGTCGTGTAGTGTAACTATTGTATGTCTGGCTACGATTAAACATTGAAGATCAAGAAGCATCTTTCATTTAAAACATATATGTTACGGCTACTAGCCGAAGTGCGGTTGCACCTAGTTTTATGGTAAAACAAGGTGCAGCCGGCCACATGTGATTAACCTCAGAAGAATGCCTACTTATCTTCGGTTAGAACTAGGTTTAAGTATGGAGCTTCTTGCCCATTCTTCTTCATACAACCTACCTTTGCGAATGGGTGTAGAATCAATCCCATCCCATCGTATTTCCTTAATTTTAATATTATTTGACGTTTAATGTTTGAACTGACGTTGTTGCGTTCGTAAGTCTTTAGATAATTTTAGAGAGCGCGCGATAAAAGCTATGCAATAGCTTAAAAACAGTTTTTGAAAAAGAAATCTTTTACTTATATTTTTTGATGATATTTTTTGTTTTCAGTTAAAGTTATCCTATCTTTTTCTTCAGAGATGGAAAAATTTACTGTTTATGCTAAACAGGAAAACGAAAAACACAACAAAAAATAAGATGGTATCTTGATACTTTAACGTCACCAATCATTAGATAAAATCATTATTACGTGTTGTTTGCAAATAGTTCTGAAGTGATTGTCAATAATTATTAGATAAAGAAAATAAATAATATGTGAAACCTTTAACCAGACGGCACGGCCTTAATTGCAGGCATGTGTCAATTTGTTTATTAAATAAAGTTGCCCCACACTAGGAATCTCTCCAGCAGGCGTAGCATGGCGCCGCGCCGTAGAAAGGTGTTTTGTCGACGCAAGAATAGACAAATAGACAGTACGCAGAAATAATTATAGCGTTTTAAGCACGTTTATGTAAAAAATATGGAAATTAACTTTGTCTTTTCTTGGTAGAATAGAGATAGAATCGCGTTTATATTTCAAAACATTTAAAGTCACATGTACCTATTATCATTATTATTATTATAGTAGCTATCCGCCCTGGCTGTACATGGGTGCAATCACTTTTATAATAATTATGCATGTCATAGGGAGTTATATTTTATACTATTTATTGATATCAAACAAATATTTGTTTAAACCATCACGACAAACGACAATACGCCACTTGCATCCATCGGTTACCCGCGACTCTCACGATGTCGTCGGTCCACGGATTGTCGTTCGGCGGTCTAAGGGGGAGGCCTTTGTTCAGCAGTGAACGTCTTCTAGCTGATGATGATGATGATGAAACTGTTCATTGGCTACTCCCAACGTCCACGTAGGTGTGGTTTTGATGATAACACGTACGGCTACCAATAAACTATGCGCGTTAGAGGTATTTGAACGTTAGTTGTATGGAAACAGCATACAAAATGAGGTCAAGTTATACTGGGTATGTATAGCTTGGTACGATCTTATCGTCGCTTTAAGATTATCTGTTTATCTGTCTTTGTTAGAGGATTGTGACGTAATTATCACGTTTTGCAGACGACTTAGTATCGTGATGTCATAGTAATTGGTCTGTTGCGGATGTACTTGCTTACTTTTGATGACCGTTCCAGTCAAAGAGATTTAAAAGAACCTATAGAGCGGGCATTGGGGAAATTGTCATACAAAATTGTTGATGCCGTGCGTCGGTAGCACTATCTAGCGTTGCATAGCAACGCGACTACTAGACTAAGGGACTTTTTACCTATTGTTAAAAAAATTGGATCACAAATTTCGTGATGTCCCGTCTACTGCTCGTATATAGTTTAATGTATTTAGTTCCAGTCAACAAATACTGAAAACTAAGTACAGAGGGAAATGCCTGGAACACTATTTTTGATTAAATGTAACTTTGTTGGGACTAGTTAGGAGGTGAACATATCAGACGTCCGACCCCCTAAGATGACAAATTGTAATAACTTATTTCTATACACATACATCATTCTTACAGCAATAACCAAAAAAGCAAACATAATAAAAAATACTGAGACAATATAACTGTTGGTCTAAACAACAAAACGTAGACTGCATCGAACAAAAAAACACAAAAGTCATACCAGAATCTTTTGAGAAATGGGTGTAGGTATAATGATATTGAGGGAACAAAATACAGGCCGAACTGGGAAGCTCCTTCTTTTTGAAGGGTCCACCCTTTATAGCAGAACTTTTTACGTCATAATTTTATTTTGCATAGCAACGGATAGCATAAACCTCTTTTCGCAGAAAATCGTTTGGCATACACTCATTTACCATAACACCGAATCCCATAATTTTGTAAGTCAGAATCATCTTTAGGCATAAATTTAATTTCCATAATAATCAATACGTATAACCATCATATCGTAGAAAGTTCACAACCAGAATCATCTTTTGGCATATATTTTATTTCTATAATAATCAAAAGTATAACCATCATATCGCAGAAAATTCACAGCAGGCATGGCAGCAGGCTTCTGTCACGGCTCCGGCGCTGCGGGTCTCCGGCGGTCCCACGCGATTATAAATTACACTCTAGGGGTAGGGCCATGGTAGGGCAGACAAGACTACGTGAAGTCGGTTTTGCAGCGATTCATTTCTGTCACTAACTTTTGTAGCACACCATATATTGATTTTATAAACCATTTTTTTTATTTTTTATTATGACTATTAAATTATTTCTATTCTGAAATTCTGTGATCTTCGAAGTATACTAAGTCATACCATAACAATGTTCGTTTAAAAAAGTTTCTGCCAAGTGAGTTCTGCCAAATAAGTTTCGGAGCAACAAGTTTCTGCCAGATAGAGGGCACCCCTTTTTGAAGTCGTATACGTCAAAAACCAAGTGGATAGTTTAGAGTGACGATGTAGGAAATATAAATTAAATAAGGCACCTAGTTTGTACAAGCCTCAATAATCGTTTTAGAAACTATCTTATTCCATCAGATCAAAGAAATAGGCAGATAGAGCGCTCGCAACACGCGAGCGTGTCCATCAAACACAAAATCAAAATCGAATACAAAGTCGGGACAGTACCAAGCTACGCGTCGTACCAAGCTGCGCGTCGTTGTTGTTTTTTGCCAAAAAATACCGTCTCGTGTCTTTAAACATTGTAAAAGTTCTTCTCAAAAACAAAGAAAACAATATGGAATGTAATTCGGTTTGATTTTGTATTTACTTTGGTGGAAACACTCGTGTGTTCTGAGCGTTCTATATGCATCAACTAAGTTGGGTTCAGGTTCCAGACAGAATGCAGCTGAATTCCACTATTTTATAAGAGGTGACTGTCCTATCTGATTGAACATTTATTACAAAACTCGGTAATCCTTTGCAAAACAGGCGTAGCATGACAGATTCTACCTTAATCCTACGAAGAATAGACAAAGTTACTTTAAAACAAATGACTTATTTTCACCCGAATATGACACGAATAGTGGACGACGAATTTATTTTCTACATTTAAATAATCACCAAGCATGGACATTTTGATGAGGAGGGATGACAATCATGTGACTAAGAGAGTGATGAGTATGAGTGTTGATCGATGGAGAGGAAGAGGAAGGCCAAAGAAGAGATGGATGGATTGTCTAAGAAAAGATATGAAAGAAAAAGGAGTAGATAATACTATGACGTGTGATAGGGGAGAATGGAAGAAAAAAACGTGTTGCGCCGACCCCAAGTAAAATGGGATAAGGGCAGGAAGATGATGACCAAGCATAGAAAGATAAATCTTTCTACGCTCTGTCATGTCTATTCTTCCGTAGACATAAATCGGTTTCTACGGTGTCATGCAACGCGTGCAATTACTACGTAACACGGTACTTAATCCTTTTTAAATCCAAAAAGGAAAGTACTTTCCTCAAAATCACGTTTTTATTAATCCTTACGAGCTACTAGAGACTATCGATTCGGCGAATTTCCCCGGATTTACAAATAGTACGTACGTTTAGTGATAGGAGAAACATATAATATACATTTTTAAATAGAATATTACTATCTTGAGAGTCGGAATTGTTTAATTATAGATAGAAGACTTGGTTCCGTATATTTTTGGTATGGCGATACTTAGACGGCACGAATCGAGATAAGGGTGCTTGTACACGGCGCATGTAACCCGCGCAAGTGCCTCAACATGCTCAAGCTACATGCGCCGTGTACAAGCACCCCACGGGTGGCTTGATCAAGTAGCTTGCGCATGTTACTCACGCGGGTAAACCGCAAGCCCGTACCTTTACTCGCGCGAGTTACATGCGCCGTGTACACGCACCCCGCGGGTAGCTTGATCAAGTAGCTTACGCATGTTACTCGCGCGGCTAACCCGCACCTCTACTTGCGCGGGTCTAACTGACAAATTTGCTTGCACTGACTGGACAGGTCCACTCGAATTTGTGTGTTTTTTTCTTCAAAAGACCAATTCAGACCCTAACCTCCATGTTCCTCGTAACGTGATCTAAGTACAATGTCTGGACTTTAAAAGCAACTGTGACTTGTGAGTTTGTTTCGGCTATTTCTTCTCAGAGTAGTCAGGTACGAAACACCGGCCTCATCTAGCTTTATGAAAGGACGTGTCAAAGTGTTGACATAACCTACTTGCTATTCATCATCATTTCATTCCAATTCAGGGTTGGCACAGTGGCTGAGTAACCGACTGCTACGCAGCGTGTCCCGGGATCGATCACCGCGTGGATTAATTGTATGATTTCCAAATAGTTGTTCTGGATTTGGGTACCTATAGTGCATGTTTGTAAACGCACCCACGAAAATACCAAAAAAAAAACCACGGTGTCCTTCAGTAGCCCTATATGTTCCGAGGTCACGGTAAGGAAATAATCCCGCGACCCGCTCTGACACGATAGCAAAATAATACAATCTCATCGATGACAAAATAATGTTAGTTGTACACATTAGATACTTACAATTTTTTTTTATATTATTTGTATTTTGCAATTTTCACGTTGATGTCATCGTGACGTAGCTTTGGCTTGGCTTTATAAAGAAGCTATTTCATTCCAACAATATATAACATTGACAATACAAATTAGATGACGCGCCGTCGACCCGAACATGGACCTTATGGTCGGACAGCGAGTTGCCCTTTACTCGTTGTCCGCATGCCCGCGCCTACGGTGGCCGGAGATCGTCTGCCGACGTTCGCCGCCGCGGTCGTCTACCACTGCGGTTGGGGCGGAAGGAGGACGCTGTCCTCTCCTTCTCGCGGCCCATCTCCTCGTTCAATACTGCTTGGCAGAAGGCAGCATGCAGCATGGCCGCAATCAATGCCGGGTGCGAGAGGTCTCCGCCTATCGTCGCCGTGAGGACCGTCGTTGCTCTGCCCAAGCCGGGCAGTCTTGCACCGTATGCTGTACTGTGTTTTGGGCGTTTCTTCCCTCTCTATCAGACACAGGAACCTTCCGAAACTCCTGTGTCCGGTGAGGACCTGCGTCATGCGGTAGGTCAGGACGCCGTGACTCCTATCCAGCCACTCCTCAAAGAGGGGTCTTACCGTCGCGATTGCGGCGTGGTGTAGCATCCATTTTCACAATTATATTCTTCAAATTCAAATACCGTTCATTGATGTTGTTATAAGATCACTATTTACACAGGGCCTGTCGTGAAGATTTTAGTACCATATTGTGTCTGTTTAGAGATGTGGGGACCAAGGCTACACTTTCTAATGGTTAAAATCTCTGAAGCTCCCACCAAGGTTTGTCAAGTTAGCCTGACTAGCTGTTCAGGAGTTTCTCAGCCTCGAATAGAGTGATCTATTCTAGCGAGACGTAGCTGTAACTAGTGCATAGTTTGATCTTGGGCCAGAGTGGAAACACACATTTACTTGCCAACCGAAATACATCCGCTACAAAGTACAAAAAGTACTAAATACAGTAGGCTGACATAACCATCCTATTACCTATCAATCAACAAAATCTTCCATCTAGATAAACATCTAATCTTATCAAAATCAAAGATCACAGTTTCATTATCACTTCAAACGGAACCCCAAAATGTTATCACAAAATGTTTACAACTACATCGATTGTTTCTAATCACAAAATTATCTAGGATTACCGAAAGATATGGAGTATATAAAATATACTTAGTTTTTGAAACAGCATGCATTACTAAAAAAGTCTTTTGACTGTGTGTGCAAAATAAACGAAAAACATACGAAAGGAGAAATGATAAGTAAGTCATATTTTACTTAACACTTTTAAGAGCTATCACAGTTTGTTACTTTTAAAATTTCACTTACGGGATATCTACCGTGATCGTCATCATGGCGCAACAGCGTCGAAATATCCAGTACTCGAACAAAATAATATAAATACTCCCGGAAAATATCCCGTACATTTTGGCCAGAACGTCTTGAAACGGAACTAATATTTTTGTTTGCTGACAACGTTTTAAAATCTTTGATATTTGATGTAAGCGAAGAACGCAGGTTTGTTAGTTTTATTATTGTGCCATAAAACTAACGTTATAAGTGAAAAAAAAACATTCAGTGCTGGTAGCGAGAGCAATCTTCAATTTTGAGGCTTCCCTTGAGGATAATGACGCCGTTTCTCTTGAGGATTTCTTTTGCTTTTTGTCAGTGGATGGTTGCACTAGCAGTATCGGGCGTCATTATTCTCAACGGAAGTCTCAAAATTACAGATTGACTCATAGACAGTAAAACTTGTACATTATATGCCTAAATAATTAATTTGTTTCATCTTTTCTGACCAAAAACAACCTTGTTCTTTCGTAGCCTTTAACGTAAAAAAGCCGCCGTGTCCTATACAGACAGTCTTCCGAAATTTAATACCAAATCAAAGTTCAAACTTATTCATTTATAAAACTTCTTTGACTTACTTGATTATTCTTCATTCAGTATTGTCAAAAGACACAAAATGGAATTACTGAGTCCAAATTAATTATGGTGCTACTGTCCCAGTCACAAGACATAATAACTGTGAAAGTACCGTAGATGCCCATTACAACGAGTAGATCTCTATGGAGAAGAACTGGCAAGAAACTCCATGGACACTATTTTATTAATTATGTCTACATCCGTGTTATTCCTCATATTAAGTGGTAAATCTGTAAGAATTTGTTTCGCTACTTCATCTACCTAACTTAGACCACCAGCATGCTTATGATGACTAAGTCTATCTGTATTCTAAGTAAGTTATTAAAAGCTCGAAATAACTTTGCCCCGTATGTGACGAAGTGACGACTAAAAATAGAAACATTTATTTTCTTAATTTAAAACATCGCCATACTTAGGATCAAAGAAATCTTTCGACCTTCTGACATTTATCGTCTATTCTTGTGTCGACAACAGCTGTTCATTACAAAGTGTAGATCATAAGAGAAAGAAAGACAAGAACCTCCATAGACACTCTAAAAAAAATAACGTCTTCTTACGTTTGTTATTTTGTCAAATAATTATGGAGTAGAATTATTTTCTAAAATAGTTCCGGTAATGAAATGGAAAATTCTTGTTTTTTAATAAACAAAATTATTTATTGCAACATAATTATGTGACGTCATTTGAATTATAATTCCAGAAGACAATTCTTAGATAGTATTTGTTGAAACATGTTCGCAATGATTCACAGTAATCTACGTTTTAATTATTTATCGGATTAAGATTCGCATTTTTTGGCTTATGACAGCATGAAGATTAAACTTTTATTTTAAATTAATAATTATGTTTTGATTTGCAAACAATTTAAAAATAAGTTTGTAGGTACTTATTTTTCATATTATTAATAATGAAATTGTATTATTCTTGCGAAATTCTTGCTCTCTGCAAAACAAAGGTGTTAGAATGTCTCGATGTTCAAATTATATATAATTTTTAAATGAAAAATAATTCTGTGTTTTGATAGTAAACCACCTACAAATTAACAACAATAATTTAAATAAACATACCTACCCACAACTTAGTGTTTTAGGTAAATAAAATAAAACATAAAGTAACAAAAAATAAACATAAACGTAACTTTAATTTAAAATAAATCTATACCATATTTTAAATGAGTTACAATTAATTATTGTATGCTTACTAGGCATAACAGATTCTCTGTAATTTATTTAGAAAGATTCGATTCCATTTCATTTAGAAGTTTTTTTTTTGAAAACTACATCTAAATAATCATCAAATATCAACATTTAAAACAGTTGTCAGAACTACCGGTAGTCTAACACAATCATGTAGTAATCAATAAATAAAATGGCGATTAAATAAATTATCTTTTGCACGTTTTTCATAATGTTTATCAAACCACTGATGTTGTAGATTAAAAAGATTATAATTAAAACCAGGAGTCATTACCACGACAAGTCGTAACACGTGAATTATTGCGTTTTTGTGTTTTAAAATCAAAATCAAACCATTTATTTCAGTAGGCCAGTTACAGGCACTTTTGAATTGTCATAGACAATCAAAGGAATATTATTAAACACTACAAAAGTTATGGTGCTAACGTCCCAGTCACAAGACATAAAAAACTGTGAAAGTACCGTAGATGCCCGTTAAAAGAAGTAGATCTCTATGGAGAAGAACGTGCATGAAACTCAATGGACACTCTTTTTCGATCGCCAGTATTATTACTGAACCTTTGTTATATTATTCATTTGAGGTGGTACATTATGTGAGAACGATGTAGCAAGTTTTAAAACAAAGACAATTCAAAAACAAAATTATCAATAATTATTAAAATAAACCGTCGCAGCTAAGAGATGACCAGTCTCAACTGACAGCGCCCGTTCGCGAACATGACACGTTGTCATGTTCGTGAACGGGCGCTGTTGTTCACGAACACATTACAAGTTGATCATCATCTGCCTGCCTTTTCCCAACTATATTGAGATCAGATTCCAGTCGAACCAGATGCAGCTGAATATCAGTACCTTTTTTTGCAAGGAGCGTTGTTATCGGACCTCCAAAACCCTGTAATTGGGTAATATCCCGTGTTATGACTGTCTTTCAGACTTTTACAGTCTTACTTAAACATCTGTTGAACACTTGACTAAAAAAGTGTGACTGCAAAACGGACGTTATTTCAACGTCATAATCTGACATTTTTTTAGACAAGTGTTCAACCGACTTTTAAAAGTTTTTGTGGTAAAAGTTTCTGACATATAGTAACGACTGTCAAACATCTACAAATGAAAGCCGAAACCAACGGCTTTTACGTGCTTTCCGAGGCACTGCGGAAACTCGCTATGACGGATGGTCCTTCCACAGACCAGCCTCGGCAAGCGCGTTTTAACCCGGCAGATTGGCCTTTGCTTTCACTTTGGAAAATAACAACAATGTAATCATTTTATAACACACACAGAAGCTAACCTTTAACATTTTGTTGTTTCAAAATTTATGATTTTAATGCAGTGCATTAAAAACAAATAAATTATTTTATTACAAGGATAAATGGGACAGTAAAGATATTTTTTTAAAGATAATAAATATCGATATAACTTCCAATAAAAAGTATAATAAACTACCATCTTTACTACGAGTATCATAATTATCTATTTGTATTTACTGCAATCAACCAAATCCAAATTATCTGTTAGGTACTTCTGAAAATTTCATAGCGGAAAAACCCGATAAAGATTATCCCTGTAACTCAAAATCTCGTCGTCATTATGATCTTATTACATTAAATAAATTTTATTTCGAACACAAGGAGACTCATAAAGTATTAGTATTTCGATATTAAAACAACTGCATGCAAGCTTTTACCGCCTTACAACAAAAAGAAAAACAACTTTAGTGTTGAACGCTTGTCTAAAAAAAGTGTAACTGCATAATGATCCCTAAATCAACGTGAAATATCGTTTTGACATCGACAGTTTTTTAGACAAGTGTTCAACAGACGTTTATCTTTCATGTGGTAAGACGTTTACTATCGAAGAGCTAAATCTCATCTACCTTATAATCTACATTATGTATTTAAAAATTTCAATCAATCAATCAATCATTATTCAATCCACGCATCTCTTTTATTTATCATCTTCCTCTCCCTCTCAATCCATCCACATTTTATATTCATCGCTCTTTTAGTCACAATCAAACGTAGCGTCTAAAAATGCAAAACTTGTATTATTTTTTCTGTTTTTTCGCTAGCTAGTTTTTTAACCTCTATCAAAATAAAAATAAAAACCGTTCCACAGTCATTTGTATATGATTATTTTACATCAATCCTTAGACCTTATTTGAACGTCATAATCTGACATTTTTTAGACAAGTGTTCAACAGACGTTTAAAAGTTTATTTGTTATCACAACTAATGTAAATCTTCCTTTTCAGAAACTCTTCTCTTCCTGACAGCCCTCGCGCTCATCCAGGCCCGCCCAGAAGTCGAAGATGTCGGCTCCAGAAGATACGAACCCCACCCTGACTGCCCGCCAGCAGAATTCCACTTCTTGCTTCCTCACGAATATGACTGCACAAAGTTTTACTACTGTGAATACGGCATGAAGTGGATTGAACCCAGAGACTGCGCTCCTTTCACTGAGTTTAGCTTTGAAGAGCAGGTAAGACTTTAGGCGGGTCTTACAGCGAGAGTTATTCCAGTGTGGAAGCGAGATGGAGTTAGACGACTTGTAGAGCTCTGTCTCTTTCCAAAAACCCTTGGCGGGTGAAAGTGACAGAGCTATACAAGTCGTCTAGCGCCATCCCGTTCAGTCACTGGAACAAGCTTGGTTATAATGCGCCCATTGTAATTTCCAGTCGATATTGTACGACCTTGTTAAAATTTCTAAAACTGCTAACATTGTTAAAACTAAACAAAATTTCTTTTACAGGTTTGTGTTCATCCAAGCAATTCTGGATGCCATTTAACGGGTAACCCCAGCACATCTGGACCAGCAACCGCTGGACCGACCGCTGGGCCAACCGCTGGACCAACCGCTGGGCCAACCGCTGGACCAACCGCTGGGCCGACCGCTGGGCCGACCGCAGGGCCAACCGCAGGACCAACCGCAGGGCCAACTGCAGGACCAACCGCAGGACCAACAGCAGGTCCGACTGCTGCTCCTCAAACCCAAGGTAATATTCGTTCTTCTATACTATTATTACTATTTTATCCTCAAGGCTTTGTGTGGAGATGATTATTATCATTATTTTAGAAATTTGTTGACACTTTCTTTAACCGTGTCATCGTAGTTTTCTTGCCATCATCTCTAATGCTGTAACTATAAGGATCTTTAAACGGGAGTCCACATCCAATACTTAATCTACGACTTTGTTTTTACAATATATTTACTTATTTTTTACATTGCCATTAGCTGAAACATCATCCGCGCATTCGACGCGAATCAGTACATCTCTACGCGGTGCAATATTTGTATCCTCTTCCACGTAGATTATCTTATTCCTTGATAACTCTAGTATTTTTATTTTCTTTCTCTATATCATAAGTCATTTTTCTCGAATCCAGCGTTCCTTTCTATTATTTGAATCATCATCATGAGCCGGAGGACGTCCACTGCTGAATATAGGCCTCCCCCTTAGACCGCCACGCCGAACGACAATTCGCCACTTGCATCCATCGGCTGCCCGCGACTCTCACGATGTTGTCGGTCCACCTATTATTAAAATGTCGTCAAATTAAATCTCCTATTTTTCGTCCCCAGCTCCCGATGACTGCGACCTCCTGGACAATGGTTGTCCCGTTGACTTCGATGTCCAAAAGTTTCTGCCTCATGAGGAGTACTGCCACATTTACTACCAGTGCGACAATGGAGAAAAGGTCCTTAGGTACTGCGCTAAAGGCACCTACTTTAACCCAATCAAGGAGGTCAGTACCTGAAGAAAATTATATTGATACTGTTAATTTTGGAAAAGAGTAAGTATGGAGTCTCTTGCCCATTCTTCTCCATACAAACCTACCTTTGCGAATGGGTGTGGAATCAAACCCATCCCTTCCTATTACCTTTTTTAAGAATTGATGTTCAAAAGTGCCTCTTTGATGGCCTAATTGGAATAAATGATTTGACTTTGACTTTGAAGTCTCCGATATCATACTACTTTGGTATCCAGACGACTATCGAAACACAAATCCATAGAGGTTCGTAAACCGGTATAAGAGACTTCGCGTTAAGGACGAAGGGCCTTAGAGTTGGTAAAAGGCTCTTCCCGAAACCTTCAAATCATGCGATCAGCTATAACGTCATTGAAAAAAAAAGAGAATATAGATGACTCAGTGAAATTTATTGAGGGATTTAGATTAGACTTAGCGTAAGTGCAAGGTTAGTAAAAGGGGAAGCCCAATATTGTACCTTGAACCACTTTCAAATTGATAAAGATGATAATAAAGTTAACATTGAAACATTGCACTTCTAATATATCTTTTTCTTCTTCTAACAGATTTGCGACTGGCCTGAAAACGTCGACTGCGTCAACGACGGCTCCTACGAATATCCCTCCACCTCCGCCCCTGTTGTTACCGACAAGCCAACAACTAAGCCATGGGATGCCCTCGAGAACGGATGCCCCGCTGACTTCGACGTCCCTCACCTTCTCCCCCACGAGAATGATTGCCACAAATACTACCAATGTGAATTCGGTCAAAAATTGGAATCTGCGTGCGCTCCAGGAACTTACTTCAACTTCGAAATCCAGGTCAGTTTACAATTTCAATATCTTTGAAATTTTGCCATTAATTGACTCTAATCCGCCAAATAATAGAGACGATTTTCGAAAGAAAAAAGTATTACGGACAAACGAATTTTGAGTTATCCAGTTATGCACATGGTTCTTTAAAAAACTAAAAAGCTTGTCCCGTTGTTCTTGTTGTTGTTTGCGTTGTTTTTTGCGTTTTAAAAGAAAAATGGCAAGAGTTGAAATGTTTTTAAATCAGAAAGAATAAATAGTAAAGTAAAGAATAAAGTCAACCTGACTTTCATAGCTTTATTTAATCGCATTGATTTTTTTAAAATAATAGACAAAAGCCCGGTTATAAAACAAATAAGAACAATTGTAACAATTCCAGTAGATTAGATAGATCGGGGTAGATAACAAAACAGCTATTATGAAACAAAGGAAATGAAAGAGGCTAATAGATAAAATGGATTATTTCAAATATTTCAGCATGACGTAGTTTCTAAAGAACTTAATGATTAATACTGATAAATGATTAATAATAGTCAGAAGTTATTGAAAGTTATGATGATGATTTTTTTAAGGAAAATGACGATCAAAAAACCAAACTGGTTAGTAAGAAAGAAGAAGACAAATTGTACAATTTACAATTTCCGATTCCTGCACCACGGAGCTAATATTTTCAGGATTTACAATAGTTGTTCGTTTATGCTTGCACCTACGATACAGGAGAAATTCGGGGCAAAATTAAAAAAAATGAAAATAGACTTTTGAATCAATCTTTAGATGCGTCGACACACTTCTCTGAGCGGGCTTGACTTTTATATAGACCAGCATTAAAATTCTCTAAGGATACAACATTTTGTACAGCCAAAACTACAGCTAGGTTGTATCTTTAGAGAGTATCACCATTTCCACCTCTTTACAGGCTTGCGACTGGCCCGAAAATGTAGACTGCGTGTCTACTGGTGGTGGTAACCCTACCCCTGGAGTACCAGAAAGCAGTGAGGAATTGCCGCCCCCTGACGATGACGTAGTCTGGGAGCCTCTCCCCAACGGATGCCCTGCTGATTTCGATGTCCATCATCTTTTGCCCCACGAGAGTGACTGCAACAAGTATTATCAATGCGATCATGGGCAGAAAGTTGAAGTTAATTGCCCGGCTGGACTACATTTTAACCCTAAGAAACAGGTAAATACCTACATTTTATTGTTTTTGGGAAGGAAATCATCAAGTGATGGAAAAGACTGTTAGAACATGACGTGGAAAAGAGACAGAGCTGTACGAGTCGTCTAGCGTCAGCCAGCTCTTACAGTGGAACTACTACCTGATCCTGCAGTTGCTTTTTTCTATTCCTGGGTCTTGTTGCTCTATTAAGACATTTCCTCAACCACGGCAAGTAGGCCCTATAGGCATATCGTAAGTGTGCCGCAACACTAATTATAACTTTACCTCTACTTGCAGATTTGTGACTGGCCGAGAGACGCTGGCTGTGAACACTGGGAAGGCCCAGGCTGCCCCACTCCCAGCCCCGGCGGAGGTTGTACCAGCACGGCTTCACCAGTTACCCAAGACCCGTCGACACCTCCCGCGTCGCCTACGGCTGCACCAGTTACCCAAGACCCGTCGACACCTCCCGCGTCGCCTACGGCTGCACCAGTGACTCAAGACCCGTCGACACCTCCCGCCTCGCCTACGGCTGCACCAGTGACTCAAGACCCGTCGACACTTCCCGCCTCGCCTACGGCTGCACCAGTGACTCAAGACCCGTCGACACTTCCCGCCTCGCCTACGGCTGCACCAGTGACTCAAGACCCGTCGACACTTCCCGCCTCGCCTACGGCTGCACCAGTAACTCAAGATCCATCGACACCACCTACCAACACGCCTACGCCTCCGCCAGTGACGGTGTCATCGACACTATTTCCCGTAACAACTACTACTCAGGGTACGTCAACTACTACTCCTGGCGATTGCTGCGATTGCCCCGTCAACCCTGCAGACAAATGCAAGGACGAGTGCAACGTTGCCCCTTGGGCTCATGAAGACTGCGACAAGTTCTGGGTCTGCAATGGTAACCAGCCCCTCCTGGTCACTTGCTCAGAAGGTCTTTACTTCAACCCCACTACATACACTTGTGACTTCAACTGCAATGTTCAATGCGTCAGGAGTAACATCCAGGCTACTGTTAATTATCATGGCGTGAAGGTATTCCTTCCTTGGAGCCATTTCGATGAAAATGTGATGAAGGCGTTGAATCTTGACCTCTAAATGCAAACTTGAATACTGAGAAAATTTAAATTAGTCCGCAAAATGATAAAATAAAAAATTTGAAAAAGTGTTATGAAAAATATTGGTTTTTAATTCCACGAGACAAAGGTCCAGGATTGGATGCAGTGTTACCCTCCCACCCTTTGTTTATGTGCACATGCAGGAAATGTGGGACGTTGTGGCCCTTCTCGGTGTATCTTCAAGTGTTGACTTGACTTGTTGAAAACCGGTAATGAGGTAGTTGTACGGCTTGCAGTGCAGTGATTCCCAAACTATGAGTTACCCACTAGTGGGTGGTAAACGAATTAATAATGGGGCTCTAAACTGTGGAACGATACATTGACTGCAATCGACCGAAACTACAGCCGCAAATGAATGTTCGGTCTGAAAATTCCAATGATTTATCAGTGTTAGAAATAATTTTAGCATTTCGCCAAAAAAAATGAAAAAGCTTGACTCTTGACTTGACTTTTTATTGGATTTGTGATATTTGAAGACAATAACAAAAGCAAGTGAATAACTCATTGGTTTATCAAAAGATACCTCCTAAAATTTTTTTCAATCATAATCAGTTATCAAATTAATTATCTTTTATCTAAAAACAGCCAAGTGATGGTTCCAGAGACTGAAATTTTCTGTTAGATGGATCAGAACTTTGGAAATCACTGTTCTGGAGAAATAGAACAGTTTTGGGAATTGACGAGGGATATGTTATGTTTTTGTTTCGGCCACTAATGAATCACACTAGTGCATGTGCATATCCATGAAGGCGTGAGGGTGGAATTGCATCTAGTATGTGGCATATATGGCATCCAAGACTATAGTTTTGTCTCGCGGAATTTAAATAAAATATTGCTATGTCGGCAATTTTTGTTCGTCTCCGAATCTCCTCATTCTTGCGTAGATTCGGAGGGAGAAATCCATTTACGGTCAAATAATAACAAATCCTTATTTCACAGATCCTGATGACTGCGAGACCTTAGACAATGGTTGTCCCGCTGACTTCGACGTGCACAAACTTCTTCCCCATGAGGAGTACTGCCACATTTACTACCAGTGTGTCCATGGAGAGAAGGTCCTTAGATACTGCGCTAAAGGCACCTACTTCAACCCAATCAAGGAGGTCAGTACCAGAGTACCTAATCCTGATGTTGATAATTAAAGTCTTAATCCCGCAATAAGATTCAATGGATTCTGAAACATAAGTCCGGCAAACGTTTCTCCGCATAACGATTCGCCGACACAACAATTAATTCCTGGACGGTTCGATGACAAAAACTTTCACCGCAGAACAATTCATCGAGAAAGACATGGTTTGACATTATAATACTAGTAACTAAATCCGACATCAGGTGCACCTCGAGGTCGGAGAAACGTTTGTCGGAGTTACGTTTCAGAGTGGATTCAATGAGTGCATTGTCATTAAAAATATTTCATGAGCCCTGATGACATCACAAATTATCTGGAACATACTGAAAGTGACTATTGCATGTCTTCCACATGATTACAATGAAATTGCATGTTTGTAAAACGTGGTTAAAAACACAAAATTCTTCACAAATTTTGGAACTTGCTAAGGAATCTTTAGGCACTGCTTGATCTAACAGTGAGTTTGTTTCATCATCATCATCATCATCAACCGGAAGACGTCCACTGCTGAACATAGGCCTCCCTTAGACCGCCACGCCGAATGACAATTCGCCACTTGCATCCATCGACTGCCCGCGACCCTCACGATGTCGTGTGTTCGATGTACTGAGTTGGTTTAATAGGATGCAACTCCATATCTGCCATACTATGTTAGACCTAATAGTTCTTTTCTCAACTGTAGATCTATATAACAAAACTTTCGATCTTTAACAGATCTGCGACTGGCCCGAGAACGTGGACTGTGTCAACGATGGCTCCTATGAATACCCTACCTCCGCCCCCGTTGTTACCGACAAGCCAACAACTAAACCATGGGATGCCCTCGAGAACGGATGCCCCGCTGACTTCGACGTCCATCACCTCCTCCCCCACGAAACTGAATGCAACAAATTCTACTATTGTAATTTCGGACAAAAAGTGGAACGTGAGTGCGCTCCAGGAACTTACTTCAACTTTGAAATCCAGGTCAGTTTAAGCATTTTAAAACTGAAACCGTCTTACCACAAAAAAATTAAACACCCGTTGAACATTTGTCTAAAAAAATTACAACGTCAAAGCGACATTTCTCCTTGATACTCGTATAAGGGTCGTTTTGCAGTTACACTTTTTTTAGACAAGCGTTCAACGGGTGTTTATATTTTTGAGGTAAGCGTTTTATTGATTGTGTATTCAGTGTTTGACTTTTGTAGTGCTTCTTGACGATAGTTTAGACTCTCAAGATTTAAAAAAACTCTTTTGATAAAACCATACCACTAGTTTTATATTTTAGTTTTATATTATAGATAGGTAGGGTTAGAAAATGAATAAATAAATTAGAAAACTGAATCAATTAAATTTTAAAATAGAAAATCGACGATAAATAACAAAATACCTATTAAGACAAAAAGGAAATAAAAACAGCTACTCGATAAAAGAGTAGGTAGTATACTGCGTTATGTGACTGATAAAAATCAGGCAATTATACATGAAAAAATAATTATTCATGCGTACTATTAAGATCATTATCAGTTTCGTAAGATACGTTGATACGAATTGTATGATTCGTGAATAAATGATTTGATCAAAATCAAAATATTTCAAGTACAACACACAAAATTGAAGCTACAGTCATACAATGAAAAATGTGCCTCCGTCATCTGCTACAACATACCATTTTTAACAAAGCATTTTTACCTTCTTCCAGGTTTGCGACTGGCCCGAAAATGTAGACTGCGTGTCTACTGGTGGTGGTAACCCTACCCCTGGAGTACCAGAAAGCAGTGAGGAACTGCCTCCCCCTGACGACAACAATGGCGCAGACTGGGAGCCTCTCCCCAACGGGTGTCCTGCTGCCTTCGATATCCATCATCTTTTGCCCCACGAGAGTGACTGCAACAAGTACTATCAGTGCGTACATGGAAATACAGTTGAGATGAAATGCCCTGCTGGACTTCATTTCAACCCTAAGAAACAGGTACACTTACACTTTATTATTTTCTGGAATTTGTCATATGAGAGAAGTGACTGTTAGACTTGAAATCATCAAATGAGTCCTCCCGCCCTGGGTGGAGCGGAAGGGACTGTCAGACTCTTACTGGCTAAAATCCACCCGTGTTCCTTCCTATACCCTTTACGTTCCGGGGCCACGGTATCCTGGGTTAAGAAAAAACCCGTAAAAATTTGGCGCGAAACACGACGCGCCACCGACCCGGGCTTGGTCCTTGGTCGGACGGCGAACTACACATCACTCACCGTCCGCAAGCCCGGTCCGCCGCTGTGCCCTCTGCTAATCAGAGGGACACGCGTTGGAGCGTCCACACGACAGGCTATTCGCATACGGGCAAAGAGACCCCGTAGGCACACAGTGCCTAAGGAAGAGTTTTTGCCCGCATCCCAGGGTGCACCGGCCCGAAAAACTGGTCTTCCCCCCGGACGTATCCGAGAGGGAACTCCAGTCCACGGGCGCACGTGGAGGTTTCCTGTCATAGCACCACCTGACTGGTTAGACTTGATTGACTGTAAACCAACCTGGGATCTACCATGACATCTTAAAGCAAGAGTAATTCCATTGTAGAAAAGAGACAGAGCTATACAAGTCGTCTAGCGTCAGCCCGCTCTCACAATAGAACTACGTCATGGTAGGCTACCTGTCCTGCAGTTGCTTTTTCCTATTCCGGGGGCCTCGTTGCTCTATTAAGACATTCTCTCATCTACAGCAAGCAATTTGGCCTTATATGCCTTCCTAAATATAAAAATTAAAATTTATTTATTACTTTTATTTGTAGGTTTGTGACTGGCCGCGCGACGCTGATTGTGAACACTGGGAAGGCCCAGGCTGCCCCACACCCAACCCTGACGGTGGTTGTACCAGCACGGCTTCACCAGTTACCCAAGACCCGTCGACACCATCTCCCGACACGCCTACGCCTGCACCAGTAACTCAAGATCCATCGACACCAGCTCCCGACACGCCTACGCCTGCACCAGTGACTCAAGACCCGTCGACACCAGCTCCCGACACGCCTACGCCTGCACCAGTAACTCAAGATCCATCGACACCAGCTCCCGACACGCCTACGCCTGCACCAGTGACTCAAGACCCGTCGACACCAGCTCCCGACACGCCTACGCCTGCACCAGTGACTCAAGACCCGTCGACACCAGCTCCCGACACGCCTACGCCTGCACCAGTAACTCAAGACCCGTCGACACCAGCTCCCGACACGCCTACGCCTGCACCAGTAACTCAAGATCCATCGACACCAGCTCCCGTAACAACTACTACTCTGGGTACGTAAACTACTACTCAAGTTACCATAACTCCTAGAGATTGCTGCGATTGCCTCGTCAACCCTGGGTACCACAAAAACTACTCAAACTACTACACAATCTATTGAGGGTACTACACCATCTACTGAGGGTACTTCAACAACTACTCAGATTACTACAGTCAAAGTCAAATCATTTATTTTAAATAGGCCATATTAAAATTAAGGAAAAGGGATGGTATGGGATTAATTCTACACCCATTCGAAAAGGTAGGTTGTATGAAGAAGAATGGGCAAGAAACTCCATACTTTGTCATTACAACAACAACTACTGAGGGTACTACAAAAACGACTCAGGGAACGACAACTACTACTCTTGATACCTAGTTGTACAACTCTCGCTCTCGCCTCTTTCTTGAATTTATTATTTTTAAAAATCCTTGTTTGTTATCCTGAGCAGTGATTCCCAAACTTTGGGACCCACCAGTGTGTTTTAACATTGAACGCAATCGACTGAGCCTGCAGCCGGAAAAGAAAAATGGGTCGAGGTACGATAATCTTTGGGAATCACTGTTCTGGAGGAATAGGTCAGTTTTGGCCTTGCCACGTTGAAAGTTGAGAGACTGATGTTTAGTTTCGTCATTAATTGATCAGCTTAGTGCATGTGTATGAGATCGGGGCTGCCTGCATCCTGCATTTGGTACATGTGGCACCCAAGCCTGTATTGCTGTCTTGTGGATGAAAAATATAAGGAAAGATTTCGTTTTCCCATAATTTTAATCGAGAAAGGGAGAATTCTAAATTATTGTCCAGCTAATGAGGAGGATTAAACTTTTAAAAGTTAAAACCCTAAAATTCAAAATAAAATAATAATAAATCTTTATTCCACAGATCCTGATGACTGCGAGATCTTAGACAATGGTTGTCCTGCTGACTTCGACGTGCACAAGCTTCTTCCCCATGAGGAGTACTGCCACAAATTCTACCAATGTGTCCATGGAGAAAAGGTCCTTAGGTACTGCGCTAAAGGCACCTATTTCAACCCAGAGATCGAGGTTAGTACCTTAAGAAACCTTTAACCTGACTATGGAGTAGAGGTTTTTTTTTTTTTCTAGCCTACTCTGTCCCACTCCTAAGGAAAGGCCTCCCCCATTCCTTCCACTTCTCTCGAGGGTGTGCCTCCTCACGCCAGTTCACTAGGAAGCCATCCAAAGCGTTCCGCCACCTTCTCCTAGGCCTGCCGCGACCCCGCCTAGCTGTCTTAGGGCTTCATTCCTGTGATATCTGAGCCCACAGTTGTGACAGCATCCGGCAGACATGACCTAAACAGTCCCACTTAAGTCTTGCAGCTTTGTGAGCAACGTTGGCTATTTGAATAGAGGATGCTCCCAAAAATTTCCAGTTTTGCCACTTGCATCTGATTTTCATTGGTCCTTTATTTCCTTTCCTGATTAGGTACTTATATATAATAAGACGAGTTTTGGCTGAGGGCGTTTACGCACTACGACCGATCCGAATCCGATCCGAACCCGTGAAAAAAAATCACGGACAGAATTCGGATATGGCTTACGCACTATCTCCCATCTCTGACAACCAGACGCATACTCCCCGCCCGCCCCGCTGCCTCTCTGCCTCGTACACAGGTCGGATTCAACTCAGACGCAGTAATACTATGGCTACTTTGGTCCGTCATAATTTCTCCGAAACGGAGATTCTCGGATGACGGAAAGAAATCGGATGACGGAGATCGGATCTAGTGCGTAAATTACCATAAAATAGTCTACCTACGTACGGGACATTTTCTGGTCTTCGGATCGTTTTGCGGATCGGACGTAGGCTGAGCGTATATTCAAGGTTAGATCGGAAAGGATATGTGCCTTGTTGAGTACTTGAACTGCTTTTAATTGTTATTTTAACCATCCTTTTCTTCTTCTAACAGAACTGCGACTGGCCTGAAAACGTCGACTGCGTCAACGACGGCTCCTACGAATACCCCTCTACCTCTGTCCCTGTTGTTACTGACAAGCCAACAACTCCACCATGGGATGCCCTCGAGAACGGTTGCCCCGCTGACTTTGATGTCCATCACCTCCTCCCCCACGAGACTGAATGTGACAAATTCTACCAATGCGTTTTCGGACAAAAAGTGGAAATGCCGTGCGCTCCAGGAACTCACTTCAACTTCGAAATCCAGGTCAGTTTGTCTTTCCAATATCTTTGGCGTAAGAAAATTCCGAAGCATCTTATGACAGTAATTTTGTGTATTCGGTGTTAAAATTTTGAAATTATTCCTAATGATGTTTTAGACCACAAAGGTTTAAAAAAAACTCTCATTGTCTATTAGTAACTGAAACAGTCTCTTTTTAGCATTTTGTAGTTCTATTACGGGTCCTCTTTTCTTAATATAATATTATTGTTTTATTATTATAATTATTTTTTACTTTTGCATTGTGGGTAATATTTTAATGTTTCGCGTTATTTGAGAAATTACCTATTCTCTAACTGATTAGCAAATGTGTAGTGAGGTTACCACCAAGTATTTGCTCGAATAAGTGATCATTCGAGTGTTAATAATTCGTATTTAGTAGTTTTATCATCAACATCTTTGGATATTAATTTCTTATATGTAATTTGAATATGACTTTTTTAATTACCCAATTTGCAGTACAGTGCTTTTATACCGTTAATATTATTGTCAAGCTAAATAAAAGATCAACAGATCTTGTAACACGTTGTCAAAATCAGAATTAAAACGGCAATCTTGAATTTGCAGCGTACATTTCATTTCATCATTTCTATTAGAGTTCCAAAAATGTATGTAGTTCTTTAAAAACATTGCAAATATCATCATCATCAGCCGGAAGACGTCCACTGCTGAACATAGGCCTACCCTTTAGACCGCCACGCCGAACGACAATTCGCCGTTGGGTAAAAAGACAATGAATAGAAGAAAAAAAACAAAGGCACCGAATTCCAAAAAAAAAGTTATTTTGTACATTATTTTATAATGTTTTGTGGTTGTTCTAGAAGGTGGTTAAATTATTTTTGAAAAGTTTTTTAAAACAAAATGAGTAAATAATAATGACCAGTAGCAGTTGGAAGCTTTATTGCCACAAATTTTTAAATAATAGACGAACCGAATCACTAGAAAATGTAATAAAGTAAATAAAAGCAAATAATCAATTAGGAAAATCAATTAATTTATAGATTAGACAGATCGGCGGTAGATAACAAAATAGCTATTTGAAATATAGGAAATAAAATAGCCTACTAGATAAAATTGATTATTTTCAGAATGACGTAATTTCTTAAGTGTTTAATGATTAATAACTGCTGATAAACACTGAATGTAATAGTCAATTATTATTGGGAATAAGTACGATGACTTTTTTGAGGATAAATAACGATTAAAAACAAAATGGTTACCTACTACAAATGTAGAACAGTTTTTTTTTTTTAAATAGATTCTCAAATCAAATCAGCCTTACTACAAAAACTTAAACATCTGTTGAACACTTGTCTAAAAAAAGTGTGACTGCAAAACGAACCTTATTTCAACGTGATAATCTGACATTTTTTTAGACGAGTGTTCAACAGACGTTTAAAAGATTTTGTGGTAGCACGGTATAAATCTATCAGTAAGCGTTGACAGACGTAGCTGTCAAATTTTCTTAATAAGAAAATTAACCTTTTTCTATTGTGACAAAATTTAAAAATCATTGGCATGTTCGAGATTTCTTGATTAGCTAATACCTAATATTATAAAAAAATGTCACAAAAAATGTAAAATAATGATCCAATAAATATAAATCTGGTGTATTAATTGAACTTATGAAACAGTTTATTTAATTTACAATTTTGAATAACAATTAAAATAAACAATAGTTACAATTTTTTTTTGTTAACACCGTCTTTATCAACGCCTAATGAAAAACACAATTGTGTGATACTGATTTATAATGTGATTTGATAAAGATATATTCTGTTAATAAAACATGATTGTTATTCATAAATATTATAAAAATACCTAAGTATTTTTTAAGATTCCTTAATATTATTTGTATAATTTATAATCAAAATCAAAGCAGATGTTTCATTTACAGGCGCTTTTAAACAACAAAACATTAAAAAGAATAGACTATAAAACCAGTCACGAGACATAATTCATCGTACTTCAATTTAAACATCTGTTGAACACGTGTCTAAAAAAAGTGAAACTGCAAAACAGACAGTTTTTTAACACAAGTGTTCAACAAATTTCAGACAGTCTCTTAAATGATGTAAGAAAGAGATGTCAATACACAGCTCTATCTTTTGATAAAAATCAGTAATTTTTCAAATATAATTATCATCAGATAGTACCTAATTTAGATCGCAAGATAAAATGTGCAAATGTAAAATTTGACAAGATTCTAATCGATTTGATTGATATTTTAATTTCAATTGATTACGTTTTGCCTTTTTCATTGGATAAAGGAACTCAAGAATAAGATGTTCCATACTTACTCATTCCATACTTACTGTTTTCACTGTCTTCGCCCACTGTATTTCGAAATTATGCCCCTTTTGGAGATAAAATCATAACAGATGCCGCTATTTTATATTTAAAAAATGCAATAGTAATTATTTTCTAAAGTAAGCGTTTCTTTTCCATTAGTTACTGTTTTTATTTTATTTTCATTTAATTATTACGTGTTTACCGTAGGAAAGGATAGGATAGGGCAATAAAAAAGTCGTAATTCGTTTATTTATTTGTATGAACAGTGAAGTTATGTAACATATAACCTTTGTGAACATTTAACTGACAAAATAGGTACCACAACTTCAACCTTACATTTTCATATTGTGCAATTTGATATCATAATAATTTTAAAATAAATCTCAATATCGTTTGACACTGTCCACGAGCAGGCTCGCTGTTACCTAGACCGGTGTTAGTATTCTCTTAGGATTCAGCGTTGTGCACAGCGCTGCCCCTACGTCAGAACTATGAAATCTCAACGAGATAATAAGGAGAATATGGCAATGGCATTATATAAACAAAATATTTTACATCTTTTCAGGTTTGCGACTGGCCCGAAAATGTAAACTGCACGTCTTCTGGTGGTGGCGTTAGCACCACGCCTGGTGCACCAGTAAGCAGTGAGGAACTGCCGACCCCTGACGACAACGGTGGCGCAGACTGGGAGCCTCTCCCCAACGGATGCCCTGCTGCTTTCGATATCCATCATCTTTTGCCCCACGAGAGTGACTGCAACAAGTACTATCAGTGCGTACATGGAAATACAGTTGAGATGGATTGCCCTGCTGGACTTCATTTCAACCCTATAAAACAGGTAAAAATCTATTCTTTTTTTCAAAATCATCATCATCAAATGAGTCCTCCCTGTTTTGCAAGGGATTGCTACTAAACCTGACTGACTAAAATCCAACCTGTTTATTCAGTTGCTCTTTGCACTCCGGGTCCAGGGATACTTTTAATATAGTCCCGCTACCCCGGGAAGCAGTTTGGCCTTTTGAAGTTTCCATCAGGATGCTGACAGCTCCATGAGACACGCTGTCCTTGATCGGACGGCGAGCTCGGAAAAAGCTAGGCTTATTTTGACAGAATAGTCCCTAATCTGTAAAAGAGAGCATCAATTTATAACTATTTAAACGAATTCATTGATGAACTTTCACTTATACACGAAGGAGTTAAACAACGGTTATTATCAAATACCAATTTAATGATTCAGAATATTAAAACATTGTAATTTTCTTTACTACAGACATTTATAAATAGGGAAAATAATTGGTCAGAAAATAGAGTAAAACATACTCACTTTTCAATATCCATAAATCATTTGAAAAAAATCTTTATCTAGTTTCGCACATTTCGAGTATATTGATGACATAATAATCTTTGAAAATATTTTGGTATTGTTTCCCAAAACACTTCTTTCGAATAAATAAATAAATCCCTATAAAATAAAAAGGACGATACTGTTTCTTTCAAATTAAAATCAAAACTAACAATTTTACAAATCTTCTGGTAAAGTAATTTATTTTATCATTCAATTAGCCATTTCTGATAAGGAGTCATGTTTTTGAACCGTCATTAATTAAAAGAGATCTCTATCTTATTGATGTCTATCTTACGTTTTTCCCTTTTCGGATAAATGCCGTCATCGAAACCACGTGATTACAACACGCATGTAATTACAAACTTTTTTAAACTCTTATTGGGACATAGAAAAATTTGGTGCACTTTTTAGATTTTTTTATTCATCAATACTATTTTAAAATTCACTAGCTTTCGTTCGTAATTTATAATTTGACATTCTACTTGTAATTCAAACATAATTAACATATTTAAAATAGCCTAAACTTAAACACACATCAGGAATAGTTTTTTTTTTTAATTACTTATTCAGATTCTACTAATTCTAATTCAGATTTGACACTGTCGCTCAACGTAAAATATAGAAGAAAAATACTCTTTTTATACTTAATCCTAGCTAGGAAACAATTTGAATGAAGTAATTATTTGAATTGACCTTGAAATAATTACTTTACTTTTAATTTCAGGTTTGTGACTGGCCGCGCGACGCTGGCTGTGAACACTGGGAAGGTCCAGGCTGCCCCACAGAAAACCCTGACGGTAGTTGTACCAGCACGGCTTCACCAGTTACCCAAGACCCACCAACACCACCTCCAAGTCCAGTGACTGAGGAAACCACTCAACAAACTGACGAACCAACTGTATCAACAACTGAAGGAACATCAACAACCGATGACACTATCTGTGATACACAGGAGGATACCACAACAACAACTCAGAGTACTACAACAACTCCTGAAGATACCACAACAACAACTCAGAGTACTACAACAACTCCTGAGGAAACAACAACAACTCCTGAGGATACGACAACAACTCCTGAGGATACTACAACAACAACTCAGAGTACTACAACAACTCCTGAGGAAACAACAACAACTCCTGAGGATACTACAACAACTACTCAGAGTACAACAACTACTGAGGGTACGACAACTCCTGGCGGTGGCTGCGAGGGTTGCCCCATCATCCCTGAAGACAAATGTAAGGACGAGTGCAATGTTGCCCCATGGGCTCATGAAGACTGCGACAAGTTCTGGATTTGCAATGGAAACCAGCCTCTCCTGGTCACTTGCTCTGAAGGTCTTTACTTCAACCCCACCACATACACTTGTGACTTCAACTGCAACGTCCCCTGCGTCAGGAATTCGATCCAGGCTACTGCTGATTACCATGGCGTAAAGGTGTTCCTCCCATGGAGTGAGGTTAACGAAAACGTGATGAAGGCATTGAAAATTGAACTCTAAATACGGATTTTTCGACTGGAAAACTGATAAAGTTTAAATTATTCTGAAATATTATTATTAATTAATATAAATATATTCTGAACTTATTACTTGTAAGGCGTAGAAGACACTTGTTCGGGTATATTCGTGGCTCAATAATGCCGACCCGAAGCAGTTATTTTGTGATAGGCAATATTTAGGTAATCTCAGTTTGGCATCTCTATTTTTACCTACTAAATTCAGTATTACCAGCTAAAACGAAGCTGAAATACTTATAAATTATAAGGAGACTTTAAATGTAAATGCTTACGAAGTGTTGAAAGGAAAAATTTAAGGCGTCTTAAAAAATCTAAAATATTAGTGTAAATGTTTTTTCAATTTAACCGTTCGGCTTAGCTGGTTGTAGCCGAACCGAATAAGTGTGGAAACAAGCCTTGTGTTCAGAAAAAAATATGAAAAATGTTTTTTTTAATGTGATATTTATAAACGATCCCCTCTTTATTATTGTCCAACCAATGAGAAAAGAGGAGAAAAAACTTTTTTGAAGTTACAAATCGTTTGTAAATTTAAATTATAACTTAAATGTAAAAATATTTATTAAAAAAACCAGGAATGTAAATAAAATAAAAAATATATGTTTTAAAAATATTATTTCATTTATTTAATTTGTAAATAAATATAAAATTTACAATATTGCAATTATCTCTTAGTGCTAAGTCTTAAAATAAGTTTATTCTAGTTTAAAATTAAATAAGGCGCATTAAACATTATTTTTTATTAAATTAACCGTTTCACTCTTAAGTCCCTTTTAAAATTGAGTTTTAAAAAAAAGTTTTTATTTCAAAAAAGTTTTGGACAGAATATATGAATAGATTACACCAGGTACACCTGTGCCAGTCCTTCTTTGGTTCAAAGGTACTGAGTAATTATCAATTAGTTTTATGTCTAGATAAAGCGCCGCCCTTAAATCAAAACCCAGAAAACGAGGCAATAATTTCGAATAAGTTTCATTCACCCCCCTGTCCCTAGCCCGTCAGTGGGACATATGGGAAAAATAGTTCCATCGAACCCGCTCGAGTCGACGTCGCTTTTTAATTGGGTGTATGGCAAATGGTAAAAAAGTACTTGGTCCCATTCTCCCCGCTATCCAAGTCCCGCCAACGGGGAAGATACAGTTTCTAAATAAAATTATGACTTCTGTCCCTTAGCACGAATTTTCAGTATTTGAGACGTAAAGTAAACTGGAATTTTGACAATTTCAAATTGACAATTTTTGAGGAAAAAATTGGTTCTTTCTTCGCACACCAGAGGCGCTGTTCCATTTTTTCATACAAAAACGCTGTAAATACTGGAAAGACGCTGTAAAGTTAAAGAGTGAAAATTCGTGCTAAGGGGTACTGTTCTATAAATATGGATTTACGATTGTGCTTCATCATTTATATTAATCTTGTCGCATATGGATCTAAGAGCCTCGACTGGTCAAGTACTTAACCATCCCATGCCATCCACCGCGTATACGCCGACAGCAACTTTAACGGGGTCGATGAAACTATTTTTCCCATCTGCCCCTCTAACGGGGTAAAGCGGGGCAAATGATACCAACCCACAATTTGTGTCATTTTGTCTCTGTATTCTGCTAATTTTTAAGCCAACATAGGTGACATTTTTAACACGTTGTATGCGCGCTATTGATACCATTAAAAACACGGGTACAAAAATACCCAAAAAATCCAATAGAAAAATACACAATTAATTATTACTTTGGATTGTTGCTCTTACTTCTATGTTTATAGCATTATAATGGTATAAGCGTCGACAGGTCCGCATTGTACCTACGTATCGGACGCATCGCATCAAACGGATTTCTGTGTCGGCAGCGATCGAATTGCCGATACCACCTTCATCGCTTCCACTGATCGGCATTCCGTATGACGTCATCGGTACGCATCACATTTAAGGCACTGCCGATGAGCCGTCCGTACGATGCGGATCAGTGGACGCAGTTTGTATGAGTTTTCATACAAGGCAAATCAAAATCCGTTACGTATGATACGTCCGATACGTGGGATGCCGACCTGTGGACGCTGAAGCTGAAGAGTTTGTTTATTTGGTTTAATGCGCTAATCTCAGGAACTACTGGTTCGGATTGAAAAAATCTTTTTGTGTTGGATAGTCCTTTTATCGAGGAATCTTATAGTCTATAAAACATCACGATACGACCAAAAGGAGTCGAACAGCGATCGAAAAACAGCTTTTTTATCAATAAAAATGGTAGTTTAACATTATTCTTAACAAAATAATCCAAATTTTGTTTTAAAATACTTGGCTGGAATGTTTTTGTTGTGTTTTTCTTTAATTTTGTTGTTACTGGCTGTCTGCGGCGTCATTTGCTTCCATTACCTGAAAATAAAAAGGACATTAGTTACATTAGTTTTACTTATTCGCTGGGTGCATATTTCAGAGTCGATTGCAGCGATCATGGTGGTGAAAAGTAGAAACAAAGTCGGCTCTGTCTCAGAGTACATTCAGAGCCCAGGGCCAAACTGCAAACAAAAATCGTTCACGTTCAGCAGTTGCTAATACGTTTTCAACTTTATGCCTTCATCGCATAAAGTTAAAAGTCTTTTAAAGATGACAGATCGTTTTCGTTCGCTATCGCTCAGCAGTCTTTACATGATTTTCAACTTTATGCGCTGTGCTATAAAGTTGAAAATGAATTAGCGACTGCTGATCGTTAACGATTGTCGCTTGTCGTTTGGTTTTATGGCTGGTTCTGTCATCTGTCGGCTTCTAATCAATCTGTTAGACATGTCTAAATGTACTTTTTATAATCGCGAATTATTTCTGCAAAAACATGGGTTGCAGCAACTGGGGGCACGGCAGTGCCCCCGCCAAGACGAGCCAAGCGAAGCACAAGGGCACTACCTTCCTTTTCTAGAAGTGTTTTGTCGTTTTTTATTCATTTAATATGAGCTGCAAGAATACTAGTAGAAATATTAAATTTAATTTTTACCAATTCCCAAACGCTTCGAACTATTGAGGGAATGGATAGCTGCCATGAAGAGAAAATAATAAATAACATCATTTCCTCATTTAAATCCTGTATTTTCTATTTTTTCCTATTCTGCTCTGTCCCACTCCTGGGCAAAGGCCTCCCTCCACTCCTTCCATCCTTCACGACACTGTGCCTCCTCCTTCCAATTCGGGCAGAATCTGTCTAGTTCGTCCCGACATTTTCTGCTTGGTCTGCCGCGACCTCGCTTCACTATCTCAGGGCACCAGTATTGTGTTATTTGGGCCCACAGTTCGTCTGGCATGCGGCAGACTTGTCCCGCCCAGTCCCACTTCAGTTGGGCAGTATTTTTCTTTACAGAATATATTTTGCCTCCTTCTCAAATTTTGTTTCAGTGCTTATAGATAGATGGTCATGGTATAAAATCTCCATAAATCCGCACACCATTTCATAGCCTCAAATTCCGCAAGCTTGGGGTCCAAAATAACCCCAAAATGAAAAAGTTACATACCCTCTTAATCTTCTTCCCGTACATGGACCAGAATGTGACCTTCACTTGAGTGGGCTTGCCAGTCCTGGCGTCGAAGACACGGCAGCTGTCAAAAGGTGGACAGTAGAGATGCAGGGAGACCGCTCCGTCCACGTGGGAAGGATTCTCGACGCGGTGGAGGCCTAGCGCGTCTGGAAAGTAAAAGAAAACAAAATATTGAGCCTTGTATAAAACTACTACTATATCCCTTTTCAGGTGGTTAAATCTTCAAATGAGTATTGAGCCCTGGTTGAAGTGGATAGAACTGTCAGACTCATTATCTGCCTAGCCTTTACCCAACTACTTCCCGTCGAACCAGATGCAGCTGAATATCAGTATTTTACATGAAGCGACTGTCTATCGGACCTCCACAACCCAATAACTGTGCAATACGATACTCCTTGGTAAGACTGGTTGTCAGACTTTAGAGCTTCTGACTAACAGTAACGACTGTCAAAGATCTACAAATGACAGCCAGGACCAGCGGCTTTACGTGCTTGAACTGTCAGACTTTTACTGATTAAAATTCATTGTGTTCCTTGAATTGCCCTTTACTTCCAGCTTCAGGGTTTTCGTGAACAGTTCCAAAACTACGGCAGCCATTTGGTCATTAGTCATTTCGGTGTATGTGACTTTTTATGTTTGTAAGCGCACCCGCGAGACAGGAGCCATTCCTAGTGCGAGATAAAATATAAAAAAGAAACACAAGCTCTCGACCCCGCCAGGTAAATCTATTTGATCGTTGGTGAACAGCACAATTCGAATTTTACTGTTGAATAATACAACCTATAGTGATGTATAGTCAGTGTCATAATATATACTATAATTATAATAAAGAAAGAAAGAAAATAGTTTATTTGGCAACCCATATGCACAGAGTTACAATTAAAAATTACGAGAATACAAAAAATATAGGTACCGTGTGCCTCACGGCTGTGCCAAATAGGCTCAGTTCAATGTGTAATTTATACCTACTGATACACATTAGAGTAACAATTTGCCGCTATTACTCTAACTCTAACAGGTAGTACCTAATAGATTAATAATTATTATACATAATATCTTATGAATGGTTGATAAGCATACACACGATTGATGAAATAAAGAATCATTAAAATATCAGGCGCTTCATAACATAGAGAGGCTCGATGTGTAATGTAAGTCAACAATATCCAAATTCAGGCCAAGTATTTAGACTATAGATACATAATAAATAATATCAGCAATGTTCGCCATGGCAGATCCAAATTCCTAAGAAAAAAAAATCGGTCGGGATCTTACATAATATTTGGAACAGTAGTGCGAAAAGCAATATCAGGAGTTTTGGTCAAAATTATTACATTAATTTTTCACACTTTCCAATCGGAGGCAGTGCATAATGACCGCCACATTTTAAATCTAGTCTAAAAACTTAGTATGAATTTAGATATTGGATCGATTTCTCATCCAAATCAAATACAAAGGACATATTTGGCACATCTGAGCTGTAGCCTTAAGATAGTAAAAGAGTAATTTAAGATACTAACCATTAATATAACAAACATCATTGACTTCCATTCTCGACCTCCCTCTGACTTTCATATCCCTTACATCATATCCCTCCTCTTCATATTCTCCCTCCCGCCTTTTCTCACAGCCGCCATTTTCCTTCTCCTGACAGCTGTCACTTTGACGTCTCTTCTGACAGCTGTCACACTGACAACTGCTGTCACTTTGACATCTGTCATTGTCGTCGATTTTCAGTTCGGATACGCTGTCTGGTAAGTCTTGGCTCTCGGAGCAGCATTTTCTTCTAGATTTGTTTTTGTTCAAGACCTTCATCACTTCCGGTTGTACGTTTTCAGGCCATTCGTATCTGTGAATTGGTAATTATTTTTAATTAGTTTTAGTTATTTGGGTTATCGGATTTAATTTATGTGTTGATTGAACACGTTAGGAATTCTGTTGTAAAACAATGGATTATAATCACAACTAGGGTTTTTTTTTGTATTGTTTTCTTATAAGCTATGGGCAAAGAATCTGTATTTTTTGGAAAAAGGAGAGGAATAGATATTTTTTTACATATTTATTTTCGAATTACATAATGAGAAATTAAAATATTTTGAAATTACGGAAAATACACCTCAACTTTTGGCCAGGACTGATTGATCCTTTGCGGGGGCATGCGGACAGCAAGTAAAGGGCAACTCGCTGTCCGACCATGGGCCATGCCCGGGTCGACGGCGCGTCGTGTTCCACGTGTGCCTCAAAGAGCGTCAGCAAATGACGGGGCTTCCTCTCAGAGGGCCAAAGCCTGCCGGGGTCGCGGGACTTAGGTTATTTCTTTACCGTGACCCCGGAACATAAAGGTCTATTGAACACCGTGCATTTTGGACAGTACAAGTCTGACAGTCCCTCCCGCCCTGCCCGGGGTGGGAGGACTCATTTGAAGATTCGACCACGCAAAAAAAAAGGACTAAGTGATCCTTTAAGGATTTAATTTTTGACTCGGATGTATGGAATCCTAAAAACAAGTAATGACGATCCCTTAGTGACATATTGCAAGGACAGAGGCATATCGAATACGACCGATAGAATAATTATATAACCTTTAATAACTAATCAGATTTCCTGAGAAACCTAACTAATATTAAAAATGCGAAAGAAAGTTTTTGTTTGATGGTCACCCATCCACAGACCAACCTCGGCAAGCGCGGCTTAACCCAGAAGATTGGCCTGTGCCTACAAAGTACTCCTTGATAAATGTACTATCCAACACATAAAGAATTTTTCAATTTGTACCAGTAGTTTCTGAGATTAGCGTGTTCAAACAAACAACTCTTCAGTTTTATAATATTAGTATAGTTATCCAGTTCGAACTGCTTTCGAACTTTATCGGCGTGAAGTTAAAAGCGTCCATTGTATCAACAATAGGGTTCGATAACACTTGCTTGGAACTGACCTTACAGACAAACAAATATTTTACTATCAACATAATAAGAAGGTACTAGAACTTCTCGAATGTTGCCATAAAGATTTTCTCGTTGCTCATGAAAATATCATGTCTGTGATGAAACAGGGGGAAAATGGCTGTCTTATTAAAGACGGATGATACTCTTGTGACTAAGGGAGTGAATATGGATGGAGAGGAAGAGGAAGACCAAAGACATTAAACTATAATACGAGCAATAGACGGGACATTACGAAGAAAGTTGTGATCCAAAACTTTTTACCAATAGATAAAAGTCCCTCAGTCTAATAATCGCACACTTTATGATGCTCACCGTACAAATTACAGGTACAAAGTATATCTTATGCATAGGGTGGCACAATGGGCGGTCTGAATGCTGAAAGCGATCTTTTCACGACAATCTTTGAATGGATTTGAAGAGAAGGGAGAAACAACACCGTAGTCTGTGGTGTAAGAGATCGTGTTGCACCGACAACAAGTGAAATCGGATAAGGGCAGGGAGATAACGACAATGATGATCACGTCTGTAATATTCGAGAGTGGCAAATGAGTAAACCGTGATCATCTGTAAAGGTTACCGTGACCATTAAACGCAAAAGGTATCTGAAGAGGCAGGGTAGGTTTTTAGTCAGTAATAAAAAATCTAATAGAAAATATCATGTCTGAACTCGCCAACGGAGGCAAAGGAGTACCTAACAGTTTAGTTTTTTTAAGTTTCTTCACTCTAGGCAATCGAAATATAAATAACAAAAATAATCGAGATTCAAACTCATTTTTTCTAAAATTGAATCAATACTTGTTATCTAATATTATCTATCTTCTCGTTCCTGAAACTCTTTTCAATTTATCTACTTTCAAATCTCATGTCTGACTTGATTGGTAGTTGTTTTGACAGCTTAGTCAAAACAGATACTTAAGATTTGACAGTTGGTGATAACAGATTTTATCAGGATGGAAATCTTCAACTTAAGATGAAAGTGGTTCGATCTACTGGAAATTTCTAATCTCCCTACTACATAAGGATATCTTTCATCATCATCATCAGCCTATTAATATTCCCCCCACTGCTGGGACACAGGCCTCCTCTCTATGAGAGGGAGTGAGCCTTAATCCACCACGTGAGCCCAGTGCGAATTGGTGAATGTCACACATGTCTTCGAATTTTTGGTTCTACGACATGTCGGTTTCCTCACAATGTTTTCCTCCACCGTTTTGAGAGCAGTGGTGATGAAATAAATTATACAAAGTAATGTGCCTGCCTGGATTCGAACCCATGACCTACAAGTCGTAAGTCGGGGCCGATACCACTGGGCCACCACTGCTCTCAAATCTCAGGATATCTTAAATATCTAAAAACATCTTATGCTGAGTTTTAGAAGCAGAAACGCAGATCTCTATTTCAAAATATTAGAAAGTCATCTACATACACATCATCATCACCATCCTGCCCTTATCCCATTCTACTTGTGGGTCGGCGCAACAGGTTTTTTTCTTTCATTCTCCCCTATCAGACGTCACAGTATCATTTACTCCTTTTTCATTCTTAACATTCCTTAGACAATCTTCTTCATCTTTTCTTTGGCCTTCCTCTTCCTCTCCATCCATCAACATTCATACTCATCACTCTCTTAGTCACATGAGTGTCGTCCTCATCACCTATCAGACAGACGATTCCCTTTCGTTTAAAAAAAGTCATCTACTAACACAAAATACGTTAATAAATGCATCATCTCTTTGAAATGATTGCGCTACTGTGATTTATGCTTTGACATTTCTTATTGAAAACCTAAAATCTTCTGAAATAACCTAAGTATAGACTTTTAAACGTCTGACTACAAATCTAACAAAAGTTGTAAGATTTGCTGATATCCCCAGTTTCACTCTACTTAACTGTCTATCGGGGTATGGAATGAAGCCGATGATATTCTTGGCTATTCATTACCCCAACATAGTTGAGAAAATTGCTACGGAGATCAAATATATGAAAATAGAGTATAATGACCTCATTTTAAGAAAAGATTAAACAAAAACAAAATCGCATTATATCCGGATAACACCAATGATATCGTACGTATTAGCATCGATAACAAATGTGACAAATTCAGAGGTCAGGGGATGGTCCCATTTACCAATACGTAAAGAATCAATGACGTAATAACTGATAACAATAAAATAATAACAGCTGATAATGTAAATAATAATATTGTTAGAATTATAAATCAGGATTAATTTGCGTCACCAAGAGGTTGTCATAGCAGAAAAGCTAGGGGGAGTACAGCTACTGTCGTTGTTTTTCGAGATAGGCACCAATGTTTTGACCTGACATATTTCAGCTAATTATCATGATACAATATGGATTACCGACTTGGTTTGTGCTACTGAAGAAGCGAAAAATTTTGCACAAACATTCCGTAAATGAAAAAATGTGTGCATTGAAAATGAGGCTTAGGAAATAAAATCAATGGGAGGGGTTAAAAATGGGATAACATATTGTATGAAAATTGCTTTAAATTTCATCTAATTTACTTGAAACTTTGAAAGGCAAACGAAGTCATGGACAGAGTATTAGTATACCTTTGTAATAATAAGGTCTTTGACCAGACCAATGCAGTACTCTAATCAATTACTGTTGCTAACCTGTAAACTTATCTATTTCGTCAACAGTACATAAATATTATTTTGAACTTGTTATCAGTCTGGAATTCTGACGAAGTTGCATCAGCTATTGCATTCTGTTTTCTTTCAATCAATATTATTGTTTAACTGACATTATAGGACTATCGAAAGACGATGATACTGAAATACTTCCGACACACCCATAAACATTGAGCAGTAGTGGCTCAGTGATGATAAGCCATCATCACAACTTCCATAACATGGGTTCCAGCCATAGAAATATATATTTTTTCTTTTTCGGATTTATGAGGATGCGAAGAAAAATGCATTCACTATATTATTCGCAACAGGTCTGTGAGTCCTAGCACATGAGGCTGCTTATCAGCAAAATAACGGATTACCATCATGCTTAAAGCAGAATAAAAAAGCTTCACAATGGCTGTATAGGGCCATATACAGCTCTTATAACTTTTAATTGGGCACAAATTATTCAGCCTTAAGTTTACGTAGCTGCTTGCGTAGCTGTGTACCAGCAATTTAACGGTGTTATGAAGGGTAAGACAGTACTATGTGCTAATTATAATACCGACTGACTTAGAGATCACAAGTTACTCTCCATTCAGTAAATATGTCACAGGTTAAAAGCCGACAGGTTTCAGGCTTTTAGAATGGATCTCGATCTGTTTGGCCAGTTATATTATGACAAACTGGATGCCTGAAGACGGTCACCGAGGCAGAGCCCAAGACTGCATGACACTATAGACTCATTCATAACTAATCGACTGGAGGAAGTGAAATAGAAAGAGATGAAAGTGGTGCTGCAAAAGCAGTGGAACACTACTGGAGACTTATGAACAAAAGAATGTGATAAGATAGAAGATCATCATCTGCCTAGCCTTTTTCTCATCTATATTGTGGTCGGCTTCCAGTCAAACCAGATTCAGCTGGATATCAGTATTTTACATGGAGCGACTGACTACCGGACCTCCACAACCCAGTAACTGGGTAACACGATACCCCCATGGTAAGACTGGTTGTCAGACTTTAGAGCTTCTGACTAAACGTAACGACTGTCAAAGATCTAGAAATGACAACCGGGACCAACGGGTTTACGTGCTTTCCGAAGCACGGAAGAAACTCGCTTTAACAGCTGGTCACCCATCCACAGACCAAACTCGGCAAGCGCGGCTTAACCCGGAAGATCGGCCTATGCGTCTGTATTTATTTAGCCACGAGCTCCTCGCTCCTCATACCGGGACACACAGTACCTATCTTAAATTTTATTAATCCAGGTTATAAGTTTCACACGCGCTCCGTGAATATTATTTTTGTTGTACTTTATTCTCTCGAGCATACATTTTACAATTGTTTATTTTTGGGAAGTGACACTTCTGTACGTAGTACTATTAAATTTAAATATTCTGTGTCCTCACGAACTTTCCATTCATTATTCCATTTATACTATTAAAACAGAGACAGATAGACATAGAGACATACAGACAGACAGAGATAGATATACAGAGTGTCCTCTTAGAAACAATTTTATTGCCCTCAACTGGCACTGATAATATTGAACAAAATATTATTGAAATAGCAATCTAAAATATTGATAGTTTCGTCATTATGTTTGTGTTGTTACTGGACGAGCTCCCGACGAGTATTTTCCAGAAACCTATGTAAAGTCTTATCTAGAATTCTGATTGACGTTTGTCGTTGATAGTATTGTAGCTAAAGCTCTTACTATCATAATACACTTTGTAACCACTTCTTCAAAAGCCCATAACTCACATAGGTATTCTGTTCAAATTGTTCTTTTTTAATTCATATATTTATTTTGTACTAATCCTTACCACTGTTTTGTTAGTTTTCATTATTTTTTCAGTTTAATTCTTTTCAGTCAAATTAGTTATTTGTGAAAACTAGTAATTGGCCATATTGTTGTTATTGTCTATATATATTGTTGTTGTTGTGTGTCTGTCTAGCTGTAAGTTTTCCAAAAATATTAAAATAAAATAAAAATAAATAAATAAAATAATTTATGTCGTGTTTGAATTGTCTTAACAATTGTTTAAAGTTTTTGATTTTCTATCCGATGACTGTCCTGTTGGTCTAGTGGTTAATGACCCTGACTGCTATGCCAGGTCGTGGGTTCGATTCCCACCCAGGACAAATGTTAGTGTGATGAGCATAACCATTTGTTCTGTGTCTGGGTGTAATTAATCTATAATGTGTATGATTGTATTTAGAAATATATAAGTATGTTTATCAGTTGTCTAGTACCCATAACACAAGCTCTGCTTAGCTTGAGACTAGAAAGATGACGTTGTGTGATAGTTGTGGGATATTATATTATATATAGCGGATATATAGTAATCATCTCAAGGCACCTAGGTGAGATTGCCTAAGACGGAATTCGATTTCGATTTCAAGTAGGAGAACAGTGTATTACTATGAGACCGGTACGCAAGGTATAACGGGGACATACACTCTTTATACAAACTTAACATAACACTAACGTAGCGCAAGCGCCATCAGGACGTCATTAACTGCAAGCGGCCATTAACAAAATAAAGCCCTGTTGGCGCTTTTTTTTTCGCCGTTCCCCTACAAGTGAAAATCATCCATAACATTACGACATAAATGACATAAAACTTGCGGTTATCTACGAGTAGATGAAAAACAAAACACGCTCGCCACGACGACGTAAATCAGTCGAATTGCATCATTATATCGTAGTAGCAAGGACGATTTTCATTTTTAATTAAGTACTACAGTACAGGAATAGACTCATGAACAAGTTCGTTTACGTTTCCAAATACGTCATAATTATTATTATAACAGACTCAGATCAAAGAAAAAGGCAGATAGAACGCTCAGAACACGCGAGTGTCTCCACCAAAGTTAATACGAAATCAAATAGAATTACATTCCATAATGTTTTCTTTGTTTTTGAGAACATCTTTTACGATGGTTAAAGACACGAGACGGCCATATTTTGGCAAAAAACAACAACGACGCGCAGCTTGGTACGACGCGTAGCTTGGTACTGTCGCGACTTTGTGTTTTGATTTTGTATTAACTTTGGTGGACCCACTCGCGTGTTCTGAGCGCTCTATCCGCCTATTTCTTTGATCTGAGATTACAGATAAAAAATAAGTTAAAAATAACTAAAACCCGACTACGACAGAAACGTGCACTGAAAAGTACAAAACAAGAACAATATTAATTTGACCGACATTGTGCTGGCCGTGGTCGTGTGCCACCTGCGGTTGTTTCACACAATCTTCATTAGGTAAGTGGCACACGACCACGGCTAGAGGGCGCCATATTGGATTTAGTCACACGTCACATACCCTATAACCAGCGGACAACTGAGACGCTCCTTTTATTTATCAAGTAATGATAAGGAGCTTAGAAGTTATAAGGGAACAAACAAACATACATACATACCGGTCAAAATCATAACCCTCCTTTTGGCTTTGCCATAGTCGGATAAAAAGAAGATACTCTAGTCTTACCTAACTTCATCGAGACTTCCGCTCAAGAGCTTCATAAAACAGTGGCTGTCAGCGTGGTCGTGAATGGCCGAGGCATGGCCAGGCCCCCAGCATAAGATCATGATGTTAAAGGCCCCGTTACCAGCGTCCACCAGGTTTCTAGTGTACCTGAAAGAGAAAGACAAGGCATTAGAACATCTGATGTTGTAGGAATTTTGGGTTGATTCAGTATAGTATAGACAGGTTTTTGTTTAGTCAGATTTTCGTTTCGACAGTAATATCATCACTACGTACCCTCATTTTGATTTAAAATCTTTAAGTCCATCCTAAGGACCCTAAGGTTGTCTGGAAGATATCGCTATTAGCGATTATACCGCCGTTGTACCCTTAAAATTTAGCCACGAGCTCCAAGTAAGTACAATCACGAGGACTGATAATATTTAGTTAATTTCATTAGAAGGCCTATAGATTTCCAGGCAAATGCATTACACTTTGTTAAATTTATTTCATCACCACTGCTCACAAAACTATGTAAGAAAGTAATAATATCGTGAGAAAACGACATGTCCTAGCGCTCATTCAGAGACATGTGACATCTACCAACCAGCACTGGGTGGATTACAGCCCACTCTTTCTCATAAAGAGGGTGCCTGTATCCCAGCAGTGGGATACTATAAAGAAAGATCACCCATCGACCGACTGACCGCAACAAAAACAGCTTTACCTCACAGATGAATCAACAACCACTGTTTATTACAAACCGTGACCCGAAAGGTTATAAAAATGATATCAAATTCACAATCAGTAACAGAGGACTACCTCTGTTACTGATTGTGAATTTGAGCCTAGCAACTATGCTAGGCTCGTTATCAGTTTTGATAAGTTAAGTTTTATAAACGTTAACAGGTATATAAATATGACAAGATGAAGGTAAATAATAGGTAGAAAATATCAAATAATACAAACATTACGTTGAATAAGTAAATACGTGTTTGATGAAAGTGTAAAACAATAAGCCCTCTCCACAGGTCGGCATCGCACGTATCGGACGTAGCGTACGTAAAAATGACTACTATATTAATGGGTCCTAAGTTGTGACGGATTTTAGTTTGCCTTGTATGAAAACTCATACAACTGCGTCCACTGATCCACATCGTACGGACGGCTCATCGGCAATGCCTTAAGGCTCAACTCACACCAAAAGAGCGGTGAAGGGCGACGAAGCGGAGCGCAGTTTCAGTGTCATTATCGAAAGCGCGGAGTCGCACGGCTCCGTTTATGGAATTAGCCGGAATTCCCGCGGCGCCGCCGCCGCAGGCTTCCGCGCGACTAGTTCGAGTTTCAGCGATAATAAGTATTATAGTAATGTAAATAAAGTTTAAATTCATATGACACTGAAACTGCGCTCCCCTTCGCCGCTCTTTTGGTGTGAGTTGACCCTAATGCGATGTGTACCGATGACGTCATACGTAATGCCAATCAGTGGAAGCGATGAAGGTGGCAGACCTGCGGACGGACACCTTAATTGTTAGGTGCAGCGCAGACGACAGACTATCCGTGACGCACTTTTTAGTCTGTGAAAATAGAAAAAGTCTGTCGCGGATTTTTCACAGACTCAACGCATACGACGCACATCTTCGATCATTCTGTCTGCAGAGCTGTAGGGACGTAGATGTTATGGAAATCGTGCAGAGGTCGCGAAGTATTATTTTGTACATGAAGTACAGAAATAGAAGTCTGTGAATAATCTGCCATGCAGACTTTTTGAGCGCCACAGACTTGATCGCACAAAAAGTGTGCCGTCTGCGCTGCACCTTAATGTAAGTCCTTTCGTACACAACGCGACTTAAATCTCCGATACCTTACGACTTTGGTATCCAGGCAAATAGAAGTTCGTACATAGGCACGTATCAATATAATTATATCAAAGTCGTAAGGTATCAGACTTGCGTCGCGATGTGTATAAAGGGTCTAAAACTTGACACATTAAGTAATATCGTTGGATTTTCAACTCTATAACCAATGCTATTTGCATTTAAATTCTAACAATGCAATAATGTATGCCTTTGAATTAGTAACCTGCAAAAGTCTTAAGAGGTACTTCAAACACGTTCGGGTCGGCATAAGTCCAAACAGGTTGGCAAAAAGCCACTCGGCACAGCTCAAATTAAACCCAATCTGAATAAAACTTGATTCAGCGATAAGCAGCGGTCGGTGCAATTTGAATGAAGTACGAATATTATTATACAACATAGTATATTATTATCCGGAAGTAATTGAATGACAGACTCGAATTCATTGACAATCCAACAGTTACTGTTTTTTGTTTTTAAATAATACTTCATACATAAATGATTTCATAATATTTAGGAATGGGGCTGAAATCACTCAATGGGGAAGGCAAGTCAAAGTTAATTGTAGATGGCGCCACCATAGCTTAGTCCTAATCCGATCAATCACGTATTATATTTTGAAGTACCTTTAAGATGTGAACTGATTTAAACCAATGACAATGCTTGGTACAAGCTATACTAGCGCCATTAGATCCCCAGTTGCCATCCCCATTGACGGATCTTTGTTGTAACAGAAATACCGACCGAAAATGCCGACCCGAAAAAGTGTGTAATTCCCTTAACACTTCTTTCCGATAACCTGCCGTAGTTTTGTGAAAAATAAGGTGACTCAATGTTATGTTATTTATAAGAATCGTGTGATAAGGCTTATCTTAACAGATATTTAATTTTCCACTGTATGCGAGGTCGTGGGGGGCGGCATTTTTATGATCGGTAAGATAGTAATTTCCGCTGAAGAAATAAAGACGATAGACTTTTAGACGACTTCCGGCCACCGTAGGCGAACGGCGAGTAATGGGCGACTCGCGGTCTGATCAGGACTGTGCCCGGGTCGACCGCGTCGTGTTTCATGCTCACCTCAAAGACCTTTCAGCAGTCTGCCTGAGCCTCTTAGAGGGCCAAAGCCTGACGGGGTCGCGGGACTGTCTTATCAGGTAATCGTGGCCCCGAAACATGGGCGTAGCCAGCTATGTGCACAGGGTGGGGAAAAATTCTAGATTTTTTTGGGTCGTCTGACGATTGTCGAGTGTGAGGTGTCTTACGAAAATTAATTAGTAGGTATTGTATTAGGTAGGTAAATACATGATTTAATTTTGGTTAAAAGACACCTAACAAGTCGGAGTCAGGGTGGGGCAAGTACCCCACCCTGCCCCACCGTGGTTACGCCCATGCCCTTTAAAAGGGCTACTGGAGGACACCGTGGATTTTAGTCAGTACAAGTCTGACAGTCCCTCTTGTCCAGACCTGGGTGGTATGACTCATTCGATGATTTAACCGCGTCAAATAACAAAAAAAAGTCAAACAGTGGATGGCAATTGGCTGATATACAACGTGTAACGTTAATAGCGCAAAACCTCTCGTGGGGTAACTCAGCCCATGTTACTGAACAATGTTTGTACCGAAATTCGCAAAAAAAAATGTTGCTTTTTCATACAAAATGGGAAATTGATCGGGCCCATCAGTATGAAAAATCATTTTTTTTTTGCGAATTTTATTTATACATTGGCTGAGTTACCTCACTAGACGTTTTGCGCTATTAACGTTACACGTTGTATACATCTAACAGTAAGGCTGCTTTTCCACCAGAGATGCGCTATGCTACGTTGCTAAGGATGCGTTTGATATCCACCAATCATATTCATTATGTGTGTGTGTGTTATTTAAACAAATGAATATGATTTGTGGATATCAAACGCATCCTTAGCAACGTAGCATAGCGCATCTCTGGTGGAAAAGCAGCCTAATTCTAGTCTTATCAACAGGGTGGTACCTAATCAGTAGTCCACACAAATATTTAGCTACTTAAATTAAACTTTACAAACTTCTTATATAGCTTTAAGAATCCAAACAATACCGGTTGCTATCTCAGTATTTGTATTATAATTATTTATCTGCATTATTATTTATTCTAGATTTTTAAATCAAATATATCGCAATAAATTATTTCAGTAATTATGTATTTTTCAAGCTGACATAGTAACAGATTTTTTTCTCGACGTTGTGTTTTGTTCTACGCGCTCCTCATAGAGTGTCAGCTAATGACGAAGCCATCCTTTAGGGGGACTAACGAATGACCCCGGAACGTAAAGGGCTATTGAAGGACACCCTAGATAATAGTCAATACAAGTCTGACAGACTTTCCCGGCCTGCTCTGGGTGTGAGGAATCATTTGATGTTTTTACCATAATCTATACATAAATAAATAAAATTGGAGTGTCTGTTTGTACCATTGAAATAACCGTTTTTTAGTTAGGTACTACATGCGTATGAATATATAACATTTTATATATGTCTGTCTGTCTGTTTGTAATGGTTAACCTCTGAAATGGCTGGGCCGATTTTGACGGGATTTTTTTGCGGGTAATAAGAAGTAACTTAGGCTTCTTTTATTTTAGAAAAAATCCTTTGTTCAAAAATAATACATTGTTGAGTTCCGACATCCACGTGAACGAAGTCGCGGGCACAGCTAGTTTCAAATAAAAATAAAAACACAGACAAAGCTACATGCAAAACCTAGTTGTAATAATAAAGTTAGGTACTCACCTAAACCGATCGAATTTAGCGAATTTGCTCCAGTCTTTGGGGTCAGACTTATACCCAGCCATCAGTTTTTGAACATCCTGTACATTGACGTGGTCGCGAGAGAACACCCTGTGTAACTCTCCTATCATAGTCTCCAAGCCGGTTATCTCACTGTGGACAACATTTCATCAATTAAAATAGAGCTGGCTTTACCCAGCATCCTCACCAGCTATAACTAAGAATATAATCTCACGGGAACAATAGGGTTAAAAAATATTCTATGTATGTATCCATTATAAGAGGACAGAAAATTACCGATGGAGAGGAAAATTCTGGCAGCGTAGTATGTCAAGCTCAAATAATGTCTCGCATATGGTGGCGCGTGTGTCGGATCATTTAGTTCCCTACAAATGGTCAACTCTTAGTTGCCACATAACGTACCATCTCAAAAATATTCAATTAAATTAGAACCCTCAGCGGTAGCGACGGAACTAAAAGAGCACGAGGTGAAAAATCTTTGCATTCGAATGCAACACGTAACTTTTCATCCCACCTCAGCGAGGAAATGACTAAATAAAATAAATCCTATTTATGAAAGAATTTAATGTGGTACGACAACCTTCCAGCAAGCGATCAGTTGTTGGGGTCACCGGCCAACATTATTGCTACAAATCTTTAGTGTCTTTAGTGCATACGATGTTCTAAATACAATTTACTTTATCTTCTAGAAGATAAAAACGGCTTTTGCACTCTTAGATCGAAGAGCAAAAATACTCTTTCCGAGATGGGGCATGAAATATACTTTTATGTAAGTAAGTAGTTTGAAACATTACCAATAGATGGCGCAACGTGTAAACAGCGTTAGAAAAACAAGGGAACGAGAAATTCAGCGTTGTGAGTAGTGGTTGCGATGGCCTAGTGGTTAAGGCGTTTGGAGTACCTATCCAGAAGACGCAGGATCGAATCCTGCTCGCAACAAAAAATTTTTCGTTTCTTTAAAAATATCTTTACGAACACGCGACGCAGGCGTTATTGCGTTTAAAAATATAACTATACTTATAATATGATAATGGTATTTTACTCACACATCAATTTTCAAGGGTCTCTCGATAGGAAGTACTTCCATATCAACACACTGGGATACTTTGATCTTGCAGTTTGCATTCTCAACGTCCATTATGGTTTCTGCAACAAAACATTATAAATTTTAGACAAGGTATTTCATCATCATCAGCTTTTTTTTTAATTTTCGGCGTGTTTGGCAAGCCAAGAAGTTAGAACATCGTGAATTCATATTCATATGGAACCTAGGCTTCTATGTATCTGCGGGCATGCGGGCAGCGAGTAAAGGGCAAGTCGCTGCCCGACCATGGACCATGCGCGGGTCGACGGCGCGTTGTGTCCCACGCGCGCCTCAAAAAGCGTCAGCAATTCAGCATACTGACGAGAGAGGGGGCCCCAAAGCCTGCCGGGGTCGCGGGATTATTTCCTTACCGTGACCCCGGAACATAAAGGGCTACCGAAGTACACCGTGGATTTTAGTCTGACAGTCCCTCCCGCCCTGCCTGGGGTGGGAAACTCATTTGATGATTTTACAACGCTAAAAAAAAAGAAGGCTTCTATCTGAATTTTGGTTTTATGTTCAAATTTATTTATTGTTTGTTACAGTTTAAAAGGCAATTCTTCCATTTTTTTTATAAGTAATTGTATCACTGTAACATAATTATTATCCATATAATAATTATTATCAAATTCGAAGACAAGTGATATCCACTAATCAATCAACTCAGAACATTTTCCTCCTAAATGTATACAGGGTGCCTTTTTTACCACCGTCCAAAATGTTTCTACACATTAGGTATCAATCACTAACCCCATTTTTGAAAAAAAATCGATACGTCAAATTGTCATAATTAAATCATTTTCTCATCCGCTCTGTGTGGTCACTAAGCTAAACGTTAATAATTTACACTTGAAACTTGCTTGAAACGGACAGAGCGCACCCCGCTGACCCCCCGCCCCGCCCCGCTACACCTGAGCGACACATCACAGCGCGGTGTCCATATTCAACAACTTTTTATAGATAACATTGAGACGTGATATCTCGATATTTTTGTATTGAGTGATACAAAAAGAAAAAACACGTATTCAATGATTTTCGCCAAAGATTAATATAAATTTGGATGGTGACTAAAAAATCACCCTGTTTAACTGATTGTTATGTAAATTGTAATCTACCAAAGATTAAGAGCTATAGATAGTAGGTGACCAAAGTTTAAACGTGAGTGATTTACGTCTGATTTCAATATCAATACCTTTTAAGGGTGGATAAACATCAAATGCGTCAGTCTGGGAGGATTCATTTAATGATATAACCAGATAATGGTCATTTACCTATAATAATATCTATTTTTTTATATCCCTCTTCACATAGCGGATTTACAAGGGCCGATTTTTACCTTGTGTCCTCAGTTCAAAGAAATAGGCAGATAGAACGCTCCGAACACGCGAGTGTGTCCACCAATGCAAAATATACAAAATCTAAGAACAACTTTTAGGTACAATGTTTATAGACACAAAACGGCATATTTTGTCAAACAACAACAACGACGCGTAGCTTGGTACGACGCGTAGCTTGGCTTGGTACTGTTGCGAGTTGATATTCGTTTTTGCTTTGGTGGACACACTCGCATGTTCTGAGCGCTTTATCTGCCTATTTCTTTGATCTGAGCTTGAGTCAAGTCAGCAGTCGCAATTCTTGTAAAGCCTCATTTAGACGATGCAAGAACTCGAACGCGAGTTGCGTTACATTGCGGAATTTATAGGTAGAACAAATTCAGTTAATGAAACAAATGCCGCAATGTAGTGAAACTCGCTCTACGAGTTCTTGATCTGAGCTAGCGTTAAGTCAGCAGTCGCAACTCTTGTAAAACTCGAATCGCCACCACTACACCAGTCCAGAAAAATCACACGTGACTTGTTAATTAAAAAAAAATATAATAGGAAGATCAATAATTCAGGAGTTACTTGAAAACTGAACATTTACTCGGTCGAATTTAAGGCACCCATCGCGATCAGCTTGTTCCCACGTTGGGCGCCATTACACTCTTACTGTATGGAAAGAGTGTAATAATGCGCCCAACTTTGGGGTTTGCATTTTTATGCACTTTTTTATCGTGGTAAAATCATCAAATGAGTCCTCCCATTCAGGGCAGGGCGGGAGTGACTGTCACACTCGTACTGACAAAATCCATGGTGTCCTTTAACAGCCCTTCACGTTCCGGGGTCACGGTAATTCGTGAGTCCCGCGACCCTGGCAGACTTTGGCCCTCTAAATGGGGGGTCCCCGTCATTATACTGGCACTCTTTGAGGCTCCCGTGGAACACAACGTGCCGTCGACCCTGGCATGATCCATGGTCGGACTGCGAGTCGACCATTACCCGTCCGCAAGGGCCCGCGCGCAATTTTAATCGCTTCCACCGATTTACGATCGATTTTTGTCTAGCGGTGAAAATCGATACGTGAATCAAAGAGATTTAAAAGAACGTATAGAGCGGGCATTGGGAAAATTGTCATACAAAATTGTTGATGCCGTGCGTCAGTAGCACCGACTACTAGACTGAGCAACTTATTACCTATTGGTAAAAAGTTTTGGATCACAACTTTCTTCGTGATGTCCCGTCTATTGCTCGTATATAGTTTAATGTCTTTGTAATAAATCTTGAAGTCCCAGTGGCTGAATGCCACTGCTCAGTAACCCGATTTTTTAATGTTTTTTTTGTTATAGATTTTCTAGGACTTACGGATTTCCTCAAGACGTTTTCCTTCATAATTTTCCAAGCAAATTCTAACTATAGAAATTTGAACTATGTCCTATGTAAAGGCATGTCGATCTTACGTCTCCGGTTTGCGCAAGCACATAAGGTCATTATGGTGACTATCTATTTATGTAAATACTTCCTGAATCGAACATGATACTAAACGGAAATCATGGTTTTACCTAAAATGGCGTTTGTTTTTTTCACCTTGTTTGTACTCTTAGGTTCTTACGTCTTTATAGTAATAATAATATTCCACAACTATCACACAACGCCATCTAGTCCCAAGCTAAGCAGAGCTTGTGTTTTGGATACTAGACAACAGCTGATAAACATACTTATACAACATGTAACATAAATGAACGCACATCCTGAAATTAGTTTGTTCAGAATCCAAGTTGTTCAGGGACCAACAATTTTACGTGCTTTTTTGAGGCACGGAGGAAACTCGCTATGACAGATGGTCACCCATCCACAGTCCAACCTCGGCACGCGGCGCAACCAGGAAGATCGGCCTGTACGGCTGTTATTATTTAGCTATGAGCTCTTAACGAGGAGAAGAAATGTGTTAATAAATAAATTTGTTTGTTAATAAAAAACACATCTCTCGTCTCTACTCCGCTCCGCTTCAACCATGTTTTGGGGAATATCATCATCATCATCATCATCAGCCGGAAGACGTCCACTGCTGAACATAGGCCTCCCCCTTAGACCGCCACGCCGAACGACAATTCGCCACTTGCATTCATCGGCTGCCCGCGACCCTCACGATGTCGTCGGTCCACCTAGTGGGAGGCCTACGCTGCGTTTTCCGGTCCGTGGTCGCCACTCGAGAACTTTTCTTCCCCATCGGTTGACAGTTTTACGAGCGATGTGGCCTGCCCATTGCCACTTCAACTTGCAAATTTTATGAGCTATGTCGGTGACTCTGGTTTTTCGCCGAATATCCAAGTTCCGGATTTTATCCCGCAAAGAAACTCCGAGCATAGTTCTATCCATTGCTCGTTGAGTGACTCTAAGTCCCTCTAAAAGGCCAACAGTCAAAGACCTTTTGGGGAATATAGCGTGATGTAATTAATATAAAACTTGACAAAGGAATTACGTCAAACGAATCGTCTAAACAACAACATACGATACATCACTATCACCATTATGACAATCGTCTACCGAGCGCTCGTCCATACTAAAAGAGAAAACGTTTTCCTACCCCTAAATGTTATCCTATCTCAATGATTTTTTTGAATGCTTCTGACACAGTAAAAACTAGGTTTATAGGTTTTCTTTTTTTTTTCGAAACGTATAATAGTTTTAAAGTTACGTTGCCGTGGTACCACAAAAACTTTTAAACGTCTGTTCCCACCCAGGACAAATGTTTGTGTGATGAGCACGATCATTTGTTCTGTGTCTGGGTGTAATTTATCTATAATAATATGTATGTATTTAGAAATATATAAGTATGTTTATCAGTTGTCTAGTACCCATAATACAAGCTCTGCTTAGCTTGGGACTAGATGGCGTTTTTTTAGACAAGTGTTCATTAGATGGTTTAAGTTTTTGTAGTAAGGCTGATACGGACGAATTTCGTCCCGCGTTACCGCTGATTGCGCGTCAATGTGACCTGGGCTTAAATGTCATGTTTCTCGATTTTATCCGATAAATCGCGAAAACAAAGGAACTTTGTTTCTCAGTCCGATAGCTTCGATATGCGATGGCGGCATGCTAAAACGTAAACAAAATGATTATTATTGACCAAAAGTGTTTCTTTCTTGCCTTAAAGGCGGTTTCCATTAGGCAAGTATTTTCGTCGTCATCAGCCTATTAATGTTCCCACTACTGGGTCACAGGCCTCCTCTCTGTGAGATGGAATGGGCCATAATCCACCACGCGGGCCCAGTGCGGATTGGTGTATGTCAGATTTCTTCGTATTTTTGGTTCTAGGACATATCGGTTTCCTCACGATGTTTTCCTTCACCGTTTTGAGAGCAGTGGTGATAAAATAAATTACACAAAGTAATGCGCCAGGCTGGATGCGATCCACGTAATATAAGTATTAGAAACATAATATTATTTTCGAGAGTGTGCAAAATAGTGTGCAAGTTTTACTTTCATGATTCCCAATTGATTAGGTCTACAGTAACTTGAAAGAAAATATACAAGTTCAAATTACCTAGTACCTTTTGTGGGATTGTTCAAGTTAGCTATAAAGGTACCATTTGGAACATGTTTACAAGTAACTTGTACAAAGGTAACGCACTTTTATAGAAATTTGAAGATTTTGTTCAAATTATTGAGTCAGTTACGAGAGGTTTAAAAAAATGGTAGGTAGTTAAAGGACCAACCCGTTTTTTTTTGGTAAAAATTCATGAACACTCGCGGTTAACGCTGCGTGTCGAGCAAAAGGGACTGTAGGACTTTAGTTCCTCCAAATTCTCCTTTATATTCCAAGACCGCGGTTACCTCTGATATTCCCAAAACCCGGCTCACACCCTGCCACCCAAAAATGTGGGACTCGACAAAAAAAAAAAACACCAAACGTATAAAATAAACTAATGTTTATGGAACACATCATACACCTATATTGTAAGAGTCATTCCCTTTTAATTTTTTTACGTCAACTGAGTATCGAACCCTGTTATTCCAGTTCTGCAGTCCCGTTTGTTGTTGCAAGTCTAATGGGGTAACTTTTTAGAAAGGTGCAAGACAGTTGCATGATAACTCGATAACTGATTACAAAACTGTTCGTTTGAACACTCTAATCTCAAGAACTACTGTTTCGAATTCAAAAATAGTTTTCGCACTAGATAATCTAATCTCTCAGATCAAAGAAATAGGCAGATAGAACGCTTAGAACACGCAAGTGTCTCCACCAAAGTTAATACAAAATCAAATCGAATTACATTCCATAATGTTTTCTTTGTTTTTGAGAACAACTTTTACAATGGTTAAAGACACGAGACGGCATATTTTAGCAAACAACAACAACGACGCGCAGCTTGGTACGACGCGTAGCTAGGTACTGTCGCGACTTTGTATTCGATTTTGATTTTGTATTAACTTTGGTGGACCCACTCGCGTGTTCTGAGCGCTCTATCTGCATATTTCTTTGATCTGAGTTATGCATACTCAAGCAAATTGTTTATAGGTAATTTTTTAAGTCCTAGAACCAAAAATTCTAAGACATGTGACATCTACCAATCCGCACAGGTCACGCGTTGTGAATTACGGCCCACTCCCTCTCACAGAGAGGAGGCCTGTGTCCCAGGAGTGGGAACATTATAAGCTAACTGCAGTTTACATGCCCTTTTTTACCCAACTGCGCGACGCAAAGGAGGGTAATGTGTTTATTAACCGACTTCGTTATAAACTCTTATCTCTAGCTAAATAAATGCTTTAATATATCCCGCTATGATTGAATTTCAATTCTTGATGCTTAGCCGAGGATCGAAAATACAAAAAAAAATGCGTTTTGTAGATGTAACAGAATATTTAAAAAAAGTATTAAGAGGATCGTCTACCGAGCGCTCGTCCATACTAAAAGAGAAAACGTTTTCCTACCCCTAAATTTAATGTTATCCTATCTCAATGATTTTTTAGAATGCTTCTGACACAGTAAAAAACTAAACTAACTTTTCAAAATGTATAATAGTTTGAAAGTTACAGGCGCCTAAGATTTACTTATAATTATGAGCTGATCAAATTGTCATGCCATAAACAAACCTTTTTTTTTTATTATAAAACTAGTGTTTGCCCGCGGCTTCGCTTGCGTTATTTTAGAATTTGAGAAACAATACGGATCGTGTGGCGCCATCTGGAATATGAACGTAATTGTTTTCTCGGCAACAGCTCTCTTCTGTTATTCGGGATGTAAGATACCTTATATCCGTGTCTATACTCCTGACAACGTATATGCTAAATTTTGGGACGATCGATTCAGTAGGTAGTAATGCGTGAAAAGGTAAAAAACAAACTAACTTGCATTTTTATTATTAGTTTAGATCAATAATGTTATATCTAGGTACCTACATAGTTTGCATAGGAAACGTCCTTATTTGAGCGACATTAATTTCAAAGAACCGTGTTTATTTTAAACATTAGACTATCATTTTTGGGTTGATTTACAGTATCGCTGCAAATTGAACGTACGATAGCATTGCTCTTCTCCCTTGCATTCCGCGTGATACCTAAAAAATAACTAATTATCTGACTCGATGAGTACAACTTGTCGTCGTTTAAAACAGAATCTATGCACTGGTTTGAATACCAATTCAAAACATAAATAAACACAATTTTTTCTAATCTTTAAAATTCCACACCTCGAAACAATTACAATTTAAAAAAATATCCAACTTACTACCTACAATTTAAATCAGTGTATATTTATATCCTAGAAAACTATTGAAAAAAAATAGTAATAATTTAAAATCGCGAATAATATTGAAATAAAAGTATACACATTTTTTTAAATTATTTGAAACTCTCAGGACAAATATAAGAAAACTCAAAAAGTGAAAAAAAGAAACGGTGAGATTTGATCCAGAGAAATCCTTGCACGAAAGTCAAGCAGGATACCAACCAGACTGGCTAGTACGCTGACAGTGTTTTCAAATAGCGGTTCTTATACAAATGTCAACAATGACTGAAAATCAACATATTATAAAATTGCTAATCCCCCAAAGGGAATAGCGTAATTATACATATCCTATTAATAGAAGAGCAGTTTAAGGTATATTTGGGGAAAAATTGACTAAATAATATCCAGTGGTTTAGCTTCCAACTAAAAACAAACAGATAAAAACAACAAAATTTAAAATTGCTTATCTACCAGGAAAAATAGCGTAATGATACATAGCCTATCAACAGAAGCATATTATTAGGAATATTTGAGGAAAATTTGATCGACAACTTTTCAGTAGTTTAAGAGATAGATCAAATCAAAAAAACATAAAAAATTTCGAAAGAAAAAAAAAGTTGATTTGGCATCAGAATCGATCCCTTATCTCGAAAAAAATACAAAAAGAAAAAAATATTCAATGTACAGGAATGACAGCTCTACGATTTTATTATATGTAAAGACAAACCTTTTTTGGTAATCTCCACAAAACGAACGCCACAATTTTTCTTCAGATTCCAAATTCAAAAGCTACTACTTACAGCGATAACACAGTACTGCCAAAGACTTATAGAACCGAACTATTTTATTGCTACTTTACCAAACCGATCACTTTCCTCCGATATTATCTAATCTTTTAATTACAAACACATAAAAAAAGATAAACACAACACTATACTCACACAAAATCTCGAAGTTTCTTTAAGAAAGTCAAGTTGAACTAAGAAAAGTAAACAGTTTAACTATAATTTCGAACGAACGTCCGTGCGTTTGCGCGAACAAACTTGGTATGTACCGCGTTTTTCTTGCACGTATGTTATAAGCGCGCGAAAGTGTTTTTTAAAGGCGACCTACCACGATACGGTTTGCAAGACTGGGATATGTTTCGCAAGAAACTTTTTTTTAAGGGCCCTGATGAAAGTTTTCTTAGAAAAATTGTAAAAATGGCAAGAAGACGGGTTAGTTAAACAACTCGTTATTTTGTATGCGTAAAGTTTTGGTCTATATAAAGTTTCGGTCTATCGCCCACCTGTGCTTTTTCTTATTTCGAGTTCATAGGTAGACAAATAATCAAATCAAATCCAAACTTAATACAGCTTCATAGCTTTTTTTTTTACACGACAGGCTATTCGCATACGGGCAAAGAGACCCCTTAGGCACACAGTGCCTAAGGGAGAATTTTTGCCCGCATCCCAGGTTGCACTACTGGCCCGAAAAACTGGTTTTCCCCCTGGACGTATCCGAGAGGGAACTCCAGTCCACGGGCGCACGTGGAGGTTTCCTGTCATAGCACCCCACCTTTATAGCTTGCTAAAATGCATGATGATAAGCAAAACCAATTGTGTTAAGTGTAGACAGATTCTCAATACCATTCGCTTTTTTTTATCGTGGATAAAACATCAAATGGAGTCCTCCCACTCAAGGCAGGGCAGGAATGACTGTCAGACTTATACTGACTAAAATCCACGGTGTCCTTCAATAGCCATTTACTTTCCGGGATCACAGTATTCGTTAGTCCCGCGGCCAACTTCCATTCGCTGTAGCGAAAAATTCGTGCGGCGGTATCAGCATAGCCTTGCGACTTAAATAACTGTTAAGAAGTGTAACATATTCGGCGATTCGCTGTTCTCGCCGCGCGAATTTTTCCCTTCAGTGAATTCTCACGTAGTAACATGTAGGAGCGGCATCATGTGATAGAAATAAATATGCTAGAAAATGCTAGTCCGTTCGCATAAATGTGTTTTCAACCTTAAGCTTTTACGATAAACGCAATAAGTATCATCCACTAAAACTAGGTAGGTATATCAAATACTTATCATGTGCCAAACAAGTCTAATCTAATCTATCCAATCTAATCTTACTAATATTTTACTAATTGAAACTTTGCGAAGAAGGGTGGATGAATGTTTCTTATTCTTTCGTAAGTCGAATTAGAAAAAAGCATAATTTATAGTAAGTAAGCAGAAGTACTGGATAGTATGTTTTATGATACTTAGCTAATTAGCTTTATTCATTAAACTGGTGACTAACCGCCTTACTTAAAAAACTTGTGTTGCTTAGCTACCGATTAAATGTCACCTGTCCTTGTCATTTCTATTTCAATGAATAGAGATGGCAAGTGAATCGAGCCCCCAGAAAAAAATTTTGCCACCAAACCCTGACCGATTTTAAGACTTATTTTTCCAAAAATACAGTTTAAAATCGGTCGGGGTTTGGTAGCTCAAAATTGTGCCATTAGGGCTTATTGGGGATCGGGCGGTTAAGAGCTATTTAAGATAAAAAACGTTTGTTTGTAAGTAGGGGGGTGTATTATTATTTTTCGTCCATTTATTGCCTAATTAGATTAGTTTCGGCAAAAACTCTATCATATTGACAGCGAGATTCCAAAAGTGCAGGCGGTTTTAAATAGTTATTAATGATAACGATATTTTTTTAGTCTGTTCTTCGTAAGTCTTCAACAATAATGACTTTAGTCATGATAATTATAATGAGTAATGATCAAATTATTCATTATTATTTTAATAAATAAGTTGATCTGTACCAATCGAGAATGGATTGGAGCATTCCAAAGTAAAGGAGCTCCAAGGTGGCTGACTGACATAATGATCTATCAACGCACAGCCCAAACCTGAAAAAGGCTGAAATTTGGCAAGCAGGTAGATGTTATGACGTAGGCATCCGCTAAGAAATTATTTGATCAATTCCACCTCCAAGGGGTTAAAACAGGGGATGAAAGTTTGTACGAAACTTTGTCAATTTTATAAAAAATACAATGTTAAGTTCCGACATCCACGCGAGCCGGTCAAAAAACCTTTATGGTATAAGGGTGTTACTAATGCCATTCGCATAGACACGGCTCGGGCGACGCGAGCCGATGCGAATGGTATTATTACGTTCTTATTACGTTGACATAAAGGACTGTTTGACCGGCTTAAGCCGATTCCGCGTCGATAAATGTGGGCGTTTTATCTCCTTTACTCTTCTCAACTTTTATTAATTCAATCTCTTCGAAACTTCATTCTTCCTACCACCTGCAAATTTATAAGCAAGCTACTCCAGCAGAACTTGCTGATGCTACTCGTATCCAGAAGAAGCCTTTTCACTTTAACTTTTAAGAGATTCAGGTTTTATACGTTTGGGAAAAAAACAGAAGCAGGATGCAAGTTCCATTCTTTTGCCGTGTGCTTAATGAAGGACGTTTTTATTTTGGCTTGGTGAATCATCAAATGAGACCTCGCACCCAGGGCAACGCAGAAAGGACTGCCAAACTTGTAGGTACTGACTAAAATCCACGTTGTCCTTCAATAGCCCTTTACGTTCGGAGTCACGGTAGCTCGTTAGTCCCGCCACCCCGACAGGCTTTGGCTGCGGAGGCCCCGTCATGTTGCTGACAGCTAATACAGGCGCGCGTGGAACACAACGCGCCGTTGACCCGAGCATGGTCTATGGTCAGACGGCAGGTTGCACATTCCTCGTCATCCGCATGCCCGCTAACGATGGCCGGATATCATCCTGAGACGTCCGTTTCCGAGGGCTTCTTCTATTGCAGCATTATTAAGAATGATAGAAATCTTTTCGCAAAACAAAAATATTTGCACCAATTCTTCCCTAGTAACGATAACTGTTATCTATGATAATAAGAAAACGCGAACCTTATCAAAACGTTTGGCCTCCCACGAACTGTCGCGAAGATTGATAACATCTTATCTAGGTAATTAATGCGCAATACATAAGACGTATATTATATAGTAATTTGTTTTAATTTAATAATTGTTGAGCTGATAAGAAAAGGTTTTTTTTTTCATTTAAATGTAGGGGTATTGATTCTTCCAACCGGTATATTTGGAGATCAAAAGGGGAGGCTTATGTTCAGCAGTGGACGTCCTCTGGCTGAGATGATGATGATGATGATGTACTGATTCGATTTATTAAAGAAAAGACACGCATTTTTTCACACGACTAACAATCTAGTTTTTGGCGAAAATATCAACCAAAATCGCCCAGAATGCTGGCATAATTCTATCTTCCTTTTGATTCTAATTAATACATAATATTATAATTATTATCTTTATTTCAGTCCAACTCTTGGTAATTTTAATTAAAATAAAATTGTAGTTGCTTTTCAATCGATCTTTCACACAGTGCAGCACATACCTTTAATTCCGCACTAGCTACGCAAAACGATTTCTTATAAACAACAATTCCTTTACGCTTTGAAAATTCTTATTCTTGCCTCAAATTCTTGCAAGTTTTATTTCTTGTTTCCAACCTCGTGAGAAGCAGCCTTTACAAGAATAACATGACGCCTCTCGCCGATTATTGGCATACTTGGATAGAGATGTGCGTGCTACAGGCCGAATCTTATAATTGCCATTGTTTTCTGACGACGAAAATTATGTGATGCTGTTGTTACTGAAAAAATAACAATTTTTAATTATGTTTAATAGATAAACTATTTAGTTTAATTAAATTAAATAAAGCATGTGTCTCCCAACAGGAATTATATAATTAATAAAATTATTAATATTAAACAGTGGATGTCTTACGGCTGATTTTATGATGATAATAAATGAAATTATTATTTTTGAGGAATTTCACCAACAACTGCTATTTAATTACTATCGTGTTTTCTTAGAAAATAAACCACAAAGTCGACAAATTATGGATACAATAAACTTATGGAAGACTTAAGTCGAATCAGCAATCGCGTCGCGCCGTGGTAAACTTCCTTAGAAGCTAACTGTCAAATTGTAATATCATTCAATCTTAGAATTCGGGCTCGGTGTCAAAATGCCCGTACGTAACTAAAGCCGAAACCACGGGTTTCGTACCTAGAGGTTAGACCCGGAAGGTTACGGGTTACGTGTAGTTAGACTAGAATCGACCATACGTCATTAGAAATGGTAATTGTTTTGAGAGGCCGAAAAAAATTCGAAAAGCCGAAGGACGATTTCTGAAACGTTTCTTCTTCACTGGTAACAGCACTAGTTGTCCGATTATTTATATGTAATGGTTTCTTGCCCTTTGAGAGATATTGAAAAACAAGTTTATAATTTAATATAATTATTGTAAACCAATATAATTATTTTGGACACGACGGGCGTTGTGAGAAGGTTCCTGTCTCTGGAGACCGAATTACTGGCAGATTGAACCCTGTTCCCGATGCTGGTATTTTTTTATTTATTTTTATTTTGGGACAAACCCACCACACTATTCCCAAACCACTGCAACTCCTGAAAGCCAGAATCAAAAGTGGACACCAACAGAAAAGCGCCGAGACAATGAAGCTCGACGTGTCCCGGAGAATGAATTTACCTGTCTTGGATCCTGTAACGAAATTAATCAGAAAAGAATAGTGGAGGAGTAGGAAAAATATTATGTTTCCACTTCCCTCCATGCAAGCAGGAGACAGAACAAAACAAGGGAGAAGCCCAGTTGCCTAGCACCACGGGTAAAATGACTACTTATAATAATGGGTCCTAAATTGTGAGCTGCAATGCTGATAGCCTACAATTTTTATTGAAATATTCAAAAGTGTATGGAATAAGATAGCCTTTTAGCCTTTTCCCAACTGTATTGGGGTCGGCTTCCAGTCAAACATCATCATCATCAGCCAGAAGACGTGTGGACGTTCAGCAGTGGTGCTGAACATAGGCCTCCCCTTTAGACCGCCACGCCGAACGACAATTCGCCACTTGCATCCAACGGTTGCCCGCGACCCTCACGATATCGTTGTGGATTGCTAGCTATACTTTTCTTTCGGAACAATTGAATGAGCTGAAATGTTTATAAAACATGCACTTGTAGATCTAAAAGGATTTGTAGGTAAGTAAGCGGTGACGACGTATGTGTATAACTAGATGTATAGAATGTGGATGAGACGAAAGGAGTATTAAGAGCAAACCCCAACGAAGTTTCTATGGAAAAAATGTGTCAACATTTTTTCCATAGAAACTTCGTTGGGGTTTTACTCCATTAATTGACAAAGTACATCCAAAATTAAACATGGTATCGTTTTGTCTCATTATTAATTTTGTCTGTACGGAAGCAGAATTGTAAAATATGAAGCTATTAAAAAGTTACGAGCTTCTAAAGATTCGTTTTTTTGCTAATTTTAACACAACTTTAGGTGTAAATTAGAAGCTAAAGAAACATCAAATTTCCAAAACGAAGTCCGTACCGACACAGCAAATTTATCGAAGAATTTAATAAATTTAATTTGAAATTAATTGGTGCAGTGGTTTTTTCATAAAACCCCAACAGCCAAAGGCTTTTTCGTATTTTTTTACGCGCGCCTTTTACGCTGAATGATCGTGCATCTCACTGAATAAGTTTTCCCCTGTTTTCTCCACGGGGGAATGACGCTCGCGCACACATGAACAATATGGCTCGATTTCCGGTGAAATATCATGGGTTTTGACCATGCCTGCCAGTGAGTTCGAGCTCGCGACTAGCGGCGCCTTAAGAATCGTAGCTGCAGGAGACATGCTGTAGTTTCTGCTTACTCCCGTAGGACATAGTAGTGAATTTACTGATGTATGGGGATAAGAGCCCCTTCGTAGACAAGGCGACACAATACTTTTTTTATCGTCTCTCGTCCCTTTTTAGACCTCCCACCCAGGTCAGAGCAATGGAAAGAGCTATATAGCTAGCTCGGAGTTTCTTTGCGGGATAAAATCCGGAACATGGATATTCGGCGAAGAACCAGAGTCACCGACATAGCTCATAAAATTCGCAAGTTGAAGTGGCAAATGGGCAGGCCACATCGCTCGTAGAAATGACAACTGATGGGGCAGAAAAGTTCTCGAGTGGCGACCACGGACCGGAAAACGCAGCGTAGGCAGGCCTCTCACTAGGTGGACCGACGATATCGTGAGGGTCGCGGGCAACCGATGGATGCAAGTGGCGAATTTTCGTTCGGCGTGGCGGTCTAAGGGGGAGGCCTATGTTCAGCAGTGGACGTCCTCCGGCTGATGATGATGACCCCGGGCTGAGCGGGAGGGACGGTCAGACTCGTACTGACTAAAATCCACGGAGTCCTTCAATTGCCCTTTACCTTCCGGGGTCACTGTAATTCGCGAGACCCACGATTCCCACCCTGGGCTGGGAGAACTCATTTGATGATTTTACCCCGCTAAAAAAAAACTTCATCTTTCTTCTTTTCGTTCGGTCAGGGTTCTTTTATTCGCAAAAGCCAACCACGATTCATTTCTTAAAATATTCGAATATAACGCAATATTCGAATAGTATATTGGGACGAATAATTATAGGTATGAACTATTCGAATATAATAATAATCGAATTGGAACCTAGTGCCTGTGTACGAGCCTATCTCTCAGTTTCGATATAAAGGGTGTAATTACGCCCATTGTTTGCGTTTAGATGACGTATGTTCTGAAAGACCCCGAAAAGAAAAAAAAACAGTTTCCGAACTTTATCAGTCATTGAATTCTTACAATAGATCGCATGACGTTATTTAATTATCAACAATATTTGTTTTACTTTAAATAACTTATCTAGCAAATATTTTTTATAATCAAATATACATAGATGTTTTATCTATATATGAGAATATATGATGATGTTTTATCTATCCTACTACTATTATAAAGGCGAAAGTTTGTAAGTATGGATGTATGGATGTTTGTTACTCTTTCACGCAAAAACCACTGAACGGATTTGGCTAAAATTTGGTACACAGATAGTTTATAACCTGGATTAACACATAGGATAGTTTTTATTCCGATTTTATGTCCCCGTGGGATAATTTTCGAGTTGTAGCGGGTGAAGCCGCTGGCAACAGCTAGTATATAATATATCTATATTATCTATATATGATATGCGTAATTTCGCGAAGGTACTGATAAGGATTGATCGGTTCTTTGAAGTTTGCAAAACATCTTTATCATAAGTTTCTTCGTACACAACAAGTCTCCGATACCTTACGACAGGGTTTCTCAAAGTGGGATATGCGAACGCCTAGGGTTTCGCTATTCGACGGCAGAGGGTTCGCCACAAGATTACCTTATGGTGGCTTGATATAGTTACCTATCAGCAGAAGCACAGACGTCTCTAGCCCTTGTGGCGGGCGTCCGCGTGCAACCAGAACCCTGGCGCCCTCTAGTCTAGTAGAAGCGGAGCCAAAATGGAATACTAAGGCTGAGCGCAGACTTTAGTCACAACTGTTTTAAGACAGTCTTGTCTCATATAGACAAGTCTGTCTTCACTATCACTATCACTACATAGTATAAAACAAAGTCGCTTTCTCTGTCCCTATGTCCCTATGTCCCTTTGTACGCTTAAATCTTTGAACGCTTAAATTTTGATGCGGTTTTTTTTAATAGATAGAATGATTCAAGAGGAAGGTTTATATTGTGTATAATAACATCCATTAAATAGTGGAGAAGTACTGTTATTTTTGAGGTTTCTAATGTGATGTCGTAAATAATTACATTTTTTCCGCTTACATTGCAAACGCAGGCTGAACCCTACGAGTTAAATCAAAATAATGTACTAAGTAATGTACACATTGAAAAGGTCTACAGAAAAGTCCACGATGGTATATGTCTATCTCTTATGGATAACCCACAATAACTTTTTTTGTCATTTACTTTTTACGACAAATAATGGCTAATTTTCGAAGCGATTTTAACCAATACAGCATTAAACCTTAACCAATTAAATACCTTATGATTTAAGTACAGTTTTACACCGTATGATTTAAGTGAATATTTTCGAAGATATTACAGATTTAAAAATTGCGGGACGTAACGTTTGCGGCGGTACCGGCCGGCCGCCCGGTGCGGCAAGAGCGACTTTGTTTTATACTATGTGATTCAGTAATATGTTGTAAAAATTAAATAAATAGTTAAAAATGTAAAAAGTAAATGAGTTAAAATGTAGTGTATGAATTTAGATATTCCAAAGATAGCAGGAAATCTTCATGGTATAGGGAAAGGGGGATTGTTTCACTCCAAATTTAACGCGTGCGGGCCACGGGCAATAGTGAATAAATCAAAAGTACTGGATCGATTTTAATCACATAGGCTATATAATTTATACCCTTGCGAAGCCGTTGCGTTGTATATAAAAACATAGCGGGCCGCTATGTTTTTATATACGACGTTCACAGTTTTTCTGTAGTGTATTTAATATCAGCATTGCACCCGTGCGAAGCCGGGGCGGGTCGCTAGTAAAACATAAACAAAACTGTTTTGTCTACGACACGCCGCTCACCAGAAACAAAACTGTACAGTGTCAGACTTGTTGCTGTGCAGTTTTTGTATCTATTATACAATATTGTCTATGAGACGTTTTGTTTTAGGTGTGCGCATCTTCATGGTTTTTGTAAAGCAATAGTCTGTCTTAAAACTGTTTTGACTCAAGTCTGCGGTCAGCCTAACTGTTTCATGCACACGCCTTTTGTAGGGATGTAACATTACGGCAATTTAATCTTCAATTATTATCTGTTTTAAGGCTGATTTCACGTTGAAACAAAAGTTATTGTGTAAAAAATAGTAATGATATACGTATCATGATACGGGATCTCGATACGCCGTTATGATACAGCCCGTCCCTTGTCGTGTCGGTTTATGTACGATCATCAAAGGTGATACAGAATTGTGAAGATACGGATACGGAGCAAATCGGAGGCGTCCACAACTTGATACGGGGCTTGATACAATACGCAGATATTACGGTGATCGGATACGGTGATAGGATCGGTCAAATGATCATGTCTGGACCCGGGTTTAGACTCGGCGCCCGTGTGCGCTGCACACCCTGCACAGACGATTCTGAATGCAGAAGCGCGCGCGCGATATAAACTAACTACAGAAATGGACTTTATACCGTTCAGAATTAAGGTTAAAATCGTCCAAAATTACTCCTGAAATTGGATCCATTTGCGACAGGAAAGAAGCACAACGATGATGAATTCGATTTCGTAGTTCCTGAAATTAGCGCGTTCAACCAAACATATCTTCAGGCTTATAATATTCGTAAAGTAATAGATAATTTTGGCAATGAGCTAGTCATGTCTGCCGCAGAACCGACGATAAGTGGAGTAGGAAAGTTCTCGAAAGGAGACCGCGTTTAGGTAAGCATAGGGTGGGACGCCCCCCGGCAAGATGGACCGATGACTTGAAGCAGGTGGCTGGCAGTGGCTGGATGAAAAAAGCGGGAGATCGTGCGCTGTGACGCTCCCTGGGAGAGGCCTATGTCCAGCAGTGGACTGCAATAGGCTGAAATGATGATGATGAATGGATAATTAAATAAGCGTCTAACATGGATAGATGCGTCAAGAAAATATTTGCGGGAAATTGGTGCGTATGTAAAACTAAAGATTATAATATTAATACCTACGTCACTAACTGGGAATAAAAACAAATAAACGTCACTAAAACAAAACATTACGTCTCTGTGTTTTTTAAGTTTACTTACGTCAGATCAGTAATCACTTTATCGATAAATTAAAAAAATATTTTCGTGTGAGATATTATGGTAGTCTTAATTGCTAGATTGCATGAGATTTGTGATAAGGCCTTTGTAGACGCATTTAATTTGTCAAAAAGGCGTGGCGAACGCAAAGCGAAGCGTTTTTGTTTGTAATGTATGGAATTGTTTGAAGCCAGTCGCATAGACTATCGGATCGCTTTCGCTTTTCTATCTGACTGGATTCAAACAATTCTATAGATTACACATACAAATAAAAACGTTTCGATTCGCATTCGCTTCGCCTGTCTATTTGACAATAGCTTATAATATTTACACTACCGCAAAAATTACTCATTGTATTTATAAAATATTAATTATTAATTTTGTAAAGAATACCTTACTTTATATTTATTTATATTCTTCATTTTATTTATGTTCCTGAATTGAAATAACCACTATAAATATTGAATCGAAAATACTTTTTGAATTATTATTAAGTATTTTTTTTAAATTTATAATGATGTGTTTCGTGTCAACCTATTGTTGACACGAAACACATCATTATAATAGATTGAAGTTTTCAAGGAGCAGGGAACTTTGAAATATTTATCTGAAAAAAAAAAATACAAACATCCGAATTAAGAACCTCCTCCTTTTGGAAGTCGGTTAAAAAGAGCACGAATACACCTCTCTCTCTCTTACCTCAGTGATGCATTGGTTAAAAAACATAGCAGCCAGCGACCACAAGTGGCTGCCGGTGGCAACCACTGGCAGCCACAAGTGGCTGTCACGCTTTGTGGCAGCTTCTAACTAGCACGAGAACGTGGCAGCGTAAAGGCTGATTTACATTGAGTCAGTAACTGACGTCAGTGCGACTCGTGCTATTTATACGGAATCAGTATGTCGTCGGTGGGTACTGTACTGATTTGAAATCAATTTACACTATGGCAGTGCCAGGTCAGCACTGACGCGTCAGTGGACTGACGTCAGTTACTGACTCAATGTAAATCTGCCATTATGTGGTTGTGGCCAGTGGCCCGTGTGCGGCAGCCACTTGTGGTCGCTGGCTGCTACTTTTTTTAACCAATGCATCACTGAGATAAGAGGCAGAGGGTTACGAAACCGCGCGTGTGGCGGCGTTTAGTGGCCGGTATGGGCCTCAAGAAGCTAGCGGCGGCGATTGTAGCGTGTGGCGGCCACCGTCATCAACCGTGTGCGGCGAGTCTATATAAAATGTATGAAAGCTACAAGAAATATGTCGGTGGCGGCGTTTTGTTATTGTGGCCCGTGTGCGGGAGCCGTTAGACCAACGTCGCGCGTCGTTAACGGGGCTTATATTATGATAGAGAATAAGAAACGCCCGAAGCGACGCGGACGGCCGAAGCTATGGGTTTCGTGCTTAGATATTACCTATATAGTGCTCCGTTGAGGCAACAACGACACATCTAATAATATAAATATTTTTATCTGCTCACCCCTTTCAGTATTGTTATCTGTTATTATGATTTATTGTTTTTCACGTGTTTTGTAACGTTTTTCAGCACGTGTTTTAAGTACGAATAACAGCTACGTCTTCTTAGTGATAAGTTATAACTGGTTAGAACTTAGATGTCAATCAATGTGTTTCGGATTTTATGTATACCTAGTTGAAAGTACTTAATACTCGTGATACTGGGGAAAATGTCTACTTCTTTGTAGTCCATTGATTTGTTACAATTTTTAAATTTAACAGAGAACGAATTTTTTTAGATGTCTCGGGGCACCATTGTCTAAACATTTAGTGGTTTAGACAATGGTTTCCCGAGACATCTTAAACAAAGTTTAAATCTATTTTGGCCAAAAATAACAAAAACAAAAACTCAATAAAAACGCATAGTTTTGAGTTTCAGTACCCTTAGCACGAATTTTCACTCTTTTACTTTACAGTATTTACAGCGTTTCTTGTATGAAAAAATGGAACAGCGCCTCTGGTGCGCGAAGACGGAAGTAATTTTTTCCTTGTAAATTGTCAATTTGAAATTGTCAAAGTTCCAGTTTACTTTACGTCTCAAATACTGAAAATTCGTGCTAAGGGTACAGTAGAAACATTGATATACCTTTGACAGCTACGACTATAAGACCACGGTTTAGTCAATAGTTTATCGCAAAACCAGGATTTGTAAGTTTGTTAAACCTGGGTTTTTAGTTAAACTGCATTTGTAATAAGACAACCTGAAGAGGCCTTAGGCCTTATTATGAGTTTTCAGATAGTCTGATGTAAAGTAAACAGGACTGACTAGACTGGACATTTTCAATTTGACAAATTCTCCAATATATCATTAAAGGACCAAAGCTTGCCAGGGTCGCGGGACTGTTTTATTACCGATACCTTTTTTGGACACCGTGGATTTTAGTCAGTACAAATGTGGTAGTCTGGGAGGAATTGGGAGAACTCATTTGATGATATTACCACCAAAAAATAAAGGTTACAGAAAGCCTGTGACGCGGTTGTGCGTTGATGCCCGGAGTGCACTGCTAGAAGGTAGACTCCACTCCAGAAATTTTATTGTTTTTCACTGACTGTACTATTTTTCATTCACAACAACTTTATCGTCATTATCAAACTGTAAATTTCCACGTCCATGATTAATATCCTTGTTTATAAACAAAATCGCAGTATCTCATACAATTTCACACTATTATTGAGTGATGTTAATTGTACCTACTTGTATAGACAATTTTACTAAAAAAACATAAGTCCGAAAGATAGGTCATCAAAAAAAATATTTGCTATTCCGCATTTTATTTGCCGAAGTTAAAACGTTTCTAAAATATCAGTTGGTATAACTTTACAGGCGTTAAGACGTCACAAGACCCCGCACCCAAATTTTAAAGCATTATTGTCTTTTATTCATTAAATTAAAAAAAAAAAAACTTTTCGAAAAAAAGGGAACCGGATTTGTTGCGCCGAAAAAGTGGTAAAATAAAATCTCTTAAAAGTACACGTAAAGTGGGGATGTTTTTTTTTTCTCGTGTACCCCTTATTGTAGGGTATCATTAAATAGGCCTTTTTTTTTTTTAACGTGGTAAAATCATCAAATGAGTCCTCCCACCCCGGGCAGGGCGGGAGGGACTGTCAGACTTGTACTGACTAAAATCCACGGTGTCCTTCAGTAGCCTGTTATGTTCCGGGGTCACGGTAAGGAAATAATCCCGCGACCCCGGCAGGCTTTGGCCCTCTGAGAGGCCCCGTCATTATGCTGACGCTCTTTGAGGCGCGCGTGGGACACAACGCGCCGTCGACCCGGGCATGGTCCATGGTCAGGCTGCGAGTTGCCCTTTACTCGCTGCCCGCATGCCCGCGCCTACGGTGGCCGGAGATCGTCTGCTGACGTCCGACGCCGCGGGCGCCTACCACTGCGGTTGGGGCGGAGGGAGGACGCTGTCCTCTCTCTCTCGCGGCCCGCCTCCTCCTTCACGAGCATTACTGCTTCGCAGAAGGACGCGACCGCTTCCCACTCCGTCTCGCCCCGCAGCATGGCTGCAACCAATGCCGGGCGCGAGAGGTCTCCGCCTATCGCAGCCGTGAGGACACGTCGGTGCACCGCCCAAATTAAATAGGCCTTTAGAAAATATTGATAGTTTCTAAAGTTTCTATTAACATTTTTTTTTTAAAGATTCGTTTGTGAAATATTAAGCTTTAAAGTGCTAAGTTTTGCTCGACTCGAGTGTCCCCCCCACTCTACCAGCTAAACGGTTATGTTTGGGGTCGTGAAAAAAATCACAAAAGTAGTAGGTATATATTTATAACGAAGTATAAAAAAAATATCCTGACTAAGTAGGCTTTACAAGTTTACGATTAATAGTGGACCAACTTATAAAACGTACCTACTTGGATAACATAAAGGTATTCCTAAACAAAGTGTATCGGAGAACAATAAAGGAACATGTTCTTCAACTGCAAAATGTCAGTTTGTCAACTTTATTTTTACAGCTGTAGGTGATGTTTTTGTATTTGTATGGATAGGTAGCTTTTTATTGTCAACTATTTTTAACTAACTTCAAAAAAAGGAGGAGGTTCTCAATTCATCGTAATCTTTTTTTAAGCATTTTCCTCGATTTCTCAAAGACAATTTATCATGACAATTGTAAATGCTTAATCGTAGCGTTGCATTTCTAGTAATTCGCCACAAAACGCGAATACCAACCCAATACCCACTGATTGAGCTCTGCAACAGAACTCGTTGCGGTAGGTCAGGACACTCAGGACTCAGAACCGGTTGGTATCATAATTACGTAAGCAGAGAACCGGTTTTAGAACACCGATTCTGAAACAGGTTGTATAGCGGTGTAACGCCTTCGTGGAATACTGTTTATATGGGTAACATACTAGGTTTGTGGTCGCGACTTTGTCCAAGTCTTACAAACTTTTTTTTTTTTAGTCTTTTCAGTTCAAATATTCTACCCAAATGCTTGTCAATAGGCTAGTTGCCTAAAAAATGTAATTAGTCCGTCTTTTAGATTATTCAAAAATAAGGGACACGAATATTTTTATTTGTAAATTAGACCAAAAATGACAAAGATATAGCCTATTAATGTTACGTGTGACGTCACGATGCGTAGCATTTTTCGCGCAGAGTGACGTCACAGGTAACTTAAATAGGCTATTATCTTTGTTCTTTTTTGTTTAATCGAAAAAAGAAAAAATACGTGTCCAATATTTTTTTATAATCTAAAATACGGACTAAATAGTATGTAATTATTTTGACCCCGGAAACTACCCTATTACGTCATCCATAGTCCGGCAACAACATCGTCCAAGTACACACTAAGAAATGCTCTTAAAATAAAAACTACTGAACTAAGCTGAAATATGCTTTTATGTGAGCAAAATGACAGTTAGGAGAGAATAAAAAACATAAAAATCTGTTCATCCAATCGTAAGTTTAAAAGTAACAAACAAAAAAAAAATACAGTCGAATTGAGAACTTCCTCCTTTTTTCGAAGTCGGCTTCTTTCGCCGCTTTTCCCCAATTTTTAACCGACTTCCAAAAAGAGGAGGTTCTCAATTCGGATGTTAATTTTTTTTTTTTGTGTTTGTTCGTGCATAACTCCGTCGTTTTATATTCCATAACTGGTTCCATGGTCCTAGCAAGGGTCTGTAATAAAATCGACAAAATCGGTTTACTAATTGAAGTACTCCCCTACTAGGTGGGCAGACGATCTTATGAAGGCCACAGGATCACGCTGGATGCAGGCTGCTTACAACCGTTCCTACTGGAAGTCCAAAGGGTAGGCCTATGTTCAGCAGTGGACGTCTTACGACTGATATTATGATGAATTGAAATACTTAATCAAAAAACTTTGATGGAAAATATCGTGAGGAAATCGGTGTGTTCCGAAAATTTGAAGTAAAATGACGTCGCTTGCGTAGTGGATTCTGGCCCACTCCTTTTCACATATATGAGGAGGCCTGTGTCCCATCAGTGGGAATATTATAGACTGATGGTGATGGAACAAAATCATTTTATTCATCATTCCATCCATCCATCAAAATATTGGTTCATCACCATCATGTTAGCTAATTGCCATCCACTGCTGAATATTTTCCAGTTTACATTGGTTGTCTGTGGTTTATTGTGGGCCTGTTTGGAGCAGCTCTTACTGACTAAAATCTACCCGTGTTCCTTCCTATGCCCTTTACGTTCCGGAGCCACGGTAACCTGGGTTAAGAAAAAACCCGCGACCCCAGCAGGCATTTGGCGCGAAACACGACGCGCCACCGACCCGGGCTTGGTCCTTGGTCGGTCGAGGAGCTACCCATCACTCATCGTCCGCAAGCCCGCTCCGCCGCTGTGCCCTCTTCTGATCAGAGGGACACGCGTTGGAGCGTCCACATGACAGGCTATTCGCATACGGGCAAAGAGACCACTTAGGCACACAGTGTCTAAGGAAGAGTTTTTGCCCGCATCCCAGGGTGCACCGGCCCGAAAAACTGGTCTTCCCCCGGACGTATCCGAGAGGGAACTCCAGTCCACGGGCGCACGTGGAGGTTTCCTGTCATAGCTCCCCGTTTGGAGCAGCCGTGGGGCAAACAATGTTTGTACCAAATAGTTTTAAATGCTTAATTAAAAAAAAAAACATTATTTTAATTTTTGCATGTTTGTTATTGTGCTATGCCTTGACTCTGTGCCAATAAATGTTATTTCTTTTTTTTTTTCTTTCTTTATTCATCAATTTATGTTAATCTCATATCAAGGCTGGAATTGTTTTATCAATCGGCACAAGGATAATTTAAACTAGGTACGACTCAAAATATTTACAAAGTGGAACTACAGATAAACCGTTTCGCACGAAATAGTTTCCAATCGCCCAAAACAATCAAAATGTCATATTAGAAAGGACCATGGGTGAAGGTGGGTGAAGGTGTCCCCACCCTGCAACAGACTTGAGACAGGAGTCATTCGAAGCGTCTAGAAGAGGAGATATTTTTTTACTATGGCGACTTTCTTCTAAGGGATGGGGTTTTCCTGGAATATTTGAATTTGTCAACCTAACCTAACCCATGGCGATAAGCGATTGGAAGAATCCAACAGAATATTTCAGATGGGATTTGAAGCATCTGGTAGAGGTGACTTTTTTACTATGGCGACATTCTTCAAATTATGTAGGGTTTACTTGGAATATTAACTAACTAGACCTAGCGTTACCTAACCTAACAACCTTTTGAAAATAAAAAGAAACCCCATCGATTTTTTTATTGAAGATTAAAGTCAGTCTTTTTGTGGACCATTTTAAGCTATTAACAATATAATTATGTGGGGACGCAGTGCATACAAAGTCGCCCATGGTCCTTTTCTATACTGAAGTATATTTTATAACCTTACAAAATGGTCAACCAGTCCAAATTCGACTATAATTTTTAACCGACTTCAAAATGAAGGAGGTTATCAATTCGACGGTACGTCATTTTTGTAAAATTTTTAGTAACACTGAAAGAGTATGCGAGAATACGTTTCTTTATTATATTAAACGTTTATAAATACCTACCAACATTTAAAAAAAAAACTTGGTGCTATTTACAATTGGCTTAAATTGCATGAAATCTGTCACTACTGATTGCGAATTAATATTAACTGCATTTTATAAGTGTGTGGAGTGAAAATAATAGCAGGGATACTTAACAGTCGAGCATAGCCCTTGTAGAAAGTCGACAAATACCAGTACATCCAATGAATTTACTTATCCCGACAAACAGATTATAAATATTGTAAACTCGTAAACGAAAACATTTTTCTGTTACGCTTTCAAAAAAAAACTACCAATTCCATAGACGAAAAACATCTACTTTTCACACCATACTCTATGGACATACGCCATTTTGAATCCAAAGACTAAGCGCGCGAAAAAGTAGTATACCATTTCTTTAACCGGATTAAAAACTCTTTTGAATCAAAAATGTCGTATCCTTTTGCTAAAACTCTATGCCCATAGGCCCTTTTGGTATTTCGACAAAATCGCGCAAAAGTAGTATACTATATTTCGAGACCAAATAATGAAAAGGCGTATGTCAACGTAAAATGGCGGAGCTTAAGACCTTTTGGGCTTAAAAATCAAAGTTTGGTTAATAAATATGCGGAAACTGTTGCTCTAATATAGGTGAACGAGTGCATTTGTACGTTCTATGAATTATTTAAACTAGTTAGAGTAGACGTTTTGTTGTTATTTGGTGGTAACGTAATACTAGTCACGTTTTGAGATCGGCTGAGACCGCCATAATAATTAATGAAGTGGGATTGATTAGAACTATTTATCATCATTTTAGCCATATGACGTCAAGTGCTGAACAGAGGCCTCCCTGTAGATTTCCATGGGACTGATTGAAAGCGGCTTGAAGCTAAAGTCATCATCATCAGCCGGAAGACGTCCACTGCTGAACATAGGCCTCCCCCTTAGATCGCCACGCCGAGCGACAATTCGCCACTTGCATCCATCGGTTGCCCGCGACGCTCACGATGTCGTCGGTCCACCTAGTGGGAGGCCTACGCTGCGTCTTCCGGTCTGTGATCGCCATGAAAGAACTCTTCTTCCCCATCGGTTTTCAGTTCTACGAGCGATGTGGCCTGCCCATTGCACTTCAACTTGCAAATTTTATGAGCTATGTCGGTGACTCTGGTTCTTCGCCGAATATCCATGTTCCGGATTTTATCCCGCTAAGAAACTCCGAGCATAGCTCTTTCCATTGCTCGTTGAGTGACTCTAAGTCTCTCTAAAAGGCCAGCAGTCACATCACGTTTCACTCACAAAATTATTAATGTCTAATTCACCGCCACCGCTCATCGATTAGACCACACTGAACTGTGAACTGCCCTTTAAGAGCCCATACTACCTCAAATGGCTTAGCAGAATCCTGTGATACGTCGAAAATACTGCAGCATTAATTTTGAAATAAAAATATGGTAAAGTTGAGGATTAATGTTAGGTCTCATGTTTGGCGAAAACATGATTCCACAAAATTTTCTAGATAGAAAAAAATCCCATAGTTACCTCTAAATTGAACAATAAACCGTTAGCAATCTTAAAATACTTAAAAAATTATTAGATCATGAAACTTTTTATACTAACTGAACTATAATATAATTAGTTCAGGCAGGTCATATGTTATTATATTTTTTTTTTGAATTTCCTTTTTTATCGCCGTAAAATAAATAGATTTGCGTGTAGACAGCTAAAAGAAAGAGCAAGCAATAGTGCGTGGTGCGTGCGTAATTACAATGAAGTGCCTAGTATGGAGCCTTAAACTACTCAATATTAAATGAAAATCAAATGATCATAATCTCCTTCGAATCAGAAGTCGATTACCTAGTCTAGTCATTACTAGTTAGAACTAAAACTATTTGAAGTTGCAATCACGTTTGTAATGTCCTAGGTTTGACCTGTCACCGAGCCTGATCAAGTCATAGGTCAGTAGTGGCTAGGTGTTAATGAGTTTTGATACTTGCTGCTTAAAAATGTGTATGTTCAGTTAAGGAGTGTCCATTTGTAAACATTATAATTCCTAAAAATAATAAAATAACCCTACGGGGCTGAGATCCGGGGTCCCGGGATTATTTCCTTACCGTGACCCCGGAACATAAAGGGCAATTTAAGGACACCGTGAATTTTAGTGAGTAAAAGTCTGACAGTCCCTCCCGCCCTGCCCGGGGTGGCAAGACTCTTTTGATGATTTTAACTCGTTAAAAAAAAAAACGGGGCTGAGAGAGGGGCTACTCAAAACGTGGGAACGTATATTATTTGAGGGATTATTTATGGGATATATTTACCTACATGACGTGTATAGATCGTGGGTGTAACTTGTAAAGATACGCCCCCACGTTTTGAACGAATTACTAATTTTAAGTAGCCTAGTCGCAGGCACTTTTATTATGTCCTTGTTTCTTGTATTTATGCTATGAATGTCGCTATAATTTGCGTAAAGATTAATATTATTTTTTACAAAAAACAATTTTTCATAATTATTGAGATGTATCTTTTATTTCCCACTCATTGGACACCACAATTATGTGTTATGTGAGTCATCATAATTTATTTAGTCGAACTCTCTGAATTGTGATCGCCGTTGGCAAGGTTTATCGAGGCCCCTTTAGGTGCGAGGAGCCTTTAGGTGCGAGTCCCCTTTAGCCGCGAGGACCCTTTAGGTGCGAGGCCCCTTTAGGTGCGAGGACCCTTTAGGCACGAGGACCCTTTAGGTGCGAAGCCTAAGCTAAGGTCCGCTTTGCCCCTGCCTTGCTACGCCACTGCCTGTCTCTAGCTATCCACTTTTGCTGATACCGGGCCTTATTAGACGCCTCTACCTAAGCACTTTGAAATTACATGCATTATACTATATCAATGCCTGACTCACTATTTACGCCAAACTCTTAGATAAAACGAAAGTAGGTGTGTCTGAATCAGAAAGCTGAAGAAGGTGACCTCTCTCTTATCAGGCAGTGTACCTATAATCTTTTTAGTTAGTCCTTTTTATTATGGAAAAGGAACACATTACATTTTTGGCAGTAAGTACAAGTTTTTTTTTTAAGATTTAACCACCTAAAAAGGGGGCTGTTAACCACCAGATCCCCAATAAGCCCTAATGGTACAATTTTGAGCCACCAAACCCCGACCGATTTTAAACTGTATTTTTGGAAAAATAAATCTTAAAATCGGTCAGGGTTTGGTGGCAAAATTTTTTTCTCCGGGGCAGAGTTCTGGCCGAAACAAATTGAACTTAGTTAGGTTTAACTGGTTTAAGGCGTCATAGACACGACAAAGAAAAGACTTTTTGATAGTGATGATAAATATATTTTAGAAATTGTATGATAATGATGAGTGGCCTGTTCTTTGACACACCTCCTTTAATTGTAATCCTTGTTTGTTTGTTTTATCTCGTAGCCATGTCGCTTTGAAATCGTCATGGTGACTAACACACGATTAGAATTCCTACCTAAATCTGAAATAATTGTTTACTTTATAACATGATTACAGAAAACACACCCCCTAAGTACAACTAAGTAACTGCAAAAAGCAAATTTTACAGGAGAGCGATTTAAAGATTTCAATTTTTTTAAATCGCCATATCTAAGCCCCTATATGGAATTGAAGTATAATATTTGGTGAGCGGGTTTAAAATTAAGTGAAATTTATAATTAAGAGTATATTTTGTTTCTAAACCTTCAAGTTTTTGTTTTATCACACATGCATACTTATACTTCATTGTAAAAAACAAACGAAATATCCTAACTGGCACATACACATTTCTTCATTGGAATATTCAGGCACTTTGTTGCTTTAACTGCCAGATACGTTCTTATAATTGGTAAAGTCAATTGAAATATCCTGTGTAACTGAATTCCAAACTTGTAAAAATCATCATGTGTTTTGGTATTTTGAAATAAAAGCAGTGGTTATATAGTTTGAATTATCTAATGTTTATTTTCAAAACACAAAAATATAAATTACAAACGTTTCACGTATCATAAAGTAACATTATATTGTTATTCTCTTCATTATCACTTTTTTACATATTGTTTTACAGTTTTAAAATTTTTTTAAAAAAAAAAAAAAATGTAACAACATTTAAAAATTTTAAAAATAGTGGCCCACCAGCATTGGAAGCAGGGTCCAAGGTGCCGGTGGTTATATTAGGGCTCTAGAGGGAGGAACTTCCTCACAATGCGCCTCGTGTCCAAGAGAACTGCTTTCTGCATCAGGACCTTGAGCCAGCTGCACAATGACAGCCTCTTAAGGTGTTCGCAATTAATACATTGACCGCAACGACTATCGGTACAATGACTGCTGGGTTCATGTCCCAAATGTCGACAATCTCGTGTGCCTAATCAAGATACTTGATTTTCTTATCATTTTCAGCTTTTACGAGATTCTCGCCATGAGGGATAGTTATATCAACAATCATTGCACGACGCTTTCGGCGATCTACCACTACTATATCAGGCAGTCCTGTCAGTGATGATAGATTGATCCCAATGCAATATGGCATGACCGTTTTCAAGAACTGGTTGTATTCCAGGGCAAGTTGCTGGTCCTAGCTACTAGATTGTGTCTCTGCAAGTACTCGCTGTTAGCAAGACGACGAACAATGTGTCTGGTCGACTCACTGGTTCGGTAGCATGCGGTAGGTAACTAAAACGTAGCCAGGCTATAGATGTAAAAAGGTCTACATCAGGCCCGTGAAGGGCCCGCTAAAATCGTCTGTGTAGCTCCTTGCTCTGCCATACCTCCCTGGGATCATTAGTATCCAATATCATAGGTTTGCGCTAGTTCCCGTTAGCTAAAGAGAGCGGGGTAAGGTCTTTATCCACAGAGACTACATCTTGATGTATCCCCATGTCGACTTCAAGGAAGTATTCCCCGAGACTGCGTACCTCGCAGTTGTGCAAGGTCTTAGCATTGAGGAAGCCACGGCCTTCACACACTTCCGCGGTATGTACAGTCTCATCACAGATGACCGTGGGTGATTCCGGATGTATCACCCACGCAGTCACCCACTTGCAGTCAGCAGTGTGCGGACTTTTCTATCCAGGGCGTCATGTTCTGTCTGAGTCCATTTGAGTATGCCAAAGCGGGCTCAAACGGACACCCTAGAATGTTTCTCGCTCAATCCTAATCGGTTCATCGTTCCCAAGAATCTGCCGATATCCTGGATAGAGATGTTCCTTCTCGTCTTCTCCATTGCCGCATACAGGACAACAAGAAGGTGCGAAGTGTTGCATTTATTTATATAAATCCAGCACACTCATGAGCCACGCATGTGGCACAGAGTCATAGGCCTTCTTATAATCCATCCAACAAGTTGGCTAATCCCTCCGGGATCGACGAACCTGTTGGCTTACGGCCATGTCAATAAGGAGCAGCTCTTTAGTACCGCGGGAAAAATTCCTACATCCATTCTGAGTGGCAGACATAACTTAATTGCTATTAATATGATATGATGCAGTTTTTGCTCTCAGAATGGATGTTAGAACTTTATAGACCGTCGGTAAACACGTAATTGTTCTGTAGTTTTTTGGGTCCGTGGTACTACCTGATTTATAGAGCAGGTGGGTAACTCCTGTGGTAAAAAACATTGGTAGCGACCATGTCTCTAAAGATGACTGAAACTGTGAAGCTAAGCTAGCGTGCGACCTTTGTAGCCATTTTAACCAGAAATTATGCAGTCCGTCCGGCCCTGGAATCAAACCACAATAAAACATTAAATTTTCTACGATAATCAACATCATTTCATATAAGGAAAACTATGTAAGTATACAGATAGACAACAATAATCAAGTTAAAATCCAATGTAAAACAATGTATGTGTTAGTTATCTGATTTTAATTTAAATAAATTTCTTAGAATAAGTATGTAAGTGCCTAGATAAATTTTTAAATCCACCTAATTTCCGGCGTAAAAACGTGTAACTGCGTAGTTACATACTTAAGTATCGGGAATTAATAAATTGCAGTAATATCGTCATGACGATAGATTTTCATTCTAAGACGTGTTCAAATATTTACAGTATAGGTAGAAATTTCAATTTATGAGTGCACTTAAAATATATAATTTAATAATTATAAAATATTTACTTAAAATTATTTACCTTGCCTTGATGGCGAGATTATCAGGTCTGATGTTGCGCTTAATATTTAGTCCACAGCATTTTTTGGTCTTTAAATTGCATCTTCCCCTAATGTAGTATAAAATTTATAACGTTCACTCGACTTGGTATTAAACAACGCAAAACTCTTGCGCACAACTCGTTGCCCGCCGAATAACTAAGTGACAGGCAGTTACCCGCACCGCGCGCTCTTTTCCTCCCACATAAAAGTATGTAACTGGAACTTAAATAGTTGTACGCTGGGCTTATTTGTCAGATTATGCAGATACACAATTATACGTTTGAGAAAAAACTATGTTCCGATGATAGAAAAAATCTAAAAAAAATATATGTGGTAAAGTTATGTATCTAAATGCCAAAAATGCAATAAAAACCATTTCGTGTATCTGGCAGATACATACGTCTACTTAGCGGGTGTCGATAAAGTTCCATCTTGTCGGCCTTATTATCATACTTTTAACTCAAATATTGAGTCCCTAAGTACAAAAGTACGACGTAATTTAGATGATTCTCGATGAAACGGAGGATAAGACGTTTGCTCAAGGCTTAGGTTATTCATCTGGAAGGTTTAAACTAAACATTGAGGTATTTTATGTAGGGTTTAAGTTCGACATATTTTTATAAATAGAGAGCTCTCTGATAAAGGGAGATTTACTCAGATGAAACTGTATTCGATCTGCACATCTAAAACGTGACCATAAGTTGTCAGTGTTAATATTTCGTAGCAATGACATTGAAAGCTATTGAACGCGGCTTATGCGGGAATGCGGACGGCGAGTGATGGGTGACTCGTCGTCCGATCATGGATCATGCCCAGGTCGACTGCGCGTCGTAATCTACGCTCGCTTCAAAGAGTTGTCAGCAATCTGACTGTATCAAGGTAACTGTGATCCTAGCTGCTGGATCGTAAAGGTACGCTGAATTTTAGTCAGTCTGACAGTCCCTCCCGTCCCGTCCTGGGCAGGAGGACTCATTTAAGAGAACTCAAAAAGAGTACAAAAAAAAAACAATGTAGAATTGTTCCGGTAAAATCGATGGATAGCTTAGAACCAGCAATCCCAACAAAGACGCGAAAATTATTTGATGACTCAGTACATTTCAGTCATACGCTCACATATTCCTTTCGAATGATTAAACTTTTATCTATTCGCCTGTCACAGACGTTGATGGCGCAATAAAATCGGTTCATGAACCTCCTCCCTCCCCCCTGACCTCCCACTCCTCGGGCACACGGCAGCAAGGCAAGCATCCCTCATTTGTGCCCCGGAAATGGAGCGAGACAGGTCCCCGGATTGCTACATGGAGCAGTTTCCTAGCCCCAGTCCGTGCTCTTGGCTTTTTGTTATATCTTGATATTAATGACAACTGTTTTTTTTATAAAATGTAAATGATGTTTTTAGTCTTGAAATGAAATTGGTGGATTCATCATCATCATCCCTATTTTAATCTATTTATGTAACATTTTGTTTTTTCAAATAATTTACTAAGTAAGTAGAATACCAAAGATTTTCTTAGGAAAGGAAAATTCGATCCGCGGGTAGGATTCGAACCTACGGCTTTCGGATTCAGTACATCCGACGCTCATTTCCAACCGAGCCACCGAGGATCTTACCTGCAGCGGCAAATTTTTCCTTCCATTTCTAACGTCTCATGGTGACGTTTTTGTCGACATTAATTGTATGAATACCAACTATATACGATTCATGTCGACAAAATCATTGCTTACTATCAAGTGAGATTGTGGTGAAACGCGAGCCCATCATTAAAAAGTGGACTTGAAATATTGAATTGGTAAAGCTGAAACAAAAAATAATCTCTTTCTCTGTCTCTCTTCAGCTAATTACCATTCACTGCTGGATGTAAAACGAACAAAGAACGCCAACCATCCCGGTCCGGGGCAGTCCACTGAGGTCAAAAATTTAGGTATTGATTCAAAACAATTTAGGGTCGAGTTGCATAAATTGGACCGGCTCGTAATTTGTACCACCTCAAAATCTACCAAACTGTAATGTTTAGTTTTAAATTGGCAATACTAAAAAGCAGTACTACCAACATGACGCAACCGCTGCCATTTTGGACTCGTTATCACAACAGATGACTTGATGATCAACTAGATTGAAATATTTTTAGATGTCTGAGAAGATAAAAAGTATTACAAATGGACACAAGATGACTTAGAAAAGGCCTTCGATTTTTTTTTTAATAAATCAATTGGAATTAACGAGTGTTCACGCACTTCAACTTATCTAAGCCCACTTTAATTAGACATTTACATATCAAGTTCGAACAAGTATGCGAAAGATAATACCATTTCCAATGCAGGCCCACTGTTTTGCACTATGATGTTAAACAAGAGCTTATTTGGCATGTGTTGAACAGGGAAAAGTATAATATTTGGGATTACAATTATATTAAGAAAACTGGCATAATTATGAGTATATTAAGTACATAATTAATATTCATACCTATTTAAATAATATTTTTTCATAAACATGTTTGTACTTTAGAAGAAAAGAAAGAAGAGAAGAAGTTTCTAAGAAGCTTGAATCTCAACTTAAATCTCATTTAGAACATGAAGTACAATTATTTAGGATGCTTGTGGTACAATTAAGGAAACCGGTTTCCTAAATTGTACTTTTTCAGACTTTTAAAAAAACTTTAATTTTCATAATTATTCATTTATGAAATTCCACATTTCCTTTCAATAAAAAATGATAGCTAATAGAACAACCTTTTTATTTCTAGTAATATTTTCTTTTAAAGTTAAATAGTTTTTGTGACAGCTTGTGAAGTTTGTTAACTGGTACAATATAGGCAACTTTACCCTACACTACAACCTAGTTGCTGAAAATTCGTCACTACATAAGGCACACGATTCATTACAGCAACTAATAGAGCGTAAGGGACAAGCAGCAAAACCTCAACATAACCAAAATGAGAAGGCAGCTCAGCCTTAATTAGTTGAATATTATATTAATGTTCACGAAGCTGGAGAGATTAATGTCCCTAAACTGTATGCTTACAAAGATCTAGCTTTGTATCTCGTCTCCTTACCACAACAAATCCTTTTTAAGAAGCTTAGTAGAAAATAGCCTTTGAATTTTACTGTTTACACATCTTTCTTTGTGATTGTACTTTCTAGGACTATTTGCATTTATCAAGAGAAATACAAGAGCACGTTTCTCTTACATACATACAATCGGATAAGCTATTGAAATACGTGAAAAACATAAAAATAACCAAACGAATATATCTAATATCTTTAAACGAGCAATTCTTGTATATTTATTTATATACTAGTGGTTGCCCGCGGCTTCGCTTGCGTTAATTTAGAATTTGAAAAACAATACGGATCGTGTAAGTGGCGCTATCTGGAATATGAACGTAATTGTGTTCTCGGCAACAGCTCTTTTCTGTTATTCGGGATGAAAGATATAACCCTATAGGTATCCGTGTCTATACTCCTGACAACGTAAATAATACAAAATTTTGGGACGATCGACTCATTATGTAGTTTTCGTGAAAACTTAAAAAACAAACATACTATCGCATTAGCATACGAGTACCGCGTGATACCTAAAAAATAGCTTATTATTTGACTCGATGAGTAAAACTTGTCGTAATTGAAAACATAATCTATGCACGGGTTTTGAGCACCAATGAGGGATTTTCTTTTTATGTTTTCCCTTGTCAATGGATAGATGGCGCTAAACTTGATATGTTACTGCAATGAACGAACGTCACGTCATTTTTTTTTATTTTTTTCACTTGGTTGTAATTTTGAGATCCTAAAACAAAAAGTACATGTCATGTCATTGTCAGTCACATCACATCACACAAATGGCATTTTGAAAACAAATAACAACAAGGAAAAAGAAAAAAAATATAACCGCCTTCAAAAACAACCACAAAAAAGTGTAAAATAATCTACAAAATAACTTTTCTTCGGAAGTCGGTGCCTTTGTATTTTTTCTTTTCATTGTCTTTTTAGCCACCGACTTCCGAAAGAAAAGTTATATTGTAGATTATTTTACACTTTTTTGTGGTTGTTTTTGAAGGCGGTTATATTTTTTTTGAAAAAGTTTTTATTTTACTCTTTTTAGTTTAAATATTCAACCCAAATTCTTGTTAAGAACATTATTCTCTTACATGTGCACTAGAATTTTGTAATCCTTCGCACCAGTACTTACATCACTCATGTACACATTAAGCTAATAAAATTCCATATCTCAAAAATTACTGAACCGATTTTGATGAAACTTGCAGTATTCTCTTAGTTAAATGATACCTAGTACAACAAAAAAAGAATTACTTAAATCGGACTTGTAGTTCCGGAGATATAAATCAATCTATGCCTACTCCTTACTATTAAGGAGTTGTACCTTCCATCATCAGGTCATCCACCTGAGATGATGATTATCAGATGCAGATACTTGAACAGCTTTAGAAAATATATGAAAATGGTACTATGTGCCTATAAAATTTGAAGGTTGCCCTCAATTTCCCTAGGAAGCATGGTACAGATATACAGATAGACAGAGATTTATTGAAGAGTTGGATGAACCATTCATGTTATTCTTCCTCTTTTCTGTATTTATTAATTATTTTTTTTGATTTTCGTTATCCGCTTGGCCTATAACATCAATATTATATCCTTTTCTAGGCCAAACAGCGAACAACACTGTCAGTACAACAGCAGAGAGAGAATGCGACAGCAACATACGAGATGGACACCGAGAGAGACAGGGACGCACAGGCCATCTTCGAGAAGGCACAGAAGATTAATGAGGAGTTATCGGGACAGGCTGATGATAAGGTATGGACATAATAATTATTATAATTGGCAATAAGCAGAATCTCATGTTATTCAAATATAAGGAGCTATAAAAATAACAGCCGCACAGGCCGATCTTCCAAGTAAAACCGCGCTTGCCGAGGTTGGTCTGTGCATGGGTGGCCATCTGTCATAGCTAGTTTCCTCTCGGAAAGCACGTAAAGCCGTTGGTCCTGGCTGTCATTTCATCATTTTGTAGATCATTGTCAGTCGTTAATCACAGTCAGAAACTCGAAAGTCTGACGAGTCTTACCATGAAGTATCGTATAACCCAGTAACTGTGTTGTGGCGGTCTGATAGGCAGTCGCTCCATGTAAAACACATACCTATTCAGCTGTATTTTTAACCGACTTAAAAAAAAGTAGGTTCTCAGTTCGACCTGTATGTATTTATGTATGTAAGTATGTTTGTCCGCGATTATCTCGCGTTTGGCTGAACCGATTTTGGTGCGGTTTCCAGAAAAGTGTTCGTTACATTCTGGAGAAGGTTTTACTATAACAATAATGGATACCTTGTGAAGTTGCCTGCATAGATCCGTTTTTGTTACTTACCAGGATGGTAGATTTTCAAAGACGCCGATTGTATGACGACTTTTGTTGAATATCTAAACTAAAAAGGGAAAAATAAAAAACTTATCGAAAAAAAGGGAACCGACACCGAAAAAAGCCACCGACTTCCGAAAGAAAAGTTATTTGACAGTTTTTTTTTGTGTTTTGTTATGAAGTCAGTTCCCTTGTTTTCAAAAAGTTTTTTATTAATCTCTCAGTTTTGTAAAAAAAGAAGTATTTAGAAGCTTTCTTTTTACAATTTTCCCGTCTTAAAACATTTCAGGTATACCGCGGAATGAACAACTACGCCCAATACTACAAGAAGCGGGACACCGCAGCTGGGAACGCAAGCTCAGGGCTCGTCAGAAAGGGCCCCATTAGGGCTCCAGCCAACCTCAGGGCTACGGTCCGGTGGGACTACCAGCCTGACATCTGTAAAGATTATAAGGAGACGGGCTTTTGTGGATTTGGTGGTTAGTATCATACTTATAAAAATGTCATCATCATCTGCCTGCCTTTTCCCAACTATATTGTGGTCTGCTTCCAGTCGAACCAGATGCAGCTGAATATTAGTATTTTACATGGAGCGACTGACTGTCGGAACTCCACAACCCAATAACTGGGTAATACGATACCCTGTACCGATGGTAAGACTGGTTGTCAGACTTTAAAGCTTCTGACTAACAGTAACGACTGTCAAAGATCTACAAATGACAGCCGGGACCTCCGGCTTTACGTGCTTTCCGAGGCACGGAGGAAACTCGCTATGACAGATGGTCACCCATCCACAGAACAACATCGGCAAGCGCAGCGTAGGGGCTGCCTCCACGAGCGAGAGAATCGCGACGAGTCCGCCCTTATATCGTCGGATAATCTCCACGAACGAGCGATAATTCCGCCGCGTATCGTCGTGAGTCGTTACGGTATCGCGGCGATTCCGCGGCGACTCGTAACGGTATCGCCGCGTTTCCTTGACGTCACGTTGCCAAAGAAGGGATTCGCTGCGTTTGACAGCGCGCCCGCCGCGCGCTCGTCGCTCAGCGCCACGAGCGCGCGGCGGTCGCGTTGCTAGTCGCGGCGGGCTAGCGACGATGTAATGACGTTTTGCGCGCTCGTTGCCACTCGTCGCATCGCGGCGATAATATCGCCGTGTGGAGACGGTTCCATAGAAATTGTATAGAAAAACGTGGCACGGCGATAATATCGCCGCGATTCTCTCGCTCGTGGAGGCAGCCCCTTAGCCCGGAAGATCGGCCTGTGTGGTTGGAATTATTTAGTATTCGTGTTTAATGTAAAAATTAATTACAAGTGGACAACGACGATATAATACTAGACTCCGAATGCACGATCTAAGGAACAAAAATTATTCTGCCAACTCGCTGAGGTACTACGTAAGCGAGGGGGACGGGGTACTGCGTTGTGATTGGCTAACTCAAGGTCTGTTCTGTCTCAACGTATGTTTACGGCTCACAAGATTGGTCGAAATGAGACGAATATAAGACTTTTTTGCCTAATGTGTTACAACGCCTGTTATTACGAGTCTAGTATTATATCGTCGTTGCAAGTGGAGCACATTATGATGTCATATCAAAATATTTACACATTACTACTAATCTCTTCCCAGACTCCTGCAAATTCCTCCACGATCGGTCAGACTACAAGCACGGCTGGCAACTGGAGAGGGAGGAGACTGCGGGAGGTGGACCGGGCGGAGCGGGAGGAGGGGACTCTGACTACGAGGTGGCCAGTGATGATGAACTGCCTTTCCGCTGCTTCATATGCAGAAATAGCTTTACCAGCCCTGTGGTTACCAAGTAAGTATTGGCGGCCATATTGGTAGATTTTCGTTGATGGTAGTTTTTTGTGGTAGGAATGGTAGTTTTTTTTTGGTTGGTTTCATTGTTGTAGCAGCAACTTCAGGTTTCTATGTGGTTTGGTAGCTTTTGTTAATAAGTGGTAGAAATTGTAAATTACTGTAATTGGTTCTAACAAACCTAAACTAAAAAACCTAACTAAAATCTAACAAACCTGCGTTCTTCGTTTACATAAAATATCAAAGATTTTAAAACGTTGTCAGCAAACAAAAAGATTGGTTCCGTTTCAAGACGTTTTGTCCAAGCTGTATCAAGATTATTTTATGTACCTAAATAAATAATTCACAATCATTCTTATATTAAGGCAACAAAGTCTCATCATCATCTGCCTAGCCTTTTCCCAACTATATTGTGGTCGGCTTCCAGTCGAACCAGATGCAGTTGAATATCAGTATTTTACATGGAGCGACTGACTATCGGACCTCCACAACCCAATAACTGGGTAATGCGATACTCCATGGTAAGACTGGTTGTCAGACTAGCTTCTGACTAACATTAAGGACTGTCAAAGATTTACAAATGAAAGCCGGGACCAACGGCTTTACGTGCTTTCCTCGCACGGATGAAGCTCGCTATGACAAATGGTCACCCATCCACAGACCAACCTCGGCAAGTGCGGCTTAACCCGGAAGCCAACAATGTCTTTAGTCATACTAATTCCCCCACTTTTTTTTTGTCCACAGATGCAAACACTACTTTTGCGAGAAATGTGCGCTTGAGAACTATAAGAAATCAACGCGTTGTTTCATATGCAATGCTCAAACCAATGGTATGTTCAACCCTGCTAAGGAATTGGAGGTTAAACTGGCTAGAAGGACCAGTGATGATGAAGATGATGATTATGATGATTGATAAATAAATGAAGTTTAAAAAAATGTTTTGTTTTTTATTGTAAATAGGTACAATCGACAAATTGGAATCATGACCCATTTTGACAATAAATCGTTTCGTATCCATCAAATTGACAAAGATCAAAGTCGTTACCATGGATATGATTGTTTACGCAAATGTGGGCCTAATTGTATTTTTTTTTTTTTTTTTTTTATTTAATTCACAAAACTGATGTACAATCTCACATGCAAATATGAAGATTTAACAAAGATGGTCTGACTGACATCTACTAGATGTGAATCCAGCATGCATGTTATGTAAAACACTTAATAATTATGTAACAAAATAACTAAAACTAGTGAAAAACAGAAAACAAAAATGGGAAATTATGAGGAAAAACTATAGTGAAAAAAAAAATGCATATAAAATTAAACAAATTATACAAACATAACTTTAAGTTTAGTTCTGGCTGAGGCTACAGAACCAGCAAATACATCGATTTCTCCACGAATGGAGTTGGCAACAGAAAGCATGCGGTAAATGGGTGAGAAATTACCTATGTTAGTTCGACTGTGAGGCAGGACAAAAGTCGATCGGTTAACCAACCGACTACCACTACGTGGGACACTAATATTCAGCTTTTCCAAGAGTTCAGGGGAATCTATTTTACCGTTAATAAGTTTATACAAGAACATGAAATCCAGAGATTTTCTTCGTGCGTTCAAAGATTTCATTTTGTAATGATTCAACCTAGCGTTATATGAGTTCAGAATACGACATTTGTTATCTGAGAAACTTAAATGATACAAGAATCTTTTTTGAATGCGTTCTATCCGGTCCGAGTGCACCTGATAAAACGGGTTCCACACCGTGCTACAATACTCCAGAATACTTCGAATAACACTATTGTTTAAATGGAAATAGTCAGAGTAGGCTCTTTAAATATTTTCATTTCCCTGACAATGAAACCCGACAATTTAGATGCTCGACAAATAATTTGGTCGTAGTGACTCCTAAAAGTTAAGTTGCTATCCATTATAACACCGAGGTCCCTTATGGTATCAACTTCTTGGAGCGGACAGTTATTAATCGAGTAATAATGTTCACATGTTTTCCTTTTTCTGCTGAATTTAATGAAGTAACATTTGATTGGATTTAATGACATTTTATTTTGTACGCACCATTTGTATACATTATTTAAATCTATCTGAAGTTTGTTGATATCAGCTTCTTCGTAAACCGTTCGATATATTTTAAGATCATCAGCAAAAAGTTTGTATTCCGAACTAATTTTGCAACCCAAATCATTAATAAAAACTAAGAAAAACGGAGGCCCCAAGTGTGATCCCTGCGGCACTCCTGACGGTATTTGAAAATGCTTAGATTTATAGCCCTTGAGATACACTAGTTGTGAGCGATTCTTTAAGTACGATTCGCACCAACGTAGCAACGACCCATGAATGCCCATACTTTCTAATTTAGAGATGAGTAAGTCGTGATCTACTAAATCGAAGGCTTTTTTAAAGTCGGTGTATATTGCATGAACTTCTCTACCGTCGTCTAATGCTGATGATACGTATGCAACATATTCGACTAGGTTGGACAATGTTGACTTTTTAGGGCGAAAGCCATGCTGGTTATCATCCAATACATTTTTAAAGTGAGGAAACATTTTTTTTTTGAACAAGTGATTCAATAATTTTACCACAAGCTGACAGAATGGATACTGGTCTGTAATTTGCAAAATCATCGACACGACCGGATTTAAAGATAGGCGTAATGTGCGCTATTTTCCACTGGTCAGGAAATACGCCTTGTGACAAAGAAAAATTGAATATTGTAGTTAGAGGTCAGCCAGGTTCGCTGCACATTTTCTAAGGAAGAGAGGAGGGATTGAGTCAGGCCCGGGTCCTTTATCACAATCCAGGGAAGACAAGTAATCTAAAACTTCTTTTACTTCAAGTTTGCACTGGCTGAAAGTGTGATTGTTACAGGGAATAGGTTCTACTGGCGTTGAAGTTACTATATTACTGTTAACTTTATATACAGACTGAAAATTTTCAAAAAACAGATCACAGACTTCCTGACCGCCCCTGGCAAATGTACTGTTATTCAAAAACATCTTATTGGGAATATAATTGTTCCCTATCCGCTTATTTTTTAAGTACCTCCAAACATACTTAGGATTGGTACGTAGATGTTCAGCTATGTTATTTTTAAAGCTAGCATAACAGTCCTTTATCAAAACACGACAACGCGTTCTTAGGCATTCATACGCAATTTTATCTCTAGGGTTCCCGTATTTTTTATATAAATTATGATATTTAGCTTTTTCTTTAATAACTTTTAGTAAAGCTCTACTGTACCAGACAGGATAGCGTTCATCTCGTGGTTTTGTGATCGGAGTGTGTTTTTCAATTATTGACATGAGAATATCATAGAACTTTTTTAACATATCGTTTACATTATTTATAGAATTCCATTCATGCGACCAATCGATTTTCGCAAGTTCGGTGTTAATCATTTCATAATTACAAAGATAATAATATTCAAGTACGGGATTTTGTTTTGCATAAGGGGATTGCTATTATTAGAAGTTAGCGAGATTTCCAGCGCTGGGTGATGAGGATCAATAGGTATTAGCGGAATCGAAGCCTGAGACACCTGCACTCTGTTGTTACTGCTACTACTAAGAACTAGATCCAAAATACGATTTGAAGCATTGAGTATCGTATTGCATTGATAAAGATCATTGAAGGCTAGCATGTCTAAAAAAACCTGTTCTATATTGCTACCGGATCCTTTGGGATCCAATAGACCAGAATCCGCATTATATTCCCAACAGATAGTACCAATATTAAAATCGCCGATTAGTATGTAGTGTGTGTAAGCAAGTATCGCTAAGATCATGTACGCTCATTATAAGAAAAGACACATTAAATCGAGACCTCGTCGAGTGCAAATGTCTTTCATTTACCACGACACTTCATGGCGACCCTGCCATACAAGGTCACAGCGCGAGTGAAATTAGAAAGATAATTAAAAACAATTTTCAGTTTAAAGTATTTGTGATTATAATATGTAAACATCATGTGCCAATCTACTCAAACGAAAGAAGAGACGATTATCGCGCAGACGGCTGCTGGTAACGGGAAAAATGGTGCAACTACCGAGCAAGGCTACTCCAGCATCACCACGTCAAATATCCTCCTCACCCTGATCACAATCACCCTACTAGCGGCGGCATGCTATGCTATCTGCTACTGTTACAAGAAGATGCATGTCAAGTGGATGGAGAGACAGATGAACCGCAGGTCCTTACGTCGCAGGCAGACCTCAATGTATTTCAAGAAACAAGCTACCCGTGATGATGTCGCAGATAAACCTGTTTAAGTGTTTTTTTTTTTTTTTTTTTCTTTTCTCCTAAATTTCGTTACCGCGTTCGATTCAGTGATTTCTACGTGAAAGACTGCATGGTGTGACAGATTAAAACAAGTGGAATTAAAATAAGTGGACTATCGTGAAAATAAATAATCCAAGTGTTACGTCAAGTGATGCCCTCATAGGCATATGATTTAAGTAATTAACTTTACGTCTCATAAAAATAAAAATAGCATGTAAAATGCATGATTGAGTTATAAAAAGTAAGTAATTAGTATAAGGTTTTATTGTAACAATATGTAACACTTCATAAATCGTGCACGGCGACTCACCGAACCCGATACCCTGCGCCGTATATGGCATGTTTTCGCATTGCTATCCCAGTTTGGAAGACGGTTTTAAGAAATGTAACGAAGATATTTCTTTGCTAGGATGATGTCATTGCATTCCTTGATGTTTTATTTTTAGATTATGGCCGATGAGTTTATCAGAATATATGAAGATTTAGTGGACATTAGTAAATATTTAATAAAGAAAGGACAAGCTAGATTTACGGGCTCTATTGCGATAAACAAGTTGAAAGAGGCTAAGAAACTATTTAGTGAAGCACAATTATTGTACTCTAAATTATCGCATGATTTAAAACCCGAGTTAGTGACGCAATTGTCTACCACTTTTGATAATATTAAGAGCGTATTTATAAAGATAAATCAATTGTGTACTCCCCCTGCTAGTGAAAAAATTGTAAAAATGGAATTTGACATTCGAACGGCATGTAACTTAATTCCCCTTATGGATGGTAGGGAGGACACCACGAAGCGGTTGATTGATGCAGTGGAAATGTATGCTGATATGTTAGATGATTCGGGAAAAAAACTTTTAATAAAATTCGTAATTAAAGGTCGCTTATCCGAGAATGCTAAGCTCCGTATATGTGATAACTATGAAACTGTTGCTACTTTAATACAGGATTTAAGGAAACATTTATTAACTACAAAATCTTTTACTGCTATTCAGTCCCGCCTCCAAAATATGAACCAAGGTTTTAGGTCAATTGACGAATACGGTTCTGAAATAGAACAACTTTTTACCGATTTAACCATCTCACAGGCAGACGGCGATTCGTCAAAGTTCGCGGTTTTAAAGCCATTAAATGAGAAAATGGCTATTAAGAGATTTTCAGATGGGTTGAAAAGTTCAAGGTTAAGCACCATCGTGACCGCTCGCAACTATAGTAATCTCAAGGACGCCATACAAGGCGCTAAGGACGAGGATGTATCAACGCCGTCTACGTCCTCAAAGCCGGACGTCATGCACTATACGAGAAGAGGTCGAGGTAAGTTTACACCTTCCTCAGGACCGCGTGGTCAAGGTCAACGTGGCCGCAAATATGGATATTTTAATCATTGTAACCGCCGTGGGTACGGAAGATCATTTCAAAATTCTAACCGGGGCAGAAATTTCACCCAGGCGAATAGTAACAATGGCCGATATTACTATCTTGGTAACAGGCGAGGAAATAATTACAGCCGTAATAATGTTTTTTCAACGCAACCCGTACAACCCGCGCAAGCATCGACACAAGACGTCTCGCAAAACTCTAATGAAAATGAAAATTCCCAAAATTTTACCAAAAAGCAGTTTTTTCGATTTTAATAATTATATTATGGCTTGTAAGGGACGATGTCAATTTGTGACATTTTCTTGTCACAACAAAAGATATTCATTTTTGGTAGATACGGGTGCATCAATATCTATTATTATGAAAAATGAATTACCCGATTCGACGCGTATATGTAATAATAGCACTACCATAAACGGCATAGGGGGCCAGGTCAACTCTTTGGGATATGTTAACTTGAAACTCGTTACAGAACATAATGACACGTTTTTCCATAAATTTTACGTTTTTCAAAATTTACCATTCAAGGCAACTGGTATTTTAGGCTTGGATTTTCTATCCACTTATCGCTGTAATATAGATTTAGCTAACAACGTGTTAGTAGTTAATAATGCGGGTAAACTACTTTAATTTACCTATCTGACCTAACAGATTTAACGTACTAATCTAGTAATGCCATCTGTATTACAGCCCGAAGTGCCAAACTGAATCGTTGTTTTGATATTCATGCAAAATTTGTGTACTGGTTTAGCTCGAGATTGAGATAGAGAAAGATATCGTCACTGGAAAGGCTAAAACTGCTAAAGCTGCCACTAGTGCATTTTTCAGGATTAGCGATTTAAAGTTTTTTTTTTGGTTCTAGCTGAATATAAGGTTTTTTGGAGCTGTTTTCCAATTTAAATATGCTAAAACAAAGTAAAGTGATTATAAAATCTTGCTATCACGTCTGAAATATAACATAGGTGCCTTTTTTACATGTTGTTTTTCTCTAACAGATAGTGTCGCTTTGACAACTGGTTTGAGATTACGTAAGGAAGCACTTCTGCCATAAACATTCAGCAAACGGTAAAGCATAAGATACTTCAGTAACATCGGCCGTTGACCCTTTAGGAATAGGCGAAAAACAGGCTAACATCCAAAGTATCCGTAGTGCTTAGCAATTTGTAATCAACTTGAGCCCGCTGATAAGGATATTTCAAGCCAGACTTATTTAACCGTAACCTAGTAGAACAAGGTAGATAAATAACTTCAACAACTTTGTAGAGATTTATTTTGATAACCTTTGTTTTGTCTTTGATTTGTCTGTCCTGAAAAGATTTCGAGAAACGGCGAGAACCAAAGTCGTAGGTCCAATTTTTACAACTAGATGGAATGACGACTATCGTGAGGGTCGCGTACAGCCGATGTTGTAATTTGTTCAAGGTGGCGAATTGTACTGGTTCTATGCGTGGCAGGATCTTATAAGACTAGTTGGAGACGTCTAGCTGTTCGATTCAGTGGCACAACAAACGGCTGATGATGATGATAATTGCATCGAATATAAGACAATGGTTTGTAGTTCTCCTAAATAAGTAGTGTAGTGTAGCTTAGCGTATCGTAATGTAGCAATGAATAGCGTGGAGTAACTTGTAACGAAGAGTAGCCTAGAGTAGCGAAGCTTAGTGCGGTTTTGCGTAGACTTGCATAACGTAGCGTAGCACAGAGTAGCGTAGGAAAGCATAGCGTAACGTCGGTTAGGGTCAGGTAGTGAAGTGTAAGTAGTCATTTATATTCTAAGTGTGTTAATTGTAATTGCTACGGGGTAGCGGTTGCAGCAAAAACAGTGGTAAACGGATCATGCACGGTAAATCAAAATGTACCGGCCCTTAAAAAAGTTAAAACGGGCAAAAATATTAAAACTTCTGACAAATGATCGCCCGCTAATAATTTTGTAATAATAAAAAAAAACTCTGTATCAAGCAATCAAGCTTCTTCATAATTATTTTAATCTTCAACGTCGGTGTCCTGTAGGGTATCCTGGATATTCACAGCATTAGGCATATTTTTATACTCATCTTGAAAAAATTCGGGTATAACTTTTGAACTACACAATTTCCACAAATCTTGGTATTTCTTGTTTGAAATGGGCAAACGAGACTTATAAATTTTCTTTATTTCCAAATTTTTACCCATTACAGGTATATCTTCAGTTGGACTATCAGCTGACATTGTATATTTCACAGCTACTTTCTGTGGGTCTGATTTTTTGAATGTAGCCGTGCGTACCTGTAAAATAATAAAATATATAATTAATTGATGATTGATGACACGTAACTCACACGGAGATAATACTTTGATAATAATAGTGATCCTTAATAAATACCTTTGATATTTTTCCTGTCAGATTTCCTTTGAAATATCGATCTCCGACAACATCCCAACCGCAAAAATCTTTATGTGTCAAAATTTTTACGTGGTACGGCTTCGGATTTTTTCGAGCTAACATAAATACCGTTGCCCACTGGGAAGGTGCCCAGATAATCGTATTTGCCACACTTCTTTCTATTACTGAATGTATTGAATCAACTGGCATGTAGGTGTGTCCAGGCAACAGATAATTCATTTGGATGCTGGAAATGTTAGTGCATTTTTGTAAGCAGGAATGAATTGCTGCTAGAACAACTTTGTTCTTGTTTTGCCCTGGGCACGCATCACTATACAGAAGGAGATGCTTTACTGAGCCACGATCGTCTACCATCTTAATATATTGGTCTAGGATTGTGCAGACTTCGTTGGCTCCACGTTTTCCTTCGGTCTCATTCCAAGAATAGCAATAGCCTTCTCTAGTTCTAGACTCATAAAAAGTAAGATTATATACAGCCAATTTTCGACTGTAGTATAGCAGCATACTTTTGCCATATGGCGTGTTTAAAACTTTTTGTAAGTCAAATGATACGCAAAGTATATTTTCGTCTGGAATTTTCTGATGTGCTTGAAATCGTTCGTACGTTTCCTCTTTGTCTTTAAGATGAGACAGTTTTTCTTCTCCTCCGTCCTCGTGTTCAAAACGTACACATTTGGAACACTTGTCTTTTCGCGGGATGTGAAATCCTATATTGAATTCGCCAAAAATATTTTGGAATACTTTTTCCCCTACCACCGCTTTGTTTTCACTTAACATTTTTTCTTTGTATATTTTGTAAAAAATCGACAAGTTTCAACTCTTTAGGGATAGAATCTCTTTGAGTGCTTTGCGGCAATAGTGAGATGGTAAGTAAGGTAAATCTGTTAACAAAGCTCTTTACTTCTTCTTTGTTCAATCGCCCTGTTACGTTTGCAGGAATCATGTTTACCTCGTCCATCATCCCGCTGACCTTGCATAGCTTAGAAATAACACGGAGGAAGAAATTTTGCTTAATGTCTAGTGTACTCGCATAAATTTCAACGCACCTTGGACTCATTCCCTCTCGGGTCATTGATATAATAATCGAAAGTCCAATGCCTACGACTAGTAATATCTTGGCAACGCTTTCTCTTAGTTTCTTGCTTTTTAGAGTTGCTTACTAGCCAATCTGCGCGTCGTTCCTTAGAAAGACCCCAATAATGATCAAAAATAGCCTGTCTTTTCTCGGAGCTTATGTCATAGCAGTTATTAAAACAATTTTCTGGTGTGCATGTACAACTCTTCAGTTTTTTTTCTGCAACAACCCTTCCAGTTTTAGTAATGTATTGTTTCCCACTGTTCTTAAGATTTTGGGTATCACTCGGCTTGAGTAATTTTTCGTTGGCGCCGCTGCTGTGCCTTGCGTTCTCTTTAGTATCATCTAAGACATCGTCTTTTCTATTTTTATCTTTCTTTCCTTTTTGTTTTTTTGTAATTTTCTTTTTTTCATTTAAACTATTATCATTTGTACTGCAATCGGTTTCATCTGAATCTTGCCAAGAACTGGAACTATATACAAATTCGTCACTGTCAGATAAAAAGTCAATATGCTTGTAGATACTATCTCTCTTCCGCTTTTCTCTCTCTTGTTCATTAGTGATGTTTTCTTCTGGTTCTATTTCAATGCTGATTGTAGTCTCGTTTTCTTTTTCTTTTAAAGACTCTTGCCTGATTTCTCGCACGCACATTTCTATTTCCTGAAACCGCTTCACGTCTAATTTTCTCTTCTTATAGGGTTGCATTGGAGGTATTTCAGGAGATTCCATTGGATGTATGGATGTCTCTGCTTGAGCGCGGTTTTCTTTCTGAGAGATTGATGTTACTGGTTCCTGCATATCCTGACCAGTTGATGGACACATTGAAATATGATAGTCAATCTGTGAGATCGATGCCTGTAGTGGCTCTATTTCTTGTTCGAGGGACGTCCTTGCTTGAACATGATCTTCTCTTAGAGAGATTGGTTTTTCTGATTCCTGCATATCCTGACCAGTTGATGAACATGTTGTTGGAATGTGGTAGTCAATCTGTGAGATCGATGCCTGTAGTGGCTCTATTTCTTGTTCGAGGGACGTCCTTGCTTGAACATGATCTTCTCTAAGAGAGATTGGTTTTTCTGATTCCTGCATATCCTGACCAGTTGATGAACATGTTGTTGGAATGTGGTAGTCAACCTGTGAGATCAATGCCTGTAATGGCCCCATTTCTTGTTCGAGGGACGTCCTTGCTTGAGAGTGGTCTTCACTTTGAGAGATTGATTTTCCTAATTCGTGCATATCCTGACCAGTTGATGAACACGTTGGAATGTGGTAATCAATCTGCGAGATCGTTGCCGGTATCGGATCTATATTATATTGATCAAAGTATGTCACTGCAGCGGGATATTCTATTTGGAACATTGACGTCTCCGGCAGATCAAGATGTGTGTCTAGTTCCTCCATTATACCTGTAAGAAACAGGAGTTATTACTCATCTTAACTACTAGCTATATTACGCGTTTTACACACAAACATACACACGCATACATACCTACATTTACCCCCTCACATCCCCAACACAAACTGAAGGTAGGTTCTACAATGGCATTATCTGTAACACGCACACAAATTACAAAAAGTGAATAGCACGTGTTCTGGATTCGAACTTGAGACCTCCAACTAGCTATTCAAGGACCATCGACGTCAGTAGGTACGTTTATCTCCATGCTTACCCGTATTTGCCGCGCGCGAGAGAGGACAGAGTCCTCCCTCCGCCCCAACCGCGGTGTTGGACGCCCACGGCGACAGACGTCGCGAGACGATCTCCAGTAACCGTAGGCGCGGGCATGCGGGCAGCGAGTAAAGGGCAGCTCGCTGCCCGACCAAGGGCCCCAAGGGCCATGCCCGGGTCAAAGCGCCTCAAAGAGCGTCAGCATACTGACGGGGCCCCCCTCTCAGAGGGCCAAAGCCTGCCGGGGTCGCGGGATTATTCCCTTACCGTGACCCCGGAACATAACAGGCTATTGAAGGACACCGTGGATTTTAGTCAGCAGAAGTCTGACAGTCCCTCCCGCCCTGCACGGGGTGGGAGGACTCATTTGATGATTTTACCACGCTAAAAAAAAATGCTTACCTGTATTTGTTTTTAAAATGTATTCTTCATTTCGTGGATGCCGCAATTTGCTGACGGAAGTATCGGATTCAGAATAGATTTCATCATCGTTGTCTACCTCAGTTAGTATTCTTCGAACGACATGCGACTTTTTTTCCTCGTTCCTGAGACCCACTCTTGTGTATTTTTTAAAAAATTGGGATCTCCGGTTTTCCATAATGTCCTTAAGAATGTTCTGTTAACATAAAAACTTTAATCAAAATAAAGCCTTTTGGTCTAGTGGTCGCAAGCGCAAATGCTGTGCAAGAGGTATTAGGTTCGGTTCAAGTCTGACTTTGTATCCGTTTGATGGCAATAGGCTCGGCCCTATACATACATGAGACATACATGGAAAAGTATAACTGGTGAAATGTGAGTGTAGGTACACCTCTGCCTAACCCATAGGGGATCATAGGCGTAATGGTATGTATGCAGATACGTTTTTGCTTCGGTTCTAAGTACCAATTCAACTCATACGAACCTAACACTCGTAGGTACATAACAGTTGTGTTAAAGTTCAATCAAAACAAAGTAAAAACCCATCAATAATAGTAATCGTTTTATATTACTACGTATTATAGAGTATAAGTGTACGAAAGAATGAAATGTACTTACGTTGGTATAATTATTAACACAGTAAATCACTAAATACTTCGATCGTTTCTGTCACTGAGACGCCAACGCACGAACCGTCCGTCACTTATCGCGGCGCGACGTCGACTAAAGCGCCGCGGACTTTGCGCAACGTTTCGAACGTATGATCATAAACGTACCCACCGTAACAAAATCACTTAAAGATTTATAACTAAAATCCTTTTTATCGAATAAATAAAACATCAAAAACGCTAAATACTCATGTAGAAATGTGGATGATTATTGCAAAGTTACTAAAAAGAGTTTTATTAAAAAATCTCGAAAGGAAAAAGGGCTAAGCGTTCACGTCTATCAATTTTTACGTAAGTCAAATTGACTAAACGACCACTTCGTTACAATTTGTGGAACGGAAATAATGCTAAAGCGACAACTATTTTAAGTGATGAAATTTAGGTTGCTAATCATTCTCGGCAGGCACTGGTATTTTAGGCTTGGATTTTCTATCCACTTATCGCTGTAATATAGATTTAGCTAACAACGTGTTAGTAGTTAATAATGCGGGTAAACTACTTTATTTACCTATCTCACCTAGACTTGATTTAACGTTTACTAATAATAATAATTGTTTTGTATTACCAGCCCGAAGTGAATCGACCCATTTCGTTGAATTAGATATTGATGCGAAAGATGATTGTGTTGTTTGCTCGAGAGAGATAGAGAAAGATATTTTTCTGGCAGGAGCTATAGTTAGACCTAAAAGTCGTAGGATACCGATTAGAATACTTAATATCAGAGATGAAGAAGTAAGATTAGAAAATTTCAAACCCGAAGTAAAATTTTTAAGCAAATATAATATTTTAACTTTTGATAAGACTAAAGTCAGTGCTAATAGGGCTGAAACTTTACTAACGTTGTTAAAATTAAATCATCTTAATTCAGAAGAAAAGAGTTCTCTCGAAACAATTTGTACTAAATATTCAGATGTATTTTTTTTACCAGGAGATAAGCTAGCCACCACTAACGTTTACGAACAATCCATAACACTAAAATCTAACGTAAGTCCTACATATGTTAAACCTTATAGATTGCCTCAATCAATGAAACCAGAGATTGATAGACAAATTAAACAAATGTTGAAGGACGACATTATAGAAGAGTCCTCAAGCGAGTGGAACAGTCCTGTATTGCTCGTTCCCAAAAAGTCTGAAAGCTGTAAAAAGTGGCGTTTGGTAGTAGACTACAGAAAACTCAATGATGTCATAGTCGATGATAAGTTTCCACTACCTAACATCACCGACATCTTAGACTCACTTTCAGGCTCAATGTATTTCACTCATTTAGATTTAAATCAAGGTTATTACCAAGTTAGTTTAAGCCCTGAAAGTCGTAAATACACTGCTTTCTCTACCAGCTCGGGTCAGTATCAATTAAAGCGTCTTCCTATGGGACTAAAAACCTCCTGTAGTAATTTCAGCAGAGTAATGTCTATAGCTATGTCTGGTCTGACGTATGACAAATGTTTTATTTATCTCGATGATTTGATTATCTTTGGGCGAAATCTTAATTCACATAATAAAAATTTAATAGATGTACTCGAAAGGTTAAGAAAAGTAAATTTAAAATTAAATCCGGACAAATGCCAATTCTTAAAAAAGGAAATATTGTATCTTGGACATTTAGTTTCTGCTGATGGAGTATTACCAGATCCAGAGAAAACAGCAGTTTTACAAAATTTTCCAGTACCCAAAAATGTTGATGAAGTGAAACGATTTGTAGCTTTCTGCAATTACTATCGTAAATTTGTACCATCGTTTGCTCAGATAACATTACCTTTAAATCGATTATGTAGAAAGAATATGGTTTTCAATTGGACAGCGGAGTGTCAACACTCTTTCGAAATTTTAAAACAAAAGTTAATTAGCCCACCCATACTTCAGTACCCAGATTTCTCAGAATCCAACGAATTTGTTTTACAGACTGACGCGTCAGGTGTAGCAATTGGTGCAGTTTTGTGTAACAAGGACCTGAGACCCGTAGCATATACTAGTAGACCATTAAATAAGGCAGAATTAAACTACCCCACCATTCAAAAAGAACTTACTGCTATAGTCTGGGCAGTAAAATACTTTAGGCCGTATTTATTCGGTAGGCATTTTACTATAATGACAGATCATAAACCACTCATTTATTTGTTCAGCATGAAAGATCCCTCTAGCAGGCTGTTGAAGTTTCGTTTAATACTTGAGGAATATGATTTTAAAATAGTGTATGTGCAAGGGAAGGATAATGTAGTCGCGGATGCATTGTCCAGAGTAAATGTGACTTCCAGTGAATTAAAGAGCATGAATGAGAAAATTTCGGAAGTTAATGTCATGACTAGAGCACAAAAAAGAATAATGGATGAGAAGAGTAAGAATGAATCACCGCCAATTAGTAAATCTACCGAAGAAGGGTCTGATCAGCCTAGAGTCGTGGAGTTACTAAGGAAGCCGAGTGATGTCGTGGAGATGATTTTGCTAGAGAAAGAAAAAGTGGATAAATATAGAAAAAATAATTTGATAAGCGCTGAAGACGAGTGTCTTGCTTACATCCCTAGTAAAATGTTGTTGTGTGTAAACCTCAACTTTACAGCACATTTCTCGCGAGCCGAATTTGTGACAAAGTTAGAGAAGTTTAGCTATAATATAAAAGTAAAAGAAGTATGCATAGTTAAAAATAATGAAAACGAAGACTTTATAAAAGGTTTGTGTAGTGAAATACAAACAGTAAAAGATTGGACCGGTCCGAGAGTATGCATACTAAGAGGAATAGAAAGAATAGATAATCCTAGAGAAAAACAATGTGTTTTAAACGACTTTCATTTACTGCCTACCAGTGGACATGCTGGGGTCCGCAGAATGACTAACAACATCAAGAGACGATATTTCTGGCCAGGTATCGATAAAGATGTTCAGGATTTTGTAAAGAAGTGTTCTACATGTCAGAAGAATAAATATAGTAGGTACACAAAACAGCCGATGACGATCACAACGACTGCGTCATCAGCTTTTGAAAAAATATTTTTAGATTTGGTAGGTCCTTTAGATAAAGACGAGGACGGAAATTGTTACCTTGTAACAATACAATGTGAACTAACTAAGTTTATTGAAGCATATCCTATTAAAAACAAAGAAGCCGTAACTGTAGCAAGATCAGTTATACAAAATTTTATTTTACGTTTCGGTATACCTAAAGTTATAGCAACTGATAGAGGTGCAGAGTTTATTTCAAACACTATGGTTGAAGTTTGCAAATTATTAAAAATAGAAAAGTTAACGTCCACAGCGTACCACCATCAATCGATCGGTTCTCTGGAAAATGCTCATAAGCATTTAGGCGCTTTTCTAAGGACTTATTCAGGCGATAATGGCTATGACTGGTCACACTGGATACCATTTTGGTGTTTCAGTTATAATAATACCGTCCACTCAGTGACGAAGTACACGCCCTTCGAACTTATTTTCGGTAGGACATGTAATATTCCTAATAATATTAAGAACTGTACTAGAATAGAACCATTATATAATCCTAATGACTACTCTTTAGATTTAAGATATAGGCTACAAATAGCGCTAAAAGACGCAAAACATAATTTAGAAACTAGTAAGGAAAATAGAAAATTAGCATATGATAAGAAATGTCATCCAGTTACTTATAATAAAGACGATTTAGTTTTAGTCAAAAGTGAAGGAACAAAGAAATTGGGTAGAATTTTTAAAGGCCCTTACATTGTATTAGAAGATATGGGCCCTAACGTCAAAATTCTAAAACAAAATAAAATTGAATTGATTCATAAGGACAGAACCAAATTGTTCCATAGTTAATAATATATTTGTATTTTTTTTTTATTGTTGTCGTAATAACCTAACGTACAAAAAAAAAAAAATTATGAGCTCTAATTTTTTTTTTCTTTTACCGCCGGAGGTGTAGTGTGTGTAAGCAAGTATCATTAGTATTATTATGTATGTGTGTGTTTCACACCTTATTTAGGATTAGCTAAGTAAGCAATATGCTAAGATCATGTACGCTCATTATAAGAAAAGACACATTAAATCGAGACCTCGTCGAGTGCAAATGTCTTTCATTTACCACGACACTTCACACCCTCACATTTGATTGTGATCCACAACTCCTCACACATAGACTCCCAGTTTAATCTCCGTGAAACCTCATATTTTTCCAGAATAGCAACAAATACACCCCACCATCCTTTTTGTAGTCGAAGATATCGTTGAAGACCTATCGCGCCTGAACACTCTGTAACGATTGTCTAAAAACTCATGATCTAACACCGCATCATTGAGCCAACTTTCAGTGCCAATAACGATATCGTAATCAAAATTTAGAGCTGCAGTATAAAAAACGTCTGTCTTGGTTCGTAAGCCTCTCACATTTTGGTAATAAATTTTAAACTTGAATTTAAACAATTTTAACATTCTTAAGCGTGCAAAGTATTTAAACAAAAAGATATTGACTTACAAAGTTTCTACACATGCCAAATTTTTAACTAGAAGAGGTTTAGTAGTCACATCTTTCCTCACAAATATGCGACCATTCCGAACCCATACAAAGTTGTATTTCTTTTCTTTAGCAGCAATTCTTGTTGCAGCATGCAGTTTTTTATTAGCCAGAGTCAGATTTTCCGTCACATAAATTGGCTGCTTTCCCCCACCGATTCCAATATGGCTGCTGTTCAGCTTTTCCGACTCATTTCTCTTATTAAAGTTTCTAACTGCAGCAAGTAGATTATCGCGAATACGGGGACTGGCTAACTTGACGACGATGCTACGTGGACGATTTGTTTCTTCATTTAGCTTAGCAACTCTATGAAATGACTGAATATCATTATCCTGAAGTTCATTCCCTACAACTTTACCCACTTGTTTTACGACCATAAGAAGGTTCTCGGTTTTATATTCAGGAACGCACTGTATCTCGATATTGCTTTCTCGTGCCAATTGATCCATCTGCTGCAATTTTGTCTCCATTTCCATCATTTGTGCACTCATTGCTGCGTTATTCTTGAGAAGTTCGGTAATACAGCTATTATTCCGAGCATTTAATTCAACTTGGTCATCGTGAGTGTCAGAAAGAAAAGATACAGTCTTCTTAAACTGCTCAAATTCCTCGCACGTTGAGGAAAATCTTAAGGTTATGTCATTAAGTTCCTTTTTGACTGTAGCTAGAGTGGACTCAAATTTCGCAAAAGACGGCTGTTGACTATCGAACTTTTTGTTCATATCCTGACGTAATTTACGAACCTCGGCAAGTATCGTATCTTGCAGATTGACTTCTGTGCCAACACATACCGTAACTGGTGGTGATTTCTCAACCGGCGCACTTCTCTGACCCAGTATTAATTTTGGACTAGGTTTGTTTTGGCTAATAGACCCCGAGGTAGAGGAATCAATTGCAACTGTTTCAACTATTGGACCAGCTTGGTCAGCTAACACAGTGTGTCCTTTAGGTTGGACTGGTGTATTAGTGTTGTCCGATTTCGGACGGCCAGAGACGCAGCTTGGACAAGTCCATTTAGTCCTGGGTGTTGACGCTTCATCGTACTTAACACATTCCAAATGGTATGAAGGATACATTTGCTTAAACAGCATTTTATTCGCTTTTGTGTACCAATAAGATTTGTAATTTATTGCTGCTGACAAAATGCCAAAGAGCAGTGGTGGCGCAGTGGTATCGGTCTTACGAGTTATAGGTCGTGGGTTCGAACACCACCAGGCGCATTAATTTGTGTAATTTATTTCATCACCACTGCTCTCAAAACGGTGAAGGAAAACATGGTGAGGAATCCGGCATGTCCTAGAATCAAAAATTCGAAGACATGTGACATCTGCCAACCCGCACTGGGCCTCCGTGGCGGATTATGGCCCACTCCCTCTCACTGAGAGGAGGCCTGTGTCCCAGCAGTGGGAACATTATAGGCTGATGATGATGATGATGACAAAATGTCTATACTCAAATATTTCGGTATGCACGTGCCAAAAGATATGAAAACGGTTCTATTTGTATAACTGATTGTCGTAAGAGTCCAATTACTTATTGCCAATTGACTACACAATGGGCATGTAATTTTACGTTAGTTTTTAGGTAATTAATGATATCGTATTGCGCAGGCGCGCTCCATCGAGCTCGAGCGAGTACCTATACGACTAAACGGCGACAGACACTACGCCGTCATACACAACACTTAAAGAGACTACGCGACACTACGCTGACAGGCACTACGCCGACGTACACTACACCAAAAGACACTACGTCGACAGATACAACACCTACAGGGACTACGCCTACAGAGACTACGCTGACGGGCACTAAGCTGACAGACACTACGCCGTCAGACACAACGCTTAAAGAAACTACGCGACAGACACTACGCGACACTACGCTGACAGAGACTACGGCGACCGTCACTGCGTTGACAGGCACTGCGCCGCAGGCTACTACGCTACGTACACTACGACAAAAGACATTACGTCGACAGATACTACACCTACAGAGACTACGCTGACGGGCACTAAGCTGACAGACACTACGCCGTCAGACACAACGCTTAAAGAAACTACGCGACACTACGCTGACAGAGACTACGGTGACAGACACTACGCCGAACGCTACCACGCCGCCGTACATTACGCCAAAAGACACTGCGTCGACAAATACTACGCATACAGAGTCTACTCCTACAGAGACTACGGCGACAGACACTACGCTGTCAGGCACTACGCTGAAAGCTACTACGCCGACGTACACTACGCCAAAAGACACTGCGTCGACAGATACTACGCATACAGAGTCTACTCCTACAGAGACTACGGCGACAGCCACTACGCTGTCAGGCACTACGCTGAAAGCTACTACGCCGACGTACACTACGCCAAATGACACTGTGTCGAAAGATACTACGCATACAGAGTCTACTCCTACAAAGACTACGGTGACAGACACTACGCCGTCAGGCAATACATCATCAGCCTATTAATGTTCCCACTGCTGGGACACAGGCCTCCTCTCTGTGAGAGGGAGTGGGCCAGAGTCCACCACGCAGGCCTAGTGCGGATTGGTGGATGTCACATGTCTTCGAATTTTTGGTTCTAGGGCATGCCGTCGTTTCCTCAGGATTTTTTCCTTCACCGTTTTGAGAACAGTGATGATGAAATAAATTACACAAAGTAATGCGACTGCCGGGATTCGAACCCACGACCCACTGGGCGATACCACTGGGCCACCACTGCTCACGCAATCCAATACGCTGAAAGCTATTACAACGATGTACACTACGTCGACAGATAGGTCCTACGACAAACCCTACGCCGAGGGAAACTAAGCCGACAGACACTACGCCGACTGACTGACACCGGCAAGAGTTTACTTGAACGGGACTTTGCCGACTCATTAAAATCTCAATGAAGCTCTACATAATATTCCGTACAACTTTCTTCAAACCCTCAAAAAGGACGGGAAAACCTTGCAGAGTTATGCGTAACTTATCGTGGGTTCGATCCCCGCACAGAATAAATATTTGTATGACCTGACACTTAGAGGCGCGCCTACTGGAACACAACGCGCCGTCAACCCAGGCATGGCCCCGTAGCATGGCCTCGACCAATGACCTCGATTTTGGCGCCCGCAGAAGTTGGCACCCGGTCACGTACCCACCTGTCCTCGCGTAGGTCACTGCTCACGTATTCCATCTCCTCCTTGCTAGCATTACTGCTTCTCGGAAGGAGGTGACTGCTTCCCATTCCCCCTCGCCCCGCAGCATGATCTAATCTTACTAGTATCTCTAATAACTATTAGTTACCGTCTTACCGACTTATTAGTTACCGTCTATTTAAAAAAATACTTTGGGCCCACTGAAGTGCTCTTTGCCAAATAATAACAGCCGCATAGGCCAATCTTCCGGATTGAGCCGCGTTTGCCAAGGTTGTTCTGTGGATGGGTGACCATCTGCCATAGCGAGTTTTCTCCGTGCCACTGAAAGCACGTAAAGCCGTTGATTTTGGCTGTCATTTGTAGATCTTTGACAGTTGTTTCTGTTAGTCAGAAGCTTTATAGGTTGACAACCAGTCTTAGCATGGGGTATCGTATTACCCAGTCACTGGATTGTAAAAATTTTCTCGAAAGAAAAAAATCCCAAAGTTATCTCTAAATTGAACAATAAACCGCTGGCAATCATAAAAATACTTAAAATTAGATAATGAAACTTTTTATTTTAACTGAACTAACTATAAAGCAGATCTTACGTTATAAATTTTTTTGAATTTTCTTTTTTCGCCGTAAAATAAATAAATTATTTTGTGTGTAGACAGCCAAAAGAAAGAGCAAGCAATAGTGCGTGGTACGTGCAAGTGCGACCGAGTAAGATTATATTGAAGTACTATGGAGCCTTATTTGATCCACATACGTAAATAAAGTGCAGATTTTACGCATTTCTTCCAATTTTCCCTTATAATCGATTGCTATGGTAATTATTTGTAAAACTATACAATTCGATGAGGGTACTTTTATTTGTGCATAGAATGCATTTGGTTGTGAGCAGTTGGTGGTAGGGACTTACAAAAATGGGTGAGAATTATTATGTGTTAATTACCTATTTATTTTTATTACGTACCTAAGGAAATAACAAGTAGTGACTAATTAAAAAAAAATACTTAAATCGAATGAGTGTGGGTGTTATAATAACGGTGGAGTTATTTATGGGATCAAAACTGAATTTCTTTTTTTTGTCATAAATTGATATGATAAGTGACTATACTTACCTTATTAATAAAACGAGAAGTAAAGTTACACCAAGGTTAGTCCTTAGCCTGCCGGGGTCGCGGGATTATTTCCTTACCGTGACCCCGGAACAGGGCTATTGAAAGACACCGTGGATTTTAGTCAGTAGAAGTCTGACAGTATGGGGGTGGGAGGACTCATTTGATGATTTGACCACGCTAAAAAAAAAAATGGTTAATCCTTAAAAATGTATGGTTAGTCCGAGGATTATCCTGGTATACTTTAATTACATTGACAAAATACAGTTTAAAATCGGTCGGGGTTTGGTGGCACAAAATTTTGCACATTGGGGCCCTAGAGGTGTCCTTTTGCGACTAGGTTGCCATTTTGCACATTGGGCTTTTTGCGCGATAACCTTTCGTATTGTTTATGATGATACCTACCATTTCTTTCCCAGATTCCCGCCTGATATTTCTGCTGCTGTACTCAATTTCGGCACACGCCAACCCATGCCTCCACCGACATAGAAAGGCCTACCCTCACGAGACGGATTGCGACAAATATGTTTATTGCAAGCGAGGATTACCCACTGAGGGACAGTGCCCGGAAGGACAAATGTTTGATGTCCATGAAAATGTAAGCTAATTTTGTGTACCAACCCAAAAAAAATTCAATGACTTTTTGTTCTTGAGGAGTTAACAATTACAGGTCCATAGGCCGATCTTCCGGGGAGGACCTCGGGGCTAAATAATTACAGCCGCACGGGCCGATCATCCGAGTTAAGCCGTGCTTGACGTTGGTCTGTGGATGGGTGACCATCTGTCATAGCGAGTTTCCTCCGAACCTCGGAAAGCACGTAAAACCGTTGGTCCCGGCTGTCATTTGTAGATCTTTGACAGTCGTTACTGTTAGTCAGAAGCTGTAAAGTCTGACAACCAGTCCTACCATGTGGTATCGTATTGCCCAGTTACTGGGTTGTGGAGGTCCGATAGGCAGTCGCTCCATGTAAAATACTGATATCCAGCTGCATCTGGTTCGATTGGAAGCCGACCACAATATAGTTGGGAAAAGGCAGGCAGATTATGAGGCCGATCTTCCGGGTTAAACCGCGGTTATCGAGGTTGGTTTGGGTGAAATTACAATAATACTACTAACATTTTACAATAACTTCGTAACGTTTTGTTACAGATTTGCCTTCCTGAATCTCTGGCCAAATGTACGCCAGCAAATCTTACGACACCAAATGGTCTTACAAGCACTGCGCCAAAAGATCTTACTGCCACTACGCCAGAAGACTTTATCATACGCCTAGAAGCTAATGAGAGGCGAGTTAGAGATCTGGCGCCCCATTGCTGAACACCAAATGCCCAAAAATTCTGAGTTTAGATTAATAAGGTCGGCTGATGAGACAGACCTTCCATTTCCACCATGTCATACGAAACACTGGACGCGACCAGACCCAAGGAACTGTAGTCGCTTTAACATATGTCAGAATGGAAAAATAGAGCTGGCAACTTGTATCAAAGATTTTTATTACGATCCTATAGCACATGTAATTTGTTTTTTTACTTTTCTTTTTAAGATCGTATATTCCGAAAGTTGGCAACGTCGCAAATGGTTGTCAAATATTAACAAGTTTTAATTAATTTAACATTGTTACTGAATGAAAATAAAAAATATGACTCTGTAGTGCACTAAAAACTCGATAAGAGAATGCAATAATTAATATCATAACACCGAATTTATAGTTTTAGATGTAAAAAAGCATTTGAAAGCTTTCCAAATGCCTTTTATACACCTGAAACGGTTATAATATCAAATTCAGTGTTTTAATTGCATTCCTATATAATTTTTCTAGTGCACTACAGAGCGATATTACTTGTTTTCATACAGAAAAATTGCCAAATTAATTAAAACTTGTAAATATTTGACAGCTTTTTGCGACGTTGCCAACTTTCAGAATAAGCAGCCTTATGTTACTCATTCAGATCTTTTTTTTTTCAAATTTTCCTTTTCCTAACAGATTTGTCTACCGCGAAGTATGGTTAAATGTAAAACAACAACAACGAGCACTACTTCGACTACAACAACAACAACTACAACAACACCTAGCCCCTTGCCAACATGCCAGTATAACGACAACTGGGTCTTGCCCTATCCTTCTGACTGCACTAAGTACTACCAGTGTCATAACGGGCAACTTACGGTAATAGATTGCCCGTATGGTTATGAATTTAGCCCGATACAACATGTAAGTAAAAGCACACTTGGAGATAGAAAATAATATTATGTATTTAGAAAATAGTTATAAAAGCTTTACCAAAGGCCCACTTTAGTAATATCCAGGTAATTTTTTGGGTATGATGAAATGAATGATAGAGTATGAACACAAAAATGAAGAAATTAGAGGTAATGTGTCCCTCACGGTTATCAAATAATTTAATTCGTGAAGAAAACCAGGTCACTATGCTGCGCGGGTATGCAATTAGCTCTTAATTAAAATAACCGTTTTACAGATGTGCCTCCCTAAAGAGCAGGCAGGCTGTAGCGATCACAAAACGACCACAACACAGAGTCCTGTCCCAAAGTGTGGTGCTTCCGAAAGCTGGTTCTTACCTTACCCCTCCGACTGCACCAAATATTATAAGTGTTATGCTGGTCAACTCACGGTTATTGATTGCCCTTATGGTTATGAATTTAGCCCGACACAGCATGTAAGTACTGGAATGTATATGTTTTGTGTTTTATAATCATCAAATAAGTCTTCTCATCTTAGGTTCAGCGGAAAGGTGTCTACAAGGTGGCAAGGCCAGCGGTCTTTTTTTGAAACAAGCTTGCACACCCCGCGCTCCTTATCCATTTCAATATTGAAAATACGTAGTAATAATTCGAAACACACGCGCAAGTTCTCCGAGCACTCGACAATCACTAATATTTTGAACGACTTGCCGCGACTGTCATGCCACCGGCCAAATAATTCGTAAAGGCTACACACATGCCGCCGGTTTTATGCCAAGCGACTATGCCGCCGACAATGCAAGCCGGCACAAGCCACGCAAAGCCGCCAAGCATCATTCCGGTTGCGTCAGTCACGTAGAACGACGCCGCTTGAATGCCAGGAACGAACTGACGCCGGCAAGCCGCGTAACCCGCCGGCACAAGCTAGGAGGACTGCTCAGCCCTCACCGCGGATGACAGGTAGCATGTGGTGCCGTTGACTAGGATGGAGTTCTAAGAGGTGGAAGCGAAAACCCAAAAAACGTCACTATCATGGTGATAAAACTTTTTCAATTCCACAGATGTGCCTCCCAAAATCAGAAGCAGGATGTAGTCCTAAAATTTTTGATAGATCAGCAGTAGGTAATATTGGCGGCTGGCCTCCATGTGGTCCAAATGATGACTGGAATGAACCAGACCCGTATGACTGCACAATGTATTACCTGTGTTACCACGGTAATATAATGCATGCAACATGTCAGATGTACTATGAATTCAGTCCTACAGAGCTGGTTAGTAAACCTTTGAACTCTCTTCTTATTTTGTAATTTTATTTCCAAGTAATTTTTAATGTGAGAAGATTTTTTGCTGTTGTAACCGAACCGACAAAGGACAGAGGTGGCCCAGTGGTATTGGTCCCGATTTACGAGTTGTTGGTCGTGGGTTCGAACCCCGCAAAATTTTGAAGACGTGACATCTACTAACCCGCACTGGGCCCGCGTGGTGGATTATAGCCAACTCCCTCTCACATAGAGGAGGCCTGCGTCCCAGCAGTGGGAACATTATAGGCTGATGATGATGATAATGTGAAAGAATGAGGGACTTGAAATGTTGCGACCATTCACATTAAGCATTGTCATGAACTAACCAAAGTCCATTTCCACAGGAATGTCTTCCCAAAGAAGAAGCAGGATGCAGCGTATCACCAACGACCACAACTCAAAGTCCCAACCGTCAATGTGGTCCGTCTGACTACTGGATCGCACCCGACCTGGATGACTGTTCGAACTACTACGTCTGTTACTATGGACAGGTCCTGAAATATGGGTGCCAAGATGGATATGAATTCAGCCCTACAGCACTTGTGAGTACCTACTGGTTTGCTACTGTAGATGATTATTTGTAGTATTTTAAAACATCTCTTGAGAAGCTAAAAGATCACAGTCGCTGAGACTAGTCTTCGGGGCAAAGCAGCGATTGCCGAGACTGCTCTGAGAATGGATCCATCAAAGCGTTTTTCCTGCCGTGTAGATGCAGACGCAAAGAAAAACCAAAGAAAAGATGCATGGATTGCTTAACATCTGATATGAGAGTTGAAGAAGGGTAGGAAGGTTATAAATAAAGTATATTTTGAAAACCGGCGTCAGGCGCCTTGTAGCCTGGCTTTATGCTGAACTGAACCTATTTGGCACAGCCGTAAGGCACACGGTATCTACTTTTTGTGTAAAACTGTGTGCCAATTGCGTGCCAAATAAACTTATTTTCTTTCTTCTTTATATTCTATCTGTCGATCATTTTTTCCAGACATGCCTTCCCAAAGACCAAGCAGGATGTAGCAAACACCCAACACCAACGACCAAATCTCCCTGGCCAGCATGTGGTGCTTCCGATTACTGGGTCTTACCCGATCCTTTTGACTGCAGGAAATACTACCAATGTTATGTCGGGCAAATCATGAATATGGATTGCCCGTATGGTTATGAATTTAGCCCAACACAATATGTAAGTTTAATTACATTATAATATCTAAATGTATTTATTTTAAACCATATACCGTTACATTCTTAACACGCAATGTATAAAAAAAAAGAGATTTGAATGCTCTCAGCAATTTACTAGCTTTTCTGCGCGGACTTATTTCGTTTCTACCTACGTCCATAGGCTACGGTGACCACGCTCCATCAGGCGCGCCTTCGTCGCCTTAGTTGGTTCCCGCTGTCTGTCGATGTATGCTTAGATCTTTAAAAGTACGCAACGGATATTAATGTGGTTTTTTAAATAGAATAGTCATTCAGGAGGAAGGTTTATATGTATTTAACATGCATAATGGAGCCGGGGTGCGTCACTAGTACAAAATAAATGTCAGTGGGAGCTGCTGCAACTAGGCTTCAACTTCACTGCTATCTAAGAATTCCTTACAATACCTAATTTTTGTGGCATTTCACAGCAATGCATGCCCAAAGAAATGGCAGGTTGTAGCATATTCACAACGACCAGCATTCCAGTTACCACTCCTGACCCCTTGCCACCATGTGATCTCCATAGAACCTGGAGAGAGCCCGACCCTACAAGCTGTGCACACTACTACCAGTGCCTCTTTGGCAAAATTGAAAAAAAGAAATGCCCATTTGACTTCGAATTCAGTGCTACGTTCCATGTAAGTAAAGTTCTTCGAAAAAAAGAAGGGGGTAAAGGTTCTTAAAAGAAAGAAAAGAAGTTCTATCTAAATATTTAAACTGACTGCAGCAAGTACTGTCAATGTTATGGCGGGCAACTCATTATTATTGATTGCCCGTATCGTTATGGATTTGGCCCAACACAATATCAAAGTATAATTATTGTTTAATATTATTTATTTTACAAAAATACATTTCCCTACTTTTTTTCTATAAAAAGAATGAGAAAAAATATTTTCAAAAGAACTTAAATTCTGTCCAAATATTCAAACTCACTGCAGTGAAAACTACCAGTGTTATGGCGGGCAATTCATGATTATTGATTGCCCGTATCGTTATGAATTAAGCCCAACACAATTATGTAAACTAAAATCTTAAAACAAGTACGAAGTTCTTTTCTTTCGACAGAAAGAGAAAAGAAAATAGTTATCGAAAAAAATTAAAACATAAATTCGATCTTAACAATCAAACGATAAAATGAGATGAAACACGTTCTTATTCATTATGCTTTTATACAGATGTGTCTCCCAAAATATGTAGCAAACTGCTACATCTCAACAACAACCACTACCATGACTACGCCAACAACAACCAGTACAAAGACTACGCCATCAACAACAACAACAACTACCATGACAACGCCAACAACAACCAACACGCCAACAACACCATTTCCTTATCCCGTGTGTGAATCAAACGTTATTTGGACGTTACCTGATATCGGAGACAATACATGCAAGAATTTTCTACTTTGTGTGTATGGAACACTTAGTCTAGAAACATGCCCGCCTGGTTATTTATTTAATGCTGCTAGCGACGTAAGTGTGTTTTTTTTATTATTAATTTTAATCTTTAAGAGTGTGTTGTGTATGCCAAACGGGAATTTAAACATACATTCATGTCGTTAGTTTTCAAAATAACTGAACTGTTTTTAATGAAACTTAATATTTATAGGCATAGGTCTAAGAAAAACAGTTTTATCTGGAGCTTATTTTTTAAAAATGTGAAAAAATGCATTTCTACGACTCGGTGAAAGACCGAGTCTGGGTATTGTAGTTTAGGTCAGATACGGGTAGACCTTTGGCCAGCAGTGGGACAATACCTGCATACAGGGTATTACAGAGTAACAATAAACAACTTTTTGAAAAAAAGGGAACCGACTTCAAAAGCAAACACAAGAAAAAAACTTTTCTTTCGGAATGCGGTGGCTTTGTTTTTTATTTCAGTGACTATGGCCACCGACTTCCGAAAGAAAACTTATTTTATCATATTTTTTTTGTGTGATCTTCAACAAACAATCTTCATAACAATATCGGCGTCTTCGAAAATCTACAATCCTAGGAAGCAACAAAAACGGATCTATGCGGGCAACTTCACGACATAACCATTATTGTTACATACTACAATCTTCTCCAGAATGTAATTAACACTTTCCTGATAACCGCATCAAAATCCGTTCAGCCTAACGCGAGATAATCGTGGACAAACATACAAACGTACTTACAAACAGGTCGAACTGAGAACCTCCTTCTTTTTGAAGTCAGTTTAAATCTTTAACAATTCATTTGTATACAGAGTGATTTTTTAGTCACCATCCAAATTTTAATAGGTATATTAATCTTTGGCGAAAATCATTGAATACGTGTTTTTTCTTTTTGTATCACTTAATACAAAAATATCGAGATATCACGTCTCAATGTTATCTATAAAAAGTTGATGAATGTGGACACCGCGCTGTGATGTGTCGCTCAGGTGAAGCGGGACGGGGCGGGGGGTGAGCGGGGTGTGCTCTGCCCGTTTCATGCGTCGGAAAGTGTTAACGTTTAGCTTAGTGACCACACAGAGCGGATAGGAAAATGATTTAATATGACAATTTGATGTATCGATTTTTTTTCAAAAATGGGGTTAGTGATTGATATCTAATGCATAGAAAAAATGGGTGCGGGGCAGTGGTCCAACTGCTCTGTCCAACTAGTTGGACCATGACCCCTCACTAGGGGCAGTTGTCCAACTTTAAAAATAGTTGGACCACAGCACCTGTTAAGAGTTCCGTGGTCCAATTCATTTAAAAATAATTTGCCCACCCTAAAAGCCTCAACTGTATAATTATGTAAAGTATAGAATTTTGTCCGACAGTTAAAATTGTAGGTTGTTATTATCATTGGTCACAATGTATTTGGAGAAAAAAAAATGGTGTATTAAAAACTAAATTAATAAAAAGAGTCAAAAGAATTATTTCAATGTGCTTAGTTTTTTCTACTATTGCAATGTGATGTGTGATATGAATGTAACCGCAAACCAGTAGGTACTCGTACCATACAATATATAATTCTAAAGTTGAGGCTTTTAGGGTGTGCAACTTATTTTTAAATGAATTGGACCACGGAACTCTCAAAAGGTGCTGTGGTCCAACTATTTTTAAAGTTGGACAACTGCCCCTAGTGAGGGGTCATGGTCCAACTAGTTGGACAGAGCAGTTGGACCACTGCCCCGCACCCGAAAAAATTTGGACGGTGGTAAAAAGTCATCCTGTATACTTCTCAACTTTTAACGATTGTAACATTAACTTTTTATGCGTATTTTACAGGAATGCGCTCCCGAAGAAGATGTCGACTGTCATCAAGATGAATCCTGCCCCATAGATGGACACTGGCTTAAACCTGATCCCGCTGATTGTAGATTTTTCATCCTATGTATCAATGGAGAGATATCTTACGAAATTTGCCCGAATGGTTATGATTTCAATCCCATCGCTTTGGTAAGTGTGGGCTAGTTAAGTCCGTAAGTTGGAATATTGGCAAATGATGAACACGTATTTTTTATTATTCTGTAATTTAAATACTCGTATTGTCTGAGATGAAACGCTGAAAAACTTGGGGGTGATGTTAAATGCACTGGTAAAAAAATATAGAACAACAAGCCATCCCGGAGAACTTCGTTCCAGTTCGAGACCTTTCCAACGAATGCAAAACCGTGGAAATCGGTTCGGTCGAGTTCTGGGTGTCGAGTCTGCTAATTATTAGTTAGAATGGCGCCACAATGGCGTTTCAATTGTAGCGCTTATACGAACCATTTTTTACTGCTGAGTAAAAAATGGTTCGAAAAAATTGAGACGCCATTGTGGCGCCATTCTGACTAATAATTAGCAGACTCGACACCCAGAATTCGAACGAGACACCCTGGAGTTGTAGCAGTAGGAAGAAAAACCCGACGTATTTTTACATAGTAGATAAAAACATCATTATCTTCGTTATTTTTGGGTTGTTAAGGTAACAACACTGAACATTTTTTGGTCATTATTATTTGACGGTTAAATAGCCGATTCTCACGAGGTGAAGCAGAGGTGGAACATGTAAAATACTTTCGATAACTAGAAAGAAAACAATTCAGTTTGGACCGCATTTTATACATTTAAGAAGCGTGTTTTATGCAAATAAAATACAAGAAAAAGAAAGAAATTCTGTAAACTGAGTAAAATTTTTAATTTATTTCATTTGCATATTAATGAGTGAATCAAAAGGTACTTAATTTCAAAAGATGATAATTATATAATGCACAACAATTTAATTACTGTTTATAAAAATATGGAAGTAACGACGAAATAAAACAGCAGCTCAAATAATTCTTATTTATTTTTCTAGGAATGCCAGCCAAAAGAAAAAGCTGGTTGCTCTATGACAACCACTACAAGTAAACCAACTACGACTACACCGTCAACAACCAGTACAACGAACACGCCATCAACAACCACAGCCAGCACTGACACAACACCAACATCAAGCAGCACTGACACAACACCAACATCAAGCAGCACTGAAACAACACCAACATCAGCCAGCACTGAGACAACATCAACATCAAGCAGCACTGAGACAACACCAACATCAACCAGCACTGAGATAACGCCAACTACAATCAGCACTGAGACAACACCAACATCAACCAGCACTGACACAACACCAACATCAAGCAGCACTGAGACAACACCAACATCAGCCAGCACTGAGACAACACCAACATCAGCCAGCACTGAGACAACACCAACTACAATCAGCACTGAGATAACGCCAACTACAATCAGCACTGAGACAACACCAACATCAACAAGCACTGAGACTACACCAACATCAGCAAGCACTGAGACAACACCAACTACAATCAGCACTGAGACAACACCAACATCAACCAGTACTGAGACAACACCAACGTCAACCAGCACTGAGACAACACCAACATCAACGAGCACTGAGACAACACCAACTACAATCAGCACTGAGACAACACCAACTACAATCAGCACTGAGACAACACCAACATCAGGCAGCACTGAGACAACACCAACATCAGGCAGCACTGAGACATCACCAACATCAACGAGCATTGAGACAACACCAACATCAAGCAGCACTGAGACAACACCAACATCAACCAGCACTGAGATAACGCCAACTACAATCAGCACTGAGACAACACCAACATCAGGCAGCACTGAGACAACACCAACATCAAACAGCACTGAGATAACGCCAACTACAATCAGCACTGAGACAACACCAACATCAACAAGCACTGAGACAACACCAACATCAGCCAGCACTGAGATAACGCCAACTACAATCAGCACTGAGACAACACCAACATCAGCCAGCACTGAGACAACACCAACATCAGCCAGCACTGAGACAACACCAACATCAGCCAGCACTGAGACAACACCAACATCAAGCAGCACTGAGACAACACCAACATCAGCCAGCACTGAGACAACACCAACTACAAGCAGCACTGAGACAACACCAACATCAACCAGCACTGAGATAACGCCAACTACAATCAGCACTGAGACAACACCAACATCAACCAGCACTGACACAACACCAACATCAAGCAGCACTGATACAACACCAACATCAGCCAGCACTGAGACAACACCAACATCAACCAGCACTGAGACAAACCCAACATCAGCCAGCACTGAGACAACACCAACATCAAGCAGCACTGAGACAACACCAACATCAGCCAGCACTGAGACAACACCAACTACAATCAGCACTGAGACAACACCAACAGCAACCAGCACTAACACAACACCAACATCAAGCAGCACTGAGATAACGCCAACTACAATCAGCACTGAGACAACACCAACATCAACCAGCACTGACACAACACCAACATCAACCAGCACTGAGATAACGCCAACTACAATCAGCACTGAGACAACACCAACATCAACCAGCACTGACACAACACCAACATCAACCAGCACTGAGATAACGCCAACTACAGTCAGCACTGAGACAACACCAACGTCAACCAGCACTGAGACAACACCAACATCAGCCAGCACTGAGACAACACCAACTACAATCAGCACTGAGACAACACCAACTACAATCAGCACTGAGACAACACCAACATCAACGAGCACTGAGACAACACCAACTACAATCAGCACTGAGACAACACCAACTACAATCAGCACTGAGACAACACCAACATCAAGCAGCACTGAGACAACACCAACATCAGGCAGCACTGAGACATCACCAACATCAACGAGCACTGAGACAACTCCAACATCAAGCAGCACTGAGACAACACCAACATCAACCAGCACTGAGATAACGCCAACTACAATCAGCACTGAGACAACACCAACATCAACCAGCACTGAGATAACGCCAACTACAATCAGCACTGAGACAACACCAACATCAACCAGCACTGAGACAACACCAACATCAACAAGCACTGAGACAACACCAACATCAGCCAGCACTGAGATAACGCCAACTACAATCAGCACTGAGACAACACCAACATCAGCCAGCACTGAGACAACACCAACATCAGCCAGCACTGAGACAACACCAACATCAGCCAGCACTGAGACAACACCAACATCAAGCAGCACTGAGACAACACCAACGTCAACCAGCACTGAGACAACACCAACATCAGCCAGCACTGAGACAACACCAACTACAATCAGCACTGAGACAACACCAACTACAATCAGCACTGAGACAACACCAACATCAACGAGCACTGAGACAACACCAACTACAATCAGCACTGAGACAACACCAACTACAATCAGCACTGAGACAACACCAACATCAGGCAGCACTGAGACAACACCAACATCAACGAGCACTGAGACAACACCAACTACAATCAGCACTGAGACAACACCAACTACAATCAGCACTGAGACAACACCAACATCAGGCAGCACTGAGACATCACCAACATCAACGAGCACTGAGACAACTCCAACATCAAGCAGCACTGAGACAACACCAACATCAACCAGCACTGAGATAACGCCAACTACAATCAGCACTGAGACAACACCAACATCAACCAGCACTGAGATAACGCCAACTACAATCAGCACTGAGACAACACCAACATCAACCAGCACTGACACAACACCAACATCAAGCAGCACTGATACAACACCAACATCAGCCAGCACTGAGACAACACCAACATCAAGCAGCACTGAGACAACACCAACATCAGCCAGCACTGAGACAACACCAACTGCAATCAGCACTGAGACAACACCAACAGCAACCAGCACTGACACAACACCAACATCAAGCAGCACTGAGATAACGCCAACTACAATCAGCACTGAGACAACACCAACATCAAGCAGCACTGATACAACACCAACATCAGCCAGCACTGAGACAACACCAACATCAAGCAGCACTGAGACAACACCAACATCAGCCAGCACTGAGACAACACCAACTACAATCAGCACTGAGACAACACCAACTACAATCAGCACTGAGACAACACCAACATCAGGCAGCACTGAGACAACACCAACATCAAGCAGCACTGAGACAACACCAACATCAGCCAGCACTGAGACAACACCAACTACAATCAGCACTGAGACAACACCAACAGCAACCAGCACTGACCCAACACCAACATCAAGCAGCACTGAGATAACGTCAACTACAATCAGCACTGAGACAACACCAACATCAACCAGCACTGACACAACACCAACATCAACCAGCACTGAGATAACGCCAACTACAATCAGCACTGAGACAACACCAACATCAACCAGCACTGACACAACAACAACATCAACCAGCACTGAGATAACGCCAACTACAATCAGCACTGAGACAACACCAACATCAACCAGCACTGACACAACACCAACATCAACCAGCACTGACACAACACCAACATCAACCAGCACTGAGATAACGCCAACTACAATCAGCACTGAGACAACACCAACATCAACCAGCACTGAGATAACGCCAACTACAATCAGCACTGAGACAACACCAACATCAACCAGCACTGACACAACACCAACATCAAGCAGCACTGAGACAACACCAACATCAGCCAGCACTGAGACAACACCAACATCAAGCAGCACTGAGACAACACCAACATCAGCCAGCACTGAGACAACACCAACTGCAATCAGCACTGAGACAACACCAACAGCAACCAGCACTGACACAACACCAACATCAAGTAGCACTGAGATAACGCCAACTACAATCAGCACTGAGACAACACCAACATCAGCCAGCACTGAGATAACGCCAACTACATTCAGCACTGAGACAACACCAACATCAGCCAGCACTGAGACAACACCAACATCAGCCAGCACTGAGACAACACCAACATCAAGCAGCACTGAGACAACACCAACATCAGCCAGCACTGAGACAACACCAACATCAGCCAGCACTGAGACAACACCAACATCAAGCAGCACTGAGACAACACCAACATCAGCCAGCACTGAGATAACGCCAACTACATTCAGCACTGAGACAACACCAACATCAGCCAGCACTGAGACAACACCAACATCAAGCAGCACTGAGACAACACCAACATCAACCAGCATTGAGACAACACCAACTACAAGCAGCACTGAGACAACACCAACATCAACCAGCACTGAGATAACGCCAACGACAATCAGCACTGAGACAACACCAACATCAACCAGCACTGAGACAACACCAACATCAACCAGTACTGAGACCACGCCAACATCAACCAGCACTGAGACAACACCAACATCTGCCAGCACTGAGACAACACCAACATCAGCCAGCACTGAGACAACACCAACATCAACCAGCACTGAGATAACGCCAACTACATTCAGCACTGAGACAACACCAACATCAGCCAGCACTGAGACAACACCAACATCAGCCAGCACTGAGACAACACCAACATCAAGCAGCACTGAGACAACACCAACATCAGCCAGCACTGAGACAACACCAACTACAATCAGCACTGAGACAACACCAACATCAAGCAGCACTGAGACAACACCAACATCAACCAGCACTGAGACAACACCAACTACAATCAGCACTGAGACAACACCAACATCAAGCAGCACTGAGACAACACCATCATCAAGCAGCACTGAGACAACACCAACATCAACCAGTACTGAGACAACGCCAACATCAACCAGCACTGAGACAACACCAACTACAATCAGCACTGAGACAACACCAACATCAAGCAGCACTGAGACAACACCATCATCAAGCAGCACTGAGACAACACCAACATCAAGCAGCACTGAGACAACACCAACATCAACCAGCACTGAGACAACACCAACTACAATCAGCACTGAGACAACACCAACATCAGGCAGCACTGAGACAACACCATCATCAAGCAGCACTGAGACAACACCAACATCAACCAGCACTGAGATAACGCCAACTACAATCAGCACTGAGACAACACCAACATCAACCAGCACTGACACAACACCAACATCAGCCAGCACTGAGACAACACCAACATCAGCCAGCACTGAGACAACACCAACATCAACCAGCATTGAGACAACACCAACATCAATCAGCACTGAGACAACACCAACTACAATCAGCACTGAGACAACACCAACATCAACCAGCACTGAGACAACACCAACTACAATCAGCACTGAGACAACGCCAACTACAATCAGCACTGAGACACCACCAACATCAACCAGCACTGAGACAACACCAACATCAACCAGCACTAAGACAACACCAACTACAATCAGCACTGAGACAACACCAACTACAATCAGCACTGAGACAACACCAACATCAGGCAGCACTGAGACAACACCAACATCAACAAGCACTGAAACAACACCAACATCAGGCAGCACTGAAACAACACCAACTACAATCAGCACTGAGACAACACCAACATCAATCAGCACTGAGACAACACCAACATCAATCAGCACTGAGACAACACCAACTACAATCAGCACTGAGACAACACCAACTACAATCAGCACTGAAACAACACCAACATCAACCAGCACTGAGACAACACCAACATCAACAAGCACTGAAACAACACCAACATCAGGCAGCACTGAGACAACACCAACTACAGTTAGCACTGAGACAACACCCACTACAATCAGCACTGAGACAACACCAACATCAACCAGCACTGAGACAACACCAACATCAACCAGCACTGAGACAACACCAACATCAACCAGCACTGAGACAACACCAACATCAACCAGCACTGAGACAACACCAACATCTGCCAGCACTGAGACAACACCAACATCAGCCAGCACTGAGACAACACCAACATCAACCAGCACTGAGATAACGCCAACTACATTCAGCACTGAGACAACACCAACATCAGCCAGCACTGAGACAACACCAACATCAGCCAGCACTGAGACAACACCAACATCAAGCAGCACTGAGACAACACCAACATCAGCCAGCACTGAGACAACACCAACTACAATCAGCACTGAGACAACACCAACATCAAGCAGCACTGAGACAACACCAACATCAACCAGCACTGAGACAACACCAACTACAATCAGCACTGAGACAACACCAACATCAAGCAGCACTGAGACAACACCAACATCAACCAGCACTGAGACAACACCAACATCAACCAGCACTGAGACAACGCCAACATCAACCAGCACTGAGACAACACCAACATCAGCCAGCACTGAGACAACACCAACATCAGCCAGCACTGAGACAAAACCAACATCAAGCAGCACTGAGACAACACCAACTACAATCAGCACTGAAACAACGCCAACTACAATCAGCACTGAGACAACACCAACATCAACCAGCACTGAGACAACACCAACATCAACAAGCACTGAGACAACACCAACTACAATCAGCACTGAGACAACGCCAACTACAATCAGCACTGAGACAACACCAACATCAGCCAGCACTGAGACAACACCAACATCAGCCAGCACTGAGACAACACCAACATCAAGCAGCACTGAAACAACACCAACGTCAACCAGCACTGAGATAACACCAACTACAATCAGCACTGAGACAACGCCAACTACAATCAGCACTGAGACAACGCCAACTACAATCAGCACTGAGACAACACCAACTACAATCAGTACTGAGACAACACCAACATCAACCAGCACTGAGACAACACCAACTACAATCAGCACTGAGACAACGCCAACTACAATCAGCACTGAGACAACACCAACATCAACCAGCACTGAGATAACGCCAACTACAATCAGCACTGAGACAACACCAACATCAACCAGCACTGACACAACACCAACATCAGCCAGCACTGAGACAACACCAACATCAGCCAGCACTGAGACAACACCAACATCAAGCAGCACTGAAACAACACCAACATCAGCCAGCACTGAGACAACACCAACTACAATTAGCACTGAGACAACACCAACATCAAGCAGCACTGAGACAACACCAACATCAGCCAGCACTGAGACAACGCCAACTACAATCAGCACTGAGACAACACCAACATCAGCCAGCACTGAGACAACACCAACATCAAGCAGCACTGAGACAACACCAACATCAACCAGCACTGAGATAACACCAACTACAATCAGCACTGAGACAACGCCAACTACAATCAGCACTGAGACAACGCCAACTACAATCAGCACTGAGACAACACCAACTACAATCAGCACTGAGACAACACCAACATCAACCAGCACTGAGACAACACCAACTACAATCAGCACTGAGACAACGCCAACTACAATCAGCACTGAGACAACACCAACATCAACCAGCACTGAGATAACGCCAACTACAATCAGCACTGAGACAACACCAACATCAACCAGCACTGACACAACACCAACATCAGCCAGCACTGAGACAACACCAACATCAGCCAGCACTGAGACAACACCAACATCAAGCAGCACTGAGACAACACCAACATCAACCAGCACTGAGACAACACCAACATCAGCCAGCACTGAGATAACGCCAACTACATTCAGCACTGAGACAACACCAACATCAAACAGCACTGAGACAACACCAACATCAGCCAGCACTGAGATAACGCCAACTACATTCAGCACTGAGACAACACCAACATCAAGCAGCACTGAGACAACACCAACATCAGCCAGCACTGAGACAACACCAACATCAGCCAGCACTGAGACAACACCAACATCAGCCAGCACTGAGACAACGCCAACTACAATCAGCACTGAGACAACACCAACATCAACCAGCACTGACACAACACCAACATCAGCCAGCACTGAGACAACACCAACATCAGCCAGCACTGAGACAACACCAACATCAAGCAGCACTGAGACAACACCAACATCAACCAGCACTGAGACAACACCAACATCAGCCAGCACTGAGATAACGCCAACTACATTCAGCACTGAGACAACACCAACATCAAACAGCACTGAGACAACACCAACATCAGCCAGCACTGAGATAACGCCAACTACATTCAGCACTGAGACAACACCAACATCAAGCAGCACTGAGACAACACCAACATCAGCCAGCACTGAGACAACACCAACATCAGCCAGCACTGAGACAACACCAACATCAGCCAGCACTGAGACAACACCAACATCAAGCAGCACTGAGACAACACCAACTACAATCAGCACTGAAACAACGCCAACTACAATCAGCACTGAGACAACACCAACATCAACCAGCACTGAGACAACACCAACATCAACAGCACTGAGACAACACCAACTACAATCAGCACTGAGACAACGCCAACTACAATCAGCACTGAGACAACACCAACATCAGCCAGCACTGAGACAACACCAACATCAGCCAGCACTGAGACAACACCAACATCAAGCAGCACTGAAACAACACCAACATCAAGCAGCACTGAGATAACGCCAACTACAATCAGCACTGAAACAACACCAACTACAATCAGCACTGAGACAACACCAACTACAATCAGCACTGAGACAACACCAACTACAATCAGCACTGAGACAACACCAACATCAACCAGCACTGAGACAACACCAACTACAATCAGCACTGAGACAACGCCAACTACAATCAGCACTGAGACAACACCAACATCAACCAGCACTGAGATAACGCCAACTACAATCAGCACTGAGACAACACCAACATCAACCAGCACTGACACAACACCAACATCAGCCAGCACTGAGACAACACCAACATCAGCCAGCACTGAGACAACACCAACATCAAGCAGCACTGAGACAACACCAACATCAGCCAGCACTGAGACAACACCAACTACAATTAGCACTGAGACAACACCAACATCAAGCAGCACTGAGACAACACCAACATCAGCCAGCACTGAGACAACGCCAACTACAATCAGCACTGAGACAACGCCAACATCAAGCAGCACTGAGACAACACCAACTACAATCAGCACTGACACAACGCCAACTACAATCAGCACTGAGACAACGCCAACTACAATCAGCACTGAGACAACGCCAACTACAATCAGCACTGAGACAACGCCAACTACAATCAGCACTGAGACAACGCCAACTACAATCAGCACTGAGACAACACCAACATCAACCAGCACTGAGACAACACCAACATCAGCCAGCACTGAGACAACACCAACATCAACCAGCACTGAGACAACGCCAACTACAATCAGCACTGAGACAACACCAACATCAAGCAGCACTGAGACAACACCAACTACAATCAGCACTGAGGCAACGCCAACTACAATCAGCACTGAGACAACGCCAACTACAATCAGCACTGAGACAACGCCAACTACAATCAGCACTGAGACAACACCAACTACAATCAGCACTGAGACAACGCCAACTACAATCAGCACTGAGACAACACCAACATCAAGCAGCACTGAGACAACACCAACTACAATCAGCACTGAGACAACACCAACATCAAGCAGCACTGAGACAACACCAACATCAGCCAGCACTGAGACAACACCAACATCAAGCAGCACTGAGACAACACCAACATCAACCAGCACTGAGATAACGCCAACTACAATCAGCACTGAGACAACACCAACATCAACCAGCACTGACACAACACCAACATCAAGCAGCACTGAGACAACACCAACATCAACCAGCACTGAGATAACGCCAACAACAATCAGCACTGAGAGCACTGAGACAACACCAACTACAATCAGCACTGAGACAACACCAACATCAAGCAGCACTGAGACAACACCAACATCAACCAGCATTGACACAACACCAACTACAATCAGCACTGAGACAACGCCAACATCAGGCAGCACTGACACAACACCAACTACAATCAGCACTGAGACAACACCAACATCAAGCAGCACTGAGACAACACCAACATCAAGCAGCACTGAGACAACACCAACATCAAGCAGCACTGAGACAACACCAACATCAGCCAGCACTGAGACAACACCAACATCAACCAGCACTGAGACAACACCAACATCAGCCAGCACTGAGACAATACCAACATCAGCCAGCACTGAGACAACACCAACATCAAGCAGCACTGAGACAACACCAAGATCAACCAGCACTGAGACAACACCAACATCAATCAGCACTGAGACAACACCAACTCAATCAGCACTGAGACAACACCAACTACAATCAGCACTGAGACAACGCCAACTACAATCAGCACTGAGACAACACCAACTACAATCAGTACTGAGATAACGCCAACTACAATCAGCACTGAGACAACACCAACTCAATCAGCACTGAGACAGCACCAACATCAACCAGCACTGAGACAACACCAACATCAGCCAGCACTGAGACAACACCAACTACAATCAGCACTGAGACAACACCAACATCAACCAGCACTGAAACAACACCAACATCAACCAGCACTGAGACAACACCAACATCAACCAGCACTGAGACAACACCAACATCAAGCAGCACTGAGACAACACCAACTACAATCAGCACTGAGACAACACCAACTACAATCAGCACTGAGACAACACCAACATCAACCAGCACTGAGACAACACCAAACATCACTGAGACAACGCCCAGCACTGAGACAACACCAACATCAACCAGCACTGAGACAACACCAACATCAGGCAGCACTGAGACAACACCAACATCAAGCAGCACTGAGACAACACCAACATCAACCAGCACTGAGACAACGCCAACTACAATCAGCACTGAGACAACACCAACATCAACCAGCACTGAGACAACACCAACATCAGCCAGCACTGAGACAACACCAACATCAGCCAGCACTGAGACAACACCAACATCAACCAGCACTGAGACAACACCAACATCAAGCAGCACTGAGACAACACCAACTACAATCAGCACTGAGACAACACCAACATCAATCAGCACTGAGACAACACCAACTACAATCAGCACTGAGACAACACCAACTACAATCAGCACTGAGACAACACCAACATCAACCAGCACTGAGACAACACCAACATCAACCAGCACTGAGACAACACCAACATCAATCAGCACTGAGACAACACCAACTACAATCAGCACTGAGACAACACCAACATCAGGCAGCACTGAGACAACACCAACATCAAGCAGCACTGAGACAACACCAACATCAGGCAGCACTGAAACAACACCAACTACAATCAGCACTGAGACAACACCAACATCAAGCAGCACTGAGACAACACCAACATCAATCAGCACTGAGACAACACCAACTACAATCAGCACTGAGACAACACCAACTACAATCAGCACTGAAACAACACCAACATCAACCAGCACTGAGACAACACCAACATCAACAAGCACTGAAACAACACCAACATCAGGCAGCACTGAGACAACACCAACTACAGTTAGCACTGAGACAACACCCACTACAATCAGCACTGAGACAACACCAACATCAACCAGCACTGAGACAACACCAACATCAACCAGCACAGAGACAACACCGTCTACAATCAGCACTGAAACAACACCAACATCAAGCAGCACTGAGACAACACCAACATCATCAGCACTGAGACAACGCCACAATCAGCACTGAGACAACACCAACATCAACCAGCACTGAGACAACACCAACATCAAGCAGCACTGAGACAACACCAACATCAACCAGCACTGAGACAACACCAACATCAAGCAGCACTGAGACAACACCAACTACAATCAGCACTGAGACAACGCCAACTCATCAGCACTGAGACAACACCAACAACAATCAGCACTGAGACAACACCAACATCAGCCAGCACTGAGACAACACCAACATCAACCAGCACTGAGACAACACCAACATCAGCCAGCACTGAGACAACACCAACATCAAGCAGCACTGAGACAACACCAACTACAATCAGCACTGAGACAACACCAACATCAAGCAGCACTGAGACAACACCAACATCAACCAGCACTGAGACAACACCAACTTCAACCAGCACTGAGACAACACCAACATCAAGCAGCACTGAGACAGCACCAACATCAACCAGCACTGAGACAACGCCAACTACAATCAGCACTGAGACAACACCAACATCAACCAGCACTGAGACAACACCAACATCAACCAGCACTGAGACAACACCAACATCAACCAGCACTGATACAACACCAACATCAACCAGCACTGAGACAACACCAACTACAACAACCGAACATCCAATTTGTAACAAAAATCAAATTGGGACGTTTCCAGATCCCAACAATTGTAGGTTCTTCTATATCTGTTTGTTTGGAGATATAACATACGAAGAGTGTCCCGACGACATGGAGTTCAATCCTTATGATCTAGTGAGTATTATTATTTACAATGTCTTAATAATCAGAGCTCAACGAGCTATGGAGAGGGCTATGCTAGGTGTTTCTCTACGTGATCGAATCCGAAATGAAGAGATCCGTAGACGAACTAAAGTCACCGATATAGCCCACCGGATTAGCAAGCTGAAGTGGCAATGGGCAGGCCATATTACTCGCAGAGCAGATGGCCGATGGGGTCGAAAAGTATAAGAGTGGAGACCACGGACTAGCAAGCGCAGCGTAGGACGTCCACCAGCAAGGCAGTGGACATTGTAGGACTATATCTGTTTGTTTGGAGATATAACATACGAAGAGTGTCCCGACGACATGGAGTTCAATCCTCATGTGAGTATTATTATTTACAATGATAATAATCAGGCTCAACGAGCTATGGAGAGGGCTATTAAAATTAGATCCGTACTTGCCCACCGGATTTATTATGGGCCGTCGAAAAATTCACTAGCGTAGGACGTTTGATGGACAGACGAGATTGAACGTATTTAAAATTATACTTGTTATTACCGCAATTCATATTTTGATAAAGTTGCAACATGTCACTGGCCTGCAAATTGCAAAAAACGTAAGAAAATTCTGAAAAAATCTGTTTCACAAAAGGCGGACTTTTCACACTACATCGAGGATCTTCACGCTCAGTTCCTCAAACACTAATTCACCCACCTCTTTCAAATCGTACCTTTTTCACAGGAATGCCAACCGCCCGAACGTGCCCAATGCAGCATCAAAACATCCACTACCACAACATCCACAACCACCACATCCACAACCACCACATCCACAACCACCACATCCACAACCACGATAAGCCCGAACATTAAATGTGAAATATATGACTCCTGGACAAGACCGGACCCGTCAGATTGTAGCAAGTTCTTCTTGTGCATATATGGACATCGAATGCATAAGAATTGCCCCAAAGGATTGGAGTTTAGCGCTACCACATTAGTAAGTCTACTTAATTAAGTTTTTATGTTAGCTTAATAGCGGGAACATCAACACATTGTTCGGGAAACTACGCAATGTCTTTTCGTCCGACAGTGCCTCAAGACGAAAGTCTTCAACCAGAACCGACTTCAGACCCAAAAAAAAACGTAGATAATAAATAATTTGGAGCGGTCCCCCCAACGTGACGTATTTTTTTTAGGGTTCCGTAGTCAACAAGGAACCCTTATAGTTTCGCTATGTCCGTCCGTCCGTCCGTCCGTCCGTCTGTCCGCAGCTTAGCTCAGAGACGCACAGTACTAGAGAGCTGTAATTTGGTGTAAATATACGGATTTGTTGTGCCGAAAAAGTGGTAAAATAAAATCTAGAAAAATATTTTTTTTAAGGTACACGTAAAGAGGGAATGTTTTTTTCTTTCTCGCGTACCCCTTAGTGTGGGGTATCATTAAATAGGTCTTTAAAAAATAATGTGAGTTTCCATGAACAATTTTTTGATAAAAAAAATTCGTTTGTGAAATGTTAAGCTTTAAACTACTAAATTTTGCTCGACTCGAGTGTCCCCCCCCTCTACCAGCTAAACGGTTATGTTTGGGGGTGTGAAAAAAATCATAATAGTAGTATATATAACGAAATTTAAAAGAAAATTATCATGACTAAGTAGGCTTTACAACTTTACGAGTAATAGTCGACCAACTTATAAAATGTATCGGAGAATATGCTCTTCAACTGCAAGTGTAAGTTTGTCAACTTTATTTTTACAGCTTTTATAGGTATGTATGTTTTTTGGGGATAGGTAGGTTTTTATCGTCAACTATTTCTAACTAACTTCAAAAAAAGGAGGAGGTTCTAAATTCGTCGTAATCTTTTTTTATGTAACTATTATCCCCGATTTCTCAGACTCCTGGACCGATTTTGAAAATTCTTCTTTTTAAAATTAAATTTAGCGAATCAGATTAGTTAGTTCGCATAAGCATTTTGATGGGCAACTACGGAACCCTACACTGCGCGTGGCCCGACACGCACTTGGACGGTTTTTTAATTATTAATACATAATTAGGTACTTTAATTTATTACTTTTTAAAGGAATCTTGTTTTTTTTTTTTACTTTATTCCACAGGAATGTGAACCAAAAGAACAGGCTGGTTGCAGCATCAAACCATCAACTCCAATAGCTTCCGCCCTGCACCCAAATAATAACACGCGTCGGACTTTCACGGAGACTGACGACACTAGTTTCCAAGACAAGTGTCTCCCGACTACTGAAAGACATCTGTACCTCACAGAAGACCAAGAAGATTGTACTAAATACTATATCTGTTCTTTCGGAAAAGAAAACTTGATGAATTGCCCTGAAGGATTTGCTTTTAATGAGGAATTGCAGGTGGGTATTTACTGTGCGTTTTAATTAAGAATAGGACAGCCTAGCCGCCATATTTTGGTGACAATTACTATAACATCAGGCCTTTAACCCCCGATGGATTTGAGAGCAGTATTACAGATTGCTCAACTCAGGGATGGTACCCATGATCGTTTTTTATGCTATATAAGGGAAAGTGCGACTAATTCCAGGTGGAAAAACCTAATAAGTACTTTTGCTATCCCGGGAATGAAACTTGAGACCAAGCCTTCATGATTGGGGTGCATTGACAGGAAACCTCCACGTGCGCCCGTGGACTGGAGTTCCCTCTCGGATACGTCCGGGGGGAAGACCAGTTTTTCGGGCCGGTGCACCCTGGGATGCGGGCAAAAACACTTCCTTAAGCACTGTGTGTCTAGTGGTCTCTTTGCCCGTATGCGACTAGCCTGTCGTGTGGACGCTCCAACGCGTGTCCCTCTGATTAGCAGAGGGCACAGCGGCGGAGCGGGCTTGCGGACGGTGAGTGATGGGTAGCTCGCCGTCCGACCAACGACCAAGCCCTGATCGGTGGCGCGTCGTGTTTCGCGCCAAATGCCTACTGGGGTCGCGGGTTTTTTCTTAACCCAGGATACCGTGGCCCCGGAACGAAAAGGACTTAGGAAGGAACACGGGTGGATTTTAGTCAGTAAGAGTCTGACAGTCCCTTCAGCCCCACCCAGGGCGGGAGGACTCATTTGATGATTTTACCATCTAAAAAAAAAAAGAAGATCTCTTAATTATCAGTTCTAAATACAAAAAATCTCAATTTTGCTCCACTCTGGAATTGAACCCACGATGTCATGCTAAGCAGTAGCCCTTGCACAGATTAAACAAAATAAAACTTTGAATAATAAAAATTAAAACTTGTATAATCTTTTTCAGATATGTGCACCATCAAGCCAGGTCGAATGCAAGAAGAAGAAATCGTGAAAACAATGATAATTCAAATAATTTTAAGTTTTATTAATGTTAAAACTGTTTTTCATAATTTACCAACAAGAAAGTTTAACAAAAAAGACTACAAAAAGAAATACAGATACACAAATGAATGCAGTGCCATTATTTAATAAAGTCTTAGTATATCTATCTAATATCTTTAAAGGAGCAATTCTTGTATATTTATATATAATCAGGATCTCGGAAACGGCTCCAAGGATTTTCCTGAAAGTTACAGATTAGGGGTTTTTCGGCTAAAGGAATCGATTTATCAATCGGTCTCAGATTCGAGAAAAGCTCGGTTCCCAAGATATAGACATTTTAAAACCGAGCGAAGCTCGGTCAACCAGATATTTATACATTATACAAACATATTTATTTCATCTCAACTCTACATTAAACACAATTTTTTTACAGTCCCAGTTACAAGACATAAATTCTTATAAATATTAACTGAAATTAAATCAAAGTCAAGTTACAGGCACTTTTCACAGAATTCTCAAAAGTTTGGTCAGGCCTGGCGCACTCCGTGGTGTAGCCACGTCAACGGGGCCACCGCGTGTGCTTGTAGTATGAAACTACATAACACGCGGGCGCACCGTGGACGGGTTTCACAGTCGGTTACCGCCCGCCGCCAATTTCTCACGCTTTCGGTACATATTTTTACATTATTCTCACGAGCAAAGATTTTACATTTGCTTAATTTTGGGAAGTGACACTTCTGTACGTAGTACTTTTAAGTATTCTGTGGCTTGGTGTAAAAAAATAAAGGTAAAAAAATTGGTGCTACAAGTCCCAGTCACAAGATACAATAACTATAAAATGATCCGTAGATGCCCATTCCAAATCGTAGATCTCTATGAAGACGAACGGGCAAGAAACTCCATGGGCAGTCTATTTCAATCAGAAAATTATTACAATATCTATATAAATTACATCATTCATCTTGAGATGGTACGACTAGGTACAATATGTGAGAACGATGTAGTAGGTATACGTTAAAAGTGTCCAAACTAAATATTCTAATAAAATCAAAATAAAAATAAACCATGGCAGGAAAGAGACGACCAGTCCCAACTGACAGCGCCCGTTCACGAACATGTCGTAAGTAATTAGCATCTGTAAGTAATTGATAAGTCTTGTAAGCGGCGCTGCCCCAGTCGAAACTACAGTACGACATTCACTAAGCTAATAACAGCGACGTGACGTGACAGTCTCAAGCTTCCGCCTCGACGACGACCTCGACTTAGCGTACAGCCAAGTCTTTTGGAGATAGCTATAATTATAAAAATACTTATTAGAGCGCCCTTTGCTAATGGATTGAATGATTCTCAAACACTCCTTTCGCCTCAACCAGATTCATTCATTTCAAATTCATGAATTCACATTGCCAACACACACTGAATACAAAATAATCAAGGATGCCCGAGATATCGCTCGATTAAAAACTTATAGCATGGAGGAGCAACTAAGATGTCTACCCAGCTTGCCGGACCGATGCAAAGTGTTCACTTCACTCAATCACTCAACCGTCACCGCCCATGTGGCCTACCCAACCCACACGGGGTAGCCAACATATCTGTCAACGTCAGTAACTTCCGATCGACATTTTGACTCGACTCTCGGTGTTGCCATTACTCCCCACGCTCACCATCCCCAAATTATCACTAATTTGACGTCCCTAAACGTTATCTGTCAATTCTAACTTCATAGTTACTTCAATGAGAGATAGATGGCGTTATTCTAAATTAACAATAATCAATAGAGATTCTAACTTTCGTTTCTGTTTTGATTCCACGCCAACGATAATAGATGGCGTTATTTTAAATAAACAATAATCAATAGAGATTCCAAATTGTGTTTCTGTTTTTATTCCGCAGCATGATAATAGATGGCGTTATTTTAAATTATTGTGATTCTGTGTTGATTCTGCGACATAAATTAAAAACATAAAGTCATGTATGTTCGTTTGTATCTACGTATTATTTACGTCTAAACGAGTTTTTTTTTTTAACGATAACTTCGCGTTGACCACTATCTCGCCTGATGGTAAGCGAAGATGTGGTCGACGGTGAAGCACGCTTGTCTAGAAGTAACCTGTTCACTATTGACTTGAAGACCCCAAGGGTGTAGTTTTCAGGAAGTACAGAGCACGGCAGTGGCGACGACGACGACGAGTGTTTTGAACAACTAATAGAATTGCGTTGCCGGAGTGGAGCTGTGTCAATAACGCAATTCTATTGGTTGTTCAAAACACGTCTCGACTCGCACAGCTTTGGTGGAGTCTCGGCCTGAATTCCACTTTCCAGTTTAATTGATTTTGGCACATGTATACAACATTATTTTTATTATATGCGAAACCTGATAAGTTTGTCATGTTCAGAATCAGTAACTGATTCGATTCCAATTATTTTTACACCATGTTATATTTTTTTTCAAAAATATTTTAATTCAATTTTATTGCCAATTAATTACAATACAATCACCGTACGGTTTGGTATCTATTGCCAAACTATTATCACGAGTGTATAACACAGGAGACGCGGTTAACGGGGGTGTAGCCGAAATGAGCATGTTTTTGAACGGACAAATAGGTACATAGATATTTTTATGATATTACTTTAAAATTTTGTAGGTAGGTACATAGATTCTTTACACAAAATATTGGACATGTGTATCGGGTTTCGCATAAACAAAAGTAGATGGGACCCTAACCACTGACAAGTCCAACGACCGCACCGCACTGGTAGAACTTATAGCCAAAATCAGGAAACGACAACAGTCCAAACCGTGCCGGTCGTACGTATTATATGACCAGTGTTTAAAAAATTTTCGGGCTCCAGTCTTTTTTATTTTAGTAAGTTTTAAAGCATTCCTGTATCGACTGAAAACATTATTTTTGTTATGGTCTAGCTATAACAGTTGTCCGCCGTATGTTAACTTGCGTTTTTTTTAAATTTCCCGCGCACCGGACCGTGAAGCGCTTGGGAGGCAGCTGTACGGACAGTTGGGACGTACACGAGCCTGTAGCCAAACGGCAAGTGACAATCGTTAACGTTCAGCAGTCGCAATTCATTTTCAACTTTATATCCCATTGCATAAAGTTGAAAATCTATCAAAGATTACAGATCGTTTTCGTTTGTTTCGTTCGCTCAGCAGTCTTTACTAGATTTTCAACTTTATGCGATGGGGTATAAAGTTAAAAATGTATTAGTGACTGCTGAACATTAACGATTGTCGCTTGCTGTTTGACTACAGACTCTGGCTATAGACCCCATAATAAGTATGTCATAATGATGTCATATAAGGAGAGTGAAACCGAATTAGTATATAAAACCAAAAGAAATATGTAATGCAATTTTTCCAATTTAAACGGTAAACCAATTCGTTTCAAAAGTAATTGGTAAATATAATTGTAATATAAAGTGCATTTTATTTACAAAATCAGTCTGTAGCGCACGACACGGAATATTATGTTGGCTAGAATAAAATTATGTAAGTTACTATTTACATTTTTAACAAACTGAAAAAAGTTAAAGGTTCTCCATTCATTAGGAACTTTTTTTAAATGTAGGTATTTTGATTTTCACCATCACCGAATTCTCACTTTTTTTTAACGTGGTATAATCATCAAATGAGTCCTCCCACCCAGGGTAGAGCGGGAGGGACTGTCAGACTCGTACTGACTAAAATCCACGGTGTCCTTCAATAGCCCTTTACGTTCCGGGGTCATGGTAATTCATGAGTCCCGCGACCCCGGTGGGAAACTGAGCATAAATTAAATGATTGTATTTGAGTTTTATCATCACCCTGAGGTTTTCACTTCTGTTGTATATTCTTAGCACATCAAATCGACGGCACGGTTGACCAGTGGCCAAGTGAACGACTGTTGTGCTTCGTGTCGTGGATTTGATTCCCGCTCGAAAAAAATAGGGGAACAGTGTTTATGACGGGGACGCGAGGTAAAATGGGGACATACACAAGGCATACTTACCACAACAGTAACGTCATTTGCAAGCGGCCATTTAGGGTCAATTTATACTAACGCAGAGTCGAAGCGCATCTAAATCAAAATCTAAAACTGAACATAACAATTTCAACCTTAACTCCACAACGTAACGCACACATTACTTCCAAGATTTTAAAAAGTCGCGCATTCTTCAGAATTCGCGCGTCTGTGCGTGTACAACGCTGATCGTGAATCGTGCGGCTTCCGCTTTAGTTGTAAAGAATTTGGCGCTCCGATGCGCTTCGGCTCTGCGCTAGTATACATTGACCCTAGATTTTTCTATATCTGTTTATTATAGTAAACAGTACAGGCTATTAAAAAAATTAAAAAATAATACCGTGTTTTGTTTTAGTTCTCTTTTTATTTGCATTACAATGTTCACCATCATGGCTGATACCACTCGAAAGCAACTCGTCTTCTGCCGACAATTCAGGGGTAAGTTTTATATCTTTACTGGCTTGTAGTCGCGGCTTCGTCCGCGTAGAGTTCGGTTAATGTCCCATGGGATAAAAGGTATCTTTCATGTAAATCCGTATACTAAACTGTCTTTGTGAAGAGAGAAATGTCGAGGTTTCTCTTGAAGATAGAATTTGCAATAAAGTAATTACAATGCGAACTAATATTAAAGAAAGAATCATCACGCTGAAGATGAAGTGGGCTGGCCAAGTGTGCAGAAGAACGGACGACAATGGAACAGACCCGTGTTAGAGTGGAGAGTGGAGACCTTATCTGAGCAAACGTAATAAAGGGCACCTTGCAGCACAAGGTGGCAGTGGATGGAGATCGTTCTTAGGACGAGGGTTATATCCAGCAGTGGACTATAATTAGCTGAAGACAAAGAACTCTAAAACAGACAGTATTTTTTAATAACAAGAGAACATACATTTTGTATATCCCAAAACCTAAGCAAGAATTATTCGAATCAGCCATCGCACTTTTATCCGGACTTGTCACGTCAACCGTATACAAGATGACATCTTGGTAAAAGTCTCCACACAATTAATACCGGGAGATGGACGACACTACCGAGGCCTACCAAAAAGTTAGCGAGACAACCTAGGAATTGGGGGAAGACTTAGGCCAGCATTGGGACACTAAAGGTTGAGGAAAATAAATGGAAAGCAAATAAATATTATGACGGTTCTATAAAATCTTGGGCAATGTAAAAACAACGATGCCTTACTTTACCAACATGGCATACCATACATTATATTTAATTATAATTTGCAGATCTTGGAACCCATTGAACAAATAGCTCCAAATAATACAAAAGACACTGAAATTATACAACAAATCGATGTCAAAGACGATGAAGATCAAGTGATTAGTAACATCAATCAAATAGTTATAGGCGATGATGCAATCACAACTAATGGCAGAATAAACAATGGAACGAGAACGACGAATGTAAGTATTGTTCAAACAATACCCTAATGGTAAGCGTCCAAAGGTCCGCATCGTACGTATCGGACGCATCGCATCAAACGGATTTCTGTGTCGGCAGCGATCGGATTGGCGACGCGAGTATCAACAATCGGATTGCCGATGCCACCTTCATCGCTTCCACTGATCGTCATTCCGTATGACGTCATCCGTACGCATCGCATTAAGCCATTGCCGATGAGCCGTCCGTACGATGCGGATCAGTGGACGCAGTTGTATGAGTTTTCATACAAGGCAAACTTAAATCCGTTACGTCCGATACGTGCAATGACTGACGATGATAATGATGATGATGACTGGCGTCATGAGCCCCTACTCTATCTTTGATGAGTTAGTATATAATATTTTGAAACATTCCTTGATTTACCAAAATGAAAAATAAGTGTCTATTCTTTTTCAAAATTTAAATTGATAGACTAATTAGATCTGCAATTTATTAATGTTGACAACTTACCTATTATTATCCAGTACAACATTTCCATCTTATTTATGATAACTTTTGTAACAAATTAATAACCAATACTGCTTCTGTTTTACAGGTACCAGAACTCTTCAATCAACTGGCCAACGAAACTCAAACTGAAGTTTTAAATAACAATACCACCCTTGAAACAGATCCTCTTAATTATACAAATCATGCTAACTCTAATCCTGTACAAAATCCAATTCACGATGAAGATATATCAAGCGCTGAAGCTCCAGCATTCAGATCTTTGATACCAAACAAACGTAAAAGTAAAGTAACTGATATAGTTACTAAGTCTGACAATAAAAATCATAATTTACAACTGAAACAAGATTCAAATGAATCTAAAGATCATAATTTGGTACTGAATCTATCTCCTATAACTCCACCTCTTACTATTGATCTAAATCATCTCCCACTAAGCAATCTTCTAGAAATCGCTTCAGGTTTCATGAAAAGATTTACAAGAAACGCAGAACCTATTCAAACTTTAGAAACAGATTGTAAAACAACAGAAAAGACTTGTAAAAAAACGACGCAAACTATGAAATCTGTAAACGATATGAATTCTGAGAATCTAAAGGCTAACAAACCTGTAGCACGTATATGTGCCCTTTCAATCATGGCAAAGGTGGCTATTACTCAAGTTTTACACAGAATAGCACAACACTACCCAGATGGACTTTTAAATCAAATTATTACTTCATTTCGGAATGATAAAGAAGATTCAATAAATTTGTTTAGCAAAGAGTTGTCAGGTCTTCCAATCCCAATTCAGATTAGACTGCAGTTGGTTCAAGGAAAAACAAATGAATTTCTGAAACAGTTACTTGATTATGTTGATGAGAAGTTGTGTTCGTTACACATGTCTTAAATTATGTGAAGACATTTTGTGTGTGTCAGGTTTGAAAAATTTGGAAACCTGGCTAACCACTGAAAAATCACATTCTTTATTTATTTATTAACAAAGGTACACCAACAGCTTCTGTATATAAATTAATAAATAGTGTAAAAGTTTATGACCACAAGGCTTATACAGTTGCCAATAATAGGTGAACCAACATTCACATAATAGACCGTGGAAGTGTGACGTAAAAAGATGACATTTGGGTAAAAACAAACAGGGTTCGACGTGGGATTTTTGTTATTTTATCTTTTTTGTAATTAATAATAATGTCTGCGTCGAACTTCTTGTTACTATTGTGTGCAAAAATTGATGGAACAACATCCTTTTCATCAGCAAAATTACAATTACAAAGACGGTCTTCACGAGTAGGGTCTCTATCCTTACGACTGAAATTGAAAATAATGAGTAAGTCAGCAATACAAGTCAATACAACGAGTCCTCAGACTAGAATAATAATTAATCAGCAGTAACGTACCGGCAGAGTGTTTTCCATTTTTAAAGATTTTTTCACTAGCAGGAAATCTAAAAAACCTGCAGGTTTCTCTTCTAGAGACATGGTTGCAACCGGGAGCAAAACAATAAGGTATTTTATACCTTGTTAACACTAGATAATGTATTCAAAATGTAAATTATTCCAAAATGCAATACGTTCCTGTGTTTGTTTTTACCCAAATGTCAAATTTGTGACGTCATAGCTTCCGCAGTCTATTATATAGGTGGTAACTTAAGCTAAAATCTGAAGAATCATTCTGAAAAATAGAGACAAGAAAATAATCTAGATAGAGCATTTTTATAGTATTCCTCAGTGCTTGCTTTTAGACATAGGTATAGTTTATAAATATTTGTAAGAAATAAAAGACGTTAAATAAAATTTGAAACTTTTCATCTACAACATTTCTTTCGCACCTCTGGTTTTTTATTAACCTTTGATAGTATGGGTACTTTGCGTTTCAACTAACAAGAGAATTTCCTTGGCACCATATTATTGACAGGCTTTGTCTAGTGGTTAGTGACCCTGACTGCTATGCCGGAGGTCGTGGGTTCATTCGTTGATTCATTTGTTGTGAGTTCATGTGTTGATGTTCATTGTGTAGTTGGTTATATCAATGTGAGTGTATTTAATAAAAAGAAACTAAGATATGCTCAAAATAATTTATTGGTTTCGAAAATGGAATAAAATTTCAATTTACTTGCTCTAGTATTTCAGTTATTTGGTAAAGATTGGATCATGAGGTATCTTGTCTTGTCTGACAGGCTCTAGTGATGTAGACTCATCCGTTTTAGAATCCAGTGTTGTCGTTTCGTAAATTGGCTCTAAGGTTGTTAAGATCTCTTCAGTTGTAAGGTTTTGTGTAGTTGGTTCGTTAGTTGTGAGTCCGGTGACGCTGGGAGAATCGTCCTCATATTACATTGTACCGCGAAGGGCCAATTGCAAGCCTAGAAATTAAAACAATAATTGTACTAATGTAGCAGAGGTGGCCCAGTGGTATCGGTCCCGACTTACGAGTCGTGGATTCGAAACCCGCCAGGCACATTACTTTGTGTAATTTGTTTCATCACCACTGCTCTCAAAACGGTGGAGGAAAAGATCGGGAGGAAACCGGCATGGTAACCAAAAATTTGAAGATATGTGACATCTAACAATCCGCACTGGGATTGTGGCCCGCTCCCTCCCACAGATAGGAGGCCTGTGTCCCAGCAGTGGGAACCTTTATAGGCTGATGATGCTACTATACTATACTATATACTCGTGCTATTTATCAATAATGTTCCCACTGCTGCGACACGACACACCAGCTGTATAATTTTTTTTTCAAAAGATTGGTTCATTGTATGTGACTAGTAATAACGATGGGAAAATAAGTAGGTTCCGAACGGGGGCTGTACCGAAACAACGAGCAAAAGGCCGAAAGCTAGTCATAAATAATAATAATTGACAGGAATATTGTAGCTAATAGACCTGATATAGTGGCGGATCGATCAGAGCGGCGCACAATGATTGTTGACATAACCGTCCCGCATGACGAGAACCTCGTGAAAGCTGAGAAAGATAAGCAAATCAAGTATCTTGATTTGGCTCGCGAGGTTGTCGATATGTGGGGCGTGGATTCAGCTGTCATTGTGCCGATAGTCGTTACGGTCAATGGACTAATTGCCAAGAGCCTCGACCAACATCTAAGGAGGCTCTCGTTAGGCAGCTGGATCAAGGGCTTAATTCAGAAAGCAGTTCTTCTGGACACGGCGCGCATTGTTGGGAGGTTCCTTTCTTTGGAGCCCTGACTGCCGGTAGCTTGGAACCTGTTCCCGATGCTGGTGGGCCTACTATATTTTTAAATGTTTTTAATATTATAGCGAGTTTCCTCCGTGCCTCGGAAAGCACGTAAAGCCGTTGGTCCAGGCTGTCATTTGTAGATCTTTGACAGTCGTTACTGTTAGTCAGAAGCTCTAAAGTCTGACAACCAGTCTTACCAAGGGGTATCGTATTACCCAGTTACTGGGTTGTGGAGGTCCGACAGGCAGTCGCTCCATGTAAAATACTGATATCCAGCTGAATCTGGTTTGACTGGAAGCCGACCCCAATATAGTTGGGAAAAGGCTAGGCAGGCAGAAATGTTTTTAATATATATTTTTTTAATCATATTTAAAAATGTAAAACATAATTATGAAAAATTATGAATAAATGAGAATAATAATTGTATAAATACCTGCAATTGGAAGTCGAACCAAGTTCCTGCAGAGCAATTCATGGTCACTTTGTTACCGTGGATACATTGGTAGAACTTGCCACAATCACTTTCATGGGGTAACAACAATTCTTTGTTAAAATCTGTCGGACAACCGTTAGGTAGGAAACCTGGCCCTGTTGAAGGCTTCTCTGTTGATGTTGTTGTTGAGAGCTCCGCAGTTGTGGTTGTAGTTGAAGGTTCCTCAGTTGATGTTGTTGTTGTTGAGGACCCTTCAGTTGTTGTCGTAGTTGGTGGTAGAGTCGTCGTCATATTACATTGTACCTCGGAGGACCAATTGCAACCCTAAAAATTAAAACAATAATTGTACTAGTCATATAGTCAGGCCTGTTGGTCTAGTGGTTAGTGACCCTGACTGCTATGCCGGAGGTCGTGCGTTCGATTCCCACACAGGACAAATGTTTGTGTGATGAGCACGATCATTTTTGTTCTGTGTCTCGGTGTTTATCTATAATAAGTATGTATTTAGAAATATATGAGTATGTTTATCAGTTGTCTAGTACCCATAACAAAAGCTTTGCTTTGCTTGGGACTAGATGGCGTTGTGTGATAGTTGTGGAATATTATTATTATTTATCAATAACGTTCCCACTGCTGCGACACAGCACATCTGTCTAAGAGTGGGACTATAATATGATACTGAGTTCCTGTATTATAAAAAATGTTTTGAAAAGTTTTGTTCATTTTATGTGAGTAATAATAAGTATAATAAGAATTGTATTGATATGTGGGACGTTGATTCAGCTGTCATTGTGCCGATAGTCGTGTCGGTCCATGGCTTAATTGCCAAGAGCCTCGACCAACATCTAAGGAGGCTCTCGTTAGGCAGCTGGATCAAGGGCTTGATTCAGAAAGCAGTTCTTTTGGACACGGCGCGCATTGTTGGGAGATTCCTTTCTTTGGAGCCCTGACTGCCGGTAGCTTGGACCCTGTTCCCGATACCGGTGGGCCACTATTACTTTTATTTTTAAATGTTTTTAATATATTTTTTTTAATCATATTTAAAAATGTAAAACGTATGTAAAATGATGAATAAATGAAGATAATAATTGTATTGTATACCTGCCATTCGAAGTCAAACCAAAATCCGGGACCGCAATCAAACATCACCTTGTAACCGTGGATACATTGGTAGAACTTGCCACAATCACTCTCATGAGGCAACAGCACATGTTCGTCAAAACAATCGTAAGGTAAGAAATCTGGGTCTTCCGTTGTTGTTGTTGTTTCCTCAGGTATTGATGTTGTTGTTGAAGACCCTTCAGTTGGTTTTGTTGACGGCTCCTCAGTTGTTTTTGTTGAGGGCTTATCAGTAGTAGTTGTTGTCGAGGGCTCCTCAGTTGTTGTCGTTGTAGAGTCTTCAGTTGTTGTCGTTGTGGAGTCTTCAGTTGTAGTCGTGGTTGGTGGCAGAGTCGTCGTCACATTACATTGTACCTCGGAGGGCCAGTTGCAAAACTACAAAAGAAAACAACCATTTTATAGGCATTATTTACTGTAACTGTTTCCACTGCTGCCACAGAAGCTTAAGTAAAAGTTTGGTGAAGTAGTTTTTAAAATAGGCACCTGCAATTCGAAGTCAAACCAAGTTCCTGGAACGCAGTTCACCTCCACCTTATTTCCTTGGGTACATTGGTAGAACTTGCTACAATCACTTTCATGAGGTAACAGCAAATGTTGGTCAAAATCTGCCGGACAACCGTTAGGTAAGAAACCTGGGCCTTCCGTTGTTGTTGTTGTTGGTTTCTCAGGTATTGATGTTGTTGTCGAGGACCCTTCAGTTGTTTCTGCTGACGGCTCCTCAGTTGTTGTTGTTGAGGGCTCCGCATTTGTGGTTGTTGTTGTTGAGGGCTCTTCAGTTGTGGTTGTTGTTGAAGGCTCCTCACTTGTCGTTGTTGTTGTTGTTGAGGGCTCTTCAGTTTTGGTTGTCGTTGTGGACCCTTCATTTGTTGTCGTTGAGGAGTCTTCAGTTGTAGTAGTGGTTGGTGGCAGAGTCGTCGTCACATCACATTGTACCTCGGAGGGCCAATTGCAAAACTACAAAAGAAAACCATTTTATAGGCATTATTTACTGTTATTGTTTCCACTGCGGGCACAGAAGCTTAAGTAAAAGTTTGGTGAAGTAGTTTTTAAAATAGGCACCTGCAATTCGAAGTCAAACCAAGTTCCTGGAGCGCAGTTCACCTCCACCTTATTTCCTTGGGAACATTGGTAGAACTTGCTACAATCACTCTCATGAGGTAACAGCAAATGTTGGTCAAAATCTGCCGGACAACCGTTAGGTAAGAAACCTGGGCCTTCCGTTGTTGTTGTTGGTTTCTCAGGTATTGATGTTGTTGTTGAGGACCCTTCAGTTGTTTCTGTTGACGGCTCCTCAGTTGTTGTCGGTGAGGACCCTTCAGTTGTTGTCGTTGTGGAGTCTTCAGTTGTTGTTGGTAGCAGAGTCGTCGTCGTATTACATTGTACCGCGGAGGGCCAATTGCAAGCCTAGAAATTAAAACAATCATTGTACTAGTGTTATTCATCAATAACGTTCCCCCCACTGCTGCGACACAACACACCTGTCTATGAGTGGGACTATTTATGATTTATTGGATTTCTGTATTATAAAAAAATGTTTTGAAAAGTTTTGTTCATTTTATGTGAGTAATAATAAGTATAATTAATTAGTATATTTAATTCGCGGGAATCGAAATCGATCCTCGTGATTATTTGGCCCGCGTCACAGAACGTATCGACTTCCTGAAGCAGAAGATTTGTGCATGGGCAAACCGTATTCGTCGGTACAAGCGACGAGTGGAGCGGTACACTTTGAATCGCACCTTCCAAAGCGATGAAAGGTGGGTCTATAGGGCTTGGGAGCGACCGGACCAAGGTGTGGCTGACACGCCCCTGCCGGATGATGATGCCATGAGTTCATTCTGGCGCAGCATCTGGTCGGTGCCTGTCAGTCACACTGAGGGCGATTGGATCAGGGATGTTGAGCGAGCGTGTGATCACATTCCAGAAATGGGGGCTATCACCATCAGCCCCCAAGACGTAGCTTGTGCAGTCCATCTGTTGCCAAACTGGAAATCTCCAGGGCCGGATGGGCTGCACAACTTCTGGATTAAATGGTTCAAAAGATCACACGTTCGCTTGGCATCCCAGTTCCAATTAGCTTTAGAGTCAGGGTCGCTACCCCAATTCTTAACAACAGGAGTGACCCACCTGCTCTATAAATCAGGTAGTACTGCGGAACCCAAAAATTATAGACCGATCACTTGTCTACCAACGGTCTATAAAGTTCTTACATCCATTCTGAGAGCTAAAATCAATCAACATATTGTGACTAATTCCATCATGTCCGCTTCTCAGAATGGATGTAGGAACGGGTCCCGCGGTACTAAGGAGCTCCTCCTCATTGATATGGCCATTAGCCAACAGGTTCGCCGCTCCCGAAAGGATCTGTCCGCATGTTGGATAGATTATAAGAAGGCCTATGATTCGGTACCCCATACATGGCTCATGAGGGTGCTAGAGTTGTATAAAGTTAATATAACTCTACGTACCTTCCTGTTGTCGTGTATGGGGACCTGGAAGACAGTCCTTCGCTATCCAGGATGTCGACAGATACGAGGTAGCGGCGAACCGATAAGGATTGAGCGCGGCATATTCCAGGGTGACAGTCTGAGTCCTTTGTGGTTTTGCCTGGCCTTGAACCCACTCAGTACATTACTGGAGGGTTCGGGGCTAGGATATCGGTTGAAGAGAGGTGGTCAGGTCATATCTCACCTTCTTTACATGGATGATCTGAAACTCTTTGCCCCCAACAACTTGCAACTGATGAAGCTACTGAAGGTAACAGAAACTTTCAGTAGCGCCATCAGGATGGAATTTGGTGTGGACAAATGTGCAGTCATGCATGTGAAGCGAGGGGAGATTATGGAATCAGAGGGAACTCAACTCTCGGATTCCATACACCTTAGATCCCTCTCTTCAACAGAGACCTACAAATATTTGGGTATGTCGGAAGCATTAGGCATCAATAATGCTGACATGAAGCAATCGTTGAGGGAGCGCTTCTTTAGCCGCCTGAATAAAGTACTTAACAGTCTTTTGTCAGGTGGTAATAAGGTGCGCGCTTTCAACGGTTGGGTCATGCCGGTATTGATGTATTCTTTCGGCATACTCAAATGGACTCAGACAGAACTTGACGCCCTGGATAGGAGAGTCCGTTCACTGCTGACTGCAAATCGGATGCATCACCCGCGGTCGTCGGTGATGAGACTGTATATCCCACGGAAGTGCGGGGGTCGTGGCTTCTTAAATGCTAAGACCCTGCATAACCGTGAGGTATGCAGTCTCAGGGAATATTTCCTAGAAGCCGACGTGGGGATGCACCGAGATGTAGTCACAGTGGACAAGGGTCTTACTCCGCTCTCCTTGGCCAACGAGAACTGGCGCAAACCTAAAGTATTAGACACTAATGATCGTAAGGAGGTATGGCAAAGCAAGGAGCTTCACGGACGCTATTACCGGGCTTTACATGGTCCCGATGTAGACTTTTTAGCGTCCGTATCCTGGTTGCGCTTCGGTGACCTGTTCGGGGAGACCGAAGGTTTTGTCTGTGCAATTATGGACGAAGTTATGATGACGAATAACTACCGGAAATACATTGTGAAGGATGGTACGGTTGACATATGTCGGGCATGCCACCGTCCGGGAGAATCTATTCGACACATTATTTCTGGGTGTTCTCGTCTGGCTAACGGCGAGTACTTACATAGACACAACCTCGTTGCCAGGATTATCCACCAGCAACTTGCTTTGAAGTACAATCTTGTGGAATCGGAGGTGCCGTACTATAAGTATGCGCCCGACCCAGTTCTCGAAAATGGCAATATCTCGTTGTATTGGGATCGACCTATCATCACTGATAGGACTATTGTTGCCAATAAGCCTGACATTGTGGTGATAGATCGATCGGAGCGTCGCGCAATAATTGTTGATATAACGGTCCCGCATGACGAGAACCTCGTGAAGGCAGAAAAGGATAAACAATTCAAGTATCTTGATCTGGCTCGCGAGGTTGTTGACATGTGGGACGTGAATACGGCAGTTATTGTGCCGATAGTCGTATCTGCCAATGGCTTAATTGCCAAGAGCCTCGAACAACACCTGAGGAGGCTCTCGCTGGGTAGCTGGATCAAGCGCTTGATTCAGAAGGCAGTACTCTTGGACACGGCGCGTATTGTTAGGAGGTTCCTCTCTCAAGAGCCCTGACCACCGGCAGCCCGGACCCTGTTCCCGACGCTGGTGGACTGCTATTTTTTATATTTTTAAATGTTTTTAGTTTGTTTTTTATAAAAATATTTAAAAATTTAATTAATAAGTGTTAAAATAAATAAAGAGTATAATAATAATTGTATTGTCCGACGAAATACACAATCACGCTGACGACGTAGTGAGCAATGACATGGTTACTAATGTAAGTATCCAGTGCAGTGAGGAAATGAGGAGTACTTTGGAGGGTGCGATTCGAGAGTATCGTTTCATGTCGCCTGAACTTAGACCACGGATACCTCGTTTGCCCATGCATAACAGAAACAGGATGCTGGTGGCTGGTCTGGATTCGCAGTTGTCAAACTATTTTGATAACTGCGAAGACCTTGCTGATGCTCATTCAATCCTGTATTGTGCGGCTGTAGCGGCATGTCGTGTAGCTCACGTAAAATTCTCGGTTGAGAGAGCTACACGACCTAAACCAGCCATACCGGTATGGCAGTACAGGATTGAACGACGTATTGGCGAGGCCAGAACATTCATCGGCAAACTCATCTGTTTCAGGGAGGGCAACACTCGCCCTAGAGTGATGCGCTTTGTGAGACGGGCGTTCTCGGGGACTGATATAAATCCTCGGGATTACCTCTCCCGTGTCACAGAGCGCATCGACTTCCTGAAACAGAAAGTGTATGCATGGGCAAACCGTATCCGTAGGTATAGGCGGCGCATGGAGCGATATAATCAGAATCGCACGTTCCAAAGAGATGAAAGGTGGGTTTACAGGTCTTGGGAGCGACCAGACCAAGGTGTGGCTGACGGGGATCTGCCAGATGATGACGCCATGTGTTCATTTTGGCGTAGTATCTGGTCGGTACCTGTCAGCCATACTGAAGGTGAATGGACCGGAGACGTCGAGCGAGCGTGCGATCCTATAATAGAAATGGGGGCAATTTCGATAAGCCCCGAAGACGTAGCACGTGCAGTCCGTCCGTTACCGAACTGGAAATCTCCGGGGCCGGACGGACTGCACAACTTTTGGATCAAGTGGTTCAAAAGGTCGCACGTTCGCCTGGCGGCTTTGTTCCAGTCAGCCTTAGAGTCTGGATCGCTACCAGAATTCCTGACGACAGGAATAACCCACCTGCTCCACAAATCAGGTAGTACTGCGGAACTCAAAAATTACAGACCGATAACGTGTCTACCAACTTTATATAAAGTTCTTACATCCATTTTGAGAGCTAAAATTAGTAAACACATTGATGAAAATTCTATCATGTCTGCTTCTCAAAATGGATGTAGGAACGGGTCCCGCGGTACTAAGGAGCTGCTCCTCATTGATATTGCCATTAGCCAACAGGTTCGCCGTTCTCGAAAGGATCTGTCAACATGTTGGATAGACTATAAGAAGGCCTATGACTCGGTGCCACATGCATGGCTCATGAGGGTGCTGGAGTTGTATAAAGTTGATACAACTCTATGCACTTTCCTGATGTCATGTATGAGGCAATGGAGGACAGTCCTTCGCTATCCGGGATGTCGGCATATCCCGAGAACTAGCGAACCGATAAGGATAGAGCGAGGTATTTTCCAGGGTGATAGTTTGAGTCCACTTTGGTTCTGCTTGGCCCTGAATCCTCTTAGCACACTGTTGGAGGATTCAGGTCTAGGCATTCGGTTGAGGAGAGGCGGTCAGGTTATATCTCATCTCCTTTACATGGATGACCTTAAACTCTTTGCCCCCAACAATTTGCAACTGATGAAGCTACTGAAGGTAACTGAAACCTTCAGTAGCGCCATCAGGATGGAATTTGGTGTGGACAAATGTGCGGTCATGCATGTAAAGCGAGGGGGGATTGTGGAATCCGTGAGTACCGAACTCTCGGATTCCATAAGCCTTAGATCCTCTCAGCAACCGAAACCTATAAGTATTTGGGTATGTCAGAAGCGTTGGGCATCAATGTTACTGGCATGAAACAATCGTTGAAGGAGCGCTTCTTTGGCCGCCTGAAAAAAGTACTTAATAGCCTTCTATCAGGTGGTAATAAGGTGCGCGCTTTCAACGGCTGGGTCATGCCGGTCTTGATGTACTCTTTTGGCATACTCAAATGGACTCAAACAGAACTTGATGCCCTGGATAGGAGGGTCCGTACTTTGCTGACTGCATTACTGCATATCGAATGCATCACCCACGGTCTTCGGTTATGAGATTGTATATCCCGCGAAAATGTGGAGGTCGAGGTTTTCTCAACGCTAAGACTCTCCACAATCGCGAGGTATGCAATCTCAGGGAATATTTCCTGAAAGCCGACGTGGGAATGCATCGAGATGTAGTGGCGGTGGACAAAGGCCTCACCCCGCTCTCCTTGGCTAAAGAGAACTGGCGCAAACCTGTGGTGCTTGACACTAATGATCGCATGGAAGTATGGCAGAGCAAGGAGCTTCACGGACGCTTTTTCCGGGCTCTACATGGGCCTGATGTAGATTTGTCAGCGTCCGTGGCCTGGCTACGATCCGGTGACCTCTTTGGTGAAACCGAGGGTTTTGTCTGTGCAATTATGGATGAAGTTATGATGACGAATAACTACCGGAGGTTTATTGTGAAGGATGGCACGGTTGACATATGTCGGGCATGTCACCGTCCTGGTGAATCAATACGTCACATTATTTCCGGGTGTTCTCGTCTGGCTAACGGAGAATACTTGCATAGACATAACCTTGTAGCCAGGATAATCCATCAGCAACTTGCTCTGAAATACAGCCTTGTCGAATCGGAAGTGCCGTACTACAGGTATGTGCCCGACCCAGTTCTTGAAAGTGGTAATATCACACTGTACTGGGATCAATCCATCATCACTGACAGGACTATTGTAGCTAATAGACCTGATATAGTGGTGGTGGATCGATCAGAGCGGCGCACAATGATTGTTGACATAACCGTCCCGCATGACGAGAACCTCGTGAAAGCTGAGAAAGATAAGCAAATCAAGTATCTTGATTTGGCTCGCGAGGTTGTCGATATGTGGGACGTTGATTCAGCTGTCATTGTGCCGATAGTCGTGTCGGCCCATGGCTTAATTGCCAAGAGCCTCGACCAACACCTAAGGAGGCTCTCGTTAGGCAGCTGGATCAAGGGCTTGATTCAGAAAGCAGTTCTTCTGGACACGGCGCGCATTGTTAGGAGGTTCCTTTCTCTGGAGCCCTGACTGCCGGTAGCTTGGACCCTGTTCCCGATACCGGTGGGCCACTATTATTTATATTTTTAAATGTTTTTTTTTATTTTTTAGAAATATTTAAAAATGTAAACTATAGGAAACTAAGATGAATAAAGGAATAATAATTGTATTGTATACCTGCACTTCGAAGTCGAACCAAAGACCAGGAGGGCAATCCAACGTCACCTTGTTACCGAAGACACATACGTAGTACTTGCTACAATCACTCTCATGAGGTAACAGCAAATGTTGGTCAAAATCTGCCGGACAACCGTTAGGTAAGAAACCTGGGCCTTCCGTTGTTGTTGTTGTTGGTTTCTCAGGTATTGATGTTGTTGTTGAGGACCCTTCAGTTGTTTCTGTTGACGGCTCCTCAGTTGTTGTTGTTGAGGGCTCCGCATTTGTGGTTGTTGTTGTTGAGGGCTCTTCAGTTTTGGTTGTCGTTGAGGACCCTTCATTTGTTGTCGTTGTGGAGTCTTCAGTTGTAGTCGTGGTTTGTGGCAGAGTCGTCGTCATATTACATTGTACCTCGGAGGGCCAGTTGCAAAACTACAAAAGAAAACAACCATTTTATAGGCATTATTTACTGTTATTGTTTCCACTGCTGGCACAGAAGCTTAAGTAAAAGTTTGGTCAAGTAGTTTTTAAAATAGGTACCTGCAATTCGAAGTCAAACCAAGTTCCTGGAGCGCAGTTCACCTCCACCTTATTTCCTTGGGAACATTGGTAGAACTTGCTACAATCACTCTCATGAGGTAACAGCAAATGTTGGTCAAAATCTGCCGGACAACCGTTAGGTAAGAAACCTGGGCCTTCAGTTGTTGTTGTTGGTTTCTCAGGTATTGATGTTGTTGTTGAAGACCCTCCAGTTGTTTTTGTTGAAGGCTCCTCAGTTGTTGTTGTTGAGGGCTCTTCAGTTTTGGTTGTCGGTGAGGACCCTTCAGTTGTTGTCGTTGTGGAGTCTTCAGTTGTTGTTGGTAGCAGAGTCGTCGTCGTATTACATTGTACCGCGGAGGGCCAATTGCAAGCCTAGAAATTAAAACAATCATTGTACTAGTGTTATTCATCAATAACGTTCCCCCCACTGCTGCGACACAACACACCTGTCTATGAGTGGGACTATTTATGATTTATTGAATTTCTGTATTATAAAAAAATGTTTTGAAAAGTTTTGTTCATTTTATGTGAGTAATAATAAGTATAATAATAATTGTATTGTATACCTGCACTTCGAAGTCGAACCAAAGACCAGGAGGGCAATCCAACGTCACCTTGTTACCATAGACACATACGTAGTACTTGCTACAATCACTCTCATGAGGTAACAGCAAATGTTGGTCAAAATCTGCCGGACAACCGTTAGGTAAGAAACCTGGGCCTTCCGTTGTTGTTGTTGGTTTCTCAGGTATTGATGTTGTTGTTGAGGATCCTTCAGTTGTTTCTGTTGACGGCTCCTCAGTTGTTGTTGTTGAGGGCTCTTCAGTTTTGGTTGTCGTTGAGGACCCTTCAGTTGTTGTCGTTGTGGAGTCTTCAGTTGTAGTCGTGGTTGGTGGCAGAGTCGTCGCCACATTACATTGTACCTCGGAGGGCCAGTTGCAAAACTACAAAAGAAAACAACCATTTTATAGGCATTATTTACTGTAATTGTTTCCACTGCTGGCACAGAAGCTTAAGGGGGATGCTCCAACCAGCCCGCGAAATTCAAATTTTTTTACGTTTTTTGCAATTTGCAGGCCAGTGACATGTTGTAACTTTATAAATATTTGTGTTGCGGTAATAACAAGTATAATTTTAAATATAAAAAATATCAAAAAACTCGCTCCATCAGCTCTCACATAGAAAAGGTGCATCATGTTAAAATCTCCGAAATCTAACTACGATGCACCTTTTCTATGTGAGAGCTGATGGAGCGAATTTTTTGACAATTTTTTATATTTAAAATTATACTTGTTATTACCGCAACACAAATATTTATAAAGTTACAACATGTCACTGGCCTGCAAATTGCAAAACACGTAAAAAAATTTGAATTTCGCGGGCTACATCGAAGCAATCACCTTAAGTAAAAGTTTGGTGAAGTAGTTTTTAAAATAGGCACCTGCAATTCGAAGTCAAACCAAGTTCCTGGAACGCAGTTCACCTCCACCTTATTTCCTTGGGAACATTGGTAGAACTTGCTACAGTCACTCTCATGAGGTAACAGCAAATGTTGGTCAAAATCTGTCGGACAACCGTTAGGTAAGAAACCTGGGCCTTCCGTTGTTGTTGTTGGTTTCTCGGGTATTGATGTTGTTGTTGAGGACCCTTCAGTTGTTTCTGTTGACGGTTTCTCAGTTGTTGTTGTTGAGGGCTCTTCAGTTTTGGTTGTCGTTGAGGACCCTTCAGTTGTTGTCGTTGTGGAGTCTTCAGTTGTTGTTGGTAGCAGAGTCGTCGTCGTATTACATTGTACCTCGGAGGGCCAATTGCAAGCCTAGAAATTAAAACAATCATTATACTAGTGTTATTTATCAATAACGTTCCCACTGCTGCGACATAACACACCTGTCTATGAGTGGGATTATGATATTGAATTTATCTATTATAAAAAAAAAATTAAAAAGATTTGTTCATTGTATGTGAGTAATAATAAGTATAGGTAATAATAATTGTATTGTATACCTGCACTTCGAAGTCGAACCAAAGTCCGGGAGGGCAATCCAACGTCACCTTGTTACCGAAGACACATACGTAGTACTTGCTACAATCACTCTCATGAGGTAACAGCAAATGTTGGTCAAAATCTGCTGGACAACCGTTAGGTAAGAAACCTGGGCCTTCCGTTGTTGTTTTTGGTTCCTCAGTTGTTGATGTTGTTGAGGGCTCCTCGGTTGTTGTTGTGGAGGTCTCCTCAGTTGTGGTTGTAGTTGAAGGTTCTTCAGTTGTCGTTGTTGTTGTTGTTGAGGGCTCTTCAGTTTTGTTTGTCGTTGAGGACCCTTCAGTTGTTGTCGTTGTGGAGTCTTCAGTTGTTGTTGGTAGCAGAGTCGTCGTCGTATTACATTGTACCGCGGAGGGCCAATTGCAAGCCTAGAAATTAAAACAATCATTGTACTAGTGTTATTTATCAATAACGTTCCCACTGCTGCGACACAACACACCTGTCTATGAGTGGGACTATTTATGATTTATGGAATTTCTGTATTATAAAAAAATGTTTTGAAAAGTTTTGTTCATTGTATGTGAGTAATAATATGTATAGGTAATAATAATTGTATTGTATACCTGCACTTCGAAGTCGAACCAAAGTCCGGGAGGGCAATCCAACGTCACCTTGTTACCGAAGACACATACGTAGTACTTGCTACAATCACTCTCATGAGGTAACAGCAAATGTTGGTCAAAATCTGCTGGACAACCGTTAGGTAAGAAACCTGGGCCTTCCGTTGTTGTTGTTGGTTTCTCAGGTATTGATGTTGTTGTTGAGGACCCTTCAGTTGTTTCTGTTGACGGCCCCTCAGTTGTTGTTGTCGTTGAAGGCTCCTCAGTTGCAGTTGTTGTTGTTGAGGGCTCGTCAGTTGATGTTGTTGTTGATGGCTCCTCAGTTGTGGTTGTAGTTGAAGCCTCGTCTGATGTTGTAGTTGTTGTTGTTGGTGGCAGAGTCGTCGATGAGACATTACACTGGACCATGAACGGCCAACTGCAAGCCTGGAAAACGAATAACTATAGTAGTAATCATTTTCAACCTTTAATGTTTTCACTGCCGTGACAAATTCTTCTATCCGTGTGCTAAATATCGAGGGGGAGGGGTCGCCATAATCCCCACGTTTGGCAGACGGCTTGGGGATCGCAGTGAGGTTACCGAAAGTTTAAGGACGCTGCTGCCCGTCTTTCGGTGACTGGACGTAGACGAAGGACGTACCCGAGTCTGGCAAGAGTTTTAACCGATTTTAAAAAAAAGGTTACACTGATAACGCCGAGATTTCTGGATCGATTTGTGTTTTTTTTTTTTTTGATGCAGTATACTGGTCGTTTGGTCTCATTAAAAAAAATAATAATTTAGTGATGTCATTTTTAAATACCTGCAATTCAAAGTCGAACCAAGTTCCTGTAGCGCAGTCTCTCTCCACCTTGTTACCATGGGTACATTGGTAGAACTTGCCACACTCACTCTCATGGGGTAACAGCAAATCTTGGCTGAAATTTGCCGGACAACCGTTAGGTAGGAAACTTGGGCCTTCCGTTGTTGTTGTTGTTGAGGGCTCCTCAGTTGTGGTTGTTGTTGAGGGCTCCTCAGCTGTGGTTGTTGTTGAAGACTCTTCAGTTGTTGTTGTTATATCCTCAGTTGTTGAAGTGGTTGTGGGCTCTTCAGATGCTGTAGTTGTGGTTGTTGTTGTTGGTGGCAGAGTCGTCGATGTAACATTACATTGGACCATGAAGGGCCAACTGCAAGCCTGGAAAAGAAAACAACCATTGTATAGGCATTATTTTTTTCCACTGCTGGGACAGAAACCTTCTATTAGTAAATGGGAATTTTCGTTGATTTTCTGTGTGGCGGCTGTGGCCCGCACTATGCCTCAATCCAATTTCTATACATTGGCAACACTGCCACGCCACTTCCATCTCCTCCTGGGTTTCCCTTCTCCGTGGGGGGGTGGTGTGGCGTCTGATGGCCTGCACTATGCGTCAATTCAATTTCTTTAAATTGGCAACACTGCCACGCCACTTCCTTTTCCCGACTACGGGGTTCATTTGTGTCCACTGCTGAACATAGGCCTCCCGCTTAGACCGCCACGCCAAACGCCCCACGATGTCGTCGGTCCACCTAGTGGGAGGTCTGCCTACGCTGCTTTTACCGGTCCGTGGTCGCCACTCGAGAACTTTGCTTCCGTAAGTAGTTTTTAAATACCTGCAATTCGAAGTCGAACCAAGTTCCTAGAGCGCAGATCCTCTCCACTTTGTTACCATGGGTACATTGGTAAAACTTGGCGCAATCACTCTCATGAGGTAACAACAACTCTTTACTGTAATCTGCCGGACAACCGTTCGGCAATAACTCTATCGTTGACGCTGTTGTTGTTGTTGTTGGGTCAATTGTTGTTGTTGATGTGGGAGTTGTTGGTGGTGGTGTCGTGGCTCCTGGGTAGCAGGTAACCATCCAAGGCCAGTTACAAGTCTGTAAATAAGAGATTTTGTTTAATTACCTTTATATCAACGGCTCCTAAGTATACTGAATGAGTCAACAAACTTTTGAGAATTTTACTTTTTTGTGTATTACAATAATTAAATTATTTTATATCAGCAATATTTTAATCTAAGGTTGTACTCACGATGCTGATTGCATTACGGCTAGTAAGTTGCAAATCAAAAATATTATTAATGCCATTATGGACACCTTTATTGCAAAAAACACTAAAAGTGAAAAAAAAAATCATAAACCCCCAAAAGACCTAAATTATCAAAATTTTAAAGTGCGGTACACCGCGCTCGGAATGAAAAGTAAACAAACATCAAATAATATTAAGGGAAATGTTCCAACCAGCCCGCGAAATTCAAATTTTCTTACGTTTTTTTGCAATTTGCAGGCCAGTGACAGTCATGTTGTAACTTTATCAAAATATAAATTGCGGTGGGTAACAAGTATAATTTTAAATTTAAAAATTATCAAAACATTCACTCCTCTAGCTCTCACATAGAAAAGCTGCATCTTGTTAAAATCTCCGAAATCTAACTTAAATGCAGCTTTTCTATGTGAGAGGGGATGGAGCGAATGTTTTGATAATTTTTATATTTAAAATTATACTTATTATTTTCGTAATTTATATTTTGATAAAGTTACAACATTTCACTAGCCTGCAAATTGCAAAAAACGTAAGATATTTGAATTTCGCGGGCAACATCGACGCAATCACATTCAGCGAAGATACTTGCATTAATGTTTTTGAGTTCCGTAATACGATTAGTATCGTTAGTAAATTATTCCCGTTGGATCCCACTTTTGGATTCCATTTTTTAGATAGTCCCGATGAATCCCATTTTTAAGTAATGCCCGAGTTTAAAATATTGCTCATTAACATTTCACCTTCTAGATTAAATGTTTAGTTTACCTTCTCCTTATAGTCAAATAACGTTCCAGGTGCGCAAGGCATCTCAACTGGATTACCATTACTGCATTGGTAATACTTCGAGCAGTCAGTTGGGTGAGGCAGGAGATACGGTATACTGATATTAGCTGGACAACCATTTGGTAGGAGGTCTATCGGCTCTGTTGTTGTTGTTGTTGTGGATGTTGTTGATGTTGATGTTGGCGCCTCTGTTGTTGTTGTTGGTTGCGGTAATGGCGTTGTACATGTTACTGCAAACGGCCAGTTGCATACCTGTGAAATTATAAAAGATAAGTTAAAAGAAGAAACTATGGATGGACTGGGTGAAAGATGATTTATGGATAAAAAGAATTTTCACATTCATGCCGCGAATTCTCACCGTGATTTCTCGGCACAATACCGGTACTAATGATCGGGGAACAGGCGCGAACGTGCGTGAACCCAACGAAAACCATCCACATTCTCGTTCGCGCCTGTTCACGGGGGTTCACGACACTAATGTGGAGCCGCTATAATTTTTTTATTGAATTCTGACATGATGTCATTTAAATTTAGTACTGATCGAACAAAAAAAAAAACACAATACAGTATTTTAAAAAGTCTAAATGATGGAATAATTAGATTTAAATGTAATGCAATGCTGGTGAATAGCCAATTCTGGAATTGACATCATTAAGCAGTGGTCCGACCAACGGCTAGAGAACGAGTAACTCTCGGCGATTTTCTCTGTCGAGAAACGTACAACAAATGTACCTACATTCCGTGTAAACGAAAGAGATGCATACATATTAATAGCTGCTCTCTGACTGAGCGACGAGTTTTCAAAAATTAACTCGTTCAGCGATGCTCGCTCACTCGTTGCTCGCGTTCGCTACACTGAATGAAATGTCACATAAAGCGATCGCGGTCGTGTAGCGCGAGTAATTGCTCTTGGCACTTGAACACTCGCTGTCGCGCGGCGACAAAACTATCGAAACTACACTCGCTTCCTGCCGATCGCCAACTCTTTTTAGAGTGTACCAACGACGATATAATACTAGACTCGTAATAACAGGCGACCGATGTCTGCCAACACATTAGGCAAAAAAGTCTTATATTCGTCTCATTTCGACCAATCCCGTGAGCCGTAAACATACGTTGAGACAGAACAGACCTTGAGTTAGCCAATCACAACGCAGTACCCCGTCCCCCTCGCTGACGCAGTACCTCAGCGAGTTGGCAGAATAATTTTTGTTCCTTAGATCGTGCATGCGGAGTATAGTATTATATCGTCGTTGGAGTGTACCTATAGTAAAGTTCTACTCGCTACTCGTTCATCGTCAGCGGACCACGGGCTTAACTGGGCAAGATATTTTTTTTTTTTTTTAATATTTACTTACTTGTATTCTTTCATCAAACAACAGCCCAGGGGGGCAGTTCATCTCAATCTTGTTGCCATTGCTGCAGCTATAATACTTGGCGCAGTCACTCTCGTGAGGCAGCAGGTGGTGCAAGTGGAAGTTGGATGGGCAGCCATTGGGAAGGAACTGAGCCGAGGATGCAGCTATCAATGCCAGATAAATGATAGCTTTATACATATCTGTGGAGATAACAGTTACATTTTATTGCATTTATCTTACTTCTTAAATAAGACTGACTTCTTATACAGGGTGAAATCGAAATCATGGGCAAAATATTTTAATCTAAGGCTCTACTCACGATACTGATTGCATTACGGCTAATAAAATATCACAAATCAAAAATATAATTAATTATTTATTTATTAAACTTTATGCACAACAACGTACAACGGCGGTCTTAATGCCGTAGGCATTTTCTGCTAGTCTACCTTGGGGTGATGCAGAGACAAAACATAGTAGGTGCAATAAAAAGAGAACAATTTACTAGAGATATAATATTATCTAATACGTATATAAAATAAATATCTATAAATACATACATACATACTCACTTTATGCAGAGAAAAGAAAAATAAATGGAAATACTGCCAACCAGTTAATTATGAATCGAATCTGCCAGCTTCTTAAGTAAAAATTCTGGAGCCTGTACCCTAAACGAGTTACGATTAGTTGCCGTCCTGATATTCAATTAATGCAATTATAGACACCTTTAAAAATTTAGTATGTCACATTGCAAAGGCAATGTGACATACTACATTACACTACTATGTTATTGCAATTAAACACTAAAAGCAACAAAAAATTAAATTATAAACCCCAAAAGTCGTAAAGTATCAAAATTTTAAAGCGCAGTACACAGCGCGCGGAACGAAAAGCAAACAAACATCTTAGTGATAATAAGCGAAGATACTTGCTTTAAGGCGGAGCTACTCGCGAGCTCGAACTCACTGGCAGGCATGGTCAAAAATCATGATATTTCACCTGAAATCGAGCCATATTGTTCATGTGTCCGCGAGCGTCATCCCCCAGTGGAGAAAATAAGGGAAAACATTAGTCAGTGAGATGCACGATCATTCAGAGTAAAAGGCGCGCGTAAAAAAATACGAAAAAGCTTTTGGAAGAAGGGGTTTTATGAAAAAACCACTGCACCAATTAATTTCAAATAAAATTAAATAGATAAATTTGCTGTGTCAGTACGGACTTCGTTTTGGAAATTTGATGCTTCTTTGGCTTTGGGAAATTTACACCCAAAGTTGTGTTAAAATTAGCAAAAAAAAACGAATCTTTAGAAGCTCGGCTTCCGTACAGACAAAATTAAGACTATCGTCTACCGAGCTTTCGTCCATACAAAAAGAGAAAACGTTTTCCTCCCCCTAAATGTTATCCTATCTCAATGATTTTTTACAATAGTACAGTAAAAAACTAGGTTTATAGGTTTTCTTTTTTTCAAAATTTATAATACTTTGAAAGTTACAGGCGCCTAAAAGTTACTATTTTTATAACAAAATCTTCATTGAAGTAAAACCTTTGTATTTAAAAAACAAAGAAGTTTAAGAAAAAAAACAAAACCTACAAACCTAGAATATAATATGCTGAAACGATTGACACCAGAATCTAAGAGATTGGTCGTGATTTAGTATGTGAAAAACGTTTTCTCCCGAGAGACGAATTTCATATAAAAAATACTTATATTCAGTCGCGAGTTGCAACGCTCTCTATCGCACGATCGAGGTTTTTTCAACGCGTGAGAGGGACAGTACGAGTTTTTCTAAATACCTTGCTCATTAATAAAATTTCACCCAGTATGTAAGTGTCGTGCCCTGATTGATTTGTTTAGATTGAGTTGTTTTTTTTACTATTAATGATTAGGTACTTTTTATAAGGAACTTGGTTTTCGTGTCGGTTTTCATGTGAACATAATATACCTAATTATATGAGTCAACCGAGTTAAAATTTAATGAACGTAGTTATTTTGATACGGAACCGAATAAAAATATCACTTAGCCCTGTAGGCTAGCACTGTTTAAAAACTTTTACCTTTGCACTGCAGTTTTCACTCGATGTTTATTTACTCGTTTATGTAAACTAATTGAATTACGATCGACGATATCGCCAAATATATCGGGGGTCTTTTGTACTATCACTCGATCGAAAATGCATCTCGTACCGGAAAACATTTCGACTTCAATTTTACATGCACACAATTAAATGTTTTAGGCTGATAAGACAACTTTTTTTCAAAAATTTAAAATTTCACTTACTGGATATCAATCAAATCAAATCAATCAAATCGTTATTTCAACTAGGCCAATTACAGGCACTTATGAATTGTCAAAAGACATAAAATAAAACAAGTACAAAAATATTACGTCCCAGTCACAAGACATAAAAACTGTGAAAGTACCGTAGGTGTTCATTCCAAAGCGTAGATCTCTATGGAGAAGAAAGAGCAAGAAACTTCATGGACACTCTTTTTCAATCGCCAAAATTATTACAAAAAATTTGTAACATCATTCATCATCAGATGGTACATTATGTGAGAACAATGTGGCAAGTTAATAGTGTCCATAGTTAAATAAAAAAGACAATTCAGAATAAAGTTATTAATAACTAGCTTCTGCCCGCGACTTCGTACGCGGATCCTGTTGCTTGTGCCAGCGAGAGGGACAGAGGGAGGCCTATTACCCAGCAGTGGGTGAAGACGGGCTGTGGATGACGATGATGATGAAGTAAAACATCTTCTTCTGTCCTAGGTACTTTAAATTATTAATCACCTCCTTTCTGTCGCCCCCACATTCGCCCCCACGTTTTGAGTGGCCTCCCTCAGCGCCGTAGGGTTATTTTCTTATTTTTAGAAAGTTTAAAAACGTGGGTTTTTAGATTTCTTAAAATTAATTAATTATTCACATTCACTTCTGAATAACTTGGCTTCAACAAAATATCGACTTCCACCCTCGAATTTTAATGTATACCTATACCTACCTATTTTTTATCTTTCTCAAAAACATTATCAAGAAAATTCAGGAAAAAATCTCAGTTATCAACAAAAATTTTAATAAACTTGTTATGTAGGAACAAAAATTATAATATTTACTTATCACAAAAAAGTTATTTACCTAAGAAATACTACTTAAGATAAGCGGAGTTTTCCAAGAAATGTTTTTGCAAAAACAATTCTTGAAAAACTGGGCACGCCGAAATCGTGGCGGTAAATCCCCTCTTTGAGGAGCGGCTGGATAGGCGTCACAGGCTGAAACTTTCAGCCTGCTAGCTTATCGGGAAGTGCCTCAAAATTGAGTTGCAAAAATTCAACCGAAACGACAAACAAACAAAACAGTCGGAAAATGGTAAGCGTCCACAGGTCCGCATCGTACGTTACTGACGCATCGCATCAAACGGATTTCTGTGTCGGCAGCGATCGGATTGCCGACGCGAGTATCGGCAATCGGATTGCCGATGCCACCTTCATCACTTCCACAGATCGGCATTCCGTATGACGTCATCGGTACGCATCGCATTAAGGCATTGCCGATGAGCCGTCCGTCCGATGCGGATAAGTGGACGCAGTTGTATGAGTTTTCATACAAGGCAAACTAAAATCCGTTACGAACGATACGTGCGATGCCGACCTGTGGACGCACACCTAAAAAAAACCATTAAACCCAATGTCGAAGTTGTTTTCTTCGCATAAACCTCCAGCCAATAACTGTCTCCATGATCCCAGCTATCTATGAACTAATATTAATCTAAATTGGCATAACAATTTAGGTTCATACGGGTAACATCACCTCCCCCTAGTAGTCCACCCAGGCTAACTGGAGGTGGTAGGCCTGCCAAGGTCCGCCTGCGAGCCGGGCCACTATTATGTCAGACGCCGAAACTAAACAGTTTTACTGCTAGAGCCAGCGACAGATTTTCGTGACCAATTTCCAATTTGCTCTAAAGCGATAATTAGCAGACTACCTTCTTAGTCGCTACACTCTTGGCAGAGTGGTCGTGGTCGTCACATCAGGGGTGGTAGCTCGCTTCACAATTCGCCGCCATTCTTCTCGCACCGCTGCCTTCCTGGTACATTCGTGTAAGGGACCATTCAATGCAGCCTTGATCTGGTCTGTCCAGCGCATTGGTGATCTGCCTCGAGCTCTGGTGCCATTCACTTTGCCCTGTACCACAAGGTGTTCCACAGACGAGTCTCCTCGCCGAGAAACATGTCCGAAGTAAGTGAGGATTCGACTCTGAACGATGGAAGATAGACGCTGCTTGACGCCGAGTTCGCTTAATATGGAAACATTTGTTCGGAATTGGTTCCATGATATGCCAAGCATTTTCCTCCAGCACCACATTTCCAAAGCGTCTATCTTCTTTTTCTCACTTTCCCTAAGTGTCCATGTCTCCGCCCCGTAGAGAAATATGGGAAACACTAATGCCCTAACGAGTCGTACTTTTGTGATGTTTCTGTTTCTCCATATTTTCCCGAGCCTATCCATGGCTGACCTCGTGATAGCCATTCGTCGCTTGATTTCAGCAGACTACCTACCGTATCATAAAGATGGGAACACCCAAATACTCCGAAAATATTCTATTCCGAGTTACGATTTTCGAACTCCGAGTATCATAATACCTAAAAATTACAATATCTATTAAATTAAGAATCTCTTTCTTTATTTGACCGACATTCGTAAGTCCGATTTCTTTGTTTTCCGATTTTCACATATTATTCGAAAAATATAATGCACGATGAGTTCTCATTCCGAAAAACGATATTCCGATTTCAATATTCCAAATAAACAGTTTTTTTTCGGAATATTGAAATTTGTAATTTCGTTTCTCATTCTACAAAGTTAGTGACAGAAACGAATTGGTGTAAAACCGGCTCCACGTTATTTTGTCTACCGTACTCCCAGAGTGTTATTTAAGCCTGTGTAGGCACGGAGTGGCGAGGCGTATCCTCTTAACTTTCACTGTTTGCCTTCAGGATTTTTATTGTTATTAGGAGAACTCAGGATCCAAGAGCGAGCGAAACGAGCTCGGGACATGAGGCACCCCGACTCGGACAGGTTAGGTTCGAAGGGGATGGCGGGGTCTTTCCCTCTTCGTGTTAGTTTACTTTAAACTTTGCTCACAGAAATAGGAGCCCCGCGTAGTGGGGCTCCGTCGACCTGCCTTGGTAGGTGGTAGTCAACAAATTGACAAAAGTTGCAAGAGCTCGGGACTGGGGCACCCCGACTTGGACAGGTTAGATTCGAAGCCATCCCCTTCGTGTTAGGTTACTTTAAAACAAAAATATAGCGTCTGGTGGTCGCTGTGGTGAATTTTGATTACTGTCATGTCTTTAGTGAGACTCGCAAGGTTAAGACGAATCGATTGACGTAAGAATTATCAAAATTGGCCTACGCATTTCGTCTCTAGAACGCCACTTAGAAACAAACATACATACATACATAGGCTGATAAACACATTACCCTCCTTTGCGTCGCGCAGCTGTATAAAAATATACAACTCATACGACTGTAAAAAAGAAATGCCTAAATAGTTAAATATATCATCATCATCATCATCAGCCGGAAGACGTCCACTGCTGAACATAGGCCTCTCCCTTAGACCGCCACGCCGAACGACAATTTGCCACTTGTATCTATCGGCTGCCCGCGACCCTCACGATGTCGTCGGTCCACCTAGTGGAAGGTTCGCCTACGCTGCGTTATCCGGTCCGTGGTCGCCACTCGAGAACTTTTCTTCCCCATTGGTTGTCAGTAAGTATATAAGAACCAATAAATAAAATAACAATCATTAAGTAACATTTATTATTAATTATGCCAGTAGAGCTGGCAACAACGAGGCTGAGGGTTACGCACCAACTTGAAAGGGAAGTCGTCCCGTTCCGCCTTGGCGGAAGGATTCTATAATTATTTTACCACTATAAAAAAGGGACTGCAGACTTTGGTACTTAAAGTGAATGCTCCAACCAGCTTGCGAAATTCAAATTTTCTTGTGTTTTTTGCAATTTGCAGGCCAGCGGCATGTTGTAACTTTATCAAAATGTAAATTGCAGCAATAACAAGTTTTTAAAATCAGCAATTCGTTATAATCTCCGATATCTAATTTACATGCACCTTTTATATGTGAGAGCTGATGGAGCGAATGTTTTGATCATTTTATATTTAAAATTATACCTGTTATTACCGCAATTCATATTTTGATAAAGTAACAACATGTCACTGGCCTGCAAATTGCAAAAAACGCAAGAAAATTTTAATGTCGCGGGCTACATCGACGCAATCACCTTAATATATTATATGTTTATATGTTCTGTTTTTTCTTTTGCCTAAAAGGCAAATAAAATAATAATTTTCGTTTTCGTTTTAGCTTGTTAGAAATAAAACATATAAAATAAAATATGAAACTTTTTATTTACAACACTTCTTTCGCACCTCTCTGGTTTTTTTTACAACCTTTGGTTTTAAATTAGGAACAATATAATACGAGTAACTTATACATATATCAGACTAGCTTTACTCTTATACAATAATACAATAAAATAAATAAACTTATCCTACATTTTAAATAAAAATTTAAAAGAAAATAACAAAGGTGCGAAATATATTTCAAATATTTTATTGAAATTAATGAAAAAGTAACATTAATTTATTAACAGTTTCAAGCAAAAAAATATTTGAAATTCAGATTCTTTTTAGTTGTTCAATTTTCTTTTTTCTAAAATTGATTGTTAAAAGGAATGAATCGAGATATGGTGGGACTTACGACCGCAGTATTAATAAAAATAATATAGAAAAATAAAATAAATGAAGAGCAATCTAAGAATAAAAAAATAAATATTAAGAATATAAAAAGAAAAAAAAAAGTGAGAATATAATTGCAGTCAGCCCTACTAAAAGCAAATAATATATCTAGCCACGTGTATATTCTCTCTAATTAAAGCCAAATAAATATCACAAGAAAGAGATTCTTTGTCTCTTTCCGTCTTTTAGCAGATTTCTCACTTCATCTCCTTTCAACAATCAATTTATCAAAAAACATAATATTTTTTTTAGCTGTAGATCTCAAAGTTTCATTTACTAAGGATTATTTTTATTTACAAGAATATTTATTTAGTAATCTTCTTTACAATATTTCATTTAAAACCATGTGGTACTTTTGGTGCCAACACTGACCAGCTTTTTCCAAAATATTATGTTGTGTTCATCTTCCAGTCGAACCAGATGCAGGTGAATACCAGTATTTTAGGTACATGGATCTACTGCCTAAATGATCACAACCCAGTTTCTAAGTAGCACCGAAGTAAAAACTAGTGTTGTAAATAAGATTACTCAATAAAATGATTTAGTGCCAAAGTCATTTTGTTCAACAGTCGTTAGTGGCAGTCGATCATATTGTTTTCTCCACGAGTTTTGATGTGCAGCCATTTTCCGATATCTTTACGCAGGACTGAAAACAAAAAATAAAAAACATTAGTAAACAGTTCACGGACAATAAAAAACTTGAGAGGTGTAAAAATAATCGTCGCGACACCACACTGTTCAATTCGAAAAGAAAGATGAAACGAAAATATCTGGCTTGCTTTCTATAAGAGAGAGAGAGAAACATGAGCACGCTGCAATGCGCCAAGAGTCACGTGGAAAGGGGCAGGCGAGGAGTACGGGGCGCGGGGTGCGGGGCGTGGTAAAGCAAAAAGTGTCGTTACAACTTTTCGTCTTAATTTTTTCCGTCTAGCCCTTTTTCGCAACGCGTGATAATTACAATATTATCATATTTCACTGACACTGATCACGTCACGTCACGGTACTGACGTGCCGGCACTGTTGTGTGCGGATAAGCCTTTACGGTAGTTTACAAGTAATTGAATAAACTTACTTTGGCCTCAGGATCAAATTCGAACTCGTCAGGACAGAACAACAGGATTGGTGTCCCTCCAACGCACATATAGAAAGCTTCGCAAATATCTGGATGGGGTACACTTCCAAAAACGCCCGCAGGACAGATTGGTGGTGGGGTCACTATGGTTGTTGCCCTATTTGTGGACGATTCTATGTAAACAGGTTTGGATGGCTCAGGAGTTTCTGTGGTTCCAGAACCTAGTGTGCAACCTCCCGGTGCTATTGGTAAACATACCTGAAAAATTTAATTGGTTAGAAAAAGGGTAGAATCGATACTTGAAAGACTTCTTTCTTATCGCTTCTGTAAGAGTAATTTGTTACGTAGCTCTGTAAATAGCACTGGAACAGGATTGGTCAAATCAAACAGCGCGCTGTTAGTTTTAGCAACTCTTACGGCCCATTCACGATTTCAGTCTAAGTGATGAGCGTATAATTGTAAATCTTATTGTAAATGTATATACGGTGTTTCTTTTAAATTGGCCAAAAGGCAAATCCGGATCCCTAAGCGAGAAAAAAATCTTAGGTGCCTTTAACCCTTTAGCTCTCTTGATGTTGACAATGTTGGCTTTTATATAATTACTAGCACTTCGCCCGCGACTTCGTCCGCGCTTATTTCGAACTTTTCTTCTGAGAAATTCTTCTCGGGCCCTTAATGGAATACTTTTAGAAAATCTAAATAAATATGCAACTAAAATTCTATCGTCCACAAAACAACCGGTTCCGACCGGTTTTTACAACATCTCATCTTAATAAGCATCTACGTCCTAAAAATATACCCCAAGGAAAATTTGAGACTCGTAGCACTTGTAGTAACGAAGTTTCATACAAACTATGAAGTAAAGTACCCCTTAGGTTGGGAATTTCCCGTCAAAATCCCGTATTAAGTCGCACCTACGTCCTAAAAGATCCCTCCTGTGAAACATTTACAACTTCTAGTACTTGTAGTTATGAAGTTTCATACAAACTATCAACCCCAAAAACTACCCTTTAAGGGTTAATTTCAGGACATTCCGTCTAACAGAGTACCTACTTCTATAAAAGAACCCCCTTCCAAAAGAGACTTCTATCTTTCAAACAACAGAAACAACCTCTTTGGGTTCCAATTTCACCAATTTCAAAACCCCGTCATAATGAGCATTTACATTCTAAAAACATAGCTCCTGCCCCAAAATTTGTGACTCCCAGCATTTGTCGTAACGAAGTTTCATTTAAAGTACCAACACCAAAAACAACCCTTTGGGAGTTGATTTATCCAAAACTCGTATGAGGTAGATGAGCAAAATTTTAAACTTTTAGCTATCAAGAACAAAGTTCCGTCTTAGTGAGCATCTTCTCTCCAAAAACCTCTATGTAGATTTTGACACTCCCAATACTTGTAATCACAAAGTTTCATGTAAACTAACAACCCCAGAAACATCCCCTTATTAAGGATAGAAATTCAGGAAATACTACCGTCATAGACAATACCTACATCTTAAAAAAATCCTGTGTATAATTGGAGACTCTTATCTATCAACACCAAAAACAACCCCTTAGATGTCGAATTTCGCAAAATCCCATCTCAGGTAGCGCGTACATCCTAAAAAAGACCCGCATGCATTTGAAACTCCTAGTACTTGTAATAACAAAGTTTCATACAAACTATCAACCCCAAAAACAACCCTTTAGAAGTGAGGTATATCAAAATCCCGTCTTAGTGAGCACCTACGTTCTTAAAAGAACCCAATGCAAAATTTGAAACCTGTATCTATCAACATCGAAAACAGCCGCTTAGAATCCGAATTTCGAATCACCCCGTCATAGTGAGCATCTAAAACCTAAAAATAAACCCCATGCAAAATTTGAAACTCCTAGTACTTGTAATAACAAAATTTCATGCAAACTATCAACCCCAAAAACAACCCTTTAGAAGTGAGGTATATCAATATCCCGTCTTAGTGAGCACTTACGTCCTTAAAAGAATCCCCATGCAAAATTTGAAACCTGTATCTATCAACATCTAAAACAACCCCTTTGTGCGCGACGCACCTTTTTATAGTTTTATTCTTTTTTATACAGTGTTTTTTTATGTTTCGAATGCTATTTTTATTTTATAGTTTTTTGTTCTATTTTGGCATTGAGTAATAAACGAGTCTTCGACCGAGCACCATCCGTGTTTTTCTTCTCAGTCCCAGTAGCCAGCAGTGGAAAAACAGGCCCAGTCCGCTTTACCCTTAGAGTCCGAATTTCAAATCACCCCGTCATTATAGTCCGCATCTAAGTCCTAAAAATAATCCCCATGCAAAATTTGAAATTTCTGGTACTTTTAGTAACAAAGTTTCATACAACCTATCAACCCCTTAGGGGTGGAATTTCGCAAAATCCCGTCTTAGTGAGAACCTACGTCCCTAAAAGAATCCCCATGCAAAAGAAACCTGTATCTATCAACATCAATAACAACCCCATAGGGTTCGAATTTCGAATCACCCCGTCATAGTGAGCATCTAAGTTCTAAAAACAACCCCCATAAAAAATTTGAGACTCCTAGCACGTAGTTTAATAACGAAGTTTCAGACAAACTTCCAACACCAAAAACAATCCCTTAGGGATCGAATTTCGAAAAACCCTTTTCTAAAGTAGCACTTACGTCCTAAAAAGAACCCGCATGCAAAATTGTCACCTCCTAGTACTTGCAGCAAAAAAGTTTCTTACAAACTTTCAACCCCAAAAACAACCCCTTAGGGGCGTAATATCGCAAAATCCGTTCTTAGCGAGTACCTAGATTCTAAATAGAACCCCTATGCAAAATTGTAAACAACTAGCAATGGTAGTTTCTGAGATTTCGTGTCCTATGAGTGAGTGACCTTTTGCTTTTATTTAGATAGATATTATAATTTTTATTTTGAACAACTTACACTTAACCAATCAAGTGTAAGTTGTTCACAGAAATAGGCGAAATAAGCCAATGTTTTTTTTATGCCTGTCGAATCTGTTTCATTTAAGGATCATTTTTCATTGTACCGGAAGAAAATTAAAAAAAAATTTAACGAAAAACAAAAAACCCGACCGCGTTAAAAAAAACTAAAAAGAAAGAAACAAGCCTAGTAGTTAAGAATTCACTCATTCACACTCACAGTCGGGGCCCATTCAAATTATACCAATCAAATCTTCCCAACGGGCCCCGACTGTGAGTGTGAATTAGTGAATTCTTAACTACTGGGCTTGTTTCTTTCTTTTTAGTTTTTTTTAACGCAGTCGGGTTTTTTGTTTTTCGTTAAATATTTTTTTTTATTTCATACTTTTTAGTTACTTGCTAAACAACTTTAAATCGTTATATTTATATCCTAAACTTTTATTTAAAATGAAAAATGATAAAGGGAACCTAAAGATGATTTTAAAATACCTATTCAATGATACCCCACATGAAATGGTTCATCGATATTTTTTTTTCATTTTTACAATAGGGCGTCTGGTTGTCGCTGTGGTGAATTTTGATTACTGTCATGTCTTTAGTGACACTCACAAGGTTAAGACGAATCGATTAACGGAAAAATTATCAAAATCGGTCTACGCATTAATTTGGTCTCTAGAACGCCACATAGAAACAAACATACATACACTAGCACTACGCCCGCGACTTTGTCCGCGTGATTTCCGAACTTTGCCTTTGTTAATTTCTAGTCCCGGCCACCCTCTATATGGGATACTGTTGGAAAAACGAAATCAATGTTCAACAAAAATTCTATCAACCCGCAATATTGCGTCTTAGGTAGCACCTAGGTCCTAAATATTTAAGACTCCTAACTATCAACCGCAATACAAACTTTTAGGGGCTGAATGTCTTATCATCCTCTCTTAGTGAGAATCTGTATCCTAAATAGAAACCCCCTGCAATGTTGAGTCATCTAATTACAAACTCCAAAGACAACCCCTAAGGGGTCGAACTTGTAAAACTCCGTCTTAGTGAGAACCTAGGTCCTAAAACAACGCCCATGCTGAGAAACTCCAAGCATTTGTAGCAACAAAGTTTCATACAAACTGTCAATCCCATAAACAGCCTCTTAGGGGTAGAATTTCAGAAAACAGTGCCTTGGTGTATTTGCGTCATAAAAGAACAACCTTGCAAAATTTAATACTCCTAGCATTTGTAGTAACGAAGTTTTATACAAAAAATATCAACCCCTAAATCAACCCCTTGCTGTCTATTTTCATAAAACACCCGCAACTACGCCCAAATCTCTATGCAAAATTTGAGTCTCCAAACTATCGACCCCGAAAAAACCCCTTAGGGGTCGATTTTCGCAAAACCGTCTTAGTGAACATTTAGGTCTTAAGAAAATCCCCTCGCAAAATTTGAGACGCATAGCACTTGTAACAAAGTCTCATACAAACTATCAAACACAAAAACAAACCCCTTGGGGGTCGAATTTTGCAAAATCCCGCCATGATGTGCACCTAAGTCCTATAAAGGAACCCGGTGCAAAATTTGAGGCTCCTCGCACTTGTAGTAACAGAGTTTCATACAAACTTTCAACCCCAAAAACAACCTCTTAAGGATCTAATTTCGCAAAATCCCGTCTTAGGTATTACTTACGTCCAAGAAAGAACCCCTATGTAAAAATTTGAATCTCAATACTATCAACCCCAAAAACAGGGGTTAGGGGTCGAACTTCTCAAAATTTTCACCTTGGTGAGCATTTACATCTTAAAAAGTACCACCATGCAAGATTTGAGATGCCTAGCACTTGTATTAAAAAAGTTTCATACAAACTATCAACCCCAAAAACAAACCCCTTAGGGGACGAATTTCGCAAAATCCCGTCATGGTGACCATCTACGTCCTAAAAAGAATCCTCATGCAAACCTTGAAATTCCTAACACCTGTAATAACGAAGTTTCATACAAACTATCAACCCCAAAAACAACCCCTTAGGGGCCGAATTTCGCAAAATCCGTTCTTAGTGCTCACCTACGTGGTATAAGGAGGGCTTATGCCAAATTTCAAGTTTCTAGGCCCAGCGGTTTGGGCTGTGCGTTGTCAGATCAGTCAGTCAGTTTTGAATTTTATATATATAGATACTTACATACATAGACTGTTAAACACATTACCCTCCTTTGCTAAATATTTTTTCATACAAATTGTATGAACGACAAAAGGTTCCTAAGAAAGTTATCCCGTATCTATTATGGATTCGGATATCTCCCTTTTGGCCAATTTAAAAGAAACAGCCTTTTTAATAACAAATTCGTTACTTTTTACCAATTCTGTTTCACACTCTTTTACACATTTCACGAAATCACTCTTAAAAGGGATAGTAAAGATGTTAAACATCAAAAAACTTTAATAATGGATACACTTACCATAGAGGGAGGGTCAAATTCAAATCCGATAGGGCATGAAACTTCTACCGGCCGGACGCCTATTAAACATAAGAAATACTTGTTGCAATCTTCTGGATGAAGAACGTTACCAAATACGCCTGGTGGACAAGGATAATATATTGGTAGTTGCTCAGTTGTTGATGAAATTGTCGTCGTCACTGTTGACGTTGATGGCGTTGTTGTTTCAACTGTTGTTGAAACAGTTCCTTCATTCGGAGTTGTATCTGATACTCCTTGAGCATCCGTTGTCGTATCTGATTCACTTGGAGTAGAAACACCTGTTGTCAAATCTGTATCTCCCTGAGTTGTTGTTACTGTTGTAGAATCAGACTCTTCGGGATCGGAGACACTCGTTGTGGTTTCTACATCTTCGGGAACTGAATCGTCAATTGGTGGGTCAGATACTCCTGTAGTGGTCGATGTTGTTGGATCTGAAATTCCTAAAGTTGTGGACACAGTTGTGGATTCTCCATTATCAGTAGTTGTGCTTTTATTGTACGTACAACCTCCTTCAGCAATTGGTACACATTGCTGAAAATAAATTATTTAATTTACTCAGTGTTATTAGCGTTATATCAGGGATACCCAAAACGTTGATAGTAAAAATTAAGAATAAATTGTTGTTTTGAATTTCTGATCTAAATGGGCCTGTTTAATAGCTCAGTTACTGACTTCTTTTCTTTTTTATCTTATGATAAGACCGTGTGCTTCTAAGATACATAGTAGTATAATTGTAGTATAATTGGGTTGATAAAGGGATCGAACTAGGAGCTGGCCAAAGTCAATGATAGGGATCCATCACAATAGCAGTAAGAACAGTATAAAGTTAACTCACGGAAGTCACTGGTCTGAACTCAAATCCGTGACCACAATACAGTAGTATTGGTGGCCCTCCAGTACACAAGTAGAAGGCTTCGCAGATTTCAGGGTGCGGGACGTTGCCCAAAGTGCCCGGGGGACAGAGAGAGGAAATGGGGTCCAATGTGGTGGTTTCTGGGGTCGGCGTGGAAGTGTTGTAGGTGCAACCACCTTCGGCTATGGCAACGCAGGTCTGAAAGCAATAGGTGGTTATTATTATTGAAGTTAAAAGAACAGTCAATGCAAAGATTGGGATTTGTGGTTGAGAGAACAGTTTTGTAGTTTCAAATGCAATAGGCGCATTACTTAGTGTAATTTATTTCATCACCACTGCTCTCAAAACGGTGAGTGAAACATTGTGAGGAAACCAGTAAGTCCCTGAACCAGAAATTCAGAAAAAAAAAGTGGTCATATCGTCAAACCAGCATTGGGCCTACGTGGTTTATAACAGGCTAGTCCTTCTCACAGGGAAACGGCTCGTGTTGGATCTTTATAAGCTGATCATAGCGCACCTTTAAAGTAAAACCGTTACTACACGAAATTATACAATTTTACAGGAGAGCCAAAATTAGAAAAATGTCACCATTTTTTGTCAATAAAATCTGAATGCAGGGTTCTACAAGACGTTTAATAAGGTGTTATTGTAGATCTCTGTTTACGTTATAACACGTGATTTAGAAAAGTTTATATTTTAATTTATTGTATTATTTATTTTAATTTATATTATTATAGTAACACTTTACCATTAATAATTTTGGTCATTAACACAGAAAACTGTGTTTAAACAAATTGAAACACTTTTCCTATAATAAAAAATTAACATCTTCATTCATTTTTGTGACATTCAGCGCCGTGTTTATCCAAATAATAACAGTTTTACTTTAAACTTCCGTTATCAGTCTTCCATGAACACGTTCTTATTGGTATAGACACTATATTGTATTTCGCGAGCCGATCATAATTCTGTTTAGTAACGCTTTGATTTACCGCCAGATGGCGTAAAATACGTTATTTTGAAAAAATGACAAGTTTATGTTGAAGTTTACGTATATTTTACATAGATGGCATTGATAACTCAATTCACGAAAAATTTCGTTTAGTAACGGTTTTACTTTAAAGGTGCGATAGGCTACAGTCAAAAGGAGTAAACTTAATATGTTAAAAATTGCTTATTTAAATAAAAAAATAAAACGTTTTTCTTATGTCTGGTCTTGGTCTAGTTAAATTTAGCCCAGATGCAAAGATAAGACATAAGATGGAGTGAACTTAATCAAAAGGATCTACAACTCCTACAGACCAACAGAACTTGGTAAAAACTCCTTTGGCGGTGGACTGCGAAAGGAGCCAAGCAACCCTGGTGAAGTATCACCTGGGTGAAATCATCTTTCCGAGGTGAATTGACGAGACCAAAGTTGTCCACTTTGTTCACCTGGATGACATCACCTGACTGAACAAAGGGGAATAAACCGAAATACATACAAATATAAGTATTAAGATGAAACTCACAGATAGTACAGGGTCGAATTCAAAACCTTCAGTACAGGTCAACAAAATAGGGTTGCCTCCCATACACATGTAGAAAGAGTCACAACGGTACTCATGGGGAATGTTACCCGAAACTCCTTCCGGACATATTTGTGGTGGAGTTACTCCTTCCGTGGTAGAGCTGGAGAGGTTAAAATCGGTAGAGGTTTCTGTATTCGGGTAAAGGCTCGTAGTTGAACTTGCGTCACCTAGAGTGCATCCGCCTGGGGCAATTGCTACGCAAGTCTGAAAAGTAAAGTTTAAAAAGTTTGAAATAAAGTACTAGGAGAAAACGTAAAATTACGTGTCATGGCGTGTCGAGTTGTGCCTCAAGATAATTATAGACATACTTTTATGTCCATAATTATCTTGAGGCACAACTCGTCGTCGTGTCTTTACACGACGTGACTTAAAACTGTATCTGTAACTATAGATACTAAATGTGTTAATTAAACTTATAATTTAAATTTCTGAGGTGCCATAACACAATAACGACACGTAAGCAACTAAAAGCGTGTGTTTCTATATTTATAAAACCATACCTTTAATTCTGGATCAAATTCAAATCCAGCAGAACACTTCAACTCCACAGCTACGCCACTAGCGCACAAATAAAAGGATTCACATAGCTCTGGATGCGGCACATTTCCAGAAGTGCCTAGAGGACATGGATCAAATTTCTCTGTCGTAGACGGTTCTGTCGTCACTGTACTTTTTAATTCCGTGGTCGAATTCCCAGGATTAATTGTTGAAAATGCGGTTGTCGATAAATAACCTTCATCAGAAGATGTTGAGTCGTTATCTTCTGGCGTAGATCCGTTATCAGGAGTTGTCGATGAATTATCAACGCCAGAAGATATTGTTGAAGCTGTTGTTGACTCGTAATCAGAAGTTGTTGTTTGTACAGTCGTAGAATCGTAATCAGCTGGGGTAGAATTAGAATCTCCAGGGGTAGAATCGTAATCTGTTGTTGAAGATTCCGTTGTGGAATCTGTTGTAGAATCGTAATCAGGTGTAGTTGAGGAGTGATAATATTCTGTTGATTCTTTTGTTGTTGTATAACCATCACTTGTTGTTGTATCATTTTCATCTGTGCTGTTGGGATCTGGGGTAGTCGCATCAGTCACTGGGGGCAAATCCGTCGGTTCCTGTATAGGTCAATATGATTCTGTTAGAATTATTCCGGCTAGAATAGGTGCTTCGACCAGTTTCATTTTCAGAGCCTCGAAGCTAAGCTGTTGTTCATTGGTGCAATTAAATGGGACGCCCTTTTTAAGGAGTGAAGTAAGGGATTTGGCTAGCTTCGAAAAATTGGAGATGAAACGCCTGTGGTATGACACAAGGCCTAAAAAGGATTTATTGTCCTTGGGAGACTTTGGGACGGAATACTGAGTTACGGACTAAACCTTTTCTGGGTTTGGCTTTACGCCGTTTTGAGTAATGATGTGACCTAGGTAAGTCACTTCCTTTCGGAGAAATTCACATTTTCCTGGTTGTAATTTAAGATTAAAGTACTGTCGAAGTCTATCAAAGATGGCCTTGAGATCTTGGAATGCATACTGGAGAATATCGTCTAAATAAACAAAACACCGATAGCTTTGTAGTCCTCTAAAGTAGTTATTCATAAGTTTTTAAAAGGTACTCGGAGCATTTTTTAGACCAAATGGCATTTTATTGAATTGAAAATGACCTTGAGGTACAGAAAAGGCTGTTTTGGGTGCGTCTTCTGGCGTAACCATGATCTGATGAAAGCCTGATGATAGGTCTAAGGTGGTGAAGTATTGGCTCTGACCTAATTGGTCGAGGATTTCAGTGATTTGAGGGATAGGATAAATTTCATTCATTTCATTTCATTTGTCCGGAGGCATCAGCTTTTTTAGGAACAATCCATATTGGAGAAGACCAAGGAAAATTTAAAGGTTTAATAATGTCTTATTCCAACATTTTGTTTATTTGGGTTTCTACTTCTTTCTTATGACACTCAGGGAATCGGTAAGATTTTGTATTAGTAGGAGTATCACTGGTAGTTTTATTTTCGTGTTGGATGGCTGATGTGAATGATAAGGGTTCATCTGGTAAGTGGAAAATATCCGAATAATTTGAGCATAAATTTAATAACAAATGGATGCAAGTGGCGAATTGTCGTTCGGCGTGGCGGTCTAAGGGGGAGGCCTATGTTCAGCAGTGGATGTCTTCCGGCTGATGATGATGATGATGATGATGATGAAATTTAATAAAGCTTCGGTTTCTACAGAGTGGGAGGTCCTCAGGGAATTAAGGACTTGGTTTGTTGAGTTCGTCTGAATGGGGTAAGCATTGATTGTATCTAATCTGAGATTAAGTTTATGTTTAATTTTCACGTTTTTATTAGAAATATTAATAACGGATTAAGTTGATTCTATTATTATCTTTAACCTTCACTGAACAGTTGGCTACTAAGAGAGTTTCAGAAAGGTGTTGATCTAGTATTACGCCCTCCTGTAGCTCTGGATTTATAACGGAACATTCAATCACAGTCTCTGTTCGTGGTGTTATGTAGCATGAATCGAAGAAATTAATTTTAATTTCATTATGATTTATTTTCAGAACGTCACCACAGTAGTCTATTTTGCAGCTTTTAGCTGTAAGGAAATCATTAGCTAATACCGTCATAAGGTAGATTAATATCCTTGATCACATGGAACTTATGGCTCACTGATTTAGTGTTGGAAACCTTGAATTTTAAATTGAAATGACCTATGATCTGAGTGGTTTCCTCGCCAGGATCGATACCTTTGATGTTTATAGGTTTGGGAGTGATTTTAGGTTTGGTTAGTATGCTTGATTCTTTCAACAAGCAGATTGCAGAACCTGGCTCTACAAGAAGTGTGAGTGGGATGTCAGACACTTGTGACTCCACTAGCACATGGGGTTATAGCTTTTTCGAGGTATCAATGTTAACCTCTTAAATTTTGCTATCAGAATTAAGGTTACCGTTTTGAGGCTGGTTACCCTGATGTATAACCTCTGGATCTATGCCGACTTTGACTTTACGTCCTGTGTGGCATGATTGCAGGACATTCATTATTTTAAATCCTCATCACTGACATTTTTTCCTTCTTCATCGCAGACGCATTCATCGGAATCGTCACAGTCATCGACGAAATTGACTTGAGAGGACTTAGGATCGGGTCGTGACCCGGAAGATATATATAATAATATATTCCACAACTATCACACAACGCCATCTAGTCCCAAGCTAAGCAGAGCAACCGATAAACATACTTATATATTTCTAAATACATACATAATATAGATAAATAACACCCAGACACAGAACAAATGATCGTGCTCATCACACAAACATTTGTTCTGAGTGGAAATCGAACCCACGACCTCCGGCGTAGCAGTCAGGGTCACTAACCACTAGACCAACAAGCCAGTCTCAAGATTTACTGAAATCTTTCTGAGATTGAGGATTAGGGTATCGTTTCTGTCGTTTTTGACAGTTATTGATATCTTGACCGACCTCTTTGCAATATCTGCATGATAGGTTTGGGTCATGTTTAGGATTGCTTCCCGACGTACTCAGTTGCGAAGATGATTTCTGCGTGATCTTATGCTACTTTGAGCAGAGACTTTAGATTTGAATTGAGTTTTCTTAGCCTGTTTATCCTGTCGTGAGCTGTGATTGTGTCTATATAAAGTTTCTTATATCCTTTCCTCGAAGATAGCTAAGTTCACGGCTTCATTAAAAGTTTTAGGCGCTCTACATCTCACTATATTTGAAACTCAGGGATTTAAACCCATAAGGAAATGGTGGAGTGTTAAGTCCTCCATGGCTGCTGTGCTACCTGGTATTGCTTTTGCTTTATAATTAGAAAGCGAAATTTTAGTTAACAGCTGTGAGAGATAAGTCTCCATTCGAAGGGCGAATCGAGAGTGCGAATTAAGTGAGAATGTGTTGATTCGGTCATGAAACGTTTGCGATTTGAGAGTTAAGATGGTTCATAAGAATTTGTTTTGGGCGTTGTTGAAATGTTCAGTTTTGTGATTGTTGTAGGTACCTCAGCTGATACAGTGGAGGATTCTGTGGGTTCCTCAGTGTTTGTTGGTGTCGTGGGTTCTGTAGATGTGGTGCTATCATCAGTAGCTGTTGGTTCTGTAGCAGTGTCAATCTCCTCAGATGTTGTGGGCTCTGTGGTAGTTTCCTCTGTTGTTGATGTAGGTTCTGTAACAGTAGGCGTGGTCTCAGGAGGTGAGGTTTCCTCGGGTGTGGTTGCCTCAGTTATGGTGGGCTCTGTTACTGTGGTAGTTTCCTCTGTTGTTGTACTAGTTGTTGTGTCATCCTCTGTTGTACTAGTAGTTGTGTCAGCCTCTGTTGTAGTAGTAGTTGTGTCGGCCTCTGTTGTAGTAGTAGTTGTGTCATCCTCTGTTGTACTAGTTGTTGTATCATCCTCTGTTGTACTAGTAATTGTATCATCCTCTGTTGTACTAGTAGTTGTATCATCCTCTGTTGTACTAGTAGTTGTATCATCCTCTGTTGTACTAGTAGTTGTATCATCCTCTGTTGTACTAGTAGTTGTATCATCCTCTGTTGTACTAGTAGTTGTATCATCCTCTGTTGTACTAGTAGTTGTATCATCCTCTGTTGTACTAGTAGTTGTATCATCCTCTGTTGTACTAGTAGTTCTGTCATCCTCTGTTGTACTAGTAGTTGTATCATCCTCTGTTGTACTAGTAGTTGTATCATCCTCTGTTGTACTAGTAGTTGTGTCATCCTCTGTTGTACTAGTAGTTGTGTCGGCCTCTGTTGTACTAGTAGTTGTGTCGGCCTTTGTTGTACTAGTAGTTGTGTCAGCCTCCGTTGTACTAGTAGTTGTGTCGGCCTCTGTTGTACTAGTAGTTGTGTCAGCCTCTGTTGTACTAGTAGTTGTGTCAGCCTCTGTTGTACTAGTAGTTGTGTCAACCTCTGTTGTACTAGTAGTTGTGTCATTCTCTGTTGCACTAGTAGTTGTGTCATCGTCTGTTGTACTAGTAGTTGTGTCGGCCTCTGTTGTACTAGTAGTTGTGTCAGCCTCCGTTGTACTAGTAGTTGTGTCAGCCTCTGTTGTACTAGTAGTTGTGTCAACCTCTGTTGTACTAGTAGTTGTGTCATTCTCTGTTGCACTAGTAGTTGTGTCATCGTCTGTTGTACTAGTAGTTGTGTCGGCCTCTGTTGTACTAGTAGTTGTGTCATCCTCTGTTGTACTAGTAGTTGTGTCGGCCTCTGTTGTACTAGTAGTTGTGTCAGCCTCTGTTGTACTAGTAGTTGTGTCGGCCTCTGTTGTACTAGTAGTTGTGTCATCCTCTGTCGTACTAGTAGTTGTGTCATCTTCTGTTGTACTAGTAGTTGTATCATCCTCTGTTATACTAGTAGTTGTATCAGCCTCTGTTGTACTTGTTGTTGTTGTTTCCTCCGTCGTTGTCGATGTTGGTTGCAGAGTTGTCGTTGTGACATTACATTGTACCATAAAGGGCCAACTGCAAGCCTAAAAAATAGAGCAACCATTATAATAGTGTAAATTATCGATAATGTTCCCACTGCTGGGACATAAGACATGTTTGTCTGTATTTTTAAATGAATATGTTTTAGAAAAGTTAATTTCATGTGAATGGCCATAACAATGGGAAAGTGATGTGATAAAAATAACTGTATATCTACCTGCAATTCGAAGTCGAACCAAGTTCCTGCAGGGCAATTCATCTCAACCTTTTTCCCATGGGTACATTGGTAGAACTTTCCACAATCACTCTCATGGGGTAACAGCAAATCTTGGCTGAAATTTGCTGGACAACCGTTAGGTAAGAAACCTGGTCCTTTCGTTGTTGTTTTTATCTCTTCAGTTGTTGTTGTTGAAGGCTCCTCAGTTGTTGATGTTGTAGAGGGCTCCTCAGTTGTGGTTGTTGTTGAAGGCTCATCAGTTGTTGTTGTTGTTGTTGAAGGTTCCTCAGTTTTGGTTGTTGTTGAGGGCTCTTCAGTTGTTGTACTTGTGGAGTCTTCAGTTGTAGTTGTTGGTGGCAGAGTCGTCGTTGTGACATTACACTGGACCATGAAGGGCCAACTGCAAACCTGCCAAACAACCATTTTGATTGTATAGACATTATTTACTATTGTTTCCACTGCTGGGACAGAAATTCACGAAGTTTGGTCAAGTAGTTTTTAAATAGGTATATGTTGGTTTTTAAAAGTAAGCAGTGCATTTCTGCTTTTTGTTTCCTTTTATAATGTTTTCATAAATATATCTGTGTGTGTACATAAATAAATAGGTACCTGCAATTCGAAGTCGAACCAAGTTCCTGGAGCGCAGTCCTTCTCCACTTTGTTACCATGAGTACATTGGTAGAACTTGGCGCAATCACTGTCGTGAGGTAACAACAACTCTTTGCTGAAATCTGCCGGACAACCGTTCGGCAACAACTGTGTCGTTGACTCTGTTGTTGTTGTTGGTTCGATTGTTGTTGTTGATATTGTTGATGTGGGAGTTGTTGGTGATGGTGTCGTTGCGCCTGGGGCGCAGGTTACCATCCAAGGCCAGTTACAAGTCTGTAATTTTTTTTTTTTAATTTTAATACCTTTAAATGACTAATCATGGTAGAATGATAAAATGGTGATGCTAAATGGTGTAACTTTAAGTAGGTATATCAAGTATTTTTTTAAAGCAGAAATAATGATATTTGAAGCGACGCATGTGGTTTTCTCTGAAAGTGAGAGAGTCTTATTACCTATTCTTCTAAAATAGATCCCATCAAAAACATTTCATGTAAAATGTTGCCAATGCGAGCACAAGGTTTGCCCTGGTTTGCCCTTGTAGTTTGCCCGAAAAAGATATCAAAATCTCATGTAGAACCAAGCTTCTGAATCTACGCGGCCTAACTCTACCGACCCTAACTTCACAAATTCTACACATCAGTAAAAATGTACTGCTTCACCGTTTCGCTACCGTCGTGGAGGTGATGGTTATATTAAGTTTCTGAAGTAAGTAACGAAACAGCCAAGCCATACATTTTTACTGATGTGTAGAATTTGTGAAGTTAGGGTCGGTAGAGTTAGGCCGCGTAGATTCAGAAGCTTGGTTCTACATGAGATTTGATATCTTTTTGGTAGGGCAAACCTTGTGCTCGTGTTGGCAACATTTTACATGAAATGTTTTTGATGGGATCTATTTTAGAAGAATAGGTAATAAGACTATCTCACTTTCAGAGAAAACCACGTGCGTTTTAGCTGTAAACGGTTGGAAACTCTATTGAGTCTTATAGTGGACGAAGGGCCTAGGGTTCAAAAAAACGACGAAACACTTCGAGAAAAGGTAGGTAGTGCCCTTGCGCTTCACTTGACTCGTCTTGGCGGGGCCACTACCGTGCCCCCAGACCAGATTGATTTTATAGTTACCTTCTCCTCGTAGTCAAATAACGTTCCAGGTGCGCAAGACATCTCAACTGGAATACCATTACTGCATTGATAGTACTTCGAGCAGTCAGTAGGGTGAGGGAAATAATACGGTATACTGAAGTTAGCCGGACAACCATTTGGCAGGAAGTCTATCGGCTCTGTTGTTGTTGTTGTTGTGGGTGCTGTTGTTGATGACGCCTCTGTTGTTGTTGTTGGTTGCGGTGATAGCGTTGTACATGTTACTGCAAACGGCCAGTTGCATACCTGTGAAATTAAAAAAGAATAATTAATAGAAGAAACTATTGATGGACAGGAAGGGATGGAGTAGGGAAGATGAAGATATGCAACCACAATTTAGAACCTTCGTACACAATGCGATGCAAGCGTCGCGGTTGCGAGCTCGTTTCGTACGGACGGGTATGATTACGCTGCTTGATTAATTAACTACGCGATCAGTGTCAGTCATAAATAAGTTTATTCTATTTATTTTATTATGGAGAGTGAAGAAGAAAGTGGCGACGATGTGGAAGTATTACGTAACTGCGAAAGAGATTCTGATAGATCGTTAGAGCAAATTAATGTAAACTGTGAGGTGGACAAAGAAAATGAGAAGAGAGCAGCTGAGAAGAGAAAAGGGGAAGGAAGTGAAATTAGCGATGATTCTGCCTTTATTACTGTCGTTAGAAAGAGACCTAGACGATTAATTAGAAACATATCAGCGGAGACACAAAATGAAAAGAGGGTAGATGAAGAAAAAGATAACGATGTAAACAATGCCATACAGCACGAAGTATGTGTAACATCTTTAGAACATTTACCTAAACAAATGGCTTTAGCTAAATTATTAAGGTCTGAAAACATAAAGAATGTAATTAGAATAAAATACAAAAGTTTTAATAAAGTCTTAATTCGATTTAAAGAAAAGGAAGATACCATCAAATTATTGGAATGCAAAAAATTTAATGATATGGGATGTAGATGCCAGTTGATAGATGAGTTGTTCCTGTCCTATGGTGTTATTAAAGGAGTAGATTTGGACTTAAATGAAAATGAGCTGCTGGATATATTTGAATATAGTACAGAGATAATATCTGTGAAGAGATTAAGACGTATAAACTCTGAAGGTAAATGGGTTGATAGTGAATCCGTGAGAATCTGTTTTAAAAACAATAAATTACCGGCTTATGTATATGCATATGGCTGTAGATTTAAAGTTGAACCGTATGTTTTCCCCGTGACACAGTGTTCCGGCTGTTGGCAGTTTGGACACATACAAAAGTTTTGCCCAACAAAGAAAAAAATATGTCCAAAATGTGGTGGGAGTAACCATGATAACTGCGACACAAGTAAAATATCATGCCTTAACTGCAATGGGAGTCACTTTGTTTTGGATAAAAGTTGTCCTTTGTTCATAAAGGAGAAGAATATAAGAAAAATTATGAGTACTAATCAAGTCACATATAGAAAAGCCCTTCAACTATTTATTGAACATAAACAGCCTGATACTTGGAACCATAATAACTCAGAAACTTTAATAGGCGCAGATTTAAGAAATGAACCTGAAACATACAGTAACATACTTACAAAATCCATACATAAACAAGGCGAAAGCAGTAATTTTCAATTAGTACAGGATAGAAACAAGGAGCAATCGGTAGAAAAAGATCCTGAACAACAAGAAGAGACGACCCTGAAAGGAAAATATAGAAATATTAATCAAAAAGGAAGAAAATCTACAAAGAAGAAACAGAACGGGATGGAAATACCGATACAGGAAGACTTAGATTGTTTTGATTCGCAAAGTGAAGAACAAAGTTATCAGAGGGATGAACAATTATTATATAAATTTGAATTTAAGAAGTTTTTAGTTAAATTAAATAGAACACTTGTATCAGAAGGAACATTCAAAGAGAAAATATTATTATTGTTTAAAATCGTGTGTGAAGAATTAAAGAAGATAATAGTAAGTTGTTTTATGAAAGGAAATGTTCTAGACAAAATTATTAATTTTATAAATGGATAATTCAAATAAAAATATAAGAATTAATATAATCCAATGGAATTCACAAAGTCTTCAGCCAAAATTGAGTTCATTCACAGATATATTGCATAAACTAAATATTCACATTGCAATCGTGAGTGAAACATGGTTAAATAGTGAGTGTGACCTTCATATAAGTGGATATAACACGTATCGAAAGGATAGGTTCGATTCTTACGGAGGGGTTGCGATTTTTGTACATAAATCCATAAAGTCACACTATAACTCATGTCAACTTTTAAATACAGGTATAGAGGTTGTAAGTGTTAAATTAATTAACTGTAATGATCTAGAAAACGTAGTTTCACTATATTGTCCATCTTCTATCTCCACTCAACCCTCAGACTGGGAACAAGTATTTTCTTCATTCTCAAATAAAACTTTGATTGCTGGCGATTTCAATGGTCATCATATAAACTGGTCAACTAAATCTGATACGAGAGGTACTCATATAATGGATTCATCCCTTGAAAGTTCTTTTATTTATCTGAATGATTGTAGTCATACGAGAATTAAATTAGTTAACGGGTTTTTACAGAAAACATCACCAGATATATCTTTTGTTTCCTCCGACATTGCTATAAAATTTAATTGGAAAGTAATAAATGAAAATTTAGGCAGTGACCATTTAATGATTAAAATTACAATCAATGTTACTGATGATTTTACCGTGTCCAAAAAGAGAAATTATAAAAAAGCAGATTGGAAAAAATATAAGGACCACTTAACAACGATATCACTCCCCGGAGGCAGTAGTGTGCAAGAAATGTATAATGCCTTCCTACTTAGTATAATTACAGCTGCTGATAAATATATCCCTTTCATTAAAAGTTGTTCTAAACCCGCTCAACAATTTCAACCGAAAAATTATTGGACACCCGAGCTATCTCATATAATCGCACAACGTAGATTAGCTTTAAAAATATTCCGACGCAACCCCACTCCGGATAATCTAAACAAATTAGAAGAAAAAATTACAGAGTCCCATAAAATGATTCAAAAAGCGAAATCATTAGGATGGCAAAGATTTTGTGATTCCATGCAGGGTCATTAATCTTCTAACTAAAAGCCTGGCATGACTTAGATCATTATACTAAAAAATTGTGGAGTACCAAATGTAACTTATAAATCTTCTTAGAGATGTATTTTTTAATTTAGTAGTATTATAATACGAGAGTTGCGGTCTGCTGACAATAGATGTCGCTACTATAGCTTTATACTATTATTTATCATGTATTTTATTACGTTTCTAGTTTAATGATGTCCCTGTCGTTTTTCAATATTCATATAAGTATGTTTTTCTATTTCGATATTTTCCCAAATTATTAATAGAATTCTATAATTATTTGGGCTACCTACTGGTAACTCTAATTTTCACTCATTCGCACCTTCGGTGGAACAAAGACGTAGCAGCTCATTTTTAAATTTTACAGGAGTAGACTTTTTTTTTGCATGTTTTTCCTCGGTTCTGGATAACTATCTAAAGAAGGTTTGAAATCTTCACATTTAATTAATTGTTTTTTAGTTGGCTATACTTATACGTAAAAATCTTGTATTTAATGGGAGGTTTTCTTTTCGCACTTAAAAAAAAAATAGTTTCCAAGAACTCTATAGATGGCGTTGAACTGACGGTGTTACTCTAGGAAAAAGATGTATGCCTTCATTTTTGCACAAATCCACGAGGCACAGACTTCTCTTCTTTTTCTCTTGGGACATTTTCTTTCTGGCGTGGAAAACTCATAAATTAAAAAGACTGGTAAATGAATATTTTTTTCTTTTTCCTTGTTGTTATTTATTTTTAAAATGCTATTTGTGTGATGTGATGTGACTGACAATGACATGACATGTACTTTTTGTTTTACGATCTCAAAATTACATCCAAGTGAAAAAAATCAAAAAATGACGTGACGTTCGTTTATTGCAGTAACATATCAAGTTCAGTGCCATCTATCCATTGATTAGGGAAAACATAAAAAGAAAATCCCTCATTGCCAAAGAAATCCTAATAAAAGAATACAAAAAAAATGTCCTGAACTGTGACTTTGTTGCACCAGAAGTTATTTAGTTTTATGACTGTTATGTTTTATGCCTTTGTTGCTCCAAGATTTTGAGCGAAAAAAGACCTCAATAAAGTCGCGGGCGAGGGGGCACTACTTACAATGAAACGGTGTCGGCCCAAAACGCATGGAAAAACCGCCAATAACCACAAAGGCACTTCTGCCATCTAGTGTAGTTTCGAGATACTTTCGCGGATGTCTTTGTTGCCCCAAGTAAAGGCATGGTTTAGAAACAATTTGGCATACTTAGGTCGATTTTGCAGTTTTGGCTATTTGTGACTTTGGTGCACCGAAGGTGCGATGTCTTTTCAATACGTCAATAAAATGTCAGTGTCACATTGCACTTAGCAGAAAAAATTGGATTCTCGTTTGGTGCGGCTCGTTATTTTCCTGCATTTTCTGCTTTTGGTCCTATTCTAAAGTAGTGTATCCGTGTGTTATTTCCATGCTAATAAAATTCTCACTGGAAAGCGAGATACTATCAGTGACACCGATAAATATCAAGTGGCTAGAAATAACTGTAAAAAACACTGTAAAAGGCCTCGTAGTTGGTGAAATAAATATAATTACATAACAAATTTGTTTTATTTTTTTACTAATGTAGGCATATAATTATTATTAGTCAATTAAAACACTAAAAGGAATGAGGAAGCTTTGTATATACCTATATACAACCTATATATATATAACTATATACAGAAATGTTTTCGTTCGGGAAAACTAGATGTCGCTGTTGTCCATTGCCCGAAAAACCCGTGAAGTTAGATCTCTATGCCCTATTAATAAAAGTACTCTGTGATTCCATGGATGAGACAGTATCAGCTTCAGAAATGTGGCGTCGCATGCGGTGGATAAAGGGCTATAAACAATCAGTTAGTTATCGTCCGATTGAAAAACAAAAAGAATTACTACGTTCCCTGACACCTGATTATGTTTCGAATAAAAAACCGAATTTTACGTCCAAAAACGATATCTTAGAATGCGATTTTACTATGGAGGAGTTAGAGAAATGTTTGAAGAAAAAAGACACCGCGCCGGGCGAAGACGGGATTTCTTATTCTATGATTTATAATCTACCCAACACAACTAAAACCTACTTACTTGACTTATATAATAACATTTTTAGATCTGGTATTTTGCCTACTCAGTGGCGTAATATACAAATAATACCCATTCCTAAAGCAAACAGCACTTCAGAAGATCCTAAATTAAGACCGATATCTTTAATGTCATGTTTATGTAAAATCTTTCATTTAATGTTATTAAAACGGTTGGAATGGTTCACCGAAAAAACTAAATTATTATCACCATACACTGTTGGTTTTCGCAAATCAATGTCGTGTATAGATTCATTGGCTCGCTTAGTTAAATATATACAGGTTGGTTTCTCTAAAAACATTCCCACATTAGCATGTTTCTTGGATATTCAGAATGCATATAACAATGTCTCTGTTGATACAGCAGTTAAAATTTTAGATGAACTTCAAATCGGGTCACAGATCTGTAACTATATTTGGAATTTTTTGGGTGAAAGATATTTAACATTAAATCAGATAATAGTGACGCAAAAGCAGTTCGATGGAATAACAAGGGATTGGCCCAAGGAGATCCGATGTCCCCATTGCTTTTTAATTTAATTACGTATAAAATTTTCCAGCTACCTCTTAACATAATAGTGTCACAATACGCAGATGACTTTGTTGTTTATGTAAAAGATAAAGATATAAAGAAATGTGAAAATTATATACAAAATTCATTAGATCTTATTGTCGAGAGTTTAGTTAGTCTTGGTTTAGAACTATCTTCAAGTAAGTCTACATACTCTGTATTTAGTAGGGGTAGACGTAAAATTCTCCCTTCTCTTAAAATTAATGAACAGACACTAATATTTTCAGAATGTACAAAATATTTAGGTATGTGGTTGGATCGTAGTTTACGTTGGGGAAAACACATAAATGAAATTGCAAGTAAGTGCTTAAAACATTTAAACATTTTAAAAATTTTAGCAGGAAAGTCATGGGGTGTACATACAAAACATTTACGTAGATTATACATATCCCTCATACGGAGTCGATTGGATTATGGTTCCTTTATTTATGACGAAGTCTCATGTTTCTAAATTAGATAAATTACAAAATCAAGCTTTACGTATCATAGGTGGATATATAAAAAGCACTCCGATTCACGTCATGGAGTCGGACTTATGTATCTCCCCATTATTCTTAAGAAGAGAATTTTTGGCATATAAATATTGTATTAAAATAATGTCATGGTCAGGCAATGTTACAGTTGGTCTTCTATCTGAATTGAGCACGCTTTGTTTAACTTCTTATTGGGAAAACAAAAGAAAACCCTTACTCGTAAAAGCTTATAATGATACGAAACATTTAGACATTGTATCTTCAACTACTCTTGGAATGTTCACTTTAGAAATTTGGACTACTCGTATTAAGATGAATATTGTTAAAATTGATCTTGCATGTTTGCACGGTGCTAAATCAAACTATAATCCAAACATACTGGTGAATGATGTCCTAATGGAATTAAATACCATTTATTATTGATTGATTTCCGCAAGGCATTTGACAGAATTAACAACGACATCTTGTTACAAAAGTTAAGTGCTATAGGATTTACACCTAGTCTTCTTAATCTTATCTCCGACTATCTTCGAGATCGTCAGCAGTTTGTTCGTCTCGGCTCATACAATTCCTATGCATACCATACACGATCAGGCGTGAGCCAGGGTTCTATTTTAGGTCCCCTGCTTTTCCTAATTATGATTAACGATCTGCCGCAGATAGTAAAATATGCAAAATGTTTACTTTACGCTGATGATTTGAAATTATATGCATCTGTGAACTCCGTATCTGACTGTATAGCGCTTCAGCACGACATTAACGCCTTGAGTGAATGGGCTGCCACCAACAAAATGGAATTCAACATCTCTAAGTGCCAAGTTATGAGCTTTGGCCGTATCCGGAGTCCTGTACAGTACGAGTACAACCTTAACAACGAGCCACTAGCCAGAGTCTCCACTGTGAAAGACCTTGGTGTAACATTTGATGGAAAACTGACTTTTCACACGCACATTATAAACCTGGCTAAGGAATCTTTCCGGCGCTTAGGTTTTGTATTGCGTAATTGTCAAGGCTTTAACAACCCAGCAGTAATCAGGCTTTTGTTTAATGCTCTAGTTCGATGCAAGCTTGAAACCAGCGGGTGTGTGTGGAATCCACACGAGGTTACCTACACGCTCATGCTGGAAAAAGTGCAGAAAGCCTTTCTTAGGTACTTTTATAAGCGTATTTTCGGATACTATCCATTTATGTACCCTACAAAATTCCTCCTAGGATGCTTAAATTTTAACTCACTTAAAGTAAGGCGACTTGTTGATCAAATGACAACAGCCTGTAAAATTATTCATGGACGTACCAATGCGTCTGATTTACACGCGGAGCTGTGTCAATTATTTGTTCCGAACAATTATAATCGTGCCAGGAAGCATCATTTGTTTAATGTCCCATTTTGTCGCACCGTAGCCCGATCCACCTCCCCTGTACCGCGTATGCTGACGATGCTCAACGCGCTCGTGGAGACCAACCCTGAATTGGACTTGTTTGCTGACGAATGGAAGACGATAATGTTGGAATGTTTGCGGTTCTGTGAGACGATAGAGTGACAGGATAATTTAATTTAGTTGTAATGGCTATCTGCTGTACTAAATATTGATAATAAATAAATTATAGATGGCACAAAATATTTACAGATGGATCGAAAAGCAATCAGGGCTTAGGAGCGGGTCTATATGATCAGAGTTTGGATAAAAGATTAGGTTTTAGAATAAATTGTAATATATCAATCATGTCGCTGGAACTTATTGCAATTTTTCAAGCAATAGAATACATTTTGAACCAAAATCTAAATAAAGTAGTCATATTTTCAGACAGTAAGAGTGCTCTGCAACATATAGCTCGATGTACCTCTGGTTATAGCAGAGGTGCATCGATAGCTTATGAAATTTTAAAAGGTATTACTACTCTAATAAATAATAACATAGAATTTAAATTGCAATGGGTTCCGGCACACATTGGAATAAGTGGCAACGAGGAGGCTGACCATTTATCTAAATTAGCTGTAGTAGATGGTACTCTTATTGATTACATACCTGATCATTGGGAATACATAACTCAATATAAAACAATATGCTTTGATTCATGGAAACAACATTTCAACAATATCTCACAAAATAAAGGTATTTGGTACCGAAGTATACAAGGTCAACCATCTCGAGTGCCGTGGTTTGATAATATTAAATTTAGTAGGAAATATGTTACATTGATTTTAAGACTTCGCTCCGGACACTATCCATCGGCGAAGTTTGCATTCCTTATGAAGAAAAGTGATTCTCCAAATTGCACCGTGTGCGATAAAGTCGAGGATGTACAACATTTGCTGTTGGATTGTGTCCGAAGCGAAAGTGAACGTGAATTACTCATGATCGAGTTAAAGCTAAACAGGTTAGATGTAGGCTTAATTCAGTCAATTTTATCTTCACCGTGTTCCAAGACCACCAAAAAATTTTGTGAAGCGATGACAAGCACTTTCTGAGTAATTTACTTTCCTTGTTATAAGTTAGTACCTATATAAGAAAATTTAAAAAGATATATTTTAATGTAAAAGGGTATGATGGGGTTGTCATATCATAGATAAAAACCCCTAACTAAAAATAGAATTAAAAAAAAAAATGCGATGCAAGACACTAATACCTAATAATCTTGGAGTTCAGATGACTATCGCAATACAAATCAATAATGTGATGATAAATAATCACCGTTCAAAATGATTAAGGAAAATTATTAAATATGAGACATATTATCTCGCAATGTATAAAATAAAAATAAATACGTGTAGTACAAGAAAATCTAGTTTCCGGCAAGATTAGATCAAATAGCTATCATTTCCTTTTTTTTTGCGTGGTAAAATCATCAAATGAGTCCTCCCACCCCGGGCAGGGCGGGAGGGACTGTCAGACTTCTACTGACTAAAATCCACGGTGTCCTTCATAGCCTGTTATGTTCCGTGGTTACGGTAAGGGAATAATCCCGCGACCCGGGCAGGCTTTGGCCCTCTGAGATGGGGGCCCCGTCAGTATGCTGACACTCTTTGAAGCGCGCGTGGGACACAACGCGCCGTCGACCCGGGCATGGTCCTTGGTCGGGCAGCTAGTTGCCCTTTACTCGCTGCCCGCATGCCCGCGCCTACGGTGGCCGGAGATCGTCTCGCGACGTCCGTCGCCGTGGGCGTCCAACACTGCGGTTGGGGCGGAGGGAGGACTCTGTCTTCTCTCGCGCGCGGCGCGCCTCCTCCTTCGCGAGCATTACTGCTTCGCAGAAGGAGGCGACCGCTTCCCACTCCGTCACGCCCCGCAGCATGGCCGCAACCAATGCCGGGCGCGAGAGGTCTCCGCAGTTATCATTTCCTTGGGAAGTAACAAAATGATAATATACATGGAGGCGATTCATAAATGGCTCTTAACTTTTCTACAATCCAATCAATCAAAATCAATGCATACAAATAAATGCTAGTTACAGGCACTTCTGAAGTTCTGAATAGTCAAAAAATCATTTTCTAGTACCACAGTTCCAGTCACAAGGCATACTGTGAAAGTACTGTAGGTGCCCATCTCTTTTTTTTTTAGTGTTGTAAATTCATCAAATGAGTCCTCCCACTGCGGTTGGGGCAGAGGGAAATACATAAGTCCTAAAGTTTGTTTTGTTAGGTACTGATTACCACCCAATAAGGAAAATCGACGGAGCCCCGCTTCGCGGTTCTCCCATTTTTGCGTGCAAGATTTAAAGTAACCTAACACGAAGGGGGTGAAAGACCCCGCCATCCCCTTTGAACCTAACCTGTCCGTGTCGGGGTGCCCACAAGTCCCGAGCTCGCTTCGCTCGCTCTTGGATCCCAAGATCTTCGGTTTCTGAACAATTTAATGAAATATCAGTTTTACTATACCTAATTGAACATTCGGAATAATACACATTATGTAATACAATGATGTTATTATATTTATATTTATGACTTTATTTCATACAAAATTAGGAGATTCAATTATTATGATACTCGATATGAACAGCTTTAGAAGTGTAGATAATTATGTAAAACAATATTTAGAACTTTTGATCATTATGGTTACTGAATTTATATCAAACGTGTTATGGATAATGATTTTCAGACAAACAATTTTAGGTGACAAAAAGGGATACCTTTCTAAATACTTACTTGTATGTTAGCATCAAATAACAGTCCAGGGGGGCAGTTCATCTCAATCTTGTTGCCATTGCTGCAGCTATAATACTTGGCGCAGTCACTCTCGTGAGGCAGCAGGAGGTGCACGCCGAAGTTGGATGGACAGCCATTGGGAAGGAACTGAGCCGAGCATGCAGCTATCAATGCCAGATAAATTATAGCTTTATACATATCTGTGGAAACAGTTACATTTTATTGCAAATCACTTAGCCCCTTTGTACACTAGGCGACGCAAGTCTCCGATACCTTACGATTTTGGTATTCATTGACGCGTGCCTATGTACGAACCTCTATGGGTTTGCTTTGCGATAGCCGCTTGGATACTGAAGTCGTAAGGTATCGGAAACTTGAGTCGCCTTGTGTACGAAGGGCCTTACTTCTTACTGACTCCTTAAATATACAGGGTGACTTTTTTAGCGCCGTCCAAAATTTTTCTAGGCATTAGGTATCAATCACTAACCCCATTTTTGAAAAAAAGAACGATACGTCACATTGTCATATTAAATAATTTTCTCATTTATGAATTATCCGTTCTGCGTGGTCACTAAGGCAAACGTTAATAATATACACTTGCCGACGCATGAAACGGGCAGAGCGCACCCCGTTCACCTCCGCGGTGTCCAGATTCATCAACTTTTTATAGATAAATAAAACTACGGAAATTATAGTCACATTACCACTGTACAGTCAAAACAAACTAAGATAGACCGTAAATCAAGTCAACTAATCTCATCAAGGTAATTAATACAAATTCCGTCATTCAATAAAAAATGAAAGAAAAATAAACCTTACTGCAAAATAACTAATTTAGTTAATAACAATAAATTTACATGTTAAATTAAAAATTCAATATAATGTATTATGATTGGGGTGTCTGAGTACGAACTAACGCACACCGTTAATTACGTTACATGTTGTATATATACATACTTATATATTTCTAAATACATAAATATATTATAGATAAATTACACCCAGACACAGAACAAATGATCGTGCTCACACAAGCATTTGTCCTGGGTGGGAATTCAACCCACGATCTCCGGCATAGCAGTCAGGGTCACTAAACACTAGACCAACAGGCCTGTAATAACGAAAAGTAGTTAAAATGAACTTAGTTATTTGATATGGAACCGAATAAAAACGTAATTAAGCCCTGTACGCTAGCACTGTTAAAAAACTTTTACCTTTGCACTGCAGTATTTACTGGATGTTTATTTACTCGTTTATGTAAAGTAATTAAATTACGATCGACGATATCGCTAAATATATCGGGGGTCTTAAGTACTATCACTCGATCGAAAACACATCTTGTACCGGAAAACATTTCGACTTCAATTTTACATTGTACACAATTAAATATTTTAGTCTGATAAGACAATTCTTTACCTAAGGTGCTTGTACACGGCGCATGTAACCCGCGCAAGTGCCTCAAATGCTCAAGCTACATGCGCCGTGTACAAGCACCCCGCGGGTAGCTTGATCAAGTACATAGCTTGCGCATGATACTCGCGCGGATAAATCGCAAACCCGCACCATTACTTGCGCGAGTGGCATGCGCCGTGTATTTAATAAGCAGAGTTAAAGCTTCTGACTAACAGTAACGAGTGTCAAAGATCTACAAATGACAGCCGGGACGAACGGCTTTACGTGCTTTCCGAGACACGGAGGAGACTCGCTATGACAGATGGTCACCCATCCACAGACCAAACTTGACAAGTATAGCTAAAGAAGATCGACCTGTGAAATGGTTATTATTTTTGACAGGCCTGTTGGTTTAGTAGTTAGTGACCCTGACTGCTATGCCGGAGGTCGTGGGTTCGATTTTTTTAATTATTTTTTTATCCTTTATTTCAGGCATCTAAAGGCCCATAAAATACAAAAAAAGATATAGATATAAAACAAAAACTATAAACTAATACATATAATATTATTCTATACATAAAACTACTGTACACGAAGTCACGGCGGCGTCGTGTTTCGCTGCGAGGTGTTGCGTAGCCGGCCTCGGATTCGCCGATACATAACACCTTTCGCCAAAACTCTTCCTTGAGAAAGGTCGCCAAATCTTGGGTCGGAACGCGCACCACAAACGAATTAAAATTGGTGTTGTGGCGTGCCTCCAACTTCTCCACTCTCTAGTCCCAGTTGGTCTTCACCCGTATGTACTCCACGATGTCCTCCGTCTTCGTAGAGTAGTGTAAACAGGACACGTACAGCTACGTTGTCGGTAATGCAGGACGTAGCAGCATGTTAGGTCCTGCCAGCGCTGTCCCGCACTGATTGCGATAAGTAGGCTTCTTCTTCTTTCTCTCCACCTTGATGAAACCATCCTCATCGCATGTGTGCTTCGGTGGTCCTTGATGTTTGTGGTCCACCACAGCGCCTTTAGTCGCGCTCAATACTGAGCGAATCTGCTTACCCCCTTTTGTTTTTTTCTGCTTGTCGTTTTGTTTTCGACGCTGCTGCGTCGGCGGCGCGTCGTGCGCGTGCGGTTTCGTCTTGGCGACAATTGTAGAATAGGCACATTTAGGGGTCGATGTACGTATTACACGCGTCGCTTCTCCGGCAGGTACGACGCGATCAGCCGAACACGATGCAACGGTTGCATTCTTGACGGCCGGCGACGTTGAATCACTCGCCGACTGTAAACTGCAAACTGAGGCATTTTATCTCCACGGCGTGTGTTCACGTTGGAGCCCTCCGGTGACCCACTTTTCGGAATAGCGTTGCGCAACAACGCTACTTCGGCTCGTAAATCAACAATGATGACATCCGATGACTCCAACTTGGACTTCATCTCAGCCTGGCTCACCTTCAGAGACGTGATGTCCTTCAGCAGCCTGGTGATTTCCACCCAGGACAAATGTTTGTGTGATGAGCACGATCATTTGTTCTGTGTCTGGGTGTTATTTGTCTATAATATGTATGTATTTAGAAACATAATAATTATATACATATAAGTAAGTTTATCAGTTGTCTAGTACCCATAACACGAGCTCTGCTTAGCTTGGGACTAGATGGCGTTGTGTGATAGTTGTGGAATATTATTATTATTGTTAATTAGCTATGATCTCAATCAGTTCTGCTTTTATCTCAATTACCTTTGGTAAGTAAAATGACTTCTGTCCTAAAATTATTAATCACCTCCTTTCTATCGGCCCCACGTTCGCCCCCACGTTTTGAGTGGCCCCTCTCTCAGCCCCGTAGGGTTATTTTCTTATTTTTAGGAAATTTATAAACCTGGGTTTTTAGATTTTTGAAATCTATTAATTATTTACATTCATTTCTGAATTACTTGACTTCAACAAAAAATTGACTTTCACCCTCGAATTTTAATGTACGAGTATACCAACCATATCTTTCTCAAAAACATTATCAAGAAAATTCAGGAAAAAATCACAGTTATCAACTAAAATTTTAATATACTTTTTATGTAGGAACAAAAATTATAATATTTACTTATCACAAAAAGTTATTTACCTAAGAAATACTACATAAGATAAGCGGAACTTTCCAAGAATTGTTTTTGCTAAGGCAGGCTACAACCGGGCACGCCGAAATCGTGGCGGTAAGACCCCTCTTTGAGGAGTGGCTGGAGAGGCGTCACGGCGTCCTGACCTACTGCATGACGCAGGTCCTCGGTGGACATGGAAGCTTCGGGAGGTACAGTAACATTTTTAACACAGTACCCCATAAAAGGTTTTTGTAACTTTGACAATCTAAAATAAGGTTGATCAATTTTATCTTTATTTCTAGTATTAATATTATGCATGTCACTTATTTTTTTGAAAAGATGTAGATTTTTCCTAACGTACATTATATTTTCATAAATAAATTGACAGGGCACTGTCATTATATTAATCTTTTTAAATAGTTCCCTGAGAGATTCGCGACGATCTAAATTGTAAATTGCTCTGATGGCTCTCTTTTGCAAAATAAAAATAGATTCAATGTCAGCCGCCCGGCCCCACAGTAGAATGCCGTAAGACATTATGCTGTGAAAGTAGCTGAAATAAACCAAGCTTGCAGTTTCAACATCTGTTAACTGTCTTATCTTTTTCATTGGCATTGGTCGAGGCCATGCTGGAAACCATGCGGGGCGAGACGGAGTGGGAAGCCGTCGCCTCCTTCTGAGAAGCAGTCATTTTCGCAAAGGAGGAGGCGGGCCGAGTGAGGGACAGTGTCCTCCCTCCACCCTAGCAGCAGTGGTAGACGCCCACGGCCAGCGACTATATTATATACTAGTGTTTGCCCGCGGCTTCGCTTACGTTAATTTAGATTTTGAAAAACAATACGGATCGTGTAAGTGGCGCCATCTGGAATATGCACGAAATTGTTTTCTCGGCAACAGCTCTCTTCTGTTATTCGGGATGAAAGATACCTTATATCCGTGTCTATACTCCTGATAACGTATATGCTAAATTTTGGGACGATCGATTCAGTAGGTAGTAATGCGTGAAAAGGTAAAAAACAAACACACCTACTTCCATTTTTATTATTAGTTTAGATCAATAATGTTCTAACTAGGTACATAGTTTGTTATATGTAAAGAAGATAAAGATTTCCCACGGCGCTGGACGTCGGCAAACGATCTCCGGCCACAGTAGGCGCGGGCATGCGGGTAGCGAGAAATGGGCGACTCGCGGTCCAAAACTGAAAATAAATAATAACTAAAGTCCTTAACTACATTTATTTTTATATCGGATAGATATAAAAAATGTAGTTTTCAATTCGAAACAGCAGTTCTTGAGATTAGCGCGTTCGGCTTTACAAACTTCATAAATAATAAAACTTTAACTAATCTTACCTTATAATACACACACCGGCAAAATTAGAGGGAATAGAAAAAGGCCATATTTTTGTCAAAGCATTGGTAATCTGTGGCTATGGTTAATTCGATAAGTGTTTCGATTTTTTGGGTTCCTACCCCATCATCATCTTCCTGCCCTTATCCCATTTTACTTGTGGTCGGTGCAACACGTTTTTTTCTTCCATTCTCCACACGTTCACTTTCGTACACGTTATGACGTGTGATAGGGGAGAATGGAAGAAGAAAGATGATACTATGGTATCATCTACTCCTTTTTCTTTCATATCATTCCTTAGACAATCCATCCAATCTTCTTTGGCCTTCCTCTTCCTCTCCATCCATCAACATTCATACTCATCACTCTCTTAGTCACATGATTGTCATCCCTCCTCATCACATGCCCATACCAAGATAGACGATTCCCTTTCATTTTTTCTGTAATGGTAGCCATACACCATAATGCCTATTTGTCAATTCGGCATAAAACTGCCAATTTGCTCAAATAGAATTGAACGTGTATGGGGGTGGAATGCCAATTTGATGGCATGACATGCCAATTTTGATAGGTCATCAAATCGTTTTTGACACAACGTAAAATCGGCAGCAGTGATGCCATCTTAGCAACTTCATAGATAGTTAGCTAATTTTATAAAGGTGCTAGAAAAAAAGCTAAAAAGTGTAACTTGTGGCTAAACTTTTTAGCTACTTTTCTAACACCATTTCAATTCATCATGACATTGAGACTTTCAAAATTAGTCAAGTAGTGTCCCGAGTCAAAAGACAAGATAATGCAACAGTGGCTCATTCTACATATAAATAAGTGGCATTCTGAAGAAATAGTTTAGTTTCGGGTGGAAATAAAAAAAGAAATGAAATTCTTCCGGTGGCAAAATATATTTAAATATACAAGATACCCTGAATATGAATTTTCAATCTTAAGTAAACTGGGAAAGTAAAGCAGACTCTGTAGAGTAAAATACTGCAAAATCTCTGTAACAAATACAGGGATTATTGTCAGCCGACATCACTGAGAAGTCACTAAAATCCGACCACTCATGACTTTCGGAAATTTCTAGGTACTAATTTTTTAATGCATTTGATGTAATGAAATAGACATTAGCGCCATGTCTAAAGGTCAAGGAGTGGTGGCCAGGGCTGGGGTGCGTTTAAATCTTCCGGCGGTATTTCGCCGGAAAAAATTAAACTAGCGAAGGTTCGCTGAACGGAGTCATAAGTTTCTGTCAATGTTAGTTGTCAAATTCAATTGACAGCTCAGTTTATTGAACAAATAATCAATTTGCCGGTTTAATACAAATCCATAATCCACAAATAATATTTACTCTCTAAAATAAAAATAATATTCGTTTTTACTGCGGATATCGAGCAAAACAACAAAACGTAATGTCAGTCTGACAGCAGGATAAAATATTGCGAGGTAAAAAGGTCGCAATATTTTATCAGTAAATTCCATTTAGTAAAAACTTATGCCAGCGAATGACCGTAAACGGGGCAGATTAAATTTTAGTTAGCTTCATTTTTCACCTCGCGGTGTACTTAAACGGGGTGTTTGACATTTAGGCAGTATAAATTTAAACTGGATAAAGGATATAAACGCAGCCCAGAGTCCTGCATATGGGATCGTTCTGAAACTCGACTTTTTGACAAATATTTATTTTTATTTAAAAATAACCAGTACTAATCCAAATTCAGTGACTAAATAAGAAAATAATTGTACAAAAACGTTAATAATATATAATAGAATTGACTAAAAAAAAAAAACAAATATTCTCCGCATTTCATTTTACATTTAATTTACTAGACAAACGTTTTCGAACGCACCACGTCTAGCATGCGTACCTATCTAGTCTGTGATGCGTACGCAATATAAGACAGTGTTCCCACTTTATAAATATTTTCCCTTTATTTAGGGTAGGGGGGTCCTTTCAAATGTTGGTCATTATTTAAGCGAAAAAATTGTAAAATAAATAAATATATGAAGGTCTTTATGAAACTAACTACCCAAAAACCAACCTTCATGCTTTGTGCTCGTGTAACCCTCTAGGAGGCTAATAGCTAAATAATAAAAAGCAACACTTCTCTGCATTATTATAATTTTTATTTTCGACTTCAATTAAAAAAAAGGCAAAATTTTTCAATGTCAAAATAATCGTGTATTGAAAAGGTGATAATAAAAAAAACTTTTTCAAGAAAAATGTAACCGCCTTCTAAAACAACCACAAAAAATTGTAAAATAATCTACAAAATAACTTTTCTTTCGGTTGTCGGTGCCTTTGTTTTTTTTTTCTTTTCATTGTCTTTTAGCCACCGACTTCCGAATGAAAAGTAATTTTGTAGATTGTGGTTGTTTTTGAAGGCGGTTACAGTTTTTTGAAAAAAAATTTTTTTTAACTCTTTTTAGTTTAAATATTCAACCCGAATTCTTGTCAAGAACATCATTCTCTTACTTGTGCACTAGAATTTTGTAATCCTTCGCACCGGTAATTACATCGCTCATGTACACAATAAGCTAATAAAATTCCATATCTCAAAAATTACTGACCGATTTCTACCGATTCTGATGAAACTTGCAGTGTTCCCTAAGTTAAATGATACCTCGCACACCAAAAAAAAGCATTACTTAAATCGGACTCAAATTCCGGAGATATGCGAACACAAACTAAATCAATCGATGCCTACTCCTTACTGTTAAGGAGTTGTACCTTCCATCATCAGCTCATCCACCTGAAATGATGATTATCAGATGCAAATACTCGAACAGCTTTAGAAAATATATACAGGGTGAATTTTTCAACTGGGCGTGGATGGCTATTTCCGAAACTATGAGGAATATCAAAAAACGTTGAAAGGAGTCTCGAGGCCGATTTTGACGAAAACTAAAACTGCATCATTGGATTTTAGAAAAATCAATCATCTTAGCCAGGAATCGAACCCGCTGATTTTGGAAAAAAAATCACACCCTGTATTATTACACCATTTGATAGTGTTGCTGGTAAGGATAAAATTCTGTGAAGTAATCATAAACGGCAAACTTAAGGAAAATGTATAATTAAAAAAACTGATCAATCTTCAAAGCAATGACTTAATTCGAAACATAAGTTAACCGTTTCTTCTTTGAAACATTGCTATTTTTTATTCTACTCAATAATTTAATATTGCTGAATGCAGTGGGTTTATTGAGACGTCAAATCCAGTTTAACATTGAAAACCATGAAATTTTATAATTTTGAATGAATATGGCTCATTATGAGTAAAGTGACATAGAAAAACGCAATTTTATAAAAAAATAACTATTCCCTTAAGTTTGTCGTATATGGTTACTTCCCAGAATTTGATCCTTGTAAGCAACACTATCAAATGGTGTAATAATACAGGGAGTGATTTTTTTTCCAAAATCAGCGGGTTCGATTCCTGGCCAGGATTATCGATTTTTCGAAAATCTAATAATGCAGTTTTAGTTTTCGTCAAAATCGGCCTCGAGACTCCTTTCAACGTTTTTCGATATTCCTCATAGTTTCGGAGATAGCCATCCACGCCCAGTTGAAAAATTCACCCTGTATAATTGGTACTATCTGCCTATAAAATTTGAAGGAACCCTCGCTTTCCCTGGGATCCTATCACCAGAACCTGACCTGAGATTTTTTTTCCAAATCAGTCCAGGCGTCTTCGAGAAATCGGGGAACATACATAAAAATAAAAAATATTCCGAACTGAGAACCTCCTCCTTTTTTTGAAGTAGGTTAAAAAAAGGTGTCGGAACAGGTAGGTAAGTTAAAACTAAGTATTTATTATACTTACGGGTAAGCCCCGACTCAAACGAGCGTTTTCTTTTGCTGGCACTTTAAAAGCGCTGACGTGTGAACAGATTTTGACTGGCCTGTTGGTCTAGTAGTTAGTGACCCTGACTGCTATGCCGGGGGTCGTGGGTTCGATTCCCACTCAGGACAAATCTTTGTGTGATGAGCATGATCATTTGTTCTGTGTCTGGGTGTAATTTATCTATAGTAAGTATGTATTTAAAAATATATAAGTATGTTTTCAGTTTTCTAGTACCCATAACACAAGCCCTGCTTAGCTTGGGACTAAATGGCGTTGTGTGATAGTTGTGGAATATTATTATTATTATACAAGGGAATGCATTTGTTCTATATCGGCGGTTTTTTAACGCCAGCAGAAAAAAAAAATTTCGCGCGAATGGCGTCTTAAAAAGTCTAGGTAGGATTAAAAAAACCAGCAACTGCCTGCAGGCACTATTACTACGATTAATGAGTAGTCATTATGACTTTTTTTTCAGATGGGTCTACGAACCAATATCATCAAAATAGTTCAGCGGTTTAGGCGTGAAAGCATAACGAACAAGTGCATTTATACTACACGAATAAGTTAGGATAAAATTGTAAAATCATTTTATTTTTAATTTTAACACCTTTTTAGTAATATTAAAATACGGGCAAAACTGAAATCAGAGGCTGACAATATGGTTACTATGACAACGAATATTCAAATAAAACAATCGATGTGTATCTAAGTAACAAACATCAAACAAAAATACGTTAGGAAATTCAATAAATTAAATTTTGTGGTTCGTTTCAATAAAATCGAGAAGCGTTTAAAATACCTACCTACCTAAGGGAGATCATCATCATCATCGACGACTTTGCTCTGGAAAAATTATATGGAAAACGCGTGGTCCAATTCTGACCCGACTCAATTTAGATTGCCATCGACATGCTAAGAGGATCAGCACAAAATAATCGCAGAACCTGCCATTCTTCAGACATGAATAAGGTGGAAGATAAAACCAGCTGACACAGTGATATACCTAGTGTGAAACCGCTAGGTATTGTACGAGTATGATCAAAATGTTTCCTAATTATTTCATGCAAACAATTTGATACAGAAAGTTGAGAGCCATTGGATCAATGTGTAATTCTTTATCATGGATTTAGGTACTTCGATTAACAAAAAATGTACAATGGATTTACATCTCAGTGAAGTGAAATATCATATTCCTTATTGTTGTTAGTAATAGTTATTTAGTGATTGTGTTTAAATTACAATAATTGTATTTTTCCTATGCTGTTATAACTTACAGAATGTTAATAATATAGGTAAAAGTAAAGTAAGTAAAGTAAAACCAACGACTTTCATTTTGATATGATTTTAATTAAAGCATTTCAAGCAAAGCTAAGCAGCTCTGCCAGAGCAAATATATAAAATATAATTATTTTTGCATGATTTTACTAAAAAGGTGAGTACTGACATAATGAGTAGAGAAAAATAGAAGATTTGATGAATTAGAATAAGGGCAAGAGAACGATGAGACGACGAATCATAAGATTTGTAAATAAAATATAACTATTAATATTTCCCTAAGTATTTATTTTAATAATAAAAGGTTAAAACACTATATATACCTATAATATTAGGTAAACTACCACATATTTTATCATATAATTCAGTGTGTTTTTCTTGCATGATTCACAGAGCAGCAGCGAAATTGAGAATAGGCAATCCTTGCTCTCAGTAGAGTTACTGTCCAAAGATAAAATAATCTGTAAACATGAAGAAATTACCAACCATTTTTCTAGTGTAAAAAACTTGTAACTAAAATGATACAGCGAAGATGCTGGCTCAGTGATGGCCCTTGCTTGTGAATATTGTAGTTCAGTTAATTTATATTAGTGTGACAGATTCGGACAAAAGTGCACACTATATAGGTATGTTTTTAATCTACCAGTACCTATTAAGGGGTAGAAATGGGTAGTGAGACAGTTTAAACCAATAAACGTAATCAAATTGTTGATTACATTATATGAATTTGTTAGTGATGGTTTTGCATTTAATAGTTGATGTACGTATGTATCATCACATCCTGCATAAACTTATTATAGTAGTAGTAGGTATGGTTAATAATCTTTGGTCATTCCTACCTTATAACTATAGCAAGTCCAAGCTGATAACAGACTGTAGTAGTTTGCTTCTTGGCATACATAAAGTTGGTGGTTTTCTGTTAGTAGAAATCCTGTTTTAAATTCAGTTTTGCACAGATTCAACACATTGAAAGTACTTGGTTGCGTTTATAAAATAATTCGTGCTAAGGGTAAAGATGTTAAAAAATGAACCGCAGGCATTTCGTGGGCGTACTCGGTATCAAAAACGAAGTCGATTCCAATTTTTTTATTATTCCACCGGAAGAATTTCATTTTTTTTACTTCAACCCAAAACTGAACTATTGCTTCAGAATTCCACTTATTTATTTATGTAGAATTAGCCACTGTTGCGTTATGAGTAGGCATCACTGATGCAGATTTGACGTTGTGTCAAATCAATCTTTACGATAGGCAGTGTGGTGTATGGTGTCTATGGACGAAATGCCGATTTGAAACAATTGCAAGCGTCACATCTATCGTTCACATAGGCAGGATGGTGTATGCCTACTATAACAGGCGCCACTTTCAAACTGCCCCTTATAAACTCATTCCTTACTTTATCCATTCTTGTTACTCCACACATCCATCTCAACATCCTCAACTCCGCTACATGCAATCGTTTCTCATCCATCTTTTTCACAGCCCAGCATTCCCACTTAGGTTCCTACCCCATAATGCCGTATATTAAGATATAATGCCGTATATTAAGATATACGGCATTATGGCACTTATTGACAGGTTTTATCAGTCTTATAGAAATTATACCCTCTTCAGTGTTTAAGGCAGTCAGCGCTTTTAAGTGTTTTTGTTCCTAAAGTTCGTTTTTGGAAATAAAATTGTTGCCCTTAGGTACTCATTTTGTTATGTTTGTATGGAGAGTTCACATTGTATTTAAGGGGGATGCTCCAACCAGCCCGCGAAATTCAATTTTTTTACGTTTTTTGCAATTTGCAGGCCAGTGACATGTTGTAACTTTATAAAAATATGAGTTGCGGTAGTAACAAGTATAAGCTCTCACATAGAAAAGGTGCATCATGTTAAAATCTCCGAAATTTAATTACGATGCACCTTTTCTATGTGAGAACTGATGGAGCGAATTTTTTGAAAATTTTTATATTTAAAATTATACTTGCTATTACCGCAACTCATATTTTTATAAAGTTACAACATGTCACTGGCCTGCAAATTGCAAAAAACGTAAAAAAAATTGAATTTCGCGGGCTACATCGACGCAATCACCATATCACAACATGAGTGATTTGGCTGCAACCAGAAGTCGCCAAAACTGTGACAATGACCAAGGAAGGTCAAACCTGCCGTTCAGTGAGTTGAACATTCAGTGTATTAGCACGTATTAGTATCCATGATCCACCGTCATGCGAAATGGTGCAGATACATTGTATCTTATGTACAAGACAAGATAGAAATCGCGAAACGAGTCCCATAGACTACCGTTTTACAAGAGTGCAAATTCTGATAAATAGTCCTCTAAGAGTGTTCAGGCCCTAAATCTCCTGGAAGAAGTGCATGACATGCGCGTGAGAGATAGCAAAAGTGAGAAAAGGGTTAACCAATAACAACAAATACTAAAAACTGGATAAGTGCGAGTCGGACAATAGATATGATTTTTTTTAAATCAATAATTGGAACAAGTATGATAGAAACGAATAATACCTACGTAAAAAGAAAGTATTGATATCGGCTGGCTGAATAGAGCTAATCCATTGAGATTGGCACCTTTTGATGTGTTTAAAAAATACTGTGCATTATAGTTATTTGTTATGCAAGGCTGCAAAGTTAATTTTTGGCACGAGTACTGAGCGAGCGAGCGAGCGAAGGATTCTAAGATTGAACCGCGAGAGAAACGAGCGGTTCAAATATAGAATCCTGAGCGATGCGAAGTTTTCAAAGGTACGAGACGCAAAAAATCTTTGCTGCCAAGTGCAACACACAACTTTTCACCTCGCACAGCGAGGAAATATAGTGGGGGCGGCTCGCCTGTCAGTGTAGACAAATTATATAATACAAGGCGTTTGCGAATTTTGAACAACACATAGTGCTCTAGAGCACAAAATTGAGTTTTGCGCTCAGATTTTGAATGAGAAATAGAATCTTTCAGAGCGGGTGAGGTGAAAATGAAATTTCATACATCTTTATTGCTCTAGAGCATTAAAGACTCGCTCGTACTGAGTTTTTGTGTGATTGTGATGAAATAAAAGCATAGTTGAAAGAAAAAATATTAATAATTGTCGTTTTCGCTTTGGCTTGTTAAAAATAAAACACGTTAAATAAAATATGAAACTTTTTATTTACAACACTTCTTTCGCACCTCTCTGGTTTTTTTACAACCTTTGGTTTTAAATTAGGAACAATATAATAGCTTATATGTCAGACTAGCTTTACTCTTATAGAAATTATAATAAAATAAATAAACTTATCCTACATTTTAAATAAAAATATAAAAGAAAATAACAAAGGTGCGAAATATAATTATTTCAAAGATTTTGTAAAATTATTAAAAAAAAACATTAATTTATTAACAGTTTCAAGCAAAAAATATTTGAAATTCAGATTCTTTTTTGTTGTTCAATTTTCTTTTTTCTAAAATTGATTGTTTAAAAGAATGAATCGAGATATCGTGGGACTTACGACCGTAATATTAATTAAAACTAATAATAGAAATATAAAATAAATGAAGAGCAATCTAAGAATAAAAAAATAAATATTTATGAAAAAACCAAAGTAAGGATATAATTGCAGTCAGCCCTACTAAAAGCAAATAATATAATATCTAGCCACGTTTCTCTCTAATTAAAGCCAAATAAATATCACAAGAAAAAGATTTTTTGTCTCTTTCCATCTTTTAGCAGATTTCTCACTTCTTCTTCTTTCAACAATCAATTTATCGAACAACATAATTATTTCTTTTAGCTGTAGATCTCAAAGTTTCATTTACTAAGGATTATTTTTATTTACAAGAATATTTATTTAGTAATCTTATTTACAATATTTCATTTAAAATCATGTGGTACTTAAAGTGCCAACATTGTCCAGTTTTTTTCCAACTATGTTGCGGTCATCTTCCAATTGAACCAAATGCAGCTGAATAACAGTATTTTAGGTACATGGACCTACTGCCTAAATGATCACAACCCAGTTTCTAAGTAGCACCGAAGTAAAAACTAGTGTTGTAAACAAGATTACTCAATAAAATGATTTAATGCCAAAGTCATTTTGTTCAACGTTAGTGTCAGTCGATCATATTGTTTTCTCCACTTGTTTTGATGTGCAGCCATTTTCCGATATCTCTACGCAGGACTGCAAACAAAAAATAAAAACTTTAGTATACAGTTCACGGACAATAAAAAACTTGAGAGGTGTCAAGGGATGGAACGAAGTTACTGATACACTCAACAAAAATAATCGTCGCGACACCACACTGTTCAATGCGAAATAGAAAGATGAAACGAAAATATCTGGCTTGCTTTCTTAGAGAGAGAGAGACAGACAGAGAAACATGCGCACGCTGCAATGTGACAAGAGTCACGTGGAAAGGGGCAGGTGAGTAGTACGGGGTGCGGGGTGCGGGGCGTGGTGAAGCAAAAAGTGTCGTTACAACTTTTCGTCTTAATTTTTTCCGTCTAGCCCTTTTTCGCAACGCGCGATAAGGAACTTCGTTCCAAAAAGTTATTATTTTCTACTCATCATCTGCCTAGCGTTTTCCCAAATATGTTTTGGTTGGCTTCCAGTCGAACTGGATTCTGAATATCCGTATTTTACATTGAGCGACTATCTGACCTCCACAACACAGTAACTGAGTAATATCCTTTCTTTTTCTATTTTTAAATCATCAAATGAGTCCTCCCACACCGAGTAGGGCGGGAGGGACTATCAGACTCGTACTGACTAAAATCCCCGGTGTCATTTTATAGCCCCTTACGTTACAGGGTCACGTTTATCTGATGAAACAGTCCAGTGACCCCAGCATGCTAATATGATACCCTTTGGTAAGACTCAAAGACATTAAACTATATACGATCAATAGACGGGACATCACGAAGAAAGTTGTGATCCAAAGCTTTTTACCAATAGGTAATAAGTCGCTCAGTCTAGTAGTCGCGTTGCTATGCAACGCTAGATAGTGCTACTGACGCACGGCATCAACAATTTTGTATGACAATTTTCCCAATGCCCGCTCTATAGGTTCTTTTAAATCTCTTTGGTTGAATTTATGTGCATGTCTGTGTCAATTATAATAAATTTTCATTCTCTTTCTTTCTTTCAAAACTTACCTCTGTTTTAGCATCAAATTCATAGCCTATAGCACAGTGCAATTTCACGGAGTATCCACTAATACATTTGTAGAAAGTATCACATTTCTCGTCATCAGCGATGGCTCCATCAACGCCTTCGGGACACGGAGTTCCTGATGTGACCCCAGCTACATTGGTTGGTGGTACGGTTGGTCCACGTGGGTTTTTAGCAACCCTGCTAAGTGTGCAACCACCTGCAGCTATTGCCACGCATCTCTGTAATATACAGTTGTCATTATTAAATGTTTTAACTAATTATTATGTAATGTAGATTGTAAAGTGTCCAGTTTAAGTGTTGCATTTAAAAGTTGCCATTTCTAGGTATTTGCGGCCCTTCTGAATATAAAATCTCTCTATCTCACAGAAAAACAACTAGAAATGACTTCCTCTAAGTTAAATTCAAGCTACATTAACGCAAAAGAAAAAGATTCACAAATTAAGTAAATTCACTCACTCTCAATTCAAGATTAAATTCTTCGCCATCAGGACAACTCATTTCTATCGGAATACCTCCGGGCGTGCACATATAGAAGGTAGTACAACTATCTGGATTCGGGACACTTCCAAACTCATTAGGTGGACATATCGGTACTGGTGTTGTCACTTCATCTTTCTCAGAAGTAGATGGTGTGGCTTCGGAAGTAGTTGGTGTTGCTTCTGGAGTCGACTGTGTCGCTTCAGAAGTCGTGTCCTCTGTTCTTGAAGTTGTTGTTACTTCCAGGGTCGTGTCGGGATCGGCAGTTGTAATTTCTGGCTCGGATGAACCTGAATCAGGTGAGCCTAGGCCGAGGGTACATCCTCCTTCGGTGATGCGGACGCAGCCCTAGGAAAATAAAATTTAGTTATTTTGACACCATCCACAGTTGTTTCTCAAAGATTCAAAAGAGGAGTGGACCCTAAATAATACCTTGAGGAACGCCCATTACAATTTGAGATATTAAATGAGTTCAAGTAATTTGTCTGAACATTCATCATCAGCCTATAATGATCCCACTACTGGGAGACAGGCCTCTTCTCTATGAGAGAGAGTGGGCCATAGTGCAACACGTTGGCCCAGTGTTGGTTGGTTGACGTCACATGTGTTTGAATTTTTGGTTCTAGGACATGCTGGTTCCCTCACGATGTTTTCCTTTACATGAAGTAATGCACCTGGCGGGGTTCAAAATCACGACCTGCATTTCGTAAGTCGGGACCGATACCACTGGATCACGACTGCTCTATGACGGAATGACGAACTGACGGAAGTTAAATATCACAAATTAATTAGATTTACTCACTCTCAATTCAGTATTAAATTCTTCGCCATCAGGACAACTCATTTCTATCGGAATACCTCCGGGCGTGCACATATAGAAGGTAGTACAACTATCTGGATTCGGGACACTTCCAAATTCATTAGGTGGACAAATCGGTACTGGTGTTGTCACTTCGGTCTTTTCCGTAGTTAGGTCAGTAGCACCCGAAGGAACTTCATCTTTCTCAGAAGTCGATGGCGTCGCTTCAGAAGTAGATGGTGTTGCTTCAGAAGTAGTTGGTGTTGCTTCTGGAGTCGACTGTGTTGCTTCAGAAGTCGTGTCCTCTGTTCTTGAAGTTGTTGTTACTTCCAGGGTCGTGCCAGGATCGGCAGTTGTAATTTCTGGTTCCGATGAACCTGAATCAGGTGAGCCTTGGCCGAGGGTGCATCCTCCTTCTGTGATGCGGACGCAGCCCTGGGGATACAAAATTTAGTTATTTTGTCACCATCCACAGTTGTTTCTTAAAGATTCAAAAGAGGAGTGGACTCTAAACAGTACCTTGAGGAACGCCCATTACAATTTCATATACTAATGAGTTCAAGTAATTTTGTCTGAACATGCATCATCAGCCTATAATGATCCCACTGCTGGGACACAGGCCTACTCTCTTTGGGACTCCCTCCCAAAGAGAGTAGGCCTGTGTCCCAGCCGTAATCCACCACGTCGGCCCAGTGTGGGTTGGTTGACGTTTGACGTCACATGTCTTAGAATTTTTGGTTCTAGGAGATGCTGGTTCCCTCACGATGTTTTCATTTACATAAAGTAATGCACCTGGCGGGGTTCAAAATCACGACCTACATTTCGCAAGTCGGGACCGATACCACTGGATCACCACTGCTCTATGACGGAACCACGAACTCACGGAAGTTAAATATCACAAATTAATTAGATTTACTCACTCTCGATTCAGTATTAAATTCTTCGCCATCAGGACAATTCATCGGTATCGCCACACCTCCGGGCGTGCACATATAGAAGGTAGTACAACTATCTGGATTCGGGACACTTCCAAACTCATTAGGTGGACAAATCGGTACTGGTGTTGTCACTTCGCTCTTTTCCGTGGTTAAGTCAGTAGCACCCGAAGTAACTTCGTCTTTCTCAGAAGTAGTTGGTGTGGCTTCTGGAGTCGATGGTGTCGCTTCAGAAGTAGTTGGTGTTGCTTCTGGAGTCGACTGTGTCGCTTCAGAAGTCGTGTCCTCTGTTCGTGAAGTTTTTGTTACTTCCAGGGTCGTGCCGGGATCGGCAGTTGTAATTTCTGGTTCGGATGAACCTGAATCAGGTGAGCCTTGGCCGAGGGTGCATCCTCCTTCGGTGATGCGGACGCAGCCCTGGGGAAACAAAATTTAGTTATTTTGACACCATCCACAATTACACCATACCATTTCTAGGTATTTGTTGCCCTTCTAAATATGTAAATTGAGCTACTTTACTTTAATTTTGAACCGCATGTCTCAGAGAAAAACAACTGGAAATGACCTCCTCTGTGGTTTATTTGAGCCACATTACTTGTATCAGTGAATTTCAGTAACCTGATTTTGGTGAAATTTTTTGTTTCTTCTGTTTTTAATAGCACTACAGAGCCATATTTCTTATTTCCATACGATAAAATTACTAAATTAATTAAAAGTTGTTAATATTTGACTGTTATTGGCGACGTTGTGAATTTTCAGAATATGTTCTCTTGAGTCAAATCTTGTGGTGTTTCCTAAGGCGGTTTGACTAACCCTGACGACAGAAGAGGTGGCCACATCTTCGTGCGCAAAAGAAAAAGATTCACATATTAAATAAAATTTACTCACTCTCACTTCAGGATTAAATTCTTCACCATCAGGACAACTCATTTCTATCGGAATACCTCCGGGCGTGCACATATAGAAGGTAGTACAACTATCTGGATTCGGTACACTTCCAAACTCATTAGGTGGACATATCGGTACTGGTGTTGTCACTTCGGTCTTTTCCGTGGTTAAGTCAGTAGCACCCGAAGTAACTTCGTCTTTCTCAGAAGTAGATGGTGTTGCTTCAGAAGTAGATGGTGTTGCTGCAGAAGTTGATGGTGTAGCTTCAGAAGTTGAAGGAGTGGCTTCAGATGTAGACGGTGTTGCTTCAGAAGTAGATGGTGTGGCTTCAGAAGTAGTTGGTGTGGCTTCTGGAGTCGACTGAGTCGCTTCAGAAGTCGTGTCCTCTGTTCGTGAAGTTGTTGTTACTTCCAGGGTCGTGCCGGGATCGGCAGTTGTAATCTCGGGTGAACCTGAATCAGGTGAGCCTTGGCCGAGGGTGCATCCTCCTTCGGTGATGCGGACGCAGCCCTGGGGAAACAAAATTTTGTTATTTTGACATCATCCACAGTTGTTTCTCAAAGATTTAAAAGAGGAGTGGACCCTAAACAATACCTTGAGGAACGCCCATTACAATTTCAGATACTAATGAGTTCAAGTAATTTGTCTGAACATTCATCATCAGCCTATAATGATCCCGCTACAGGGAGACAGGACTCCTCTCTATGGAAGGGAGTGGGCCATAGTCCACCACGTGGGCCCAGTATGGGTTGGTTGATGCCACGTGTCTTTGAATTTTTGGATCTAGAACATGCTGCTTTCCTCACGATGTATTTATTAACCGTTTAGAGAGCAGTGGTGATGAAATAAATCACATAAAGTAATGCGCCGGGCGGGGTTCGAACTACGGGGACCGATACCACTGAGTCACCACTGCTCTATCACTAAACGACCACCTGACGGAAGTTTAAATTCACAAATGAAGTAAATTTACTCACTCTCAATTCAGGACTAAATTCTTCGCCATCAGGACAACTCATTTCTATCGGAATACCTCCGGGCGAGCACCTAAAGAAGGTAGTACAACTATCTGGATTCGGGACACTTCCAAACTCATTTGGTGGACAAATCGGTACTGGTGTTGTAACTTCGGTCTTTTCCGTGCTTAAGTCAGTAGCACCCGAAGTAACTTCGTCTTTCTCAGAAGTAGATGGTGTTGCTTCAGAAGTAGATGGTGTGGCTTCAGGAGTCGACTGTGTCCCTTCAGAGTTGCTTCTGGAGTCTGATGAAGTTGTTGTTACTTCCAGGGTCGTGCCGGAATCGGCAGTTGTAATTTCTGGCTCGGGTGAACCTGAATCAGGTGAGCCTTGGCCGAGGGTGCATCCTCCTTCGGTGATGCGGACGCAGCCCTGGGGAAACAAAATTTAGTTATTTTGACACCATCCACAGTTGTTTCTCAAAGATTTCAAAGAGGAGTGGACCCTAAATAATACCCTGAGGAACGCCCATTACAATTTCAGATACTAATGAAATCAAGAAATTTGTCTGAACATTCATCATCAGCCTATAATGATCCCACTGCTAGGACACAGCCTACTCTAAGGAGGGAGTGGGCCGTAATCCACCACGTCGGCCCATTGCGGGTTGGTTAATGTCACATGTCTTTGAATGTTTGGTTCTAGGACATGCTGGTTCCCTCACGATGTTTTCCTTCAACTAAAGTAATGCACCTGGCGGGGTTCAAAATCACGACCTACATTTCGTAAGTCGGGACCGATACCACTGGATCACCACTGCTCTATGACGGAACGACGAAATGACGGAAGTTATATCACAAATTAATTAGATTTACTCACTCTCAATTCAGGATTAAATTCTTCGCCATCAGGACAACTCATTTCTATCGGAATACCTCCGGGCGTGCACATATAGAAGGTAGTACAACTATCTGGATTCGGGACACTTCCAAACTCATTAGGTGGACAAATCGGTACTGGTGTTGTCACTTCGCTCTTTTCCGTAGTTAAGTCAGTAGCACCCGAAGTAACTTCGTCTTTCTCAGAAGCAGATGGTGTTGCTTCAGAAGTAGATGGTGTTGCTTCAGAAGTAGTTGGTGTTGCTTCAGAAGTAGATGGTGTTGCTTCAGAAGTAGATGGTGTCGCTTCAGAAGAAGATGGCGATGCTTCTGGAGTCGACTGTGTCGCTTCTGAAGTCGTGTCCTCTGTTCTTGAAGTTGTTGTTACTTCCAGGGTCGTGCCGGGATCGGCAGTTGTAATTTCTGGCTCGGATGAACCTGAATCAGGTGAGCCTTGGCCGAGGGTGCATCCTCCTTCGGTGATGCGGACGCAGCCCTGGGGAAACAAAATTTAGTTATTTTGACACCATTCACTGTTGTTTCTCAAAGCTTTTAAAAGAGGAGTGGACCCTAAATAATACCTTGAGGAACGCCTATGACAATTTCAGATACTAATGAAATCAAGAAATTTGTCTGAACATTCATCATCAGCCTATAATGATCCCACTGCTAGGACACAGGCCTACTCGTAGGAGTGGGCCGTTATCCACCACGTCGGCCCATTGCGGGTTGGTTAATGTCACATGATTGTCTTTGAATTTTTGGTTCTAGGACATGCTGGTTCCCTCACGATGTTTTCCTTTACATAAAGTAATGCAACTGGCGGGGTTCAAAATCACGACCTACATTTCGGAAGTTGGGACCGATACCACTGGATCACCACTGCTCTATGACGGTGGCCACGAACTCGTACGGAAGTTAAATATCACAAATTAATTAGATTTACTCACTCTCATTCAGGATTAAATTCTTCACCATCAGGACAACTCATTTCTATCGGAATACCTCCGGGCGTGCACATATAGAAGGTAGTACAACTATCTGGATTCGGGACACTTCCAAACTCATTAGGTGGACAAATCGGTACTGGTGTTGTCACTTCGGTCTTTTCCGTAGTTAGGTCAGTAGCACCCGAAGTAACTTCATCTTTCTCAGAAGTCGATGGCGTTGCTTCAGAAGTAGATGGTGTTGCTTCAGAAGTAGATGGTGTTGCTTCAGAAGTAGTTGATGGTGTGGCTTCAGGAGTAGTAGATGGTGTTGCTTCTGGAGTCGACTGTGTCGCTTCAGAAGTCGTGTCCTCTGTTCTTGAAGTTGTTGTTACTTCCAGGGTCGTGCCGGGATCGGCAGTTGTAATTTCTGGCTCGGATGAACCTGAATCAGGTGAGCCTTGGCCGAGGGTGCATCCTCCTTCGGTGATGCGGACGCAGCCCTGAGGAAACAAAATTTAGTTATTTAGACACCATCACAGTTACACTATACCATTTCTAGGTATTTGTTGCTCTTCTAAATATACAAGTTGGTCTACTTTACTTTACTTTTGAACCGCATGTCTCAGAGAAAAACAACTGGAAATGACCTCCTCCGTGTTTAATTTGAGCCACATTACCTGTATCAGTGAATTTCAGTAACCTAATTTTGGTGTTTTTTTTTTTTGTTTTTACTGTTTTTTTAAATAGCACTACAGAACCATATTTCTTAATTCCATACGATAAGGCATTACTAAAGAATGGGCAATTGTTAACGCAGCCCCAGTACGGGTTGGTTGATGCGACGTGTTGTGAATTTTCAGTTTTAATTATGCTGCTCTTGAGTCAAATCCTGTGGTGTTTCATAAATTAAGGCGGTTTGACTAACCCTGACGACAGAAGGTGGATCACATCTTCGTACGCAAAAGAAAAAGATTCTCAAATGAAGTATATTTACTCACTCTCAATTCAGGATTAAATTCTTCACCATCAGGACAACTCATTTCTATCGGAATACCTCCGGGCGTGCACATATAAAAGGTAGTACAACTTTCTGGATTCGGGACACTTCCAAACTCATTTGGTGGACAAATCGGTACTGGTGTTGTCACTTCAGTCTTTTCCGTAGTTAAGTCAGTAGCACCCGAAGTAACTTCATCTTTCTCAGAAGTAGATGGTGTTGCTTCAGAAGTTGATGGTGTTGCTTCAGAAGTTGAAGGTGTGGCTTCAGAAGTAGACGGTGTTGCTTCAGAAGTAGATGGTGTGGCTTCAGAAGTAGTTGGTGTGGCTTCTGGAGTCGACTGAGTCGCTTCAGAAGTCGTGTCCTCTGTTCGTGAAGTTGTTGTTACTTCCAGGGTCGTGCCGGGATCGGCAGTTGTAATTTCTGGCTCGGGTGAACCTGAATCAGGTGAGCCTTGGCCGAGGGTGCATCCTCCTTCGGTGATGCGGACGCAGCCCTGGGGAAACAAAATTTAGTTATTTTGACACCATCCACAGTTGTTTCTCAAAGATTTAAAAGAGGAGGGGACTCTAAAAAACATCTTGAGGAGCGCCCATTACAATTTCAGATACTAATGAGTTCAAGTTATTTGTCTGAACATTCATCATCAGCATATAATGATCCCACTACTGGGAGACAACCCTCCTCTCTATGAGCGAGAGTGGGCCATGGTGCACCACGCGGTCCCAGTGTGGGTTGGTTGACGTCACGTGTCTTTGAATTTTTGGTTCTAAAACATGCTGCTTTCCTAACCATGTATTTATTCACCGTTTAGAGAGCAGTGGTGATGAAATAAATCACTTAAAGTAATGCGCCTGGCGGGGTTCGAACTCACGACCTATATTTCGTAAGTCGGGACCGATACCACTAGGTCACCACTGCTCTATCACGAAACGACGAAATGACGGAAGTTATATGACAAATTGATTAGATTTACTCACTCTCAATTCAGGATTAAATTCTTCGCCATCAGGACAACTCATTTCTATCGGAATACCTCCGGGCGTGCACATATAGAAGGTAGTACAACTATCTGGATTCGGGACACTTCCAAACTCATTAGGTGGACATATCGGTGCTGGTGTTGTCACTTCGCTCTTTTCCGTGGTTAAGTCAGTAGCACCCGAAGTAACTTCGTCTTTCTCAGAAGTAGATGGTGTTGCTTCAGAAGTAGATGGCGATGCTTCTGGAGTCGACTGTGTCGCTTCAGAAGTCGTGTCCTCTGTTCTTGAAGTTGTTGTTACTTCCAGGGTCGTGCCGGGATCGGCAGTTGTAATTTCTGGCTCGGATGAACCTGAATCAGGTGAGCCTTGGCCGAGGGTGCATCCTCCTTCGGTGATGCGGACGCAGCCCTGGGGAAACAAAATTTAGTTATTTTGACACCATCCACAGTTGTTTCTCAAAGATTTAAAAGAGGAGTGGACTCTAAACAATACCTTGAGGAACGCCCATTACAATTTCAGAAACTAATGAAATCATGTAATTTGTCTGAACATTCATCATCAGCCTATAATTATGATCCCACTATTAGGACACAGGCCTAGGCCTAGGCCTGGGTTGATTGACGTCACATGTCTTTGAATTTTTCCCTCACGATGTATTTTCCTTTACCTAAAGTACACCTGGCGGGGTTCAAAATCACGACCTACATTTCGTAAGTCGGGACCGATACCACTGGATCACCACTGCTCTATGACGGAACCACGAACTCACGGAAGTTAAATATCACAAATTAATTAGATTTACTCACTCTCAATTCAGGACTAAATTCTTCGCCATCAGGACAACTCATTTCTATTGGAATACCTCCGGGCGTGCACATATAGAAGGTAGTACAACTATCTGGATTCGGGACACTTCCAAACTCATTAGGTGGACAAATCGGTACTGGTGTTGTCACTTCGGTCTTTTCCGTAGTTAGATCAGTAGCACCTGAAGTAACTTCGTCTTTCTCAGAAGTAGATGGTGTTGCCTCAGAAGTAGATGGTGTTGCTTCAGAAGTTGATGGTGTTGCTTCAGAAGTTGATGGTGTGGCTTCAGAAGTAGACGGTGTTGCTTCAGAAGTAGATGGTGTGGTTTCAGAAGTAGTTGGTGTGGCTTCTGGAGTCGACGGTGTTGCTTCAGAAGTAGATGGTGTTGCTTCAGACGTAGTTGGTGTTGCTTCTGAAGTTGTTGTTACTTCCAGGGTCGTGCCGGGATCGGCAGTTGTAATTTCTGGTTCGGATGAACCTGGATCAGGCGAGCCTTGGCCGAGGGTGCATCCTCCTTCGGTGATGCGGACGCAGCCCTGGGGAAACAAAATTTAGTAATTTTGACATCATCCACAGTTACACCATACCATTTCTAGGTATTTGTTGCCCTTCTAAATATGTAAATTGAGCTACTTTTCTTTAATTTTGAACCGCATGTCTCAGAGAAAAACAACTGGAAATGACCTCCTCTGTGTTTGATTTGAGCCACATTACCTGTATCAGTGAATTTCAGTAAACTAATTTTGGTGAAATTTTTTGTTTCTACTGTTTTTTTAATAGCACTACAGAGCCATATTTCTTATTTCCATACGATAACATTACTAAATGAATTAAAACTTGTTAATATTTTACTACTTTTTGCGACGTTGTGAATTTTCAGAATATGAGCTCTTGAGTCAAATCCTGTGGTGTTTCCTAAGGCGGTTTGACTAACCCTGACGACAGAAGGTGGCCACATCTTCGTACGCAAAAGAAAAAGATTCACAAATGAAGTAAATTTACTCACTCTCACTTCAGGATTAAATTCTTCACCATCAGGACAACTCATTTCTATCGGAATACCTCCGGGCGTGCACATATAGAAGGTAGTACAACTATCTGGATTCGGGACACTTCCAAACTCATTAGGTGGACAAATCGGTACTGGTGTTGTCACTTCGGTCTTTTCCGTAGTTAAGTCAGTAGCACCCGAAGGAACTTCATCTTTCTCAGAAGTAGATGGTGTTGCTTCAGAAGTAGATGGTGTTGCTTCAGAAGTAGATGGTGTTGCTTCAGGCTTCGTGTCTTCTGGTGTTGAAGTCGTTATTACTTCCAGAGTTGTATCGGTAGCGGAAGTTGTAAGTTCTGGCTTGGTAGAACTTGTATCTTCTTCATTTATATCATCGTCTCCTGGTGTTGTAATTTGGCCGAGAGTGCATCCCCCTTCGGCGATAAGCACACAAGTCTGTGAAGAATTGAAAAAGTTTTCATTATAATTGTAGTTAAGTATAAAAGTCACAACGAACAGCTCTGTACTTCCATTCAATGGACTCGTGGTAGTATATGTGTCAAGCAGCCTTTTGTATCGTGGTAAAATCATCAAATGAGTCCTCTCACCTAGGGCAGAGCGAGAGGGACTTTCAGACTCGCACTGACTAAAATTCACGGTGTCCTTTAATAGCCCTTTACGTTCCAGGGTCACGGTAATTTGGTAAGTCCCGCGACGACGGCAAGCTTTTTAGCCCTCTAAAGAGGCTCATGGTCGACGCCTGCATGCTGTCGTGCCTACGTTGCGTCGGCCGACGTCCATCGCCGTGGGCGTGTCAGGCAGTTATTGATAATAAATGTTCAATTGAGACTTACCAGTAAATTGGGGTCAAATTCCTGCCCCTCAGAACATCTTTGTTCCAACCCTTGTGCTCCTGTGCCGGTACACATGACAAAAGAAGTGCATTTGTCTGGGTGTGGGATAATTCCAACAAATCCAGGTGGACAAAGTGGCGCTGGTGTAGTCGCTTCCCCATTTCCTTCTGTAGTTTCGTTATCGGGAGTCGTTTCCGGAATACCAGTTGTAATGTCGGTATTTCCTCCAGTAGTTGTACTCGGGGTCACCTCTAGACTATCAGGTTCAGTTTGTGGGGATGATACTTCATAGTCAGCTGGTGTTCTTCCAGTATTTGCTCCAAGGGTGCAACCGCCTTCAGTAATGGCAACACATTCCTAAATGGAAAAAAAATATTGATCCTTGCTAATTACATTGAACACAACGTAAAGATGTGTGAAGGCTTTGCGCTACAAATCATATTATTATCATCTCAGAATGTTTAACAAACGTTGATGAAAAGAGTATCTATGGAGTATCTTGCCCGTTCTTCTTGAAAGAGATCTACGCGATGGAATGGGAAATTTCCACTTTCACAGTTATAATGTCTTGTGACTGAGACTGTAGCATCGTAATTTAGTACAGTTTTTTTTTTTGGATTTTAATAATTTCAAAAGACTTTCAAGTCAAACAAGTATAAAAGATTCTAACTAAAAAAGTATCAAAGAAAATTACCCGAATCTGAGGATCGAATTCAAGTCCATCGCCACACTTCACTAGTGTGGCTTGATCGCCCGAACACTCGAAAAAGGCATCACATCTGTTTGGATGTGGTACGTTTCCATAAACACCTGGTGGGCAGACTGAGTCTGGATCGACATCATCTTCACTGTCCGATACTGTAGTAGGGTCCTCTGGTGCTTCTGTAACGATAGGTTTGGGAGACGCTTCTGTTGTCGTGGAAGTAACAACTGGTTGAGAATTTGAAACTGTAGCATCGACATCATCAGGTGTTGATCGGGTGTTTGGTCCGAGGGTGCAACCTCCTTCGGCTATGACGACGCAATCCTGGAAACCATAGTGTTTTGTTGTAGTAACGAATTTGAGAGTCAGTGGACTATGGAAATAACTTTTTGTTGTCATTCGACCCATACAAATGTACTCTATGCATTCGACTCTATTTCTGTATGAGAAGAAAATCATAAGGTATGTCAGTTGTCAAAAAACTGGGCAGAATAATGATGTCTAAATTATTGTAACGTTTCTTAGTGTGGTTTGTAATTTTATTAAATAAAAAAAAAAATCGGTTATTTTCAGACAAACAAGTCCATAATAAAATTAATTAACTATGTAACTCCCCGAACATGAAGTTCGGTGAACCTCTTAAGAAGAACTGTGTCAGTTCTCTCTCCTATCCACGTAAGGGCACTATTTCGACTCCCTCGAACTCGCCTTACAACCGACGCCACTTTCTTTCTCATCAACGCGTGAAAGATTATTTATTATTCAAGGTTTTCGATTTGTGACCGATGTGGCTGTTGAAAAATATATCAGCACCTAGTACTGCGGCCTGGCCACCTAATACACGAGGAGTCTATGGGCTATCACGTTCATCATCTGCCTGCCCTTTTCCAACTATAATGGAGTCGTCTTCCAGTCAAACCAGATGCAGCTGAATATAATTATTTTACATGGAGCGACTGCCTATCGGACCTTCACAACCCAGTAACTGGGTAATATCCATGGTAAGACTGATTGACTTTTAGAGTTTAGTTTTTGACTTATAGTAACGACTGTCAAAGATCTATAAAAGACTGCCGAGACCAAACGCTTTACGTGCTTTCTGAGGCACGGAAACTTGCTATGACAGATGGTCACCGATCCACAGATCAACCTGTGCAAGAGCGGTTTAACCTGGGAAATCGGCCTATGCGGCTGTAATTATTTAGCCACGAGCTCCTCCTAGGCTATCACGGTTATTACAAGTTAAATAGGCATGCAGGAAGACATGTGACATCTACCAACCAGCACTGGGCCCGCGTGGTGGATTATTGCCCTCCTCCTCTCACAGAGCGGAGGCCTGAGTCCCAGCAGTGGGAACATTATAGGCTGATAATGATGATGATGATGAAAAAGAGTTTCCGTTTACCTCAATTACTGGATCATATTCATGTCCAGCACTGCAGGTTAGTTCCATTGCTACACCATTCATACACATATAGAAGGTATTGCATTTCTCCGGATGGGGCACTCTGCCAAATACACCCGGCTGGCAAATTGGTGCTGGTGTGGTCACTACCTCACTTTCTGTAGTAGTGTCTAGTGGTTTTGAAGTTGTGGTTGATCCCTGCCCCAGTGTGCAACCGCCCTCTGCTATTGGTACACAACCCTGGAAAGAAAAAAATAATTTAACTAAGTAAGGGATTTTATCCATGCGACGCGATTCGACTGATCCAACTACAAATAAGAATCAAACTTGCGAAAGTCTGCTGGGGTTGTGGGACTCAAGAGTTATCGTGACCCCGGAACGTACCTAAAAGCTAGAAATAAATGGCAGCACAAGTACTGCCCTAAGCGAACACTGGAACATCAAAAATGAAGTATGTATCATAACTTTCAACTTACGCTCGATTTAGGATCGTATTCATGTCCAGGGGAACACTGTAAAAGTATGGCTTCACCAAAAGTACAGAAATAAAATGCATCGCACTGTGTCGGATGTGGAATATTGCCAAATGATCCTGCCGGACAGATTGCTGGCTTCACTGTAGTTGAGGACACAGTAATTTCTGAACTTTCTGTTGTTTCCACCGACGGTTCTGTACTTTCATTTGAAGAACTTGTTGTTTCTTCAGTTCTTTCTTCTGTTGTTTCATAAGAAGCTTCTGTTGTACTGTCTTCTGCCGCTTCTGTTGTAGATGTTTCAGTTTCTGTGTTGTTATTATTTGGATTGTTTGTAGTTGATGAATAGTCAGTAGTCTCATCTGTATCTGGATAGTCAGTGATGGGAGTGGACTCCGTCACTTCTCCAGAATAATCGTTTTCTGTAGATGATACATAATCTGATCCTTCTGTAGACTCGTAGTGTTCTGAAGATTCTGTTATTGTGGATACTTCACTAGAAGTAGTACCTCGTTCAGTAGTTGATGTATTATCATCAGAGTCCCCGTTTTCTGTAGTAATTTCTGTGCTTTCTTCCGAGATTCCTGAACCGGTTGTTGTTTCTATAGCTGGAGTGGTTTGAGAGCTGAGTGTACAACCTCCTTCTGCAATAGCTACGCAGGTCTGAAAAAATGGTTTTTCGTTAATACCGTGTTAAAATTATGGATGTTTTCTAATATAATTATCAAAAGTTGAACGGTGAGCTATAATGCTCTTGGACAAAGGGTATCTTCATTCCTTCCATGATCTAATTTTTAGATAATAAACTCACGCTCAGATTAGGGTCAAACTCGTAGCCGTTGCTGCAAGTCAATTTTATTGCATTCCCTCCCGCACACATGTAGAAAGAGCTGCAGTTCTCAGGGTCAGGCACATTTCCCCATTGTCCTGGGGGACATATGGGAGCAGGGGTCGTTGGTGGTGGAGGCTCGCTGGTGGTCGCGGGGCCGAGAGTGCAACCGCCTTCAGCTATTGGGACGCAGGTCTGGAAGAAAACAGTTACAATGAAAAAAAACATGTTATACTAATGATGAGAGTCTTACTGTTACTGTCAGCCTGTATCATCCCACTGCTGGGCAAAGGCCTCTCCCCACGACTTCCAGCTATTTCGATCTAAGGCTAGTGTGAGCCACTGGTTGTTAGTTTTGTCCAGCTCATCCCGTCATCTTCTGCGAGGTCGATGAGAGTCTTAGGTTACGGAAAAAATGATTGATATTTCTACACCAGATAGCTCCAAAATGACTATGAGAAGTTAACAATGGAACGAAAAACTTAACCATCGAGCGAAGCTCGGGAGTTGAGAGTGTCTGATGTTATAGGTATGGATAGGTGTGGTGTGGTAGAAATAAGCACGTAACTCACGTTGCAGAGGATTTTTTATTGTCCACAGTTGTACACCGTATACACTAAGTTCAGAAGGCACAATAGAGAAGAGTTCACAAGCACAAGCACAAGCAGAAGCACAGTACAGAGTAGCGGAAGGATGAAAGTAGAAGAATGATAGACAGATGAAAAAGTTCAGATGAATAACAATGAAAAACAAAGCTAATTCGCAATACCGCGTGATTATGAGATTGAGGCGACAAGCGTGCGCTCCGCGTCGAGGCAAGGTCCTGACTGGCTCGACCTTGCACGGTGAAAGGGCATGCGCCCGCGCAGCTGTAGCCGGCCGTATATGGCTATTGATAGTTATTTAGGTATCGGTCATTAGTGATGACGGCTCGGTCGATAGTCCAGTGACTATCGACTATCGATAGAAAATTTATCGACCAACTGGTAAGGGTGTAGATATGATGGTGTTTAGTGATTGTGTTAAATGTAAATAAATGTATATTAATTGTATTGTTATTTGTAATTATGTTTGTTTGTAAATATTAGTTTTAAGTTTTAGATTTATAGATAAATACTCGTGTATGTAAATAATTTAGAATAAAGTGTAAAGTTGCCTACACCACCCCCCTCCAGAGACCGTCAAGGGCGATAGAAGTCTGTAAATTTAACTCGCCTCCCAGAACGTGTAGTGTAACTTGGTGGCACTACTGGTGAGGGTTCCTCCACCTGCTCAGATAGAATGAAGGCAGGCTTCAGTCGGTCAATGGATACTGTCACTTCGTTGTTTTTAACAAGTATCCTAAACACCTTGTCCCCTCGTGTGATGACTTTATATGGCCCAGAATAAGCAGGTTGGAGAGCACCTCGCAATGCGTCTTCACGGAGGAAAACGTGATCGCAAGTTTCTAGCTCCTTGTAAACAAACACCTTGGGATTGCAGTGGCGGGAAGCTGGTACCGGTCGCAGTTTCTCGGCGAAATTTCTGAGCCTTGCAGTAAATTCGGACGTGTCCACTGTACCACTGACCGTTGGCTCAAAAAATTCTCCGGGTAACCTTAGCGGCTCCCCGTACAGCAGTTCCGCAGAAGAGGCTTGGAGGTCTTCCTTAAAGGCAGATCTTACGCCTAATAAGACCCATGGCAAAGATTCCGTCCACCTATCGTTTGCATGGCAGACGATCGCGGCCTTCAGCTGACGGTGAAACCGTTCAACAAGCCCATTGCATGCCGGATGGTAGGCTGTCGTCCGCTTATGTTCGAATCCGGCTATCCTCGACAGACATTGGAACAGAGCCGATTCAAACTGGCGACCACGGTCAGTTACAATATCTGTCGGGCAACCGAATCGAGAAATCCACATGGACAGCAAAGCCTTGGCCACAGTTTCCGCGGTAATATCTTGTATCGGTACTGCCTCTGGCCATCGTGTAAATCTATCCACGGCCGTCAAGCAGTACCGATAACCTTGGGAAAGTGGAAGAGGACCCACCAGATCAATATGGATCTGCTTAAACCGAGCGCGTGGTAAGCTGTAAGTGCCGAGAGGGGAAGTCACATGACGGTTGACTTTCGTCCTCTGACACGGTATGCAAGCACGCGCCCAATCCCTACTGTCTTTCCGCACACCCGGCCATACAAATCGCTCGGCTATGAGCTTGGCCGACGCATTGGCACCGGGGTGGCTTAGAGAATGCAAGCTATTAAAGATTTGCCTTCTGAGTGATTTAGGCACGTATGGCCTGGAAGATGAAGTACTGACGTCGCAGTACAGAGGAATTCGGCTTCCAGGGACATTGAATTTTTTAAGCTGCAGAGAAGAACCTTCGCTCAAAAGCTTACAGAGTTCTGAGTCAGAAGCCTGAGCTTGAGCTAATTTCTCGAGGTCTACAGGTTCTGCAAGCTCTTCAATTCGCGACAAGGTATCTGCAACCACATTATCCTTACCGGAAATGTGGCGGATATCTGTCGTGAATTGGGATATAAAATCCAAGTGCCTGTACTGCCTAGGCGAACAGTTGTTCTTCCTTTCATTGAAGGCAAAACTGATTGGTTTATGGTCTGTGTAGACTATGAAATGGCGAGCTTCTAGCATGTGCCTAAAATATTTAATGGCTTCATAAATTGCTAGAAGCTCCCTATCATATGGTGAGTATTTCACCTGTGAAGGGCTCAATTTCCTCGAAAAGAAAGCTAAGGGCTGCCACGCGTCATCTTTAAATTGCTGCAGGACTGCCCCGATAGCTTTGTCGGAAGCGTCTGTAACCACAGCAAGTTCAGCGGTGCAGTCCGGGTGAGCTAACAGAGCAGCTTTGGTCAGGCTTTCTTTGCAAGCTTCGAAAGCAGTTAGTGTGTCGCCTGTCAAGGAAATTGGCTGTGAGCCTTTGACGGAGCCTGTTAGTAAGGCGTGAAGTGGGGCTTGGATTTCGGCTGCGTGAGGAAGGAATCTCCTATAAAAATTAACCATAGGCAAGCGTGCTTCACCGTCGACCACATCTTCGCTTACCATCAGGCGAGATAGTGGTCAAACGCGAACCTATCATTAATAAAAAAAAAAAAAAAAAACCATGCCGAGGAAGCCTCTGAGCTGGCGGACGTTGGTTGGTGGGGGAAATTCCTTGATCGCCTGAACTTTGGCATCAAGTGGCTTAGTACCGCTCTCGGTAATCCGGTAGCCTAGAAACGTTACCTCCTGCATACCGAAAACGCATTTCGAGGTGTTCACCAACATGCCATATTCCTTCAGCCTGTTGAAGACCTGACGAAGGTGGTCCTCGTGCTCCTCAGGAGTTCTAGAAAACACGAGAAAGTCGTCCAGGTAGCAATAGACGAAGTCTAATCCCCTCGTCATCTCGTCGACGAACCGCTGAAAAGTTTGGCCCGCATTCCTAAGACCGAACGTCATAAAAGGAAATTCAAATAGACCAAATGGGGTCGTGATGGCGGTCTTAGGAATGTCCTCGGGGCTGACAGGTATCTGATTGTAAGCTTTCTCTAAATCGAGCGTGCTGAAGACTTTACATCCAGCTATACTATGGGTAAAGTCGTGGATGTGCTTAATCGGATACCTGTCAGGCACGGTACGGGCATTCAACTTACGGTAGTCGCCGCAAGGACGCCAGCCATTGTTTTTCTTTGGCGCTAGATGAAGAGGTGAAGCCCACGGGCTCTCAGAAGGTCTAGCTGTGCCAAGGGAAAGCATAGACTGGAACTCTTTTTGGGCAACCTTAAGCTTGTCCGGTGCTAAACGACGAGGTGAAGAGCAAACTGGAGGGCCTGGTGTCGTGCGTATGTGATGTACTGTTTTGTGTGGTGTGCAGTGTGGCTTACCAGCTGGTCGAGTAATTTCCGGAAACTCGTTGAGAATTTTATGATACCGAGTTTCACCAGTCACGACCTTAACAGAAGATATGTTATTACAATTGGCTATAGTAGCAATAGAAGAAATAGATGTTAAATTATCAATTAGGCGCTTGTTACGACAGTCAACAATGAGGTTATAAAAATTTAAAAAATCTACGCCTATTATAGGCTTCGTAACATCGGCTACAATGAAACGCCATTGAAAAGTTCTGCGTAAACCAAAATCTAAATCTAAGTTTATACAACCGTATGTAGCTATGCTAGAACCATTAGCTGCACACAAACTATAGTCCGTACGAGCACGACGATCATTAAGCGCTGACCGTGGGAACACGCAGAGGTCGCTCCCTGTGTCGACCAGGAACTGCGTCTTCGAAGATCGGTCAGTGATAAACAGGCGACCAGAAGCGGACAAAGGGCAATCGTCAGTCGGCATTACCGACCGCCCTTGGAGTTTTCCGCCTTGAAGTCGCAGGGCCGGATACACTTGTTGGCCTTTCCTCCAAACTTGCTATGGTACCAACAATTGGGGTACTTTTTATAGTTCGATTGAGAGCGCTGCCTCGAGCTGCTGCGAGTGTTTCTCGTGGAACGGGAGCGTGAACGGCTGTTCCGAGTAGACATCTGCTGGAACTGACGACGAAGCTCGGCTATCTCTCTGGTTAGTTCGTTCAGGCCTGAACTAGGGATGGCGTCGCTCACAGCAGCGACCTTCGGAGTTGCCGTAGCCAGGTCGTTCACTCTATCGGCTAAGTCAGCTAGATCCTCGAGAGAAGCTGCCCCTGGTTGACCTGCGAGCACAGTCTGGATGCCATACGGTAGGCGACTAACCCATATCGTCCTCAAGAAGTCGTCAGGAACGTTTGAGCCTGCCAGGCTTTTCAAGTGGCGAAGAAATTGCGACGGCTTTCTGTCGCCAAGCTCTTCATGCATCAACAACTGTTTGATCTTCTTCTCGTTGGAAGCAGTGAGTCGCTTGATGAGCTCGGTCTTCAGCTTTTCATATTTGTTAGTGGCAGGCGGGCAAATAATTATGTCTTTTATTTCCCTGGAATGCTGGTTGTCCAGGTGACCGATGACATAATTAAATTTGGTAACGTCGCTGGTTATTCCAGCTATGCTGAATTGGCCTTCGACCTGGGCGAACCAAATCTCGGGTTCTTCAGCCCAAAATGGAGGCACTCGTACGCCGACTTTACAAATACTGCTGGGGTCTATCGACATCGGTACATCACTAGTGCCAGGTGGCGGCAACGCTGCCGTGCCTTGTGCGTCTTTGAACATATCTCCTTCCATCGTTCTTCACGGGGTCACCAGTATAGGTATGGATAGGTGTGGTGTGGTAGAAATAAGCACGTAACTCACGTTGCAGAGGATTTTTTATTGTCCACAGTTGTACACCGTATACACTAAGTTCAGAAGGCACAATAGAGAAGAGTTCACAAGCACAAGCACAAGCAGAAGCACAGTACAGAGTAGCGGAAGGATGAAAGTAGAAGAATGATAGACAGATGAAAAAGTTCAGATGAATAACAATGAAAAACAAAGCTAATTCGCAATACCGCGTGATTATGAGATTGAGGCGACAAGCGTGCGCTCCGCGTCGAGGCAAGGTCCTGACTGGCTCGACCTTGCACGGTGAAAGGGCATGCGCCCGCGCAGCTGTAGCCGGCCGTATATGGCTATTGATAGTTATTTAGGTATCGGTCATTAGTGATGACGGCTCGGTCGATAGTCCAGTGACTATCGACTATCGATAGAAAATTTATCGACCAACTGGTAAGGGTGTAGATATGATGGTGTTTAGTGATTGTGTTAAATGTAAATAAATGTATATTAATTGTATTGTTATTTGTAATTATGTTTGTTTGTAAATATTAGTTTTAAGTTTTAGATTTATAGATAAATACTCGTGTATGTAAATAATTTAGAATAAAGTGTAAAGTTGCCTACAATGTACTGACTGAGATAGACGATGCAGGCGTGAATTCGTATACAAAATATTAGTACACTAAAATGTTAAAGAATATCGAAAAGCTCATCAGAATCAGCTGGTAACGTGCACAAGAGACTAACGGTCACTCATTACCAATGCTCGTCAATGTAGAGCCACTTCTTTAATCACGTTAAACAACATTCTGCTGTCTTGATATCCTTATAAATATGACAATAGAGAGTAGTGGTTCGTGGCCCGGAACCCAGTCAGGCGCATTACTTTGTATTACTCATTTAATTGCTACCACTGCTCTCAAAACGGTGAAGGAAAACACTAAGAAAACCGGGATGGCCTAATACCAAAAATTCGAAGACCTGTGTCGGCTACCAACCCGCACTGATCCTGCTGGTGTATTCCTGCCTACTCCCTGTCACAAAGACGAGACCAGTGGCCCAACAATGAAAACATTATAGGCTGAAGATGATAAACGAGAAAGTTTGTGAGTTTTAAGGCCTATCTGCACACAACAGTGCCTACACGTTCCGTGACTTGACGTGCTATTCATATATACAAGTGAACGAAAATCACTGAACGGCACTGACACTGATGAGTACGGATAGCGTCGTACAAAATGTATGGTACACTGATGATGGTGACACTGATCACGTCACGCCACGGTACTGACGTGCCGGCACTGTTGTGTGCGGATAAGCCTTTAGGGTACTTTACAAGTAATAGAATAAACTTACCTTGGCCTCAGGATCAAATTCGTGCCCGTCAGGACATAACAACTGTATTGGTGTCCCTCCAGCGCACATATAGAAAGCTTCGCAAATATCTGGATGGGGTACATTTCCAAAAACGCCCACAGGACAGATTGGTGGTGGAGTCACTATGGTTGTTGCCCTATTTGTGGACGATTCTATGTAAACAGGTTGGGATGGCTCAGGAGTTCCTGTGGTTCCAGAACCGAGTGTACAACCTCCCGGTGCTATTGGTATACATGCCTGAAAAATTGAATTGGTTAGAGAAAGGGTCGAATCGATACTTGACAGACATTTCCAGGCAAGTTTAGATGTGAAACTTCTTTCCTATCGCTTCTGTAAGAGTAATTTGTTACGGAGTTGTGGAGCTTTAATAGCACTGGAACAGGATTGGACAAATTAAACAGCGCGCTCTTAGTTTTAACGTAGTACTTTTAAGTATTCTGTGGTTTTAGCAACTTTTACGTCCAATTCACGATTACAGTCTTAGTGGTGAGCGTATAATTGTAAATCTTATTATAAATGTATACGAGTGTTATATAGTACGGTGTTTATTTTAAAGGTCTCAGCACACATATGGGATCGGAAAGGGATCGTAACCGTAACGCCTTTCGCCTCCCTGACAAACCTGGCGTCAACCTACCGTATGCACGTAACGAAAGCGTATCAGCAGCGCCTGTACGTCAACTCGGCTACGGCTAGGCGACACCGCGCTTACGCCTCGCCGCCCCCTGGCTGACCTGGTTAGTCAAGTCGCGGGAGGGGAAAGGGGAAAGGGTGGACGAAGAGATGTGAGCTCGGGTACGGAGAGACGTAAGCGCGGGGACGGAGAAACGTAAGCGCGGGGACGATGAGCCGTAAGCGCGGGAATTCAAGTTCGGAGCCTGTTCCGAGGCGAGGCGATTACGTTATTATTCCGATTAGTGTGCGTTGCAGTAGGGAGTTTAATACAAACCATTCTGAACGGCTCGAGGCGATACGGTGACGATCCCTTTCCGATCCCATATGTGTGCTGAGACCCTAAATTGGCCAAAAGGAAGAAATCCGAATCCATAAGAGATACAGAAAAAAAATCTTAGGAACCTTTACCTCTTTTTTGATGTTGACAATGTTGGCTATAATTTCAAATCATTTTTATTTTGAACAACTTACAGTTTACCAAACAAGTACGTAAGTTTTTCACAGAAATGGGCGAAATTAGCCATTTTTTTTTATGCCGGTCCAATCTGTTTCATGTAAGGATCATTTCATTGTGCCAGAAGAAAAAAATCGGGACGGCTGTAGTTGGTCAAAGCAAAATATTTTTTTACACATTTCACGAAATCACTCTTAAAAGGCATAGAAAAGATGTTAAACATCAATAAACTTTAATAATGGATCACTTACCACAGAGGGAGGGTCAAATTCAAATCCGAGAGGGCATGAAAGTTCTATCGGCGGGATGCCTATTAAACATAAGAAATACTTGCTGCAATCTTCTGGATGAGGAACGTTACCAAATACGCCTGGTGGACAAGGATCTATTGGTTGCTGAGTTGTTGATGAAACTGTCGTCGTCACTGTCGACGTTGATGGCGTTGTTGTTTCAACTGTTGTTGAAACAGTTTCTTCATCCGTTGTTGTATCTGATTCACTTGGTGTAGAAACACCTGTTGTCGAATCTGTATCTCCCTGAGTTGTTGTTACTGTTGTAGAATCAGAGTCTTCGGGATCGGAGACACTTGTTGTGGTTTCTAATTCTCCTTGAGTATCCGTTGTTGTATCTGATTCACTTGGAGTAGAAACACCTGTTGTCGAATCTGTATCTCCCTGAGTTGTTGTTACTGTTGTAGAATCAGAGTCTTCGGGATCGGAGACACTCGTTGTGGTTTCTAATTCTCCTTGAGCATCCGTTGTTGTATCTGATTCACTTGGAGTAGAAATACCTGTTGTCGAATCTGTATCTCCCTGAGTTGTTGTTACTGTTGTAGAATCAGAGTCTTCGGGATCAGAGACACTCGTTGTGGTTTCTGATTCTCCTTGAGCATCCGTTGTTGTATCTGATTCACTTGGAGTAGAAATACCTGTTGTCGAATCTGTATCTCCCTGAGTTGTTGTTACTGTTGTAGAATCAGAGTCTTCGGGATTGGAGACACTCGTTGTGGTTTCTACATCTTCGGGAGCTGATTCGTCAATTGGTGGGTCAGATACTTCTGTAGTGGTCGATGTTGTTGAATCTGATATTTCTGAAGTTGTGGACTCAGTTGAGGATTCTCCATTATCAGTAGTTGTGCTTTTATTGTACGTACAACCTCCTTCAGCAATTGGTACACATTGCTGAAAATAAATTATTTAATTTATAACAACGGTAACGGTAACATTGCTGAAAATTGGACCTATCGAAGCTACGGCGGAAATTTAAACGATATCTCACATACAGCTTGTTTTATTTAATTTCAACATCGACCCGTCCTTGATGAAAGACCCTGAAGAAACCCATATTTATAAACCATGCAAATATTTGTTTCGTGAAAGGATTGAACTGGCCAAAGTAAATGATAGGGATCCATCACAATAGCAGTAAGAACAAAATAAAGTTAAACTCACGGAAGTCACTGGTTCGAACTCAAATCCATGACTACAATACAGTAGTATTGGTGGCCCACCAGTACATAAGTAGAAGGCCTCGCAGATTTCAGGGTGCGGAACGTTGCCCCAAGTTCCCGGGGGACAGAGAGAGGAAATGGGGTCCAATGTGGTGGTTTCTGGGGTCGGTGTGGAAGTGTTGTAGGTGCAACCACCTTCGGCTATGGCAACGCAGGTCTGGAAGCAATAGGTGGTTATTATTATTGAAGTTAAGAACAGTCAAAGCATAGAGTGAGATTTGTGGTTGAGAGAACAGTTGTAGTTTCGAATGCTTCAGGCGTATTACTTAATGTGTTTATTTCATCACCACTGCTCTCAAAATAGTGAAGGAAACATTGTGAGGAAACCCAGCCTTCAGAATGATGATGTCACATGATGATATCATCCAGGGGATATTTTTCCAAGGTTAATTGAGGAGACCAAAGTTTATTCATCTGGCTGATATCACCTCGGTGAACAAAGTGGATTAAACCGAAATAAGTATTGAAATGAAACTCACAGATAGCACAGGGTCGAATTCAAAACCTTCACTACAGGTCAACAAAATAGGATTGCCTCCCGCACACATGTAGAAAGAGTCACACCGGTACTCATGGGGTATGTTACCCCAAACTCCTTCCGGACATATTTGTGGTGGAGTTACTCCTTCCGTGGTAGAGCTGGAGAGGTTAGAATCGGTAGAGGTTTCTGTATTCGGGTAAAGGCCTGTAGTTGAACTGGCGTCACCTAAAGTGCATCCGCCTGGGGCAATTGCTACGCAAGTCTGAAAAGTAAAGTTTAAAAAGTTTGAAATAAAGTACTAGAGTAAAAGGAGAAAAAATAATTACGTGTCATGGCGTGTCGAGTCGTGCCAAAAAATACAGATACCAAAGACTCGACGTGATTAAAAATGTATAAACAATAGTTACTAAATGTATTAAACTTATAATTTAAGTTTCTGAGGTGCCATAACACGCCACGACACCTAAGCAAATAAAAGCGTGTGTTTCTATATTTATAAAACCTTACCTTTAGTTCTGGATCAAATTCAAATCCAGCAGAACACTTCAACTCCACAGCTACGCCACTAGCGCACAAATAGAAGGAATCACAAAACACTGGATGCGGCACATTTCCATAAGTGCCTGGAGGGCAAGGATCAAATTTCTCTGTTGTAGACGGTTCTGTCGTCGCTGTACTTTCTAATTCCGTGGTTGAGTTCCCAGGGCTAATTGTTGAAAATTCGGTTGTCGATGAATAACCTTCATCAGAAGATGTTGAGTCGTTATCTTCTGTCGTAGATCCGTTATCAGGAGTTGTCGATGAATAATCATCGTCAGTAGATGTTGTTGAAGCTGTTGTTGAGTCGTAATCTGAAGTTGTTGTTTGAACAGTTGTTGAATCGTAATCAGCTGGGGTAGAATTAGAATCTCCAGGGGTAGAATCGTAATCTGTTGTTGAAGATTCCGTTGTGGAATCTGTTGTAGAATCGTAATCAGGTGTAGTTGAGGAGTGATCATTTTCTGTTGATTCTTCTGTTGTTGTATAACCATCACTTGTTGTTGTATCATTTTCATCTGTGCTGTTGGGATCCGGGGTAGTCGCATCAGCCGCTGGGGGCAAATCCTCCGGTTCCTGTATAGGTAAATATGATTCTGTTATTAGGAACTAAATTTCTTTGATCAACCATTGTTTTAAGTCATAAATTTTCAGCTATCGCACTATTTATACCGCAAAATATGTCTAGATACTAATACTATTGAACTTGCACATTTTAGTTCATCGTTTTCCTAGCTGTTATCCTACTATGTTTTCGTCAGCTTCCAGTTTAAGGTAAGCGTCCACAGGTCCGCATCGCACGTATCGGACGTATCGTATGCAACGGATTTTAGTTTGCCTTCTATTAAAACTCATACAACAGCGTCCACTAATCCGCATCGTACGGACGGCTCATCGGATGACGTCATACGGAATGCCGATCAGTGGACATCAGGTGGCATCAGCAATCCGATTGCTGATACTCGCGTTGGCAATCCGATCGCTGCCGATACAGCAGACGCAGTCTAATTAATCCGTTTGATGCGATGCGTCCGATACGTACGATGCGGACCTGTGGACGCTTACCTTTAACCAATGTATTTAAAGTAGAATCATTCAAGTCTCATTTTCTACAAAATTGAAATTTGCGTTTTCAAGTGCGGAAGGCAAATCTATGAATATGGGTCATGTAGGTTTGTTGTTTTGGATGCTAGTATTCAGTTGTTGGTATGTCTGTGTTGGTAGAATTCTGTAGTTGTATTGTTGATAGCTCTAATGTTACCTATAAGTGTATTTTTCGGGAAAAAAACTTTGACTGCGAGCAAGAAAATGAACCTCTCTCGTCTTTCTAGATCAGTACTCCCGATTCGTAATCAACTAAGCTACTTAAGCTCACAAGCGAGTCGGATCTTTCATTCCATTGTACGTCTTTTGATGAAGTTGCGCTATCAATTGAATAAATATATGTAGTCTGAAACTAATTGTTGTATTTCTGCTGTGTCTTATAATGCATTTCAACCAAAGACATTAAACTATATACGAGCAATAGACGGGACATCACAAAGAAAGTTGTGATCCAAAACTTTTTACCAATAGGTAATAAGTCGCTCAGTCTAGTAGTCGCGTTGCTATGCAACGCTAGATAGTGCTACTGACGCACGGCATCAACAATTTTGTCTGACAATTTTACCAATGCCCGCTTTATAGTTTCTTTTAAATCTCTTTGATTTCAACTAAGAATATTGTGACTTATTATGTGAATGAGCACATGAGACAGCAGAATTCCAAAGCTGTCTAGAAAGCCATTCATTAATTTATATTCGCTGCATCTAAAATCGGGAAAATAGACTACCCAATCATTAATTTTATCTCTCTCATATGATTTTAATCATATATTTACAGTTTGAGCATTGCTTGTGGCTAAATAATCCTTTACTATAGGCCTCATTAGTAATCTCAGTATATTTCAACAAGCTATGGAGAGGGCTATGCTCGGAGTCTCTCTGCGCGATCGACTCAGAAATGAAGAGATTCGTAGACGAACCAATGTTACCGACATAGCCCAAAGAATTAGCAAGTTGAAAAGATAGTAGGCAGGTCATATAGCACGCAGAACTGATGGCCAATGGGGCCGTAAGGTTCTCGAATGGAGACCAAGTACCGACAAGCGCAGCGTAAGACGTCCACCCACTAGGTGGGCAGACGATCTTATGAAGGCCACAGGATCACGCTGGATGCAGGCCGCTTACAACCGGTCCTACTGGAAGTCTAAAGGGGAGGCCTATGTTCAGCAGTGGACGTCTTACGGCTGATATGATGATGATGAAATAATAACAGCTGCACAGGTCGATGTTCCAGGGTAAGCCGCTTTTGCCTAAGTATGTCTGCGGATAATTGACTAATTATTCATAGCAAGTTTCCTCCCTGCTTCGGAAAGCCCTTAATCCTGGCTGGCATTCCTAGGTCTTTGTAAGTTGTTACTTTCAATCAGGGTCTTGAAAGTTTGGCTACTAGTCTTACCTAGGGGTATCGTATTACCCCGTTACTGTAGTCTGCCGATAATTGACTAACTATCATAGTGAGTTTCTCCGTGTCTCGGAAAGCCCTTGATCCTGTCTGGCATTTCTAGGTCTTTGTCAGTTGTTACTTTTAATCAGGATCTCGAAAAACTGACTACTAGTCTTACCTAGGGGTATCGTATTACCCCGTTACTATAGAGGTCTGATAGGCAGTCGCTCCATGTAAAATACTGATATTTAGCTCTACTGGAAAGCTGACTCAATACTGGGTAAACGCAGGCAGATGACGAATTTATTTCTTTTTAATTAGCGACTTGATCATGACGCCATGACGCGATTTTCAATTTGCAATTTCGACTAACTACAAATGAAAATCGTCCTTGGTACTACGATATAACTCTCGTGTTCCCAGCAGAGGCCATTGGCGCAAGCGTCTAAAGTGGAAAGGTACCATGCGTTTCAACAAACAATACAATTTCCTTGGCGCCATATTGTGACTTCATGCACACTTTAATTATATCTAATATCTTTAAACGAGCAATTCTTGTATATTTATATATAATCAGGATCTCGGAAACGGCTCCAAGGATTTTCATGAAAGTTACAGATTCTTAGGGGTTTTCGGCTCAAGAAATCGATTTAGCAGGGTCCCAAGTTCGATAAAAGCTCGGTTCCCAAGATATAGAAATTTTAAAAACCGAGCGAAGCTCGGTCAACCAGATATTATACTTTAATAGTATGAAAATAAACATTATTGAAACTTCATAATAAAAGCTAGGCACTAGCTCTTCCTAAATAAATTGTCAGTCGAAACGCATAGTAATAGTTTTTTTTTGTGAGTTTTTTTGTGTTGTGTAGGTTATTGTACCCTCTACTGTTGTTGGTTTGTACTTCATTAATTGTTGGGTATTGAGTTGTTAATTATTGTATTGTCATAACACAACATTCTTCTTAGAATAATTTCTTATGAACCAACAACACAAGAAACGTTATACTTATGAACAAACAACTATTTTAGACCCAACAACAGTAAAGACAAACACTCAGGCAGAAGTAAAACTGCTGGTTAAATTAGTCCTTTAGCTCTACTGATGCAAATTCGTTGCCAGTTGTTTCGTGTGTTGTTGGATTTGATGTTGTTAGTTCATTAGTTGTTGACTCCAATGTTGTTGGTTCATTTGTTGTGAGTTCATGTGAAGTTGGTTCTATTAACGTGTGTTCGTTTATTAAAATGAAAAAGAAACTAAGATTTGCTCAAACATAATTTATTGGTTTCGAAAATTTGATGAAAATTCTCAATTTACTTGTTTAAGAATTTCAGTAATTTGGTAATGATTGGATCGTCAGTTACCGTGTCTTGTGTAACAGGCTCTAGTGATGTAGACTCATCCGTTGTGTAATCTTGTGTTGTTGTTTCATAAATTGGCTTTAGTGTTGTTAAAATCTCTTCAGTTGTGGAATCTTGTGTTGTTGGCTCTAGTGTTGTGACAGTCTCTTCAGTTGTGAGGTCTTGTGTTGTTGATTCGTAAGTTGTGTTATCTGGTGTTGTTGGCTCAAGTGTTGGAACAGTCTCTTCAGTTGTGGGGTCTTGTGTTGTAGGTATGTAAGTTGTTGGTTCATAAGTTGTGGAATCTGTTATTGTTGGTGCGTATGTTGTAGAGTCTGGTGTTGATGACTCTAGTGTTGTAGAATCATCTGTTGTGAAATCTTGTGTTGTTGGTTCATATGTTGATAACGATACCTGAGTTGTTCCGTCTCCGTCGACTGTCGTGCTTGTGTAGTCCGTAGGTGAAGAGGATTCCTCCGGTGTTGATGGCACTCCCGGTGTCGTTGTTGATGAGACCTGTGTTGTTGAAAATAAATTATGAAATCAGTTGATGGTTTGTTGGGATTATATGAAGTTGTTGAGTTGTAAGAAGACATTTAATTATCTGCAGTTGTTGGTTCATTGAAGTCACGAATTACGTGGGGCATTCGTTTATTTGTGATTCATGAGTTGTTGTTGAACAAAGATTAGTTGATGGTTCATGTTGTGGTTACGGGTGTGTTTGTTGATGTGATGGGTTGTGGGACTGTTGTAGGTAATAATGATGCTTCAGATGTAACCGTAGTCGATTTTATGGGTGAGGTAGTTGTCGGGTTTGTAAGTGAAAATGTGTTGATTCTGTCATGAAACGTTTTCGTATTTTGAGTGGGAGATAGTTCATTAAAATCTGTTGTAAGCGTTGTTGAAATGTTAGGTTTTGTGATTGTTGTAGGTACCTCAGCTGTTACAGTGGAGGATTCTGTGGGTTCCTCAGTGTTTGTTGGTGTTGTGGGTTCTGTAGATGTCGTGGGATCATCAGTAGCTGTTGGTTCTGTATCAGTGTCAATCTCCTCAGATGTTGTGGGCTCTGTGGTAGTTTCCTCTGTTGTTGATGTAGGTGTGGTCTCGGGAGGTGAGGTGTCCTCAGGTGTGGTTTCCTCAGGAGTAGTTTCCTCAGTTGTGGTGGCATCTGTTACTGTGGTAGTTTCCTCAGTTGTGGTGGAATCTGTTACTGTGGTAGTTTCTTCAGTTGAGGTGGGATCTGTTGCTGTGGTAGTTTCCTCAGTTGAGGTAGGATCTGTTACTGTGGTACTTTCCTCAGTTGAGGTGGGTTCTGTTACTGTAGTAGATTCCTCAGTTGAGGTGGGATCAGTTACTGTGGTAGATTCCTCAGTTGAGGTGGGGTCTGTTACTGTGGTAGATTCCTCAGTTGAGGTGGGGTCTGTTACTGTGGTAGATTCCTCAGTTGAGGTGGGATCTGTTACTGTGGTACTTTCCTCAGTTGAGGTGGGATCTGTTACTGTGGTAGATTCCTCAGTTGTGCTGGGATCTGTTACTGTGGTACTTTCCTCAGTTGAGGTGGGATCTGTTACTGTGGTAGATTCCTCAGTTGTGCTGGGATCTGTTACTGTGGTACTTTCCTCAGTTGAGGTGGGATCTGTTACTGTGGTAGTTTCCTCAGTTGAGGTGGGATCTGTTACTGTGGTAGTTTCCTCAGTTGAGGTGGGATCTGTTACTGGGTAGTTTCCTCAGTTGTGGTGGGATCTGTTACTGTGGTACTTTCCTCAGTTGAGGTGGGGTCTGTTACTGTGGTAGTTTCCTCAGTTGTGGTGGAATCTGTTACTGTGGTAGTTTCCTCAGTTGTGGTGGTGTCTGTTACTGTGGTACTTTCCTCAGTTGTGGTGGTGTCTGTTACTGTGGTACTTTCTTCAGTTGAGGTGGGATCTGTTACTGTGGTAGATTCCTCAGTTGTGCTGGGATCTGTTACTGTGGTAGATTCCTCAGTTGAGGTGGGATCTGTTACTGTGGTAGATTCCTCAGTTGTGCTGGGATCTGTTACTGTGGTAGATTCCTCAGTTAAGGTGGTATCTGTTACTGTGGTAGATTCCTCAGTTGTGCTGGGATCTGTTACTGTGGTACTTTCCTCAGTTGAGGTGGGGTCTGTTACTGTGGTAGTTTCCTCAGTTGTGGTGGAATCTGTTACTGTGGTAGTTTCCTCAGTTGTGGTGGTGTCTGTTACTGTGGTACTTTCCTCAGTTGTGGTGGTGTCTGTTACTGTGGTACTTTCTTCAGTTGAGGTGGGATCTGTTACTGTGGTAGATTCCTCAGTTGTGCTGGGATCTGTTACTGTGGTAGATTCCTCAGTTGAGGTGGGATCTGTTACTGTGGTAGATTCCTCAGTTGTGCTGGGATCTGTTACTGTGGTAGATTCCTCAGTTAAGGTGGTATCTGTTACTGTGGTAGATTCCTCAGTTGTGCTGGGATCTGTTACTGTGGTACTTTCCTCAGTTGAGGTGGGGTCTGTTACTGTGGTAGTTTCCTCAGTTGTGGTGGAATCTGTTACTGTGGTAGTTTCCTCAGTTGTGGTGGTGTCTGTTACTGTGGTACTTTCCTCAGTTGTGGTGGTGTCTGTTACTGTGGTACTTTCTTCAGTTGAGGTGGGATCTGTTACTGTGGTACTTTCCTCAGTTGAGGTGGGATCTGTTACTGTGGTACTTTCCTCAGTTGTGGTGGGATCTGTTACTGTGGTAGTTTCCTCTGTTGTTGATGTAGATTCTGTAACAGTAGGTGTCGTCTCAGGAGGTGTGGTCTCCTCAGGTGTGGTAGACTCTGTTACTGTGGTAGTTTCCTCAGGTGTGGTAGACTCTGTTACTGTGGTAGTTTCCTCAGGTGTGGTAGACTCTGTTACTGTGGTAGTTTCCTCAGGTGTGGTAGACTCTGTTACTTTGGTAGTTTCCTCAGGTTTGGTAGACTCTGTTACTGTGGTAGTTTCCTCAGGTGTGGTAGACTCTGTTACTGTGGTAGTTTCCTCTGTTGATGATGTAGATTCTGTAACAGTAGGTGTGGTCTCAGGAAGTGTGGTTTCTTCAGGTGTGGTAGACTCTGTTACTGTGGTAGTTTCCTCTGTTGTTGATGTAGATTCTGTAACAGTAGGTGTGGTCTCAGGAAGTGTGGTCTCTTCAGGTGTGGTAGACTCTGTTACTGTGGTAGTTTCCTCAGGTGTGGGAAACTCTGTTACTGTGGTAGTTTCCTCAGGTGTGGTAGACTCTGTTACTGTGGTAGTTTCCTCAGGTGTGATAGACTCTGTTACTGTGGTAGTTTCCTCAGGTGTGGTAGACTCTGTTACTGTGGTAGTTTCCTCAGGTGTGGTAGACTCTGTTACTGTGGTAGTTTCCTCAGGTGTGGTAGACTCTGTTACTGTGGTAGTTTCCTCAGGTGTGGTAGACTCTGTTACTGAGGTAGTTTCCTCTGTTGTTGATGTAGATTCTGTAACAGTAGGTGTGGTCTCAGGAGGTGTGGTCTCCTCAGGTGTGGTAGACTCTGTTACTGTGGTAGTTTCCTCTGTTGTTGATGAAGATTCTGTAACAGTAGGTGTGGTAGACTCAGGACTGTGGTAGTTTCCTCAGGTGTGGTAGACTCTGTTACTGTGGTAGTTTCCTCAGGTGTGGTAGACTCTGTTACTGTGGTAGTTTCCTCAGGTGTGGTAGACTCTGTTACTGTGGTAGTTTCCTCTGTTGTTGATGTAGATTCTGTAACAGTAGGTGTGGTCTCAGGAATTGTGGTCTGTTCAGGTGTGGTTGACTCTGTTACTGTGGTAGTTTCCTCTGTTGTTGATGTAGATTCTGTAACAGTAGGTGTGGTCTCAGGAGGTGTGGTCTCCTCAGGTGTGGTAGACTCTGTTACTGTGGTAGTTTCCTCAGGTGTGGTAGACTCTGTTACTGTGGTAGTTTCCTCAGGTGTGGTAGACTCTGTTACTGTGGTAGTTTCCTCTGTTGTTGATGTAGATTCTGTAACAGTAGGTGTGGTCTCAGGAGGTGTGGTCTCCTCAGGTGTGGTAGACTCTGTTACTGTGGTAGTTTCCTCAGGTGTGGTAGACTCTGTTACTGTGGTAGTTTCCTCAGTTGTTGATGTAGATTCTGTAACTGTGGTAGTAGGTGTGGTCTCTGAGGTGTGGTCTCCTCAGGTGTGGTAGACTCTGTTACTGTGGTAGTTTCCTCAGGTGTGGTAGACTCTGTTACTGTGGTAGTTTCCTCAGGTGTGGTAGACTCTGTTACTGTGGTAGTTTCCTCAGGTGTGGTAGACTCTGTTACTGTGGTAGTTTCCTCAGGTGTGGTAGACTCTGTTACTGTGGTAGTTTCCTCAGGTGTGGTAGACTCTGTTACTGTGGTAGTTTCCTCAGGTGTGGTAGTTATGTAGATTCTGTAACAGTAGGTGTGGTCTCAGGAGGTGTGGTCTCCTCAGGTGTGGTAGACTCTGTTACTGTGGTAGTTTCCTCAGGTGTGTTGTTGTTATGTAGATTCTGTAACTGTTAGTAGGTGTGGTTCTGTCAGGAGGTGTGGTCTCCTCAGGTGTGGTAGACTCTGTTACTGTGGTAGTTTCCTCAGGTGTGGTAGACTCTGTTACTGTGGTAGTTTCCTCAGGTGTGGTAGACTCTGTTACTGTGGTAGTTTCCTCTGTTGTTGATGTAGATTCTGTAACAGTAGGTGTGGTCTCAGGAGGTGTGGTCTCCTCAGGTGTGGTAGACTCTGTTACTGTGGTAGTTTCCTCAGGTGTGGTAGATTCTGTTACTGTGGTAGTTTCCTCAGGTGTGGTAGACTCTGTTACTGTGGTAGTTTCCTCAGGTGTGGTAGACTCTGTTACTGTGGTAGTTTCCTCAGGTGTGGTAGACTCTGTTACTGTGGTAGTTTCCTCAGGTGTGGTGACTCTGTTACTGTGGTAGTTTCCTCAGGTGTTGATGTAGATTCTGTAACAGTAGGTGTGGTAGACTCTGTTACTGTGGTAGTTTCCTCAGGTGTGGTAGACTCTGTTACTGTGGTAGTTTCCTCAGGTGTGGTAGACTCTGTTACTGTGGTAGTTTCCTCAGGTGTGGTAGACTCTGTTACTGTGGTAGTTTCCTCAGGTGTGGTAGACTCTGTTACTGTGGTAGTTTCCTCAGGTGTGGTAGACTCTGTTACTGTGGTAGTTTCCTCAGGTGTGGTAGACTCTGTTACTGTTGTAGTTTCCTCAGGTGTGGTAGACTCTGTTACTGTGGTAGTTTCCTCTAGTTGTTGATGTAGATTCTGTAACAGTAGGTGTGGTCTCAGGAGGTGTCGTCTCCTCAGGTGTGGTAGACTCTGTTACTGTGGTAGTTTCCTCAGGTGTGGGAGACTCTGTTACTGTGGTAGTTTCCTCAGGTGTGGTAGACTCTGTTACTGTGGTAGTTTCCTCTGTTGTTGATGTAGATTCTGTAACAGTAGGTGTGGTCTCAGGAGGTGTGGTCTCCTCAGGTGTGGTAGACTCTGTTACTGTGGTAGTTTCCTCAGGTGTGATAGACTCTGTTACTGTGGTAGTTTCCTCAGGTGTGGTAGACTCTGTTACTGTGGTAGTTTCCTCAGGTGTGGTAGATTCTGTTACTGTGGTAGTTTCCTCAGGTGTGGTAGACTCTGTTACTGTGGTAGTTTCCTCAGGTGTGGTAGACTCTGTTACTGTGGTAGTTTCCTCTGTTGTTGATGTAGATTCTGTAACAGTAGGTGTGGTCTCAGGAGGTGTGGTCTCCTCAGGTGTGGTAGACTCTGTTACTGTGGTAGTTTCCTCAGGTGTGGTAGACTCTGTTACTGTGGTAGTTTCCTCTGTAGTTGATGTAGATTCTGTAACAGTAGGTGTGGTCTCAGGAGGTGTGGTCTCCTCAGGTGTGGTAGACTCTGTTACTGTGGTAGTTTCCTCAGGTGTGGTAGACTCTGTTACTGTGGTAGTTTCCTCAGGTGTGGTAGACTCTGTTACTGTGGTAGTTTCCTCAGGTGTGGTAGACTCTGTTACTGTGGTAGTTTCCTCTGTTGTTGATGTAGATTCTGTAACAGTAGGTGTGGTCTCAGGAGGTGTGGTCTCAGGAGGTGTCGTCTCCTCACGTGGGGTAGACTCTGTTACTGTTGTAGTTTCCTCAGGTGTGGGAGACTCTGTTACTGTGGTAGTTTCCTCAGGTGTGGTAGACTCTGTTACTGTGGTAGTTTCCTCTGTTGTTGATGTAGATTCTGTAACAGTAGGTGTGGTCTCAGGAGGTGTGGTCTCCTCAGGTGTGGTAGACTCTGTTACTGTGGTAGTTTCCTCAGGTGTGGTAGACTCTGTTACTGTGGTAGTTTCCTCAGGTGTGGTAGACTCTGTTACTGTGGTAGTTTCCTCAGGTGTGGTAGATTCTGTTACTGTGGTAGTTTCCTCAGGTGTGGTAGACTCTGTTACTGTGGTAGTTTCCTCAGGTGTGGTAGACTCTGTTACTGTGGTAGTTTCCTCTGTTGTTGATGTAGATTCTGTAACAGTAGGTGTGGTCTCAGGAGGTGTGGTCTCCTCAGGTGTGGTAGACTCTGTTACTGTGGTAGTTTCCTCAGGTGTGGTAGACTCTGTTACTGTGGTAGTTTCGTCAGGTGTGGTAGACTCTGTTACTGTGGTAGTTTCCTCTGTTGTTGATGTAGATTCTGTAACAGTGGGTGTGGTCTCAGGAGGGAAGGTCTCCTCAGGTGTTGTAATTGTTGTTGTCGGTTCTGCGGTTACCGCAGGAGTTGTATCATCTATTGTGCTACTCGTTGTTATTACCTCTTCTGTTGTACTAGTTGTAGTGTCATCCTCTGTTGTACTAGTAGTTGTGTCGGCCTCTGTTGTAGTAGTAGTTGTTGTCTCTTCAGTTGTTGTAGTGTCTTCAGTTGTACTAGTAGTTGTGTCGGCCTCTGTTGTAGTAGTCGTTGTTGTCTCTTCAGTTGTTGTAGTGTCTTCAGTTGTACTAGTAGTTGTGTCGGCCTCTGTTGTAGTAGTCTGTTACTGTTGTCTCTTCAGTTGTTGTAGTGTCTTCAGTTGTACTAGTAGTTGTGTCGGCCTCTGTTGTAGTAGTCGTTGTTGTCTCTTCAGTTGTTGTAGTGTCTTCAGTTGTACTAGTAGTTGTGTCGGCCTCTGTTGTAGTAGTCGTTGTTGTCTCTTCAGTTGTTGTAGTGTCTTCAGTTGTACTAGTAGTTGTGTCGGCCTCTGTTGTAGTAGTCGTTGTTGTCTCTTCAGTTGTTGTAGTGTCTTCAGTTGTACTAGTAGTTGTGTCGGCCTCTGTTGTAGTAGTAGTTGTTGTTTCTTCAGTTGTTGTAGTGTCTTCAGTTGTACTAGTAGTTGTGTCGGCCTCTGTTGTACTAGTTGTTGTGTCATCCTCTGTTGTACTAGTAGTTGTGTCGGCCTCTGTTGTAGTAGTAGTTGTTGTCTCTTCAGTTGTTGTAGTGTCTTCAGTTGTACTAGTAGTTGTGTCGGCCTCTGTTGTAGTAGTCGTTGTTGTCTCTTCAGTTGTTGTAGTGTCTTCAGTTGTACTAGTAGTTGTGTCGGCCTCTGTTGTAGTAGTCGTTGTTGTCTCTTCAGTTGTTGTAGTGTCTTCAGTTGTACTAGTAGTTGTGTCGGCCTCTGTTGTAGTAGTCGTTGTTGTCTCTTCAGTTGTTGTAGTGTCTTCAGTTGTACTAGTAGTTGTGTCGGCCTCTGTTGTAGTAGTCGTTGTTGTCTCTTCAGTTGTTGTAGTGTCTTCAGTTGTACTAGTAGTTGTGTCGGCCTCTGTTGTAGTAGTAGTTGTTGTCTCTTCAGTTGTTGTAGTGTCTTCAGTTGTACTAGTAGTTGTGTCGGCCTCTGTTGTAGTAGTCGTTGTTGTCTCTTCAGTTGTTGTAGTGTCTTCAGTTGTACTAGTAGTTGTGTCGGCCTCTGTTGTAGTAGTCGTTGTTGTCTCTTCAGTTGTTGTAGTGTCTTCAGTTGTACTAGTAGTTGTGTCATCCTCTGTTGTACTAGTAGTTGTGTCGGCCTCTGTTGTAGTAGTCGTTGTTGTCTCTTCAGTTGTTGTAGTGTCTTCAGTTGTACTAGTAGTTGTGTCGGCCTCTGTTGTAGTAGTCGTTGTTGTCTCTTCAGTTGTTGTAGTGTCTTCAGTTGTACTAGTTGTTGTGTCAGCCTCTGTTGTAGTTGTCGTTGTGGTCTCTTCAGTTGTTGTAGTGTCTTCAGTTGTACTAGTAGTTGTGTCGGCCTCTGTTGTACTAGTTGTTGTGTCAGCCTCTGTTGTACTAGTAGTTGTGTCGGCCTCTGTTGTAGTAGTCGTTGTTGTCTCTTCAGTTGTTGTAGTGTCTTCAGTTGTACTAGTAGTTGTGTCGGCCTCTGTTGTAGTAGTCGTTGTGGTCTCTTCAGTTGTTGTAGTGTCTTCAGTTGTACTAGTAGTTGTGTCGGCCTCTGTTGTGCTAGTTGTTGTGTCAGCCTCTGTTGTACTAGTAGTTGTGTCGGCCTCTGTTGTAGTAGTCGTTGTTGTCTCTTCAGTTGTTGTAGTGTCTTCAGTTGTACTAGTAGTTGTGTCGGCCTCTGTTGTAGTAGTCGTTGTTGTCTCTTCAGTTGTTGTAGTGTCTTCAGTTGTACTAGTAGTTGTGTCGGCCTCTGTTGTAGTAGTAGTTGTTGTCTCTTCAGTTGTTGTAGTGTCTTCAGTTGTACTAGTAGTTGTGTCGGCCTCTGTTGTAGTAGTCGTTGTTGTCTCTTCAGTTGTTGTAGTGTCTTCAGTTGTACTAGTAGTTGTGTCGGCCTCTGTTGTACTAGTTGTTGTGTCGGCCTCTGTTGTAGTAGTCGTTGTTGTCTCTTCAGTTGTTGTAGTGTCTTCAGTTGTACTAGTAGTTGTGTCGGCCTCTGTTGTACTAGTTGTTGTGTCGGCCTCTGTTGTAGTAGTCGTTGTTGTCTCTTCAGTTGTTGTAGTGTCTTCAGTTGTACTAGTTGTTGTGTCGGCCTCTGTTGTAGTAGTCGTTGTTGTCTCTTCAGTTGTTGTAGTGTCTTCAGTTGTACTAGTAGTTGTGTCGGCCTCTGTTGTACTAGTAGTTGTGTCGGCCTCTGTTGTAGTAGTCGTTGTTGTCTCTTCAGTTGTTGTAGTGTCTTCAGTTGTACTAGTAGTTGTGTCGGCCTCTGTTGTAGTAGTCGTTGTTGTCTCTTCAGTTGTTGTAGTGTCTTCAGTTGTACTAGTAGTTGTGTCGGCCTCTGTTGTAGTAGTCGTTGTTGTCTCTTCAGTTGTTGTAGTGTCTTCAGTTGTACTAGTAGTTGTGTCGGCCTCTGTTGTAGTAGTCGTTGTTGTCTCTTCAGTTGTTGTAGTGTCTTCAGTTGTACTAGTTGTTGTGTCAGCCTCTGTTGTAGTTAGTCGTTGTGGTCTCTTCAGTTGTTGTAGTGTCTTCAGTTGTACTAGTAGTTGTGTCGGCCTCTGTTGTACTAGTTGTTGTGTGCCTCTGTTGTACTAGTAGTTGTGTCGGCCTCTGTTGTAGTAGTCGTTGTTGTCTCTTCAGTTGTTGTAGTGTCTTCAGTTGTACTAGTAGTTGTGTCGGCCTCTGTTGTAGTAGTCGTTGTACTAGTAGTTGTGTCTCTGTAGTAGTCGTTGTTGTCAGTTGTTGTAGTGTCTTCAGTTGTACTAGTAGTTGTGTCGGCCTCTGTTGTGCTAGTTGTTGTGTCAGCCTCTGTTGTACTAGTAGTTGTGTCGGCCTCTGTTGTAGTAGTCGTTGTTGTCTCTTCAGTTGTTGTAGTGTCTTGTTGTACTAGTAGTTGTGTGCCTCTGTTGTAGTAGTAGTTGTTGTCTCTTCAGTTGTTGTAGTGTCTTCAGTTGTACTAGTAGTTGTGTCGGCCTCTGTTGTAGTAGTCGTTGTTGTCTCTTCAGTTGTTGTAGTGTCTTCAGTTGTACTAGTAGTTGTGTCGGCCTCTGTTGTAGTAGTCGTTGTTGTCTCTTCAGTTGTTGTAGTGTCTTCAGTTGTACTAGTAGTTGTGTCGGCCTCTGTTGTACTAGTTGTTGTGTCGGCCTCTGTTGTAGTAGTCGTTGTTGTCTCTTCAGTTGTTGTAGTGTCTTCAGTTGTACTAGTTGTTGTGTCAACCTCTGTTGTACTAGTTGTTGTGTCGGCCTCTGTTGTAGTAGTCGTTGTTGTTTCTTCAGTTGTTGTAGTGTCTTCAGTTGTACTAGTTGTTGTGTCGGCCTCTGTTGTAGTAGTCGTTGTTGTCTCTTCAGTTGTTGTAGTGTCTTCAGTTGTACTAGTAGTTGTGTCATCCTCTGTTGTACTAGTAGTTGTGTCGGCCTCTGTTGTAGTAGTCGTTGTTGTCTCTTCAGTTGTTGTAGTGTCTTCAGTTGTACTAGTTGTTGTGTCGGCCTCTGTTGTACTAGTAGTTGTGTCGGCCTCTGTTGTAGTAGTCGTTGTTGTCTCTTCAGTTGTTGTAGTGTCTTCAGTTGTACTAGTAGTTGTGTCGGCCTCTGTTGTAGTAGTCGTTGTTGTCTCTTCAGTTGTTGTAGTGTCTTCAGTTGTACTAGTAGTTGTGTCGGCCTCTGTTGTAGTAGTCGTTGTTGTCTCTTCAGTTGTTGTAGTGTCTTCAGTTGTACTAATTGTTGTGTCAGCCTCTGTTGTACTAGTTGTTGTGTCGGCCTCTGTTGTAGTAGTCGTTGTTGTCTCTTCAGTTGTTGTAGTGTCTTCAGTTGTACTTATTGTTGTGTCGGCCTCTGTTGTACTAGTTGTTGTGTCGGCCTCTGTTGTAGTAGTCGTTGTTGTCTCTTCAGTTGTTGTAGTGTCTTCAGTTGTACTAGTAGTTGTGTCGGCCTCTGTTGTAGTAGTCGTTGTTGTCTCTTCAGTTGTTGTAGTGTCTTCAGTTGTACTAGTAGTTGTGTCGGCCTCTGTTGTAGTAGTCGTTGTTGTTTCTTCAGTTGTTGTAGTGTCTTCAGTTGTACTAGTAGTTGTGTCGGCCTCTGTTGTACTAGTTGTTGTGTCATCCTCTGTTGTACTAGTAGTTGTGTCGGCCTCTGTTGTAGTAGTCGTTGTTGTTTCTTCAGTTGTTGTAGTGTCTTCAGTTGTACTAGTAGTTGTGTCGGCCTCTGTTGTACTAGTTGTTGTGTCATCCTCTGTTGTACTAGTAGTTGTGTCGGCCTCTGTTGTACTAGTTGTTGTTGTTTCCTCCGTGGTTGTCGATGTTGGTGGCAGAGTTGTCGTTGTGACATTACATTGTACCATGAAGGGCCAACTGCAAGCCTAGAAAATAGAACAACCATTATAATAGTGTAAATTATCGATAATGGTCACACTGCTGAGAATCAAGACATGTTTGTCTGTATGTTTAAAGAAATATGTTATAGAAAAGTTAATTTTATGTGAATGGCCATAACAATGGGAAAGTAAGTAGATTTCGAACGGGGGCGGTACCACCCGGTACAGCCCCCGTTCGAAATCTTTTTACTTTGTGTGTTTGACTCCTTTAAGTACAAATCTACTATATAAAAATAAGTCGGGTTTTCCTTCCTGACGCTATAACTCCAGAACGCACGAACCGATTACCACGGTTTTGCATTTGTTGGAAAGGTCTCGGGTTCCGTGAGGTTTATAGCAAAGCCGGGTTTGCTAGTTCTTAATAAAACGCGACTGATATGTACTACGGAAAAATCTAGTAATTATTGTATATTGTATATTGTTAGGGGCTCCCTTTTCCGCATTTGGACTCGTAAATGGTCCGTTATGCGTGAGGTGGGACGGTTGACTATATGAGCCAACCCAGCTCCTTCCAGAAGCTCAGAAGTCTCCTGGGACGTTCACAGGCTTCTTGGAGCGACCTTGGGATGCCAAGGTTTTGTGCCCGTTGGTTAGCAACACTCTCGCATTCCAGGATTACGTGGGTTGCCGTTTCATCCGCGTTCAGGCAGCCCCTGCACAACGGGCTGTCTGTCGCGTTGATGGTAAACAGATGTTTGTTGAGTGGGCAATGACCGGTGAGCATGCCCACCACAACTCGTAAGTCTGTTCGTTGAAGACTGAGAAGTCTGGTAGTCAGTCGCGGTGTTAGTGCAGGTACCGTCTCTCTAGACTGTCTGCAGTCGGTTGTAGATGCCCATCTGGCATTATGTTTTTGTTGGGTTTGCAGACGTACCTAGGTCCTGAGTTGACCGGATGGGATAGGCAAAAAGGGTGTGGGGCCGGCCACGCCCACATCTGAGCCTCTCCTTGCAAGTTCGTCTGCCGCATCATTACCCAATGATCCACTATGTCCTTTTATCCATTGCAAGATGACCCTATTGTGGTTCGAAATTTTTTGCAATGCTAAGTGACATTCATAAATTAGGCTGGACGACATAATATTGCCGTTCAGTGCCGTTAGTACAGCCATACTGTCGGATAGAATTCTAATCCCGTAGTTAGAGATGTTTCTTTCCATGACTGCGGTGGCAGCTTGGGTGATTGCTACACATTCACATTGGAATATGGAGCTATGTTCCCCTAGCGGTAGAGATACTTTGATGTTGAGATCCATTGAGAATACACCAGCACCTGTGCCGGTTTTGGTTTTCGAGCCGTCCGTGTAAATTCGGACTTCGTTAGCTCCTGATTGATCTCGCTCGGTCTCTGATAGTTGAATTCGATAGAGTTTATCGAACACATGAGTTTTGGGGATTCTGTCACAGGGCGCTTCAATGTATGGTACATCGTTTAGCGCCCTTTCCCATATTAGGGTGTGATTGCCCCTTTGGTTTTTCCACATGCTACATACATCTAGTAATTGATAATAACTGTATATCTACCTGCAATTCGAAGTCGAACCAAGTTCCTGGAGGGCAGTCTCTCTCAACCTTGTTACCGTGGGAACATTGGTAGAACTTTCCACAATCACTCTCATGGGGTAACAGCAAATCTTGGCTGAAATTTGCCGGACAACCGTTAGGTAAGAAACTTGGGCCTTCCGTTGTTGTTGTTATCTCCTCAGTTGTTGTTGTTGAAGGCTCCTCAGTTGTTGTTGTTGTTGTTGAAGGCTCCTCAGTTGTTGTTGTTGTTGAGGGTTCCTCAGTTGTTGTTGTAGTAGAAGGCTCATCAGTTGTGGTTGTTGTTGAGGGCTCTTCAGTTGTTGTTGTTGTTGAGGGCTCCTCAGTTGTGGTTGTTGTTGAGGGCTCCTCAGTTGTGGTTGTTGTTGATGGCTCCTCAGTTGTTGTTGTTGAAGGCTCCTCAGTTGTTGTTGTTAAAGGCTCCTCAGTTGTTGTTGTAGTAGAAGGCTCATCAGTTGTTGTTGTTGAAGGCTCTTCAGTTGTTGTTGTGGAAGGCTCATCAGTTGTTGTTGTTGAGGGCTCCTCAGTTGTGGTTGTTGTTGAGGGCTCTTCAGTTGTCGTTGTTATGTCCTCAGTTGTTGAAGTGGTTGTGGGCTCCTCAGTTGTTGTACTTGTGGAGTCTTCAGTTGTAGTTGTTGTTGTTGGTGGCAGAGTCGTCGTTGTGACATTACACTGGACCATGAAGGGCCAACTGCAAACCTGAAAAATAAACAACCATTTTGATTGTATAGGCATTATTTACTATTGTTTCCCTTGTTGCATGCTGGGATAGAAGCTGAAGAAGTTTAGTTATGTAGTTTTTAAATAGGTATTGGTAGGTTTTTAGAAATGAGCAGTGCCTATGTACTTTGTTTTCCTTTTAAAATGTCTTCTTAAATATATGGACGTAGTTAGCTGAGGAGCTCGTGGCTAAATAATTACAGCCGCACAGGCCGATCTTCCGGGTCAAACCGCGGTTGCCAAGGTTGGTCTGTGGATGGGTGACCTTCTGTCATAGCGAGTTCCCTCCGTGCCTCGGCAAGCACGTAAAGCCGTTGGTCCCGGCTGTCATTTTGTAGATCTTTGACAGTCGTTACTGTTAGTCAGAAGCTCAAAAGTCTGACAACCAGTCTTAGGGGTATCGTATTATCCAGTTAGTGGGTTGTGGAGGTCCGACAGCAGTCGCTCCATATAAAATACTGATATCCAGCTGAATCTGGTTTGACTGGAAGCCGACCCCAATATAGTTGGGAAAAGGCTTGGCAGATGATGATATATCTGTGTGTGTGTATGTACATAAATAAATAGGTACCTGCAACTCGAAGTCGAACCAAGTTCCTGGAGCGCAGTCCTTCTCCACTTTGTTACCGTGGGTACATTGGTAGAACTTGCCACAATCACTCTCATGAGGTAACAACAACTCTTTGCTGAAATCTGCCGGACAACCGTTCGGCAATAACTCTATCGTTGATTCTGTTGTTGTTGTTGTTGGATCGATTGTTGTTGTTGATATTGTTGATGTGGGAGTTGTTGGTAATGGTGTCGTTGCGCCTGGGGCGCAGGTTACCAACCAAGGCCAGTTACAAGTCTGTTAAGAAAAGATTTTATTTTAATACCATCAAATGACAAATCATTTTTCAAAGCATTTAGTACCATCATTTTATCATAACAATAGAAGCAAAGCAACATGTTTGAAGAGTGTCACGAGAAACTGCTTATAGCTAAAACGCACGTGGTTTTCTCTAAAAGAGATAGAGTCTTATTACCTATTATTTTAAAAATCTTTTTGAAAAAAAGGTAACCGACTTAAAACCAAACAAAACACAAAAAACTATAAAATAACTTTTCTTTCGGAAGTCGGTGGCTTTGTTTTATTTATTCATTTCATTGACATTTATGGCCACCGACTTCCGGAAGAAAAGTTATTTTATAGTTTTTTTGTGTTTTGTTTGGTTTTGAAGTCGGTTCCCTTTTTTTCAAAAAGATTTTTATTTTTCCCTTTTTAGTTGAAATGATTACAAAAATCTTCATAAAATCGGCGTCTTTGAAAATCTATAATCCTATTAAGCAAAACTGATCTATGAGAGCAACTTCACGAGAAATCCATTATTGTTATGTACTAAAACATTTCTCAGAATGTAACAAACACTTTTCTGAAAACTGCATCAAAATCGGTTCAGCCAAACGCGAAATAATTGCGGACAAACATGCAATCGTCCCTGAAAATCTACTATCCAAGTAAGCAAAACGGATCCACGCGGGCAACGTCTCAGGATATCTATTAGTTTTATATACTAAAACCTTCTCCATAATGTAATGAACACTTTCCTGAAAACTGCATCAAAATCCGTTCAGCCAAACGCCAGATAATCGTGGACAAACATACATACATACATACCTACATACATACATACAGGTCGAACTGAGAACCTACTTTTTTTTTGAAGTCGGTTAAAAATAGATTTATTTTATAGTTACCTTCTCCTCATAGTCAAATAACGTTCCAGGTGCGCAAGGCATCTCAATTGGATTACCATTACTGCATTGGTAGTACTTCGAGCAGTCAGTAGGGTGAGGGAAATAATACGGTATACTGAAGTTAGCCGGACAACCATTTGGCAGGAAGTCTATCGGCTCCGTTGTTGTTGTTGTTGTTGTGGGTGCTGTTGTTGATGACGCCTCTGTTGTTGTTGTTGGTTGCGGTGATGATGTTGTACATGTTACTGCAAACGGCCAGTTGCATACCTGTGAAAATTCAAAAGAAAAATTAATAGAAGAAACTGTGGATGGACTGAAGGGGATGGATTATGGAAAATGAAGATTTAATGCAGCCACAATTTAGAACCTTCGTACACAATGCGATAAAAATCAATTGAGGTTGGTACAACTATTTAAAAGAACCTATAGAGCGGGCATTGGGAAAATTGACATACAAAATTGTTGATGCCGTGCGTCAGTAGCACTATCGAGCGTTGCATAGGAACGCGACTACTAGACTGAGCAACTTATTACCTATTGGTAAAAAGTTTTGGATCACAACTTTCTTTGTGATGTCCCGTCTATTGCTCATATATAGTTCGTAGAAAAGTACGCGTTATGGATCCCAAAGTCGTGAGATATCAGAGACTTGCGTGGTGTTGTGTGTGATGGGCCTTATAGACCCTGCCTTCTATCATGACTCTAATAGGCATGGTACAGCATCAAATAATTGCAAAATTATTAAAAATACTGAACATAATAATATTTTTTATTTTTAAATCAATGAACTTTGATAAAGATAATACGCATCAAAACTCTGGAGCGAAACCTAGACATGACGTATAGTAAAAAAAAAATGATGTATTTTAAACAAATTTTGCCTTAGGTACGTTATAAAACACGAAACGCATCAAATAATTTTTAAAAAAGGAGGAGGTTCTCAATTCGACATGTATATTTTTTTTCTAAGTTACAGACTATGTACTTAGATTGTTTCGACAATCTTGCCTATTGGGATAACAGCGAGACACTGATGATGGTGATGATTAACTACCGAGCAGTGATCTGTTAAAAAATAATGCTGATGAAAAATAATCGCCGTTCAAAATTAAAGAAAAATATTAGTTATGAGACATATTTTCTCGCAACGTAAATTAAATAAGTGATAACGTGATACTTCCGGCTTAGCAAATACGTGTAGTACAAGAAAATCTAGTTTCCGGCAAGATTAGAGCAAATAGCTATCATTTCATTGGGAAGTAACAAAATGATTATTATACATGGAGGCGATTCATAATGCGCACGGGAAGTTTAGGCTATTATAAAAGTAGGTGGGCAATGCGGCTGCAAGTTAAAATGCACTCTATTCTCTCTTGCATAGATTTTACATTTGTTTGATTTTTTTTGGTAGTCACGCTTCTGTACGTTTAGTACTATTATATAATTATTCTGTGGTTGTATGGACTAGTTTTATCAGAAAAATAAATAGGTAGTAATACAAAAATTTCTTCGTGAATGTTGTTCAGCGCGATGGTTTGAAACCATGATTGAAGTTTGAGGAGGACTGTCATATACGTCCTATAATTGATGAGCCAGATTAATGAAGACAGAAGAATGAGAATTTGCACCATATTAATTAGAAGCATACAGGTAAAATGATCCTATTTTGATAATGTTTTTTTTTTGTTTGTACCGGTCTACCAAATAAACGTTTTTTCATCATTTCTAAATACTTACTTGTAAATTAGCATCAAACAACAGCCCAGGGGGGCAGTTCATCTCAATCTTGTTGCCATTGCTGCAGCTATAATACTTGGCGCAGTCACTCTCGTGAGGCAGCAGGAGGTGCACGCTGAAGTTGGATGGGCAGCCATTAGGGAGGAACTGAGCCGAGGATGCAGCTATCAATGCGAGATAAATGATAGCTTTGAACATATCTGTGAAGATAGGAAGAAAAATAAATGTTAATTGGGTGATTACTTCTTACTACATCTTCGGTTTTTGTTCTTTTTAATATATTTTGTATTAATTTATATTTTCTGGGTCTATCGTTATTACATTATTACTAGCTGTTGCGGCTTCACCCGCTACAACTCGAAAATTATCCCACGGGAACATAAAATCGGGATAAAATCTATCCTATGTGTTAACCCAGGTTATAAACTATCTGTGTACCAAATTTTATCTAAATCCGTTCAGTGGTTTTTACGTGAAAGAGTAACGAACATACCTACATACACATACATACATCCTCACAAACTTTCGCATTTATAATATTAGCCTGTAAAATACCAGGAAAAATTTTCTTGCTCATTCTTCTGCATATAAGTATGTAATGTTTATTCCTATTTTTCATGTATTTTTTATCACAACTTTATATTAGATATTTAGTGCATGTGGTATTAGTCTGGAAGAAGTTAATTATTGCACTTATAAATGTACATCAATGGTATAAATTCAATGTATGTACTCGTATGTTTTGTGTAAATAATTAGAGTCATACCTAAATAAATAAATAAATAAATATGAAGCAAATACAATTTTTTTATATAAATTAAAAAGAAGTGTGCCTGTGATAGCCTTATTGAAATTAATGGTTTGACTTTGATCCACAAATAAAAATAAATAAAAGGCAGCCATGATTCGACATTTTTCATTAAAAATTATGAAAGGCTTTGGCCGTGATCCTATGCAGATTTCCTTTTGAAAAATGTAGTAATATTTGTTTTCTTAAATTTTTTAACACAGCAGAAAATCTAGCCTGTGATTTATATTCAGAAACAATGAAAACTATAGAGACATGTCATAGCAGCTATAGTTTTTTTTTTGAAACAATAGATATATAATAATTATATCAATATTTATCAGTACCAATAAAAATTTAACAGGTACAGACGTAGTCCGTTTGTATGTAAAAACAGCCCTTGTGTTTCATGTGAAGAATTACAAATTACGAGTCACATGCGTAATTTAAAATTGTTTAAAGATGAATTTACACACTAGGCACTTAATTAGTCACACAAAATCTAATATTTTAATTTTGCACTTAAAAGTGCCAAAATTAAAATATTAGATTTTTAGATAGCTGAACGTTTTTATCAATATTTAAATCTAAATGTCACGGTTAAATTGCATTGATTACGCAATTTCTTTATCAACACTTTTGATGTTATCAATTATATTAATGAACATGAACGAAATGTTATAACGTAGTTATTTTTTTCTAATCTGCCTGTACCATTCATAATAAATATGAAAGTGTGTGTGCATGTTTTTTCCACTTTTACATCAAAACTACTGAACCGATTTCGATGATATTTGGCACAGAGATAATTAAGATCCTAAAGAAAGTATATATGCTATATTTATGTATATAATTATGCTATATGGAAAGAGGAGCGAAGCCGCGGGCAACAGCTAGTCATAAAATAATACAAAAATTGAGAGTACCGATGGATACTTGTTTTCAAGCAAAAAAAGACTTAATATATTTAGATAAAGTTTGCTTCACAGATTGTTAATAACTTGGATTAACACAATACTTTGTGATGACTTGACGTTAATAGTTGACGATCAATTTATAAAGTTCCGTCGGATAAGTATTCGTCGGGGAACAGTATTTATGACGAGGAGGAGACGCGAGGTATATTGGGAAATCACACACTTAAGGTGATTGCGTCGATGTAGCCCGCGAAATTCATTTTTTTTTACGTTTTTTGCAATTTGCAGGCCAGTGACATGTTGTAACTTTATAAAAATATGAGTTGCGGTAATAACAAGTATAATTTTAAATATAAAAATTATCAAAAAATTCGCTCCATCTGCTCTCACATAGAAAAGGTGCATCGTAGTTAGATTTCGGAGATTTTAACATGATGCTCCTTTTCTATGTGAGAGCTGATGGAGCGAACTTAACAGCGCCAACAGGCCGCCTTTTGTTAATGGCCGCTTTCAAATGACGTCCTGACGGCGCTTGCGCTACGCTAGTGTTGTGTATGCCTTAAGAATGTATGTCCCCATTATATTGCGCGTCCGTCCCCTTAGACACTGTTCGCTAATCCAGATTTTTTACCCAAATTAATGGGGTTAGAAACTGAATTCAAAATTATTGGGAAAAGGCTAGACAGATTATTATTCTAACGAACCATTCGAAGTCCGGTTTATTACGAGTAGTGATAAAATCCTAGTTCAAAAACCATTTTCATTTTAAATGGAAAACTCCAAAAAATGCACTGAAAATCCTCCGGCAAACACTTTTCCGATACCTCATGATACGAGTATTTCAGTATTTTTTTAATGTTGCTTCTTTAAATTTTTTTTTCAGAATATTGCTTTCCATTAAAATTAAACTATAAATAAGTATTGACAATTCTTTAAACTTGAAAATTAATTTGTTATACCAACTTAATTAGAAGTAAAAAATACAATTTACCGTAACTAAGGCCTGTTGTATTTTATTTAATTAGACACTGATTTTTATTTACCTATGAGCTGCTTATTGATAACAATTGAAAATAAACTACACTAAATAATTTAACTATGTACCTACATCTCATTTAATTTTGTTTAATGTTTTTGTAACAGTAAAACAACTAAAGGTACTACTAATTTTATTATTAAGAACTCAATTACTAAAAACTTTAAATCGAATTAACTAAACTAAATAAAAATTGAATTAAAGTAAACAAAAAAAAAGTTAAAATTTGAAAAATTTTAAACCATTCATTGTAGTGGAACAAAAAATTTGAAAAAATTTCGAAGTCTAAAAATAAATATCCATATTTCAACAATTCTTAAGTCCAAACTAATCCAAAATAAATTTAGAAACTAGTGTAACACCCACTCACCTTAAATTAATAAATAAAATCACAGATCACTATTTTTTATCAACAAAACGAATAAAAACATCACTTTTGCCCTGTAGGCCAGCACTAACAAAAAACTTTTCCAAAAATTTTCGCACTGCAGTTTACTCGATGTTTATTTACTCGTTTATGTAAAGTAATTAAATTACGATCGACGATATCGCCAAATATATCGGGCGTATTTTGTACTATCACTCGATCGAAAAACGTCACCTACCGGAAAACAATATCTACTTCAATTTTACATGTACACAATTAAAATATTTTAGGCTGATTAGACAACTTTTTTTTCAGTTCCTGCTTTATGCATCGGCAATATTCTTGTAAGAAAAACGAGGTTTTTATAATAGTACATTATTATCCAAGGGGTGAAAGTATCTTATTTATACTCATTTCGCTTTGAGACATACGAGCTTCCGCTACAAGACATAATTTTAGGTTTAATTGATCATTGTTATCAAAGGGGTGAAAGTTGGGCACGCCGTAATCGTGGCGGTAAGACCTCTCTTTGAGGAGTGGCTGGATAGGCGTGAGGGTGTCCTGACCTACCGCATGAATCACTCACCGGACACGGAAGTTTCTATAATAAAATCCATCCATCTATAAGCGCCCTTACTGCGTTACGGGCGTCAAACCCCGTGTCGGAACTAAATAAGTAACTTTCACCCCTTCGATAACAATCTATTACCTATGTATTTATCAATCTATTTATCACTGCCTTTCATCATCTGCTTAGCATTTTCATCCCAATATAGTTGAGATCGGCTCCCAGTTGAGCCGGATTTAGCTAAATATCAGTTTGTTATAAAGACCGATTGCCTATCGGACCTCCAGAACCCAGAAACTACAAATACCTTGGTAAAACTGGTTGTTAAACTTTAGAGCTTCTTACTAACAGAAACGTCTGTCAAATATCTACAAATGACAGCCGGGACCAACGGCTTTACGTGCTTTCCGAGGCACGGAGGAAGCTCGCTATCATAGATCACTCTTCCACAGACCAACCTTGGCAAGCTAAAGAACTGTTATTATTTAGCTATAAGCTCCTCTATCTATGGAGGGGATGACTGTCGCAGCTGAGGTCTGTGCACGCCGCAATTGCGGCGGTAAGACCCCTCTTTGAGGAGTGGCTGAATAGGCGTCACGGCAACCTAACTTTCCGCCTGACGCAGGTCCTCACCGGACACGGATGTTTCGGGAGGTACCTGGGCCTGATGAGGAAAGAGGAAACGGACTGGGTGTCAACTCTGCGAGGATCACCCGGAGGACACGGTGGAGCATACGGTGCAGGACTGCCCCGCTTGGGCAGAGCACCGACGTGTCCTCACGGCGACGATAAGCGGAGACCTCTCGCGCTCGGCATTGGTTGCGGGCATGCTGCGGGGCGAGACGGAGGGGGAAGCGGTCGCCTCCTTCTGCGAAGCAGTAATACCCCTTCTACACGATCAACCCGACCGTCTGACAGAGGTGAACTTGGTCCGGTGGGAATGAAAATCTACCGTGTAGACGTTGGTCGTGCGACCAAATATGGGCGGAGTCAATCGGGAGCGCAGCCGTCCCGACAGGCTGTGTCCGCGGTGGGACCCGACCGTCAGCCGACAGCGTTCTATACGGTGGGGTACTGTTGACACGACCAAGTTCACTTCTGTCAGGCGGTCGGGTTGATCGTGTAGAAGGGGTTTAATGCTCAAGAAGGAGGAGGCGGGCCGCGTGAGGAAGAGGACGGCGGGCTCCCTACACCCCAGCCGCAGTAGTAGACGCCCACGGCGACGGACGTCGCAAGACGATCTCCGGCCACAGTAGGCGCGGGCATACGGGCGGCGAGTAATGGGCGACTCGCTGTCTGACCAGATTGACCATGCCAGGGTCGACAGCGCGTTGTGTTCCACGCCTAAAAGAGTGTCAGCATGATGACGGGCCCTCTAGAGGGCCAAAGCCTGCCGGGGTCGAGGGACTTATCTCATTACCGTGACCCCAATACATAAATTAAGAGCTACTGAAGGACACGGTGGATTTTAGTCAGTACGAGTCTGAGAGTCCCTCCCGCCTTGCCCTGGGTGGGAGGACTTATTTAATGATTTTACCACGATATAAAAACGTTTTATCTGTAATACTATTTTTCTAAATACAGATATCATTGAATTCGTAGAAAATGACGCTAGTACCGTCACGAGTCGTCGACGAAATACAAGCTTACGTCAGTGTCAATTTTAATCAATGATTTCTTCCAATCGGCTATTTCCGCTCAGTGATTGGTCTGATTCGCTACTGATTTCAGAATTTGATTGGCTGTTTATTTTAAGCTCATTAAGTCGATACGCAACCTCCTACTGGTAGGTTATTTTTATAGTAAAATACCTTTTCTAGTCCATGCCACATGATATGCGAAAAATTCGAGGTACTGCTTTTTTTTTAAATGCAATTTGATGCAATGGCACAATACTAGCGCAGCGTCAAAAGGTGGTGTATCAAAAATGGTGGCGCGAATTATAAACCCCTGTTAATTTGAACTAATATTTTGCGACAACGATAAAGGTGCATAAGTCAATGAACTCTATGTGTCAAGCTGTCACTTGATAATTCGTCTAGCAAAAAAAATTCTTAGTGAAAATAAATCAATTATATTATCAAACCATACAACATGTAACGTAATTAACGCACGCCCTCAGACACCCCAATTAGAATATTATGTTATAATCAAAATACATATTTATTATTATCATATTGAATATTTTAATTTAACATGTAAATGCATTGTTATTAACTAAATTAGTTATTTTGCAGTAATGTTTTTTTTTTCTTTTTTTTTGTATTGACTGACGGAATTTGTATTTAATACAAATAAAATTGCACTTTTAAGTCTTGTTGCCTTGATTTACGGTCTATCTTAGTTTGTTTTGACTGTACAGGGGTAATGTGACTATAATTTCCGCAGTATTAGTTACTAGCTGTTGCCAGCGGCTTCACCCGCTACTACTCGAAAGTTATCCCACGGGAACATAAAATCGGGATAGATACTATCCTATGTGTTAATCCAGATTATAAACTATGTGTATACCAAATTTTAGCCAAATCCGTTCAGTGGTTTTTGCGTGAAAGAGTAACAAACATCCATACATCCATACTTACAAACTTTCGCCTTTATAATAGTAGTAGGATTAAAAAAAAAATACCTTTTTAAAATCGTAGAAATCGATTCAGTAAACGATTCTGAACAAACTAATTTCACTAATTATGTTACACGTTGTATATAAATGCGACACTAGAGTATGTATGTTTATATTTTTGTTCGTCTTTCAATTTCAAGTTCGCTTAGTTTTAAAAAAACGTATTTGACGTCACAATATGACGTCATTATCACGGTAGCGATAAAACATAAAAACATAATAAACAATTATATATGTTTTTTTACATACTTTCCCGTTTCTGACAGTACATTTTTTTAAACTTACCGACTTTATCAATGTTTTGTAATCTTTCTCTTAAAGGATTATGTTATCAAAATAACGTTGAGCAATTCTTTAAAAAATAAAGATTTGATGCAAACACGTGCTTAAATGAAGTCTTTGTTTAAAGTACCGCTTTTTATCAAAAAAGGATTTAGGAGTTACAATACAGGTTTTTCATGATATTTTTCCTTCACCGATTTTGCTAATTGTGCTGTTAACTTTCTTTTTGCATTAACATTAAGTTGGGTTCCTTTAAAAATTGCAGACACAAATAGGAGTCCCCTGCAGCGGGGCTCCGTCGCCGCGGGGCTCCTATTCTTCAATTTAATATTACAATTGCTGGAGGGTTTGTTTATTACTTATTTTTCCAAAAACCTCTAAATAATTCTAAAAAATCTCTAAAAGGCTAAAAATGTTCAATGGGAATTTCTGTTCTTTCCCATAACTTTTTCCTTCCTATTTTTCTCCGCCCAATGACAAATTCACGCATCCAAATCATCACGCCACAGAATACAAAATAGTACTACGCCTAGTGGTCGCCACTCGAGAACTTTTCTTCCCCATCGGTTGTCAGTTCTTCGAGCGATGTGGCCTGCCCATTGCCATTTCAACTTGCTACGTGCTATGTAATGCGTAAGTATTGCTACACAATTTCAGTAATTGCACTTTAAAAAGTGAGTCATTATGAATTTTCGTTTGAAGTGTTAAAACTACGAATCAACGTGACAGCTAAATGAAAAACAACTGTACCCTAATAGTAGCCATACATCATCCTGCCTATGTGAACGATAGATTTGACGCTTGCAATTGTTTCAAATCGGCAGTTCGTCCATAGACACCATACACCATACTGCCTATCGTAAGATTGATTTGACACAACGTCAAATCTGCAGCTCAGTTGATGCCTACTCGTAACGCAACAGTGGCTCATTCTACATATAATTATAAGTGGAAATCTGAAGCAATAGTTCAGTTTTGGGTTGAAGTAAAAAAAATGAAATTCTTCCGGTGGAATAATAAAAAAGTTGCTTGAAAAAGAAATTGGAATAGACTTCGTTTTTGATACCGAGTACGCACACGAAATGCCTGCAGTAAATTTTCTAACACCTTTACCCTTAGCACGAATTATTTTATAAACGCAACCAGTACTTTCAAAACGATTTGATGACCTATCAAAATTGGCATGTCATGCCATCAAATTGGCATTCCACGCCCATATACGGTCAATTCTATTTGATCAAATTGGCAGTATTATGCCGATTTGACAAATAGGCAGTATGGTGTATGGCTACCCTTAGCACGAGTTTTCAGTATTTCAGACGTAAAGTAAACTGGAACATTGAAAATTTTAAATTGTCAATTTTCAAGGAAAATATTAGTTCGTTCTTCGCAAACCAGAGGCGCTGTTCCATTTATTCATACAAGAAACGCTGTAAATACTGTTAAGTAAAAGAGTCAAAATTCGTGCTAAGGGTACTGTCCTCAGTGGTAGGCGACCACGGCGTCGAACGCTCCGGCCACCGTAGGCGCGAGCATGCGGGCAGCGAGTAAAGGGCAACTCGCTGTCCGACCATGGACCATGCTCAGGTCGACGGCGCGTTGTGTCCCACGCGCGCCTCAAAGAGCGTCAGCGTACTGACGAGGCCTCTCAGAGGGCCAAAGCCTGCCGGGGTCGCGGGATTATTTCCTTACCGTGACCCCGGAACATAAAGGGCTATTGAAGGACACCGTGGATTTTAGTCAGTAACAGTCTGACAGTCCCTCCCGCCCTGCCCGGGGTGGGAGGACTCATTTGATGATTTTACCACGATAAAAAAAAAGGGTACTGTCCTCTGCACTTGCAGGTACTATTATAAGGTGATTATAAGCTTTCAGCTGCGGTTTCGCTCGCTTTGATTTTGGTATCAATTTGGATCGTATAGCGCCATTCATTTACTTATCATAACATAAGAACGTTATTGCTTTATCCTAAGGAACAGTCCTTTTTTTGGACTGAAAGATATACCCTGCATGTCCGTTTCCTTTACACTTGACACAAAATTTGATGCTAAAGGAAATTCAGGTTGACGAGTTCAGGGGGGTATTACAACGACTTAAAACCTGTCTTGTTCCACTGAGTGAACGAGATGGCGCTATACGACTTGTATAGCTCTGTCACTTTCACTCGCCGGAATAAGACTGGTTTTAAAACGTTGTAATACCCCCCCAGGTAGCCTACCATGACGGCTGAGATTCCAGTGTGGGAAAGAGACATATAGCTATACAAGTCGTCTGCCATCTTTTTCTCACACTGGCATTTTTCTCGCAATAGTTTTTAGACGTAAATAGGTAACGAACATAGTCAAACTTACTTTCACATTTATAATATTAGTTACGATTAGGATTAGATAATGTTTTATTATTTATGAAGTTTGTTAAGCCGAACGCGTTAATCACAAGAACTACTGTTTCGAATTGAAAACTCTTTTATATCAGATAGACAATCACATTATCTATTTACAATTATTTAGTTTATCTAGTTAGATTATGGTTGGGATTATTGTTAGACTTTTTTTTTAATGATAACTCACAGACCCGGTAAACGTTGGCTACATTGACACAAAATCTTAAAAATTTGAAAATTGGAAATTTGGTTAGATTTTAGCGCGAAAGATACGGTACGCCGGCGGCCCATACGGCCTGCTGATCTCGGTTAGTGCAACTTAAAGGTGGCGTGCCTTACTCGAAAATATACGACCCGCTGGCGGACCGTATGGCGGTGAGAGTGTTAAATTGTATAGATGCTTACCTAATTTGATTAACGATAGAAGATCCCTTTGGGGAACGCTGAGATTGGAGTGGTCGCCTCGATCCCTGCACCTTAAATAAGTCTTCTACCTGTAATAAGAAATAAACCATTAATTTATGCCTTTTCAAAGAAATTTCAAAACGACTTGTTGACGCTTTCCGTAACTCAACAGCTTTTTTTACCCGACTACGACAACGCCAAAAGGAGGGTTATGATTTTTTCATCTTGGTAAAATCATCATTTATGAGTCCTCCTACCCAGGGCGGGACGGGAGGAACTAACAGACTTTTAATAAAAGAGAGACTTGAAGTAAAAATAGGGGTAGAGTTCTAAGTTCGCCAAAAAAATATTATCCATCGTAAAAAGTAAGTTTTAAATTAGCCAAGAGTTTTTTTTTTTGATTACTGTAAATTCGCCCCTTTTTTATTCCGCACGGATAGCAGAACAATTACTGCTGACTGGCCTGTTGGGGTAGTGGTTAGTGACCCTGACTGCTATGCCGGGGGTCGTGGGTTCGATTCCCACCCAGGACAAGTTAGTGTTTGTGTGATAAGCATGATCTGTGTCTGGGTGTCATTTATCTGTAATATGTATGTATTTAGAAATATATAAGTATGTTTATCAGTTGTCAGGTACCCATAACACAAGCTCTTCTTAACTTGGGACTAGATGGCGTTGTGTGATAGTTGTGGAATATTAAAAAAAAAACGGAATTAAAATACCGAAAACAAGGACACAATGTGAAATCTGAACAGAAAGTACTAGAAGAACAAGATCAAATATTTTTTTCGTGGAGAATTATTTTTGTGGCGAACTCACAACGTCCCATTAATAGCCCTTTACGTTCTAGCCTATTGCCAGCACGTCTAGATCTCTAGCGGTCTAGATCTAGAAATGTTTAATGGTAGAAAAATATATACCTATATATAGTATGTATATAAAGGTATTTTTTATATAATAATTTTGTTATAGTTGTATATGTGTAATTAATGTATGTAAATAAATAGAATACTTCTTACTGTCAAAAAAATGGTAGAAAAAATGATAAATATTTCATTAATAAAAACTAAAAATAATTGATGAAAAATAAATATTAATCATGCATCTATAAATAACTATACAGTCACTACAAGAAAACTTAAAAATTTAGATAATTCACGAATCGCTTTGTAGCCCGCCTTAGCGAAAACATTTCTTGGAAAACTTCGCTTATCTGATAAGAATTTCAGTGTAGTATTTCTTAAGTAACTTTTTGTGATAAGTAAATATTATAATTGTTGTTCCTACATAATAAGTTTATTAATTTTTAGTTGATAACTGTGATTTTTTCCTGAATTTTTTTGATAATAATTTTGGGAAAGATAGCTGTTATTTTTTCCCGCCTCCTCCTTCGCGAGCTTTGCAGAAGGAGGCGACCGCTTCCCACTCCCTCTCGCCCCGCAGCGTGGCCTCGACCAATGCCGGTCGCGAGAGGTCTCCGCCTATCGCCGCCATGAGAACACGGTGGTGCTCTGCTGAAGCGGGGCAGATGTAGTGATAAGTGAAACTGATATATCTACTATCAGACTCGTTTGTAGTATTGTATGAAAGGGTAAAAAACATCCATACATTCATCCATACAAACTTTTGCATTTATAATATTAAGTTTGATTAGTAAGTGTTATTAGTGAGAGCAGTGTAGTGGCCCAGTGGTATCAGCCTCGACTTACTAGTTGTAGGTCGTAGGTGCGAACCCAGCCTGGCGCATTACTTTATGTAATTTATTTCATCACCACTGCTCTCAAAACGGTGAAGGAAAACATCGTGAGGAAACCGGCATGTCTTAGAACCATCAAATTCAAAGACGTGTGACATCCACCAATCTGCACTGGACCCGCGTGGTGGATTGTGGCTTTCTCCCTTCCAGAGAGAGAAGGCCTTTGTCCCAGCCGTGGGAACTTTATAGGCTGATAATGATGAGTTAGAATGTGATCGCAAAAAACTTCATAATATCAATAACCTCAAAAGAACGTGTTATAATATTTTGCAACATTTCAAAAACGTTCCGGTCACGGTCAATATTTTATCAATAATATAATATATTAACTAACAAATGATATCTTTTAACTTTGATAACATAATCCTTTTATAATTTATAACAATTTGTCATAGAGTGGTTATCACGCAATCGGTGAATATATTTTATTTGTCATAATGAAGATAACAGAATAGCTCTAGTCTATATATTTACTGACGCAGAAGATGCCGAGGTTGATCTGGGGATGGGTGACCAAGCCACGGTCTCAGTCAGTTATTTTTTCTTGGAACAATCCCACCACACTATTCCCAAACCACTGCAACTCCTGAAAGCCAGAATCAACAGTTGCAACCACCAGAAAAGCGTCGAGACAATGAAGCTCGACGTGTCCCGGAGAATGAATTTACCTGTCTTGGATCCTGCAACGAAATTTATCAGAAAAGAATAGTGGAGGAGTAGAAAAAATAAGTAGTTTCCACTTAATGGTTTTTAACACAAAATATGAACTAAAGATTATTACTGTCAACGAGACTGCTCTTTTTGACAAAAGCCTGTAACAACAATGAGGGCGAACTGATATTGTTCGTCGGTCTAATAGACTAAAAACGAAATTTATGAAAACTATTTTATGCAAAATGTTGATTATGAAAATAGGTTTTATGTCAAAATAACTGAATTCCACCCCTGTTAATAATATGTAAACTTTGTATTTATATAAATAAAAGTAAAAGTAACCTCAAACAAATAAATTGATTGATAGATTGACTCATTCATTATATTTTATATTCAAATCTTTGTATTTAAATATGGTTTGAACATCAAAATGTAATGAATGAGTCGGTATTTAACAATGGAATAAAGGAAAATCGGCGCACCTAAATATAAAACGCGCAAGATAATAAAATTAATACGATTTAACAAGAAAACATTACCTACGTTTTCGATTTGATGGCTATGACTGGATTGATGATAAGATTTTAGTTTTTATTTTTACGCAATTTAAGGTTCAAAGTCCAATAAAGTTTCAAATGCTTAGGAAAACCCATTGTTTTTCTTGTAATAAAATGTGAAATATTGTGAAGATGGATCGATATTTGTTACTCTTTAACGCAAAAACTACTGAACGAAATTTAATTATTGGTGCCCACACAGATAAGTAGTTTAAAATCTGTTGTAATATAATTTAGGATTACTTTTTATCCCATTATTATATTCCTGTGGGATAATTTTCAATTTGGACTATTTTCAATGTGGGAGAATTTGAACTCAAAAACATTTTGTTTGTTCAAAAGCACGGTTGGCGCAGTAGGTGACTGTAGCCTCCTATATTTGTCCCGGGTTCGATTCCTGATTATGTTTGCCGTTTTTTATTTCTTCCTAGAATTTGATCCTTAAGGACACTTTTGAATAGTGTAATAAAACAGCGTGGGTTTTTTTTAATCAGCGTATTCCTGTCCTGGCCAGGACTATTGTTTTTTATTTATTTAAAATCCAATAAAGCAATTTTAGTTTTCGTCTAGATCTGCCTCGAGACACCTTATAGAATTATTTTTCGATATTCTGCATAGTTTCTGAAATACACACATCAAAAGTGTCTAGGGATCAAGCATTTTTATGCGGATTTCTTGAGATTTCTTTTCTTTCGTGTGCTTTTCTGATGAGTCTCGTTTTGGTATGAGACCGGATACAAGACGTATACGACACTGGAGAACCCCTGGACGCCAACAGCGATTAAAATCCTGCCAGGAAGTCCATCCTTATAGTGGTGGAACCATCATGGTATGGGCGGGTATTTGGATCGGCGGAAGAACTGAGTTGATTTGGATCAGAGGCAACCTCAACGCTCAAATTTATGCTGAGACGATTGTATCAGATGTCATCGTTCCTCTACAAGTGCAAATCGGTCCCTTATTTCAGTTAATGCATGATAATGCACGACCGCACACCGCAAGAGTTGTAAGACAGACTCTCGCCGCAGCTAACATCAATGTCCTGCCCTGGCCTGCTCAGTCGCCAGCCTTGAACCCGATTGAGCATGCATGGGATATGCTACAGAGAAGAGCTCTGCCGAATATGGAGGGTATCCAGTCGCAAGAAGATTTTTTTGTTGTTGCAACGAACATGGGCGGCCATTCCACAGCGTGATTTGGATGTACTCATTTTGAGTATGCCAACCGATGTTCTTGTTTGTTAGTGTTCGCGGTAGAAACACGGATTATTAATTGTTTAAGTTACCCAATGAAATTTTAAAGAAAACTGTTTTTCAGTCTTTTTTTCGAACTTTAATGTTAGTGGTTCAAATGTCATAAAATCCCTTTATTAGGAAAATGGTAAATTTCTTTATGAATGCAAAGGTGACTTGGTTTATCGTTACTGTGACAAACGATAACACTTTATTTGATGAATCCTTAAAGAACATTTTAATTAATATCAATCAGGAGAAAAGTTATTGCAAAAATATATGTTGATCCCTAGACACTTTTGATGTGTGTAGCTATCCCAGTTGAAAAATTCAACCTGTATATTCATGTCGACTGAAGTTCATGATTTCTGCGGTACAGTACCCTTAGCATGAATTTTCACTATTTTACTTTACAGTATTTACAGCGTTTCTTGTATGAAAAAAAAGGAACAGCGCCTCTGGTGCGCGAAGCAGGAACTAATTTTTTCCTTGAAAATTGTCAATTTGAAATTGTCAAAGTTCCAGTTTACGTCTCAAATACTGAAAATTCGTGCTAAGGGTACAGTTCTGGGGTGCTATGACAGGAAACCTCCACGTGCGCCCGTGGACTGGAGTTCCTTCTCGGATACGTCCGGGGGGAAGACCAGTTTTTCGGTCCGGTGCACCCTGGGATGCGGGCAAAACTCTTTCTTAAGCACTGTGAATGTAAGCGAGTCTGTTGCCCGTATGCGAATAGCCTGTCGCGTGGACGCTCCAACGCGTGTCCCTCTGATTAGCAGAGGGCACAGCGGCGGAGCGGGCTTGCGGACGGTGAGTGATGGGTAACTCGCCGTCCGAAGGACCAAGCCCGGGTTGGTGGCGCGTCGTGTTTCGCGCCAAATGCCTGCTGGGGTCGCGGGTTTTTTCTTAACCCAGGATACCGTGGCCCCAGAACGTAAAGGGCATAGGAAGGAACACGGGTGGATTTTAGTCAGTAAGATTCTGACAGTCTCTTCCGCCCCACCCAGGGCGGGAGGACTCATTTGATGATTTTACCACCTTAACCCTCTGCCACTGAGGTGCCTTTTTTGTATCTATTCTACTGAGGAGTAGTCTGTCAGACGTATATTTTGGGTGGCATTATAAAATAAATTATTCATTTTTTTATGGAAAATCCAATATAACTGTTTAATTATGACATCACACAATGTGTCAGGGTAATTAAATATGGAATGAGACTCATAATTAATGAAAATACTCAGTCTTATTTATTTATGACAAAATCTAGGAACTGTAGACACAGCTAGCATTAAAAATTTAAAGAAAAATTAAGAATCATGAAATCAACAAAAATAACTTAATAATGCCTTCTTCTAGGTTAAACTTATTAGGAAAAAAAAGAAAAAAAATATCCTTAGAGTAGTTTTTCAAAAATCTAGCCTTATAAATCCTCTTTACAATGAACACAAATTTGCGCTGCACACTGCCCGCAATCGGTTTTTGTTTGCTTTTTCGGCTTGCTTGGACAGATGCGACATCATTTTCTTCCGGCTGATGTTTCAGGCTCATTTGGGGTGGAAGGAGCAGCTGGTAAATCACGACGTATAGTCACCCGCAGTTCTATTTTACTGAGATGACGTCTGACAGACACTATGACTAAAATTAATTTGCTTGGCGTCTGTAAAACAATATGATATTGTAATTATTCTAATGACTATACGTCTACCAGATCCATTTCGCTCACAATCTAAAAAAATAATGCAATTATGAGTTGTACCTATAAACTGCTGTACAGTTTATTCATTTTACTGACGTGACGTTTGTAAGACAGTATGGCATTATAATTATTTTAATGACGTTACGTCTACCAGATCCATCACTTATTACTGACATTACGTCTCGTGGACACCAAACAGCTCTAACTCCACACGTACACATGCCGCAGCTACCGCCGCTACATTGGCTGGAGGCGCGTGCTCACGCAGGAAGCTACAGAGGAACACAGAACAATGTGCCGCGAAATGACAACGTGGCAACGTCGCATAGATATTGCAGTGTCTGACAGACGTAACGACAGTGGCAGAGGGTTAAAAAAAAAAAAAAAAAAAGGGTACAGTTCTGCCTAACCCTTTAGAATGCTTGATGTTATATATAACCTACAACATTGCATCACAAAAAAACAAATGACTCAATGTCAATAAAACCATTGTCAATAAAACCATCAGATTAACAATCAGATCGTAATCAACTAAGTAATACATACATACATAATTGAAATCGATGAATAATATGCGTCTCCATTAATTAATTTATTCTATAATTCATTATCTATTGAAATTATAATGTGATGTATAGATACTACGATTACTGGCGTGTTTAAAACATGGTTTTGCCATTTCGCGGAGATCTGAAGTACAGTTTAGCTTGATAAAAAAACCCGCTACGTGCGAGTTGGACTCGCATATAAAGGGTTCCGTAGCAGCAAGAAACATAATATAAAAGTTCTTGTAGTTGGTTGTAAGCAAAGTAAATTGGGGTTTACGATTTATGACGTATTTATTAAAAAAAACTAACTGCTCGATCTCGTTCAAACAAATTTTCAATTGAAGTTTGCATGGTAATCTACATCATATATATTTTTTAGTATTATCATTCTCTTGGTTTAGAAGCTACAGGGGGGGGGAACACATTTTACCACTATGGAAGTGTCTCTCGCGCAAACTGTTCAGTTTAGAAAAAAATGGCTGTGACATACGGACGGACAGACAGACATACAGACATGACGAATCTATAAGGGTTCCATTTTCTGCCATTTGGCTACGGAACCCTAAAAATATATTGGAACGGAAAGTACTAGGATAACAGAAGTATGTTTTAACACGTTTTGTAGCACGTTTGCGAAACGTGATAATGCTGTGATGTCATCGGGGCAAAGTACGTTTGTACTTTCCATTGGTAACCTTTTTTAGGGTTCCGTAGCCAAATGGCAGAAAAAACTTAAAGATTCGTAATTTGTCTGTCTGTCTGTCCGTCCGTATGTCTGTGGATGGGTGACCATCTGTCATAGCGAGTTTCCTCCGTGCCTCGGAAAGCACGTAAAGCCGTTGGTCCCGGCTGTCATTTGTAGATCTTTGACAGTCGTTACTGTTAGTCAGAAGCTCTAAAGTCTGACAACCAGTCTTACCAAGGGGTATCGTATTACCCAGTTGTGGGTTGTGGAGGTCCGCCAGGCAGTCGCTCCTTGTAAAATACTGATATCCAGCTGAAACTGGTTTGACTGGAAGCCGACCACAATATAGTTGGGAAAAGGCAGGCAGATGTCTGTCCGTCCGTATGTCACAGCCACATTTTTGACGAAAGTATATGAGCTATCCTGTTGAAACTTGGTAAGCACAGAGATGTATTATGTAAACCGCATTAGGATTTTTACACAATAATAAAATAAAAACCTATTTTGGGGGTACCCCCCATACTTAGACTTGAAACTCAATATTATTTTTTTTTCATCTGAACCATACGTGTGGGGTATCTATGAATAGGTATATAGTATTAATAATTAATTAGTAATAGTATATATTATAATAATATAATTAATATATAATTTTACTATACATAAATAAATATAAATAGTACGTGCTAAAGTGGTGGCGATGACAAAACTACTAAATATCTTCTACTTCAGTAGTTCTAGTAGCGACTCAAATTATTAGATAAAAAACTATTCTAATCTATTCAAAATTCTATCAAAATGTTCTCAAAATAGATCCATTAGTTCCAGACATTTCCATACATTTCTATCAAAATGATCAAAAAAATAATAATTGAAAATCACTGTATTGTACTTCCCGATATGATCTTTTAATCCAATTACTTTTGAATACTTGATGACTATATTGATAAGCATAATAATCAAAAAATATTCCCAGTATCATATTTTTATTTTTATCTTGATTAATTATTTTTAATTTATTTTGTGAATATTTTTTTGGAAAATTTATCTCTGAGTAGATGTGTCATCATCTGAGTATTATAATTATTTTCTTAATATTCTAGTCCCAAGCTAAGCAGAGCTTATGTTATGGGTACTAGACAACTGATAAACATACTTATATCTTTCTAAAAACATACTTAATCATACATAAATTACACCCTGACACAGAACAAATGATCGTGTTCATATCACATGTAGTGATCATTTTGTGGAGGGAATCGAACCCACGACCTCCGGCATAGCAGTCAGGGTCACTAACCACTAGACCAACAGGCCAGCCATATCAGTATGTGACTGTCTATGTTTGTAAGCGCAGCCACGATACAGGCCTAGTTGAAAAAAAAACTTAATCGTTTACGTAGCGTTTTTATCAATGTATGCAGCTAAAGCGCCATTCCAAAATCAATTTAAATAAACATAAATATCTATTAGGATACATTAAAATGAACAGATAACAGCAAGTCGGCTTTTTACGTGTCAAACGAAATTTTCATTATCAAATCTATCAATAAAGATAAAGTAAAGGAACGGATAAAAACATCATTTTTTTGTAGAGTGCTTATAAAAAAATTGATAGTAATCAATTTCTTGATGATGCATATCTTTTTATTATAAAAATGTTGTGTAAACTTATAATTTTTCGCGTGTATCTTTCTAAATTATATAATGACATACAAATGCAATATAACCGGAATTTGTTTACGTCATTAATTAGAGGAACGTGTTTGACAATGATCGTGAATTTAAAGTCAAGGTTCTTACCCGTTTTGAAAAACTTTCCTATATAGATATTTTATTATAATAGATTTTATCAGGCGTATATAATATTATTATAATAAATTAGGTGTTGCCAGCGGTTTCACCCGCTACAACTCGAAAATTATCCCACGGGAACATAAAATCTGGATAAAAAGTATCCTATGTGTTAATTCAGGTTATAAACTATCTGTGTACCAAATTTTAGCCAAATCCGTTCAGTGGTTTTTGCGTGAAAGAGTAACAAACACACCTACATACACATACATACATCGTCACAAACTTTCTCATTTATAATAATAGTAGGACTTCAGGGGTCCTATGAAGTTAATACTGCTCGAGCCAGATTTTAATGAAAACTAAAAGTGGATTATTGGATTTAAAAAAAAATTCTAGGCCACGAATCGACCTGTTGATTTTGGGAAAAAGAAATCACACCATTCGATCGTGTCGCTTATTCTGGTGTTATTCCCATGGAATTAGGCAGAAACTACTACACGGTACTGCTGTGTCCCAGAAGTGGGAGTCATCATCATCATCTGCCTGCCTTTTCCCAACTATATTGGGGTCGGCTTCCAGTCGAACCAGATGCAGCTGAATATCAGTATTTTACATGGAGCGACTTCCTATCAGATCTCCACAACCCAGTAACTGGGTAATATGATACTCCATGGTTAGACTGGTTGTCAGACTTTAGTGCTTCTGACTAACAGTAACGACTGTCAAAGATCTAGGTACAAATGACAGCCGGGACCAACAGCTTTACGTGCTTTCCAAGGCACGGAGGAAACTCGCTATGACACATTGTCACCCATCCATAGACCAACCTCGGCAAGCGCGGCTTAACCTGGAAGATTGGCAGGTTTATTTCGCTAAAAGACCTCTGACTTATCAAAGAACCCAAAATTTATTGATTAAAATAAATCCATGTAGTGTGTGTGTAATTTTTTATCACATTCCACAAAAAAATCATAAAAGAGTTATTCCCCGCGTTTATTTAATAATACATAGTAATAAATGATTTATAAAAATAATCTCTAAAAATTGTTTATTAACTGATTTGGGATTTATAGAGTAGTTGTAAAGTTCATATCTAAACATCTAATATCTATTTTTATTGTGTAGAATAAATAATGTTTCACAACTATCACACAACGCCATCTAGTCCCAAGCTAATCAGAGCTTTTGTTATGGGTACTAGACAACTGATAAACATACATAATATATATTTCTAAATACATACATGCATATTATAGATAAATTACACCCAGACACAGAACAAATGATCATGCTCATCACACAAACATTTGTCCTGGGTGGGAATCGAACCCAAGACCCCCGGCGGAGCAGTCAGGGTCACTAACCACTAGACCAACAGGCTGATAACTGAATAACAATATCTTATTCATGATCTATATTTTTTGGATTTTAAAATAAAATTAAACTTGGAATAATTAGAAACCTCCATATCTGGAACTCATGCTGTGGTCCCAAGACTTCAACATTAATATACTCGTACCTCTGTTAGTGACACTTAGTCGTCATCGATCTGCGGGTTAAGCCGGGCTTGTCGAGGTTGGTCTGTGGATGGGAGATCGTTTGTCATAGCGAGTTTCCTCCGTGCCTCGGAAAGCATGTAAAGCCGTTGGTCCCGGCTGTCATTTGTAGATCTTTGTTAGTCGTTACTGTTAGTCAGAAGCTCTAAAGAGTCTGACGACCAGTCTTACCATGGGGTATCGTATTACTCAGTTACTGTGTTGTGGTGGTCTGATAGTCAGTCGCTCCATGTAAAATACTGATGTGTAGATGCATCTGGTTCGACTGGAAGTAGACCCCAATGTTGTTGCGAAAAGGCAGCAGGTGGTAGTCTTATTTCTTGAGACAAAAACCTTTATGGTTCTACTCCCACCCTTATGCATATGCATGAAACTGAGAAGAGGTATATGCATGACACTGCATCTAAACTAAATACAAGCCTGGATTTTTGTCGTGGAATTAAAACTAAATATTTTTCATAACATTTAATACCCTTTTTATATGCACAACGCCTGCGAAAGGAATAGATGATGTAAGATGATAACAAGTGATTCAAAGATTCGAGCTAACATGGCTTAAGCGCCATTTAGACGGGGAGAGTTTCTCGAACGTTTCCGTTCGAGAATGTCTAAGCAATAATCGCAAGCAATAATCGCCATAACATAATCGTATCAAACTGTTTACACACAGGCATGAACTAAAATCTCGTATACGATTATATCATACGAGATTCGCATATGACATTATCGTAGGCGATAATGTCTTTGTTTGTTTACACGGCGAAATTATTGAAAGAAGATTCTCGCATACGAGAATCTCGACTCGTCTAAACACATTCTCGTATGACATTTCTTCTCGTTCATACGATTATCGTACAAATCAGTTTGAACCGTTTTGTTTTGTTATGTCACTCATGTTAGCAACTGTCATAAAAACTCGAAATACGATTATTGCTTTGACGTTCTGTTTAGACAGACACTTTCCCTTACGAGAAATCTTCCTATTCGAGGCGATTATCACTTATGTCAACGGGCGATGTTTAGACGAAGACAATATTTTATATTCCTTCGATTATCGGACGTTCGAGTCGTGAAACTCTCCCCGTCTAAATGGCCCTTTAGTTGGTAAAGCTTCCAGTCTATTGACTCGGAAAGTCACAGGTTTATTTACATAATAGGCTAGTTCCCTAAAAAAATGTAATTAGTCCGTCTTTTAGATTATTCAAAAATAAGGGACACGTATTTTTTTATTTGTAAATTAGACCAAAAATGACAAAGATATAGCCTATTAAAGTTACGTGTGACGTCACGATGCGTGGCATTTTTCGCGCAGAGTGACGTCACAGGTAACTTAAATAGGCTATTATCTTTGTTCTTTTTTGTTTAATCGAAAAAAGAAAAAATACGTGTCCAATATTTTTTTATAATCTAAAATACGGACTAAATAGAATGTAATTATTTTGACCCTGGAAACTACCCTATTATCTAGAAGTTGGTACGGAACCCACAATCCACGCGTCCAACTCGAACATTGTCGTGAGAAAACTTATCCAGCCCAAATTCGGTATAAGAATGCAGATTATCTAACGAATTTCAATTGAATAATTTATAAGACCTTATGAAAAAAAAATTGTGATAAAACAATAAAGGAAACATCCGTTCAGCCATTATTTTTTCATTTCAAATAACGTTGTAAGAACAACGTAGCAGTGACGTAACCATACAGCCCCCCTAGACAAGTCGCAAACGATAATCGTTAATGCTCGGTTCTCCCCAATAGATTTTCAACCTTATTCCTTCGAGTCTTTAGTTGAAAATCTATTGAAGATTTCATGGCGTTGTCGTTCGTTCCAGTCGGTAACGCTTAGAAATCATAAATAGATTTCAACTAAAGACTCGAAGGAATAAGATTGAAAATCTATTGGGGAGAACCGAGCGTTAACGATTATCGTTTGCGACTTGTCTAGGGGTGCAGCTGCGTCACTGCTACGCACTCACTAATTCGTAGCGTCATTGCTACGAGACTGCTACGAAACTTTCAACGTAGTCTTTGCTACGAAGTGCTACGAAATGTCGTAGCGCTACAGCTACTCAAAACTAAATTAAAATTACACCTAAGTTGACCTACACCAGTACTACGTTTCAATAAAATGAAAGACCAGCTTATACTGGTCATTACTAACTTTTTGTAGCATCGAAATATCGAATTATTATTTTCGTATTTTGCTTTATCAAAGGTCTATTCGATCTGGGGTCGCGGGACTGTCTTTTTTAGATAACCGTGGCTCCGGAACGTATAGGGCTATGGAAGGATACCATGTTTTTTTTTTCGTGGTAATATCATCTGATGAGTCCTCCCACCCCGGGCAGAGAGAGAGGGACCGTCAGACTCGTACTGACTGAAATCCACGGTGTTCTTCAATAGCCTTATATGTTCCGGGGTCACGGTAATGGAATATAAGCCCTGCGACCCCGGCAGGCTTTGACCCTCTATAGGGCCCCGTCATCATACTGACGCTCTTTGAGGCGCGCGTGGAACACAACGCGCCGTCGACCCGGGCATGGTCCATGGTCGGATATCGAGTTGCCCTTTACTCGCCGCCCGCATGCCCTCTGAAGGATAGGTACCATGATTTTAGTCAGTACAAGTCTGACAGTCCCTCCTGCCCTGCCCTTCATGGGAGGACCCATTTGATGATTTTACTACGTAAAAAAGGTATATTTGGGTAATTCTATAGGCTATTAAACCAGTTTTCAACACAAATTGGGATCTGAACACCCTGTAAGACAGTCGTCAGTAAGTCTAACATATCACAGTTTACGTTTTTATCAGTCAGTAATACCTTATTCTTATAAGGTACTGTGATTATAAATACTGTGCAGTCAATGAGAAGTTTTCTTTTTGGAGTTAAAAAAAAAAGTAGTTTCCAAGAACTCTATGGATTTTTTTTTTTTTAGCGTGGTAAAATCATCAAATGAGTCCTCCAACCCCGGACAGGGCGGGAGGGACTGTCAGACTTCTACTGACTAAAATCCACGGTGTCCTTCATAGCCTGTTATGTTCCGGGGTTACGGTAAGGGAATAATCCCGCGACCCCGGCAGGCTTTGGCCCTCTGAGAGGGGGGCCCCGTCATTATGCTGACGCTCTTTGAGGCGCGCGTGGGACACAACGCGCCGTCGACCCGGGCATGGTCCTTGGTCGGGCAGCGAGTTGTCCTTTACTCGCTGCCCGCATGCCCGCGCCTACGGTGGCCGGAGATCGTCTCGCGACGTCCGTCGCCGTGGGCGTCCTGCACCGCGGTTGGGGCGGAGGGAGGACTCTGTCCTCTCTCGCTCGCGGCGCGCCTCCTCCTTCGCGAGCATTACTACTTCGCAGAAGGAGGCGACCGCTTCCCACTCCGTCTCGCCCCGCAGCATGGCCGAAACCAATGCCGGGCGCGAGAGGTCTCCGCCTATCGCAGCCGTGAGGACACGTCGGTGCACTGCCCAAGCTGGGCAGTCCTGCACCGTATGCTCCACCGTGTCCTCCGGGCGATCTTCGCAGTGGTGACACCCAGACGTTTCCTCCTTCCGCATTAGACACAGGTACCTCCCGAAGCAGCCGTTCCCGGTGAGGACCTGCGTCAGGCGGAAGGTAAGGGCGCCATGACTTCTCTCCAACCACTCCTCAAAGAGGGGTCTTACCGCCGCAATTGCGGCGTGCCCGGCCGTCGGTCGCGACAGTCGTTCCTTCCATACTGCCCTGAGATCGCGCCGGAGGTCTTCCCGCCGCGCCTCGACTTCTCGAGGCAGCGGGGTCACGCCCCGGCGCTGCGCCTCCACGCGCCACTCATAAACGCGCTGGAGGGCAGTCGCCTCCAGATCCCAAGGCAGCAATCCGGCAAGGAGGTTGGCCGATTCGCCGGCAATCGTGCGGTATCCCCGGATCATTCGGATAGCCATGACCCTCTGGCATGCGACCACCTTCTGTGGTCGCGTCCGGATGCTCAGGGCCCACACAGGGGCCCCGTAGAGGGCCATGGACCGCACGACGCCGGCGTACAGCCTACGGCAGAAAGCGTTTGGCCCGCTGAGATTGGGAAGAACTCTATGGATGCAATTATGGATGGCGTTGAACTGACGGCGTTACTGTAGGAAAAATATGTATGCTTTCATTTTTGCACAAATCCACAAGGCACAGACTTCTCTTCTTTTTCTCTTGGGACATTTTCTTTCTGGCGTGGAAAACTCATAAACTAAAAAGACTGGTAAATGAATATTTTTTCTTATTCCTTGTTGTTATTTATTTTCAAAATGACATTTGTGTGATGTGATGTGACTGACAATGACATGACATGTACTTTTTGTTTTACGATCTCAAAATTACATCGAAGTGAAAAAAAACAAAAAATGACGTGACGTTCCGTTCATTGCAGTAACATATCAAGTTCAGCGCCATCTATCCATTGACTAGGGAAAACATAAAAAGAAAATCCCTCATTACAGTTATATAAACTCGAAGGTTTATAGACATTTTTTTTTCAGACCTGTAACCCACCAGCGCAATCTCTAACGAACGAACCAAGTATGTTAAAGACCATGAATACTACCCAATAAGATGAGTTGCATTCCTCAAAAGCATTCTTGTTTAGCGTGGAAAAATCATCAAAATATGAGTGCTCCTACTCATGGCAAGGCGAGAGGTGTCAGACTCGTACTGACTAAAATGCACGGTGTCCTTCAATAGCAATTTACGTTCCGAGGCCACGGTAATTCGTAAGTCCCGTGACCATCCAACTAGATACTATGATAAACATACATAAAATAAAATCCAAAAAAATATCAAATGTTATGACAAATATGTAGTTTTAATTCCGCGACAAAAATCCAGGCTTGTTGCAGGATGCAATCCCACCCTATGCATCCCTCATCGGGCCGTCAATCTTCAGTAATTTAGATCTATTACGTAACAGTCATACATTCAAAACAATAGAGGCACAACTATCATTTTCTCTATCACTGACTGTACCCTAAAAAATAATGCTTTGTACAATAAATATATCTATCTAATCGTATATCTTTATAATTATCATTTTCTCAGAAAACTTCAATAAAAATATTCTATGTTATTTTTCAGTTTGATTAATTACGACCAACATACCCTGATCTCTCACAATAGCGCTGTTCGCTAAGACAACTGTCAATTAAACGTCAAATTCAGTACATTTTAGGTTAGTTCCGGTTTTCGCCGCGAATCAACTTATGTTGGGGGTTCTGTATCTAATATTTAGGTATTTTAAAATTGTTGAACTGTGATTTCAAGGGATTTTTTTATCCAGTAATCCCGTAAGAACTTGATAATAATTATGTAGGTAGTGATTTAAACTGTCATTGCGTCATTTTTGTTAAATACAGCTTGAATAATTTTGTACAAACATACATAACTAAAAAAAATAACGTCAATTAAAAATATATGGACTTGAAAATTCTGATTCAGTACATCGATTTCTTTTGCCAAATGAGCCATCGCTGTTATGCTCAACAAAGTCGATTTCATCTTTCCATTCTTAGCCTGGCGGCATCAGTTTTTTTTCGTCCGGAATTCGAAATGGCTAAAATTTAAATGCGCATCAATAATTCTTTTTGTATACCAAAATGGATAAATGGATTGGTCACCAAATCTAAAACTCGCTTTAGCAAGATTTCAGGGACACCCCGAAGTTCGGTTTGGTTAGGTTCCTTTAAACCTTGTACACAGAAATAGAAGAAAGCATAATGCGATAGCACGCGGCGGAATCCTCGAGGCCAGTGCCGTATTATCCATAAGGCACTTTAGGTCAGTGCCTAGGGGCCTACTATGACCAGGGGCCCAGCACTCCCAATAGAAAAATTAAAAAAAAGGGGATTGTGTGGTTTTATGAGTTATACGTGGTGAAGCTTTTTTTACATTATAAGGTAAAAGCCTCCATTATTGACACAATTAAGAGTGACGGTGAATGTCTGAATTTTTTAATTGTGTTGAAATTAATCTAACAATTTTTATTGTATTAGACAATTTATTAGAAAACGAGCTGTGCTTAGGGGCCCCGAGATGGTTAATCCGGCCCTGCTCGAGGCGATCGGCATGCAATTTCTGTCTCGGTCTAGCAAATGGCAGTTCTAAGCGACAGAAAAAGAAAGGGCGACGGAAAAAGGCGATTCCGCGCTGCCAGATGAGGTCCAACCCTTAGGCCCTTCGTCCATTATAAGACTCAAGTTTCCGATACCTTACGACTTCAGTATCCAGGCGACTCTCGCAATAGAAATGCATATACGTTCGTACACAGGCACGCGACGCGCGACGCCAATCGCGCGCTACCCATCTGCTGACATCGCGGCGACTTGAGTTTCCGCGATTTTCAAGATGGCGGAACAATTTATTTACCATTTTTAATTTTATTAGGGTTCCGTAGCATATTCTTGAATCATTTTTGGAAAGTAATTATTTTAAAACGATAGAAAAATATTTACAATCCTCTATCAAATCATAATTTTGTATGCAGTTTTATTAAAAAGTTGGGAGAGATGGTTTTTTTTTTCTATTTTATTGAATATTTTTTTAAATTATGTTATAGTATTTGGATTTGGATTAATGTTAGGTTCCCAGGAAATTAACTGTGAAGGACGGACTGTCACACGTTTGATCTTATAAAGATTCCGTTTTTTTTTGAACCTTCGGAACCCTAAAATATATACTTTGATCGTCACAGTCATGTGTCAGCCATTTTATAAATTCATATTCTTGACCACCCATCATGACCTTTTGACGCGGCGCTAGTGTCTATGTCGTTACATCAAATTGCATTATAAAAATTTAGTACCTCGAATTTTCCGCGGGTCATGAGTAGTGGCGAAACTCTAGTATCGGAAACTTGCGTCGCCTCGTGTACGAAGGCTCGTACACGAGGCGACGCAAGTTTCCGATACCTTACGATTTGGGTTTCCAGGCGACTATCGCAATACAAATCCATAGAGGCTCGTACACAGGTCGCGTCGCCGACATGCGTCGCCGACTCTAGTCGCTCGCTACTCTTCTATCAAGATCGCCGATACCCAAGTCTTCGCGATTTTTAACCGACGAAAAATTTGTGTCTATTATTTTAAAATGTATTATTAAAGTATCTGAGGTAGAAAAATATCCTTGTTTGTATCATTACAATTAATAATAATAATTGTACAATCTTACGTTTATGTATTTTGATAATATTTACTTATTTTAGTTCCATATGTGTAACTAGATGGCGTTGTTAGTTTTTCTGAATCGCGATATGGTTTCGTTACCACCAAAAGTATATAAGGACCTAAAATTCATTGATTTAAAATTCATTGATTAAATTCTTTGCCCTGGCTGGAGGCCTTAAATTCTTAAGGCATCCACAGAAAAGTCCGGTTAAGCAGTACACAACCTATTAGAGGTTGACCTGCGAGATGCCATACACAAAAAAAAAAAAAAAAAAAAAAAATTGATTAAATTCATAAATTGCCTTCGTTCAAACAAATAAACGCTGGTCCACGACTATCACACAACGCCATCTCGTCCCAAGCTAAGCAGAGCTTGTGGTATGGGTACTAAACCACAGAGTACTTTTACTAATAGGGCATAGAGATCCAACTTCACGGGTTTTTCGGGCAATGGACAACAGCGACATCTAGTTTTCCCGAACGAAAACATTTCTGTATATAGTTATTTATATATAGGTTGTATATACGTATATACAAAGCTTGCTCATTCCTTTTAGTGTTTTAATTGACTAATAATAATTATATGCCTACATTAGTAAAAAATAAAACAAATTTGTTATGTAATTATATTTATTTCACCAACTATGAGGCCTTTTACAGTGTTTTTTACAGTTATTTCTAGCCACTTGATATTTATCGGTGTCACTGATAGTATCTCGCTTTCCAGTGAGAATTTTATTAGCATGGAAATAACACACGGATACACTACTTTAGAATAGGACCAAAAGCAGAAAATGCAGGAAAATAACGAGCCGCACCAAACGAGAATCCAATTTTTTCTGCTAAGTGCAATGTGACACTGACATTTTATTGACGTATTGAAAAGACATCGCACCTTCGGTGCACCAAAGTCACAAATAGCCAAAACTGCAAAATCCGTGTATTCCCGTTCGTCCACTTGACTTCGTCCCCCTAGTGGGACGAACGGGAATTCGTTATTTATTTTCCCGATGGTCCCACTACATTTTTTGAGTGGACGAATGGGAATAATTTATTAATTCTTTTTTGTAGTTCTATTGGTCCCACTAAATAATATAAGACCGGTGGTTAAATTGGTAAAAAAAACAAAAATGGAATAAAAATCCGTCATTTTACCAACATTTTTTCAACTTTGCGATTTATAAAAATTAAAATAAATTTATAAGCAAAAATATTATAGCGCTTGTCGAGAACGAAGTGGAGTAAAGGACAAACAAAATACGAAACAACGAATAAACTTATTTCTGCACAAATCTTTTTAGTGGGACGAATGGCACTAATCGAAGAACATATTCCCGTTCGTCCCCTCTTGAATTAGGAGTGGGACGATCGGGAACAAATTAAATATTATTTTTGTAAATTCCCGTTCGTCCCACTAGTGGGACGAAGTCAAGTGGACGAACGGGAATACACCGCAAAATCGACCTAAGTATGCCAAATTGTTTCTAAACCATGCCTTTACTTGGAGCAACAAAGACATCCGCGAAAGTATCTCGAAACTACACTAGATGGCAGAAGTGCCTTTGTGGTTATTGGCCGTTTTTCCATGCGTTTTGGGCCGACACCGTTTCATTGTAAGTAGTGCCCCCTCGCCCGCGACTTTATTGAGGTCTTTTTTCGCTCAAAATCTTGGAGCAACAAAGGCATAAAACATAACAGTCATAAAACTAAATAACTTCTAATCAATGGATAGATGGCACTGAACTTGATATGTTACTGCAATAAACGAACGTCACGTCATTTTTTGATTTTTTTCACTTGGATGTAATTTTGAGATCGTAAAACAAAAAGTACATGTCATGTCATTGTCAGTCACATCAATCACACAAATAGCATTTTATAAATAAATAACAACAAGGAAAAAGAAAAAAATATTCATTTACCAGTCTTTTTAATTTATGAGTTTTCCACGCCAGAAAGAAAATGTCCCAAGAGAAAAAGAAGAGAAGTCTGTGCCTCGTGGATTTGTGCAAAAATGAAGGCATACATCTTTTTCCTAGAGTAACACCGTCATTTCAACGCCATCTATAGAGTTCTTGGAAACTATTTTTTTTTTAAGTGCGAAAAGAAAACCTGCCATTAAATACAAGATTTTTACGTATAAGTATAGCCAACTAAAAAACAAGGAAAAACATGCAAAAAAAAAAGTCTTCTTCTGTAAAATTTAAAAATGAGCTGCTACGTCTTTGTTCCACCGAAGGTGCGAATGAGTGAAAATTAGAGTTACCAGTAGGTAGCCCAAATAATTATAGAATTCTATTAATAATTTGGGAAAATATCGAAATAGAAAAACATACTTATATAAATATTGAAAAACGACAGGGACATCATTAAACTAGAAACGTAATAAAATACATGATAAATAATAGTATAAAGCTATAGTAGCGACATCTATTGTCAGCAGACCGCAACTCTCGTATTATAATACTACTAAATTAAAAAATACATCTCTAAGAAGATTTATAAGTTACATTTGGTACTCCACAATTTTTTAGTATAATGATCTAAGTCATGCCAGGCTTTTAGTTAGAAGATTGATGACCCTGTACTAAACAACTGATAAACATACTTATATATTTCTAAATACATAAATATAATAGATAAATTAGGGGAGGCCTATGTTCAGCAGTGGACGTCCTCCGGCTGTTGATGATGATGATGAATAGATAAATTACACCCAGACACAGAACAAATGATCGTGCTCATCAAACAAACATTAATTTTGTCCTGGGTGGGAATCGAACCCACGTCCTCCGGCATAGCAGTCAGGGTCACTAACGACTAGACCAACAGGCTTGTCAAATTCAAAAGAATATTCTAATAGATAATAAGCATGGAATAAGCTTTTTTTTTAAGTGGTAAAATAATCATATTAAATGAGTCCTTCCACCCCGGGCAGGGCGGGAGGGACTGTCAGACTCGTACTAACTAAAAACCACGGTGTCCTTCAATAGAACCTCACAAAACGATAGCGCGATCTAACTCGACCATCTATCGAGCATTGTGTCAAACTTTTTGCACTTTTATAAATTATTATGGTTTCGTTACAAACATTACTACTTTAACCCAGCTTCGTCATGTACTTGCACATACGACAAAAATAAAGTAATTAAGAAAACGAAATCATTAAAAAAACCTATTCAAATCTGAAATTTGAAACCACGGTCATCATCATAGCAGTAAGCGTTAGCGTTCCAGTGCAAATAAAAGAAAACTATAAAAAAATAACCTAGAAAAAAATTGAATAAACCTCTAAAAAACAACTGAAACACAAAAAAAGAAAAATTCTATGTTTACCTGGGGATTGAACCCATGGTCACCACCTTGGAAGTCAAAGCTTGAACAAATCGAGCTACCTTGTAGCCGGTTGGCGCGGCGAAATTATGAACCATATTCTTTCTAGATTGATTTTTTCCTCTATACGCGCCAATTTTTAATTCCAAAAATTTGAAAAAGGAATGCGCTCGTCATTTTTAAAATAGTAGCATTTAATTTATGTTATAAGATGAACATTTTGTGTTTTGTACAATGTATTAATAAGGTTGAATATAGAATGGTGGCCGAATAGACGATTTGAGTCTTACGACTCGAGTCGCCGCTGTGTACGGACCGTGCGCGACTGGAGTCGCGCGACTTAGGTATGCGACTGGAGTATCGGATACCGGAGTTTCCTAATGGACGAAGGGCCTTAGGCCCGACGCTGCGTTAAACGGGTCCCCGCGACGGGCAACCGTCGCGGGTCCACGTCCGTGGTCCCGCGCGTGGCCCCGTCCGTGGCCCCGTCCGTGGCCCCGTCCGTGGCCCCGCGCGTGGCGCCGCGAGGGGACACGCGCGTGGATACGCGGCTGGTTTCCGTGGGTATGCCACGGTCCCCGTCGCGGAGACCGATTTACGCAGTGTCGCTAGTTCAATTTGAAGATTTTTATTTCAATTTCAAGTTAAAGCGCGATATGTAAAAAGTTGATTTGGAGTGACACTGAAATCGAACATTTGTTGGATGTTTATACTTTCCTATTCTAACTTATACTTTTTTTTCCTATTATTTCATTTAAACAAATACCTTTTTTTTTTTAGCGTGGTAAAATCATCAAATGAGTCCTCCAACCCCGGGCTGGGCGGGCGGGAGGGACTGTCAGACTTCTACTGACTAAAATCCACGGTGTCCTTCATAGCCTGTTATGTTCCGGGGTTACGGTAAATTTCTGATTACTCAGTAATTAGATAAAGATCAAAATTATAATGTAGCAGCTAATCTAATTAGTTGGCAGACAAAACCTCGTATCAATTAGTTTTTTAATTAATTATATAGATTAATAGAAATTGGTGTGTCTATATTGTTTGCCGACACATGTTCGTGCACGCTTTTCTCCGGAACTACCTATAATAATGAATATATATATTTCTTTGCCTACCCTCGTCCGTGTGTCACTGCGTGGTGCCAACTGAAAACCAGCGCTGGGTGTCTTTCGCCCAGCAAATGCTGAGTTGGTAACCCTTTTGGTGCGGACATGCTCATCAAAATTCTTATTGTATTTTTAATTTTATTATATCATTATAATTATTATATATATATATATATATATATTATATATTATTATAATTTTTGTGTGTGTGTCCTAATCTATTCTATTCTATAATAGGGTAGTTTCCAGGGTCAAAATAATTACATTCTATTTAGTCCGTATTTTAGATTATAAAAAAATATTGGACACGTATTTTTTCATTTTTCGATTATACAAAAAATAACAAAGATAATAATAGCCTATTTAAGTTACCTGTAACGTCACCCTGCGCGAAAAATGCCACACATCACGACGTCACACGTAACTTTAGTAGGCTATATCTTTGTCATTTTTGGTCTAATTTACAATTTAAATTAAAATATTTTCGTGTCCTTTATTTTTGAATAATCTAAAAGACGGACTAATTACATTTTTTAGGGCAACTAGCCTATTGCAGGCAAAAAATACAATCATATTTTCAAAAATATTTGACCCGTATTTGGTACGTTTTATTTTCGTCCATTTAGAATTTGTTAGCATCAGTATGCAGTAGCATAACACCGTGGAAATAGATTTCTATTCTATCAACGGAAGAATAGACAAAATGACAGAGTGTAGAAACATTTCTACCGTTGTGTTGGCTATGTTAAAAAATTATGTTTCTTTTCTTTAGTTGCCTACGGGTCGTTCCAAAGTCAGGCAGGAATAAAAAAGATTTGTAAACATAGGAATAACTTTGTCTATTCTTGTTAGATTAGAGATATAATTGGTCATGCGTGCTGGAGATAATAAAAGAATATCAGTAATGAATACACTTCACAAATTAATTTGAACCCATGCTGCGAGTTGTTACGAGTACATCTCAAATATTTAATTTATATTGTGTTTGTAGCAGAATGTAAATAAATAAAAGAGTGACAATTGACGGCACAATTGGCACAACGATTGACCGATCGGCTGCTTTACTGTGTGTCCTGGGTTCGATCAAATATTTTATGGCCTATGGGTAGTTAGATTAGTTCCTAGTTCTTAGTTTTCGTAACAATTAAGTTATCTTTCAGGAATTTTATTTGCTAGTTTCTAAATTTGTATAATTTTTATCTTTTTGTGTATTTTTGTGTAGTTGTCATTTTTTTTGAAGGCTGGTAAACCTATAATTGGCGACTGTGTAAGTCCTAAGTTTTATAATTAAATACCTTAACTTTAGTGTACAAAGAAGCTGTTGGAAAACCTCAATAAATAAATAAATTAGTTGTTGTTTTGGGTCTGAGTTTGAATTATTTTTTGTAAACGCATTTTGTAATGCAGGACAAATCATTATTCGTAAAACGTTTATTTTTTGTATAAAAAATATAGGTAGACAAAATATAGGAAAACAGGGGCTCACAACACAGGTAGTAACTACTAATTCAACTATACTTTTTTCTATTACTAAGAAAAACTCACATTAAAAGATAAGAAAGATAAAATACACCGATATAAATGAGATCCGGATCTTTACAACAGTTTTATTAAAGTGATTGTTAAAATTGATAATTTGTTCTTATCATCTTATCAGCGATATCACTAATTAGTCATAATGTGTACTACGTGGGGAAAACGACTGAGCATAGATTAATTATTGACGTAATTTTTTATGAGGCTGGTAATAAATAACTTATTAAAAAAAAATGTAATTATGAGTTAACTAGCTGTTGCCAGCAGCTTCACCCGCTACAACTCGAAAGTTATCCCACGGGAAATTTTAGCTAAATCCGTTCAGTGGTTTTTGCGTGTAAGAGTAACAAACATACTTGCATACACATACGACACAAACATCATCATCAGCCTATAATGTTCCCACTGCTGGGACACAGGCCTCCTTTCTGTGAGAGGGAGTGGTCCATAATCCACCTCGCGTCACATGTCTTCGAATTTTTTGTTCTAGGACATTTCGGTTTCCTCACGATGTTTTTCTTCACTGTTTCGAGAGCAGTGGTGATGAATAATTTACACAAAGTAATGCGCCTGGCGGGATTCGAACCCACTACCTACATTCGTAAGTCGGGACCGATAACACTGGGCCACCACTGCTCTCAACACATACACACATCCTCACAAATTTTCGCATTTATAATTTTAGTAGGATTTGTAGTAATTGTATTATTCTCTAAGTTTAAATATCCTCCTTCGTCAGTAACAAATAAAAACTTCAAGAAAAAACGTTCGATTACTGATGTAAAATACTCTGTATTTAATGCATTGGTGATCAGATAAATTGCAATTTTTATGATCTGTGATATATCCAAAGCCTTTGATTTTGTATATCACAACACGCTGTTGCGTAAATTACATCATTACGGAGTACAAAACGAAGCTCTTAATGTTACGTATTCGTATTTTGCTTAATACATTCCTATGTTTAAATGTAAATGGCGCAAAATCTTCCGATGGCCTCGTTCAGCTAGGTGTACCTCAAGGTTGGATTCTAAGTCCGTTTTTATTCGCGATCTGTATCAATGACTTGCCAAATCCCTAAATAATATTTGCGTCGTTGTGCTGTTAGGAAATAATACCTCTCTTATCTTTGAAGTAGATAAAAATAGACAAGATTTTGACGATATTAACACCGTACTATCATCTATCATGAATTGGTATACTAACATACTTGTTCTTATAGCCATAAAAAAGTGTACTGCAAAAACTCGCCTTACTTATTGTTAGGAATCTAGGACCAAGACGTGTTTCTGGGTACTGGGGTAGATTTCAACATTCAATGGGGCCCATTCATCAATGGCATCTGCCTATCAATCAGTATTCACTGATGTTGATACATTTTTGTTTTTTTGTTTTTATCTAAACAACATATTATTATTATGTAGGATGTTAAATTTGAATGCATCATAATTTTAAAATTAAAGTAACCTTGAACGAAGCGGCGAGTAAAAGAGAGTGTGTGTGTGAGAGAGAGGGGAAAAAGATGGCGAGTGAGCGAAAGACAAGTAAAGACGTACGTTAAGAAGTTTTAAGAATTATTATAAAAAAGAAGTTCCAAGACGTGAAGTTGTTTTTATTTCGGTCATCCACACCACCCTGCATATATTAAAACTTTATGGTGACTGACTGACATAGTGATCTATCAACGCACAGCCCAAACCACTGGTCGGAAGACGGTAAGAAAGGATTTTGATCAATTCTACCCCCAAAGGAATAAAATAGGGAATGAAACTTTGTCAAATTGATAATCCACGCGAACGAAGTCGCGGGCACATATAGTAATAATAGGTATATTTAATAAAAACGAGTTATTCAGATATATACCAAACTAGCAAACCCGGTGAACTCCGTTTCGCCACCAGATGGCTTCGTTTTCTTTGTTATAAACCTCACGAAGCCCGAGACCTTTCCAACGAATGCAAAACCGTGGAAATCGGTTCGTGCGTTCTGGAGTTATATCGTCAGGAAGGACAACCCGACTTATATTTTTATATAGTAGATGAGTACTAGAATAGTTTCTCTAAGAGATTTGTTTATAGGGACTGGGACTTGTGGTATCCTCTCAGCAATTTGTTGTATTTTTTCGAATTCACCTTCACACGTAGACAACAGAAAGATAACATTAACATTACCTCAATTTCTTTTAAAGGTCAACGTTTAGCATTGAAAGTTCACTAATTACTTGATAATCAAACAGTCGAAGTTTCAAAAACATATCCGATGACGTAAACAAATCGATCAGATGAAAAAACAAGATAAAAATAAGGAAAATCTGTTTACAATTTTGTTTAATTAATTCAAACACGATGTTGCTTGTCTAATTATGATTAATTAATTATTTTCTACAACTCGATTGCAATCTGAAACAACAATCGAATTGAAAATTTTTGATTTGATCTCAGAAATATTTTTTTGGCATGTTGTTTTGATATGATCTGTTTTCCTGCTTGCATTTTTGTGATATGCTTATCAGTATGTATAAAATGCAGTGAGCTGCTTATCTGTCTGTTAGTGTATTTTGTATTTTTAACATTGCATGTACGACGTGCAACGTTTGTGCGTGTAACTCTTCAATGTTCTACGTCCTGTCATGATGTCTGTTCTTCCGTAGACAAAGCCGGTTTCTACAGTTTTGTCTACGGTGTCATGCTACGCGGTGTGTCTTAAAATGTCAATACAAACATAAGCGGTATTAGCTTCCGTCTGCGGGAAAATAAAATAGAAATAGAGTGGGTATGCTTGTAATATACATTTCATATTTGACCATTGCCGTGCGCGAGAGGTCGCAGCCTACTGCGTCAACCGAACCGTTAAAAATGTAATCAATATTTTACCTTTATCTCCAAAATTATGAACAAATAATGCAATGTTTTGGTACAGATAACAATAACCTTAATCGTATATTCTATTTTCGTGTCTCTTAATCCATTTTGATAATCCTTACATTTTAATCTTCTTCCTCATTCTTATTTTCGTAAAAAATGCATACGACAGTACCTACAAGAATGTAATTTGCACTCGAGACAATCAGTGATTAAGCTTTGATAATGGCAGACAGAGTTATTATCTTGAGGTGACAACTTCATTAATTTTCAAAAAACAATTCAATTGAATTATTACTCTATTAGGGAACGCCCAAAAAAGTTTTTCATAAAAAATACAAAAATGGCCAACACAAACACTGTTTTCATCTTCTGTGTCATAATCATCACCATTATTTTCAGCCCGGGATCCCTCCCGCTTGGAATAGGTGTCTTTCATTTACAGCTTGGCAAATTAGAGTCGAAAACCGGAAGTCGCCACTGTGCTCTCACTACCAGCACTTTGAATGTTTTTTTTTCACTTATAACGTTAGTTTTATGGCACAATAATAATTAATCTAACAAACCTGCGTGTTTGTTTACATCAAATATCAAAGATTTTAAAACGTTGTCATCAAACAAAAAGATTAGTTCCGTTTCAAGACGTTCTGGCCAAGCTGTACCAAACTCGTCGCTTCATTCATCTCCCGGTCAAACCATGCATAGCATTTCCGTACCGTACCGTAGACATAGGTTTTGTCTACGGAAAAATAGACAACATTAAAATAATGAACAAAGATTTCTATCGTCCTTAGCACGGTGATGTTTAAAATGTAGAAGAAAATTCTTCAATCGTCCTCGGGTCGTGCCTTACTCGGGCAAAATAATATCTAATTGTTTCGAAATATTTTTTTATATTCTTGGTAGAATAGAGATAGAATTTGGTCATATTACGCCAGAATAGTACTCTAAGATCATGGTTTGTTTTTGTTGTGTTACTCGTACATCTTTTGCGTTCACAATTGCTTCTGTGAGAGTAATTTGGTAAAATTCAATAGGACCCGTGCTCTTCACGCAAGCTTGCTGGGGTCTGTTTTCGGATGTTTGAGCAAGGTTAAGCAACGCATGTCTAGGTCTGTCTGTGGATAATTCTATTGTTTAAAGAAATCTACTGATAAACTTACATAAAAAATACATTAGATAATTTTCACGTTTATCGCAACTGATTTGAACTAGGTTCAAGGCTTAGATTAGGTAAAATGTCTGGCGGAATTTCTAGTAGGCCACTGACAAATGAAGCCAAAAACACGGTAGAAAAATTACCCCCGGCGTTCTACTCCTTTTTTTTAAGGTGGTAAAATTATCAAATGAGTCCTCCCGACCTGGGTGGGGTGGCAGGGACTGTCAGTATCTTACTGACTAAAATCCACCCGTGTTCCTTAATATGCCCTTTACGTTCCAGGGTCACGGTATCCTGGGTTAAGAAAAAACCCGCGACCCCAGCAGGCATTTGGCGCGAAACACGAAGCGCCACCGACCCAGGATTGGTCCTTGGTCGGACGGCGAGCTACCCATTACTCACCGTCCGCAAGTCCGCTCCGCCGCTGTGCCCTCTGCTAATCAGAGGGACACGCGTTGGCACGAATTTTCACTCTTTTACTTTCCAGTATTTACAGCGTTTCTTTTATGAAAAAAATGGAACAGCGCCTCTGGTATGCGAAGAAAGAACTATTTTTTTCCTAGAAAATTGTCAATTTGAAATTGTCAAAGTTCCAGTTTACTTTACGTCTCAAATACTGAAAATTCGTGCTAAGGATACAGCTGGGCATTTAATAATATAAAGGTTCAAGGTATAAAATCGTAATTCTAATCGTACAACGTATTACTATTATCAATTGCGTGGATTTTAAAAGCAAATTACTATCGTCTATGTGTTGTAAATTTAATTTTTTTATCCAATTTGCGTAATAATCTGAGATTAGTACGAAAAATAATTGGAAATTAATCTCAAGGAATGAGTCTACATAGTAAAACTTTTATGCAAAGTTGATTTTCGTTTATGATTTTTTTTGTTTTATGACTTCTTTCAAGCACGTATACGTGTAAGTAACAAAAAAAAACAATATATGGCTGTTGCGGGTTTACAACTTTAAAAAATGTGCAACTTAAAAAAAAATAAACAAAAAAAACAACGGCCAAGTTCGAGTCGGACTTGTCCATAAAGGGTTCCATTACAGCAAGTAACATAATATAAAAGTTCTTGTAGTTGGTTGTAAACTTTGCTAGGTAAATTGCGGTTTACGATTTATGACGTATTAATTGCTCGTTTAAAGATATTAGATGTCACTGCCCAGTTAAAATTCTATTCTTTAAGGTTCACTTAGGACCACACTCAAGAGAAAAAAACAATTCATAAGACTTATTTGTTTTCACACAATAAAACAACTTAGATTCACAAAGTAGTACCTAGTACATATTTATCGTTCTTTCTAAAAGATATTTAAATACTAACATCACTAACAATTACTACCTATCACCATTATATCACAGTTAAAACAAACAGCACTCACCGCTTTCTAAATTCACTGAGATCTAAAATCACTAAGAAATCACTGAGATTTATTTACGTCGCATTATTATTTTTTTTTAATGTAAAGGAAGGAATTTTACAGTCTCACTCAAAGAACTAATCAACGGAATCTGATAATGATTAAACAAATGTTTTATTAATTAATCTATCATTTGTTTCTCAAGATTACGCTTGAATTTTAATTATTATCATAAATACAGGCTGTTTTTTTTTTTGTCAAGGATTATCGTTAAGTTTTATCTCGTATTATTTTTTCCTTTAAATTGCCGACGTTATTGTTTTTTTGTAAGCCAATAATGCAATAGTGCTTTTGCAATCGGTTTCGCCAGCTCAGATTTCATTTTATATTCCTAATAAACATATAATTGTAACGTCCACTGCTGAACATAGGCCTCACCCGCGTATTTCGTTTTTGTCTAAATTAGAAAAGATAGGAGTGAGGGGTCCAGCACTGGCTATCTTTAAGAGCTACCTATCGGAAAGGACACAGTGTGTCAAGATAGGCGCATACCTCAGTGACGAACACACACTGTCTTTCGGTGTACCCCAAGGCTCAATTTTGGGGCCTACCCTTTTTCTTATTTATGTTAACAGCTTATGTAATATATCCATCCCATACACAAGCATATATACCTACGCAGACGATACCGCTTTGCTCGTGCATGGCCTGAACTGGAGAGAAGTTCAAGAGAGAGCGGAGTCTGCAATGGGTATCGTGATGTCTTGGTTAGGAGCCAACATTCTTTCCCTTAATATTGAAAAAACAAAATACATTCCGTTTTCAATCAAATCCGGTACTCAGCCCGATGATGCATTTATCATTAGAGCCCACACTTGCAATGAGCAAGTTGACCAATGCCTCTGCCCTCCTCTAGTCAGAAAAACACGGGTCAGGTACCTTGGTATCATAATAGATGACCTGATGTCCTGGAAGGAGCAAATTGATAGAACGTCTGGCAGAGTGAGAAAACTCATTGCGATTTTTAAAAGTCTGCGCCATAGTGCAGACATAAGTACACTTCGGATGGTCTATTTCTCACTCTGTCAGTCAATACTCACGTTTGGTATTACGTCTTGGGGGGGTGCCCCAAAGAGTTATTTTATCAGGCTGGAAAGGGCTCAGCGAGCTGTACTCAAAGTTATGACTTTTAAACATTTCCGCTATGGCACCTTTGCATTGTATCAAGATTGCAAAGTCATGACTGTGAGACAGCTCTTTGTGCTAAACACCATATTGCGTAGGCATTGCTCCCTGGATTACAATACTGGTCATCTGGCAAAGAGGAGATGCAGAAGTAATTGTGTTTGTCCCACAGTACGGTACAGAACTAAATTGGCTGAGAGACATTTTGGGGTATTAGGTAGTCGAATTTATAATGCAATTAACCAACAGTGTGATATCTATGGTTTAAATAAGTTCGATTGCAAAAAGAAAGTGGGTCAATGGCTTGCTACTCGTACATACGAGGAAGTAGAAAGGTTATTGGGAAAGTCTTTCTAAGTCTTTATAACTGTTCCCGACTCTTAGACTACAACACACAAACATACGACGCAAGCGCGACACATTTACACCACAACTTACACACAATACATACACAACATGACACGCACACACAATACATACACACAACACAACACAACACTTACACACATCACATACACATGCAATTAACAACTACGAACCATAATCCTAGTGAGGGCTATACTGTCTTATTTTTTATTATTAATATTTAAGTTTAAGTTTATTTTAAATGTTTCTGTTTTGTTTCTTTTTTTCCTTTTTTGTTTTGTTTATGTTCTACAATAGATACTTTCCCAATTGTTGAACTCCGTACTGGTTTGCGTAAGGTAAAAAATAGATCAATAGAGAGAGCCCTGACACCCATAACACAAGTTTAATCTTAGCTTGGGTGTCGGTGGTACAATCAGAGATTTATGCAATTTAAATAACCTTACTGTCATAATCCGACTTGAAATGACTAAAGTGATTCGATGTAAATTGCAATTGTTTGGAAATAAAGTTTTATTATTATTATTATTATTATTTCCCTTTCCGTGTTCAACTGGCGACATCGGTCTCGCGAAATCAACACGCTTTTGTTTTACTACGGAATCCTACGATCCCGTGTTCAGTTCGCGTCAACTGAGCACGCCTTTGTGATCAAGTGGCGCTGGGCAAGGTTTAACAAAATCGTGTGCAGTTGGCACTGGCGTTATAAATAAAAGTATGCTTATACGATAATATTATACGTAGTTTTATGAGCGAGCGAAGCTAGCTCGGGACTGGCTGGCACCCCCGTCGACGGAGCCCCGCGAAGCGGGGCTCCGTCGACCCGCTACTCTACTATTTTATTTATATAGTAACAACTGCACACGATTTTGTTAAGGGGCTCCTACTTCCGGGTGGTTTAAAAAAAAATAACCACGAAGAGGATGGCGGGGTCTGAAAGACCCCGCCATCCTCTTCTAACCTAAATTGTCCGAGTCGGGGTGCCAGCGAGTCCCGAGCTCGTTTCGCTCGCTCATAAAACTACGAAGCACATTTAAAGTGTTCAGTTCAACTGCACACGATTTTGTTAAACCTTACCCAGCGCCACTTGATCACAAAGGCGTGCTCAGTTGACGCGAATTGAACACGGGATCGTAGGATTCCGTAGTAAAACAAAAGCGTGTGGATTTCGCGAGACCGGTGTCGCTAGTTGAACACGGAAAGGGAAATACGCGCCTCACCCATACGAATATTTAAAGACTATCATCGCAAAAAGCTCGGCTATTTTAATAAGGAAGAGATGTGGTGTTTGTGTTCTATAATATTATAATCGATTCAATAAAGTTGTCTTGTTCACAACCCAACCCTGGAATCAGACCCAGGATTATTATGTGCCCAGGACCCCACGCTCTACTATTATCACGTATTACTATTATCACGTATTTGCCACGAAAAAAACGAACGGAGCAGTTGTTCGAAAAGGATTAATCTTAATAAAAAATAGATCAGAATGTATCATTATACGAATTTTATTACTATAGTCACCTTTTTTCAAAGACATTAATACATACGAGCAATAGACGGGACATCACGAAGAAATTTGTGATCCAAAACTTTTTACCAATAGGTAAAAAGTCCCTCAGTCTAGTAGTCGCGTTGCTATGCAACGCTCAGATAGTGCTACTGACGCACGGCATCAACAATTTTGTATGAAAATTTTCCCAATGCCCGCTCCATAGGTTCTTTAAATCTCTTTGCCTTTTTTGAAGATGACGTTAAAAATACTGATAAAAACTTACCTTTCTTCCAATTTCTTTTCACTTTATCACGAAAAATCCTTAATCACTTTTCGCTTAGGTACACAATTTTCTTTTAAAAACAATCACTATAAAATAATTACTGGTACAATCACTAATAGTATAAAATTGATAAAAATCGACGATAGGAAAAAAACAGATCTATTTTTATTATAGTAGGATTTATAATATATCTACTTTATATTTGAAATAAATAAAGTGACGATGAATTCAGTCAATCTTCTTTGAAAATCTTATTTTTCTCTATTGAAAACATTATGATTGTTTTCCCAAAAGATATGCTTTTACTTAGAATAAGAAATTACAAATGGTTCTTCGAAAAATTTTCCTCGCTAATAATATTAAAGATAAAAGGTAACTAATCCATTTTTATTGCAGTGTTATTGTTGGGATTAAACAAATGTACGATATCGATAAGTTACAGATAATTTCGCGTCTTTTTAGCTATGACTTAACACGTTCGTGAATCGTAATTCATTGCACTTATTTCTTGGTATTAAGACTATTAAGTCATACAAAATGATAAATTTTTCTTTCTGCATGACAAAAAACGTGTCATTTCCTTATTCGTTTTAATGTATGGTAAGTAATTAATAAATAATAATAATATTCCGTGGAATAATAATAATATTTTGTCGAATGTCGAATGTCCATGTGGCACCCTTATCGGTTGTTGTTGGGAATGATACTCTCGAAGTTGTAGATCATTATACTTACCTTGGACAGATTGTTCAGTTAGGTAGGTCCACCTTCGAGAAAGAGGTCGCCCGAAGAATCCAACTCGGATGGGCAGCGTTTGGGAAGTTACATGATATCTTCTCATCGAGAATCCCACAGTGTCTCAAGACAAGGGTGTATAACCAGTGTGTGTTGCCAGTGATGACATATGGCTCGGAAACATGGTCTTTGACTGCTGACCTTTAAGAGAGACTAAGGGTTGAACCACATCTGGCAGCACGGAATCGCCTTTTCTCTTTCTGTCGCTTAGAACGGCCATTTGCTAGACCGAAACAGAAAGCAAAATGCGATAGCACGCCGCGGAATCCTCGAGGCGTGCTATCGCATTGTGTCTGTCTAGCAAATGGCAGTTCTATTCTAAGCGACAGAAAGAGAAAGGGCGACGGCAAAAGGTGATTCCGTGCTGCCAGATGTAGTTCAACCTTAAGAATCACTTAACGAGCAATGGAAAGAGCTATATCTGGCATAAAATCTCGAACATGGATATTCGGCGAAGAACCAGAGTCACCGATATAGCTCATAAAATTTGCAAGTTGAAGTGGCAATGGGCAGGCCACATCGCTCGTAGAACTTACATCCGTTGGGGAAGAAAAGTCCTCAAGTAGCGACCACGGACCGGAAGACGCTGCTCGAGCGCGCTCGCGCAAGTAGAATGTATACTCGAACACACAGTCGGCTTGCTCGAGTATGGTCGAGCATCAAATTTGGGCGTGTAGGTATTCAATTTTGCGAAGTATAATAATAATCATAAGACTTTTTTTTCAATAGTCTCAAAAAATTCTCTGCTCTGCTCTGCTCTTGGTATGCGCTGACTCTTAGTTTGCTCCCACATCTATCGACGCGGAATCGGCATTTTCCGTCGCCCTTTCTCTTTCTTTCGCTTAGAACTGCCATTTGCTAGACCGAGACAATGCGATAGCAAGCGGCCGGCTCGAGAATTCCGCCGCGTGCGATCGCATTATGCTTTCTGTCTCGGTCTAGCAAATGGCAGTTCTAAGCGACAGAAAGAGAAAGGGCGACGGAAAAAGCCGATTCCGCGTCGATAGATGTGGGAGCACCCTTACTGTACGATGTTCTTCGATTTCGAGATCGTCCAATCTTGAAGCGTGAGCGCTCACTGTTCGCGCACCACGATTGGTTAGGATCCCTACATAATTATGGCGAGAGGCTGTGTTTATAAAGAACAGCAGTGCTGGTTTCTTTAAATCTTTACTATGAAAAGTGGGCTGTAATCTTCGAATATTTAGTTCTAAGCTAAGATATGGTACGACGAGGGCCCCAAATTTTAGGGGGCCAAAGCCCGCCGGAGTCGCGGGAATCACGTTTTACCGTGACCGCGGAACGTAAAGGGATATTGAAGGACACCGTGGATTTTAGGCAGTACAAGTCTGACAGTCCCTCCCGCTTGCCACGGGTGGGACTTGGGAGGAATCATTTGATGATTTTACTACGATAAATAAAGCAAGACAATGGCGCACACCTCATAATGTTTTCCTTTACCGTTTTGAAAGAAAATTATTTATGTTTTGGCAATGAACTTTTTTGAACATCCTGTGTCACCGGAGCGATACTTCTCACTTCCTTATGTGCGCGTGTCAAAATGTGTAATTTGTCATTGAACATGGATTACTAACATGACATTAATAACTATTTGAGAGTCCAGTGCTATCCCTACTTCGCTACTAAGGGTGCTTGTACACGCCCCGCGCATGTAAACCACGCAAGTGCCTCAACATGCTCAAGCTACATGCGCCGTGTACTTTGGGGCAAAACTCCCGCAATGGGTAACTTGATCAAGTATGATTTTGCGCATGTTACTCTCGAAGGGTAAGTGTGGCCCGCACCTTTACTTGCGCAAGGGTTACATATTTGTGATTTTTTTTTGGGCGCCGTGTACAAGCGGGGCCCTAATATTATAAATCCGGCACGAAAGTAACTGTCTGTCTGACTCGCTGTCCGACCATGACCATCTTCCTTAGGGTTGACGGCGCTGTTGTGGACGTTCCACGCGCCCTCTCAGAGGGCAAGAGCGTCAGCATGATGACAAGGGTCCCCCCCTTTAGAGGGCCAAAGCCTGCCGGGGTCGCGGGACTTGCGCCATGAGCCCTAAGAAATAAAGATGCAATTCGATTGACTTGACGTTGTCATGGCAATCGTGTTTTGTTTTTCATCTACCCTTAGATAACAACGTGTTTTATGTCTTATGTCATTGTAGTAAGGTTGATTTTCACATGTAGTGTTATCCTTATTAGCAACACCATCGAATGGTGTAATAATACAGGGTGTGATATTTTTTCAAAATCAGCGGGTTCGAATGCTGGCCAGGATTATTGATTTTTCAAGTGCAATCTTAGTACAAAATTATGATTAGATATTGATTATTATTCTAGAGTACGTTTTCCTTCTTTATTCTCTCGTTTTGGCGGTTTCCTCGAAGTCTGTCGTGATAACTAATAATCAGCTTAGTGCAACCGAAAGATAAGGTTTGTTACGTCAAAAAACTCATTTTGTGGGCAGGACGCACCGCCAGCGGGCGGGCGAACACGCTCGGCAGACGGACATCGTTTCGAAAACTTCGGTTCACACTGCGAGGTACTGACTAACCTACGTCAGCGATGCTACTCGCTCATCTCGTTAGGCGCACCCGCTTCCATAGCTTAGCTGAGAGAGTGTGACAATGAACAGGTGGCCTACGATCCAGCTTAGACTGTGGGAAAGAGCTGGCGCTAGACGACTTGTATAGGTCTGTCTCTTTCTCACAGCACAAACTGGATTGCCTTAAGAGATCGTGGTAAGGCCTCGTAGCGCTATCCTCTCGCTCTCCCCGCTCGGGCTCGCTCGCCCGTCGGACTGTAGTTTTCGGTGTGAACCTCATAGCATAGTGTAGCTCGCTAATATTTCACAAAGGTCAACTCGGCGAAGACCGTCTGGCGGGTAGGACCGTACAATAAGCAATACAACAAAGTCTAATAATAATAACAACAAAGTCTAACAATAATAAGCTGTAGTTATTTTATGTTTAAATTCTGTGTTTTCTTATTAATTATGTTATTGTTAATTTATTATGTTATTTATTGCGCATAATCTAGTGCATGTTGTGCTTTTCTGTAAGTGATGAGACGCTTAGACATAAGTTTGCAATGTACTAATTATAAAGTAACAGTGTACTCATTGTTGAGAAGCCTAATAAATAAATAAATAAATAACCACAGAAAGACCATCTGAACTACAAAAAAACAAGTTTTAATAGTTTCAATGAACCATTTATTCATTTAATTGGTGTGGTTATTCAGACTTTGTTTATTGCTTAGTGTACAGTCACGAGCAATAGTATGTAAACACTGAGCAGTATTCAAAAGCGATGTTCTGCTACCATATTTCTGATTTTTTCATTAGACTTCTATTTTGTAAGCAATTGTATATTGGAAAAGGTCTTATTTCAAAGAGGAGACCTGTATTTTACGAGAAAATTGCAATTGAATTTTGTTAAGTATTAACATGTTATTGCTCGTGACTGTACGGTCCTACCCGCCAGACGGTCTTCGCCGAGTTGACTATAGTTTCCTTCTCTCGCTTCGCCTGCCTGCCTAGCTCGCTCGCCCGCCCGCTGGCGGTATCGCCTGCGCTTTATGAATGCACACTTGTTTTACCGCCAGACGTAAAAAAAACGTGCTGGGAAACGCGATTCTTTATGAAGACTAACGTCATTATCTGCATCATAATCAACTAGAGACTTCAGAGCACAAATTGCCGCAGTGGCTGATGGATTGACTGCTACACTACATGTAGTGCGTCCGATTTCCACACCGAACAAATATGGTACAGCTTAAAATACCATTAATACTAAATGAAATGATGCTAGTTGATAGCAAGTTGAAATGGCAGTGGGCAGGACATATAGCACGTAGAACTGATGGCCGATGGGGCCGTAAGGTTCTCGAATGGACACCATATAGACTACAACCCAAAATGTCTGTAGTGGGAGCAGGATCGTCATTCGAGCCAGGTGTCAAGTTATTGCGCCCAGTTTGTATAAGCCTCATTAGTAATCTCAGTATAGTTCAACGAGCTATAGAGAGGGCTATGCTCGGAGTCTCTCTGCACGAGCGACTCAGAAATGAAGAGATTCGTAGACGAACCAAATTACCCACATAGCCTAACGAATTAGCAAGTTGAAATGGCAGTGGGCAGGCCATATAGCACGCACAACTGATGGCCGATGGCGCCGTAACGTTCTCGAATGGAGACCACGCACCGGCAAGCGCAGCGTAGGACGTCCACCCACTAGGTGGGCAGACGATCTTATGAAGGCCACAGCATCACGCTGGATGCAGGCCGCTTACAACCGGTCCTACTGGAAGTCTAAAGGGGAGGCCTATGTTCAGCAGTGGACGTCTTTCGGCTTATATGATGAAATGATACGTTCATTCGTAAGTTATCGTCTTCTATTCATCAGCAACAAGTCCAATCCAGAGCCTGTAGCCAAACGGCAAGAGACAATCGTTAACGTTCAGCAGTCGCTAATACATTTTCAACTTTATACCCCAGCGCATAAAGTTAAAAATCCATTAAAGACAGCTAAGCGATAGCGAACGAAACAAACGAAAACGATCTGTAATCTTTGATAGATTTTCAATTTTATGCAATGGGGTATAAAGTTGAAAATGTATTAGCGACTGCTGAACGTTAGCGATTGTCGCTTGCCGTTAGGCTACAGGCTCAGAATTGATCTCAACGAACGCTAGGGAATGGGCGAGTAAAGTCGTTTTAGTTTATAAATAAAACAACACAGTACATTTTTCTAAACGTATATTTATTAGAAACATAGCAACAATACCCTTATTAACTCTACAGTAATTACAAATGGCGGTGGACCACCTACAGGGCCGTCTTAAGCGGGGCTTGGCAGCAACCAGGGCGTATGGGAGCAACCGAGGGGTATGGGAACAACCGGAGCGTATGGGAGCAACCAGGGAGCGTCGAAATAACCAGGGTGTTTGGGAACAATCAGGATGCTTGGCAACAACCACGGCGTATGAGAGCAACCAGGGTTCATGGAAGCAATAAAGCTGGGAGTGAGCTTGAGGGGAAGTGCATGGGAGCATCAATGGCGCTTGAGCAACTAGGATACTTGGGAGTAACCTGAGGTGTTTTGAAGCCACCAGGGCGTATGGGAGCAACCGGCGGTTATGGGAGCAGGGAATGTCCCAGTAACAATGGTGTTCGGGTACAGTCAGGGCGCTTGGTACCTACCAGGGCGCTAGGGAGTATGTATCAACGGTGTTTGGGAACAACCAGAATTTTTGGGAGCAACCAGGACTTTTGGGAGCAACCAGAGCGCTTGGAAGCCCCAGGGTTAAGAGTAACAAGTGGTAGCAACCAGCGACAGCATGGAAGTGATAAGGATATGCACGGTAGCAATTGGCATGCATAGGACCAACCAGGGTGTTTGAAGGCATTTCCGGTGTTTGACAGGGCATTTCGGGTGTTTGACAGGGCATTTCGGGTGTTTGAGGGCATTTCGGGTGTTTGAGGGCATTTCGGGTGTTTGAGGGCATTTCGGGTTCTTGGGAAACACCCAGGTACTAAGAAAGGGTGCAACTCTAGGCATTGCATTCGTTTTTATTATTATTTTACATACATTTGCATTAATATATAGTATCTTTGTTAAAATAATATCAATTTTATATTTTTTTTTTTGAAGTATTTATTACCAGACGCTTTTCAAGAAACTGTCAGCAAACTGATGGGGCCACAAAGAGCCTGAAAGCCTGCCGGGGTCGCGGGGATATCTTCAGAGATTACCGCAACCCTGGAACGTATATGACAACTGAAGGAACAGGCTGACTTTTTAGTCGTTCCATTCTAACAATTAAAAAATTGTTAATTGGGCAAGACGCCTTTCTGCTTTTTTTTTTGTTTTTGGCCGGTAAAATTACTGTTAGATTCTTGTTGACTAAAATACAATGTGTTTCTTCAATAGCCCTTTACGTACGTATGTACGTACGCCCGGTCACGTTTATCACGGTTTGGGCAGTTCAGTTTACAAAATTTCCATTCGTTTTTTTCACTTGAAAAATTTCACGGTTAAGTCACAAAATGAGATCAATAATATAATTGCGCTACATATCAACAGGGGTATATGCAGTAACCATTATTATATACAGGGTGAATTTTTCAACTGGGCGTGGATGGCTATCTCTGAAACTATGAGGAATATCGAAAAACGTTGAAAGGAGTCTCGAGGCCGATTTTGACGAAAACTAAAACTGCATCATTGGATTTTAGAAAAATCAATAATCCTAGTCAGTAATCGAACCCGCTGATTTTGGAAAAAAAAATCACAGCCTGTATTATTACACCATTCGATAGTGTTGCTAATAAGGATCAAATTCTGGGAAGTAATCATAAGTATTCATCATAGTTTCGGAGATAGCCATCCACGCCTAGTTGAAAAATGTATCCTGTATTTTTATTACATTGCATATATTACATAAATCATTTTTAAATTGTACTAAATTAATACAGATAATAAAATTTAAAATTCGCAACAAAAAAATAATAACTTAAAAAAATAAACGACGTAAGTTTTAATATATTATTAAAACTATTTTCTTGAAAGTAAATAAAATGCTCAAGTGTGTTTTTCAAATAAAGAACACAACGGTTACCAAATCAGAGTTCGAAATAGCGTACATGACATGATTTCTTGAACAGTTAAGTACATATTATTTGCTCAAAATGATACAGCCAAAGACGATATAATACTAGACTCCTAATAACAGGCGACCGATGTCTGCCAACACATTAGGCAAAAAAGTCTTATATTCGTCACATTTCGACCAATCCTGTGAGCCGTAAACATACGTTGAGACAGCACAGACCTTGAGTTAGCCAATCACAACGCAGTACCCCGTCCCCCTCGCTTACGTAGCGACTTGGCAGAATAGTTTGTGTTCTTTAGATCGTGCATGCGGAGTCTAGTATTATATCATCGTTGGATACAGCAATATTGCTTGAGCGTTTTTGTCACATATTATAATGCGGCATTTATTATTTTTCATCTTTTATACAATAATTCAGTAGACGGTAGGATATTATTATGCCATTTTGTATATTTCTTAAATTAATTAATTTTATACATAGCCAATTTGTTTCGAACAAACAAAAGTTTTATTTTTACTTTTAATACTTGAACACAATACAATTTTTTAACCTTAAATTATTATTTTTTAAGACAATAATTTGATTTTCATCAAAATATACAAATAATAATACATATTTTAATAGATTTTTAGAAACTGATTTGATTTTGAATAGGCGTGCTTTTAAGACCATATGTATGAATGTGGATGAGACGAAAGGAGTATTTAAGGATCGTAGTAGTTGGCGCTCTAAGGTTTCTGTTTGACCCCATAGAAAAATGGGTCATATCCTTAGGTAAGATTCCCACCAAACGGCTCGCATCGGGCCGGTGTATTCCCGTTCGTCCACTCGACTTCGTCCCATTAGTGGGACGAACGGGAATTTACCAAAATAATATTTAATTTATTCCCGATCGTCCCACTCCTAATTCAAGAGGGGACGAACGGGAATATTATGTTCTTCGATTAGTGCCATTCGTCCCACTAAAAAGATTTGTGCAGAAATATGTTTATTCTTTGTTTCGTAGTTTGCTTGTCCTTTACTCCACTTCGTTCTCGACAAGCGCTTTACATTTTTTCTTATAAATTTATTTTTATAAATCGCAAAGTTGATTATTTTTACTGATTGATTTTTATTACAAATTAGTTTTTTTTACCAATTAAAACCACCGGTCTTATATTATTTAGTGGGACCAATAGAACTACAAAAAATAATTAACAAATTACTCCCATTCGTCCACTCAAAAAATTTAGTGGGACCATCGGGAAAATAAATAACGAATTCCCGTTCGTCCCACTAGGGGGACGAAGTCGAGTGGACGAACGGGAATACACGATTAAAACCACCGGTCTTATATTATTTAGTGGGACCAATAGAACTACAAAAAAGAATTAATAAGTTATTCCCATTCGTCCACTCAAAAAATTTAGTGGGACCATCGGGAAAATAAATAACGAATTCCCGTTCGTCCCACTAGGGGGACGAAGTCGAGTGGACGAACGGGAATACACGGACGGGCCGGACGGCATTTTACAATGCGGTAAAGAACATTGAAATCTATCAACAGTAAATACAGTTCATATTTGCTTGCAACTTACGCATAGTTACCTCTGTCGGCATCCCGCGACGCGTCGAGACGTGTCGCAGAATGCGTTCGGCTCGCGGCGGCCGACCGGCCCCGACCAGCTCCGAACGGCGCGGGGTCGGAGCCGGTCGGCCGAGCGTCGTGGTATAAGAACGGAGATTACGGTGCAGCAACCCAGCAACTACTTTAATTGTATTAAATCATTATAAAGTGTATGGAACTCGTCGAATTCGCTCCTTTTTGCCATAAATTATCAAACCAAATCTTTCGTTTGGAGTGTGTACGGATTCCAGCGGACGCTGTCGGCTGCCGATGGACGCGTTCGGCTGCCGCGGCATCCGTACACCTCCGTTCCGATGCCGCGCGATGCGAGCCGTTTGGTGTGAATCTTACCTTAGGCTTTGGTCTAATACTACACCCATATTATCAGTACCATCTAATAGGAATAGGGCGTTCCAATTGCCATCAAACCGGCCAGAATACCAGTACCTCGTGTCTAATATAAAAAAAAATGCAGTCTCTAAAAATCTATTTAAAAAAATACTGATAATTTATCACCTAATTGCAATCACAAATCACACAATTATTATACTAACATATTTGTACATAACAATATCAAATTATAAACTGCTATATTACATACTAATGCGACTAAGATAAGAATGAAATCGTTTCGGCACCATATTGTGAAGACATGCATGTTTTCAAGTGACTGTTGTCAAATGGAGGTCATTAAAGTTTTCAGTCTTATCTTGATCGCGTAGTAGATATAATAATAGACATTAAATAATACTAAGATTAAGCCAAGTATATTATAATTTAACTTAAGTACACGAGATACCAAATTGGCGAAAGAAAAGCATGGTTAGTTACCGCACTTGACGACGTGAAATCGCCATGATCCGATTTTACAAAAAGTTTCAATATTTCCAGAATAGTTGTAAGATATTTAGATCATTAAAATTAAACTGCAAATCTGCTTCTAGGCACCTCGTTTAAAGTATTTGAAAGATTTCAATTTGAGCGACAGATTGTGTTGCGTTAGTTGTGCAACAGTTGCGCTACTAAAATACAACGGTTAATCAATTAACGGTTAAACAAGCTTAATTTAAGTACCAGATCGTTGAATAATATTTCATTCTTGGGGATACAATTGTTGAATTTAAGTACCCCTGTTGATTAGTATTTGACTCAATATAAAGGCTTTAGTGGCAACACTGAAACACGGCAGGGAACAGTGGCGCTAGAAAATTAAAAAATTAAAATACTTGGTAATGTTTCAAAAATTATAACATACTTTGTTTTAGACACAAAAAAGAAGAATTGAAACGACACTGTTACACGACTGTTTGATTCATCATCATCAGCCTATTAATGTTCCCACTGCTGGGACACAGGCCTCCTCTCTGCGAGAGGGGGTGGGCCATAATCCACCACGCGGGCCCAGTGCGGATTGGTGGATGTCACAGTCTTCGAATTTTTGGTTCTAGGACATGCCGGTTTCCGCACGATGTTTTTCCTTCACCGTTTTGAGAGCAGTGGTGATGAAATTAATTACACAAAGTAATGCGCCTGCCGGGATTCGAAACCACGATCTACAACTCGTAAGTCGGGGCCGATACCACTGTTTGATTAATATGTAATATTGCCTAACACAAGGGCCACAGTTCCAATATAATCGTGCAACAGTTGCGCAACTATCACAAAACTACCGCTCAAATCAAAATCACTCTTCTCAATATTAGGATTCCTTATTCTCTACAAACACATATTGTACAGCTATATCACACCGCCATTTTGTCTAAAACGAAACACTTTCAAACATATTTTATTTTCATACAATTTTAGGCCAAACCTGTGGTTTTTCGGAATGGTTTTTGGTACGAATTGAATTGACTTCTCGTGATGATAGACTAATGATTGGTCAGATATGTTATAAGCGCTCTACTTCGTGAAGGTACAATTTTAAAACGGACCTTTGCATTTAGAATTATACTTTTTATGCTCTTCATAATAAGGTACTAAATCAAATCAGGAATGCCTTTAAAAAAAGTGCTTTTTCTATATTTTGATAACTTTTCTTCCAAAGATTTAAGTCCTTAGATTCGCCCAACGCTTCACATGAAAATGGTCTCGCTTCTTCCTATATGACCTCTAAATAGTATTGTCTCGCTCTCTCATGCTGAAAATGGCCGTTTGAGATGTATGAGATCGCTCTAATGAGTAAAACATAATTTTGGGCGACCAGTTAGCAACATTGCAACGACAGACTTGTTGAGACAGTGAGTTGCTTATTCAAATAACTGTGATACGGGAACTCTAATGTTTTAAACCTTTGGTATCTGCAGCGACAATGCTAGACAACTTTTGTAGCCCGCAACACCGTGTCATGTTACGATATGTTGAGCGATTTCTTGCAACTACAAATTATTTAAACGTCCAGTTGAGCGTTTGTTGGACAACTTTTACGGACAACTATTAGTTGCTCAGTGAAAATGTGAATTTAAGTCACAGAGTATAAATAAATGGAGATTTCATTTCAAATTTCATTTGCCTACGATTTCAGGCATCCATACTTTACAAACTACAATTTAGTAGCGCGATTTTATGACAGATTTTTTTTTATGGCCCACCTTTGAACTCCGTCTCTCCTGAAAGTAAGCAATGATGTGGTCGACAGTGAACCACGCTTGCTCAAAAGTAACCTAGAATCGGTTAATTTGGTCTCTCGATTTAAAGATTTGAAGATCCGCGTTGTGTTCGACGCGCGCCTCAAAAAGTGTCAGCAAAATGACAGAGCCCCCTTATAGGGCCAAAGCCTGCCGGGGTCGTCCAATTACCGTGACCCTGAAACGTAAGGGGCTATTGAAGGACACCGTGTATTTTAGTTAGTACTAGTCTGACAGTCCCTCTCTGCCCTGCCTACAAAAAAAAAAAAAGGTTGTAGATACCAGGAAACACAGACGCCAGTATTTCTCGAAATATAAGGCACCAGTTTCGAAGTCCCATTGTAATAGGAGGCGAAAATTCAACTTCGAGTAGAAGTTATCGAAAGACGTCGAAGAATGGAATGAAGGATTCCACCATTCTGGTCAGGGCTGCGAAAGCTTAGTTGGTAAGCCGTATGGAATATAAATCCAGAAGATCGCAAGTTCAAGGTCCAGGGGTATTACAACGTCTTAAAACCAGGCTTATTCCGGCGAGTGAAAGTGACAGAGCTATACACGTCGTCTAGCGCCATCTCGTTCACTCACCGGAACAAGCCTGGTTTTAAGACCAGGTGGCCTACCATGAAGTCTTAAAGCGTGAGTAGTTCCACTGTGGGAAAGAAATGGCGTTAGACGACTTGTATAGCTCTGTCTCTCTCATGGTTGGCCACTTGCTCGCAGTAGTACTTTCCATTGCGCTAAAACCTTTGCGAATGGTTTTATTCGCGTTAAGTCCTATCACCCCCTAACAGTACAGTTAGATCTCCATTTATTTAAAACTCTGTGGCTTTAAGACGATTCTAAAACGTTTCCGTTCATCCGCGAGATTGGGCGGAGGCGGTGAAGCAAATTTATTGGCAGTGCTCCGCGCGGAGACGCGGACAGCGCCGCTCTTCCGCGCGTACGTGCGGAATAGGCATACAACAGCTTAATTTCATAATTGATACGTTCTTAACAATAATTTTGTACCAAACTATATTATTATTTATTATTTTTCGGTGACTATGAACGGAATTTCTACTTCTATATTTCATTCTCTCTCCCATACTTAGATAATTCAGAACAACGTGAAAGCGATACAAGCCTTGTTTTATATTTTGATGTAGTATAGTTGGGTACAATCACATCTTGTTGCTTTTAAAATTGATTTATTTTGGTAGTGAAAACGCAGCGTTTTTTTTGACGGTTCTCGTTGGATTTTCGACCTTAAAGTCAGCCTTCGTAAAGTACAATTTACTTTTTTAATTTGTAAGGGTTGTCTCTTCTTACAAATACATTCAATTTCGGCTTTATCCAATTCATTTCCTTCTAGCAATCAAAATTGTTCCCGAAGTATTGTTCATTGACAGATCTGAATTTTAAACCTTACATTTTCATACAAAATCGCTTAAAACGCTGCGCTAACACTACACTAGCATATCATACAAATTACAAAAAACTCTCATCCAAACACAAACTTTACACAAAGCAAACACACTAACAACTAATAAACGCCGCGTTTACCTGCATCGCAACTGCGTGACAACTGCGTGGCGATTGCGTGGCAACTGCGTGGCGACTGCGTGGCAACTTTTTTTCACCGTCGGTCGTTATTGTTGCGATATGCGATTCTATGCTAGTACCTATAGTAGTTGGGTTTGAAAGGTCCTACTTTGTTTAAGCCTAGATATTTGGCTTGTTCGTCAGTTAATTCCGTGAGATGAGCGTCAAATGTCGGTAGGTGAAGACTCGCTACGTATTCGTCCATTTTCTTCGGCAATAAGTAGACGTCGGCCTGCAACAGAAATAAATAATTATATTCGTGAAAATATATTTGAATTGTTACAATTTTTTTTTCCTCCCACCCAGGGCAGGGCAGGAGTGACTAAAATCCACGGTGTCCTTCAATAGACCTTTACGTTCCGGGGGCACGGTTACCTCATAATCCCGCAACTCCGTGACTTGTTACCATAGTATTATGCTGAGAAATAACGTGTGAAACAACCAAATAACTCTGATGCCAACCTGGGAATTGAACCCAGATACTGCAGCTCAGTAGTCGGGCTTGTCATCATCATCATCAGCCGGAAGACGTCCACTGCTGAACATAGGCCTCCCCCTTAGACCGCCACGCCGAACGACAATTCGCCACTTGCATCCATCGGTTCCCCGCGACCCTCTCTCAGTCTGTGGTCCACCTAGAGGGAGGCCTACGCTGCGTCTTCCGGTCCGTGGTCGCCACTCGAGAACTTTTCTTCCCCATCGGTTGTCAGTTCTACGAGCGATGTGGCCTACCCATTGCCACATTGCCATTCGGGCTTGTGAACATATTACATAAGCTAATTAAAATGTGGAACTAATTTGCTTTTTATATGACAAACATTAGTGTTATTGTGAACTAATATTAAACACATCCTACAAGTATAAACGTGAATGTTTGTTCGGATGGATGTTTGTTACTCTTGTACACAAAAACTACTGAACGGATTTTGATGAAATTTGGTACAACGATAGTTTATAACCTAGATTAACATATAGAATGTTTTTATCCCAATTTTTGTGTGGAAAACTTCTGGCAGCAGCTACTACATAATATTGTTTTTTGTACACAATAAAGAATAAATAATATCACAGAAGGCTGTCGCTTAATATAGTAATATTATATTCCACAACTATCACATAACGCCATCTAGTCCCAAGCTAAGCAGAGCTTGTGTTATGGGTACTAGACAACTGATAAACATACTTATATATTTCTAAATACATACATATTATAGATAAATTACACCCAGACACAGAACAAAATGATCATGCTCCTCACACAAACATTTTGTCTTGGGTGGGATTCGAGCCCACGACCACCGGCATAGCAGTCAGGGTCACTAAGCACTAGACTAACAGGCCTGTCGAAAATAATAAGTTTAAGTCACGTTTACCGCGATTGGTCTTTCGATGGGTGATCTGTAATAACGATTACTAAACAATAAAATCTAATTACTCAAAAAAATGTAAAGTCAGTATAGAGCGAATTTAGAATCAAAGCTCTGTCACGCTTCATTCAAAAATAAACCTAATTCCTACGTCATTTATATGCATATTCCTTCAAAGTACTTTTAACAATCGTAATTATAATACGAATATGAACATTAAATGCTATACGAATAAGATTCATTTTTTTAGATCATAAATCTGACTTATGGACCTGTGGTGGCCCAGTGGTATCAGCCCCGACTTACAATTTGTCGAACAAGTAAGCCCATTACTTTGTGTAATTTATTTCATCACCACTGCTCTCAAAACGGTGAAGGAAAACATCGTGAGGAAACCGGCATGTCCTAGAACCAAAAATTTTAAGGCATGTGACATCTACCAACTCGCACTGGGCGCGCGTGGTGGATTATGACCCTCTCCCTCTCACAGAGAGGAGGACTGTGTCCCAGCAGTGGGAACATTATAGGCTAATGATATTTCACATAAAATAAATTATGAAAAGCTTGTAGTTTTACTATATCTGTTGAAAACTGGATGATATAAATGATTTAGACACTATAACAAACACAGGTCGTGTCGTAAAGTGACCTCTATAACACATTCAATAAGAGCGTTTTTAGAATCATGCGGATTTGTTAAAATACATGAAATTGGCCCGCATGCATCATTTCCTCAATTATTAAAAAGTCTCCTCCTCTGTGTGGAGAAGTGAGGAGAGTTTCCTCACTTTTCTATGGAATAATGAGGAAACTGCGATCAATGGGTTATTGGGTCTGATAGACTAGCACCCTACTCTTATTATTGACATATGTTTGCAGTTTCGTCATTCAATGTGTTGCCTTGTAAAATGTAAAATATCTGTTTGACCGAGCTTCGATCGATTTTTAAAATGTCTATATCTTGGGAGCTTATCTCGAACCTGGGACCTTGTTAAATCGATTCCTTGAGCCGAAAAACCCCTAATCTGTAACTTTCAAGAAAATGCTTGGAGCCGTTTCCGAGATCCTGATTATATATAAATCAATAAATATACAAGAATTACTCGTTTAAAGATATTAGATTAGATAGATTAAAAAGAAATACCGTTGCCCCCACACCACAATATGTTTTCCTGTATTGTGGATGCATTTACAAACACATAAGCCCACATAACATAACAGCCAGACACAGAACAACTATTTTAAGGCCATACAAGTACTTATTCCATACGGCAATCGAAACCGTGACAACAAGCTGTTTCCGATAGCTAAGCTGGTGCGCCAACAGTACCGCGCTTTTGATGTAACATTATGTAGTTATCGTAGCCACCTGTGTCTGTTCCAGGATACAATATTGTACCTACTGCTCAATTCATTTGCCATTGAGTAGCTTTTGAAGACATTTCACAAACATGCGGACAAATCACGCTACTAAAAAACAAATCCGCATGACAAAAACGCCTTAAATCGTGAATTCGTGAACTCGACCTAAAAACACTCACAATAAGAACTAATTTACAACAACACAGAACACTCTACTTGTCATTCACTCGGCTTACCTGCTGTTCCTTCATTCTTCCAGCCTCTTCCTGTAATACAAAATCTTCTAAAGCAGTTATAGCTACATACTATTGTAGTTAAAGCACTCAAAATGCAACCTTCTCACTATCTAAATTAAGTTTAATTTTATATTGATGGCTGAATTAACTACTATCTACTTTTCCTCTTCATTCCACATCTTTTCCTTCACATTCCCCCTTTTTCCACAAATGCTCTATATTTTGAACACAATTTTTTCTTGAAATCTTAAAATGAATACATTTTCAATGCTCCCAATTTTGCATTCCCTCCTCTTACACATTGTTTTTCGTTTACTGTTTCGTTATTTTGTTCCTCCATCATCGCTGATAATTCTCACCAGTTCTCCTCACGTTTGGTCACTCTTCCTCATTCTTACAGATTATTTGTATGACGCATACAACAAATTTAAAAACATTCAATAACAGATAACACTTATCTTGTTGGATTACCTGCTTTTCTTCAGGCGTTTAACCTTTTCATACAATACAAAATGTTTAACAGATACAGGTACAGTGAGCATCAAAAGATGCTGACTACATTCAAATCAAAATCGCTGTACACCATAACAATACGTAATAATGCGGTGTACAGCAATTTTGAAATCCTGAATGTGGTCAGCAACTTTTAATGCTGACTGTATAAACTGAAGATTTTCCTCATACATTCTACATCTGTCTACATTAATTAAACTTTCACATTCTTCTCGTTTACCACAGTCTTAGTAATTTTCATCAAAATTTCCCTTTTGTCGCAATTTTTTTTACAATTTCCCTATTTTTATACGATTCATAATTAAACAAACCACACTCACATTTCCCGTTCTTTAAAGCGTTATGCCCTCTTCATTTTTCCACTTTCCCCTTTTCCTCCAAACTTCTCCCCTTCAACCAATTTATCTTTAACATCTTCCTAAACTCTTTTCTGACCTCCTCATGTTTCCATCCCCCATTTATCTTACTCATTCCTATAGTCACTGGGTTGTGAAGGTCCGATAGTCGCTCCATATAAAATACTGATATTCAGCTGCATCTGGTTCGACTGGAAGCCGACCCCAATATAGTTGGGAAAGGTTAGGCAGATGACTCCCCATTTAACACGAACAACATATAAACTAATATACAACAACATAGAACAGCTATCTATGTATCATTCACTCAGCTTACCTGTTGATCCTTCACTCTTCCAGTTTCTTCCTGCAATACAAAATCTTCTAAAGCAGATATTGCTACGTACTAAAGTCTAAATAACGGACATTCCTTCATCATACTATGTTAATAAATTATTCATTAATTTCTCCCCGTTTTTACCAATTATTTCCTTTTCATTACGACATTATCCCCCTTTATCACCCAAACTGCCGATTTTTCCTTCAATTGATATGAAAGCTGTCGTAACTCTAGATTCCACATAACATCTCAAGTTTCGACTTTTCATTCCTCAACATTCCCCTTTTTTTCCATCCCCATATTTTCTCTGATTTTTCCTCATCACTCCACACTCATCATTTTTCCTCTTCAAACTCTCTAATTCCTCACACTTACTCTTATTCCAAAAACCCCTCATGCATGATGTTCAATCATTTAAACTACACTGCAATAAAAAATATTCAAAAGCAGATAACTACAATCAACTCTAGTATTTTTACTTCATCATTTATTCCCACATTCTCACTATATCTACATTAATTAGAAAATACTTAAAATACCAAAAAGAGAACTATAAGCAGATAAAAATAATATAATACAAAACTATTTCCTTGATTTTTCCTCCTTCATATAATTTCCACCACCGATCCCCCGTTCCCCCCGTCTCCACCGACTTTCCCCGTCTCCCCCGACACTCCCAATCGCCCTCGACTCTCCTCGTTTCCCCCAACTCTCCTCATTTCCCCCTCCTCACCTTGTACCGATGGTGCGGTGCGTTGTACAGCTCAATGAGTGCTAGTGCTTGCGTGGCGGCTGTCACAGATACCACGAAGGAAGGCAATGATGAGCAGCACAGGTTGGCGAGGCGACCTTCAGCTAGCAGGACTATACGCTTGCCGTGCGGCCAGATTATGTGGTCTACCTGTGGCGGAGAGCAAAAACAATATTATTGACTATTTGGCTGTAAAGCAAATACAATGGCGGTTCCACATTAGTGCCGTGAACCCCCGTGTACAGGCGAATGTGGATGGTTTTCGCGGGGTTCACGCGCGTTCGCGCCTGTTCCCCGATCAGTGTCGGTATTGTGCCGAGAATTCACGGCACCAATATGGAGCCACCATTACGGAAATGGCACAGGATTGATGAAAACGAATAACGCGCAGACGTGTCCCAAGTTCTCTCACTAGGTGGACCGACAACAGAGTCGTGAGTGTCGCGGGCAACCGATGGATGCAAGTGGCGAATTGTCGCTCGGCGTGACGGTTTAAGGGGGAGGATAGGCCTCCGTTCAGCAGTGGACGTCTTCCGGCTGATGATAATGATATGTCCCATGTTGCACACGACACAGCCGTTCTTCATCCGCTCCATGTGCTATGATGTTACTACCTGACTCCTCACTCTCTCCCACAGTAGGTCGGGCGTGCGCAGCGCGTGCACGTCTATCTCAGTGTTGCTGTGTCCCATGTTGCACACGACACAGCCGTTCTTCATCCGCTCCATGTGCTATGATGTTACTACCTGACTCCTCACTCTCTCCCACAGTAGGTCGGGCGTGCGCAGCGCGTGCACGTCTATCTCAGTGTTGCTGTGTCCCATGTTGCACACGACACAGCCGTTCTTCATCCGCTCCATGTGCTATGATGTTACTACCTGACTCCTCACTCTCTCCCACAGTAGGTCGGGCGTGCGCAGCGCGTGCACGTCTATCTCAGTGTTGCTGTGTCCCATGTTGCACACGACACAGCCGTTCTTCATCCGCTCCATGTGCTATGATGTTACTACCTGACTCCTCACTCTCTCCCACAGTAGGTCGGGCGTGCGCAGCGCGTGCACGTCTATCTCAGTGTTGCTGTGTCCCATGTTGCACACGACACAGCCGTTCTTCATCCGTTCCATGTGCTATGATGTTACTACCTGACTCCTCACTCTCTCCCACAGTAGGTCGGGCGTGCGCAGCGCGTGCACGTCTATCTCAGTGTTGCTGTGTCCCATGTTGCACACGACACAGCCGTTCTTCATCCGCTCCATGTGCTATGATGTTACTACCTGACTCCTCACTCTCTCCCACAGTAGGTCGGGCGTGCGCAGCGCGTGCACGTCTATCTCAGTGTTGCTGTGTCCCATGTTGCACACGACACAGCCGTTCTTCATCCGCTCCATGTGCTATGATGTTACTACCTGACTCCTCACTCTCTCCCACAGTAGGTCGGGCGTGCGCAGCGCGTGCACGTCTATCTCAGTGTTGCTGTGTCCCATGTTGCACACGACACAGCCGTTCTTCATCCGCTCCATGTGCTATGATGTTACTACCTGACTCCTCACTCTCTCCCACAGTAGGTCGGGCGTGCGCAGCGCGTGCACGTCTATCTCAGTGTTGCTGTGTCCCATGTTGCACACGACACAGCCGTTCTTCATCCGCTCCATGTGCTATGATGTTACTACCTGACTCCTCACTCTCTCCCACAGTAGGTCGGGCGTGCGCAGCGCGTGCACGTCTATCTCAGTGTTGCTGTGTCCCATGTTGCACACGACACAGCCGTTCTTCATCCGCTGCATGTACTATAATAATGTTACTACCTGACTCCTCACTCTCTCCCACAGTAGGTCGGGCGTGCGCAGCGCGTGCACGTCTATCTCAGTGTTGCTGTGTCCCATGTTGCACACGACACAGCCGTTCTTCATCCGCTGCATGTACTATAATGTTACTACCTGACTCCTCACTCTCTCCCACAGTAGGTCGGGCGTGCGCAGCGCGTGCACGTCTATCTCAGTGTTGCTGTGTCCCATGTTGCACACGACACAGCCGTTCTTCATCCGCTCCATGTGCTATGATGTTACTACCTGACTCCTCACTCTCTCCCACAGTAGGTCGGGCGTGCGCAGCGCGTGCACGTCTATCTCAGTGTTGCTGTGTCCCATGTTGCACACGACACAGCCGTTCTTCATCCGCTCCATGTGCTATGATGTTACTACCTGACTCCTCACTCTCTCCCACAGTAGGTCGGGCGTGCGCAGCGCGTGCACGTCTATCTCAGTGTTGCTGTGTCCCATGTTGCACACGACACAGCCGTTCTTCATCCGCTCCATGTGCTATGATGTTACTACCTGACTCCTCACTCTCTCCCACAGTAGGTCGGGCGTGCGCAGCGCGTGCACGTCTATCTCAGTGTTGCTGTGTCCCATGTTGCACACGACACAGCCGTTCTTCATCCGCTCCATGTGCTATGATGTTACTACCTGACTCCTCACTCTCTCCCACAGTAGGTCGGGCGTGCGCAGCGCGTGCACGTCTATCTCAGTGTTGCTGTGTCCCATGTTGCACACGACACAGCCGTTCTTCATCCGCTGCATGTACTATAATGTTACTACCTGACTCCGCACTCTCTCCCACAGTAGGTCGGGCGTGCGCAGCGCGTGCACGTCTATCTCAGTGTTGCTGTGTCCCATGTTGCACACGACACAGCCGTTCTTCATCCGCTCCATGTGCTATGATGTTACTACCTGACTCCTCACTCTCTCCCACAGTAGGTCGGGCGTGCGCAGCGCGTGCACGTCTATCTCAGTGTTGCTGTGTCCCATGTTGCACACGACACAGCCGTTCTTCATCCGCTCCATGTGCTATGATGTTACTACCTGACTCCTCACTCTCTCCCACAGTAGGTCGGGCGTGCGCAGCGCGTGCACGTCTATCTCAGTGTTGCTGTGTCCCATGTTGCACACGACACAGCCGTTCTTCATCCGCTCCATGTGCTATGATGTTACTACCTGACTCCTCACTCTCTCCCACAGTAGGTCGGGCGTGCGCAGCGCGTGCACGTCTATCTCAGTGTTGCTGTGTCCCATGTTGCACACGACACAGCCGTTCTTCATCCGCTCCATGTGCTATGATGTTACTACCTGACTCCTCACTCTCTCCCACAGTAGGTCGGGCGTGCGCAGCGCGTGCACGTCTATCTCAGTGTTGCTGTGTCCCATGTTGCACACGACACAGCCGTTCTTCATCCGCTCCATGTGCTATGATGTTACTACCTGACTCCTCACTCTCTCCCACAGTAGGTCGGGCGTGCGCAGCGCGTGCACGTCTATCTCAGTGTTGCTGTGTCCCATGTTGCACACGACACAGCCATTCTTCATCCGCTCCATGTGTTCGCGGGTGACTACGCCTTTGTTGCCGGTCGCTGTTATTACGATGTCTACTTGACGTATCACCTGTAACAAGACACGTGTGAAATGTAAAAAATTTCGCAGTCAGATATGAATTAAACAAGAAAGCGGGTGGAAAAAGATGTTTCTATGTTCAAAATGTAAGGCATAACTGAAATTGTCTCACCTCGTTTAACTTGACGACTCTAAAGCCATCCATGGCAGCTTGTAATGCACATATGGGGTCGATCTCTGTCACGTACACCTGAAATAAAGCGATTATAAATAAATAAGTAACCAAGAATAAAATCTGATTTTAATGGCTGGCTTCTTTGATCAATTGGATGAAAGATGGTGTCAATTTCTATAATTTATTCTTACGTTCTCGATTCTTGTAAATCTCTCTATTCTCTATAGTATAATAATACGTACTACACATCCCAGCGCCTTTAATGCTTGGCAGCATCCTTTTCCGACCTCTCCATAGCCGCAAACAACAGACTGTTTGCCACCGAACATTAAGTCTGTACTGCGCTTTAAAGCATCGATTATGCTTTCTCTGTAAACAAAAGAGACAATGTTATTTTATATGAAATTTACTGGCTAAATAATATTACATGCCGAGGCCACAGTACGGTTACGATTTAAAGAACGCAAAAAGAAAAAGAAATGCAAAAAGTTTTCCGATTCAATGTATACTGATTTAAGCTAGGCATTTGACTAGGTAAACCATCATCTTATGGTAGCAAAACTCGAGCTCAGTCGTGTCTAACGATCGCTGTTGAGGTGGTTTGAATTCTACCAAATAAACCAGTCTCAGATTGTTGATTTTAATGAATATTTTTTCACAGAATTCCAAACATGCTGTGGAGTACCACAGGGTCAACATCTTGGTCCGACTCTGCTGTAAACTAAAATATAACTCACGACTCCTCGTACACTCTGGAGTTCCGCAAGGTCTCGCGGCCTTTTTTATCTAATTATAAATTATCGCGAAAGCAACCGCGGGTAACAATAGTATAACTCACCGACACGAGTACAGGTTGTCAAACTTGGTCTTAGTGACGCTGTCGTTTACATTCATGGCTGGCACGCACAGCTTGCCGGCTTTCGACAGTTGGTACAGACGGTGCACGCCTGTAACGCTTTCTTCTACGATTCCTGAAAGAAGAAAAAGACAGGTTTTAGGATGTTTTTCAATTCAGAAACAGTTATTTTGAAGAATTTGTGAAAACTACCTAATTCTAGGAGATAAAGATTTCATTTTGAACAGATGTATGAATGATGCAGCAGTGGTGGCCCAGTGCTATCGGCCTCGACTTACGAGTTTAGGTCGTAAGTTCGAACCCAGCCTGGCGCATTACTTTGTGTAATTTATTTCATCATCACTGCTCTCAAAACGGTGAAGGAAAACATCGTTAGGAAACCGGCGCGTCTTAGAAACATCAAATTCGAAGACGAGTGACACCCACCAATCCGCACTGGGCCCGCGTGGTGAATTATAGCCCACTCCCTTGTAACGTTGTGGATTACCAACGTTGCATTTCAAAACTATAAATAGTTCATTAATATAAATTTGTAGGTATTTAGTAAATATTCTTGAATTACGTCGAGACGTAGTTCTAAACTGGTAGTAACATTTGACAGTTCTGTAGTGACAGAACTGTGGAATGTTCTAGCTGCGGATAAGTGAGTGGCAATGCTTATGCTGTCTCACTCTCACGCGTGCAAAGTCCAATTCCCCTTCTCTTTGAGCGAGGCATTTTGTAGCAATCAGCTGGGACATGATTTAGTACATAAAAAGTCGACCACCGCGCAGCAAGTGGTATCTCCCTACATTAGATACTACCTATAACTGTCGGTTCCGGTTATTATTTTGATAGATTTATAAATTGATAATTAATAAATCGTGTTAATTCAACCGTTGAAGTGTACCTACATCCCCGTGAAGGGTAAGCTTGCCAAACCAAACCTTTATAACTGCTAGCTATTGTGTTTATATCTTTTTGTATTGAGCAGTTACCTACAGACTTATTATTTTGTGTTCTAATTTTTCTTTGTTAGGTTTTTATTCCGTTAAGCCTCGAATGTTCCATACGCTCGTAGGCCTATGAACAATGTTTTGTGTTAATGCTTCACGCTAATTTAATATTGTGTACCTGCCATGTAAACTCCGTTCTGATGATGACCAAACTCACAAACGCCTCAAGCGCCTTACGTCCTAGGCTTTCGCTTACGCTGCGAGGTCATCATCAGAGAGGATTTGCAGTGGACCTTTTATTTACCGCTGGACGTTGATTCCAGGGATCAAGATTGGGGTTTAAAATACCCGTCCTCAACGTTCGTTGAGTTCGACAGTGACTCACGCTACCGAACGTTCGAGGCCTGCGCACACACAGCACCTAGCCGCACACCGCTGACCAGCCGGCGCATCCACCATCCTGTCCCTGGGGTCTCTCTCACCTCGGGACAACTCCTCGCCCATCGCGTCTCTGCACCACGCGATAAGCCAGGACAGTACTTAGTGCGCCTACTTCCACGGAACGATTAAATACCAAGTGACGGCTGTGAACCACGACCTTAAATAAATATTATTGTAAACGTTGGTGGGTTCTTTTATTTTAACCCACCGCTAACCGTTACATTGGCGCCCATTTACGTGGTTTTTTTATTAAGGTCGCTTGGTTTTTTTTGTTCTGTGGAGGTAGTAAGTGTGTTATTTTGGTGTTTTGTGTGTTTTGTGTTTTTTTTGTCTTTTGTGAAACGTTTTTTGGTTTAACGTAGCCAAAGTGTACCCTACCCTACACAATTTTTTTTTTTTTCTTTTGTTTAAAAAAAGAAAGTAACGATTTTTTTTTACTTTTCTTTTTGACTATTATTATTTTTTTTAAACTCATCGTAGTAGTAGGGCTCTTGTGAAGGCCCGTCCGGGGAAGTACTACCACCACACTTATTTCAACCGCATAGCATTTTATGTTTCGGTTGTAGGGTGTGGGTGCCGGGATTCCATTACAGGCACATACAACCTTTTCACCTGGGTTCGTCTGCCTATATTTAATTATAAAAGAATTATTACTTTCTTTTCTTTTATATAGGTAAATTGTTTTTTTTATTGGTTATTGCAGACCCTACCTTTTCTGTCAATACCAATATTTTTTTTTTTTCAATTCATTTTTTTTTCAATATTAATAATTTGAAATAACTTAACTTTTGTTAAACCTAAGTACATATTATTGCAGACCCTACCTCATTCTGTCAATATTCTGTCAATTTATTTTTTCAATTTGTTTTAAATTGTAATTGCTTTTTAAAGCTTAACCTTTTGTAAAGCGTACACATTGGTTGCATTAACTCCTTTTGTGTGTTTTTTTATTTTTATTTCGGTGCAATTGTTTTTTGTGCTTGTTTTCTAGATTGTTCTCAACCAAAACGTTACTAGATTTTTAAATTCAAATTGTAACAGACGGAGTGTTAGTACATATAACCGTTAATTTTATTTTTCTCTTTGAATTTTTTTTTTTTTTTGGTTTTGGCACTTACCCTACACTTTGAATTTTTTTTTTTTTTCTCTTTTGAAAAATTTTTAAATCATGGCTTATCCAGTTAAGTTTATGTCGCTTCAAAAGTCTGAACTCGAGTACGAGGTGGCCATTAGAGGCGAAACACCTGCTGCCACGGTGCAAGACTTACGTAAACAGATAGCTAAATGTGGACCATTATTTCCATCGGAAGACATTCTAGTTAGTCCCTTCGACCCAGCGGAGGACTTGAGGGGTGTAGTTGACGTCTTGGAAAGGGTTAACACTAGTTTAGAAGCTTCGACTTTTGATAGAAATTCTTTACTCCGGTCTCAGAATTTACTTAATCATTTACATCATCGTATTAATCGCATTACTGGTATCGATAAAGTAAAAGCTGATTATGAACGTTGCGTTGGCTATTATAAAAAGACCGTTTCAAGGCTTTCAGCACTTGGTAATTCTTTGGATTCCCAACCTACTACAGATTTACCAACAGCTTCTTCCTCTCGATTCCAGTCACTGTTTCGGTTACTTGTGATGGCAACATGAATAAGTTTTCTAAATTAAAATTCGACGGCAAATCATGTGTTCGAGCTTTTATACTTAGGTGTGAGGAATTTTGTCAAGTTAAAAATATGTCGCTTAATAATATTCTACCCCACGCTATTGAAATATTTACTGGCGATGCCTTACATTGGTACAGAAGCATTAGAGAATCGGTTTCGAGTTGGGAAGATCTTGCGGCTTCATTAAGACGTGATTTTGATCAATCTGATTATGACTACAGACTTCTTTCAGAAATTAGGTCTCGCACGCAAGGGGAAACAGAAAATATAATAATCTACTTATCCATTATGGCTGGACTTTTTTCACGCCTGACTAAGAAACTTTCAGAGGAAGACAAATTAGAAATCTTGTTACATAATATTCGTCCGATTTATGCTAATACACTCTCTTCCGTTTCGGAGATTAAGTCGATTGATAATTTACGAACTCTGTGTCGAAATTATGAGGCTATACAAGCACGTTTTTCGCAGTTTAGGGAACCACCTAAGCCGTGTTCAAGTACATTAGCACCTGAGTTTGCTTATTCAGGACAGTCAGCTGGGAAATCAAATTTTAAAAATAATTATAATAGCAAGTTTGATAAACCAAATTCAAATAATAACTCTTCACCTAATTATGTGCACGCAGTTGATAAGTCTAAAACTAATAAAAGACAACCTTACTGCCCTCGTTGTCGAAACAATACACATATGCTAAGGCAGTGTACCGCTAAGAGAGAGTTAATTTGTTTTTCCTGTGGCCTGAAGGGTGTTAAGACACTTGATTGTCCAAAATGTAATAAAAAGGAATCTAATCCAAAAAACTAGTTCACGGGAATTGTGTAAATAACTTTAATATTGAGGACTGGAAGAACTGGTTACAAACTGTCACATTATTTTCTAAATCGTATAACATCTACACAATTCTCGATGATAAGAGTGATCTTGATGATAGACCTTACGTTTCTGTGAAGATTAATGATCTTACTGTTTCCGGTTTACTTGACTCTGGCTCTGCGGTCACAATTATAGGCAATAAAGCTCATTCTGTGTTAGAAGCATATGGCCTGCCACTTGTAAAGGCGGATTGCATTACAGTAACGGCAGCGGGAGGACAAACTTTAAAAAGTATAGGTTATATTAATGTACCCGTAAATTTTGAAAACCAGTTTCACATTTTGAAAGCAATTGTTATACCGGATATTAAGCGAAATCTTATATTGGGCATAGACTTCTGGCGTAAGTTTAAACTTTGTCCAAAATTTATTAATAGTGTTTCTATGAACAAAACGGACAGTTGTTCTCTAGATAAATCTCATCCTACCTTCATACAAGGTTATGATAATCTTACTCAGTCTCAAAAGCAACTGGCTGATAATGTCATAAAGCAGTTTGAGGACATTTCTTTCTCAAACAAAGGCTTAGGCGTTACAAGTCTTATCACTCATCATATTGACACCGGTGACTCTGAGCCAATACGTCAGCGATACTATCGTTTGTCACCAGAGAAGCAGCGTATCTTGGTTGATCAGGTTGATGAGATGTTGTCAATGGACGTAGTCGAGCCTTGCGAGAGCGCGTGGTCTTCTCCCGTTCTCATCGTTACTAAGAAGAACGGACAACCTCGATTTTGCTTGGATAGTCGAAAACTTAATTCTGTCACAAAACGGGATGCCTACAATCTCCCTTACATTTCTGAGATTCTGGATAATTTACGGGATGCTCGTTATCTATCTAGTATCGATTTATCCAAGGCTTTCTGGCAGATTCCGATTGCTCCTGAAGACCGTGACAAAACGGCATTTTACGTTCCCGGAAGAGGCACGTTTCGTTTCAAACGGACCGCTTTTGGTTTAACAAATGCACCAGCTACTCAGCAACGATTAGTTGATTTATTATTTTCTAATTTTGATCTCAAGGTGTTTGCCTATCTGGATGACGTAATTATCATTTCTGAAGACTTTGATAGCCATGTGACACTACTTTTGCGTGTGCTAGAAAAGTTGAAACAAGCAAACTTAACAATTAACCTTGAAAAGTCAAATTTTTTCAGTTCTCAACTGAAATATCTGGGGTACGTCGTCGATGGCTCTGGCCTACGTACTGATCCAGCTAAGGTTGAGGCTATACTTAATTATCCGACACCTAAAAGTCGTAAGGACCTTAAACGTTTTCTGGGCACTGCGACGTGGTACAGGCGTTTCGTTCCAAACTTCAGTACTGTAGCCGGTCCCTTAAATAAGTTAACATCTTCTAAGAAAGGCACTCCTCCTTTTGAGTGGACTGCTGAGGCTGACTCAGCGTTTCAAAAACTCAAAGAGTGTCTAGTCTCAGCACCGGTTTTATCTTGTCCGGATTATACTAAGCCGTTCGAAGTACACACGGATGCCAGTGGTTACGGTATCGGTGCTATGCTGACTCAGTCTTTTGAAGGCAAAGAACATCCAATTGCTTATATGAGTAGGTCACTTACTGCCGCTGAAAAGAACTACAGCATAACAGAACGCGAAACATTAGCCGTTATTGTCGCTCTCGAACATTGGCGTTGCTATATCGAAAACGGACAACAGTTTACAGTTTATACCGATCATAGTGCTCTTAAATGGTTCCTATCATTAAGCAATCCAACTGGACGTCTAGCTCGTTGGGGTGTACGTCTTTCGGCCTTTAACTTTGTCATAAAACATAGGAAAGGCGTAGATAACGTTATACCTGACGCTCTGTCTAGAATCATACCAGTAAGTGCTATCAGCATATCCAACTCTTATTTGGACACTAAAGACAGCTGGTACAAAAATATTTATAATGGTTGTTTAAATGATCCTTCTAAATTCTCAAATTTTGTTATTAAAAATAATTCATTATTTAGATTATCAAAAAATAAACATGAACTTACTTCGGAGTTCTCGTGGAAAGAGGTAGTTCCTTCCGAATTTCGCGAAGCTATTTTCAATGAGAACCACGCTGTTCCTACGGCGGGACATATGGGTATTTTTAAAACTTACCGTCGTCTTGCTTTACGTTACTACTGGCCTGGTATGTACCAAGACGTTGTAAAGCTTATTGGTTCTTGTGATAAATGTTTAGCTTACAAGTCTCAAAATCATCAAACCCTAGGAGAAATGGGTCGTCCTAAACAGTGTTCTCGACCATTTCAGATGATTTCAATAGATCTCATGGGACCTCTTCCCACTACTAGGAAACAAAACAGTTACATTTTTGTGATAACTTGTTGTTTTTCAAAGTTTTGTTTAATTTTTCCTATTAAAAGAGCTACAGCTGATATTATAACTAAAATTCTAGAAGAATCAGTATTCTTAGTTCATGGCATACCACAAACAGTGATGATGGATAATGGCACTCAGTTTACAGGTAAAGTGGCGGAAGCATTGTTTAAGAAATACAACATTCCTAATGTTCATTATACACCTAAGTACACCCCTCAGGTAAACTTAGTTGAAAGATTCAACAGAACCATCATCACATGTTTATCTACCTACGTTAATGATGATCATAGATCTTGGGACTTATTTATTCCCAAAGTTCAGTTCGCTATTAATAACTCAGTTAACGAGGCTACTGGTTTTACACCTTCATTTTTGGTTTTCGGCCGTGAGCTAGTTACTTGTGGATCTCATTATTTGGAAAATGACCTTGGTAACGAGATAATTTTCTTGCCACGTGACTTATATGCAGAAAATTTAGGCTGCTTATCTTCTATCTTCGACAGCGTTCAGTCAAAACTATGGCAAGCTCACGTAAAGAACACCTCACACTATAATCTCAGACGAAAGTTTGCTGAGTTCAACGTTGGAGACGTAGTCATGAAACGCGCTTACGTCTTAAGCGACAAGGACAGTAAATTTTCGAAGAAGCTGGCTCCTAAATTTATTAAGGCTAGAATAATTCAGAAGAGGTCGCCTCTAGTTTATGTGCTGCAAGACATGTCTGGAAAGAATTTAGGCTCTTGGCATATTAAAGATTTAAAATTAGTAGGAAAAATATAATTGAAAACAATTAAGTAAATCTTAATTATATTTTTTTTTTAATTTAGAATACTTATTACTATACCGAACCTATCTAACCTACCAATTTTTTTTTCTTTGTTATAACTTTTGGTCTACCCTATAGTTATTTATGTATAATGATGGCCTACCCCATTCATTATATTTTTTTTTTTTTTTTTTTTTTACCTATCGGCCCTACACCGAAGGTATTTACTATATTGATCGTGGCTCTAACCCATCGATCACTTTGGTTTTGTACTACATGGTTGTGTTTTTTTTTTCATGGTTGTGCTTTCTTTCTTTAGAGCGGTAGCAACTCTTTAAATAAGCCCTTGCGGGAGCGGTCGATTACTCCTTAAATAAACCATAAATCATGAAGCACAACTGTGTCTATAGAGCGGTAGCAACTCTTTAAATAAGCCCTTGCATCATAAAAACACAACTGTGTCTATAGAGCGGTTGCAACTCTTTAAATAAGCCCTTGCGGGAGCGGTCGATTACTCCTTAAATAAACCATAAATCAAGAAACAAAACCAAAGGACATAGCTTGTTCACTTAATACTGATGGTCTACACCATTTGTGTTGTTTTCTTTAGAGCGGTCGCAACTCTTTAAATAAGCCTTTGCAGGAGCGGTTGGTAACTCCATAAATAAGCCTTAAACCAAAAACATTATTTTATCATCTAAATTTAGATTCAATTACTTACATTAAAATTTAAAACTGGTAGGTGGATTAGTATCGGTCGGTAGATGGTTAAAAGGAAAAGAAATAATTTAACATTAACATTTTATTGAACTCGATACATACGATTGCATTATTCTCTCGCTTAGTACACTTTCATCTTTGAAGAAAACTATTGTAAGGCATCAGGTTAATGACAACAGGATTCCTATATATTTTATATTGTGCGACAGCTATCTCTCGTATCACTGTATACAATAGCTGCCGCTGGTTATGATTGTGAGAAGTACGAATGATGATTTTTTGATAGGTAAAACAATAGTTAGATCTAATTCTTTGTGCGGATTTTGTCATTATAGAAGACAAAATCCTTGACTGCGCGAGGGGGTATTGTAACGTTGTGGATTACCAACGTTGCATTTCAAAACTATAAATAGTTCATTAATATAAATTTGTAGGTATTTAGTAAATATTCTTGAATTACGTCGAGACAAAAAGTAATTTATAAGTGGGTAGTTCTAAACTGGTAGTAACATTTGACAGTTCTGTAGTGACAGAACTGTGGAATGTTCTAGCTGCGGATAAGTGAGTGGCAATGCTTATGCTGTCTCACTCTCACGCGTGCAAAGTCCAATTCCCCTTCTCTTTGAGCGAGGCATTTTGTAGCAATCAGCTGGGACATGATTTAGTACATAAAAAGTCGACCACCGCGCAGCAAGTGGTATCTCCCTACATTAGATACTACCTATAACTGTCGGTTCCGGTTATTATTTTGATAGATTTATAAATTGATAATTAATAAATCGTGTTAATTCAACCGTTGAAGTGTACCTACATCCCCGTGAAGGGTAAGCTTGCCAAACCAAACCTTTATAACTGCTAGCTATTGTGTTTATATCTTTTTGTATTGAGCAGTTACCTACAGACTTATTATTTTGTGTTCTAATTTTTCTTTGTTAGGTTTTTATTCCGTTAAGCCTCGAATGTTCCATACGCTCGTAGGCCTATGAACAATGTTTTGTGTTAATGCTTCACGCTAATTTAATATTGTGTACCTGCCATGTAAACTCCGTTCTGATGATGACCAAACTCACAAACGCCTCAAGCGCCTTACGTCCTAGGCTTTCGTTTACGCTGCGAGGTCATCATCAGAGAGGATTTGCAGTGGACCTTTTATTTACCGCTGGACGTTGATTCCAGGGATCAAGATTGGGGTTTAAAATACCCGTCCTCAACGTTCGTTGAGTTCGACAGTGACTCACGCTACCGAACGTTCGAGGCCTGCGCACACACAGCACCTAGCCGCACACCGCTGACCAGCCGGCGCATCCACCATCCTGTCCCTGGGGTCTCTCTCTCCTCGGGACAACTCCTCGCCCATCGCGTCTCTGCACCACGCGATAAGCCAGGACAGTACTTAGTGCGCCTACTTCCACGGAACGATTAAATACCAAGTGACGGCTGTGAACCACGACCTTAAATAAATATTATTGTAAACGTTGGTGGGTTCTTTTATTTTAACCCACCGCTAACCGTTACACCCTCTTTGAGAAAGGAGGCCTGTGTCCCAGCAGTGGGAATATTTTAGGCTGATGATGATGTGAGATGTGTGAATCTGGATGAGGCGAAAGGAGTATCTTAAAATCGTAGCAGGTGCTCTGTAGTTTCTGCCTACCGCCATGGAAAGAAAGTGTATGTATAAAGATTTTACTGTAATTAAGATGGAGAGGAAAATGTCCAAAGAAAATATCTAAGGAATGATTTATGAAAGAAGAAGGAGCAAATGATACTGTGACGCCTGATAGGGGAGAATGGAAGAAGAAAACGTGTTGCGACAACCACAAGTAAAATGGGGTATAAAGGCAAGAAGAAAATGATGATGATGAAGGTATTTACTAAAGCAGGTTCACCATCAGCTTCTGTATACAATATATAACATCGACAAGGATAACTGTGTTGTGCTCTGTAGCAACGCCACCTTACATTTTTTTATTATGATGTAGCCCATTTTTATGTACGTCTAACGTTCATAACGTACATGCATTGTTTTTGAATGTACGACTTTTAATTTAAAAGAAAAAAGCAAATCAATATGGCGTTGCTGCGGAAAATTCTCTGTAGCAACGCCACCTGTAACCATCATTTGTAGATACAATTTCAGCTATTTCTCTGAAGATATATAATGTACAAACGCTGTGTATTATGTACACGTGTTAAGTATCAATGATAAACGCACAAATTGTCCCATAAAGTAAATTAATTAGACTAAACAGATTGGCAGGAGAATTAAAACAACTAAATAGATTTCATAGTAGTTATTTTTAATATAAATAAGTACAGTACAAATAACTACTATGGTACACGGCCCATTCAAAAAAGTTCAAACCCCTTTGTGAAGTTAGGGTCAGTAGAGTAAGGCCGTGTAGATTCAGAAGCTTGGCTTTACATGAGATCTGATATCTTTTTTACAGATCAAACCTTATCTGGTCGTCTTGGCAACATTTTACATGAAAAAAAAAAGATTTTTGTAGGGATTTCAGTTCTTTTTGTAAGTTGATCCCTTTCATTTGATACCTATATTGTAGAAGTGCATTGAAAATAACTACGACGTCACATTATTCTTCGAGTTGCTCTCAACGAGCCCTTTTATTTGATACCCCTTTTTGTAGAAGAGCATTAAAAATGGGAACACCCAAATACTCCGAAATATTTTATTCCGAATTTCGATATTCCGATTTTCAAAACTCCGAATATCATAATACCTAAAAATTACAATTTCTATTATTAAGAATCTCGAACTTTATTTGATCGAAAATCGTATGTCCGATTTCTTCTTTTTCCGATTTTCAAATATTCGAAAAATGTAATGCTCGATGAGTTCTCATTCCGAAAAACGAAATTCCGATTTTCAATAGGTATTCCGAATAAACTGATATTTTCGGAAAATTGAAAATCGGAATTTCATTTTTCAGTCCACAAAGTCAGTGACAGAAACGAATTGGTGCAAAACCGGCTCCATGTATTTTTGTCTACCGTACTCCCAGTGTGTTATTTAAGCCTGTGTAGGCACGGAATGGCGAGGCGTATCCTCTTAACTTTCACTGTTTGCCTTCAGGATTCTTATTGCTATAAGAAGAACTTAGGATCCAAGAGCGAGCGAAGCGAGCTCGGGACTTGGGGCACCCCGACTCGGACAGGTTAGGTTCGAAGGGGATGGCGGGGTCTGAAAGACCCCGCCATCCCCTTCGTGTTAGGTTACTTTAATCCTTGCTCACAGAAATAGGAGCCCCTCGAAGCGGGGCTCCGTCGACCTACCTTGGTAGGTGGTAGTCAACAAATTGACCAAGGATGCAAGAGCGAGCGAAGCGAGCTCGGGACTGGAAACATCCCGATGCAATAGCGAGCAAAATGTGTCTTGGGGCACCACGACTCGGACTTTTCGACGGACCCGAATCGGAATTCCAATAATCGGAATTTTAATATTCGGTATTCGTGTTTTTGATGTTTCGGAAAATATATTAAGTCGGAATTTTGGATATTCGGTCTATTGAAATTCGCTATTTTGAAAATAGTAATTATAAACGTTAGGAATTTTGAAATTTCGGAATTATTAAAATAGGAATATTGATCCATCGGAGTTGCTATATTAGGAATTTTGAACCATTCGGAATTATGAATTTCGGAATAAAGTTTTTCGTATTATCGTAGTGTACCCATTAAAAATAACTATTCCACCACATTGGATTTTGGGATGACCTCGCGTACCTAATCGTGCATTGTCATCCAAATTAAACGTAAATACAGAATTTCAGCTTAATCGGTTGAAGATATCTACTTCAAAATTGAGTTCAAAGATTCCACCCCAACATACATGGCAATTTCAAACCCCTACCGATGGCTGGGCATGCCGCAATTGCGGCGGTAATACCCCTCTTTGAGAAGTCGCGCGCCTCAAAAAGCGTCATCATAATGACGGGGCCCCCTCAGAGGGGGACTTATTCCATCGCCGTGACCCCGGAACATAAAGGGCTATTGAAGGACACCGTGGATTTTATTCAGTACAAGTCTGACAGTCCCTTCCACTCTGCCCGGGGTGGGAGGACTCATTTGATGACTTCTTTTTTTTTACCACGCTAATAAAAAAAGAAGTTCCACTCCCCCCCCCCCCCCCAAGTTTAGGGGATGAGTTTTTTTTTTGTATACTGAACTTTGTTTACATACCCAGCTTCTAGCACTTCACGAATTACCCTAACATTTTAAGGTCCCCCGGGCAGAGCGGAAGGGACTATCAGACTTGTACTGAATAAAATCCACGGTGTCCTTCAATAGCCCTTTATGTTCCGGGGTCACGGCGATAGAATAAGTCCCCCTCTGAGGGGGCCCCGTCATTATAATGACGCTTTTTGAGGCGCGCGACTTCTCAAAGAGGGGTATTACCGCCGCAATTGCGGCATGCCCAGCCATCGGTAGGGGTTTGAAATTGCCATGTATGTTGGGGTGGAATCTTTGAACTCAATTTTGAAGTAGATATCTTCAACCGATTAAGCTGAAATTCTGTATTTACGTTTAATTTGGATGACAATGCACGATTAGGTACGCGAGGTCATCCCAAAATCCAATGTGGTGGAATAGTTCTTTTTAATGCTCTTCTACAAAAAGGGGTATCAAATAAAAGGGCTCGTTGAGAGCAACTCGAAGAATAATGTGACGTCATTCTAAATCCAAGATGGTGAAATAGTTATTTTCAATGCACTTCTACAATATAGGTATCAAATGAAAGGGATCAACTTACAAAAAGAACTGAAATCCCAACAACAATCTTTTTTTTTTCATGTAAAATGTTGCCAAGACGACCAGATAAGGTTTGATCTGTAAAAAAGATATCAGATCTCATGTAAAGCCAAGCTTCTGAATCTACACGGCCTAACTCTACTGACCCTAACTTCAAAAAGGGGTTTGAACTTTTTTGAATGGGCCGTGTACCATAGTAGTTATTTGTACTGTACTTATTTATATTAAAAATAACTACTATGAAATCTATTTAGTTGTTTTAATTCTCCTGCCAATCTGTTTAGTCTAATTAATTTACTTTATCTACTCTCATATCGTAAACTTCGAAATACAAAACTCAAAACGAGTTTATAATGACATACTTTATACCATAGAGTATCGTAATGAAATTAAAAAATTAAATTATAACACAGTTTCTCTAACAAAACAATGTTATAATTTAATTTTTTTTCATTATGATACAGATTACTGATCATAGATACATCTTTTTACTTTTTTATCTGTGGCTGCGCGCGCTTTCTAAGGGAATGTTGGGATTTTGACGTTTGTGTTTCGGTGGATGACATGGTGGATGATTATTAGTATTTATTAATTTTTATCTTTTATTTGATATGTTCGCGTTCAATGAGAGTAGATAAAGTAGTGTATGAAACTGTACATAACTAGGTATTATACCACTCGTGTGATACTATTAAAAAACTCGCTTCGCTCGTTTTTTAAACTCACACTCGTGTATAATACCCCTCATTATGTACCAGTTACATAAACTACTATTATGGGACAATTTGTGCGTTTATCATTGATACTTAACACGTGTACATAATACACAGCGTTTGTACATTATATATCTTCAGAGAAATAGCTGAAATTGTATCTACAAATGATGGTTACAGGTGGCGTTGCTACAGAGAATTTTCCGCAGCAACGTCACATTGATTTGCTTTTTTCTTTTAAATTAAAAGTCGTACATTCAAAAACAATGCATGTACGTTATGAACGTTAGACGTACATCAAAATGGGCTACATCATAATAAAAAAATGTAAGGTGGCGTTGCTACAGAGCACAACACGGATAACTAGCGGTAAAGATAATTCAATCAGTTATTCAGAAAAGAAGTCCGTCAGTGAGGCTTTCTGCAATCTAACAGGTAACGAAGTGTAAAATACGAGTAGACCAAGAATTGACCACCTCTAGGCAACGAGCAGAGGCCTACCGAGTTAACCCTGAACAAATCAACCACAGATAATGAGTAGACCATCAATAGACCACCAATAGACCACCAATAGACCAGCAGTAGACTAACAACAGACGATCAGTACTTTACCTTTAATATGTTTGAAGGCAGCAGCATGCTTCTTAAGCATGAGATGTGTGGCGTCCCCTCCATCATCCAGGATCATATTAGGGGTCCAGGTAGCTGTGGGAGTGCAACACTGGTCGATGCACCACCAGAATGCTTCTTCACTTTCTCCACGCCACGCGAAGATTGCGTAACCTGAAAAAAACGAATAGATATTGAAAGAAAGAAAAATAAGCAAGTTTATAAACTAGAATGAACTAAAGCTGCAGGCTGAACATAGTCTACATTATGCAGCATATATATTTTAGAAGACCCAGCGCCCGTGGCCTTGATGGCGAGTTTTCAAGGCTGTCGTTATTGGACCACTAATAGTTTTATAGTAGACTACCAGAAGACTCCTAGAACACTACTATACCACCAGTAGACATCTCGTAGAACATAAGACATCCAACAGAAGACCAAGAGTAGACTTCACTTTTGGTGTAAAATAGCGTACTTACCAGCATGTGCTTGTTTCGATCAAGACTTCCGTCTGAGTGTGTGTCACAAGTCAACCACTATAAGCAGACTTCTACGAGAAGACCAGTAGACAAGGAATAGACTAACAGTAGCCCCGGAGTAAACTATTAATTAGCCACGAGTACGCCATCAACTGTCCATTGGTAGACCATGAACTAACCATGAGTCGACCACAAGTAGACCAAGTATAGGCTATTAGTAGACGACTGGCATTCCACTACTTACCAGCATGTGCCAAAGCAGCAGCAACTTCATTCTGCGTGCTATAGATATTGCAGGCAGCCCAGCGGACGGTGGCCCCGAGCGCAGCGAGCGTCTCGATCAGCACCGCTGTCTGAGCGTTTATGTGTGTGCAGCCTACGATCTGTAGAAACAAGTTTTTGATGATTAAAGTAATATCAAGTTTGTAAGTAAATCCCGTTTGTATAGGCCTCATTAATAAGATCAAGATAGTCCAACGAACTATGGAGAAGGCTATGTTCGTAGTCTCTGCGCGATCGACTCAAAAATGAAAGGATAAACAAACGAAAGTTACCGACATATCTAAACGAATGAGCAAGTTGAAATGGCAGTGGGCAGGCCATATAGCACGCAGAACTGATGGCTGATGGCGTCGTAAGTTTCTAAGAATGGACAATTTCCACGAGAGCCATTTCCAAAGTGGTAAAATGTTGGTCCCCCCCCTGTAACTTCTAAAACTAAGAGAATGATGAAACTAAAAAAAATATAATTATGATGAGCATACAATGCAAACTTCAATTGAAAATTGGTTTGAACGAGATCAATTTTCATTCATTCATTAATTGATGATCCGAGATTCAATTTTTTTTTAAATGCGTCATTAATCGTAAACCGCAATTTACCTTTCAAAATTACAACCAACAACATGAACTTTTATATTATGTTACTTGCTGCTACGGAACCCTTTATGGACGAATCCGACTCGCACTTGGCCGGTTTTTATTATTCTTTACTAGTTATTAAATACTCAAGATTGGAGTAAGTGATTTCATAGATTTGTTATTAGCAATCTTTTAGCGGGCGATCGAGGTGTCACGACACGATGGTCAAAACTTCACGCTGACGAATTCGTGGGTAAAAGCTAGCTTTTATTAATTACAGTGTAAACTTTCACAACCCTGACCCTACTTCTCTTTCATATTTAGAACCGTATATTTAAATTAAAACCTAAAATAATCAACCTAGAGCAATCCGTATTTAGCTCTAAAAGCATTGAATTCAGTTAAACTTTCCACTATTAAGTTTGAAACCTTACGTAATCGCGTTAATGGGGTCAGTACTAACTAGGTACCTATATCAGTTATATACCCCATGTTGCAGGTTATGTAAACAAACCAAACACACGTTTGTGGATAGTCAGTTAAATGAAAGTGGACAGGAATTGATACTGGTTATATTGGACACGGCTTGCAGTCGAACTACGCATAGCATGATAAATTCTGTATTTTGTAACGCACGATAATCGAGATAACGCCTCTGCAGCTCAGCCTTGGCCAGTCAGCCATAGCCAGTTAGCAGGAGCCAGCTAGAATGCAACGCCTAGGCAAGATATCGCCTTTGCAGCTGCCAAGCGGCCAAGGCTGCAGAGCCCTGCAGCCTTGGCGGGACCGCCATAGCCAGTTAAGCACAGCCTTGGCCGGACCGCCATAGCCAGCCAGCCAATACCAAAAGCCTTTTAGCAAGCCTGCTAAGCCACTAGCCATGCCGTCACATCCTTCTGCGAGATCAGGCCTGATCTTGTGAGAGGAAGTGACCAAGGAGTCTTATTTACAGGAAATGATGTGACAGTTACTGCCACAGAGCATGTAACTTTATGGTTGTCTGTCTGACAGCCGTCGGCCATGGAAGATACGAGTTGTGCATAATATATCATGAGATTTTTGATAATTTGTTAAAGCAAGGAAATATAACTGATTGCATTTATGCCATCTACAATTATTTACCACGCCATTATTCCTGAGTGTTACAATATACTCGTATTTACATTTTATATACAAAGTTATTTGATTAGAATAGATATAATGAGGATCAAATTCTATAACTAGCTTAACAATAATCGTCATCTTCCTGCCCTTTTTTTCTTTTTTATCGTGGTAACATCATCAAATGAGTCCTCCCACCCTGGGCAGAGCGGGAGGGACTGTCAGACTCGTACTGACTAAAATCCACGGTGTCCTTCACTAGCCCTTTATGTTACGGGGTCACGATAATGTGATAAGTCCCGCGACCCCGGGCGCTTTTGCTGCCGCTCTTTGAGGCGCGCGTGGAACACAACGTGTCATTCTTTTACCAAACCTTTGGTCCAAACAATATATATAATTTGACTTTTTTTTTTGGGACAAACCCACCACACTATTCCCAAACCACTGCAACTCCTGAGAGTCAGAATCAACAGGGGCGACCGCCTGAAAAGCGCCGAGACAATGAAGCTCGACGTGTCCCGGAGCATGAATTTACCTGTCTTGGATCCTGCAACGAAATTAATCAGAAAAGAATAATGGAGGAGTAGGAAAAAATATGTTTCCACTTCCCTCCATGCAACCTCCCTCGCTCCTTTGTATCACCAAACCTTTGGTCCGAACAATATATCTAATTTGACTTAGCCATCTTGCTAACGATCAAAGATTCTTTAATATTAATATCACAGTTAACGTTAAGACCTATACAAATAACTAATTGACCGATCAATCAAAGTACTTCAAGTCGTTTACTCAATCAATCATGCTGTCAATCTTTCAATCTGGTGTTCAAAAACTATGTCAAACTATTTATTAACTACAGTACAGAAAGATTTTGTTGGACAATTTTGTTTTTTTTTCGTGCAAATCTAGAAGAACTGCTTAGTTGGTCTAATGGTATGATCTGTCAATCTCCGGCCACCGTAGGCGCGGGCATGCGGGCAGCGAGTAAAGGGCAACTCGCTGCCCGACCATGGACCATGCCCGGGTCGACGGCGCGTTGTGTCTCACGCGCGCCTCAAAGAGCGTCAGCATACTGACGGGGCCCCCTCTCAGAGGGCCAAAGCCTGCCGGGGTCGCGGGATTATTTCCTTACCGTGACCCCGGAACATAAAGAGCTATTGAAGGACACCGTGGATTTTAGTCAGTAATAATCAATCAATCTATCATCACTGACAGGACTATTGTAGCCAATAAGCCTGATATAGTGGTGGTAGATCGCCGAGAGCGCCGTGCAATGATTGTTGACATCACCGTCCCTCATGACGAGAACCTCGTGAAAGCTGAAAATGATAAAAAAATCAAGTATCTTGATTTAGCTCACGAGATTGTTGACATGTGGGACGTGGACTCAGCAGTCGTTGTACCGATAGTCGTTACGGTCAATGGACTAATCGCGAAGAGCCTCGACCAACATCTTAAGAGGCTCTCCTTGTGCAGTTGGCTCAAGGGCTTGATGCAGAAAGCAGTTCTCTTGGACACGGCACGCATAGTGAGGAGGTTCCTCTCTCTGGAGCCCTAACCACCGGCAGCTTGGACCCTGTTCCCGATGCTGGTGGGCACCTATTTTTTATATTTTTAAATGTTTTTATTTTTTTGTAATAATATTTAAAACCGGCCAAGTGCGTGTCGGGCCACGCACAGTGTAGGGTTCCGTAGTTGCCCATCAAAATACTTATGCGAACTAACTGATTCGCTGAATTTAATTTTAAAAAGAAGAATTTTCAAAATCGGTCCAGGAGTCTTTGAGAAATCGGGGAAAATGCATAAGAAAAAAGATTACGCCGAATTTAGAACCTCCTCCTTTTTTTGAATTTAGTTAAAAATATTTGACGATAAAAACCTACATATCCCCAAAAAACATACCTATAAAAGCTGTAAAATAAAGTTGACAAACTTACATTTGCAGTTCTCTCCGATACATTTTGTTTAAGAAAATATGAATCCAAGTACATTTTATAAGTTGGTCGACTATTACTCGTAAAGTTGTAAAGCCTTCTTAGTCATGATAATTTTCTTTTAAACTTCGTTATATATGCTACTATTGTAAATTTTTTCACACCCCCACACATAACCGTTTAGCTGGTAGAGGGGGGGGACACTCGAATCGAGCAAAATTTAGCACTTTAAAGCTTAATATTTCATAAACTAATTTTTTTATCAAAAAATTGTTAATGGAAACTATCATTATTTTTTAAAGGCCTATTTAATGATACCCCACACTAAGGGGTACGCGAGAAAAAAAAAATCCTCACTTTACGTGTAAGTACTGGAGGTACCCTAAAAAAAAATATTTTACGAGATTTTATTTTACCACTTTTTCGGCACAACAAATCCGTATATTTACACCAAATTACAGCTCTCTAGTACTATGCGTCTCTGAGCTAAACTGCGGACGGACGGACGGACGGACATGGCGAAACTATAAGGGTTCCTTGTTGACTACGGAACCCTAAAAATGTATAAAATGTGATAAAAAATGAATAAAGGAAGATAATAATATTCCACAACTATCACACAACGCCATCTAATCCCAAGCTAAGCAGAGCTTGTGTTATGGGTACTAGACAACTGATAAACATACTTATATATTTTTAAATACATACATATTATAGATAAATTACACCCAGACACAGAACAAATGATCGTGCTCATCACACAAACATTTGTCCTGGGTGGGAATCGAACCCAAGACCTCCGGCATAGCAGTCAGGGTCACAAACCACTAGACCAACAGGCCAGTAAAAGTCTGACAGTCCCTCCCGCCCTGCCCGGGGCGGGAGGACTCATTTGATGATTTTACAACGTAAAAAAAAAAAACTTTTATTTCGTAGTGGTATGATCTGTGGATGGGTGACCATCTATCATCGAGAGTTTCTTCCGTTCCTTGGAAAGCAGGTAAAGCCATGGTCCTGGTTGTCATTTGTAGGTCTTTGGCAGTCGTTCATGTTAGTCAGAAGCTCGTAAGTCTGACAACCAGTCTTACCACGGGGATCGTCCGATTGTCAGTCGTTCCAAGTAAAATACTGATATTCAGTTACATCTGGTTCTACTGGTGGCTGACCCCAATATTATTGGGAAAAGGCAGGCAGATGATGATGAACATAAGAGCTGAATTATCCTGGCATCCTATGGCGCGGATGAGAAACGAACTCACAACCAGTTCCATACCTTAAGTATCTAGAACATAAGACCTAAATTACCTTAGCATCCTTCAACGGCTTATCGTCTTTAGCCCTGGCTCTAAGAGCCATGATCCCTGGCATCTCCTGTTCAGCAATCTCAATCTCCCGTCTTCCGAAGGCATGTTGTTCGATGTTTCTGACGCAGTAGGCAGGATTGGGGGTTCCAGCCGCGATGGCCTTCTCATGGGGCTGGACGCCTTCGTCTTCGTCTGAGGAAGACCCTGGAACAATGGAAGAGGGATGTTTAGAAGGGGGTACAAAGTGTGGTAGTAATGGATTAAGGAGTAGTGGCATCTGACAAAAACTATGGCATCAGTAACCGACGAAATCAATTACCATGCTTTAAGAGCATGTTCGCAACTTCGGTTTTAGCGGTGAGAGGTGCGAGTAAAGGTGGACGCACAGTTGTCGAATTCGCCAACGTATTCGTAAGTACGCGAATTCGCCACTGACGGGCGGCGGCGGCGCCTCGTTCTTTTTTTCAAACATTTCTTTACATTTGATCATACCACTTGCCGCCACACGCTAAGACAGCGCTCACAACAGAAAGTTCATGAACGGGCCGTTCGTCTTCCAAAAAATTAAATTTTTTTGACCAATTTTTTGCCCAGGTCTCCTGGACAAAGGTCTCCCCTATTCTTTCTATTTATCCCAGTTTTTTGCTTTTTTCTCGCCAATTCATGTAGAAGCTCGAAAACACGTCGGCCTCTAACCTGTCTGTCTCAGGGCTCCAGTCTTACGAATGAGATTCGGGCCCAAAACTGTGATCCACTAAAGAAAGATGGTCTGTCTGCCACTGTGCCATCCCTTTTTATAGTCTAGCAGCTTTAGTTACGCTAACATTGTACAGCTAAGCTAGCTTTTTTTCGCTCGATAGATGCAGCTTTATTCGGAATTTTCTGGCTAAAATTAGTATGATCGATTTCCCTAAACGCAAAAAGTAGATCACACTTGGTTCAGTGTCATTAAAGCTGCTTTTCCTTTGAGAAATATTTATTAAGAACAAGAGCAGCAGATAACTTACAAACATCACTTCCAGAAACGATTGAAAACCTTTTCTTCTTCGACGACTCCTTGAATTTTCTCAATTCATTTATAGTCTCCATTTTATTGAACACTTTATTAACAAACTTCACTGTTGACTGCCTATTTCTAGTAGTGTGCTGTGATTGGCAGTTGTGATTCGTCAAGTATTACTTCGATAGCTTTTCTTAAGGTGTGTCTAAACGAGCAATATTTTTAATGCAATTTATTTGGCTAGTCCGCTAGTTGGCTATAACATTTCCAGCTAGCTCTAAAACATTTTTTCAAGACTAAGGCTATCAAAGACATTTTAGAGCCTGCCCACCACGTTTTTTACCAAGAATCCTTGCATAAGATACAGGTTTTAATTACGGTTAATTGAAATCAGTAGTTGTATAATACCCAAAGAAATAAAAGTACCTATAACACAGGATACTGATTATCCCGTTATAATCTACAATATCGGTTGAAAGAGCTTCGCACGGTTTTTAAAATGTCTATATCTTAGGAACCGAGCTTTTCTCGAACCTGGGATTGATAAATCGATTCCTTGAGCCGAAAAACCCGTAATCTGTAACTTTCATGAAAATCCTTGAAGCCGTTTCCGAGATCCTGATTAGAATATATAAATAAATATACAAGAATTGCTCGTTTAAAGATATTAGATAGATTACTGTGTCATATTTTTAGCTTGTCTTTGACCACTATCTGTGAAGCACGCTTGCTTAGAAGTAACCTGTTCACTCTTGACTTGAAGACCACAAGGTTATAGCTATCAATTTCCATAGTATGTGTTTTCACACATAATATGGAAATTCTACTGATCAGCTGTGCGCACCATGAAAGTTTTGGTAAAACGCTTTGTGATAACATGTACCAATGGCGCATTGCCGTATTGTATTATGGCTAATAGTCCTCATAATCAGCCGGAAGATGTCCACTGTTGAACATAGGCCTCCCCCTTAGACCGCCACGCCGAACGACAATTCGCCACTTGCATCCATCGGGTGCCCGCGACAATCACGATATCGTCGGTCCACCTAGTGGGAGGCCTGCTTACGCTGCGTCTTCCAGTCAGTGGTCGCCACTCGAAAAGTTGGTTGTTGGTTCTACGAGCGATGTGGCCTGCCCATTGCCACTTCAACTTGCAAATTATACGCCTATAGTATGATGATGGAAAGTGCCAGGAGTAATAAAACTGTGCTATTCCATTGCAATTTTTTAGTTTCACACCAAAGACATTGAACTATATGCCAGCAATAGACGGGACATCACGAAGAAAGTTGTGATTCAAAACTTTTTACCAATAGGTAAAAAGTCGCTCAGTCTAGTAGTCGCGTTGCTATGCAAATTTAGATAGTGCTACTGACGCACGGCATCAACAATTTTGTATGACAATTTTCCCAATGCCCGCTCTATAGGTTCTTTTAAATCTCTTTGTTTCACACGAACGAAGCCCCTAACAACAGCTAGTATTACATAAGCGTTCAATATTTACTTCACTAACTGTACATTAGCTTATCGCGAATTATTTAGGTAGACAAATACTCAGTTACGTAACACTATCGAACGTGTGCCTAATGTTTGGGATTAAACACCTAGGTCAAAGGAAGCCCTAAATTGTCTAAATACTAGCTAGCTAGATCAGATATCGTTAAAGGCCTTTACACACGGTAGTACTGAGCCCACGCTATGCTTGACGTGCTTTCCTCGCACGGAGGAAACTCGCTATGACAGATGGTCACCCATCCATAGACCAACGGCAAGCGCGGCTTAACCTGGAAGATCGGTCTGCGCGGCTGTAGTTATTTAGCCACGAGCTCCTTCTTTAAAGAAAATAAATAACGGACCTAAATAAAGTAAACTAAAACACAAATACCTATAATCTTTCCAATTGTATTATCCCTCTGAAAGGTCAAAAAGGATAGTTTTCCTGGGTTTAATCTTGACCTTACCTTTTTTTCCGTACTACATAAGTCGGCGATGCGGTAAAATGCTTAAGGCTTAAGGTGCGTTCCGACTGTTACTAGCCGTGGGGTATCGTATTACCCAGTTAGTGGGCTGTAGAGGTCCGACAGGCAGTCGCTCCATATAAAATACTAATATTCAGCTGACTCTGCAGGTTTGACTGGAAGCCGACCCCAATATATTTGGGAAAAGGATAGGCAGATGATTTATTTTCTTTAAAAAAGTACTGCCCTACATGGAGTTTTATCGTGGTTGTGTTCACTAACATTAAAACTATTCATTTTATCGTGGTAAAATCATCAAATGAAGTCCTCCCACCACGGGCAGGGCGGGAGGAACTGTCAGACTCGTACTGACTAAAATCCACAGTGTCGTAAAATAGCCCTTTATGTTCCGGGGTCACGGTAAGGAAAAAAGTCTCGCGACTCCGGCAGGCTTTGGCCCTCTAAAGGCCCCGTCATCATGCTGACGCTCTTTGAGGCGCGCGTGGAACACAACGCGCCGTCGACCCGGGCATGGTCCATGGTCGGATAGCGAGTTGCCCTTTACTCGCTGTCCGCATGCCCATCTTCATTTCTAAGCCAAAACACTTTAACCCCTATTCCAACCCCATAAGAGTTACATTAACATACAGAAAGACATAAGTATTATTGATTCACACCCCAACAACATACACTATTCTTAGCCAATGACAGACCTTGAAGAAAAGTATATGTCTATTAAGGCGACTTAGCGTGTATTCACACGTACCACAACCATACCACGTCGCAGCGACAAAATATGGTCAAGCTGTGGTTACGTGTGAATAGTGTCGCAGCGGCTTTTTGCAGTTGCGTTGTGGTACCGGCAAAATGTCGATGTGGATGCGTTGTCGCTCTCGTTGCGATGTGGTAACCACGTGGTTATGTGGAGTTACACTCCGGCTTTTGTAGAGGAAACACGGCTTGACGCCGCTGCCGGTGGTGGCTTTGCCGTCGCGATGTGGTCGTATTACACAGGTGGTCAATAACAACGGCAAAATGTGGTACGTGTAAATTGTAATATTCATTTTCAGTACAAAATACACGCCCGACCACATGGCATCGTTGTGGTGTGGTTGTGGTAGGTGTGAATCCACCCTAAGGCGACCAACTTAGCGTGATACAAGCGACGTCGTGACGCAATGTGAACGTTGTATTTCTATATGAATTATGGCATCTTCCAGTACATTATTCTTCTACCCTGAAGTCCATTTATTTGAGGATAAATCTGCTCCGCGCTAGGTTTAACACTTCAAGGTCATAGGCTCATAGCACATATCAATTCGGAAAAAGGATCGTATAATCGTAACCGTATCAACTCGATATGTCTAGAATTCTTTGTACGAAACTTCCTACTGAAAACGTACAGTAATCGGAATAGTAACGTTAACGATTCGTCTCGGGGAAGCACGATCTGCGGGGCGCGTGGTCTACCGCCCGGGCTAACGGCTCGTCGACACCGCGCTTATGGCTCGATTTCCACCGAAGCTAAGCCGAGAGATGTGGATTTCTGATGGGTTATTCAAATACATTTCCTCTCGTCTTCACTACATTGCAGTTTTTGATTGATCAATTTAATTCGTTGTACCTATATACTTATATTGCTTTTTATATGTATAGATACTATGATAAATGGTCCTATATAGTTTATCTTTATGTGCCTTCTAGTCACGATTGAGGTGTAATCTCGGATTGATGTATAATGTGAATGTTCTACTAAATTGTATAAATCTTGGTTCTTTTAACCGTACAGACAGATGTGTTGGGGAGTTTGTTCCGCCACTTCTTCTTCCCAGCCAAAACGCGGAACAGTTTTTTCTGTTGTTTTTTAAGACATACCCATTTCCTCACGAATGTTTTTGTACTAAACATTTTTAAAAGCCTGTAATTTGGCCTAAGTTATTTATCAAACTGGAACAAAACAATCTACTTCAAGAAAAGTACTTTTTGAAATAAAAATCTTATTTGTTATATCCAATTTGTGTTCAACAAAAAAAGTTTAAGAAACTAATTTTGGTTGAAGCACTTAAAGTTAAAATCTCTTTTTAACGACCGAAATAATCAGGGCAGTACTTAGGTTTGGACCAGGGTCGTCTTAAGTCTATTCTGCGCCGGGGTGCGGGACTCAGCCTGCGCCCTCGTTTTTTTTACACTGCAGCGTGGCACACACGCGACCGACGACACACTGCAGTGTGAAAGGGGTCCTAGTAAACAACCAAGAAAAAACAATACACGTAATTTTGATAATCTATTTATTTATTGAGGGGGGAAGCCCGCTACCACGCGGTACCACACCCAGGTCTAGTAGGTATTATAAGGAAAAATGTGTTTTTGTAACCTAACCTCAAAACTCGTTGTAGTCACATAATAGGCGTATTATTCCAAAAACTTGGAATCTTTTAGCATAAAGAAAGAGGTGCCCCCTGTGTCTTGACACCACTCTCATGTAAAGGCAACGACCAGACCCCGCCATCCCCCACGAATCTAAACTGACCTTGCCCGCCTGTCGAAACACCTTGATAAGTAGTAATCAATTATTTGACCTATGATGCAAGACAGAGCGAAACGAGCTTGGGACTTAGGGGCACCCCGACACGGACAGGTTAGGTTCCCTTTCGTGCTAGAAGAAGAAGCCTGTTCACTCTAACTTTGAAGAGATTAGGGTTGTATGCGTTCGGAAACACAGACGCAGGACGAGAGTTCCACTCCTTCCACTGTCTGTATATGATCTTTTCAATATAAACAAATAATATTTGCTATAAAGATGGCGGATGACCTAATATCAGGATGTGGAGTTTCTAACTAGATATTAGTTAGAAACTCCACATAATTATCTGGAACGCAATAAAATCTAAATAATAATGAGTGTGTTACGCCATCGCTCCCATAACGACTGCGTTGGACGTTTCTAGGTCAAATAGATGAATCCATACTCAAAACCAACGCCATGTTTTTCATAGGGATAGGTAGAAACTATGGAGTGTAAGTACAGCTTGGCCAGAACGGATTGAAACGGAACTAATCTTTTTGTTCCAGACAACGTTTTAAAATCTTTGATATTTGATGTAAACATAGACCGCAGGTTAGTTAGATTTATTTTTGTGCCATAAAATAAATGTAATAAGTGAAAACTTTTTTTTCTTTTACTTTCGGTAACAACCTTTTTTTCTTTTACAGGTAATTTTAAAGATTACCTTTATTATTAAAAGTGAATACATAACCAGTATTAATACTGGTTACGGAAATAAAAATTACCCCTATCTTGCACACTTCACACGTGCCGTCGGCAATATTCACAGGGCGCGCATCGCCTGTGTGTGTGACAAAGAGTCGTTATCTTTAGTTAACCGGTATTAAAACGGTAACCTGAAGAGAGGTTAAATTTTTCTTCGTTCTGGTTACCCAGATAGCGGTTACCTAAGTCTGAAAAATAACCAAAATTCTTCAATACCGGTACCGTAATTTATAAAGGTTTTCGGCCCTGATCTGCCTGCCTCTTTCCCAACTTTATTAGGGTTGGCTTCCAGTCGAACCAGATGCAGCTGGATATCAGTATTATACATGGAACGACTGCCTATCGGACCTCCACAACCCCAGTAACATAGGTAATACGATACCCCATGGTAAGACCGAAGACTGGTTGTCAGACTTTGTAGCTTCCGACTAACAGTAACACTGTCAAAGATTTACTAATAGCAGCCGGGACCAACGGCTTTACGTGCTTTCTGAGGCATGGAGGAAACTCGCTATGAAAGAGGGTGGGTGACCCTCTTTCATAGCGAGTATCCACAGACCAAACTCGGCAAGCGCGGCCTAGCCCGGAAGATCGGTCTGTGCTGCTGTAATTATTTAGCCACGAACTCCTCTACTGAACCTTACTGAACAAAGTTTTTTGGGACTAAATGGTAAGCATACTGCAGCATCGATAAAAAAAAAAAACCGGCCAAGTGCGTGTCGGGCCACGCACAGTGTAGGGTTCCGTAGTTGCCCATCAAAATACTTATGCGAACTAACTAAACTGATTCGCTGAATTTAATTTTTTAAAAGAAGAATTTTCAAAATCGGTCCAGGAGTCTTTGAGAAATCGGGGACAATACATTTGAAGTTAGTTAAAAATAGTTGACGATAAAAACATACCTATCCCCAAAAAACATACCTAAAGCTGTAAAAATAAAGTTGACAAACTTACATTTGCAGTTGAAGAGCATATTCTCCGATACATTTTGTTTAAGATAATATGAAATTCAAGTACATTTTATAAGTTGGTCGACTATTACTCGTAAAGTTGTAAAGCCTACTCAGTCGTGATAATTTTCTTTTAAATTTCGTTATATATACTACTATTGTGAATTTTTTCACACCCCCAAACATAACCGTTTAGCTGGTAGAGGGGGGGGACACTCGAGTCGAGCAAAATTTAGCACTTTAAAGCTTAATATTTCTCAAACGAATTTTTTTATCAAAAAATTGTTAATGGAAACTATCATTATTTTTTAAAGACCTAATTAATGATACCCCACAATAAGGGGTACGCGAGAAAAAAAAATTCGACACTTTACGTGTAAGTACTGGAGGTACCCTAAAAAAAATATTTTACGAGATTTTATTTTACCACTTTTTCGGCACAACAAATCCGTATATTTACACCAAATTACAGCTCTCTAGTACTGTGCGTCTCTGAGCTAAACTGCGGACAGACGGACGGACGGACGGACGGACGGACGGACATAGCGAAACTATAAGGGTTCCTTGTTGACTACGGAACCCTAAAAACCGGCCAAGTGCGTGTCGGGCCACGCACAGTGTAGGGTTCCGTAGTTGCCCATCAAAATACTTATGAGAACTAACTAAACTGATTCGCTGAATCTATACTAATATTATAAAGAGGTAACATTTGTTTGTAAGTTTGTAAGTTTGTATGTAGGGGGTAATCTCCGGAAGTAATGAACCGATTTTAAAAATTGTTGCATCGGTAGAAAGCTACATTATCCGTGAGTGCTATAGGCTATAAATTATAAAGATATCATGTATATTAGCCGAAATATCTCAATTTTTATCAAGCCGGGCGGAAAAAAATTGCTCTTTCAACACAGTTATTAGCATGCGCTGCCCTAACAGTTGTATATAATTGAAAACAATGTATGGCAAAAATGTCCGCTTTGAATAGTTCTACAATAAAGTCTGCGACACCATATTTTTATCTTTTATATTTTACCAGATATAGCAGCTTTTATGAGTTAAAACAAGTTTTTTTCGATGTACTTGCCTTTGGACGATTTTTTACACAACAAAACACTAAACCTTATCGAAAAAAATATTATTGTGATCACAATAACATCATAGAGATATGATTTTCACAAAAAAGTATGTCAATTGGTAAAATAGTTTCGAAGATAACATAAAATTACTAAATCGCAAAATGCCGCCGTCCATTCACGAACCGCGTTAGAACACGCTTTGTACGCACGTTTGGTCTGTATGAACAAAACCCTCCTTTTGGCAGACAGAAAAAAAAAATCATAGCACTAAGTACTGGGGTGCTATGTCAGGAAACCTCCACGTGCGCCCGTGGACTGGAGTTCCCTCTCGGATACGTCCGGGGGGAAGACCAGTTTTTCAGGCCGATGGCGGTGCACTCTGGGATGCGGGCAAAAACTCTTCCTTAGGCACTGTGTACCTAAGGGGTCTCTTTGCCCGTATGCGAATAGCCTGTCGTGTGGACGCTCCAACGCGTGTCCCTTTGATTAGCAGAGGGCACAGCGGCTGGGCGGGCTTGCGGACGGTGAGTAATGGGTAGCTCGAGTCCGACCAAGGACCAAGCCCGGGTCGGTGGCGCGTCGTGTTTCGCGCCAAATGCCTGCTGGGGTCGCGGGTTTTTTCTTAACCCAGGATACCGTGGCCCCGGAACGTAAAGGGCATAGGAAGGAACACGGGTGGGATTTTAGTCAGTAAGAGTCTGACAATCCCTTCCGCCCCACCCAGGGCGGGAGGACTCATTCGATGACTTTACCACATAAAAAAAAGCACTACCTAAGGATTAACCGAACCACACTCATAATTTCATCACAAGTTAAAATATTAATGCCCAACGAAGTGGGCACGGGTCAGCTAGTTTAATTATAAAAAGAAGAATTTTCAAAATCGGTCCAGGAGTCTTTGAGAAATCAGGGAAAATACATAAGAGAAAAGATTACGACGAATTTAAAAACTCCTCCTTTTTTTGAAGTTAGTTAAAAATAGTTGACGATAAAAACCTACCTATCCCCAAAAAACATACCGTAAAACATACCTATTAAAGCTGTAAAAATAAAGTTGACAAACTTACATTTGCAGTTGAAGAGCATGTTCTCCGATACATTTCAAGTACATTTTATAAGTTGGTCGACTATTACTCGAAAAGTTGTAAAGCCTACTTAGTCATGATAATTTTCTTTTAAACTTCGTTATATATACTACTATTGTGAATTTTTTCACACCCCCAAACATAACCGTTTAGCTGGTAGAGGGGGGGGACACTCGAATCGAGCAAAATTTAGCACTTTAAAGCTTAATATTTCACAAACGAATTTTTTTATCAAAAAATTGTTAATGGAAACTATCATTATTTTTTAAAGGCCTATTTAATGATACCCCACATTAAGGGGTACGCGAGAGAAAAAAAATCCTCACTTTACGTGTAAGTACTGGAGGTACCCTAAAAAAAAATATTTTTCGAGATTTTATTTTAACACTTTTTCGGCACAACAAATCCGCATATTTACACCAAATTACAGCTCTCTAGTACTGTGCGTCTCTGAGCTAAACTGCGGACAGACGGACGGACGGACGGACATGGCGAAACTATAAGGGTTCCTTGTTGACTACGGAACCCTAAAAACATACTAATCCGACCAGAAACTCTGAGTATTCAGCGTAAATCTAAATATATAGAAATAAGGACGAATTGACAACCTCCTTTTGAAATCGTTTAAAAAAGTTCGTAAGGAAACAATGTTTCTAACACCCTGAGACACACTCATAAAAATAAACTGCTAATTACCTGCACTTGACACTAAGGTCAATTTACAGGAAAAAATATTCCACAAAGTACTAGAATTCTAGACCGAAAACCCGTTTTTAATACCTTGATTCTAGTTTAGTGTAGGTAAATGTAGCAAATATGGAGTTTTGTATCGACGCCGGTTAGTCAGGCGGTTGACTGCCTTAGTTGACGACTTCCTCTTTGAATAGGGTCATGGTTCTATGGTGGTTTATTATTACGCTATATACACTCGGTTCCAAAAATAACGGGTCAGTCACAAAAATTGAAATACCTCCAGAACTGTAAAAGTTAGATCAATGAAATAAAAAACAGAATAAAGAATTTTTAATTGAGCTTCTAATAGCATATTATTTAAACGGGTTGATGAAAAAAACTTCATTAGAGAAACAAAATTACAAAATAATGACTATTTTTAAAAACAATATTTTTGTTTCACGTTGATGCTTTCCATTATGGATGCTTTCCATTTCTATTCTGTCATAAAAAAAATATCGTGAACGTCTTCCACGTGCATAATAATTATTCTGTGAAGTGAAGCATGGCAGTCACGCTAGAGGAATATACCAGAATCCTAACTTTTTTGGAACTTGGGCGGAGCTAGCGTGAAACAGCCAGAAACATTGGTGTATTTTTTTCGACTGTACAGCGGGTAGTCCAGCGGTACCAAGAGACCGGATCACACCTTAGAAGACGAGGAAATGGCAGACCAAGATGCACAACGGCCAGGGAAGACAGACAACGGGTGGCTACAATGCTCCGAAATCTTTTTCAAACTGCTGTTGGTCTAAAAACTCACTTTATTCGCTTTGGAGGTGGCAATTTAAGCGCTCAAACAATGAGAAGACGTCTTGCTGAAGCAAATTTGAAACCATTGAGGCCCGCAAATGGCCCCAAACTGGAACGGAGACATCAAATTGCAAGACAGAGATACGTGCGCGAGCACCTAAACTGGACACTAGACGATTGGTCTAGGGTAATGTTCACGGACGAGTCTAAATTCATGCTTTATAAGCATGATGGTAGGCAGTTGGTGTACAGAAGACCAGGGGAGCGCTTCCATCAAGCGTGTGTGGAGGAAAAAGTGGCGTACGGTGGAGGCTCCGTACAAGTTTGGGCTGGGATTTCTGCTGAGGCCCGCACCGAGCTGGTACTCATTCAAAATGGAACTCTAAATGCGGAGAGGTACGTGGAAGAGATCCTCAATGAACATGTAGGCCCTTTCATGGCCAGGATGGACCGGCATGGCATATTAATGCACGATAATGTGCGTCCCCATACTGCCAGTATTGTACATACTGGCATACGTAGTTCGGGAGATATTCGGGTCTATGTGACTGACCCGTTATTTTTGGAACCGAGTGTATATTTAGGGGCTCAAGTAGGAGGGGACGGCTTCACCCGCTACAACTCGAAAATTATCCCACGGGAACATAAAATCTGGATAAAAAGTATTCTATGTGTTAATCCAGGTTATAAACTATCTGCGTACCAAATTTTAGCTAAATCCGTTCAGTGGTTTTTGTGTGAAAGAGTAACAAACATACCTACATACACATGCATACATCCTCACAAACTTTCGCATTTATAATATTAGTAGGATTCCCATATCCCTTTTTTTTGCATTATTTGAGTGATACAGTTAAAGCATCAAGGAAAGAACAAAAAGAAACAACTTCCAGTGAATTTTAATGTTATTGTATTTGACGTTCTAAAAGAAACTGTAGTCAAAACTTAAGTTGTTCAAATAAGGATAATCAATCATGTTTCAAAACAACAAAGCACCTGCCTACAGTGAAAACTGCATACAATACCGATTTCCTTGTCGGTAATTTGATTTCAAAGCTATTAAAACTTTAAAACATCTGTAATTTTGAACACTAGTCTAAGAAAATGTCAGATTATGACGTTCAGATTATGTTAATTGACGTTTTGCATTCACACTTTTTTTAGACAAGTGTTCAAATGATGGGGTGCTAAGACAGGAAACCTCCACGTGCGCCCGTGGACTGGAGTACCCTCTTGGATACGTCCGGGGGGAAGACCAGTTTTTCGGGCCGGTGCACCCTGGGATGCGGGCAAAAACTCTTCCTTAGGCACTGTGTGCCTAGGGGTCTCTTTGCCCGTATGCGAATAGCCTGTCCTGTGGACGCTCCAACCCGTGGCCCTCTGATTAGCAGAGGGCACAGCGGCGGAGCGGGCTTGCGGACGGTGAGTAATGGGTAGCTCGCCATCCGACCAAGGACCAAGCCCGGGTCGGTGGCGCGTCGTGTTTCGCGCCAAATGCCTGCTGGGGTCGCGGAAATAAAAAAAAAGTGTTCAACAGATTTTTAAATTTTTGTAGTAAGGCTGTAAGATATTTTTTAACCGACTTCTAAAAAAGGAGGTTGCTCAATTCGACCATAATTTTATATTAAGCTTTTTTATGTTTGTTCTTTTTAAATAACAAGCCATAGGTTATGGTACGGTACGGAACACGCACTTGAAGTTTTTTCTGAATAAAAAAAATTATAATAGCAAAACACCCAATAATAATACCGAACTTTGTAGTTTGGACTGCCAATAAAAACTTTAGAGAACTTTGGTCGATGAAGCAACGGAAATTACCGTCATGCGAAGTTGAAATCGATCCGAATAGCTATTATTATCAAATCACGAACCAGTCCAGTCTTGAGGTAGCAACTATCAATATTAAACTATAAATATACAATAATAATAGCAATGATGAGCTTTGGACTTTGAAGTTATAATAAAAACTTTGTGGTTCGAACTTTGTTCAGTATCTCACTGGAAAATACGATTTAATTGTGTTGCTATTTATTTTTTGTTTCGTAGGATCGACAAAAAGGTTGACTGGTAGAGAATGCCTTGTGGCATTAAGTCCACCTACTGCTTGGCCAGAACGTCTTGAAACGAAACTAATCTTTTTGTTTGCTAACAACGCTTTAAAATCTTTGATATTTGATGTAAACAAAAACGCAGGTTTGTTAGATTTATAATCGTGCCATAAAACTAACGTAATAAGTGAAAATAAATAAAATAAAATCATTCAAAGTGCTGATAGCGAGACCACAGTGGCGACTTCTGGTTTTCTACTGTTTTTTGCCAAGTTTGTATGTACCATTGATTTGTACAAGAAGTATAAATAAATAAAAACTAAGAGTGAATAGGTTACTTCTAGACAAGGTGAGGGATGGCAAAACGCGAGCCTACAGACTTTTAGAGCTTCTGACTAACAGTAACGACTGTCAAAGATCTACAAATGACAGCCAGGACCAACGGCTTACGTGCTGTCCGACGGAAGAAACTCGCTATGACCTATAGACCCTACAGATGGTCACCTATCCACAGACCAACCTCAAGCGCGGCTTAATTATACCTGTGTAATGATATTTGATAGAATTTGAACGTGATCTATAACCACAGACCACATGCGGCCTACCCAAATGTCCTTTCTTTGGTATTGTTCGTCGTTTCGTTGAGCTCCTTGTCTTATGAGTTGAGCTACACGATAACTGACACATGCTTGCACTGACTGGACAGGTCCACTCAAATCTGTGTGGTTCTTTCTTCAAAATACCACCTCAGACACCTGCATGGTTCTCATATATCTTGATCAATATAAAATTGTCTGGACTTTAAAAGAGACTGTGACCTCTGAGTTTGTTTCGGATGTTTCTTCTCAGAGTAGTCAGGTACGAAACACCGGCCTCATCTAGTGTAAAAATAGTGTCTTTGACTTATAAATAGTTTGAAAAAACCATAATCAGTTGAAGCATCTATTAGCAAAAAAGTTGTTCCCAATCAATATTATAATAGTCATTCGACTACATCGTTTCTAAAAGGATAATTATCTGAAAATAGATTTATCAAAAAAACTAGAATAGGATTTTTTTTTTTTGCTATTATTTCTTTGAAGAGTCTATCTTCGATTCGACGTCGATATTAGAAATTCATAAAAAAATAAATGGATACTGGCAAATAATACCTAACACTCCTGGCGATCCTAGAGTCGATTTCCTCAGACTTGTTTTAACCGACTTCTAAAAAAGAGGAGGTTCTCAATTTGTCGGAACTCTTGGAACCTTTTTTTGATAATGGTTTTTTTATGTACCTATAAATATTCCTATATTCCCGAATTTTCCGAAGATACCTGTACCGATTTGGAAGATTCTTCTTTTTTTTAAAAGGGTACTTGGCAGATGGTCAAAGCAGGGTCTGATCTTGGAAAAATCGGGGGAACCCGTCAATGAAAGACGGCAAATGATAGGGGATTCTAAAAAAATATATAAAATAAAGTAGGTTGCCCCACACTAGCTATATTTCCTGTATGGTGGCTATGTTTACAAACATTTTAACTCCCCACAAAAACAGTCTGGGGTCTGTAAATTTTAAATTGGGGTCAACAAACAACCAGTCCCTTATCAAGGTCTTCGAACAAATTCGGGAATCAAACCTGAAACAAGCAGTGATTCAACCAATAACTCAGCTACTACGCTTACTGTACCGTCATTCTATTTGTCCAGTAAATATTTTTTTCCATTTTTTTATCAGTCAATTATTATTTAACAAATAAGTACTAGATAACGTAAACCATCAATTGTGCAACCATTACAAAATGTACATTTACAGTTTTTTTTAAATTATACTATATAAAGCTCGTTTTATTATACAAGTGACTAGCTCCGGTTTTGCTCGGATGTAATGAAGTCATGAAAAAAAAGTACTTTAAAAAAACAATGATAAATACTTTTTTATATAATTTATTATAAAGTAAAAAGAAATAAGATGAATTCTAATTGGTCCAGCAGTGCTCAAGTTTTGCGCTTAGCAACACGTTTAGTTATTCTTTTTTATTTTATAAAGCGAAAGATAGATTATTCAAACATATATTTTTTTTTATATAAATTGATAAAAGAGTATTTTTCTTATCATTTCGATACATTATTTTGAGATTAGCGCAAAACCTTTGCGCAATCGTTACAAAATGCAATGAAACCGGTTATATATTATAAAATATCAATGACCGAAGAATTATATATTTATCAAGTGCAATGAACTTTTAGATTAAAGAATCAGACAGTAAATATTAGTATGTATTAAAAAATCTAGTTCTAAACTAAACGAATTTTATTTTTAACTATTTATATAATAGACTGTCAGACTCGTACTGACTAAAATCCACGGTGTCCTTCTATAGCCCTTTATGTTCCGGGGCCACGGTATCCTGGGTTAAGAAAAAACCCGCGACCCCAGCAGGCATTTGGCGCGAAGCACGACGCGCCACCGACCCGAGCTTGGTCCTTGGTCGGACGGCGAGCTACCCATTACTCACCGTTCGCAAGCCCGCTCCGCCGCTGTGCCCTCTGCCAATCAGAGGGACACGCGTTGGAGCGTCCACACGACAGGCTATTCGCATACGGGCAAAGAGACCCCTTAGACACACAGTGCCTAAAGAAGAGTTTTTGCCCGCATCCCAGGGTGCTCCGGCCCGAAAAACTGGTCTTCCCCCCGGACTTATCCGAGAGGGAACTCCAGTCCACGGGCGCACGTGGAGGTTTCCTGTCATAGCACCCTAAAAACTAGTACCTAGTATTTAAAAGACCTGTTTCCATGCCAACAATAATTTAAAAAAAAAACTATTTACTTATGTTGTTCATAGCGGGTACCAAGAAATGTTAATAACTTTTTGTCATGGCATAACATAGGTAATCAATAATCAGTAATCAAACAAATGAAGTTTTTAAATAAACATTTGATTAAATACTTATTTACAAGCATCAATTTCAAGAAGCCGACGTCCATTTTAATCAGAATTGTACTGTTTTTTCCTCATTAATATTTTTAGGGTTCCGTAGGAGTAATGGCTCTCTGTGTAAAAGATATTTTTTATTTGGCATTTGCGATGAATGCACATCACAGATGGATTTTCAATTTACTGATATAAATGAAAAACTGCAAAATTTTTTCCTCATTAAAAAAGATTTACGAAAACTATTTACTAAATAAAAAAATGCTTTCTTTACCTACATAAAAAAATTAAACCTTCTTCTAAAATTATTCTTGACTTTTTTGCCACCGATATTTAGAGAAAAGTTACTTCAATTTTTTTTTTTTGAAATCTGTTCCATTTTTTTTTTTTTTTTTTGTTATAATTTTTCGCTTTTGACTGGGTAAGGCGCCATATAACGTTGTGTCAGATCCTAACCTGATTATCACTGTGAAGTCTTTCAAACAAAAGAAGAATTTTCAAAATCGGTCCAAGTATCATTGTAAATTGAAAAACTCCTCCCTTTTTCGAAGTTAAAATTAAAACCTTTGTAACACAACCAACTGCGATCAGACTTTACACTTACGCAGTTTTTATCCTAACGCAAAAAGTCTGTATTGCATTAAATTTTTACGACAACATTTTTTTTTTCAATTTAAATAGGTACAGTCAGTAAAAGAGTTGTCCAAACAACGAGTTTTAAACGGTTTTCCAGTGTTGCTTTTTTAATTATAATGTTACCGCGTATCGACCTCTTTGGCTCTATGTAGTAGGTATACAACCAAAGAGCAAAATCATCATCATCTGCCTGCTATTTCCAACTATATTTGGGTCGGCTCCCAGTCAAACCAGATGCAGCTGAATATCAGTATGTTACATGGAGCGACTGACTATCGGACCTCCACAACCCAGTATTAGGGTAATACGATACCCCATGGTAAGACTGGTTTGGTTGTCAGACTATTAGAGTTTCTGACTGTGATAAATCACCGTGTTTATGAGGACATTTTTTTTTAACAAACCCACCACACTATTCCCAAATCACTGCAACTCCTGAAAGCCAGAATCAACTGTAGCAACCAACAGAAAAGCGCCGAGACAATGAAGCTCGACGTGTCCCGGAGAATGAATTTACCTTTCTTGGATTCTGCAACGAAATTAATAAGAAAATAATCGTGGTAGCAGTGATAAACGACTGTCAAAGATCTACAAATGACAGCCGGGATCAATGGCTTATGTGCTTTCCGAGGCATGGAGGGAACTTTGCTATCGCTATGGCAAGCGCGAAAGATCGAACGAGCTTCGAGACTTAAAAGATCTATATCAATTTCTTTGCAACTATATATTTTGATAAAAATTTCGACTTGTTTTATATTAAAAATAAAAATCCCTATAAACGAGTTCGCACATAGCTTACAGGAAAACCGTATATTTGCTCTCAGTTACACATCTCTTTTGTTGACCGTACATACTTCAGAAAATATAATGTAGGACTGGCTTTCCTTCGCAAAGATATATAAATGTAGATCGGCCGCCTCTATGGTCAGTCTTAAAACAACGCTTGCAAGATGAAATTCTTCGTGATCTGTGCTGCCCTGGTAGCTGGGATTCACGCTGTGAGTATTTTTTTTTTTTTTTAAGTAACGTCAAGCTTATTTTTTTTTCAAAAGGTTACGAGCTAGTGTTCCTAATTTTATCTGACCTTGATTTTTTTTGGGGTGGTCTTAAACTTGAATTGGACCTCCCGCCACTGGTGGAATATAACCTACCTATGGGCACAGAATACTTAATAGTACCTATGAGGAATATTAAATTTTCAAAAAAAATCTCTAGGTACCTACCAATTTGTTATTAATTAAAATATTATAATTGTACGTTACTAAATCTAGAAATTTAAAAATAATAAAACTAAATATTTACCAAAAGATACTTAAATTAAAACTAAACTACTCAAAATACATAATTTATAATTTTAAAAATAAAAATAAAGCTAAGAAGAAAGAGATAAGTACCTAATAGAGATAATTTAAATAATAATATGTAAATTCTAAATAACACATTTTTAATTTTTAATTATTTTGTTCAACTAACTCGAAGAAATAAAATACAAAATAAATACGTATAATTTAAATATTGAACTATGAATACAATTTGGATACAATACATCATCATCAGCCTATATTGTTCCCACTGCTGGGACACAGGCCTCCTTCTGTGAGAGGGAGTGGGCCATAATCCACCACGCAGGCTCAGTGCGGGTTGGTAGATGTCACATGACTGTCTTCAAATTTTTGGTTCTAGGACATGCCGGTTTCCTCACGATGTTTTCCTTCACCGTTTTGAGAGCAGTGGCGATGAAATAAATTACACAAAGTAATGCGCCTAGCGGGATTCGAACCCACGACCTACAATTTGTAAGTCTGGACTGATACCACTGGGCCACAACTGCTCTACAATACAATACTTTATAAATATTTTTTATTTTGTCCAACTCGTTCAAAAAATAAAATAACATACTCGTACGACTGTCGATTGGTATTCTATAAAATCTCAACCATTGAAGTAAATGGGGTCAAATAATTGCTATAATAATTTATCTAACCGACTGTTCTTAATAACTTAAATACACCCACTTTTCATAAATTATATTAAGTCGATAACTTATTCTTCAAATCAATGAGTTATTCTAAATTCTAAAATAATCCATCACAAAATAGTCCTACTAATATTATAAATGCGAAAGTTTGTAAGGATGTATGTATGTGTATGTAGGTATGTTTGTTACTCTTTCACGCAAAAACCACTGAACGGATTTGGCCAAAATTTAGTACGCAGATAGTTTATAACCTGGATTAACACATAGGATAGTTTTTATCCCGATTTTATGTTTCCGTGGGATTATTTTCGAGTTGTAGCGGGTGAAGCCGCTGACAACAGCTAGTTTCATTAAATTAATATGTAGAATTCTATAAGTGCGATTTTATGACTTTAATAACACAATGGTTCACACTAAAACAATGGCTATATAATGAAAGCGTTAATTATAATATATGTAGTTACATTACTAGGGCCGCGGGACTGTCTTAGCAGGATACCGCGGCCCTGAAACGAAATGGGCATTTGGGTGCGCATATGAGTCTTACAGTAACTTCCGCTCCACACAGGACGTGAGGGATTTTATTTGATGAGATTACCACCCTAAAGGCGCATCCACACATGCCCGCCGGCCGTGCCGCCGGGCATGTGTGGATGCGCTTTAAAAAAATGGCATGTCCTGTCAGTCTGACACATCAACACATAACTTAATTTGACAGTTGCCGCGATTAACAGTTTAATTATTATCGTTTGGAACCTACAGATATTTTTTGAATACCTATATTTTTATTTATATAATTTTACCAATAACAATTCAATATTCATAGTTAAGCCCTGGCTACGTCTGGGTCAGCTGGATCTTATCTTATTTTTTTTAATGTGGTAAAATCATCAAACGAGTCCTCCCCACCCAGGGCAAAGCGGGAGGAACTGTCGGACGTGTACTGACTAAAATCCACGGTGTTCTTAAATAGCCCTTTACGTTCTGGGGTCACGGTAGCTCATTATTCCCGTGACCCCGTAACTAGATCTTATCTTACTAATATTATAAAAGCGAAAGTTTATGAGGACAGACGTATGTTTGAATATTTGTTAGGGTGCTTGTACACGGCGCATGTAATCCGCGCAAGTGCCTAAACAGGCTCAAGCTACATGCGCCGTGTACACGCACCCCGCGGGCAGCTTGATCAAGTAGCTTGCGCATGTTACTCGCGCGGGTAAACCGCATACCCGCACCTTTATTTGCGCGAGTTACATGCGCCGTGTACAAGCACCCTTACTGTTTCAGGCAAAAACAACTGAACAGATTTAGATGTTTGGTACACAGATAGTTTACTACCTGGATTAACACATGGTTTTTATCCCGATCATATGTTCCCGTGGGATTATTTTCGAGTAGCGGAGCAAAACCGCTGGTACCAACGACGATATAATACTAGACTCGTAATAACAGGCGACCGATGTCTGCCAACACATTAGGCAAAAAAGTCTTATAACCGTCGTGACTCACCAAGTTCGTATTAGTTTCGACCACTCCTGTGAGCTGTAAACACGTCCGCGTGCTCTTGTAAAAAATCGAGAAAATTGAAATATCAATGGCCCCGTGTACAATACGTTTTTGTGATAAAAAAAAAAGCCAGACTTCTAGTTTCCTAAAAGACGGTATCACATTTCATCGGTAAGTTAATAGTTCCATACTCTATATGAGATTAAATTTCTGACAAAATTTGTCGGGGTTCAACTTATACTGGTCGTACTTGTATGCATGGCACATTCGCGGAGCGCGCGTTGATGTCTTTTATGATTGCGTCTCTTTCCTTTGAAAGTGATTTTTTTGCTATCTCTTTTCCTCGATTTTAAGTAAACATACTTAGTGATGTTCCAAAGCGTACAACCACTTCTGTTGTCGATAAAGCAAAAAAAAACCCTATTAATATTATTTATTTATGCAAAAATATTTTTTAATATGTAATTAGAAATTACAACAGATACATCTGATAAATTGTGAAACTTTAATTTATTAATTTTAGATACCCACGCGATCTCGATTTAAAAAAAATGGATAAGTGCAACCAGGCGAGAGAACTGGATCCCATCTACTTATAAAAAAAAAGACAAAATCTATTTTGAATTTAGTTTATAGTTGTCCACGACACGGATAGGTCGGTTATTGTTTTTTATTTTTCTTTCAAATAATATAAAAATCTTGAGCGGTAACAGAAAAAATATAGATTAGTGTCACTTGAGATACAGCTTGGCTAATTAGAGTAGAAAACTGGAAGTCGCCACTGTACTCTCGCTACCAGCACTTTGAATGGTTTTTTTTTCACTTATTCCGTTAGTTTTATGGCACAATAATAAATCTAACAAACCTGCGTTCTTTGTTTATATCAAATATCAAAGATTTTAAAACGTTGTCAGCAAACAAAAAGATTAGTTCCGTTTCAAGACGTTCTGGCCAAGCTGTTTGTTAAATGTTTTTTTATACGCTTTACCCAAATATGCATATCTAAAAATAAACACAGTCTGTTCAGGGGGTGATTTTCTACGGATAATAAATTTTATTCTAATATTTTATTTCATCTTTTTACTTTCTTCTTACTTCCTTTTTACTTGTAAAAATATTAAATTATCTCTCTATATGCTATGCGATGACAGTACCTCCCACACCTTCGAAATTTATAAGATCTGTTAATTCATATCAATAAGAAATGTGATAAACATTTCGGCTTCCTTTTCATCAAAAATAAATAAAACTAAGAAATTACGTCACTCCCTAGAGTCCCGAGTTAGCTCACAACTCTGAAATATCGCGCTGCATTCAATTTGATAAGCCTCACCTATACTTAAGCGCCATTTAGACGGAGGAAGAACTCGTATGCGAGTTTCACCACATTGCGGCATTTGTTTCATTAACTGAATTTGTTCTACCTATAAATTCCGCAATGTAACGCAACTCGCGTTCGAGTTCTTGCATCGTCTAAATGAGGCTTTACTCTATGGGCCTCATCAAAGACCTCGAACATTTAGCTTATAATAATTACGGGAACAATTTTAAAACATTGTTTTTATTCATTTTTATATTTTACCTACATGATTCAATCTTAATTAGAGTTAAGTATGTTAAGACATGTTTTATTAAATACAATTAAAAACTATCGATACTTTCTTGTTTGATTTAACACTGTCCCATCCCTATTGACATGCACTGACGGCGCATAGACCTTGAGTTAGCCAATCAGAACGCAGTACTCCGTCCCCCTCGCTTACGTAGTACCTCAGCGTGTTGGCAGAATAGTTTTGTTCGTTAGATCGTGCAATGAGTAGTCTAGTAATATAGTCGTTGGCTGGTACTTTATAAATCACTACAAACCCGCCCCGGACTCCACACAGATTCAATCTCTACTATATTATGCATGTTATATACATATAAACCTTCCTATTTAATCACTCTATCTATTTAAGAAAACCGCATCAAAATCCGTTGCGTAGTTTTAAAGACCTGATTATACATAGGGAATGGGCACGCCGCAATCGCGGCGGTAAAACCCCTCTTTGAGGAGTGGCTGGATAGGCGTCACGGCGTCCTCACCTTCCGCCTGACACAGATCCTCACCGGACACGGTAGTTTCGGGAGGTACCTGTGTCTGATAAGGAAGGAAGAAACGCCTGGGTGTCACCACAGCGAGAAACGATACTATGTAGTTGACAGCCCTCATATTTATCTCTTTCTCTCTCTTTTACAGAATGTGACTCTCCCTCCCGAACAAAGCGAAAAAGCGCTAAAGACAGCTTCAGAATGCATAAAGGAAACTGAAGTCTCCAGCGAAGTATTAGCTGAAGCAAAGAAAGGCAACATTCCTGAAGACGATGGACTCAAGAAATTCGCTCTCTGCTTCTTCAAAAAAGCAGGAATCGTTGACAATGATGGCAAGCTGATCTTGGAAACAGCAGTCGCGAAACTACCTCCAGGAGTTGATAAAGTAGAAGCAAAGAAGGTTCTAGAAGGATGCCAGTCGAAATCTGGAAAGACGCCACAGGAGACTGCGTTTGAGATCTACAAGTGTTACCACGCTGGCGCCAAAACCCATATTGCTTTAGCAGGAATTTAAAGAGTTGAATACAGTATTAAACATGATAAATTAGTTGTCCAGTCTTAATTACCAATCTGGCCTGGTGACGGCGATTTAAAGACCAAAAGGATTTAGACAAATGACTTTCTTTAACGATTTTGAACAGGACTGATGTAGACTTTTCAATAGTTTATGTCAAGGCTGTACAATGTTGCCTTGTTGTCACATTGACTAAGTCCCTTTTAGCAAGGCCCTCTTTTTAATATGACTAGGCCCACAATGTAATTTCAAGGTACTGTTGTCAATTTGTTAAGGCCCCTGCCAAGGCCCTCTGGTACCATTATCAGGCCCCACTGTTGTATAGTGAAGGCTTCTTTGTCATTTTGTCGAGGACCCCTTTTTCAATCTGACTTAGCAATGTTATTTTAAAATATTCTTCACAAGTTGTTGAGGCACCTGTAAAGGTCTTCTTGTCACTTTATTAAAACTCTTTGGTACCATTTTCAGGCTCTGTCGTATTGTCAAGGCCGTTTTAACAATTTGTCGAGGCCCTCTTGTTATTTTGTCTAGGCCCTCTTGTCATTTGGACAGTTATCATTGGTTCCACAGTCCCGGGTCAGATGAGTTTGTAGTACCATGAATGAACCTTTTTGTATTTTAAGAATATATTATGTCAATTCCTTTTGTTAATGACTCATCATCCTGGCACCATTGAAATAGCCTTTTTTTTTCTTTACTATTTTTTTTTTTGTAGTTTTTGACTCAGTGATGTTAACAACTAAATTATTGTTGTAAATTATTATAAAGTATTAAATATAAAAGTTTATTCTTCTTTTCATTATCATCATTTATCATCCCTTCCCCTATATTGAGTTGACTTCCAAACTAAAAAGTTACTAAAAAAATAAGTTATTTACCTGACTCGACTGTCTAACGGCCCTCCACAGACAATGTAGGGGAAATCACACTAGTAAGGCAAAGTTAACACAATGCTGACGTAGCGCAAGCGCCAACAGGCCGCCATTTGTTAATGTCCGCTTGCAAACATCCTGATGGCGCTTGCGCTACGTTGGTGTTGTGTTAAGTATGCCCTATGTGTGTATGTCCCCATTATACCTCGCGTCCCCGTCTGACACTGTTCCCTTAAGAGGTTTTAGGATTTTCCTCTTTGATTTAACCCCAATTAGGTTAAAATTTCCAAATAAAATTCGTTGGTCTACATTTGAATAATATTTCATTCCTTTTTTAACCGACTCAAGGGTAACTATCTTAAAATTCGTTAGCCGTTTCGGAGCAATGCAAGCACAGACACCTTGACACGATATTTTATTTAATAATTACATTCTGATAATAACAGCAAAGTTTTCCTCAAAGTGTTTAAAAAAAAACATCTCATAGCTAACTGGTTTATAAGAAGTATTTTGTATCATGTCTGCAGTACTAAATAAGTATTCGTAAGATGAACACGTTTCTTATATTTTGTGGTATCCTGGTAGTTAGGATTCATGCCGAGGTGAGTGTTGTATTACCAACGACGATATAATACTAACTCCTAATAACAGGCGACCGATGTCTGTCAACACATTAGGCAAAAAAGTCTTATATTCGTCTCATTTCGACCAATCCTGTGAGCCGTAAACATACGTTGAGACAGAACAGCCCTTGAGTTAGCCAATCACAACGCAGTACCCCGTCCCCCTCGCTTACGTAGTACCTCAGCGAGTTGGCAGAATAATTTTTGTTCCTTAGATCGTGCATGCGGAGTCTAGTATTATATCGTCGTTGATTGTTACAATAGACATGTTTTCAGCATCAATACATTGTAAATCTAATAGTCCGTCAGATACTTACAGCTTTTTTTAACGTGGTAAAATCATCAAAATGAGTCCTCCCACCCAGGGCAGAGCGGGAAGGACTGTCAGACTCGTACTGACCAATATCCACTGTGTCCTCTAATAGCTCTTTACGTCCCGGGATCACGGTAAATCCTAAGTGCCGCGACCCTGGCAGGCTTTGGCTCTCTAAAGGGGGGGGGCGTCAATATGCTGACACTCTTTAAAACGCGAGTAGAACACAACGCTCCGTCGACCCGGGCATGCAGCGAGTCGCCCATTAGGGTGCCTTTCCACCAGAGATGTGCTATGTAGCTGTGCTACAAGGATGTAAAAGCTGAACAACGAAACTGTGTAACCGTTCCCACTGATGCTACGCTATGTATATAGCTGTATGAGTAAGATGTGCCATGAAGATGCGAAGCGCGCTACGAACATGCGTAACTACGCTACGAAGATGCGTAGCTGCACTACGAAGATGCGTAGCTGCGCTACGAAGATCCGTAGCTGCACTACAAAAATCCGTAGCTGCGCTACGAAGATACGTAGCTGGACAAAGAAGATGCGTAGCTGCGCTACGAAGATGCGCAGAATCAAAATTTGAGAGTGGAGGTAGTGACATCGGAAACAAGTAAAACTACTTGCTTGTAACATATTGGAAATTTAAAGTCTCGTTTCCTCGTCAATTTACGTAACAAAAGAAAAAATACGGGTCCAATATTTTTTGATAGTATATCCGACCGATTAATTACTTTTTTTCAGTATTCCTATTGTATTCTACTTTTCTTTTTCAGTTTGTTTCACCTTTTCCAAAACAATATGATCAGATCGTGGATGCTTGTCGCAATGAAACCGGTTACACAGACGAAGTGGTAGCCGAAGAAGAAAAAACCTTTTATGCCGAAAATAAAGGTCTCCGGATATTCAACTACTGCTTCCTAGAAAAAACCGGTTTCGTCACTAGTGATGGGAAGTTGAATATCGATGATGCTGTGGTTGATGTACACCCTAGTTTACTAAAAGACTCGGTGGACTTCTGTAAAAGTCTTGAAGAGATTTATCCAAAAAGTGTTTTTTCCACATGTTTCCATTTAAACATTGTGACTTATAAACGATTTTTTGAAATGTAAGTTCATTTTCCGAGTTTTTGTTGCCGCTCTCATTATCAGCCTATAAATATTCCCACTGCTGGGATACAGACCTCCTCTGTGAGAGGGAGTGGGCATAGTCTACCACGCGGGCTCAGTGGAGGTTGGTGGATGTCACATTCGAATTTTTGGTTCTAAGACATGCCGGTTTCCTCGAGCTGTTTTCCTTCACCGTCTTGACAGCCCCTGACTTAGTTCGAACCCACGACCTGTAACTCGTAATTCGGGACCGATAGCACTGGGCCACCACTGCTCTCTGAATTCCATATATAGGGTGACTGGTAATTAGTGTACGATACTTAAACACGTGATTGTGTTCATGATAACAAACAATTTTTATTATGGGAGCAAAGCCGAATTCGTGAAAAAAATATCGGCTGTTCAGTACATTAGGCAAACATAAATGTACTGAACAGCTGATCTTTTCCGATTTCAGGTTTGTTCCCATAGTAAAAGTTGTTGGTTATCATGAACACAATCACGTGTTTAAGTATCGTACACTAATTACCAGTACCCTATATAATTCATTTATTTATCGCTTACAGTGAAAAAGTCGTAAAACGTCAACGAAAAAACTTTAGGCAGATCTTAACAACATGTCGAAATGAAACAAAATACACGGACGAATTGATTATCACGGAGCTGCAAAGCCATTTAGAAGAAAGGGCAGGGAACAACAAATTTAACAAGTGTATCCTCGAAAAAACCGGTTTTGGAGCTAGTGATGAGATATTTTTTATCGATGATGCTATAACAAGGATACCCGCTGATAATGTTACGGAAATAATCGAATACTGTACGGCAAATATTACTGATGACATGTTTCCAGAAAGCATTCCTTTTATTTCCGGATGTGTGCACTTAGGAGTGTCGAATTATTTTCGTTCTACTCAATCGTAAGTCCTACTAATATTATAAATCCTACAAATGCTATCCTAATATTATACATGCGAAAGTTTGTGAGGATGTATGTATGAATGTCTGTTACTCTTTCACGCAAAAACCACTAAACGGATTTGGCTAAAATTTGGTAGGTACACAGATATTTTATAACCTGGATTAACACATAGGATAGTTTTTATCCCAATTTTATGTTGCCATGGGATATAGTTGTAGCGGATTTAAAACCGATGGCAACAGCTTGTACAATAAGTATTTGCTAAATTTTCCATGTTCTATTGGTGCTCCCACATTGCCGTTATAAAATGTTTGTAAACATTTTATAACACCAAAACATTTACTAACAAATGTTAACAATTGTTGCACTTTGTTAGAAACTGTTACATGTTATAAGTGCTCCTACATTGATGGAAAATGTTTCGTATAAAAACATTTTATAACATCTAGTATTGGCTCGCAGTTTGGTTTCGCCTTCTGAGGGCCACCGCACCGCACCGCCTATCCCGCCATCACCCTTATAAAATGTTTACAAACAAAAGATAACACATGTTTTATTTTGTTATAATTTGTTTTGTTATAAAATGTTTACTAACATTACTAAACATTTTCTAACATGAAAATTTATTTGTGATTAAATGTTTGCTAACAAATGTTTACTAACGTTATTAAACATTTTCTAACGGCAATGTGGGAGCACCATATTAAAGCATTTCTAAAAATAAACGTGGTCCAAGGACTCTTCCCTGCAGAACACCTTATTTTTTTCTTGTCTAAGTCATTATTTTCCTTATCTTTTGTAGTTTTTTAAACACACTTTTTGATTTTTACCTTCACCCATTGTTCAAAAACATTAACAGCGAAAGCTGCGGTCCTTTAAATAAAAGATGTAAGTGTGCACTAGAAACGGATTTTATTTATTTATTTATTTAAACTTCATGCACTTGTAAAAAACAGTACATAGGCGGACTTAATGCCATAGGCATTCTCTACCAGTCTACCTTAGGGTGGTGCAGAGAAACAAACATAGCAGGTGTAATAAATAATACATTAGTAGAGGAATATTCAAGATTATAATATAATTAAATACATATAAATATATATTATATTATATATATACAAATAAAATATATACATAATAGAACAAAAAATGGAAAAGAAAAGTAAAGTTGGGAAAATTCAACAACAAATTATCTTTGTGATGAAACTGCCAACCTCTTATGCAAATGCTCACGGACCTTAAACTTAAATGACAACAGACTTGTGACCGTCCTGATGTTCTGAGGGAGCTCATTCCAAAGGAAGACCGCTTGGACAAGGAAAGACGATTTTAGAAAGCCAGAGCGATGAGAGGGACATCGTAGAAGACGATTGTTGGAGGAACGAAGATTTTTACTGTGCGCAGAGCATAAATATTGAAAACTGGAGGAAAGATAAGAAGGAGAAGCGGGATTATTTAAAAGAGAAAATAATGTAGTCAACGCCCTCAACGCTCTACGCTGTCGAATGGGTAGCCATTTTAACATCAACCGATGTTCAGACACATGATCATACTTACGAAGATTAAACACGAATCGAATGCAGTTATTCAGAAGTCGGTCAAGTTTATTGAGGAGATCTGCATTCAGGTCATAGTAACACACATCACCATAATCTATTATGGGAAAAATAAGGGACTGAACCAGCATTTTCTTTATGTGTGATGGAAGAATATTTTTCAGGCGATAAAGCGACCGCAACGTTCCGGTGACCCTTTGGCTCACAGCCGCAACCTGTTTGCGCCAGTCGAGGCAAGTGTCAACATACACACCTAAATTCAAATTCATCCAAAATACGTGAAACTTTGAATATAATAGACTTATCGACCAAATTGATAAAACATGTTTCAAGATTTTGGAAATTTTAAAAATCATAGGGAAACATGAAATGCTCGCAAAAAGTCGCAGTGGAACCATCATTATTTCTTGGATCTTAGATAAATATATGTTTTACCCGTTCAACCATTTTTGCACCTTCGTTGTTTTATCGATTTTGACGCATGTTTAATAAACTTTTATTCTCTCTTACAGAAAGTTAGTCCTGCACTACGAAACCGATCAGATCGTTGATGCTATATATGACTGTCAAGAGAAAAACGGATACAGAGAAGACCTCAAAAACAGCTCTATTGAAGAAAATTTTACTCAAAAGGAAGCTCTCAAAAAATCCAACGACTGCTTCTTAAAAAAAACCGGTATCATCACTAGTGATGGGAAATTAAATATCGATACAGCTTTAGAAAAACTTCCACCTAGTTTTGTTAAGCCTATCGTTGAGCATTGCCAGGCAAATATAGCTTTAAACTATACGACTGATAGTGTCGATAATTTCTCGTCGTGTTATCATGATGGCATCCTGAACCATATTTTTGCGACAGAAGAAGAAGGATATTTTCCATTCGTCCTAACTTGGAAATTCTTTGTGCCAGGTACTTCTTTTGTAGATAAAATTTTAATTTATTAAGTTGTCGTATCAAATTCTATAGAACGTTACTAATTCTACCCAGCGCAGTAAACTTAAACTTACAAACTGTTGTTTTGTTTTAATAAAACGTCGAAAATAAAACTAAATTTTGTTTTATTGTTATTTTTATTGAATAATACGTAGTGAACAAGTACATACAATTTATTTTTATAAGATAGCATCATCATCTGCCTGCCTTTTCCCTGCTATATTGGGGTCGGCTTCCAGTCGAACCAAATGCAGCTGAATATCAGTATTTTACGTGGAGCGACTGCCTATCGGACCTCCACAACCCAGTAACTGGGTAATACGATACTCTATGGTAAGACTGGTTCACAGACTTTAGAGCTTCTGACTAACAGTAACGACTGTCAAAGATCTACAAATGACAGCCAGGACCAACGGCTTTACGTGCTTTCCGAGGCACGGAGGAAACTCGCTATGACAGATGGTCCTACCTAACCTATCCACAGACCAACCTCGGCAAGCGCGGCTCAACCCGGAAGATCGACCTATGCGGCTGTAAACATTGAAAAATTGAATAAATAAGTGAAACGCCTGATAGTGATGTTATAGCTACAATTATGTTATGTTATAGCTTATAATTAATTGAGATTGCGCATAAATATCTTGAAGAAGATGAAATGAGGGACACTCATGCGCACACAAGGCCAATGTTAGTCTGTATGATTCTACGTACATCCCGCAAGAACTACAGCATGGAGTTGAATGCAGTTGTCACCGAGTTTCTAGAGGCTTCACTTAAGATCAAGGCTCCAGAACAATATCTCATTCCAATAAAGCAACAGCTTGGCAAAAAACTGTAGAAAAACGGAAGTCGCTACTGTCTTCGCGCTACCAGCACTTTGAATGTTTTTTTTTTCACTTATTACGTTAGTTTTATGGCACAATAATAAATCTAACAAACCTGCGGTCTTTGTTTACATCAAATATCAAAGATTTTAAAACGCTGTCAGAAATAAAATTTTAGTTCCGTTTCAATCCGTTCTGGCCAAGCTGTATCATTCCAATAAAATACTTGATTATAAATTACCCGAGTACAACTTCGCAGACAAAAGCCAGTGAGATATTAAATCACTTAGCTAACCGGTTTTTTTTTCTCTAAACATATACTTTATTGACTTTTTCCTGTTTCATAGAAGTATTAGATTTGTCTTAGTAAGATGAAGACGTTTCTTATATTCTGTGTTATCCTGGTACCTAGGATTCACACCGAGGTGAGTAAAAGCGAAAACTTCGTTCACTTTTTTTACAATAAATCAGCGAACCCCCTTCGTTCGTTGACATCCAGTACAGTTTATAGTAAGAAAAGAGAGCAAAATGCCTTAAAATAAATGAAATAAAGCTGTTGTGTTTATTACCAGTAACATTTTTTAAACATACTTTTTAATGCCTGTTTATAAAAAGAGAACTACTGCCATAAAACAGAATTTGTCAGAAGAATCAATAGAGTCCAAAGAATTTCGAAATTTTGCAATGTTCCAGCTCCATCCTCAAATCAGCTCCATGTCATTATTATATTGAACTAGCAAACCCGGCGAACTCCGTTTCGCCACCCGATGGCTTCGTTTTTTTCTTTGCTATAAACCTCACGGAGCCCGAGACCTTTCCAACGAATGCAAAATCTTGGAAATCGGTTCGTGCGTTCTGGAGTTATAGCGTCAGGAAGGAAAACTCGACTTATTTTTATATAGTAGACTGCAACGCGTTAGACATCGTGATTGAAATTTTACTACCTATATCCTTTGGCCTGCTTTGTTTGTTTGTTTTTTACCTTTTTCTATTCGAAATGTTCTCAAAATTTCTCTTTTACAGTTCATATCTCCTTTTCCAAAAAAATGTGATCAGATCGTAGATGGCTGTCGCAATGAAACAGGTTACACAGACGAAGTGGTAGCCGAAGAAGAGGAATCGTATTATGCCGAAAACAGAGGTCTCAGGAAATTCAACTATTGCTTCCTAGAAAAAACCGGTTTCGTCACTAGTGATGGGAAGTTAAATGTCAATGATAATTTAGATAAACTCGGCCCTAGTTTGTTTAAGGATATAATACAGCACTGCTATAGTGTTGAAAAGATTAATCCGAAGAGCATTTTTTCAACATGTTTTCACGCAGAAGTGAAGTATCACATGCGGTTACTCGTAATGTAAGTACAGTTTTTGAAACATTTCTTGTCATTCAAAAGCAATTCTTAGTGGTCTATATTTTAGGCGGATAATAAGGAGCACGAGTGCCGTGTCTTCAAAATAACCTTATACTAACCCTACTAATATAGCCGTTTTGTAATAATCGTTTAATGAATTAATTTCAATTTCTACATTAATTTTCCTATCTAGTAGATTCTCTATATTCACATAAAATGATATCTCTTACAGTAAGTACGTCGGAAATGCAATTGCTGATTACTTCACTCAGATTGTAGAAGTATGTCAAAACGAAACCGGATACACAGACGAAGTAATAGCAGAAGAAGAGAAAAGCGAATTAAACAAAGACGCAGGGCTCACAAAATTCAACGACTGCTTTATTGAAAAAATCGGTTTCAGAAATTATGAGAAGTTTGAAATCGATAGAGCTTTAGCAAAGATTCCCGAAAGTAATGTTACGGAAATTGTCGAGCTCTGTAAGTCGAAAACTTCTGAAAAGATTATTCCAGATGGCATACCGTTTTTCTCTGCATGTATGCTCCTTGGAGTGTCGGACTATATTCGGACTACTGGTTTGTAAGTACATATTGTGTTTCTGCATACTTATTTACTTTACTGCTCACTTTTAGGTTTTGTTAGGGTTCTAATTAATTTGAAAATAGATATGGACCGATGACGATGCCCTGTGGAACACCGTTCTTGATGAATGTGAAGAAAGTCAAATATTTTCAAGATTTGAGGATTAGTTATGTTTTCGATAATATCAGAACAATTTTTTTAACTACAGTCATTGCCAAGAATGCCATATGAAAGTTTATTATGAAGTGTCTCATGATTAACATGGTCAAAGGCTTTCCACAGAACGGCATACATTACGTATGTACAAGTTTTCGCGCCGAAAAACGCCGCAATGAGATGGCTGGATAGGTGGTAACTATTGATGCCGAGAAATATTGCATTAAGGAAGAAAACCACATGACGCGCCGATCCAAAATAAAGTTGGATAAGTTCAGAGGGATACGGCAACTTTAAGCGATATTCCTAACATTTCATTTCGTAACGCCAATGGCTATTTTCTTTTATTTATTTACGAAATAAATCATTACCAATATTGCTACGTGACTGTTTAAAGCCCACAGGAGAGTGAAAATGATGATCTGATGTAATTTTTTCAAGGAAAGCCTATATACTGTACCATCTCAAGTTGAATGATATTACAGAAGGTTCTGTTAAAATTTTGGCGATTGAAAAAGAGTGCCCATGGAGTTTCTTATCCGTTCTTCTCCATAGAGCTACGCTTTGGAATGGGCACCTACGGTACTTTCAAGGTTTTTATGGCTTGTGACTGGGACTGTAACATCGAAACTATTTTATTTTACTTTTGTCTTTGACAATTCAAAAGTGCCTGTAACTGGCCTACTTGAAATAAATGATTTGATTTGACTTATACTGTATAAGTCTTTTGCTGACCAATATTTATTTTCATTTTGATGTTTTACCGACCTTGACAGATATTTTAAAATATTTACATTCTCTCCCACAGTAAACTTGCTGTGCAGTCTGAAACCGACCAAGTCCTTAATTCCGTATATGATTGTCAAGAAGAAACCGGATTCACAGACGCAGTGCTTCAAAAGAGGTTTACTGAAGACAACTTCACAGAAGAGGAAAACCTCAGAGATTTCAACGACTGCTTCTTAGAAAAAACCGGTTTCGTCACTAGTGATGGGAAACTAAATATCGATACAGCTTTAGCAAAACTTCCACCTAGTTTTGCTAAACCAATTATCGAGCATTGCCAAGCAAATATAGCTTTTAACTATACGACAGAGAGTGTCTATAATTTCTCTACGTGTTATCATGATGGAATCTTGAACCATATTTCGGAAGCAGAAAGAGTAGGATATTGGCCATTTACAATTTCTTGGAAAGTATTTGTGCCAGGTACTGCTTTCGTTGATACAATTTTAACGTACTAAATTATCGTACCACAATTTTATTGATGGAACGTAACTAGCTGGAGACATCTTGATTTATGAAAGGGAGAAATAGGGGAAGAGTAAGCGAAGTGCTAGTTAATTATTCTAAATTAGCGCCGTCAAAGTCTGATTGGCAATGTGTCATCGCGCCGCTGATGTACAATTTTAGACAGTACGCAAGATAAAGTTGAAAAATTGTTATTTTTTATTTAATAAAAAATTATAAATTGAAATGTTTTTTACTTTTTAATAACAATTTCACCTCAATTTGACAACACCGCATATAGAAATAAAAAACTTGAGAGGTGTCAAGGGACACCCGGATGGAACGAAGTTAACAAAAATAATCGTCGCAACATCACACTGTTCAATGCGAAATAGAAAGACGAAACGAAAATATCTGGCTTGCTTTCTATTAGAGAGAGAGAGAGACAGAGAAACATGTGCACGCCGCAATACGACAAGAGTCACGAGGAACGGGGGTTGAGTGAGGGGTACGGGGCGCGGGGTGCAGGCGCGATGTGCGGGGCGAGGCAAAAGTGTCGTGCCAACTTTTCGTTAGAATTTTTTCCGTCTAGCCCCCTTTCACAACGCGCGATCAGGAACTTCGTTCCAAAAAGAAATCTCATAGTTACGCCTTCTTTATTTTTTCGGTGGTGATATCATCAACTGACTCCTGCCCTGGGTGCAACGGAAGGGGCTCCGTCGCAATAGATCGCAAAAGATGGGAAGAGTGGCCTTAGCAATGCGGTAGAAAATCATAGACTCACAATAATAGTACAGTCTGTACCCTAATCACGAGTTTTCACAATCTTACTTCACAGCATGTTTCCAGTATTCACAGCGTTTCTTGTATGGAAAAACCGGCCAAGTGCGTGTCGGGCCACGCACAGTTCCGTAGTTGCCCATCAAAATACTTAAATGCGAACTAACTAAACTGATTCGCTGAATTTAATTTTAAAAAGAAGAATTTTCAGAATCGGTTCAGGAGTCTTTGATAAAGCGGGGAAAATACATAAGAAAAAAGATTACAGGACATTTAGAACCTCCTCCTTTTTTTGAATTTAGTTAAAAATAGTTGACGATAAAAACCTACCTATCCCCAAAAAACATACCTATAAAAGCTGTAAAAATAAAGTTGACAAACTTACATTTGCAGTTGTCTCCGATACATTTTGTTTAAGAATAATAATAATAATAATAATAATAATATTCCACAACTATCACACAACGTCATCTAGTCCCAAGCTAAGCAGAGCTTGTGTTATGGGTACTAGACAACTGATATACATACTTATATATTTCTAAATACATACGTATTATAGATAAATTACACCCAGACACAGAACAAATGATCGTGCTCATCACACAAACATTTGTCCTGGGTGGGAATCGAACCCACGACCTCCGGCATAGCAGTCAGGGTCACTAACCACTAGACCAACAGGCCAGTCAAGTTTAAGAAAATATGATATCCAAGTACATTTTATAAGTTGGTCGACTATTACTCGTAAAGTTGTAAAGCCTACTTAGTCATGATAATTTTCTTTTAAACTTCGTTATATATACTACTATTGTGAATTTTTTCACACTCCCAAACATAACCGTTTAGCTGGTAGAGGGGGGGGACACTCGAATCGAGCAAAATTTAGCACTTTAAAGCTTAATATTTGACAAACGAATTTTTTTATCAAAAAATTGTTAATGGAAACTATCATTATTTTTTAAAGGCCTATTTAATGATACCTCACACTAAGGGGTACGCGAGAAAAAAAAAATCCTCACTTTACGTGTAAGTACTGGAGGTACCCTAAAAAAAAATATTTTACGAGATTTTATTTTACCACTTTTTCGGCACAACTAATCCGTATATTTACACCAAATTACAGCTCTCTAGTACTGTGCGTCTCTGAGCTAAACTGCGGACAGACGGACGGACGGACATGGCGAAACTACATATAAGGGTTCCTTGTTGACCACGGAACCCTAAAAATGGAACAGCACCTCTGGTGTGCGAAGAAGGAATTATTTTTTTTCTTCAAAGTCTGTTTGAAAATGTCAAAGTTCCAGTTTACTTAACGTCAGAATAACTGAAAACTCATGATAAGGCCTCTTTATTGTCATAATATGGACAAAAATTATGAAAAAAAGTCATTAATTTTTACGTCAATGTTTATTATACAAAACTCTAAAATAAAAACAATAATTTAGAAGGTAACCAGAGGCCTTACCACGATCCAGTTTAAGCTGTGAGAAAGAGATGACGTTAGACAACTTGTATAGCTGTCTCTTTCCCACAGCCTAAACTGGATCGTGTTAAGAGCTCGTGGTAAGGCCTCAGGTTGAAAAATTACAAGATGGTACAAATTTCATTTTTAAACGTTGCCCTACACTAGTATTTTTTCCAGTGTCATGGGTTCGTTTACAAACATATAAACTCACATACACAAACACCCAGACCCGAAGCAACTATTTGTAGATCATACTAATATTTGCTCCGTGCGGGATTCGAACCCGAGACACGCAGCGCAGCAGTGCAATCGCTCAGTCACTACGCTAACCGTGCCGTCGACCCTGTTTTAAACTAGTTGCTCGTGCATGAGGTCTTCTATGATGAAGAGTCTCCGTGGTCCATGGAGAAAGTTGGTCAAATGGTCACTGATAGTTTTGTGATCAGTTGGCTTATCATGGCGTCTTAAAACGTGAATAGTTCAGAGCCTGTAGCCAAACGGCAAGCGACAATCGTTAACGTTCAGCAGTCGCTAATACATTTTCAACTTTATACCCCATCGCATAAAGTTGAAAATCTAGTAAAGACTGCTGAGCAACAGCGAACGAAACAAACGAAAACGATCTGTAATCTTTGATAGATTTTCAACTTTATGCAATGAAGTTTAAAGTTGAAAATGTATTAGCGACTGCTGAAGGTTAGCGATTGTCGCTTGCCATTTGGCTATAGGGCCAGCTGTGGAAACGAGATGGCGCTAGACGACTTGTATAGCTCTGTCCCTTTCCTTCAGCAGAAAAACTCAAGCTTAAAGACGTCGTGGTAGGCCAGAAGAACTTTCAAATTCATGCTGTTGACCTACAACTCAACGAATCCAGCTCGTTCAGCCAACCAGAAATCAAAGTTTTTATCATAAAATAAAGTTGTGAAACGAGTCTTATTAAAAGAAGTGCCAAGAACAAGCATTACCCAATAATTAGTAAAACCGTAAAAACTTAAAAAATTATTCTGCACTTCATGGTGGAAACATGTAGAAAAATCATTGACGTTATCTTGTATGTACTTTAAAATAATATTAGCTTGGCAGTGTTCGACGAACGGCTTAGCAAAACCTGGCGGAAGTTTTGCTAAAGATTCATCGATATTTAATGTCCCATCACTAGTGACGAAACCGGTTTTTTCTAAGTAGCAATCATTGAATTCCCTGAGGCCTTTTCGTTCGCTGAATTTGACTCCTTTCTCCTCGGGAGGCACTTCTTTTGTGATTCCAGTTTCCTTGCTACAGAGTTCAACGATCGCAGTGGTGTAGGTAGATTCACCATATGGGAAGGAGTGACTGAAATGTGAAATATAAACTAGTACAAGTTGTCCCATCAGGATCGATAAAAGTTCATGGGAATCTAATTAACACAAGTTACGTTTGAAGAATTAAGATGTAAAATCTTAGGCCATATAATTTAAATGGCAAACCCTTAGCACGAGTTTTCAGTATTTGAGACGTAAAGTAAACTGGAACTTTGACAATTTTCAAGGGAAAAATTAGGTCCTTCTTCGCACACCAGAGGCGCTGTTCCATTTTTTAATACAAGAAACGCTGTAAATACTGGAAAGTAAAAGAGTGAAAATTCGTGCTAAGGGTACTGATTGGGTCCATAATGCCGAGAAAAAACGGCCAGTTTAGGAATGTCATTTAAAGATAGCAAAAAAATTACACTCACACTCCTTTACTTGCAGACCGCAAATACATCGACAACTCTTGAATAAGACATGCTGAGAAACTAGGCGCGTTAGACGAAATGATATTTTCATCTATCTTAGATTTACAATTCTCGGTTATTGCCATAACAGTGCTTTGGGGGGTGAATTCTAAAACAACATCTATTCTAAATTGCTCATGGATTCCAAAACCAATTTTTTCTTGGAAACAAAAGTTGAAATTGTCTAGTCCTTCGTCTCTCGTTGAATTGCTGGTCTCTTCTTCAGCTATCACCTCATCCGTGTATCCAGTTTCGTTTCGACACACTTCTACATTCTGAGAGAAGTTTTCATTTATAGATAGTATGACTTTCCGTCTGTGAAAGGTATAAATATTATAAAGACAGGGTAACATTTCGAGTTCAGCCGGCAACAAAGTATTAAAAAAACTACTAAGACTTGTAACAATTAAAAGAGATTAAAATAAAGTAAATCGACGGATAAAATACTTCTCTTTTACGAAGGACATTGAACTATATACGAGCAATAGACGGGACATCACGAAGAAAGTTGTGATCCAAAACTTTTTACCACTAGGTAATAAGTCGCTCAGTCTAGTAGTCGCGTTGCTTTGCAACGCTAGATAGTTCTACTGACGCACGGCATCAACAATTTTGTATGTCAAATTTTCCCAATGCCCGCTCTATAGGTTTTTTTGAATCTCTTTGTATTTTACCTTTTTCATACATTTACGATGTAATACAGAATTCATGCAATGCTTTCATTGTTAAAAGCTAAGAGGAGTAAAATTTCCTGGAAAAATCTGTGTTTCATAAATTTTATTTATTTCTCCACAACTCTCGGATGTTTAAGTCTAGGCAATAATTAAAAAAAAAACCAAATATGAGGACCGGAGTTGAAAAATGCAGCACTTAAAATGTAAGAATACTTACAATTCTAATAAACGCAATAAGTTGATATTCCGGAGTGAATACAAACTGAAAAAACAGTCTTTGCATATATCTTTTCACGTCGATTGCAATTTTCGCTATGTCCTTGAACAAACTAGTTCCTAGTTTAGCTAACGCTTCATCGATACTTAACTTCCCATCACTAGTGACGAAACCGGTTTTTTCTAGGAAGCAATAGTTGAATATCCTGAGACCTTTATTTTCGGCATAAAAGGTTTTTTCTTCTTCAGCTACCACTTCGTCTGTGTAACCGGTTTCATTGCGACAAGCATCCACGATCTGATCATATTGTTTTGGAAAAGGTGAAACAAACTGAAAGAGTAAAAGAGATACATATAGTGTACTTATTGTGGTTTGAGTTTTTACGTTAGTTTTTTTTTCTTTTTTTTTTTAGCGTGGTAAATTCATCAAATGAGTCCTCCGGCCCCGGGCAGGGCGGGAGGGACTGTCAGACTTCTACTGACTAAAATCCACGGTGTCCTTCAGTAGCCTGTTACGTTCCGGGGTCACGGTAAGGAAATAATCCCGCGACCTGAGTTATTACGTTAGCAAAATTAATCATCTTCCTAACCTTTACCCAACTATATTGAGCTCGGCTTCCCGTCGAACCAGATGAAGCTGCATATCAGTATTTTACGTGGAGCGACTGCCTATCAGACCTCCACTACCCAATAACTGGGTAATACGATACGCCATAGTAAGACTGGTTGTCAGACTCGAGAGCTTCTGACTAACAGTAACGACTGTCAAAGATCTACAAATGTCAGCCGGGACCAACGTCTTTACGTACTTTCCGAGACACGGAGGAAACTCGCTACGTCAGATGGTCACCCATCCACAGAACTGTGGATGGGATGATTATTTAACCACGAACAATCGCCATATCTTTGAATCATCGATTCCATAATCTCTTAAAACCAGGGTTTACAAACAGTGTGTCCTACCCGTAATGACTTATGGAGCCGAAATGTGGACACTTACCATCGGCCTGGTCCACAAATTTAAGGTTGCTCAGCGTGCAATAGAGAGAGCGAACAATGCTCGGAGTTTCTCCGGTGGATAGAATTCGTAATGAAGTCATTCGCCAGAGAACCAAAGTAACCGACATTGCGCTTAGAATCAGCATGCTGAAGTGGAAGTGGGCCGGCCACGTCTGTAGACGGACAGTTATTAGCCGCACAATGTTATTATGTCTTTATCATTGTATAATCTATATTTACGGCAGATGGAGCAAACATGTGCTAGAGTGGAGACCGCAAATGGGCAAACGTAGTGTAGGACGCCCTGCTGCAAGATGGGTCGATGATTTAAGGAAGGTGGCTGGCAGTGTATGGATGCGGGCTGCCCAGGACCGGGATAGTTGGCGCTCTTTGGGGGAGGCTTACGATCAGCAGTGGACGGCAATAGGCTGATAATGAAGAGCAAGAAATATTATTTTAAAAATACTAACCTCAGCATGAATCCTAGCTACCAGGAAAACACACAATATAAGAAACGTTTTCATCTTACTAAGATAGTTTTAATACTAACAAGATATAGTAAAATACATACTTTTAAATACATGTATGATAAACCAGTTATTTAAGATTTGTTATAAGTTATGAGGAAATAGTCGCACTATGTTATTATGTCTTTATCATTGCATAATCTATATTTATATCAAAATCATTTTTTTACACATTGCCATCCTCGCAGTGGTGACATGACACCCAGGCGTTTCCTCCTTCTTTATCAGACACAGGTACCTCCCGAAACTTACGTGTACAGTGAGGACCTGCGTCATGCAGTAGGACAGGACGCTGTGACGCTTATCCAGCCACTACTCAAAGAAGGGTCTTACCGCTGCGATTGCGGCATGTCCGTGATAATCCACGTTCTGCGTTACCGGTTTTTGCTGCTTTACCGGTTTTTTTTTCTTTTTCAATATGATTATCCATTGAAAAACTTTAATGTTTACTACTACTTATTTTTTCATCTAAAGTCATTTCAAATAGCTGTCTATTATGTACCCTAAGTAACGCAAAAACAGTAAGTTTGTATCACGCACAATTATTATTAAAAAAAACGTACTTACTTCAAGTTTTTTCTCCATCACTGGATTTTACCACGTTTTGTAGCCAAGCCAAGTTTTTTGCTGAAGTTGTCGCGAAATTCGCTTTACGACGCAAATATTTGTAGAGTAATAAACTTTATTTATAAACGCATACAGCACATGTACCATGACCAATAGGATAGTTTACTGCATCAGCTCAGTTACAGTATTGAAAAATAATAAACACGTTTTTTTTTTAATAATGAATATTTTATACAAAGATAAAACTCTTAGAAATTCGGGAGAGGAGATTTGTGACGTCATAAAATTTTGACGACTGGGTGACGTTTTGTCGATTTTGGTTAATGTGACAAAAGAAAAAATACGCGTCAAACAATTTTTGATAATATTTCGGTAATTTTTTTTTTTTGACTACTGGATGTCTCATATCTTCGAATTTTTGCATCTATACATCATCACCTCATTCACTCACTGGAACAAGCCTGGTTTTAAGACGTTGTAATACACCCCCTAGTTTTTGTTTAGTTGACTTGTCATAAAACTAACTACCTCATTTCTTTTCATTATTTTTCCATTTCAAAGAGGCTATTTAGAATTTATTCACACTGCCTTATCGCTGTTATGGACACTGATTTAGTAGAGAGGCGTGAAAGTAAGCGTGTCACATGATAAGGACTATAATTGAGTTTGATAGGTACTTTGAAAAAGCGAGCGATTTTTTTAGAGTGGTAAAATCATCAAATGATTCCTCCCACCTATTACTGTCAGATTTGTACTGACTAAAATCCACGGTGTGCTTGAATAGGTTTAAGTTCCGGGGCCAAGGTTACCCGATTAGACAATACCGCGACCCTGATACAATGACCCCTAAAGATGTCAAGTGTAAATAAATACTAAACTTATACTTAATTATTTTCATACCTGTCTTTTAATCCCAATACTCTTATCACTTGTGATTCTTATCATAATAACAAATACTTATCGCGCAAACCACTTACTATAAACGTTAAATAAATTACCCTAGATTTAATAATAGAAATCGATTAAGCAACTACTATTTCGCCGTACGTATAAATTGTATGCAAGTATTCTTGGCCGAAAGCAGTCACACACTTATTTACACCTAAATCACATTCGCAAGGAAAACTACCGAACATTTACTCCAATTTCAAAAACCGTAACCACTTTGAAACGTACAAATCAATCACTACACATCACTAGCACTTGCACATTCAAAATTTAAAATTCGAATTCTTAAATTTTCAAATACGTTCACTTCGTTTCGCGCGTTAAACGTGTATGACGGATGGCCGTATCGCGTTTAGAAAGTTGGCAATCGACTTTTTTTTTAAGTTATATTTATCATCAGAATAATTGACGTTTTAATGTGTCCCTTTGGCTCGGGCCTTTGCGTGGATGACCATTGATTGCATTTTTTTTTTCAGCGTGAAAAATTGACCAAATTAGTCCTCCCACCCAGGGCAGGGCAGGAGACACTGTCAGACTTGTACTGATTTAAACCCATTCCGTCTCAGCTGAGGATGAGTACGCTGGGTTTGAGAGTGTCAAGTAATGCGTAGCTCGACGTCGGATCAAGGACCGGCCCACCACGACGGCGCGTAGTGTACCATGCGCAACTGTCTGCACACCCCCGTGGAAAACCTGCCAGGCGTTTGGCCCCCGCAGAACCAAACGCCTCCCAAACTGTCTTAGCAGGTTACCATGACCTTAGCTCACAAAGGGGTACTGAAGGAACAAGGTGGATTTTCAGTCTGTAAGTCTGACAGACCCTCGTGGTCCACCCAGGGCAGGAGGTCATTATCATCATCATCAGCCTATAAATGTTCCCACTGCTGGGACACAGGCCTCCTCTCTGTGAGAGGGAGTGGGCCATAATCCACCACGAGGGCCCAGTGCGGATTGGCGGATGTCACATATCTTCAAATTTTTTGGTTTTAGGACATGCTGGTTTCGTCACAATGTTCTCCTTCATCGTTTTGAAAGCAGTGGTGATGAAATAAATTAATCAAAGTTATGAGCCTGGCGGGGTTCGATCCCACGATTTAGGCTGCTTTTCCACCAGAGATGCGCTATGCTACGTTGCTAAGGATGCGTTTGATATCCACCAATCACACTCATTATGTGTGTGTGCGTTATGAAAACAAATGAATGTGATTGGTGGATAACAAACATATCCGTAGCAACGTAGCACAGCGCATCTCTGGTGGAAAGGCAGCCTTACACTCGTAGGTCGGTAGTAGGTAGGTAGTCGGGACCAATACCACTGGGCTACCACTGCTCTAGGGAGTGAGGTCTCATTTGGTTAAATTAAGAGACAGTATTTATGGATTCCCTCATGGGAAAAAGACATAATTATAAAGTTTATAATTATGTTATTCTCTTACAAACATAATTAAGTGACGTTTATCAAGGTTATATAAACACATACTACGTTTTGAGCACGCAACCTTTAATTTGTTAATGAAAAATTTTAAAACAACAAATATTTAATTGTCTTATCTTGATATTTTTATCTGTTAAGTGTTAAGCGACTTTTATGAGCGTTCGCGTTGGGACAGAAAGTATAGAAAAGGTGGATATACGATCAAACCAGAAATCTATGCAGGGCTTCCTTCGATGTTGTTATTCATGATCAAAGAGGGCTACTTACAAAATGTCGGAGTCTTTAACTTGCAGGATTTGATGACAGTCAAGTGAAACTAATTAAAAGCTTGTAAAAAAAACGTCATGCCATCCTTGGCCAGTGCAGTTCCTTTGAGAATCAGTAATGAGGAAATTCGAAAACGAACCAAACTTGCCGAGGTAGTATTTTGTAAGTTGGTTATAAAAAACAAAAACTTTTACACGTCACAACCAATATTTTTTAAAGCTAGATGAGGCCGGTGTTTCGTACCTGACTACTCTGAGAAGAAACATCCGAAACAAACTCAGAGGTCAGTCTCTTTTAAGTGCCGACATTGTTTTGCTCAGGTCATACGAGGACCATGCGGGTGTCTGAGATAGTCTTTTCAGGAAAGAACCACACAGATTTGAGTGGTCCTGTCCAGTTAGTGCAAGCATTTGTCGGTTATCGTGTAGCTGGACTCAGAACACAAAGAGCTCAATGATACATTGACAACAATAATTTTCAAGTTGAAATGGCAGGCGGGTAAGACTTATAGCACGCAGAACTGATGGCCGATGGGGCCGTAAGGTTCTCGAATGGAGACCACGCACCGGCAAGCGCAGCGTAGGACGTCCACCAACAAGGTGGACAGACGATCTTTATAAAGACCACAGGATCACGCTGAATGCAAGCCACTTCCAACACTATTGGATCTCTATAGGGGAGGCCTATGTTCAGCAGCGGACGTCTTACGACTGATATGATGATGAAAGTATGTTTGAAAACCCACTCTTTTGGATACTTAATTTAAGTATAGACAAGGTGGGGTGCTATGACAGGAAACCTCCATGTGCGCCCGTGGACTGGAGTTCCCTCTCGGATACGTCCGGGGGGAAGACCAGTTTTTCGGGCCGCTGCACCCTGGGATGCGGGCAAAAACTCTTCCTTAGGCACCGTGTGCCTAAGGGGTCTCTTTGCCCGTATGCGAATAGCCTGTCGTGTGGATGCTCCAACGCGTGTCCCTCTGATTAGCAGAGGGCACAGCGGCGGAGCGGGCTTGCGGAAGGTGAGTGATGGGTAGCTCGCCGTCCGACCAAGGACCAAGCCCGGGTCGGTGGCGCGCCGTGTTTCGCGCCAAATGCCTGCTGGGGTCGCGGGTTTTTTCTTAACCCAGGATACCGTGGCCCCGGAACGTAAAGGGTATAGGAAGGAACACGGGTCGATTTTAGTCAGTAAGAGTCTGACAGTCCCTTCCGCCCCACCCAGGGCGGGAGGACTCATTTGATGATTTTACCACCTAAAAAAAAAAGGTATAGACAAGGTCGTTTACGAAGTAAGCTAGAATCCCAATCGATAGTGTCGCAGTGCATTGATAGCTAGAATTGTGAATTATTTAATGCCATTGGCCGACTTTTCTTGACTTCTAAAAATAGGAATTTAACCTACAACTTAATATACATCTACTTAGAAAAGTCACGTCTTTTTAACCAACGACCTTGAACTTAAAAACGGCTGTACCGATATTGACGGAACGATCAGCGGCAGATATTTGATGTTTTCAAAAGTAAAGTTAAGCTACTTTAACTATTGAAGTTTAGGGGTGGGGGGGTTATTACAACGTCTTATAACCAAGCTTGTTCCAGTGAGTGAACGAGATGGCGCTAGACGACTTGTATAGCTCTGTCACTTTCACTCGCCGGAATAAGCCTGGTTTTAAGTCGTTGTAATATCCCCCTAGGTGGGCCGCTGTCATTTATAAGCTACTTAATGCCTCATTTAGACGATGCAAGAACTCGAACGCGAGTTGCGTTACATTGCGGGATTTATAGGTAGAACAAATTCAGTTAATGAAACAAATGCCACAATGTAGTGAAACTCGCATACGAGTTCTTGCTCCGTCTAAATGGCGCTTAAAAGTTCCCTGACTGACATTCGCGCGTAATGTAACTTATGCGACCCGCCAAACGCGTTAACAAATGAAGCTCATTAAATGTTACATGTTGTATCATTACATTGTAACGCTTGTTTTCCTCTCTCACTGATGTGAATGTCAATTCTGTAACGTTACATTACAAGCTCCTGTTGAAGAAGCACCTTCAAGATACAAGAACAACTTTAGTACCCCGATTTAAAAAAAAACGTCCAAAATATGTGTTTTTTTAGATCTCACCTCTCCCACACTCACCGTTCAGAATTATGCTGATCTATCAAATATAAAGATATGCCACACAGGTACGTTGATCCCTACAATTTGATGACACAGCATTTGTTCAAAGTAGGGATGTGCCACATGTTCGCAGTTTCCGACTATTCGGCGATAAGTTGGCCGAAAGCACGGAATAAGCGGCCGGTGTCGTGAGTGTGCACGCCGATCGACATTTTTCAAGTTTTTTCTTTGACAAACTTTCAAGTTATTTACTATTTTATCGAAATAGCTGAACTGGTTTTAAAAACTAAAAAGTTGAGAACTTTCAAAAATATTGTTACAGCTAAATTAGATTATTACATTAAAATTAGCAACTTCTTTAAATAAGTTATTTTGAGAATGCACTCTGATTCGTTTTGAGACCTTTGAAGGTGATTAGGTAGCTTGTTTATGGGTATTTTATTAAAAAAGCAGCTGTTAGCAGCTTTACAGTTTATTAAAATAAAATAAAAACTAAGACCGCACACAACCGTAGCGATGGAGCACAGCATTTTATATCGAACCCAATGTAAGCGACTTAGAATTACAATAGACATCATCACATAGCCCTTGAACTTGACGGACGCCGAATAGTCGCCGAACTTTACCATCAGCCCATCCCTAGTTCAAAGATTGTCCTACGCAAATAACTGTATCGATTTTTTATACAAATATCTTAGAAGGGGTGAGATGGCAAAGCTTTTTTAATAAAAGTTTACCCTTTTTTAAAAATGGCAATAACTTAGCGGTCTTCACATTCTTGCATAATATAAGGTATGGATATTTGGATATTATAAGGCAGCGTTCCCAATGGGGAAGGCAAGTCAAAGCTAATAGTAGATGGTGCTACCACTGCTTAGTCCTAATCCGACCAATAACGTAGTACTATTTTGAAGTACACTGATTTGAACTAATGACGATGCTTGGAACAAGCTATACCAGCGCCATTAGTTCCCCCAGTTGCCATCCCCATTGGCCGGGTCGCGACCCGGTACCAAGCCATCAGAATAAAATACTGGATCGGGCCGAGACGAACCTTCTTTTTCTTTTAGTAAAAATAAGCAGTAGCTCCACTCTGGGGGGCGGGCCCCGTGAGGGAAAGTACAGCGTCCTCCCTCCGCCCCAACCGCTGTAGTGGACGCCCACGGCAACGGACGTCGCAAGACGATCTCCTGCCACTGTGGGCGCGGGCATGCGGGCGGCGAGTAAAGGGCAACTCGCTGTCAGACCATGGACCATGCCCGCTGTGTTCCAGGCGCGCTTGTGTTCAAAAAGCGTTAACATAGTGACAGGCCCCCCCTATAGAGGGCCAAAGCCTGCCGTGGTTGCGGCACTTATCTCATTACCGTGAATTCGAAACATAAAGGGCTATCGAAGGACACCGTGGATTTCAGTCAGTACGAGTCTGACAGTCCCTCTCGCCCTGCCCGGGGTGGGACGACTCAGTTGATGACTTTATCCCGCTAAAAAAAAAGTAGCTCCACACTTGACTTAGCGACTAGGTAAATAGGCGATCATCATGATCAGCCTATAATGTTCCCACTGCTGGGACACAGGCCTCTTCTCTGTGAGAAGGAGTGGGCCATAACCCACCACGGGGGCCCAGTGCGGATTGGTGGATGTCACATGTCATCGAATTTTTGGTCCTAGGACATGCCGGTTTCCTCACGATGTTTTCCTTCACTGTTTTGAGAGCAGTGGTGATGAAAATAAATTACACAAAGTAATGCGCCTGGCAGGGTTCGAACCCACGACCTATAACAACTCGTAAGTCGGGACCGATACCACTGGGCCACCACTGCTTCTAGTCGGGACCGATACCACTGCGCCACCACTAATACTAAATAGGCGATACAAAAGTACATTATGAGTGTTAATAAAACCTTTTTACTATTAATGTGTTTTTTTCTATTCCAATAAAAACCCTTACCGTCCGCATCTTCGCTCAAATCCAACTTTTTTACATCCTCCTCCAAAATGGTGGGCACAAAATGTTTATCACTAAACTTAGGCATAATCACGAACTTTAATAATAATAATCACAAAAAAATACAATTTTTTTCTGACGTTTGAACTGAACAACTGTTCACACAACACTTTTGTATGGAATTTGACATAAGACTGACGTAAGATAAGTGTCTAATGCCTATCGTCCACAACGCTGTAAGTGACGTTTTACTTTATGACCGAAACTGGATTTAATTTTTTGGCCGAAACTGAACCCTCGGTCTGTCCCTAATAATCAGCCAGTAAAGTTTATACAGTTGGGGCACAGGCCTTCTCTCTATGAAGAGAAAGTGAGCTGTAAATCTATAATCCAGCACGAGAGCTCAGAAAATCCTAAGAAATAGCGACGAAATGCCTATATGTGCCCCTGCTGGCCCTATAGACAAACAGCAGACGACAGCAGACGATGATCGTTATCGCTTAGCAGTCATTAATACATTTTCAACTTTATACACTAGTGCATAAACTTGAAAAACTAGTAAAGACTGCTGAGCGATAGCGAACGAAACAAACGAAAACGATCTGTTATCTTAGATAGATTGTCAACTTTATGCAATGGGATATAAAGTTAAAACTGTATTAGTGACTGCTGAGCAATAACGATTGTCGTATGCTGTTTGTCTATAGGGCTTGTAATCTCGCCCCTATTAGAATAGACTTGACTGATCAATGCAGTAATGAATAAAATTCTGGCTAACTCTGAGAATCTGCCGCATGGCTATGGGCACCGAACTCAGTCGCCGTAATCGTCGTCACATCACAATATGGCGCCGAGATAATCTCATTCTAAGTTGTTGGAAATTTTCTGTACCGATTCGGTCGAAATTCTTTTAAAGGAGCAGCTACTTTATCAGTTTTGACGATCCTTCATCATGTCCACTGCTATACAAAGACGTCTCATTGGACCACCACGCCGAATGACTATTTGTCGTCGGTCCACCTACTCGTAGTGGGAGAAACTACGTCTTTCAGTTCGTCGTCGTCGTGACTAGACAAGTCTTCTTCCACGTCTCGATCGGTCACCAGTTCCAAGAGCGATATCGCCTGCCACTTCAACTTGCAATTAAGTAACGATCGTAACTGAATCTGAATTATTTTCTCAATGTCCAGACGATCCATAAAAGTTTCAATAAATTGTCTATATTGCTTTGAACGACCCTTGCTAAATCCGAAGTATTTATAGGTGTTGATGTCCATAAAATTGTCCATACAAGTCCTTCGACTATCAAAAACGTGCAGTTAACTGTCCGTATCGGTTTTAAAGAATGAAAGAAAACGATGCTCGTGTTCGCAGTAAGTACACAACACAATAATTATTACGACTGTTCCGGTTTCAAAAAAGTCACCAATCAGCGCCCGGCTTAGTACTAGTCCGGCCTAGTCTACAATATATCCGTACCGGTTTCCAACTAGTCACTTTTAAAATGCGTCGTGGAAGACGGGCCTTGGATCTCATCCAGTGCCTAAGTGACCGGGAAAATTCACCAATCAGCGCCCGGCCTAGTCAAAAATTATGTCCGTACCCGTTTCCAACTAGTCCCTTTAAAATGCGTCGTGGAAGACGGGCATATGTTCTTGCGGTAAGATCGAATGACTGACTAGGTGACCGCGAAAAAGTCAACAATCAGCGCCCGGCCTAGTCAAAAATTATGTCCGTACCGGTTCCGGTTTCCAACAAGTCACTTTTAAAATATAAATGCTTAAAAAGCGAACAGAAGCTAGTGATAGATAGTACGTCGCTTATAGCTGGCATTGGGACCAAAGCCTTAAGTAACCTTGCTTGTCAACGCAGTAAATATTTAATAAGTCAACACTTAGATAAATTAAGAAATACATGTTTTTGTTCTTATAAAAACTATCTTGAATATCAACATACAGTCTGTGGCACAAATGTAAGTTGAATTATAGGTTACTTTTTTCATCTTCGTAAAATCATAAAATGAGTAATCGGGAGGGACTGTCAAACTTGTACTGACTAAAACCCACGGTGTTCTTTCAAAAGCCCTTTACGTTCCAGAGTCACTCCTTTCAGTATTTTACGATTTTCTGCATAGTTTCGAATATAGCCACCCACGTCGTGTTGGAAAATTCAACTCTAATTCTAATTTCAATTCTATTTTTTTATTGTTTGGTAATATCATCAAATGAGTCCTCCCACCCAAGGCAGGGCAGGAGGGACTGTCAGACTTGTACTGACTAAATTCCACGGTGACCTTTAATAGCCTTTTACGTTTCGGGGTCACGGTTATTCGTTAGTCTCGCAACCCCGGCAGACTTTGACCCTCCAAGGGGGATCCCCGTTATTGTGTATCGCAATTCATATTATGAAAATTGAAGTGGTCTTTTTGAAATTCTCGTTGCAGGTTTTTCCAAAAACTTAACAAGACTATGTTACAAAGAAAACACATACTCTTATGGCGGCTCTACATTAGTGCCGTGAATTCACGCCAAGAATTCTTGCCGTGAATTCTCGGCACAAGTCGTGCCCTCCACACTATCAGGATGCTCTCAGTCGTTCGTGAAACCTGCCGTGAAATAGACGTAGATGCTGCTGCTGCATTAACTTTGTTTGCTGAATTTACTTTTTAGGAATATGATTAAAACAGTCTTCCATTTCAGACTTTCTATGAACAAATAGCAGATTTTCATTAAAAATTTAGAATTACATAAAAAATAGCAATTCATTTATTAAGTTCACGGGCCCGTGAATGTGGATGGGTACGCATGAACATCGCGCGAAGGAGGCGCGAACCCTTTGTCGCGGGACAAAATACCGACACTCATCGGGGAACAGGCGCGAACGCCCGTGAACCCCGCGAAAACCATCCACATTCTCGTTCGCGCCTGTTCACGGGTGTTCACGGCAATAGTCTGGAACCGGCATTAAGGCGCTGTACCCAAGCTCTATGTAGCAAAGGTAGTCGCGGGGGTGAAGCAGCTGCGCGCGGGGGCAAATTGTAAGCAAAAATTTAAGAAATTTTGCAGTTTTAACTTAATATTACAAAAGTTACAGGTCTGAGTTAAAAAAAAAATAGATATGTCGTATATGAAATATTATCCTCTCTTAAAGTTACAAAAAATGTACTGGTTACCGCTGAAAAAATGGAGAATTTCGAGACGAAAAATTTTTTTTCATGGTCGTATGGACCATTTTTTTTCGTAGTTCTAGACCACTTTTGTTAATTGTTTTTGCTAGTCTTTATACATTTGACTATACACTGTATTATTTTCTGGCTTGTGGCTTGTACAGATACGGCTAACTTTGCGACGTAAAACCAGTCGTTTACAGAGTGTTCGCTATGGGCAGCGCCTTAAATAAATAAAGGTTACAAGAAACAAAACACTCTCTAAGCACATTGTAGACAAACTATGTACTTTCTATAATCCAGACGTATCGCATATCAAAGTGCCTTCGTATAAAAACTATACAAAAGTACACAATAACGTGTATTTGCTTCTATTATTTACATAGGTAGGGTTGTCAGTTGGTTTCGACCATTTTAGGTTTACGCCTACCTGATTAAAGTTTACGCCTGATTAAAATCTAGCTAGAATGCTAGATTGACCTTAAGCAAATAAAAAAGCTTTATTAAAAAAACTGACTACCTTTCCGAAAGATAAGCAATTTATAAAAAACAAAGGGCTTTGTGCCTTTTGTACAAGTTCCTTATTCGCCATTTTGTTTTTTTTTAAAACGGTGTACACGAATGAAACATTGATAAATCGATAGATCACATCAATACAAACATAAAATGTGAGCGGCAAAACCTCGTAAACCGTCACGTTTCCGTGTTATGAGCTGGAACATACATACAAAAAAACAACAAATTGACATCCTCCCCCCTTTTTTCGAAGTCGGCTAAAAATGTTCCTAATATACACTCGTACTAAGCTAAATAAATATCTAGGTCCTTTTTAGGGTTCCGTAGTCAACAAGGAACCCTTATAGTTTCGCTATGTCCGTCCGTCCGTCCGTCCGTCCGTCCGTCTGTCCGCAGTTTAGCTCAGAGACGCACAGTACTAGAGAGCTGTAATTTGGTGAAAATATACGGATCTGTTGTGTGCAAAAAGTGGTAAAATAAAATCTCGAAAAATATTTTTTTTTAGGGTACCTCCTGTACACGTAAAGTGGGAATGTTTTTTTTGTTTCTCACGTACCCCTTAGTGTGGGGTATCATTAAATGGTCTTTAAAAAATAATGTGAGTTTCCATTAGCAATTTTTTGATAAAAAAATTCGTTTGTGAAATATTAAGCTTTAAAGTGCTAAATTTTGCTACTCGAGTGTCCCCCCCTCTACCAGCTAAACGGTTATGTTTGGGGGTGTGAAAAAATTCACAATAGTAGTATATATAACGAAATAGAAAATTATCATGACTAAGTAGGCTTTACAACTTTACAGTAATAGTCGACCAACCTCGCGTCTGTACTTGACTGCTCTATATTTTCTTAAACAAAATGTATCGGAGACAACTGCAAATGTAAGTTTGTCAACTTTATTTGCCACACAACTTTTATAGGTATGTTTTTTGGGGATAGGTAGGTTTTAATTGTCAACTATTTTTAACTTATTTCAAAAAAAGGAGGAGTTTCTAAATTCGTTGTAATCATTTTTTTTTTATTATCCGCGATTTCTCAGACACCTGGACCGATTTTGAAAATTCTTCTTTTTAAAATTAAATTCTGAAGTGCGAATCCCATTTACCATAGTTCGATAAGTATTTTGATAGGCAAATCGAGGGCAACCCTAAACTGTGCGTGGCCCGACACGCACTTGGCCGGTTTATCCATTTAGGTACTTGTGCCAAAGCCAGCCCTAATCCTAAAAAGGTCATCGCCCCGACTTCGCGTTTTGTCATATCGTGCCATAGTCTCGATAAGCGAGGGCAGTAACTTTGTTGAATAGTTTATGGAGATCACTTTATCTGTTTGTTTATCTATATTATTGGAATAGTTGATAAATCTACGACAGGGTTACGATACGAAACGATTAGCATAGGTACTGGTTTTTTTTCAACGTGATAAAACCATCAAATGATTTCTCCAAAAAAGGAGCTCAATGGCTTAATAATTACAGCCGGAACAGGCCGATCTTGGGTTAAAAAAAAACCGCTTGCCAAGAAAAGTTTTTGGTACCCTGTGGATGGGTGACCATCTGTCATACATTAGTTTCCTCCGTTGCGTGGTGGAAAGTTCACGTAAAGCCGTTGTATCACCGGAACTGTCATTTGTATGATCCTTGACAGTCGTTACTGTTAGTAAACAGAAGCTCTAAAGTCTGAAAGACAACCAGATGCTTACCATGTCGGGTATCGTAATTACCCTTTTAGTTAGCTATTTTGGAGAATTTGTGATTTTGTAGGCTTATAGGTCCGACAGGCAGTCGCTCCATGTAAAATATTGATATCCAGCTGAATCTGGTTTGACTGAAGCCGAACCCAATATAGTTGGGAAAAGGCAGGCAGATGATGATGATTTCTCCAGGGCTCACTGTCAGATTCGTATTGACAAATATCATGGTTTCCTTTTATAGCCCTTTTCCTTCCGTGGTCACGGTTACCTGATAAAACATTCCCGCGACCCCGGCAGGCTTTGGCTTTCTAGGGGGCCCCGTCAGATTGCTAACAGCTCTTTCAGGTGCGCGTGGAATTGGACGCACCGTTGACTCGAGGCCTTACCATGAGATTTATAAATAAAAGCAATTAAAAACACGAACTTCTATAAAAAACGAATGCTTTACCTCTCTATAGACCGATAGTAACAAACGCAAGTAAACCTCTATAGATCCTCTCCGAGTATTACTTGCCCCGAGCCCGAGCGAACAAAAGCCCGAGCGAAAAACAGGCATATTGCCAAAAAACCCTAACAAGAAGCAAACATGGGTTGCGTAATCCCTCAAAGAGATATAAGCCTTATGTACAAAGTAAATAGAACCCAGATTTATTTGTAAACATGGAGATTTGATACATTTGGATCAAAAAGTTTTTTAACCGACTTCCAAAAGGTGGAGGTCAGGTGGAGGTTCTCAATTCGGATGTTTGTTTTTTTTTTGTTCGGTCATAACTCCGTCGTTTAACAACCGATTTGAAGAGTTCTTTTTTTGTTGGAAGGGTATACTTACGGAATGGTCCCATTAAAATTTCATCGAAATCGGACTAGCACTTTTTGAAAAATCAACAAAAATCAAAACCTAAAGTGGAGATCAAGCATTTTGATACTATATCTATAAAGCGCGCGCTGGCTGAACGCCGAACAAAGCGCGGTGTAATAATAGCCCTAAGATAGTTGGGATAAAGCTAGAAGATGATAACGGCATAGTGTGCCGCGAAATGGAAAATAGCATTCTACACGGTTTAAAAACGTCGTAAGCGCCGAATGCTAAGAACAATGATAACTTTTATTATAAACAATATTTCAAAAAAGTGCCAGACACTGCCCTCGGCTACGTAATTGTGTCCATATTGATCTAATTTATATTTCTGTAGGACGAACCAAAATAGAATGAAATCAAAAAAACGTGAAAATCAGAGGCAACTTTGTGATCATTTTCTATCGAGAAAAGATTGTCTTTTTATGTTTTCTGTTTGACTCTGCCCTCGCAAATATAATGAAGTTTCTCAACATATACTTTTTTTCCGAATTAAACACGATTTAGTACTCTAAAAATCCAATCCAAAATTGAAGATTTCGCTTGTAGCGCAGCCTTAAAGGTGTGCGTCCACAGGTCGGCATCGCACGTATCGGACGTATCGTACGTAACGGATTTTAGTTTGTCTTGTATGAAAACTCATACAACTGCGTCCACTGATCCGCATCGTACGGACGGCTCATCGGCAATGCCTTAATGCGATGCGTACCGATGACGTCATACGGAATGCCGATCAGTGGAAGCGATGAAGGTGGCATTGGCAATCCGATCACACTCCGATACGTACGATGCGGACCTGTGGACGCTTACCATTAAGATATTGTTTTTCTATGTCCCGTATTTTTCCGACACATTTCAAATGACAGTCGAAGATAAAAATATAGGTCACGTTTACGATACTTAAACATCGATACAAAAATATTATTGTTTTTACTCCGATTATTATCGGTCAAAATCCCATATCTAGGGATTAGATTTCATATCTAAACAAAAACATCATGCGGAAACCGGCATGTCCTAGACCCAAAAATTCGAAGACTTCTGACATCTACCAACCCGCACTGGGCCGCGTGGGTGGATTAAGGCCCACTCCCTCTCACAGAGAGGAGGCCTGTGTCCCAGCAGTGGGAACATTATAGGCTGATGATGATGATGTTGGGGTCGGCTTCCAGTAGAACCTGATGCAGTTAAATACACCAGTATTTTACATGTGGCGAATTCCCATCTGACCTCCACAACTTTTGCTTTTGATTTATAATAATTATACTGCCTGACAATTTGAGTACTTTAAGCGGCCTATCCAAATATCCTTTCTTTGGTATTGTTCGTCGTGTCGTTGAGCTCCTTGTGTTCTGAGTCGAGCTACACGATAACCGAACACCAATGCTTGCACTGACTGGACAGGTCCACTCAAATCTGTGTGGTTCTTTCCTCAAAATACCATCTCAGATTCTCAGACACCCGCATGATCCTCGTATGACCTGAACAAAACAATGTGTGGACTTTAAAAGAGACTGTGACCTCGGAGTTTGTTTCGGATGTTTCTTCTCAGAGTAATCAGCAGTCGTAGCATGGCGATCTATCTCTATTCTACCAAGAAAAGACAAAGTTATTTCATCGCTATTAATATACAAATTGACTGCTTTTTTGCACAAATATGACACCATTCGTACACTATTGAAGAATAGAACGTTTATTTTCCGTATTTTTTACATTACCATGCTTAAAACGCTAAAATATTTCTACGTTCTGTCATTCTGTCTAATCTTCCGTCGCGAAACCCCTTTCTACGGCGGCATGCTACGCTTGCAGGGACGAAACACCGGCCTGATCTAGCTTTAAAAATATTGGTTGTTGTGACGTGTAGAAAGTTTTTTTTATAACTTACAAAATAAATATAATTTACCACAACTCTGGGTTTTTGAATTCGAATTTCATGTCTTCGTAGAAAATTATGTTCTGGTAAAAGAATCAATTAATTTTATAAGTACCCCATTCGCTTTAGTGATGCTGGAGCTAAATTGATTTAGCTCTAGCGTCACTAAAGCGAATCACAAAATCTACATGAAAATAAAACCAAGAATCCTACTACTATTATAAAGGCGAAAGTTTGTAAGTATGGATGTATGGATGTTTGTTACTCTTTCACGCAAAAACCACTGAACGGATTTGGCTAAAATTTGGTACACAGATAGTTTATAACCTGGATTAACACATAGGATAGCTTCTTATCCCGATTTTATGTTCCCGTGGGATAATTTTCGAGTTGTAGCGGGTGAAGCCGCTGGCAACAGCTAGTATCTCTATACATTGTTTCTGAATAATGTAAAAGACTTCTAAGCTTCGCTTCTAAGTAAAAATAGCATATTCAGTAGAATGTTTTTACTAAAAGAAACATGCTGCGTTCAATATTATGCAAATAATGTTTGAGAGAAACAAAGCTTATTGTGCTAAACTTGCTTACAGCGAACGAAAAATGTATTGAGGAAATTGCTGAAAATAAGCATACCTAAACATTTTTTTTATTATTTTAGGTTAAGTCAAGATTGAACAGGTTACTTCTAGTCAAGCGTGCTTCACCGTCGACCACATCTTAGCTGACTATCAGGCGAGATACTGGTCATCATCATCATCAGCCGGAAGACGTCCACTGCTGAACATAGACCTCCCCCTTAGACCGCCACGCCGAACGACAATTCGCCTCTTGCATCCATCGGTTGCCTGCGACCCTCACGATGTCGTCGGTCCACCTAGTGGGAGGCCTGCCTACGCTGTGTCTTCCGGTCCGAAAAAAACGCTTGGCTTCTCGCCTGATAGTAAGCGATGAAGACCCCAATTATGCTGACACTCTTTGAGCTGCGCGTGGAACACAACGCGCCGTCGACCCGGGCGCGAATTTCCAAAGGCTAACTATTTCAGTCACGAGTCGGACTCTAATCGGTGAGCTCTTGTTTGTGCATATTTCTCAACAATACCTAATCTATCTCAGTAAAAAACGTGTCTCAAATAGATTAGCTTTTCTTTTGATATTTTCAAAGAAAATGCACGGACAAAATCTAGTACCATTTCAGTCACGCACGAGCCAAACTCTAAAAAAAAAAGACCAGGTTTTGTTTATGCATGTCGCAGTGAAATGAGGAAATCAGGGATTTCGCGAAATCCAATTATCAAGAAAAGTATCTAGTGATAATTATGACAAAAAATACTAATAAAAAGTCAGAAATCGTGTCATTTCACTAAACTAAGTAAAATGTTAGAAAACGTCGACGAAGCACCGCGAGCGGTGCTCCTACTTCTGGGTGGTTTAAAAAAAAATAACCACGAAGGGGATGGCGGGGTCTACCCTAACCTGTTGGAGTCGGGGTGCCCACAGTCGTATTTACGATATTCAAGTACTATACAATTTAAGAAAAGTTAAATTCCGAGGTAAATTTACTCACATTGCTAGTGAGCCTCTACTCGACAAGGTTTTGTTCGTACGTAATGTTTAAAAATAACTCGCCAAAAGTCTAGCTATTCGAGTGATATATGAATTATATAGAACTAGATTTTGTCCGCGCATTTTCTTTGAAAATATCAAATCCAAAAGCTAATCTATTTAGTCAAGTTTTTTACTGAGATAGATTAGGTTTTGTTGAGAAATAAGCACAAACAAAAGCTCATCGATTATAGTCTGACTCGTGACTGAAATGGTATAGGCTTTGGAAATAGGCGACCCGGGCATGGTCCATGGTCGGATAGCGAGGCGCCTATTACTCGCCGTGCGCATGCCCGTGAAGTAAGACGGTGCTGCATAATTTTAGGGATATTCGTAGAGTATCAGCATAATGGCGGGGGCCCAAAGCCTGCCTGGGTCGCGGGACTTAGCGAATTACCGTGACCCTGGAACTTAAAGCTAATTGAAGGACACCGTGAATTTTAATCAGTACAAGTCTATGACAGTCCCTGCCCTGGGTGGGAGGACTCATTTGGTGATTTTACAACGAAAACAAAAAAAACACCGTCTTACTAGAACAACTTCAAGAAAGACCGCCGACATCTTCAAAAACACCGCTGAGTAACATCAAAAAACGCCGCCGCACAAAGGACAGCATTCAAAAGCGGCAAGCCTTACAAAATTCAAATGTTTGCGAAAATGAAACAAGTTTTCGTTCCATTGTTCTTATATTATGACAAACTTTCACATTTTACGACCTTTGAAAGTTCTCGGTTTTCATACAAACTTTCAAGATTATTTTGTAAATTCGCAAAATAATAAAATAATATTCTGTGGCCGTGACGGTAACTTGTTTGTAAATGTCTCATTTTGTTTTGTTGGGTTTAAAATAAAAATACAATGTTATAATGTTCACGTAGCAAGGATATTTCACGAAATACTTACTATTGCTCTGTCCTGTTCCCAATGCGGGATTTTTTTTTTATGTTTTCCCTAGTCTCCTAGGATATTGGATAGATGGTGCTGAACTTGATATGTTACGTCATTTTTTGATTTTTTTTTTCATTTGGATGTAATTTTGAGACCGTAAAACAAAAAGTACATGTCATGTCATTGTCAGTCACATCACATTACACAAATGGCATTTTGAAAATAAATAACAACAAGGAAAATGAAAAAAATATTCATTTACCAGTCTTTTTAGTTTATGAGTTTTCCACGCCAGAAAGAAAATGTCCCAAGAGAAAAAGAAGAGAAGTCTGTGCCTCGTGAATTTGTGCAAAAATGAAGGCATACATCTTTTTCCTAGAATAACGCCGTCAGTTCAACGCCATCTATAGAGTTTTTGGAAACTACTTTTTTTTTTTAAACTCTAACAAGATAACTTCTCATTGTATTCGTTCCTAATCGACACAGCACGCATGTTTGGTTTTGTCGAGAGATATTGAAAGAAGATTATTGAAAATCAGTTCATCAGTTTAGCCGCAAAAATACCCGCAAAGTACTATCCAATATTGCTATGAAACTTTATGGAAGGGAAATCTGGTGTAGCATTGGGCTAAATGCCAAGGGCCATTGGTAAGCGATCAATCAAATCAATGTATCGGACTTTTGTGCTGGATATGATTTCTCCAACTCTACTAATATATAAAACTAGCTGTTGCCAGCGGCTTCACCCGCTACAACTCGAAAATTATCCCACGGGAACATAAAATCGGGTTAAAAACTATTTGTGTACAAAATTTTAGCCAAATCCGTTCAGTGGTTTTTGCGTGAAAGAGTAACAAACATACCTACATACACATACAGCTTGACAAAAAACTGTAGAAAACCAGAAGTCGCCACTGTCTTCGCGCTACCAGCACTTTGAATGATTTTAATTTTATTTTATTTCACTTATTACGTTAGTTTATGGCACAATAATAGATCTAACAAACCTGCGGTCTTTTACATCAAATATCAAAGATTTTAAAACGTTGTCAGAAACAAAAAGATTAGTTCCGTTTCAATCCGTTCTGGCCAAGCTGTACAAACATCCTCACAAACTTTCGCATTTATAATATTAGTAGGATGTTAAACCACAAACTCTTCAGCATTATACACAATATTAAGTATAGAAAACTGGTTATATGACCGTTGCATTCAAGTTTCAACCCCCTAGGGGATCGCTAGGGGGGTGCGTGCGTCATCGACCTGTGTTGACGCTCTGTCTGGTTAGTCTACGTAGTTTGGAACTACATCGTCATATCTGAAAATAACATTTTCAGGAAAATGGATATTATGCAGAGTTTATACTGGAAAAGCTTTACAGCAATACGCCGCTAATCATGCGACTCTGGAATCAACTATATTCTCGTAAATATAATTATGATTCCGAACTCCACTGCCATACACAAAATGTTTTAAAATCACGGCCGGGACTAACGACTTTACGTGCTCTTTGAGACTTAGAGGCATTCCGGTACAGATGGTCATCCATCTACACTTCAGCTTGGCCAACCGTTACATAACCTAATAATTCGAACCCCTTTTTATGGGGCCGTAAATCAACAAATGAGTCATCCTGCCCTCTCTGACTCTTTCAGACCAAAAAGACGTTCTTTCGGCTTCTCTTTGCGTTATAGGAACACAATATTCTTGCCAGTCCCGCAACTCGGGCAGGTATTTAGCTCCCAGTATATACCCATCAATTTGCTGACAGCTCCTTAAGGCGCGCGAGGAATATTACGTGCCGTAGACAGAGGCCTGGCCCTTCATCGGACGGCAAGCAAGCACGAGAGAATACGGTAACTCTGTTTATTTCTAACAAGTCACAAGCCACCACATACACAACACACTCATAATTTTAATCAAAACCGCCTTCATTACAAGAACGTCCGCATTGCACTCACGGTCACGGGTGCATTAAATTGATTGGTCGAGACGGTCAGCACCGCGCGCGGCCGACCACTACTTGCGACTACGTGGACGCAGTGCACATAAATTAATATTCTGATGGATTTGTGTTACGTATTTTTTGGTGGTGGGGGTTATATTTTACGCGGTGACTTCTATATGTACTACTATACTATGTTGGTCATGAGTTCGAAGTTTTTGAGTTTGGTGTCACAATCAATAGCGGCTATAATCTTCAGCAAAAAGTACACTAGCGCCATCTATGCAGCGACGGAGGAACTAAGTGTTCTACATCGCGCAATCGAAGTTATCCGTGAGTTCAGAAGACATAGAAACCGGTCCCGGGCATAATTTACGGTGATGCTTAAGGGCCTCCTTACGTTGTAGAGTCGAGGTTCCCTGAAAAAGACAGTACGCGATCCCGGCAGGCTTTCGACCTCTAAGAGAGGCCCCGTCAAATTGCTAACAGCTCTTTAAGGAACATGACGCGCCGTCAACCTGAGCCTGGTCCATGATCGGACGTCAAGTCCATTAAGTGCCATCAACATCATCAGTCTATATAATGTTCCCATTGCTGGGACGCAGGCCTCCTACCTGTGAGAGGGAGTGGGCCAAAATCCACCACGCGAACCCGGTGCGAGTTGGTGGATGTCACATGTCTTCGAATTTTTCGGTTCTAGGACATGCCGGTTTCCTCACGACGTTTTCCTTCACCGTTTTGATAGCAGTGGTGATGAAATAAATTACACAAAGTAATGCACCTCGCGGGGTTCGAACCCACGACCTACAACTCGTAAGTCGGGACCGATACCACTGGGCCACCACTGCCTCTATCACTTCAATCTTAACTCAGTTCCCGCCTATTACGACTGAAAATAGGGTAACTGCAAACACATGACAGAAAAATCCATACTTCAAAGTTTTAATAAAGTCAGAAATAACTGCAGTCTCAATGCAAATAAACAGTGCTATATGCCAGTGGCGCAGGGTAAAAATTCTTGAGAGTGAACCCGGACCAAAACGTGAATTTCAGTAACTATTGCTCCAACCTAGACTTTTTAGTTTAAATATTCAACCCAAATTCTCTGCGATTTTTGAAAGATCTACTTGATTTCTCTGGTCTTTCATCATCAAATCCTGATTTCCTTATAATGGGACCACTTTCGAAAATATCTTCTTTACAACAAAAAAAAAAATTATCAAAATCGGTTCATTAACGACGAAGTTATCCCGCGAACAAAGAACCAACAAAAAATGTAATATACATACATACGGACGGAATATCGTACGGTTAACAAATTGAAATCACATATTATTGGTAATCTCAATCACATCACATCATAAAACGACAAAAAAAAATATTATGTTCACACAACCTTATACTAATCGCCTTCACACCTTAACACCGCGATTCAGGGTCGTGACGTAAATGCACAGCGCCATCTAGTTGAAAACTTCGAAACTAACATGACACTGTTTTACGATGCACACTGAACACATTTACTAAACAATACTATTGAACTGAACTAACCTTGATATTACTGCGCTAACTACACAAAACTTAGAAATTTCAACAATAATAATACCAAGTATAATGCAAATGGACAGGTGAAAACAATAAACAAAAAAATATAAAAATAAAGCGCGAACCAAAACTAATGTGAATCTGTCATCCGAATAATTCTATCTAAACGAATTACGAAGTCCAGTATCATTGTATCTCGTTCTGGCGTACGCATTTAATATTTCTATCTTTATCATAAGCCGGTAATATTCGGCTTTCCAGCGTCCTTAAACTAGCGGTGTTATATGGCATCAAGCTCACGATCGGTACAAGAGAAACTATGAATTAAATGAACTGAATTCTGGATTCGCCTTGCGGCTTACAAACGTTATCTGTTTGGCGTGAGTTGAAATTGCGCGGAAAAAAAATGTAGGCGTTTATTTATTTTTTTGATTGTTCTTTTCATAATTTGTTTATGATAAATGAAAATAATAGATACTAGTATTTGCTATATTTCGAAAGGCAAGCCGATAGGAATCGTCTTGTTAGCTGGCTTCGGGCCTGCTATATGCACACCGGACGTCTGCCTTGACCCGCCATCAATAACCAGTCATATAAACAACTGTGGGAATTATCACGTGCGTCCTACTTGAATGGAGAATTGCGCTTATTAAATATTGAGCATTCTTTATATCTTTAAACATAAACTTGTAGCTAAGGGAGTTTGCTGACGACGCGATTGGCAGCAACTTTTAGGGTATCCAATCGACACGAACATCCTTTTTCATTTGCTGGAAGCTATGAGACCAAAACGGGGTCATATTTTAAGGCTTTTCTCCTATAATTAGAAGATAGGATGGGAACATTATTTTACACAAACGGACACACAAACATCTCTCACCCTAAACGCATATGCCTGCTCCGTTCCGTCGTGCGTAAAAAAAGCCAAGAGTCGTCTCTACAGGATACCCAAAATTTATCTATACAGTAATGAAGCAAGAGCTAAAATCGAACTACCACTAAAATTCAACGCGTGATGCTTAAGCCAGTGGACAGCATACAGACCTATTTCAAAAAACCATTTTATGTAGTGTATGCATACGAAAATAGCTTGGCAATTCGTCATAGACGCAGTTAAAATGTCCATTTCGACGTAAGATTATAAGCAGAGCGAATAAAACAGATGTGAAATTTGACTGGGTCTATCAGACTATTACGCTCTTCCCAAGGTCAAAAATGTGGCACGAGCCGAGCGAGCGTATAGCCTGCTCTACACTACTCACGAAGTTGGCTCGACGAAGAACTCGTGGAAGTTCATTAAAGTCCCGAAGTATGTGACTAAACTACTCGCGAAGTTGCCTGTGTCATCATTGTGCCCTTTGACTCGGTCTCAAAAACCGACAACAAATTGAAGTCGCCCGAAGTGAGTCGAAGTTAGACGAAGCGAAGTGCCCCTCTACACTATCGTTTTCGGTCAACTTCGACCAACTTCGCGAGTAGTGTAGAGCAAGCTTATTTATTTATTTATTTAGCTGGTAAGTGCCATATCCAAGTCTGTCTTAATCTAATCTTATATTCAAGCCACCATCTTCAAGACTTGCTGCCTATTTCTATTTTAAAAAGCTTAGCTTAGACAGTTGTTTTAAAAACACTATCCTTTACTAATCAGTCCAGTCTACAAGTAAAAATAGGGGTTAAGTTCAGAATGAGAGAGACAATAAGTTAGAAACTCGTATACACCTCAATTTTGGTGTTCTAAAGTTTGTATCAAAGGAAAAAATGATTGAAACAAACGTTGCTTCTTGTTCTAAAACTCTAGCATAGACGTTAACAATTTTTTTTTATGTATGCTTCTCTCGAGAAATTTCTCCTTTCACACAGCTTCATAAACCCAGATAATTAACAAAAACTTTTTTTTACACGTTTGTCCCTGAAAGACGCTGACAGAAGATTTTACGTGACTTTTGAGACAACATTTAGAACTCCAAAATTGCAAGCATATGCAAATTTTCAGCTTATTAAGCCCCATTCTCAGATCAAACCCCCTTTTTTAACTGGACTAAATCTTCTAGCAGCTTCAAAAAGTGCGTGTGACCTGGCATAAGCAGTTATATCCTAGTGGAAGTCAACTCCAAAGTGCTGAAGGTCTATTTCTCATAAAAATTCGGACTGACCTGGATCCCCAATGGAGCTCTGAGCCTCGAGTATGGCAGTAGCGCTTGGTACAACTAGAACAATGAGATGGTTACTTCTTTTTTGATAACCTTTTTTTGGCATAAACCTCTCCAAGATACTGGATTTTAGTTTCTAGGGCCCTCACAATATAGTAGATATTACCTAACTATGAAATTGAATTTCGGGGTGGTGTTCTTTCTAGAATTTACTTTTTACTGGAGATAATATTTAGGGAGACAAGCTTATAGGTTTGTAGAATTATTCCGCCCACAGCTGAGTTGAAACAATCTTCTCCATGCTGCGAGGCGAGACAGAATGTTAAGCAGTCGCCTCCTTCAGCGAAGCAGAAATGTTAGCGAAGCAGGAAGCTGGAAGTGTGAGGGAGAGGACAGTCTACCGCACAATCCCGCGAGAGACGCCAAAGGCATCGGACGTCGCGTGGAGATTTCTGGCCACCATAGACGTGGGCATGCGGACGATGAGTAATGGGTGTCTAGCCATCCAATGATGGACCATGCCCGGGTCAACGGCTGTTCCACACAAGCCTCAAAGAGCAGTCAGCAATTGACGGCCTTAGACGGCCAAAGCCTGCCGGGGTCACAGGGCTGTTTCATCAGGTAAGCTTAACCGTGGAACATAAAGGGTTATTGAAGGATCACAGTGAATTTTAGCCAGTAGAACTCTGACAGTTCAGCTCAGACAGATGAGCTCCACGATCAAAATAAAAATCTAAAGCGGCTAACTCTCATAGGGCCGCATATGGGCCACTGTCCCACTCCTAACAGTGATAACAGTATAGGCTTCTTCTATTAAGGAGACGAAATGATCATAGGTCACCATGGGGGGTATTACAACGTCTTAAAACCAGGCTTCTTCCAGTGAGTGAACGAGATGGCGCTAGACGACTCATATAGCTCTGTCACTTCCACTCGCCGGAACAAGCCTGGTGCTATGATGTTGTAATACCCACCCAGATCTCCTCAAAACGGGTTGGCGATTCAGGAATTATTTTAATGCAATCTGGCACCCGTAACAAGACAAATTCGTATCACTTTTCAAACTGACGAAAGGTCTACAGATTCCAATTTACCTTTCCATGAACAGAGTAGCTACACAATCCTACTGTTAGTGTTATTAACAACAATATTGCAACACCACAAATGAGTGCGAACTACTTACGATGGGTTTGTGAATTTTCACATGCGTTTCCACAATTAATTGCAACAGATATTTAGTGCGTTGAAAATGAGACCCTTAGAGGTATTAAATAGCGTGAGTTTTTGATTGACTACAGTCGGAGATGTTATAAATAAACGGCATTGTCGGTTTGGCAGTAAAAGGCAATTTGGGAGCATCAATAAATTGCCGATTTAATTAGTTTGTAAGATAAAGTATTGAAAAATAATGGACACTTTTTGAATTAGATTAAATAATATTATGTTAATTTTAAGTATTTTAAAACTTTTTTTAAAGGTTTTGGTTAAATCCTTACCAGATATTTTATTGAAGTGAAAACTTCTTTAGCGGCGTTGTACACTTTTTCTGTAATGGGTAAAAAATTTAAAACTCGCGTCAGGGTCACGTGACCCTGATCGAAAATGAGTAAGACGTCATTCAAATTAAAAATAAAACATAGTAACAAAAAAGTTTTCACTTCTACCGGCACTCCTGGAGTGCAACCTTTTTTTATAGAATTTTAAGATAGACTGGCAAATCGGCGTCCATGTTCAAGGCTAAGAAACCTTACCACGAGTTCTTAACGCGATCCAGTTTAGGCTGCGGGAAAGAGACAGAGGTATACAAGTCGTCTAGCGCCATCTCTTTCCCACAGCCTAAACTGGATGGCGTTAAGAGATCGTGGTAAGGCCTCTGTAGCCTTGATTCGACCAGTGAATCTTTGCAGATAAGCCTCCCATTTGACCACATTTAAGTTTAATTTTATATAGACTTCGAAACCAGTTGGGACATCGATCCCGCCCGAAAATGGAGGCATCCGGAAGGCAACTGCTGTGGCGCCTAAGCCCATTCGAAAGGAAGAGGAAGAGGTATCGAAGACTACCATCGCCTTGTGTACGAAGCGGCTATATGCCGAAACTCCATCTGCATTATTTTAAAGCAGGCGGGCCTTTTAGATCGCCGGCATTTAGAGTGGGGACTCTGTTCGCTCACTAAGTGATCTTAGACAAGACGGTAGCACTGTGATCACAATATGCTACCGTGCAAAGCGAGGTTCAGGGGACACATCTTTTGTCTTCCTAATGATGTGCCTTAAGAGGCGTTGCACTGGGTTTTTTTTAGTATAAAGCCATCAACAACATACAATATTATATTGTTGATGAAACCGAAACCACTGCAACTCCTGAAAGTCAGAATCAACAGTGGCAATCACCAGAAAAGCGCCGAGACAATGAAGCTCAACGTGTCCCAGAGAATGAATTCACCTGTCTTGGATCCTGTAACGAAATTAATCAGAGGTGTTAGAGGATCGTGGAGTTGGTCTTATAAAAGGTATCACCGGGGTGGTTTTGTGAGGTACAAATCTCACACTCCAAGTCTTATCCCCAAAAGACTGGGCACTTTTTGAAGGTTTGTCCACGACAAGAAATAATACGGCCATGGCTGCGGCCAAGGTAACTGCACATCATACGCACGCTTTCGTCTATTGACGATTGCAAGACGAATGTTTGCATCTTGCGTAGAAACAATAAAATCTGTGTCCACGAAGAGGCAACGTCGCGTCAGCGGCTCGTATTGCGTTCGTCATGCATTTCTGCCGCACACAGATATCATTGTTTCTACGCAAGATGCAAGCATTCGTCTTGCAATCGTCAATTGACAAAAGCGTGCGTATGACGTGCGGTTTCGTGGACAATGGGCCTAAAGGTCATATATGAAGTACTTAGTGAATGACTTTTATGACATTACATAGATACGGATCTAATTGTAATTGGTAATGTCCTTGAAAGGGTCAGATGCGTGCGTAGAACTTGAGTGTGCGTGTTGGACAAAATGTCGGAGCGTGGGCGAAGATAAAGGGGTATCCAAACTTCCATCATCTGCCTAGCCTTTTCCCAATTATATTGGGGTCGGCTTCCAGTCAAACCAGATTCAGCTGGATATCAGTAATTTACATGGAGCGACTGCCTGTCGGACCTCCACAACCCAGTAACTGGGTAATACGATACCCCATGGTAAGACTGGTTGTCAGACTTTAGAGCTTCTGACTAACAGTAACGACTGTCAAAGATCTACAAATGACAGCCGGGACCAACGGCTTTACGTGCTTTCCGAGGCACGGAGGAAACTCGCTATGATAGATGGTCACCCATCCACAGACCAACCTCGGCAAGCGCGGCTTAACCCGGAAGATCGGCCTGTGCGGCTGTAATTATTTAGCCACGAGCTCCAAACTTCCGAACAAAGTTATTCATCAGAAAGAATGTTTGTTGCTTTTTCACGGCTAAACGACTGAACTGAGGATCCTGAAATTGTGCATATACGTTGTCAGGTAATAAGACGTGGACCTTTTTTTTTATTGTGGTAAAATCATCAAATGCGTCCTCCCACCCCGAGCAGGGCGCGTGTGGAACACAACGCGCCGTCGCACTATGGGACGAACCTGTGCGTTTCATCTCAAAAATCTGTAATTTTTTAGTTTCTTGATATTTTGCATTAAAATTTTGTGTACGAATGCCTGAATAGTTATGCTATTGGATAAATCAAACACTGCTAATTAAAAAAATTTTTTACTAAGGAAAAAAATAACAAAAAAAATCTTATCCCAAAGATTGAGCACCTTTTAATTATTTGCCATGACAAGAAATAATACGGTTAATGGCTGCGGATAAGGTGAGAAAAAAAAAACAATAATGGTCTAGTCACCAGTCAATATTAAAAGGTCTTTAGCTTCGTCAAGTAGTTCTTTTGGTATCATAGCACTGGTTTTATTTAAGCTAGATATATAGGAATCAGAAGTATAAAACAGTATGTGCAAGACGAATGTTATGTATTCCAGAACCTAGAAAGCGTGGTAAAATCATCAAATAAGTCGGGCAGGGTGGGAGGCAACTGTCAGACTCGTCAGCTGACTAAAATCCGCGTGTCCTTACTTATCTCATTACCGTGACCCCGGAACATAAAGGGCTATTGAAAGCCCTTTATGTTCCGGGGTCACGGTAATGAGATAAGTCCCGGGATCATTTCCAGTCTTGACGAGGTTCGTCAATTGTAAACCAAGCAATGCGTGAAACTAGTATGAACGTACTTCTTTTTTTCTTCTTTAATCTTCTTGTGGAGTCGATGCAGACCACTTTTGAAAGGTCCTAGATATATGAAGTACTGCAGTGAATGACATTTTATGACATTCAACGCATAGATACGGATCTAATAAAATTGTATTTGGTAATGTCCTTGAAAGGGTCAGATGCGTGCGTAGAACTTGAGTGTGCGTGTTGGACAAAATGTCGGAGCCACGTGAAAATTAGAAAGACGTAAGATAATGGGGTATAAAAATTTCCGAACAAAGTATATTCACAAAAACATAACAGAAAGAGATGTTTGTTGCTTTTTCCCTTGACGGACATAGAAAACTTAAGTTGAACTGAGGATCCTGAAATTGTGCATATACGTTGTCAGGTAATAAGACGTGGACCTTTTTTTTGTAGCGTGGTAGAATCATCAAATGCGTCCTCCCACCCCGGGCAGGGCGCGCGTGGAACACAACGCGCCGTCGGCATGGTACAAGGTCGGGCAGCGAGTTGCCCTTTACTCGCTGCCCGCATGCCCGCGCCTACGGAGATCGTTTTGCGACGTCTGTCGCCATGGGCGTCCACCACCGCGGGTGGCGCGCCACGGGAAAAAGGTATATTCTTAGTTTTTTTTTTTTATTTGCCCCAGCCGGACACTGCTCAAAATATATAGTTTTGGATGTAGACAAGGGAAGGCCTTTACCCAGAGCTGAAATACACTATAAACAGACAAAAATAAATTGATCTAAAAGGAAGAATACGTACTTTTTATCTTTCGCTGTCTGAACTTACGAGTATTATTAAGATTTAGTATCTCAAATATCAAAGCGTCCCTTAAATATCGGAAAACTAATAAAAGTATCGCAAATCAGATATCGGGTATAAAAATACTTACCGATATTTTTATATAGGCCAAGGATTCGAGCTAATACAGAATATTGAGTTGAAAGCATTTGCCCCCAATTGACGACCCCCGCAGGATTATTAAGGACGGTACGTAGGTAGGTACAGCTTGGCAAGAAAATCTTGAAAAGGAACTAATCTTTTTGTTTGCTAACAACGTTTAAAAATCTTTGATTTATGATGTAAACAAAGACGCAGGTTTGTTAGATTTATTATTGTGCCATAAAACTAACGTAATAAGTAAAAATAAAGAGCGAGAGCACAGTGGCGACTTCCGGTTTTTTACTGTTTTTTGCCAAGCTGTGGTCTTAATAATCATACATATTGCATATTATTATGCCGGAGTCGCGGGATTGTCTAAACAGGTAACCGCGACCCTAAAACGTAAAGGGCTTTTGAAGGAACACCGTGGATTTTAGTGTCTCCCTTCACACCCTGGATGAGGATTAATTAGATGATTTTACCACATTAAATTAAAATGGGTAAATATTTTTATTGTGCGCACAGCTGAGTGGAATTCCCTGCCAGCATCTGTATTTTCCGACAGATGGGGTCTTCAAGTCAAGAGTGAACAGGTTACTTCTAGACAAGCGTGCTTCAACGTCGACCACGAGATAGTGGTCATACGCGAACCAATCATTAAATAGAAAAATGGATGTCAGTTTGGGTATCTACTATATAAGTATAAAAATAAGTCGGGTTTTCCTTCCTGACGATATAACTCCAGAAAGCATGAACCGATTTCCACGGTTTTGCATTCGTTGGAAAGGTCTCGGGCTCCGTGAGGTTTATAGCAAAGAAAAAAAAGAAGCCATCTGGTGGCGAAACGGAGTTCGCCGGGTTTGTTAGTGCCACATAAAGTACTAAAACCTGACAATATTACTGACTGTCAGATCGTCGGACTCGTGTCAGATTATCCGTAACGCCGTGAAACAAAAACATTCATGAAAATAAATAAATAAAGCAGTAATTTATCGTGGAAATACTGTCACCTGTCTGTCGTGTCTACGTGTAATCGAACCAACAATATCGAATTACTATCAATATAACTGGAAGGGCATTTGTTGTAACCAACATATAGATTATAGGGTATGTTTGTACCTATGTATCGAGTATTGTCTTTATGTAAAGGTTTTGTAAACAGGCAATGTTTTTACAAGCTTTTATTTACTTTTACCTGTCCCGTTGCTTGTTTAAAACAGTGAAAAGTATACACTTATCAAAATACAAAAGCGAATCGTCTATAAAGCATAATGAGTTCATAACTTTCCGGGTCGGAGGATTGGCGTCTTTGATTCAAAATGATAGGTTACTTTTTTTATTTAAATAATATATAGGTATGTTCGCGTTTGACCACTATCTCGCCTAATCGTAAGTAAGGATGTGGTCGACGATGAAGCACGCTTGCCTAGAAGTAGGTAACCTGTTCACTCTTGACTTGAAGACCCCAAGGTTATAGCTGTCGGGAAATACAGACGGCGGCAGGGAATTCCACTCCTTAGCTGTGCGTACAATAAAGGTATTGGCAACTTCTATCTGGCGAACCCAAATGAAAAAAAAAAACAAATGAAACCCAGGCCTCCTCTCTGTGAGAGGGAATGGGCTGCAATCTGTATCTTAGATTTTTTAGAGCAATCTTAAAGCTATCAACCGGACAAAAATTCAGACTCAGCTACTGAAAGAAACGTAAAGAAAATAGCCAGTTTGACGGACCCGAGAATAGGTGTTGTACTTCCTAGCACGTCCATGAACATATTCGTTATAACTTTTGTTGGTAATAAATTTATCTTATTTTGTACTATTTTATACCACTAATTAGCAATTTTGTACCTCTCAATTACCGCAGATATGCAGGTCGGAAGGCTGCTTCCTAGCACGACCACCTTAAAATTCCAGTTCGCATTGAAGTTCAAGACACGGGACCATTCCTAATATTTTGTACTCATTTATACCCCGATTTAATTACCCGTAAATTGTTAGAAAAAAATAAAATAAAAAATCTGCCCACAAGCCTGCATTTGATTTTTAAACTTGTCACGAGATGGCGTTAAGTAAAATTATGGGCATAATTTTTTAATTTTATTTTTTTGTTACAATTTACGACAGCATACCGGTAATTAAATCGGAGTATAAATGAGTACAAAACATTAGGCACGGTCCCGTGTCTTCAACTTCAATGCGAACTGGAATTTTAGCGTGGTCATGCTGGGAAGCAGCCTTCCTAGCACGACCTGCATATCTACGGTAATTGAGAGGTACAAAATTGCTAATTAGTGGTATAAAATAGTACAAAATAAGATAAATTTATTACCAACAAAAGTTATAACGAATATGTTCATGGACGTGCTAGGAAGACTAGGAAGTACAACACGAGAATAGAACTCAGAAGCTCGTGCTTAGCTGTCGTGCACAATACGTTTTTTAAACGCGCCGATGCAGCGCGTTTGACGCGATACAGACGCGATACGCACGCAAGTCAGACGCAGTCTAAAACAAACGACAACAAACTGCTCTGATTAAAACGCGCCGTCGACGCGCGTTTCTAAAACGCGCTGCACCAGTGCGTTTAAAAAACGTAGTGTGCATAGCTGTAAGACCACCAGTCTAACGAAGTAGGGTACTAAGTATGTCTATAATCTGATTTTGTGTTATCTGCACTAAGATAAAATAATATCGATACATGTTTGTAAACCATGCAAACACGATAAGTAGAAAAATAGACTTCAAAAAATCACGAATCAGGTCGTTGCCCTCAATAAAATCAATTGCCTCTCACTGTGAATAACTCTGCAGGATTTTTGGGTACGTTTACAAACATATATGCGGGCGGCGAGTAATTGGCGACTTGCTGTCCGACCATGGACATGGACCATGCCCGGATCGACGGCGCGTTGTGTTCCAAGAGCCAAACGGCTGCCGAAGATTGACGAATGTTTGTTAATCTATCACGCAAAAACGACTGAACGGATTTCGATGAAATTTCGTAAGACGATAGCTTATAAACTTGGTTAACACTTAGGATAATTTTTATCCCAATATGATGGGATAACTACCGAACTTCGGGTGGACAACGTCGCGGGTTTAGTCTAACATTTTATAATTCGTCAGAACCGTATTAAGTACGGTTTCGTCGATCAGGGACGCGAGGCAGATTATAGATTATTATTGTAAGGCGACACTTGATACTTATGTAAGGTTACAATCGTTCTATTGAGTATATAGTGTGTGCATGACCCATTTTGGTATGATTTATATAATAGATCTGCAAGGATATGTTCTTGGGGTGCTATGACAGGAAACCTCCACGTGCGCCCGTGGACTGGAGTTCCCTCTCGGATACGTCCGGGGGGAAGACCAGTTTTTCGGGCCGGTGCACCCTGGGATGCGGGCAAAAACTCTTCCTTAGGCACTGTGTGCCTAAGTGGTCTCTTTGCCCGTATGCGAATAGCCTGTCGTGTAGATGCTCCAACGCGTGTCCCTCTGATCAGCAGAGGGCACAGCGGCGGAGCGGGCTTGCGGACGGTGAGTGATGGGTAAATCGCCGTCCGACCAAGGACCAAGCCCGGGTCGGTAGTGCGTCGTGTTTCGCGCCAAATGCCTGCTGGGGTCGGTTACCGTGGCCCCGGAACGTAAAGGGCATAGGAAGGAACACGGGTGAATTTTAGTCAGTAAAAGTCTGACAGTCCCTTCCGCCCCACCCAGGGCGGGAGGACTCATTTGATGATTTAACCAGATAAAAAAAAAACAAAAAAAAAGGCTATGTTCTTATTATGCGAAAGACAGCCGGCTGGATAAGGAAAGCTCTAGACCGGGTTCAATGGTGTACATTGGGAGAGGCCTATTGTCTAGCAGTGGACGAATACAGGCCTACCATTGATTGATGATGACTATGATAACGCCACACGTAAATTAACTCAATTTTCCCACGTTCGGAGACTCGAGTCGCCTCGAGACTTAGTTGTGGAAGTCAGATGATAGCAGTAGCTCGATCTAAAACACTGATATTCACCTGGAAGCCGACCCCAACATAATAGGGTAGTTTCCAGGGTCAAACTAATTACATTCTATTTAGTCCGTATTTTAGATTGTAAAAAAATATTGGACACGTATTTTTTCTTTTTTCGATTAAACAAAAAATAACAAAGATAATAGCCTATTTAAGTTACCTTGACGTCACTCTGCGCGAAAAATGCCACGCATCGTGACGTCACACGTAACTTTGATAGGCTATATCTTTGTCATTCTTGGTCTAATTTACAAATAAAAAAATACGTGCCCCTTATTTTTGAATAATCTAAAAGACGGACTAATTATATTTTTTTAGGCAACTAGCCTATTGGGAAGAACGTTACGACTTTGTATGGATTCTTCGCCACTGCGCATTTGCGAACCACCGAAATCGTTACAGGAGCATTGTGTCGAAACAGCGTAGATTTACGACCGCAAAAACGGGGTAATACTTTCCGAAAATAGGTCCAAGGGAAACAGCCCGAGTTTATATTGCGTTACGTAATGTAATACTGTTAGTACAACAATTCCTATTCATTTGGAAGATTCGACGAGTACAATTCTAATTGTGCTATCTTGTTGGGCATGCGGGCGGCGAGTAATGGGCGACTCGCTGTCCGACAATGAACCATACCCGGTTCAAGGTGTAGGATCAAAAAAAAAAACAGAAAAATTCCTACAGCTTTATGAACTTAGAGGGTTGTATTGATAATTTTGTTGATAATAATTCTGTAAATACACACGTCTTACAGCCGCGAATAATATTATAATCAACATACAATCTAGCACTGGCCTGCAAATTGCAAAAATTACAAGATTTGAATTTCGTGGGCTACATCGACGCAATCACCTTAACAGCGTTACTGTTTGAATATAATGAACAGGGACCGAAACCGGTATGTATGATCAATACGGGTATTTTTTCGGTAACAACCTTTTTTTCTTTTACAGGTAATTTTAAAGATTACCTTTATTATTAAAAGTGAATACTTATCCAGTATTAATACCGGTTACCGAAATAAAAATTACCCCTATCTTGCACACTTCACACGTGCCGTCGGCTATAGTCACAGGGCGCGCATCGTATGTGTGTGTGACAAAGAGTCGTTATCTTTAGTTAACCGGTATTAAAACGGTAACCTGAATAGAGGTTACATTTTTCTTCGGTCTGGTTACCCACATAGCGGTTACCTAAGTCTGAAAAATAACCAAAATTCTTCAATACCGGTACCGTAATTTTATAAAGGTTTTCGGTCCCTGATAATGAATATGGTCTTCAGAAACCGATACCAAAGCTTAAGGGCTTTCGAAGCAAACCGAGAGGCGCCGGATATGCAAACAATCAGCGAAACATATTCAAGATATGATCGCAGCCAACTTTGATTTGCATTGTAAATATATCGATCGGTACGCTATGCGGTACTGCTGAAGTTCGTATTGATAAAGGCTTTATTTTTATTAGAATTGAATTTAGACTTTCTGTCAGTAAAAAATGTCGAATTTATAGGTTCCCACGGCTATGCCACATGGAGGTAAAGTACCTTAAATATTGTCATCATCATCAGCCGGAAGACGTCCACTGCTGAACATAGGCCTCCCCCTTAGACCGCCACGCCGAACGACAATTCGCATCTTGATCCATCAGCTGCCCACGACCCTCACGATGTCAACGGTCCACCTAGTGGGAGGCTTGCCTAAATGCCTACGCTGCGTTTTCTGGTCCGTGGTCGCCACTCGAGGAGCTCGTGGCTAAAATAATCACAGCCGCACAGGCCGATCTTCCGGGTTAAGCCACGCTTGCCGAGGTTGGTCTGTGGATGGGTGACCATCTATCATAGCGAGTTTCCTCCGTGCCTCGGAAAGCACGTAAAGCTGTTGGTCCCGGCTGTCATTTGTAGATCTTTGACAGTCGTTACTGTTAGTCAGAAGCTCTAAAGTCTGACAACCAGTCTTACCAAGGGGTATCGTATTACCCAGTTACTGGGTTGTGGAGGTCCGACAGGCAGTCGCTCCATGTAAAATACTGATATCCAGCTGAATCTGGTTTGACTGGAAGCCGACCCCAATATAGTTGGGAAAAGGCTAGGCAGATGATGATGATGATGGTCGCCACTCGAGAACTTTTCTTCCCCATCGGTTGTCAGTTCTACGAGCGATGTGGCCTGGCCATTGCCACTTCAACTTGCAAATATGAGCTATGTCGGTGACTCTGGTTCTTCGCCGAATATCCATGTCCCGGATTTTATCCCGCAAAGAAATAGCATAGCTCTTTCCATTGCTCGTTGAGTGACTCTTAGTCTCTCTAAAAGGCCATGCAGCAGTCAAAAACCTAAATATTGTAGATGGAACATTTTACTGAAAGTCATAATCTGCCTAGCCTTTTCCCAACTTAATTGGAGTCAGATTCCAGTCGAACCAGATGCAGCTGAATATCAGTATTTTACATGGAGCGACTTCATGTCAGACCACCACACACCAGTAACTGGGTACTACAATACGCCATTGGTAAGACTGGTTGTCAGATTTAAGAGCTTCTGACTAACAGTAACGACTGACAAACATCTATAAATATCAGCCGCGACCAACGGCTTTACGTGCTTTCCGAGACACGGAGGAAACTCGCTATGACAGATGGTCACTCATCCACAGACCAAGCTGAGCAAGCGCGGCTTAACCCGGAAGATCGGCTTGTGTGGCTGCAATTATTTAGCAACGAGCTCTTACTGAGATTTTACTGAAAGAAGTCATAATTTTAATTTAAAAAACAATTAAGACTGCACTCATAGATTTTTAAATAATTATTTTGATAAGTGTGTGTTCTGAAACGTGGTGTTTGACTGCTGGCCTTTTAGAGAGACTAAGAGTCACTCAACGAGCAATGGAAAGAGTTATGCTCGGAGTTTCTTATAATATTCGGCGAAGAACCAGGCAAGTTGAAGTGGCAATGGGCAGGCCACATCCCTCATAGAACTGATAACCGATGGGGAAGAAAAGTTCTCGAGTGGCGACCACGGACCGGAATACACAGCGTAGGCGGGCCTCCCACTAGGTGGACCGACGACATCGTGAGGGTCGCGGGCAACCGATGGATGCAAGCGGCGAATTGTCGTTCGGCGTGGCGGTCTAAGGGGGAGGCCTATGTTCAGCAGTGGACGTCTTCCGGCTGATGATGATGATCATTTTGATAAGTCCCGCGACCATGGCCAGGCCATCAGGTACCTACTAATTACGTATCTTTAAATGATATTATCATGCACTTCAATTATAATAGGAAAATGATACATACTTCTCAAGTAGGTACATTTGTTAATAAGAAGTACTTATGATAATGTTGTTGTTTGTCCTAACGGCAATGACAGCTTTTCAATATTCTGAACAATATTTCACATCAACTTACTGTTAAAATTCATGGTCTTCCTTTTATTTCTAACATTATGTTGGACGCAGTATGCAGTCCCTCTCTCCCACCCTCAGGGCGTTTATCCACTACGTCCGATCCGAACCCATGAAAAAACTACCATTTGCTAGACCGAGACAGAAAGCATAATGCGATAGCACGCGGCGGAATTCTCGAGGCGGCCGCGTGCTATCGTATTGTCTCGGTTTGGCAAATGGCAGTTCTAAGCGACAGAAAGAGAAAGGGCGACGGAAAAAGCCGATTCCGCGTCGATAGATATGGGAGCACCCTTCGCACCAGATCCGATCTCCGTCATCGGAGATCGGATGACGGAAAGAAATCGTTCCGTCATCCCAGAATCTCCGTTTCGGAGAAAAAATGACGGACCGAAGTAGACATACTACCTATTATTTGTATGTATACTCGCGCACTGCGTCCGAGTTGAATCCGAGCTGCGTACGAACAGAGAGGCAGCGGGGCTGGCGGGGGTATGGGTCTGGTTGTCAGAGATCGGAGTAGTACGTAAGCAATATCCGAATTCTGTCCGTGATTTTTTTTCACGGGTTCGGATCGGACGTAGTGCGCAAACGCCGTCATTCAAATGCAGATGCAGGAAAAGTAGGACAAAATTGTATAGGTATTAGGTAGTATGCAAACAAACCTATAAAACTGGCTTGCCGCTTGTGTTTCAAATTTCACCCTCGACCATGCTAGGCGATGTGAGTCAACATCTCTTCAGGATGCCCTCCTCAGAAGATGTTGACTCGTCTTTCCAACTCTGGAATTTGATTCGCGGAATGATCCTCAATTTTTTTTTAAATAAAAATTCCGGTTTAAGCCGAGTTCCCGATGTTGGTCTGTGGATGAGTGACCATCTGTCATGGCGAGTTTCCGCCGTAGCTTGAAAAGCACGTCAAGCCGTAGTATGCGCCTATCATTTATAGATCTTTGACAGTCGCCACTACAAGGTTGAGGCCAAACGAGCGCAATTTTGGGAGAGCAAAAAATCGTGTTTTGGTACAGTGCAGACCACTGATTTTGCGTCGCGAAAGACTTTCTATGCAAGCGACTAAAATTCTGCGACTCACAACTCACAAGTCTACGTTCGTTTGTTTGACCTCACCCTTCTTAGCTTTGCCCTTAGTTAGAAGGTCTAAAACTCTGACAACCAGTCTTACCATGGGGTTTCGTATTACCCAGTAACTGGGTTGTGGAGGTCCAATAGGCAGTCGCTCCATGTAAAATATAATTATATACTTGGGAAAAGGCTAGGCAGATGATGATGATTCCATAACATTTATGTTATGTTGTTCCATTGTTTTTTTAGAATAGCGATAGATATTTATACCTACCTACGAGTATTATCATTAGGTGCAATAATAGTAGTAATCATATTTACAAATCTCCAATTCAAATAGAGCTGTTTCTGATTACCATAATGCGTTGTCGCGCGAATTTTTCCTTCATTTTTTCACAAGGTAGGTATCCCCTCGAGTAAGTACCGTATTAAATGGATTCTGTATAATAAAAACATTGAGATTATTCCTTATGAAAAGTAATTGAAATAAGTAGATTCTTCTAAGTATACTTAGGTACCTACTGAGTATTCTTAGAACAATCTACCAATCTACTCTTGGTACCTACTTTTATCTACGTATGTACTTACATAGATCATTTTCCAGCTGAAACGGGGAATTCACTTGACGAACATGCCCGCGGGCAATTTGTACGGGCATGTCTGTAGTGTAGCATATGTGTACACTGATGACATCTATAAACTGGCCCATAGTATTAGGTAGGTACCGAAAACTACTCCCTAGTCCCTACATACTTAAACTTAATTAAAAGTATTATTTTATAATATAATTTGCCTTATCACAATTGCCCAACGAGCTATTGGAGAGCGCCAACGGCAGATCCCTTCCATCTCCGTGGTCGAATCAGAAATGAGGAGATTCGTGAAGGAACCAAAGTTGCGTTGCCGATATAGCCTACCGAATTAGCAAGAAGAAGTGGCAGTGGGCAGGTCATATAGCCAGCAGAACTGATGGCCGATAGGGCCGTAAGGTTCTCGAATGGAGACCACGCACCGGCAATCGCGAGACGTCTACCTGCAAGTTGACTATCAGTATTTTACACGGAGCGACTGCGTATCGGACCTCCACAACCCAGTAATTGGGCAATACAATACCCCATGGTAAGACTGGTTGTCAGACTTTAAAGCTTCTGACTAATAGTAATGACTGTCAAAGATCTACAAATGACAGCCGGGACCAACGGCTTTACGTGCTTTCCGAGGCACGGAGGAAACTCGCTAGGACAGATGGTCACCCATCCATAGACCAACCTCGGCAAGCGCGACTTTACCCGGAAGATTGGCCTGTGCGGCTGTAATTATTTAGCCACAAGCTCCTAAAAGGTTAAGAGGGCTTTCACACGTTTCGTTGTTTTTGTGCGACTTTTGGAACCTGATTCTGGGCATGTCATTGCCACAAATGAGAAAAAAATATATACTCGAGAAAGTTTGATTATTTCTGTGTGGAGTGCATTGAACAAATTTTTGGATTCGTTTACATACATCAGTAAAAACCTTGTCTTTGCAAAGGATGTTTCATAAAATTCTACTTTTTGTCAAACTTTGGTACCGAATTACATAGAAGGTATAATAGTAAAATAATATTTGAAAATGTCCATGGTAAATCTGAAAGATTATATTTGGACTGCATTAATCACTTTTTAATTTTTCATTCAGAAATAAACCAAAAATATTTTTTCAAAACAGGAAGAATTTGACATTTTTTCGTCCGAAATTATATTTTTTTATCTATCAAGATTTACTGAATATTCAATCAAAAAGTATTGAATAACTAAGGTTACTATGTTAGCTTGCATTAAAAAAATAATAAGCTCATTTAAAAGTAAAATAATAGTATTAAACAATTATAATATGCAATGACAAAATTCAATATAAAACCAAGAACGGTTTGTTCTTTGATTTAGACGGCGCGGGCGCCTTCTGAGGGAGGACGTATCGCTCGCAACCATTTTGACATTAGTCACGTAATTATTAAAATTTAAAATACACGCCACCATTCATGACCTTTACACGCGGCGCCAGTGTCTTTGTCATGACATCAAATTCCATGTGAAAAATGTAGTACCTCGTATTTTCCGCAGGTCATGAGTGGTGGCCAGTAATTTTCCCAGTCGCCAAGAATACAGCATAACCTACCTTTCTTGATACAAGCTAATATTTTGAATTAATTTGATTGAATTTTCCTACTATATTCGAATGAGGATATAATTGTAAATAAACAATTATGTAAATAATAAAAAAAAATCAATTTAAATAATTCTGATAGCTTTTTTCTGAATAGCTATAGCTCTTCAGAAAAAAAAAAAAAAGCTCGCTGCGGGACCCACCATACCACCGGTCATGCCCCTGGTGGTATGGCTTTTTATTACGTGGTAAAATCATCAGATCAGCCCTTCCACCCAGGGAAGGACAGGAGGGACATACAAACTTGTACTTACTAAAATCTACGGTGTCCTTCAATAACCCATTGCGATCCCAGGCTATGGATACCCGATAAGACAATTCCGGGACCCCCGGCAGGATTTGGCTCTCTAACGTGCGCCCCGAAAATCCGTGAAAAATTGATCTGATCGTTTTGAGGTAGCGTTAACCCAGAGAAAAGTTTTGTTTTAAACTTTTTGTATTCGTTTTTGAAGTCGGTACTTTTTTCATCAATGTATTTTTATTAGGTTTGATCGAAGAGAGTTGATGAAGTCTTGTATCAGGTTCGGCATCCAGTCAATTGCGGTATTCCGTTTTGGCAGCTGCATTGTATTTTTTTATTTTATTTTGGTAAAATCATCAAAATATGTGTCCTCCCGAGCGGGACGGGATTTATTACCAGACTCTAGTACTGACTAATATCCATGGTGACCCTTCAGTAGCCCTTTACGTTCCAGGATCGTCGTAGGTCACGCGGCTGTTCTCCCTCACGTGTTCCACCTCCTACTTCGCTAGCATGACTGCTTTGCATGAGGATTCGAGGTGACTACTTCCTATTCCGTCTTGCCCCGCAGATCGTGGCTTCGATCAATGCCGGGCGCTATTAAATTGACTCAAGTGCATCGAGTTGGGATTTGGCAAACCTGTACCACTTCATGTACCTAACTTTTTTGCAGCCAAATCAATAAGAGGAATAATATTGTGGGTCGATGTCAACGGCACCCCAGAAAGGTCAAGATAGCCTGTCATTTTTACGGTTACACCTCAGAAAAGATAGAACCGAGTCGGATTGGCTCCTTTTTGCGGAAAAATTCACGTCTTATCAGCATTGAAGCTCAAGCACTCAACCGGCCATGGCCAAAAAACAGATACTACTCAGGAACCCCGAAGACTTCCAACTTGAACTGCACAATCGCTTCCAGTGCCTAACCGAATGCGAAACTGTGGACGAGATTAACAATGGGTTGGTGGAAACTGTCCAAGCTGTGGGGTCCAAGTTCTTTAAGACCCCGCGCCGCAAAAGCTCTCGAACGGAAAAATCCGGTTGATGCAGGACCGGACCGAGATGAGGCTGCAATCTTGACCTGCAATGTGACCTGCGCTCCTTTAGTGCGGCACGGATCAAAGAGGCAATCGAGCGGAACCGGGGCTCAAAAGTGTTCGCAAAGAATTCGTCTATTGGGCAGAGCCAAATGACAAAGCTGAAGATTAACGAGGGCAGCATCATTTCGACTAAACCAGAGATCCTAAGGGAGCTTGAGAGGTTTTACGGACAGTTATATACATCAATACGACAACCCAGTGTCAAGAGCTAAACTGACTTGACACTACACTGAGGATATCCCAGACACCAGCCTGTGCGAGATTAGAATGGCTCTTAAACAGCTCAAGAATAACAAGGCGCCGGGTGAGGACGGAATCTCAACAGAACTTCTGAGAGCGGGTGGAAAACCGGTACTACTCTAGTCCTCCAGAAGTTATTTAATTCCGTCATACTCAAAGGTTCTACGCCAGAAGCATGGCGCAGGAGTGTGGTTGTTCTTTTCTTCAAAAAAGGTGACAACACCTTGTTGAAGAACTACAGGCCAATCTCACTTCTGAGCCATGTACTTCTGACAAGCTGTTCTCAAGAGTCATTACGAACCGTCTCGAACGCAGGTTTGATGACTTCCAGCCTCCCGAACAAGCCGGTTTCCGAAAAGGTTTTAGTACTATAAACCACATACACACGCTCTGCCAGATTATACAGAAGACAGAGGACTATAATCGACCATTGTGTTTAGCGTTTGTGGACTATGAAAAAGCCTTCGATTCAATCGAAATGGGCAGTATTGCAGTCCCTCCAACGATGTCACGACTATAGGTATATCGAAGTGGTGAAGTGTTTGTATAGATACGCCACCATGTCCATCCAATTTCAGCAGGCGTAGCATGGCGCCGTAGAAAGGTGTTTTGTCGACGGAAGAATAGAAAAAATAACAGAACGTAGAAATATTTTTATCGTTTTAAAGCATGGTAATGTGAAAAATATAGAAAATAAGCGTCCTTTTCTTCAATAGTGTTCAAATGGTGTCACATTTGTGCAAAAAGCAGTCGATTTGTGTAGAAATAACGATGAAATAACTTTGTCTTTTCTTTGTAGAATAGAGATAGACTCGCCATGCTACGCGTGCAGGAAGAGAGCACGAAACCAATCCAATAAAAGGCGTGAGACAGGGAGACGTTATTTCTCCGAAACTGTTCACGAACGCGTTGGAGGACGTTTTCAAGCTCTTGGAATGGAACGGATTCGGCATCAACATCAATGGCGAATACATCACTCACCTTCATTTTGCCGATGATATAGTCATCATGGCAGAATCGTTGGAGCACCTCAATGCTATGCTCAGCGACCTCAGTATCGTTTCCCAACGGGTCGGGTCCTTAAAATGAACATGGACAAGACGAAAGTCATGTCGAATGTCCATGTGGCACCCTTACCGGTTGTTGTTGGGAGCGATACTCTCGAAGTTGTAGACCATTATACTTACCTTGGACAGATTGTTCAGTTAGGTAGGTCCAACTTCGAGAAAGAGGTCGCCCGAAGAATCCAACTCGGATGGGCAGCGTTTGGGAAGCTACGTGATATTTTCTCATCGAGAATCCCACAGTGTCTCAAGACAAGGGTGTTTAGTGTGTGTTGCCAGTGATGATATATGGCTCCGAAACGTGGTCCTTGACTGCTGGCCTTTTAGAGAGACTAAGAGTCACTCAACGAGCTATGGAAAGAGCTATGCTCGGAGTATCTTTGCGGGATAAAATCCGGAACATGGATATTCGGCAAAGAACCAGAGTCACCGACATAGCTCATAAAATTTGCAAGTTGAAGTGTTAATGGGCAGGCCACAGCGCTCGTAGAACTGACAACCGATGGGGAATAAAAGTTCTCGAGTGGCGACCACGGACCGGAAAACGCAGCGTAGGTAGGCCTCCCACCAGGTGGCCGACGACATATTGAGGGTCGAGGGCAGCCGATGGATGCAAGTGGCGAATTGTCGTTCGGCGTGGCGGTCTAAGTGGGAGGCCTATGTTCAGCAGTGGACGTCCTCCGGCTAATGATGATGTTGATGATGATGAGATACTACTCAGAATAAAACATACAAAAAAATAAGTTAGCATTCCAATAAATCGTAAAAATAAGCGAAATTGAATGAAAAGTGAGGAATTACAGGAATGTGTCAAGTTTCATCTAAAATAATGAAATCGAAAAAATAATGTTCTTTCTTCTCTTAAACCCTGTGTTATTTTACTAAAGGTAAAATGTTATCTATTAAATAACGAACATTTTCTATACCGTTTCAATAGAAATTAGGTAAAAAGCCTGAGTGACCAATTGTAGCATCGTAATTCGAGCATAAACGAATCTATGCACTGGTAATCGCGATTGATCGTAGATGAACTCAGGTACTACTTGCTGTGCGAATGGAATAATGTGGAGTTGAATCACCTTTTCTACGCAATTTTGAGCAGTTACGTAACTTCGTTAGGAAGTGAAAGCTCAGTTTTGCGAGATGGAGATTATAATTTAGAGCTCACCGAAACATTCTGTTTCAAGAGTTAAATGATCTGAAACCCTGTTGTTTAGATCTTCTCTACACTCTGATAGATCTGTCTTTATTAAAAAAATAACCCAGCTGTAACCCAGTATAAGAAGCACTGAAGCCCAGTCAAAACAGTTCAATAAATATTCTCCTTTGCAAATGTTTAACGAGTTGCACCATCCGCTCACAGTTAACTGCAGGGGAACCAAGAATCTTCTCGAATATTTTTAATCTTCATGGTGTCGATTCGAAATTGTCTTGTCAATTATAGGGGAGCTTGTGGCTGGTCGCAATGGACTTTGTCTTGGGCCTTGCTCACTTTCTTCCTGGATCACGGCGTTTGGTGATATTACCCCTCTCTTAATTGACACTAGTTTCAAATATTTTGAACCACTGGTTGGAAATATTCGAGCATTAAACCGACCATTTCTGGTTGTATCTCCTTATCTATGTCACCTTAATCACCCCAAGTGGCTGGTTTTGCGTCCATAATTATGTCTCTGAATAGATGGCATAAATGACTGTTTGATGTAAAAGTCAAAGTAAAAGTTTGAAAAATTTTAAACACTAAATCGTAAATTCTAAATAATTTCAAAAATCTAATTAAAAAGTTATGAATTCCAATTAGTCACTAGAAACAAAATCAACACCTGAAAGATGTCATAACAAGATAATTTACTCGTATAATACGAATAAATTATCTAGTTAAGAATGAAATTGAATAATCTCTTTATTGCACACTTTGTAAATTACAAACATATCCAATTCGCAGTGTGACACAATGTGCGGTTTAAAGTGTAATTTATAGAGTGGCCCTTATTTTATTTTGATAGGTATATATTTATCATATTATCTATTCGTTTATGAAAATAAGTAGTGTCTAGAAGACCAGGATCTTACTTTGTTTATTCGAAACAAAAGTGGCAAAAGCTCATGTTGTTTGCTTTCTGGTATACGAGGCATAGCTGTTTCGTTAGTGTTTTGTTTTTATGCGGATGCATCACGATGTCAAATTGACAGGAATTGTGTTCTTTCAGTATGTCATAGCGCCCTTAAACCAGCGGTAATTAAATAAATTCCACAAAATAGTGTGGCTGCTGACTGCTTATGTTCAAATCCAAGCAACCTTGCAACCATAGTAAGCCAATTAGAACCCTTGGTCATCATAAAAATTCCGTCTAGAAACTTAACACTCAATATATTTTTTTATTTGGCCCAATGAGTCTTCAATCAATCAATCAACATCATCCTATAAATATTTCCACTGCTGGGACACAGGCCTCTTCTCTGTGAGAGGGAGTGAGCCATAATCCACCACGTAGGTCCAGTGCGGGTTGGAAATGAGTCTTCAACACAGCCATAAAGGCTGGCTGAAAAACAAAGCTAGACCTTATTCTTCCCTAGAGTTATCAGCACAAAGACGGGGTCCCCTTAGTTAGAGGGTCACAGACTGCCGGGTACGCTGGAGCAACAAGCTACCGTGACCCCAGAACGTAAAGGGCTGTTGAAGGACACTGTGGATTTTAGTGAACTCGGTTTTTTTTAGTAAAATTATAATTGTTTAGTTAAAAGAACTTCTCCAATTTTTTGTAAAATAACAATGTTTTCTCTTTTAGTTATTAAATATTGCAATTTAAAGAAAGCACTTTATTTTTATTATAGCCCTCTGGTAAAAAAAAACAAGGTAGCAGTATAATGGGCTCCAGGGAAATTAAATTCCTAACAATTAATGTATTGTTATTTAATCAATTAATTGGAAAATCTATGGATAAAAGAAGCCAATGAATAATGCAAATATATTGGCTGGATTGCATGAAATATTTATGAGTTGTTAAATAGTAGTTAATGCATCTATAATAATTGCAGATGGATAAAACATGACCAGTGAATTGATTTAAAAATACAAACTGCATTTTGTTGTTAAAACTCTTTGCACAATCAGGCTGAATAAAATGTCTTGGCAGTTGGCACATTCACAAAAAAAAACTTACCTTTGTTTACAAACATTGTTTGTGAAAGCAATTATTTCCACAATATTTAATTTATGATTTCTACAATATGTGTGCATCAGATGTGCCTGGTAATATACTGTGTGATCCACTTACCAGTATATGATGTGGAGCTGTAGGAATCAGCCGAAGAAGCTGACAAAGATCTGCTTCTGTATCGCGCTGATTTTTTCAAAGCGCCTGATTTCCCGCGCTGGCCTTCGAATTTGCCAGCAGCTGCACCAGCCTCCGCGTTCCCGCCACGCACTTGTCCCGGGTCGGTCACAGGACTATCACTCGGCACATTAGCAGCCGCAACACTCTCTTTCCTATTCGAATTCACCTGATTCGGCTCTCCATGACCGTCAGACATATTTGAATTTTATTTTTTTATTTAAATTTTTTTTTAATTTTTTCAATTACAATTTACGGTTTTTTTTATATCAAAACCTCTTTGCTGTAATACACTTTATTTTTTAACGATTTTTTCCAATATTCACACTCGAGAACGGTAAAATAAAAATATCAATAATAAAAACAGCAGTACAAACAACCGCAGTGGCGATTAAAATAAATTTGAAGATTAGGGAAACACTTCGCAGTATAAAAATAAATTCATTTGGTAGTATAATGTTCTTTTGTTATCGGTAAAGTCATGAAAAAGTAAAAAATTAAATAGAACAGATGGAAAATAGAATATCTTTAGTTTATCCGCCCGAGCAAATACGCGCACCCCTCTTCCATGCTTCACCCCCGAAACTGAAATGTCATTTTTCGATCGGCATTCGGCATTCAGCCAGTGTTTGCAATAGCAGTTGAACTATAAACCGTAACTTAAATTAACGGTTCTGATCTCAGTCTAATAAAATAATTTAATTGGACACACTTTTACAGATCTTCATAAAATGTATTGATGAATATAAATAATTAGTTACGCCATCACTTTCCCGCTGAAATCGTTGGTGTTATCACGATAAATGTTTTTGAAAATGTTATCCTATCAATTAATGTTTCCTTAATTTATGTAAATTAACATCACTGACATTCTCTCAATTTAGTTCACTCTGCCCCACTGTTTCTTTGGATTATACCTTTTTATTTTTTGTTATTACTTTAAACGATAAACCGGTTACCGGTTTTTAGTCTATGAAAGTTTTGATTAGAAACTCCTTCGCCCATCACTATAGTCGCCAATATGGAAGTGAAACGTATGTCAACTACTGCGCGACCAAACAACTAGGAAATAAATAACTCAAAAATACTTTCTATTATTTATCCTGGTGAGTAAACATTTACTAAATTAATAATCTGACTGTTATCTCACAAATTTTACTGAAAATCATCAATTTTTCTGTGCTGTTCTCAAATGGAAATGTACCCGATAATCGTCATCAGAGCATTCGCCGGCGAACAAAGATATTTTTAAAAGATACATAGCCTATAAATATTTAAATTACATTCGAAAGCGTTATAAACAAAACCTTTTCAACGTATCCTTTGAGTTTTCATTGATGGTTTTCCTGTATTTTTTTGAAAACATACATGTATGACATTGTAAATTGTCATCGTGTTTACATGTCAAGCATTTTATTATTTTACGTATTTTAATGTAGAGAAAAGGTGTTGAAGCGTGTCTATATATCTTTATAAGCGTCATGTTGTGTAAAGTTAAGTGATAATGTTGTGTAAATAGTTATTTTCATGATATTCCGCCAAGGTTGTGAATCTCGCTAATTTATTGAACACACGCTTTGACATGTGCAGCTTCGCGTTTTTTTTTTTAAATTATTTTATTCATGTCTGAAGATTCGTCATTCAGCCTAAAAATATTTCGAGTATAAACTTTTTGTGCGGTTTTCTTTAGATTTGTTTAATTTACTAATACAGGAACATTCAAGTTCACATTGCTCTTCAACTTTCATATTAATTTTCCTCAAATCTTTGAATGAAAAAGTAACAGAAATGCACCAATTACTTGTTAATTTATGATTTTTTACAAGTGGCCCATATCATCTTAGGTGCCCAGCAAAAAGTTTATTATTTTTACAACAACAAAACCAAATAAGACACTGTCTTATTTTTTTAAATAAAAAATATTATAATATTGGATTTTCTGGTAATTTTACAACTGGCAAAAAGGTCAAGTGTGATCTTCCAAGAATTTAATTTAACATTTTACACTCTTCGTTGTGTCAACAAGTGTTCGCAATAAATGTTGTACATAAGAAGAAATAGAAAGACAGAATAGATAAAATCATAAATACCTGTCAGAATGTTGTTAGTACATTAGCTAGATGTTATTTTGACAGGCCTGTTGGTCTAATGGTTAGTGACCCTGACTGCTATGCCGAAGGTTGTGGGTTTGATTCCCACCCAGGATTTTTTTTGTGTGATATGCACTATCATTTTGTTCTCTGTCTGGGTGTTATTTATCTATAATATTTATATGTATTTAGAAAAATATAAGTATGTTTATCAGCTGTCTAGTACCTGTAACACAAGCTCTGCTTAGCTTGGGACTAGATGGCGTTGTGTGATAGTTGTGGAATATTACATTATTTAAATCAAATTCAACAAAGATCCAATATAGGTACTATCTCACTCAATCCAATCCCAAACCAATTTCTTTGACCGCTGCATCTGATTGGAACTTTACAAAGTTGTAAAAGAATCACGCAATATTGCATGATGCTAATGCTGTTTTAAGTTCAATCCTTAATCTTTTGATTTTTCTTAACCAATGTCTCAAATAATATGTACTTTTTATTTCTACAATTGTCGATAATCACTGTATATGTCAGGGTCGCGAAAATATCTTAGCAAACTAGTGAGTCAATCAAGACAATAATTCAAGAATACATCAAAGTGAGTTTCCTCTTAACCTCGGAAAACATCTAAAAGCTTGTCCGGGTTGTCATTTGTAGATCTTTTACAGAATTACCGTTGGTCAGAAGCTCTAAAGTCTGACAACTAGTCTTACCAAGAGGAATTGTATTACCTAGTAACTGGGATGTGGAGGTCAGTTAGGCAGTCGCTCCATGTAAAATACTGATATTCAGCTGCATGTTACCGTTCAACTGGAAGACCACAATGTATTTGAGAAAAAAGCAGCCAGATTATGTCTTTCTGATTGTGAAAGTATCAAGCTTCCAAATGTGTTTTATCAATTGAAACTAGTCAATATTATTATTTTGTACATTTACATGATAAAAGATGTTATCGGATGCAAAAATATTATTACGTTACTATTATATCGTTTAGCACTGATCAAAAAATAATAAACAGTTATGATAGCTTGTAGTAATTTAAATTATTGAGAGTTTATTCTTAATTTTCACTTACTAAGTAGTTTTTTAAATATTTTTACAAAACTAAAAAATAATAATAATGAGAGTGGCCCACTGGTATCAAGAACAGGGTTCAAGCTATCGGTGTCAAGTCAAAGTCAAATCATTTTATTCCAATTAGGCCATCAAAGAGGCACTTTTGAACGTCGATATTTAAATTTAAAGGGAATAGGAAGGGAAGGGATTGATTCTACACCCATTCGCTAAGGTAGGTTGTATGGAGAAGAATGGGCAAGAAACTCCATACTTACTCTTTTTAAAAAAATGTTTTACAATATTTTTTTTAACAGCATTTGAAATAATTAATGTCAAAGCAATGTACCTTGAAAATCTAGACTAAAAATTAAAAAAATAATAAGAAATAAAAAAAGCAAAAAGGTACATGGCGTTCACATTTTAACAAAATATTGAAATTACACAATTTACGAATATAATTTAAGTGTGTGAGCATTAAAATTTCAACCAGCCTGACCTTGTTTAAGCCCTACATTGTACTATGGAGCAGGACCAGCATGTTTCCAAACATTTTTATCTTGAATATAATCTTCTAATTTATAATATGCTTGTTTACTAAGGGTGTTTTTTATGTACCTTTTAAAATTTTTTTCATTTAGTTTTAAGATTTCACTCGGTATTTTATTGTAACATTTAACACAGAACCCCATAAAAGATTTTTGTACTTTCGACAATCTAAAATATGGTTGATCAATTTTATCTTTATTTCTCGTATTAAAATTATGTCTGTCGCTTATTTTATTAAAAAGATGAAGATTTTTTCTAACATGCATTATATTTTCATAAATAAATTGACAAGGCACTGTCATTATATTAATTTTTTTGAATAATTCCCTAAGAGATTCGCGACGACGTAGATTGTAAATTGCTCTGACAGCTCTTTTTTGCAAAATAAAAATAGATTCAATGTCAGCTGCCCGGCCCCACAATAGGATGCCATATGACATAATGCTGTGAAAGTAGCTGAAGTAAACCAAACGCGCAGTTTCGACGTCGGTTAACTGCCTTATCTTTCTAACAGCATAAGCGGCTGAGCTTAGTCGCCCTGCTAGAGATGCTATATGGGGGCCCCATTGTAATTTATCGTCTAACGTGATTCCTAGAAAAACTGTCTGATTAATAAATTCCAATTTTTTTCCGTTCAATAAAATTTCACAGGTGGTCAGGGCTCCAGAGATAGGAATCTCTTGACAATGCGCGCCGTGTCCAGAAGAACTGTTTTCTGAATCAGGCCCTTGATCCAGCTGCCTAACGAGAGCCTCCTTAGATGTTAGTCGAGGCTCTGGGCTTAATTGCCAACTTGAGAGTTATTACTGGTGGTATGTTACGTGTTCTTAAAGACTTTTTTCACATTGCTAAGGAATTGCTCTTGGCTTATATTACTCAGAAGGAACTAGAACTCCTACATACTGAAAGAACACTGAAATTATAAGGTGGCTGTCTGACCACAGGATCAAAAAACCAATAGGATTTATCGAAATTTTAACCAATAGGATTGCACCACTGAAAAGCAGTGGTGGCCCAGTGGTATCGGTCCCGACTTACGAGTTGTAGGTCGTGGGTTCGAACCCAACCAGGCGCATTACTTTGTGTAATTTATATCATCACCACTGCTCTCAAAACGGTGAAGGAAAACATCGTGAGGAATCCGGCATTTCCTAGAACCAAAAATTCGAAGACATGTGACATTTTCCAACCCGCACTGGGCCTGCGTGGTGGATTGTGGCCCGCTCACTCTCACAGAGAGGAGGCCTGTGTCCCAGCAGTGAGAACATTATAGGCTGATGATGATGATGATGACTGAAGAGTGGGCATGGGGACGGCGAGTAATGAGTGACTCGCTGTTCGATCATGGACGGCGTCTTGCACCGTCGGGGTCGCAGTAATCATATTGGTTAGTGCTTCTCCACTCCGTAGCTTCGCTCCGCTTCTGTGGAGAGGAATCCTAAGTCTTGCCAAGTACTCTGCCCGTAACAAAGTAATTAACAGCGTGATTATACGCAGTGAATGCCCCATTAAACTTGATTTATTCTCAAGGTTACATCAATATAACAATAGTTTAAGATGCTCTATACAGTATCCACTCATTGATAACTGTAATTTATGATAATTTATTTCACAAAAAAACAATCTATTGGGCACTGACGTAACGCCTGTATGTCGTTGAAAGAATTCGTGGATTTATTTATCTTTCAGGATCTTTCGGTAAAATAATTTATGTATTTAAACTTCATGTAGGTACAAACAGTGGTATATTACATGAATATTTTACTTGGAGCGACTGCCTATCCGACCTCCACAACACAGTTACTGAGTAACACGATACCCCTTGGTCAGTTTGTCAGACTTCCCGAGCTTCTGACTGATTAGCGACTGCCAAAGATCAGAGACTGGCCTGTTGGTTTAGTGGTTAGTGACCCTGACGGCTATGCCGGAGGTCGTGGTTTCGATTCCCACCCAGGACAAATGATTGTGTGATGAGCACGATCATTTGTTCTGTGCCTGGGTGTAATTTATCTATGTATAAATTATGTATTTAGAAATATATATGCATGTTTATCAGTTGTCTAGTACCCATAACACAAGCTCTGATTAGCTTGGGACTAGATGGCGTTGTGTGATAGTTGTGGAATATTATTATTATTAAAGATCTACAAATGACAGCCGGGACCAACGTCTTTACGTGCTTCCGAGGCACGGAGGTTCCTTGCTATCGCCCATCCGTAGATCAACCTCGGCAACGCGACTTTACCTCTGCGTCTTGAATTATTTAGCCACGAGATTATCCTAAGTAGTTCTTCACGGGGTGCTATGACAGGAAACCTCCACGTGCGCCCGTGGACTGGAGTTCCCTCTCGGTTACGTCCGGGGGGAAGACCAGACGAAGAGACCCCTTACGCACTGTGTGCCTAAGGGGTCTCTTTGCCCGTATGCGAATAACCTGTCGTGAGGACGCTCCAACGCGTGTCCCTCTGATCAGCAGAGGGCACAGCGGCGGAGCGGGCTTGCGGACGGTGAGTAATGGGTAGCTCGCCGTCTGACCAAGGACCAAGCCCAGGTCGGTGGCGCATCGTGTTTCGCGCCAAAAGCCGGCTGGGGTCAGGGTTTTTTCTTAACCCAGGATACCGTGGCCCCGGAACGTAAAGGGCATAGGAAGGAACACGGATGGATTTTAGTCAGTATAGAGTCTGACAGTCCTTTCCGCCCCACCCAGGGTGGGAGGACTCATTTGATGATTTTACCACCTCAAAAAAAAAAGTAGTTCTTCACAGTTGTGATTTGCAAATGCGTGCATAAGGTGTAGCGCAGACGGCACACTTTTAGTGCGATCGAGTCTGCGACCCACAAAAAGTCTGCATGGCGGATTTTTCACAGATTTCTTCTTTTTCTGTACTTCATGTACAGAATAATACTTCGTGATCTCTGCACGATTTCCATAGCTTCTACATCCCTACAGCTCTGCCAACAGAATGATCGAAGATGTGCGTTGTGTGCGATGAGTCTGTCAAAAATCCGCGACCGACTTTTTGCGCGTCGTGTGCGTTACTGCATATAATAGGCTAGTTGCCCAAAACAATCTAATTAGTCCGTCTTTTAGATTATTCAAAAATAAGGGACATATTATTTGTAAATTAGACCAAAAATGTCAAAGATATAGCCTATTAAAGTTACGTGTTACGTCACGATGCGTGGCATTTTTCGCGCAGGGTGACGTCACAGGTAACTTAAATAGGCTATTATCTTTGTTATTTTTTGTTTAATCGAAAAAAGAAAAAATACGTGTCCAAAATTTTTTATAAATCTAAAATGCGGACTAAATAGAATGTAATTATTTTGACCCTGGAAACTACCCTATTGCATAGGTTCTATTTTCACAGACTAAAAAGTGCGTCACGGATAGTCTGTCGTCTGCGCTGCACCTTACAAACATGTGCTACTGTTTTCTTAAACTAACGTTCGTTTTATTAATCATGGCCGACCATCATGCAGTAACTTATAACATGTGGGGTGTTTTAACTCCATATGACGATATGAAAACATACAGTATACTTAAACTAGCTATTCACGCTGCTTGTCTTTTATTGGTAGTAGCGGGATGTTATAATCGTAAACGTTCGGTACTCTCTAATAGAATTGCAATTTTATAGCCCAGAGCGTAAAGTAGAAAATCAATTAAAGATTTTTAAGCGTCAGCGACTGAAAAGAATGAGAACGCTATGTGATCTTTACTAGATCTTCAACTTTAAACCCAAGCACATAAGGTTAAAAATCTACATATTAAAATTTTGTTACATGGCTACTGGCCCTGAGATTAGCGCGAAGAACCACACTCTACAGCTTGATAATATAAATCATCATCATCATATCAGCCGTAAGACGTCCACTGCTGAACATAGGCCTCCCCTATAGACATCCAATAGGACCGGTTGTAAGCGGTTTGCATCCAGCGTGATCCTGTGGCCTTCATAAGATCGTCTGCCCACCTAGTGGGTGGACGTACTACGCTGCGCTTGCCGGTGCGTGGTCTCTATTCGAGAACCTTACGGCCCCCATCGGCCATCAGTTCCGCGTGCTATATGGCCTGCCTACTGCCATTTCAACTTGCTAATTCGTTTGGCTATGTCGGTAACTTTGGTTCGTCTACGAATCTCCTCATTTCTTAGTCGATCGCGCAGAGATAATTTATATACCTACCTATAGAAAGGGGTTTGAACTTTTTTGTATGGCCCGTGTACCCGATGCCATCCGCCATTTTGTTTTTTTTTTATATGGCTTATGGAATGAAACATTGATAAATCGATGCTTTTAGATAGGATTATTTCGTTTCACGCAATTCCAGCATTTAAAATGCGTGGAAAAAGTCATAGTCAATTAGTTTTATTGCGGAATTATCCTTTTTAAAATATTGAAAAAAAAACTAAAAAAATGTGTCGCTATTTGTACATATTCGACAGCTCATAACTCGGAAACGTGACGGTTTACGAGGTTTTGCCGCTTACATTTTACGTTCGTATTGATGTGATCTATCGATTTAACAATGTTTCATTCGTGTACGCAGTTTTGAAAAAAAATCAAAATGGTGGATAAAGAACTGGTACAAAAGGCACAAAGCCCTTTAATGAATCTTACTAATTTATGTTTTCTTTCAATTTCAGCTAGTTATAATGTCGAGTGTTGGCCGCGGCCGAGGGTACACCGGTCGGCATCATATGCGGGAGCAGAGACCCGGTGACGACCGAGACAGCGAGTCGGACGCCGCGCGGACACTGGCGGAACTTAGTCCCAGATCTACTGGTTAGTGTGTTGTTACTTGTGAGTCATCACTTGTGAGCAGAGACCCGGTGATGACCGAGACACCGAGTCGGACGCCGCGCGGACACTGGCGGAACTTAGTCCCAGATCTACTGGTTAGTGTGTTGTTACTTGTGAGTCATCACTTGTGAGCAGAGACCCGGTGATGACCGAGACACCGAGTCGGACGCCGCGCGGACACTGGCGGAACTTAGTCCCAGATCTACTGGTTAGTGTGTTGTTACTTGTGAGTCATCACTTGTGAGCAGAGACCCGGTGATGACCGAGACACCGAGTCGGACGCCGCGCGGACACTGGCGGAACTTAGTCCCAGATCTACTGGTTAGTGTGTTGTTAGTCATCACTTGTGAGCAGAGACCCGGTGACGACCGAGACAGCGAGTCGGACGCCGCGCGGACACTGGCGGAACTTAGTCCCAGATCTACTGGTTAGTGTGTTGTTAACTTGTTAGTCATCACTAGTGAGCAGAGACCCGGTGATGACCGAGACAGCGAGTCGGACGCCGCGCGGACACTGGCGGAACTTAGTCCCAGATCTACTGGTTAGTGTGTTGTTAGTCATCACTTGTGAGCAGAGACCCGGTGACGACCGAGACACCGAGTCGGACGCCGCGCGGACACTGGCGGAACTTAGTCCCAGATCTACTGGTTAGTGTGTTGTTACTTTGTTAGTCATCACTTGTGAGCAGAGACCCGGTGACGACCGAGACAGCGAGTCGGACGCCGCGCGGACACTGGCGGAACTTAGTCCCAGATCTACTGGTTAGTGTGTTGTTAGTCATCACTTGTGAGCAGAGACCCGGTGACGACCGAGACAGCGAGTCGGACGCCGCGCGGACACTGGCGGAACTTAGTCCCAGATCTACTGGTTAGTGTGTTGTTAGTCATCACTTGTGAGCAGAGACCCGGTGACGACCGAGACAGCGAGTCGGACGCCGCGCGGACACTGGCGGAACTTAGTCCCAGATCTACTGGTTAGTGTGTTGTTAGTCATCACTTGTGAGCAGAGACCCGGTGACGACCGAGACAGCGAGTCGGACGCCGCGCGGACACTGGCGGAACTTAGTCCCAGATCTACTGGTTAGTGTGTTGTTAGTCATCACTTGTGAGCAGAGACCCGGTGACGACCGAGACAGCGAGTCGGACGCCGCGCGGACACTGGCGGAACTTAGTCCCAGATCTACTGGTTAGTCTGTTGTTACTTGTAGTCATCACTTGTGAGCAGAGACCCGGTGATGACCGAGACAGCGAGTCGGACGCCGCGCGGACACTGGCGGAACTTAGTCCCAGATCTACTGGTTAGTGTGTTGTTACTTTGTTAGTCATCACTTGTGAGCAGAGACCCGGTGACGACCGAGACAGCGAGTCGGACGCCGCGCGGACACTGGCGGAACTTAGTCCCAGATCTACTGGTTAGTGTGTTGTTACTTGTTAGTCATCACTTGCGAGCAGAGACCCGGTGACGACCGAGACACCGAGTCGGACGCCGCGCGGACACTGGCGGAACTTAGTCCCAGATCTACTGGTTAGTGTGTTGTTAATCATCACTTGTGAGCAGAGACCCGGTGACGACCGAGACAGCGAGTCGGACGCCGCGCGGACACTGGCGGAACTTAGTCCCAGATCTACTGGTTAGTGTGTTGTTAGTCATCACTTGTGAGCAGAGACCCGGTGACGACCGAGACAGCGAGTCGGACGCCGCGCGGACACTGGCGGAACTTAGTCCCAGATCTACTGGTTAGTGTGTTGTTAGTCATCACTTGTGAGCAGAGACCCGGTGACGACCGAGACAGCGAGTCGGACGCCGCGTGGACACTGGCGGAACTTAGTCCCAGATCTACTGGTTAGTGTAAATAAAATAAATAAATAATATTCCACAACTATCACACAACGCCATCTAGTCCCAAGCTAAGCAAAGCTTGTGTGTGTTTTGTTGGTGTGTTTTGTTAGTCATCACATGCGGTACTGTGGGAGCAGAAACACTATTATTGAAGAGTTTGATGATGCAATTTTACGCTGAAAATTACTCATTTTAATTATCTCGGTTGCTATCATAATTTTAAGCTTTTCTGTAATCAATCAACCACTGATTTTGGGTATGACGGAGTCTTTTATATCAAATCACTAACAGCCTTCAAAAACAAAGGAACCGAATTTGGAAATTAATTTCGAGCATTATTAGTTAATTTTCAACTCTAAACGACTACTAACTCTAACTATGTAAGTTGTTTATAAAAAACACTTTTACATGTCACAACCAATTTTGTGTGTCGCACCTGACTACTCTGAGAAGAAACATCCGAAACAAACTCAGAGGTCACAGTCTCTTTTAAAGTCCAGACATTTTTTTGCTCAGGTCATGCGAAGGCCATGCAGGTGTCTGAAATGGTCTTTTGAAGAAAGAACCACACAGATTTGAGTGGACCTGTCCAGTTAGTGCAAGCATTTGTCAGTTATCGTGTAGCTCGACTCAGAACACAAGGAGCTCAACGACACGACGAACAATACCAATGAAAGGACATTTGGGTAGGCTGCTTAAAATACTCAAACTGTTAGACAATTATAATTATTACAAATAAAAAGTAAAACATCCCCACACCCTAAAAAGAAAACACTTATTCTAGTAGAACTGGATATTGTTTCAGGTCAGTTATTAAATGTAATAATGCCACTTTTAACAAAGAGTTACCTTCTCAAGAACATCTATTCATCAAAGCTATTACAGTTTCAAGTGACTTTCTACCTCAAAACGAACAAAAAAAGACAAAGATACCTGCAGAAAACAAAAATTTAAAGAAAAAACATTCACTTTCCTAATCCATTCTACAATGAAATCACAAGCTGTAATAGGTCTCTGCCTCGTATTTAGCGATGAGCGGGGCTGACGGCGGGCGACCCAGGTAACGCAGACGGTAAGCGTCCACAGGTCCGCATCGTACGTATCGGACGCATCGCATCAAACGGATTTCTGTGTCGGCAGCGATCGGATTGCCGACGCGAGTATCAGCAATCGGATTGCCGATGCCACCTTCATCGCTTCCGCTGATCGGCATTCCGTATGACGTTATCGGTACGCATCGCATTAAGGCATTGCCGATGAGCCGTCCGTACGATGCGGATCAGTGGACGCAGTTGTATGAGTTTTCATACAAGGCAAACTAAAATCCGTTAGTATGATACGTCCGATACGTGCGATGCCGACCTGTGGACGCACACCTTTATGGACGGCCCAGCTGTCGCGCAGCCGTTTTCGACAGTCCATTTAACTTTATGCATAAAATCGTAACGCCCCGCTCCCCGCTGAATTTGAGGCAGAAGCCTAACTTAAAAACTGGAGGCCTATGTTCGCTGTCCGACCATGGACCATACCCGGTCAGACGCGTCGTGGTCCACGCGCGCTTCAAAGAGTGTCAGCATGTTGACAGGCCCACACTCTAGAGGGCCAAAGCCTGTCTTGGTCGCGGGACTTATCGAATTACCGTGATAATGGAACGTAAAGGGCTTTTGAAGGACACCGTGGATTTTAGTCAGTACGAGGCTGACAGTCCCTACCAGTGCCCGGGGTGGGAGGACTCATTTGATGATTTTACCAAATTAAAAAAAAGTCTACAGGCCCTAGGTAGATTATTTGTTAGTGTCTTGCAGACCCAGGGCGGTCTCATTTGATCATTTTACCAATCAAAAAAAGGTTTTTGTAACCGGAAGCAGGACCGCTCGCCCTCAGAATCCAAAACAAACTAAGTGTGTAACATTATGAGTGATTTTTTTTATACCTTGACGAATTTAGGTTGCAGCTTTATACACCTTGCTACCTGATCCAACAATGGTTCAATTTTTTTTTTTGAAACACCTTGCCTTACTGTATGAATTTCTCTTGTACCGTAGGTGCGTTTACAAACACAAAACTCGCATCAACTAAATGTGGATTTTACATACATAATCATAGCCGGGGATCCTTCTTTCCTCATTACCTGCCTGCCTTGTCCCAACTATATTGTGGTCGGCTTCCAGTCAAACCAGATGCAGATGAATATCAGTATTTTACATGGAGCGACTGACTATCAGACCTCCACAACCTAGTTACTCGGTAATACAATACTCCATGGCAAGACTGGTTGTCAGACTTTAGAGCTTCTGACTAATAGTAACGACTGTCAAGGATCTACAAATGACAGCTGGGACCAACGGCTTTACGTACTTTCCGAGGCACGGAGAAAACTCGATATGACAGATAGTCAACCATCCACAAACCAACCTCGGCAAGCGCGGCTTAACTCTGCTTAGCTTAGCTTAGCTTTAAACTTTTACACTTATAATAAAAAGCGGAAACATTTCATTTCATTGTTTAGAATAATATTATATGTATCAGTTTCAATTGTCAGCCTTTAGATGCCTCAAATAAAGGATTTTTAAATAAATAAATTTGTACTTTTGTGTGTACGTTTGTAATGAAAAAACTCAAAAACTACTTAACCGATTTCGAAAATTCTTTCACCAGTTGAAAGCTGCTTTGGTCATGAGTAAAATAAACGTTATTAGTATAGGTTGGAAGTACAAAAAAAAAATAACTGAATTACCTGCATGGAAAATTAACTAATGGATTATAAATGGAGAATTTGTAAATGGTCGTGCTATTTACTCAACGAGCAATGGAAAGAGCTATGCTTGGAGTTTCTTTGCGGGATAAAATCCGGAACATGGATATTCGGCGAAGAACCAGAGTAACCGACATAGCTCATAAAATTTGCAAGTTGAAATAGCAATGGGCAGGACACATCGCTCGTAGAACTGACAACCTATGGGGAAGAAAAGTTCTCGAGTAGCGACCACGGACCGGAAGACGTAGCGTAGGCCTCCCACTAGGTGGACCGACGACATCGTGAGGGTCGCGGGCAGCCGATGGATGCAAGTAGCGAATTGTCGTTCGGCGTGGCGGTCTAAGGGGGAGGCCTATGTTCAGCAGTGGACGTCTTCCGGCTGATGATGATTATGTGCTATTTACAAATTAATTTACAATGAAACCATTAAAACCTTTTTACAATGAAAACGTCTTAAGGACCCTCTTAAAAACAAAAGACACATTTCAAATCAATTACTAAATGATTTACCTGTTCTAATCTTTATTGGGAACAATATTTAATGACACTTCTCATTACTCAAAGTTCTATGTAAGAAGGAGACAGCGTTATACGATAGAAAGAGACAAAATATCGGGTAGTAATTACCGTTCCTATATTTTTAGAAATAGTTTTATAATCCAATCCATTTTGGCATTCGCACTTGTGCCTTTGTCGTGGGCAGTTGTGTGTTTTCCTGATTTTTTTTTTTTTCATAAGTTTTTTCTTATTTTTTTTTTTCCTTAAATAATAGTATGTCGTTTTAGCCTTACCTTTGGTAGAAAAAGTCGTGTTTTTCAAGTGGTTTAGTTTCAAGATTTTGTGTGATTTATTAAAATCAGTGTTCTCAGTGTTTCCACAATGGTTCGGAATAATAAACTTAGTTGGATCGAAATGATGGACGGTAGGTTTTTGAACTATTATGATTCGACATACAGCCATAAAAGCTACAAAGAGAATAAGCATGATTTTTTTATTCCTATTTTATATAAATATACAATAAGGCTAAAATTTAAATGCGCATCAGTAATTCTTTTTGTATACCAAAATGGATAAATGGTCACCAAATCTAAAACTCGCTTTAGCAAGATTTTAGGGACACCCCGAAGTTCGGTTTGGTTATGTTCCTTTAAACCTTGTACATAGAAATAGAAGCCCCGTGAAGCGTTAAGTACACATAATAGGTTTATTTCTTTAATACTTAGGAAACGTTATTTGGTGACCATTTATCCATTTTGGTAACCGTTTAGATTTTTTTTGGTAGTAAAATAGGTACTTTTTTGGTTGGTGTTTAAACACAAGCCATACAATAATACCACACAAGAAAATTATTAAAAATAAATTGTGACGTCATACTCATTATTTATTACCTTCCTTGTTTAGTTTTAATTGATGGTTAGTCTACGCAGATTTTCTGGCTTCTTAAGATCTTACCTGTACTAATCGATACGTATCTAATCTAATATCTTTAAACGAGCAATTCTTTTATATTTATTTATATATAATCAGGATCTCGGAAACGGCTCCAAGGATTTTCATGAAAGTTACAGATTAGGGGAATCTAATATCTTTAAACGAGCAATTCTTTTATAATTATTTATATATAATCAGGATCTCGGAAACGGCTCCAAGGATTTTCATGAAAGTTACAGATTAGGGGAATCGATTTATCAAGGTCCCAGGTTCGAGAAAAGCTCGGTTCCCAAGATATAGGCATTTTAAAAACTGAGCAAAACTCGGTCAACCAGATATTAAGTATTTATCTGTCCAACTAATGTGTTTTATAATTTGTCATTTTCATCACCAGCCTATAATGTTCCCACTGCTGGGACACAGGCCTCTCTCAGAGATGAAGTGGGCCATAATCCATGCGGGGCCATTATGGGTTGGTGGATAACATGTCTTCGAATTTTTGGTTCTAGGACATGCCGGTTTCCTCACGATGTTTTCCTTCACCGTTTTGAGAGCAGTGGTGATGAAATAAATTACACAAAGTAATGCGCCGGGCTAGATTCGAAAAGTCGGGGCCACAACTGTTCCTAAAACTTGTAAGTAATAAAAACCTCTCTTTCCAGACCCCACAAGAATGGAAGTGAAACGCGAGAGTGACAGAGAGAGAGACTTGGAGCCCGAGAAGGAGACAGTGGCAGACAAGCCGGAGAAGCAGTCCCCGGTGGAAGAGGACACCACGCTGAAGGAGATGCTGCGAGTTGATGAGCAGTATGTCCCGCTATTGACGTTGGTGAGTTACTTAAACTGTACAACGTAAAGCAGAGCTCGATGCTAAACGAGACGAGCTTAAGTCCCGACCACCCGCGGCCATCCAATATAATTATATCGGAGGGGTGCTGACTTGCAGTGAATGTGGACGCACCTTCACTGCAAAAATTGGCTATGTCACCATGTTCTCAATAGGAAGATCCGAGTCGCTGTGGCCGCAATCGGCCAAATACTTAAACTGTTCGACAGCGAAATTTGTAGGGAGGGGCAAAGTTTAAAAAAAAACATAGGTACCAAGTCAAAAAGCTTCATAATAGAAATAAACTCCTTTCTTTTTGAAGTCGGTTAAAAAATGAGTTCTCATCAAATTATAATTTATTCGAATGACTGATAACAAGGTGCAAAAAAACCTTTTTCGTTCATACAATTATTTTTTTATTTTTTGCAAATTTTGACTAACATCCGCCATTACTTATATAAAAAATATATTTTTGTATACAAAGAAATAATGCTTATATGAATAAGAATACAACGGAGTTAATCCTTTTTAGACAGATTTTCACTTGACATAATAAATAAGTGTCCCAAAATTGTTAACAAAATTAAAAGCTAGCATGCTTCTCTGTCGACCTCATCTTCGCTCTAGGCGAGAGAGTGGTCAAACGCATGCACCCAGCGAATAATACTTCTTACAAAAAAAAAATATTTTAGGTACAGTACCCGGCACGTAAGTTGGCAAGATTATGGACTATGGTGTAGTGGGGGTAAGTTTGCGCATCGCATTGAGCGGCACACAAGCGTAAGCGAGAGCACGTATACTGGGTGCGAGGGGCAAAGACGAGTGACGCACCAATCGCGTGCTCGGATTGACTGGCCTGTTGGTCTAGTGGTTAGTGACCCTGACTGCTATGCCGGAGGTCATAGGTTCGATTCCCACCCAGGACAAATGTTTGTGTGATGAGCACGATCATTTGTTCTGTGTCTGGGTGTAATTTATCTATAATATGTATGTATTTAGAAATACATAAGTATGTTTATCAGTTGTCTAGTACCCATAACACAAGCTCTGCTTAACTTGGGACTAGATGGCGTTGTGTGATAGTTGTGGAATATTCTTATTATTATTATCGTCACTACCTCATACCCTGCGACCCGCATGACAACCAAAGAGATCTACAAAATGACTTCTGCGCATCTAACGACTCTTGCCAACTTACGTGCCGACCACTGTACCGTCATAAACTTTACTTGATAATACTAACATGTATTTGTAATATATTTGTCCTCAGTTGGAACAGTTCTCTCCGGGTGAGGACGGTATTCAGTTCAACAGAAAACTGCGGCATTTCGAGACTACAGTGTCTTCCATGTGCCCCGATGAGACGCGGCTGCAGTAAGTACCTATGAAATAAAGAATTAATAGTTAGTTTGTCTATTAAATAGGAGAAGATATACAGAAAATAATTAATAGATTTAAAAAATCTACAAACCCACGTTTTTAAATTTCCTAAAAATAATAAAATGAGAGAGGAGCCACTCAAAACGTGGGGCGATTTTATTATTTTAACCTTTTTTTGTATTCCTGACACAAACCCTTTCATTTAACACCCATAACATGGGGTGCGTTTCAAATAGCCAATCCGCCATCTTGGATTTGAGACACATGACTATTTGTTTCTTATTCCTGACAGCAAACCCTTTCATTTGATACCCATATCATGGGGGTGGATTTCAAACAGCCCGTCCGCCATCTTGTGGAGGCCGCCATATTGGATTTGTTGTGACGTTCTTAGCTATTCATGTATTGTCATCAGAACTCAGAATGTGCAAAATTTCAGCCAGCTAGCTTATCGGGAAGTGCCTCAAAATTGAGTTGCAAAAGTACAACCGGAACGACAAACAAACAAATAAATAAACAGGAAAAGTGAGTGTATAAAAACGTGGGAAAAAAAATATGCAAAGTACTACTATGTGACTAAATAAAAGATGTGAGGTTGAAATTATTTATTGTTAAAAGTCAGTTACACATGTTTTTTTTTTAAGTTTTATGTAACCGAGGCTTAAGTATCGGTCACTGATTACCTTTCACGCTGCTTCTTCAAAAGTTATTTTTTCGATACAAATATAATTGGCTATTTGACAGTATTAATACACACTCAAAGCCGCTCAACGAGCTATGGTGAGGGCTATGCTCGGTGTTTCTCTACGTGATCGAATCTGAAATGAGGAGATCCCTAGACGAACTAAAGTCACCGATATAGCCCACCGGATTAGCAAGCTGAAGTGGCAATGGGCAGGCCATATTGCTGGCAGAACAGATGGCCGATGGGGTCGAAAAGTACTAGAGTGAAGACCACGGACTAGCAAGCGCAGTGTAGGACGTCCACCAGCAAGGTGGACAGACGACCTTCTTCCGTGGCTAATGAACGTGTTAGAGCCTACACCGCGTTTTTTAAACGCGCCGGTGCTGCGCGTTTAAAGCGATGCAGACGCAATACGCACGCAAGTCAGACGCAACCAGACCGTCGACGCGCGTTTCTAAAACGCTCCGTACCGGCGCGTTTAAAAAACTTGGTGTGTATAGGCTCTAACTATCAGTCTAATTAGATTTTTTAGCTAATTTTCTTGTATTTCTCCAGACAAGCCTTCGCCACATTCCGTGCGGCAGCGCTGCTGAGTCCAGTCACAGCCCGCAAGCTGGCGGCCGTGGGCGCGTCCTTCACCCGCCAGCAGAGGCAGCAGCTGCTGCGGGGAGCCCTGCTCAACGTCGTCATGCAGGGCACCTTCTCTAGTGAGTTACCTTCATATTTGGCTCAAGTCTAGGTCACAAGTTTCTCTTGTGAGTCAACAATCTAAATCACGCTAACAAAATTTATTTCAACTAGTCCAATAACAGGCACTTTTGAATTGACAAAAGGTATCATCAAATGAGTCCTCCCACCCAGGGCAGGACGGGGAGGACTATCAGACTATTACTGACTAAAATCCACTGTGTCGTAGTACGTTTTTCTCGCGCAGACACATATTATGAGTATGAGTTGTGGTAGCCTAATAGGGTAGTTTCTAGGGTCAAAATAATTACATTATATTTAGTCCGTATTTTAGATTATAAAAAAATATTGGACACGTATTTTTTCTTTTTTCGATTAAACAAAAAAGAACAAAGATAATAGCCTATTTAAGTTACCTGTGACGTCACTCTGCGCGAAAAATGCCACGCATCGTGACGTCACACGTAACTTTAATAGGCTATAATTATCTTTTCATCCCCCCATCTCGGAAAGGCTATTTTTCCTCTTCGATATCTGAGCGTAAAAGCCGTTTTTATCCTCTAGTGGATAAAGTAAATTGAATTTGGAACATGCACGTGCACTAAAGAGTTGTGCCAGTAAAGGCGGCTGCTGACCCCTACAGCTGATCGCTTGTTGTGGTGCCCATTGGGCTAACTTGAATCCCGAACCAGAATCCTTTGGTGCGTAATCTACTATTAATTTATTACAATCTAAAAAGAATAGAATAGTATAGAATAGAAAACATTTATTTTAAATGGACACACACACAGACATAATAAAATCTCAGACTCGGAACCTTCTTGACTCAGAACTTTTCTTTTGCGGTTTTCTTTTCACGTCCTACTTATTGTTAAGAAAAACCAAGATAAAAATAAGAAACTTAAAAACATACTAAACTATATTTTATTTTCTAGTAATGACTTACCTAAAATAACGTAGTAAGTAGTCACATTACCTAAACTTTTTTGGGCGCATCTACTCATTTCCTCGCTGAGGTGGGATGAAAAGGTTACGTGTTGCACTCGAGTGCAAAGATTCATTCACCTTGTGCTCTTTTGATTCCCTCGCTACCGCTCATGATTCTAGATTTTCTGAATCACTCGTTGTAGAACTCCGTGATTCAATTTTAGAATCATTCGCTTGCTCGGTCATCAAAATTGAGCACGCGGTTAAAAATCAACTTTGCACTCTTGTATAACAAATAACTATTGTCATTTTTGGTCTAATTTACTGGAAATCCGTAATCAATGTCCCTTATTTTTGTAATCTAAAAGACGGATAATTCTGCAATTGCCAACTGGTGAACTGTAGTAAGGGTCCGCGCAAGTAAAGAGCTTGTTTACCCACGCGAGTAACTTATTCTCACTTCACTTGATCAACTACGTCGCGGGGACTTGCTTGGTACGCCATCTACAATGTAGCTTGAGCATGTTGACACTTGCGCGGGTTACTATCCAGAAGCATGCGTGGTTCAAATCCCAGTTTTAATGTCCCCAAATACTTAGTAGCTTCAAATGCTGTAATTTATTCTAGTCTAACCAGATGCAAACGGATGGAACGACTGCCTATCCAACCTCCACAACACAGTAACTAGGCAATACAATACGTTTCTTGGAACTATTTATTAACATTTAATTGTATTACTCCTCAGAATTGGATGTACTGGAGCGGTCAAACCCGTTGTTTTTAATAAACGCTGCTAACCTCATGGGAGACTACTTTGCAGGTAAATATAAAGATTTACTAGCTAGTAACTTTTTTTTTTTGTGTGGCAATATCATCAAATGAGTCTTCGCCACTCAGGGTGGGAAGTGTCAGACTTAGGAGCTTTACTCATGTCGCGATGCGATATCGAATTGCATCTATTGACGATATCGGTCAGATATCACACAAGCGTCCGGCCGAAGAAAATGTATAGACAATCGCTAGTATTTGCTAATGCGAGTCGCACGGATTGACGATATCGCTCACAGATCTCCTCGGCATGACAATACACATGATTCTCTGTTCAATATTAGATTGCGCAACTACCCGACAATAGCGACATCTTTTGTCTTTGATTTGCAGCGCCTTTATGTCGTAGTACTAAGGTGGATTTTTGAAGTGCACGGTCGAATTGCATCGCATCACTCCATTAGTAAATACGTGCGACTTAAATCGGCAATCGACTCGATATCACACGAATCCGTCGCGTTGCATCGGGCCATGAGTTAAGTCCCATAAAGTGAGTAAAACCCACCGCGTTCCTTCAATTACCCGTAACGTTCCAGGGTCACGGTAACTTGCTTAAACAGTCCCGCGACCCATAATCGGTTGCCTAACACAACCGTGGTAACGTTATTTACAAGTTGTAAGCGTGGATTTGAACTTCAGTCAGGCGCATTACTTTGTACTAAAAATTAAAGGTATTTCTAACTAACCTTTGGGCACAAATGGCGCAGTGGTTAAGCGATTGACTGCTGCGCTGCGAGTCGTGGGTTCGATTCCCGCACCTACCAAATTTTTTGTATGATCTACAAGTAGTTGGTCCTGGGCTGGGTGTTTGTGTATGTGTAGTTTAAATGTTTTTAACCACACCCTGATACAGGATTATTTCCCTGGTGGTATTTTTTACCTCCTAATGAGTAAAACAAAGAATTGTCTCTTGTGAGCAAAAAGTTTTGAATTGATTGCCCTTATAGTCGCAAACCTCATTAGATTATGAAGTCTTGGGATTAATTCCAGAGCTATTTTCAGTCAAAATCTGAATCTGAGACAAAAAAATAATAGAAATAACTATATAAATAAGAGTAATTCATGATGTTTATATTTCAGAGGCACGCCTATGTAACGGCAACAAAGTCCATATACTAGCCAGTCCATTGCTACAATATATGCGCGCGTTACTCGGCAGTGACGATATAAGGGCGCACCGCAGTCTCGCCACACAGGTACGTACCTAATTCCGATTATTACCTCCCCCTACCCTTAATCTTACTAATATTAAAAAAGCGAAAGTTTGCGAGGATAAAAATCATCCCGTGAGAACATAAAATCGGGATAAAAACTATCCTATGTGTTAATGCACGTTATATACTATCTGTGTACCAAATTTTAGCCAAATCCGTTCAGTGGTTTTTGCGTGAAAGATTAACAAACATCCATCCACCCAAACTTTCACTCAAAGAGATTTAAAAGAACCTATAGCATTGGGAAAATTGTCATTGTTGTCAAAATTGTTGATGCCGTGCGTCAGTAGCACTATCTAGCGTTGCATAGCAACGCGACTACTAGACTGACCGACTTATTACCTATTGGTAAAAAGTTTTGGATCTCAACTTTCTTCGTGATGTCCCGTCTATTGCTCGTATATAGTTTAATGTCGTTGCTTTCACGTTTATAATAATAGGAAGTATTTAGAAGGTTATTGTCAATTTTAAACCCTATAAATTAACAAATAAAATATCTTTTACAGCTCATGCAAAACGGCCGCGAGCTCCTCTCAGTGCTCGCTCAAGAACTAGACGAGTTATCGATCTCCATCCGCCTTCGCTTGCTCTCTCCTCCACCAATCAGCACGATATGGCTCCTACTCTCAGCTGACCTCTGCCTCAACAAATTCCTCCCACTACCAAACACATTACAACAATTCTACGCCGCCCACCTTGAATTAACAACCGAGGAAAACTTCAGCGAAGTCAGTTACGGCTCTTGGAAAAAAAGCCCTGAAAAGGAAGACTACAGATCGGATAGCAACGATATTTCGGATAAAGTTAGCCAGAATCTTTCGCAAATAAGTCTCAATAATAATGAAGATACGAAGCCTAAACTAAGGCCAATTTTAGGCGCTGGAGCTGGATTATTAAGACAGGAACAAGCGCTGTCCGTTAGCCAGGACACATTCGAGACTTGGACAGCCAAAAACAACTTGAACAAGAGATATGACCTGAACTCCTGGCGGCAGCAAGAAGAAGAGAAAAAAGAAGAGGCAGAGTACAACCAAACTGTCTTACCGCCAAATGTTCAACCATTTCCAGTACCTGACTACCCCCCACCTAGATTTAATTACTCTGACAACTTTGTCAACTATCTACAACAAGGAGACGGAGCATACATACAGAGCCAATACACAAATGTTGCTTTCAACCAACAAGGGGGTGATACTTTCCAGAACTTCCCCGATAGAACCCCCGCACCTCCCCCCAATACAGAACGCCCTCCCCCCGCGGTGGAACGCGTCGCCCCCTCACAACCCCAGCAAATTCCTGAACGTGTGAACAATGAAGTTCAGAAAAACAGTAACAGACGTCCCGTTGAGAACTGGAGAAAAGAGAAAAATGAAGGGAAAGAAGACCCAAACAGGAATAGACAAAGAAATTGGACCCGTCAGAGATCCAAAGACAACGTTAGTGAAGATGAGGAGAAAGAGAAATATAAAGACCGGTCTACGTCCAGGAATAGAGATGGTAGACCAGGTCGGGTGACCCGCAGAAGTAGTGGAGAGGAAGAAGGGGGTCAAGCAAAGACCCCACCAAGGAGACATGTGACAGAGGTCCCGAGAAACACTAAGTATTGGGACCATGACGACCGCTGTGATAAAGATTATAATAGTTAGTAGGAAGTGTAGAAACAGGCTTTCCAGCCATTTTTGGGGCGTTGTGTTGAAAATTGGGGTCTTCGGGAACAACCCTATGGTCTGTGACCCTTTATGAATAGTGAATAAAATTTTTATGTGATATTTTGTTACTAATTCTTTTTGAAGAATATTTCTGGAATGAAATATAGCATACAATACAATATTGTCAAGAAAATTTACCCCTAAATAAGGCGAAAAGAAGCATTTTTCATGAATTTTACTGCCATAATAAACTATATCCGTATTTTTTATTCACTATAACGCGGTTAATGCTTTCTGGTATAAGCAGAAAGCGCACAACGCCATCTACGGTGAAAAAAGTAAAAAAAAAATGGACTTTTCTACATTTTGGGACTTTGATAGTGAAATTAAAAGGTGAAAAGTGACACTGGCTAGTGAAGTGACAGAAATGTCGGATGACAAATTTTAGTGTTAAATTATAAGTACCAATTATGTACGAAACTTGTACCTAAAATGGTACAGGACGGACCGTAGACCGATCTGTTGGCGTCCGATTTTGTATCGGACAGCTTAATATGATATTGGATTGGAACTACCTTGTGTAGATCGGCAATTAAATAAATTAATTGGTAGCCAACTTTTAGGGTGCTCCCACATCTATCGGCGCGGAATCGGCTTTTTCCGTCACCCTTTCTCTTTCTGTCGCTTAGAACTGCCATTTGCTAATAATTTGAAAGACAGAAAGAATAATGCGATAGCACGCGGCGGAATCCTCGAGGCGGCCGCGTGCTATCGCATTGTCTCGGTCTAGCAAATGGCAGTTCTAAACGACACAAAGAGAAAGGGCGACGGAAAAAGCCGATTCCGCGTCGATAGATGTGGGAGCACCCTTAGTCGGTTGCCTAAGTTGGCCGAAATGTCGGATCGGATGCCTTTATATTAGAAAGCGAATGGTTAGTCAGATTTTAGAAGGTTGTCAAAATTGTACGAAAAAATGGTTGCTTGTAAATCGGTGACCAACTTTTAGTCGGTTGCCGAAATCGGGCGATAAGTCGGTTGTCTGCGATCTGTCGACACATGAAGACTACTTTTATAGTTTATTGCATGAATAACACGAAAAAAATAAAATGTGTTCATAAAATCTTTTATCGTGATTGCATAATTTAATCTATTAAATAATATTGATTAATGATTAAAGGTGTGCGTCCACAGGTCGGCATCGGACGTATCGTACGTAACGGATTTTAGTTTGCCTTGTATTAAAACTCATACAACTGCGTCCACTGATCCGCATCGTACGGACGGCTCATCGGCAATGCCAACATGCGATGCGTACCGATGACGTCATACGGAATGCAGATCAGTGGAAGCGATGAAGGTGGCATCGGCAATCCGATTGCTGATACTCGCGTCGGCAATCCACAGAAATCCGTATAATGTGATGCGTCCGATACGTACGATGCGGACCTGTGGACGCTTACCATTACGTAATTGTAAATTTCGGGACTGACCGATTAATTTCGGAGTCGGTTCGGCACAGCCGATAATTTTCCCACTGCTGGGAAAAAGGCCTTTGGATCTTAGTATTCGAAAATACCCGAACGGTCCCGAAATTTTAACGCGTGGTATCGTGATCATTAATAAATGTCTCGAGAAAATTGTAATAAATTTATTGTACGCATGTGTTATTACTATTAGAAAAATGAATGCTCGAAAATTGTGAAGATTTTTCCTAAAAAGTTAGTCTTTTTATATGTATATTGGCTATAGGCTCGCCTGAAAGATGGGACTTTAATATGAGAGGTAGTACACCCATTTGTTAACAATAAAATGTTTTGTGCCGAACGGTAAATTCCGTTCGGCATCTGTCATTGTTGAATAGGGTAGTGGACATAGATCCAATTGACATGCTTTTATGAGCTGTCAAAATACAATTACTTCGTAGATTTTATAGTGCAATAGACGGTTATACCGTCACTGATATCTCAATTCATTCTCAGAACTATTTATTGACGTCAATGTAATTTTTAAACTAATTTTTCGGTTATTTAAAAATAATTCGGGGTTTTAAGGATAAAAGAAGTGTTTATTTGAAGGATTAATTTTACCTATGGTGCCTACTACACTATTTCTTCAATTATTCTGCTTTTTTCAATAGCCGATCGGCAAGAACCGTTCGGCATTTACCGAGAAGGTATTATCTTCGGTTTGGCAAGTTTTTGATAAAGCCGAACGGGTTTTCGACCGTTAACTTACATTCGATATTGCCGATCGACTATTTATCCGGTAAAACCGACTAATATTTTTGTATAAAAAAATGGGTGTGCTACGTTTCTCGGCTCATAACTTATGACTTTTTGGTAATCTTCACATTATGTATAGGTAAATAACAAATATATAATGTAACTAGGAAATATTATGTTGCTATTTTTTTTTAATAAGTAATTTAGCAACTGAAGTTATATTTTTTTTTAATAAAAAAATATGGTGTGTGCTAAAAAAAATTACAAATGGAAGGTTTTCCCTTGACGGGGATATTAAAATAGAATATATTTAATTAATTAAATTTAGTCTGATAGTCTTAAAAAATAAATTTAAATAAACATTTTTTTCTTCTTCTCATTTGAAATAGTATTAGTCTATTTATTATTTATTGATGGAACCGGGTTCCAAAGAGAATCTTTTTACAAACTTGCGATTTTTTTGTCGCAGTTGCGATTTTATCGCCGTTTTCAAGTTTATGTTAAGGCAATCGTCTACCGAGCGCTCGTCCATCCCAAAAAAAGAAAAAACGTTTTCCTGCCCCTAAATGTTATCCTATCTCAATGATTTTTTAGAATGCTTCTGACACAGTAAAAAACTAGGTTTATAAGTTTTCTGTTTTTCAAAAGTAACTCTTAGGCGCCTGTAACTTTCAAATTATTATAAAATTTAAAAAAAAAGAAAGCCTATAAACCTAGTTTTTTACTGTATAAGAAGCATTCTAAAAAATCATTGAGATATGCTCAGATCAAAGAAATAGGCAGATAGAGCGCTCAGAACACGCGAGTGTGTCCACCAAAGTTAATACAAAATCAGAATCGAATACAAAGTCGCGACAGTACCAAGCTATGCGTCCTTGTTGTTTTTTGTCAAAATATGCCGTCTCGTGTCTTTAATCATCGTAAAAGTTGTTCTCAAAAACAAAGAAAACATTATGGAATATAATTCGATTTGATTTTGTATTAACTTTGGTGGAGACACTCGCGTGTTCTGAGCGTTCTATCTGCCTATTTCTTTGATCTGAGGAGATAGGGTAACATTTAGGGGCAGAAAAAAGGTTTTCTCTTAGTATGGACGAGCACTCGGTAGACGATTGTCTTAAATTCAACGACGTATTCATACTTTACTACCAAACGCAACTGCGACTAAAAAGTCGCATGTTTCTAATGCGTCCGCAGTCACGAAGTTGACTGCTCACAGTAATCGCAAACGACGCTTATCTTATTATTATTAACTAGCTGTTGCCAGCCGCTTACATCACTCACACAACTCGATAATTTATCCCACGGGAACTACGAATTAGGATAAAAACTATCCTATGTGTTAATCCAGGTTATAAACTATCTGTGTACCAAATTTCATCCAAATCTGTTTAATAGATTTTGCGTGAAAGAGTTACAAACACACAGTTAATAGTAAGCAGTCATTATCATCAGCCTATAATGTTCCCACTGCTGGGACACAGGCCTCCTTTCTATGAGTGTGAGTGGGTAATTTCGAACTTAAGCTTGTTCTAATGCCTACTATTATTCGCCGAAAACCTGAACTAGCTTTGTCCACGTCGAAGATATAGGGAGGGCGAAACAGCCGCGAATCGCTTCAAGAAAAGATGGTACGGCCGTGCCCGAGACTTCGCTGGGGCACTGCCGTGCCCCAGAAATTGCCGATGCAGTAGCCTCAAGCATACCGAAGCGGTATTTTGTTACTGCGATCATATAATCATGGAAATGTCTACTTTATTCATCATCATATCAGTCGTAAGACATCCACTGCTCTAGATGATAAATGATATTTATTTTGCAAGTTGGTTATTAAAAACACTTTTACACGTCATCGATATTTTTAAAGCTAGATGGGGCCGGTGTTTCGTACCTGACTACTCTGAGAAGAAACAGCCGAAACAAACTCAGAGGTCACAGTCTCTTTTAAAGTCCAGACATTGTTTTGTTCAGGTCATACGAGGACCATGCGGGTGTCTGAGATGGTCTTTTGAGGAAAGAGCAACACAGATTTGAGTGGACCAGTCCAGTCAGTGCAAGCATTTGTCGGTAATCGTGTAGCTCGACTCAGAACACAAGGAGCTCAACGAACATAGGCCTCCCCTTCAGACTTCCAGTAAGACCGGTAGTAAGCGGCCTGCATCCAGCGTGATCCTGTGGCCTTCATAAGATCGTCTGCACACCTAGTGGGTGGACGTCCTACGCTGCGCTCGCCGGTGCGTGGTTTCCATTCGGGAACCTTACGGCCCCATCGGCCATCAGTTCTGCTGTTCTACTTTCTTGCCATTAAGTTAATGTCTATAATGCTTTTTATCACCTAAAATCGTCAGCCGTGGCGATGCGATAGTGGGCGCCGGGCATTACGGTCAGGTTCGGACTTACAACTCAGAAGTAACTAACAGTGCTCTAATGAAGTCAGAAATATAATATATTTCCTCTCACTTTCCTGAAATATATTATGTGGGCGAGTTTTCGTAAAATGGAAACTTTAGTGCTTTATACCCCACCGCATAAAGTTGAAGATCTAATAAAGACTGCTGAGCGATAGTGAACGAAACAAACGAAAACGATCTGTAATCTTTGATAGATTTTCAACTTTACGGGATGGGATATAAAGTTGAAAATGTATTAGCGACTGCTGAACGTTAACGACTGTCGCTTGCCGTTTGGCTACGGGATCTGGACCGCGGAACACGCGCTATTTGATTTCACCAATGAACGCACACGCTATCGTAGTTTGTCATCAGATGGTAACAACTCTTGCTTAGGTCTGTGTTACCGAAAGTTAAGCAACACTTGTCTAGTTTTGTTTTTGGATAGGTGAGCAATGTTTTTTTTTAGGTGGTAAAATCATCAAATGAGTCCTCCCGCCCTGGGTGGGGCGGAAGGGACTGTCAGACTTTTACTGACTAAAATCCATCCGTGTTGCTTCCTATGCCCTTTACGTTCCGGGGCCACGGTATCCTGGGTTAAGAAAAAACCCTTGACCCCTGCAGGCATTTGGCGCGAAACACGACGCGCCACCGACCCGGGCTTGGTCCTTGGTCGGACGGCAAGCTACCCATTACTCGACGTCCGCTTTATTTACAGGTACTCTAGTTTGTGGTTCGTTCAAGTGTTTTGCCAGAGACGTGCAAAGCGTATAAATTGCCTGATTACAAGAATTATTTTTGTGCTTATGACGCACAAAGTAGAAAACATAAAGGCGACGTTAATAATTAGTCGTAAACAAAAGATTGTTTTTTTTTTCAAATCTTGGACTACAATTATACTCTATGGCTACTTTAATGTGTCCAAGCGGGTTATGGGACATCTCGCCCACAAAAAAACTGGCCCACACACAGGCCAGATGTCCTCTTTTTAGGGTTCCGTAGTCAACAAGGAACCCTTATAGTTTCGCCATGTCCGTCCGTCCGTCCGTCCGTCCGTCCGTCCGTCCGTCCGTCTGTCCGCAGTTTAGCTCAGAGACGCACAGTACTAGAGAGCTGTAATTTGGTGTAAATATACGGATTTGTTGTGCCGAAAAAGTGGTAAAATAAAATCTCTTAAAATATTTTTTTTTAGGGTACCTCCAGTACTTACACGTAAAGTGAGGATTTTTTTTTTCTCGCGTACCCCTTAGAGTGGGGTATCATTAAATAGGTCTTTAAAAAATAATGTGAGTTTCCATTAACAATTTTTTGATAAAAAAATTCGTTTGTGAAATATTAAGCTTTAAAGTGCTAAATTTTGCTCGATTCGAGTGTCCCCCCCCTCTACCAGCTAAACGGTTATATTTGGGGGTGTGAAAAAATTCACAATAGTAGTATATATAACGAAGTTTGAAAGAAAATTATCATGACTAAGTAGGCTTTACAACTTTACGAGTAATAGTCGACCAACTTATAAAATGTACTTGATTAAATTTTTTCTTAGACAAAATGTATCGGGGAACATGTTTTTCAAGTGCAAATGTAAGTTTGTCAACTTTATTTTTACAGCTTTTATAGGTATGCTTTTTGGGGATAGATAGGTTTTTATCGTCAACTATTTTTAACTAAATTCAAAAAAAGGAGGAGGTTCTAAATTCGTCGTAATCTTTTTTCTTATGTATTTTCCCCGATTTCTCAAAGACTCCTGGACCGATTTTGAAAATTCTTCTTTTTAAAATTAAATTCAGCGAATCAGTTTAGTTAGTTCGCATAAGTATTTTGATGGGCAACTACGGAACCCTACACTGTGCGTGGCCCGACACGCACTTGGCCGGTTTTTGTTTAAATGTGCATGGGTATATTCGCCCGGACCAATTTAGTAGAACGGGCTTAGATGTCTTCTATAAAATATTATAGGGATATTTCGGCAAGGTCGTATATTATTAATTAAATATCTGTTCATAATCAGCAAAAGTACTAGGCAAGCTTAAGTTCAAAGTGGTATAATTATTTATGTACTTAATAATAATTCTGGGCAGTAGGAACATTTATGTACATACCACTTTGAACTTATGCCTGCCTAGTACTTTTGTTGATTATGTTATTATTGAACAGATATTTAAGTAAAAATATACGATTTTGCCGAAATATCCCTTTATTATTTATTAGAAAGACATTTAGTCCGTTCTACTAAATTGGTCCGGGCGAATATACCCATGCACATTTAAAAAAGGGGACATCTGGCCTGAGGGCCAGTTTTTTTTGTGGGCGAGATGTCCCATAACATAACCCGTCCAAGCGACGCGACGGACGCGGAACCACAGATTACGGAATGCCCAACCACGGGCAACAATATATGCTATCATTACCTATGTGTACGACCTATGTATACGAGTATGTATTGATAAACTTGGTGAGTCAGAGAGCCATAAATAAATAGGTATTGGAATGGAGTGTTGCTAAAGTGAGTTTGTGATGCATTTTAAGTTTTAAAATAACAAAACCAAATGGAAATCATAAAAACAGTTGCTTATATCTACACAATATCAACTCTCCATCGTTTAAAAGTCAACTGATTAAAATGTCTTTAGCAATAAGTTTGAATTTTGTGTTTAAAGTTATTGTGAATGCGTTTTGTGGTTACCTATTACCTTTTTTTTATTATTTTACAAACGGGGTAAGTCATTGAATATTGTATTTTTGTTTATCAAAACTAATGCGAGCCCCAGATTTGCTCGTTACAAAAATATTCGATAAATTATTATGTTTATTACAAATTCATTATTGCCATTCAAAGAGAGGCAACGCCGCCAGTCTCTTGGGCACATTACCAGCTGACAGCGTTGAGGATGAATTTTTCGATGCTATTTAATAGTTTAGTTTTATTTTAATTTAGTATTATTATATTTATATAGTTTAATTAATATTAAACATAGTCTCCCATTTAGGAGAAAACTCTGTAATAATAAACTATAAATTCATTAGATCATGTTTAGACCTGTTTGTCTTGTAGGTAAATCGCATCTAGAATATTTATTGCAATATTAAATTAGGTCATTGATACAGGATGAATGAAAAGGCGTTTGCATGTAGCTTTTTTTTTGTTTTTAGCGTGGTAAAATCATCAAATGAGTCCTCCCACCCCAGGCAGGGCGGGAGGGACTGTGAGACTCTTACTGACTAAAATCCACCCGTGTTCCTTCGGATGCCCTTTACGCCCTGGGGCCACAGTATCCTGGGTTAAGAAAAAACCCGCGACCCCAGCAGGCATTGGTCCCTGGTCGGACGGCGAGCTACCCATCAGTCACCGTCCGCAAGCCCGCTCCGCCGCTGTGCCCTCTGCTAATGTCAGATGACAGGCTATTCGCATACGGGCAAAGACCCCGTAGGCACACAGTGTCTAAGGAAGAGTTTTGCCCGCATCCCAGGGTGCACCGGCCCGAAAAACTGGTCTTCCCCCCGGACGTATTCGAGAGGGAACTCCAGTCCACGGGCGCACGTGGAGGTTTCCTGTCTTAGCACCCCACCTACACATCCCCATAAGAATAAAGTGTGAGTTTATGTATGTATTTTCACAAATTCTCCTATAAAATATAATTTAAATCTTTATTTACAGACGCCGGAAAAAGTCTTATTAAGAACTTTAAGAAAACTGCAACAATCCATCGGAACAGGAGATATAAAGAATGTCAAGAAAGTAATTGATCACTTCCATCAGAACATGGCGGAAAACAAACAAATTTTGTCAGCAATAAACAAAAGTAACCAGATTATCACTCAGACTGACTTAATCCTTGCAGCATGTCAGAACAAACAAGCGGATATCCTCCACTACATATTACATGGAACGGACATCCTGGTCCACCTTCCTGATGATAGTTTCGATGACACAGCGGTCAACAATCAGAGAACTGAAGCTATAAGACACGCGCTGCGACTAAACGATTTTAACATGGTCGAAATGCTTTACGACTTTTGGTGCGGAAACTTACACTGGAGCGGACATAACATAAAAAATATAGACATAGTTGGAAATATACTTCAAAATGCACGTGACGCCTGCCCAAACGATGAGAATCAATTACAAGCAAATGTTCACTGTCTTATAACGTTCAACGCTTTTCAATGTGAAGTTTACAACAACATTTGTAAACTAAACAAAAACAACGTGGATGCTAAAGAAACTGCGGAAATGATACTGATAGTTTTGAAAATTTATGATAAATATTCCCAAATAGAAATGATAAGGAGACAACACACTATAGAAGAAAGAGAACAGGCAATAAAAGCGAACATTGCTGACAATAGTAGCACGTTCTATAAAAATCTGGAATACATTTATTACGAAGTTTATTTTCGTAAGATAGACTTCAATGTTGCTTTGCTTATTCTGGAAAATGTATTTGTTATTAGAGATAAATTGAAGAGGCGTGTCAATAAAACTAATGCATATTTCATTAATAACCCGGCTGTACGTGACCTTTATGTAGATGCGGTAAAGACGTACGAAGAGTTAGAATCAGAGATCTATCATTTCATCTATTGCACTAGTGAAAACTGGCGACTTTACTTACCTGAAAATAGACGAGTAATTATAGAACAGCACACTTATCATGAAAATGGAAGAAAACGCAATGAAAAACTAACAATTGATGAGGAGAGGATAAGTAATGGACCAGTCATATATTTAGAACGAGACTGTTTCAAAGGTAATATTGAAAAGTTAAAAGAAATACTAGAAGAATATGTTATACGTGACCTTCCAGAAGTACACACACAAAACGAAAAAAAAATTTTATGCGACAACTGGTTACAAACAGTAAGCTACTTGAGAGATCACTATTCACTTATGAAGATAGTTTATTACATAGAAGCTATTGAGAAAACAGCAAACGTTAACGTTGTAATGATTGAAAGAGTCCTCCATGTGGTCGGAGAAATGTTAAAAACCACGGAGGACTCTCATCATCTCTCGCGATCTACACAAGCGTTGCTACAGACAGCAATATCTGTGGAGACAGTCAGACATCTCCATAAAATAAGAGACTTCTTGTCACACATGCGTGGTGGCGAACTGAGTGCAAGGATTAAAATAGCAACCACACACGCCCAAACGTTTGAAGAAATCAAGAGAGAGCTGATAATGATCAAAGAGAATATGAAAACTATTTTAGATATATTTAAATCTATTGTTGATAAATCTTTACTGGAAAAAGGATTTGGTCTCTTGCAACAACGAATCGAGGACTTACCCAATGAGGCAAAACAACGTGTTGATGACATTTATGACCGTTTTAAAAGGGATGGGGAAGATGTAGTCGATGAATCAGGAAAGTTTTATCAAGATGAATGGAGACCTATTGGCTTAAGTCTTCAGTTACTTCAAGAAATTCCTTGGACAGTGCGAAATAAAGAAGCTATACATGAAAAAGTGCAGTCAGCTAAGCAACTTATTAGTGACAAAGTTGTTAGCATATTACCATCAATCATACCAAATGTTAGACAAATGCTAGAACGTATAATACAGAATTATAATAATAATGTGAAAACGTTTAACCAAGAGATGTCCAAACATAATATCAGTGTCCAAATACCTGAATGTCCCGATGACGATGACATAAAGAAAATTAAAAAGCAAGTGAAAAATGTAATGAAGAGAAACAGAAATCTAAAGATAGATCTAGGACTTTTAGATAATGTAGAGAATTACAAAGATCATTGGGAGTCTGTCAAGGGAATGCTTTTATTTTGTCTTACAGAATGTGAAGTGTTTGCCCCGATTAAAGGCAATCTGACAGACACAACAACAACTACAGAAGCATATGATATTTTAACAAAGTTGGAAGATATATGTGATAAGCACATTTCAACTCTTGCCTGGAGATTGAGAATAAACATAAAATTTAAAACACGTTGGAGGAGTATAAAATCCAATAGAAAACAGTTTACAGGCATAGAAACATTACACAATCATAACAAAACAATAAAAGCAAGTAATGATCCTAGACAAGCCCGGGAGGAATTAATATCATGTTTAATCAGTAGACTGGATCTCTTGAAACAGACATTGTTGTATCCGCAGGACATACCACTCAGTCAACTCGTGCAAAGATTTGATCACGATGTGGAGTTCCGTATTACAACAGAAATGGCTCTGGCCGATGTAGACAATATTTTGGCTGAGTCTAACATAAAATTAATGAACAAACCTTGCAACTTACTACGAGGCATTAACTTAGGTAACGTGTTAGACCACGGCAACCCATTTCTCGAAGTTATAGGAGATATCTTTAATTCTCATGATCTAGCCGCTGGATTGCTGGATAAAGCGATGATGTTTGCTAAAGATGCAGAATCAATCGAAGCTCTCTACCATCTTTTCAAAGGTAAAATGAACTATCGAACTATTTCGGCCGGTGACCTGCTTCAAATGAATAATCAACAAAAGCAACAATACAAACAGTTCAAGAAGACTTCAAATTGGGAACATTATGAACTTCTTGCTCGTTACCCAATCCCCAGAGCACAAAGACAAAACATACAACCATAATTTTAAATTTTACCATACTGTTCGTTAAGTACCCATTCATCATATGAATTTATTTTTTACTTGTATTGTGATTAACTCTGAGAGCGAAAATATAATCAGCTGTTGTCTACATCTCGACAAACCAGTGAGTGACAGATCACATAAGATAGTGTATGAGAGAGGCAATGCTCCACGAAGTAACTATTGTTTGTCTTCCAATACAAACATGAAACGTGAGCTTATTCAGTCAGTATTTCGTGACACTTGGCGAGCGCTTTATCTCCGGTGATGACTGGAAAACTAAACACGGCCACTATGGATCAAGACTCAAACCAATTAGAGGAAGAGAACTCAAGAAGTGCCTTAATAACCATCATCTTAAGGCCACTGTAACCTCTGAACCTACATATCGGCCTACAGATCCAACAGACAACCCGATTTCTTTGACTTCTTTATTCTGAAGAGATACGCTATACCACGGCTACACCATTCCATAGTCTCGTACTTTGATGGCTCGTCAGACCAATCTCACCGACATTTATAAAACGCCCAACTTCATTGTATACTAAAAAAATGGACTCTGAAATGTTTGAAGAAATGGTGGATAACAATAATCTGCAAATTGCCCTGAAAACGAATGGGGAAGTAGAAAGTGCTGCCAAAAACGTGAGAATATATCCATAGAGTATTGCATACTCATCATCATCATCAGGTCATCAGGATTTCTATTTAGAAGAATGAGTACTGCTCGGTTGCTTTCTTAGGTCAGGCCTTTGATATGGTAAAGCACAAAGGGTTACTCTACAAAATTAGATAATTACGTTCCATCGCCACAAATTCTATCAGATGTTGAACTCTTACTTGTCAGGACAACTGTTTCAAGTAAGAATAGATGAAAATACATTAAGCTTCCATGACATAGTTGCTGGAGTACTTCAGGGGTCTGTTCTAGGCCCAGTTCTTTATACAATAACAATCCTCAAACAAATAGCAAATTGATTGATATCAATTTGTTTCAGATGAATTCTCCATTTTTTTTTCCAATTCTGAATTAGTGTTAGGCCTTTCTGCAATGTTGTAAAGGCAGCGGCAGGATTCTTATTTGAGTATAAACAGCATTTAAGTGTTAATTTATTGAATACGAAATGAACTTCTTTATGTTTTCTTGTAAAATTGTAACTATTCGAACATATTAAATAATATAATATATTTTTTACATGATTTTATTTTGTTGTTTTATTAAACAACGTCTCACGAAGCGCCTGTCTGGCTGTCCGCGATATAAGTTCAAAAACTACTCAACGGATTAAGGGGGATGCTCCAACCAACCCGCGAAATTCATTTTTTTTTTACGTTTTTTCAATTTGCATGCTAGTGACATCTTGTAACTTTATCAAAATATGAATTGCGGTAATAACAAGTATAATTTTAAATGTAAAAGTTATCAAAAAAATCGTTCCATCAACTCTCACATAGAAAAGGTGCATCATAGTTAGATTTCGGAGATTTCGAGCTTCGGCGAAGAACCAGAGTCACCGACATAGCTCATAAAATTTGCAAGTTGAAGTGGCAATGGGCAGGCCACATCGCTCGTAGAACTGACAATCGATGGGGAAGAAAAGTTCTCGAGTGGCGACTACGGACCGGAACACGCCTCCGCCGCCGTAGGCCTCCCACTAGGTGGACCGACGACATCGTGAGGGTCGCGGGCAACCGCGCGATGCAAGTGGCGAAATGTGGTTAGGCGTGGCGGTCTAAGGGGGAGGCCTATGTTCAGCAGTGGACGTCTTCCAGTTGATGATGATCAAACAGACTCCGCCTCTGTCGAAGTATCAATCTATGGTGCAGGATCTCCTACGCCCAGTTCGAAAGTTTACTGGAGCGAAGTATGCAAGGCCGACATATCGTTTAGTTGGAAAGCGTACGAGTGTGTTAGATAATAATATATGTAGTATATAGCCCCTATGTAATTAATAATAGTAATATATTTAAAACAACGATGAACTGATTTCCCAACGAAATGTTCAAATGTTTATCGAATTAAATGAAGGCTGTAAATAAATACTTACTGAATTTGTAAATTATCTAATCAAGTTTTAATAATGTTCAACTGTAGTACAGGATTTGTTTATTATTAATTATTTAAGTACAAATGTTTGACGACCTATGATTGGTTAGTAATGGCGGTAATGTTTGATGGAAGTGGTACAATACTAAGTTTATAAAAATAGATGTACCCTCACATTGATAGTCATTACGCTGCAACTGTTCAAAGAGTTAAGACGTGTCCAAAGTAGTGTCCAGATTATTTAAAAGTGATATAATAAAGATAAAGAATACAAGTGTATGATGCTGAAAGTTATAATTTGTGTCCTAATGTTCTGCAATGAAAATGTAAGTTAATTCATATTTATTATGATAATAATATTGCTGTTAATTATGTAATTTTATAATGTGTACTGATAAAATATGTTGCCGTGGAGTTTCTTTCTCCGTTCTTCTCCACGAAGATCTAGGGTTTGCAAACGGAGGTAGCTTGGTAATAATAACTTGACAATAAAGTCGGTATTAAAGTCAATAAAACCAGAAATACACATCCTATTTTTAAGAAGTGCGATGTACGCCAAATATCCAGAAACCAACCTCGACAAGTGCAGCTTACCTGGAAGACCGGCCTGTGCGGCTATAATTATTTAGCCACTAGCAGCTAGTGGCTAAATAATTATAGCCGCACAGGCCGGTCTTCTTCAGCTAGGCTAGCTGAAGAAAATCGGCAAAAAAAAAATAATTATAAAACATTGGTGAACTAAGGTTGTTTATTTTGTCTCTGGCATTTGGGGATTGGGTAACGAGCAAGAAGTGCATAAGATTCCCAGTTTGAAGACTTCTTAAACTGTGTATACTGTTGCTTTTGTTGGTCATTCATTTGAAGCAGGTCACTCTCCAAAATAGTTCGATAGTTCATTTTACCTTTGAAAAGATCGTAGAGAGCTTCGATTGATTCTGCATCTTTAGCAAACATCATTGCTTTATCCAGCAATTCAGCGGCTAGGTCACGCGAATTAAAGATGTCTCCTATAACCTCCAGAAATGGATTACCGTGGTCTAGCACGTTACCCAAGTCAATATCTCTTAGTAATTTGGATGACTTGTACATTAATTTGATTTTACCCTCAGCCAAAACATTTGCTATATCAGCCAGTACCATTTCTATTATAATACGGAACTGCACGTCGTGGTCAAATCTTCGCACGAGTTCACTGAGTGGTATCTTTTGTGGATACAATAATGTCTGTTTCAACAGATCCAGTCTACTGATTAAACATGACATTAATTCCTCTCGCGCTTGTCTCGCATCATCTAGTTTCTTAATGGAGTTGATTTGGTCATTGTACAGTCTCTCTATATCTATAAAATGTCTTTTATTTAATGTTATACTGTTTGGTACATAATATAACATTTCTTTTGCACATATATCTTCCAACTTTGTTAAAATATCATATGCTTCTGTAGGTGTTGTCGTATCTTGCAGACTACCATTAATCGGGGCAAACAGTTCACAATCTGTAAGACAAAATGATAGTATTCCTTTGACAGATTCCCAATGATCTTTATAATTCTTAATATTATCTAAAAGTCCTAGATCTATCTGGTCAATTTTCTTTTTCTTGATAATTTTTATTACTTGCGTTTTAAAATCACCTATTTCTTTGGTATCAGGGAAGTCAGGCAGTTGTGTATAGATTTCATTATTAGCTAGGACTTCGTTGAAAGACTTGATACACTTATTATTCTCGATGATAAGATTGAGCATTTGCTTTGAATCTTGTATAAAAAATGACATAATTTTAACAACGTTAAAATTATGGTGAATTTTAGCTTTCAGTATTTTTGAATAAATTTGAGCTTTATTTTCCAAAATCAAAGCAATTTCGTACAAAATTAAATAAGACAAACCAGTTTTGTGCCATTTTGAAACAAAAAACGCGAAGCCCTGCGGTGAATACACTCCAAAACGACAAAATTTGAGTCTACGAATTTCTTCAAAGTAGGGTTTAGCGTTAGGTATAGCTTCAAGTCGTTGTTCCAATAGACGAAAACCTTTTTCAAGTAACGATTTATCAAGAATGGACTTATTTATTTGAAGAATGGGATTTATAATCCTTTTGATAATTATTAGTTCGTTCTTGATTTTTTCAAACCTCTGATCCTGCGTATTTGCCATATGGATCCTTGCCCTCAGTTCGCCACCACGCGTGTGTGACAAGAAGTTTCTTATGTTTTGGAGATGTCTGACTGTCTCCACAGATATTGCTGTCTGTAGCAACGCTTGTGTAGATCGCGAGAGATGATGAGAGTCGTCCGTGCTTTTTAACATTTCCCCAACGACATGGAGGACTCTTTCAATCATTACAACATTAACGTTGGCAGTATTCTCAATAGCTTCTATGTAGTAAACTATCTTTAGAAGTGAATAATGATCTCTCATGTAGCTTACTGTTTGTAAGTAGTTCTCGTTTAGCAAATTTTTTACTTTTGTTTTGTCATTTTGGTTATTTTGCATCCAAACTACTTCTGGGTCGTCGCGTATAATATGTTCCTTTAGTATTGTTTTTAGGTCATCGAGACATTTTTTGAAACGCATACGTTCGAAATGTATGACTGATCCGTTTTCTACCAAATGCATTTTAAGTGTCCAAGATTCCTTAAGTTTTATTTGTTTTTTCTGATTATTGTACAAACGCCAGTCCTCGCTAGTGCGGTAGATGAAATGATAGATCTCTGCTTCTATTTCTTTGTGCGTCTTTACTGCATTTTCATACAGTTCAAGTTCAGCCGGGTTATCTTCGAAATATTTTTCAGTTTTATTAAAACGAGTCTTTAAATGTTTTCTTATAACGTACAAATTCTCCATTATGAGCCAGGAAACATAAAAATCTAATTTACGAAAGTATTTTTCGAAGAGAATGATTTCATTTCGAATCCTATCGAATGTGCTAACATCATCATTAACGCAGTTCTTTCTATCTGCATTCAGTCCTCCAGGTTTCACCTTTTCCTGTGAATATTCATCATAGGTATATAAGATATCCAATATCATATTTGCCGTTTCTTTGGGTTGTAATAAGCAAGTTTTTAGCTTAGCCAGCTTGGGATAAATTTCACATTGAAATTCGTTGAACGTTACAAGAGACAAAATTCAGTTGCCAGTTGCAAACCGACATAACGCAATGTATCACCGGCTAGTGCTAATTTAAACACAAGACCAACCATTTCTATGTCTTTCACACCGTTCCCGCTCCAGTGTAAGTTTCCACACCAGAAGTCATAAAGCATTTCGACCATGTCGAAATCTTTTAAACGCATCACGTGTCTCATTGTTTCTATTCTCTGCTTGTAGAGCACTTTAATATTGAAACTGTCCTCAGGAAGGTGGACCAGAATGTCGGTCTCTTTTAATAAGTAGTAGAGGATATCCGGTCGTTTGTTCTGACATGCTGCAAGGATTAAGTCGGTCTGAGTTATTCTGCGTGCGTATATCTTTGACAAAAGTTCTTTGTTACGCGCTAAGTTGTGATGAAAGCGTTCAATTATTTTCTTGATGTTTTCTAAATCTCCGTTTCCGATGGAATGTCGAAGTTCTTGTAAAGTTCTTATTAAGTTTCTTCTTTCCGGCAACTGTGAATAAAATAAAAATGTTATCCTCTGTCTTTGTCAATTGTATTCTATTCGGGAACAAATAATGATGATTTAGTGTGTATGTTTGTACAGCTTGGCATGAAAGAGTCTGATGCGGTGACAATTGAAACTACGAAACGTTTGTTGTGAAAACAGTATTAAAAAAGCCAACTACGAGTAGCCTCTGTGTCAAAATACAATTTTATCGTGTTATTTCACAATTTTCCACATTATTTTGCAATTTACAGTGCTTAGGTTTATTCATATTGCATGACAAATAGTAGCAACCTCAATTTTTCCACATTCTTTTTTGACAAGCCGTATTTACATAATAACACTGAAACTAATCAAAAGGAGACTAGGTGCGTGGGGTCACGAGGCTGCGCGAGCACTCGTGACTTGCGAAAAATTTGTGGTACTACATTTATATAATGCAATTTGAAGTAGACACACAAAGTCTTGCTAACCAGGCCCTCAAACTCATTCAATTCATAAAGGATGGTTTGGAAATTGGAATGGTAACTTGTACCCAAAGAGATTTAAAAGAACCTATAGAGCAGGCATTGGGAAAATTGTCATACAAAATTGTTGATGTCGTGCGTCAGTAGCACTATCTAGCATTGCATAGCAACGCTAGATAACTACTAGACTGACCAACTTTTTACGTATTGGTAAAAAGTTTTGGATCACAACTTTCTTCGTGACGTCCCGTCTATTGCTCGTATATAGTTTAATGTCTTTGCTTGTACCGTGTTCATGGATTTTTCAGCTGCCTACGACCGATACTTTTAACCTTAAAAGGGTCTTAAGGAAAGAAGAGTTCATGATTAACGATCAGAATTTTGTTGGATAATCCGGCTTCCGGGATCTTTTCTAAAATCTACAATTCCAGGTCAATTTCCATTCGGATAGAAGAGATTGGAGAGCTCAAAAAATGGTCTACCCCAAGGTAGACTCCTCGCACCGCTCCTTTTTAGATTTGAAAGTCAATTGTTCAAAATAAAAAATAAAGGTTGAATTATCACCATTAATATTTGAAGATCAGTTTTTACGAGTATTAAGTACATAATTATGATGATACTAGGTTCTGCCCGCGACTTCGTACGCGGATCCTGTTGCTTATGCCAAATTGCCAAGCGACGACGGGGTCGTTAAAATCGAAGATCTGCAACGTTGAATTCTAAGAGCCTGGGGACGGAAAAACAACGGGATGCGCGAGATGATTCCAGACGTTCCAGATCTTTCATTTTTGTAAGTCAACAGGAAATGACCATCAGACTAAACAACTCTTGCTAAGACGTCATTCCTATCTATACATATAATTTTGTAGAAAAGTGGTGTCTGTACAATGGAAATATATAAAAAAACTAGCAGGGGTTGTTATTATATCGATGCCGAACCCGAAAATAGTGAAGCTCTAAAGTCTGACAACCAGTCTTACCATGGGTTATCGTATTACCCAGTTACTGGGTTGTGGAGGTCCGACAGGCAGTCGTTCCATGTAAAATACTGATATCCAGCTGATGCCGGATATCTGGTTTGACTGGAAGCCGACCCCAATATAGTTGGGAAAACGCTAGGCAGGCAGGCAGGCCGAACCCGAAAATGTAGTTAATTTTTTTGTCTGTTTGTTTGTGCACGCCAATCTTCGGAACTACTGGACGGATTTGAATGTTTTTTTTTTTTTTTGTATAGGTATTAAGTCCGGTTAACATATAGGCTATAATTTATCTTGGAAACTTGAACACCTGATGCAGAACCGCCACAGACCTGCTTAACTATAAGAGATACAGAAATGGTGCCATAGCAAAAATTGTTCCACGTGATGAGCATTTTCTGCTGAGAGCATAATTTTGAAGATCCTGCTGGACACCTGATGTGGAACACCAAGAGAAATTACCGCCAAATTCAAATTTTCTTAAGTATTGCCCCGCCAAAAAAAAACTTAAGAAAATTTGAATTTCGCGTTTCTCATTTGATGATTTTACCACCCGAAAAAAAGTAAGTTTCCCCCCCCCCCCCCGTTTTTGATCAAAATCTTATAAGAGTTGAATCGTTCGTTATTTCAATCAGCGTTAGATTTATTAATTATTTTAAACGCATTAACGCATGCGACGCGCATCGAAAAGATGATTTTTTGAAAAAGAAAAATTAGATAAATTTCTTCTAATTTTTCTTTCCTCAAAAAATCATCTTGGCGTTAGATTTATTCATTGTAGCTGTTTATGTATTTTGTCTTTTATTTATTACGAAAATAATTAGGTATGTGAAATGATATTCAGATAATTAAAACGTCAGATAAGAAACCGTATGAATCGAAAATAGTTAGAATAACTTTAGTTTTTTTTTGTATTATAACCGGTAAGTGATAGGCTTAGGGTGCTCCCACATCTATCGACGCGGAATCGGCTTTTTGCGTCGCCCTTTCTCTTTCTGTCGCTTAGAACTGCCATTTGCTAGACCGAGACAGAAAGCTAAACATAATGCGATCGCACGCGGCGGAATCCTCGACGCGGCCGCGAGCTATCGCATTGTCTCGGTCTAGCAAATGGCAGTTCTAAGCACCCTTAATTACCTACCTACTATTAAAGTGAACGCAGACCTAGCCGCACCGCAGTCTCCGCAGTCCCCGCAGTCATCGTTTTCTTACTGCTTCTGCGGCTACTGCGATGCGGGTAAGTGTGCGTGGTTTCATAGAACTTCATACAAAGAATTCGTAATACGGGGACTGCGGAGACTACGGTGCGGCTAAGTCTGCGTTTACCTTTATGCATCCCTTTCGTAGCACATTCTGATTCATACAAGACAGGTCTTAACATGATCTGTTTAATCTAACATGTGCTAATTTAACAGAGCCATCAGTTATAAACATTAATAGGTCGGAATTACATAATTATTTCGGTACTTGCATCGAAATGTTGATACTTATTAATATTTAAAGGACTTCTCGGGATTTTTCTGCTCTTTATGTCATTTCCGGCATGTCCACTTTATTCTTTCGCTGTACTTATAAGGGGCCGTCCATTAATCACGTAATGTTTTTTTTTTCTTTTTTGTACCCCCACACCCCCTCGGTGGTACATGGTGAGGTTTAAGACTACCCCCCCACCCCTTTCCTATATCACGTGTATTTTATAGTTACAATTTTTTTAGTAGGTAACTAAACTAAAAAACTTAAATATTCATAAAATACAGATTTGGGTATAATCTAATTTTATTATAGGAAGGAATCTACCCAGTGGCATGTGAACAAGAAAAGTGTATTGTACGCGTAACGCCGCTTTTCGGTTAAGTATCACGTGTATTTACACGTGATATATTACTACAGACCCCCGCCCCCCTGTGACATTTCGTGATTTTATATAGACCCCCTCCCCCCATTTGAACCTCACGTGATTAATGGACGGTCCCTAAGTTCATGAAGATTATCTCTACCTACCTAATTCCAACCTATGTTGTGGTTAAAAAACAGTTACCTATTCTAAGGCGGGCTTTCACCAAAAGTTAAACATGTTTAAAATTTTATTTAGTGTCAAAATTCTATTGAATTTGACACTAAATTGACACTAAATAAAATTTTAAACATGTTTAACTTTTGGTGAAAGTCGCCCTAAATGTTGTTATTATTGCATTAGTTACGCTAAACAAAAATGTGTTTTAATTTTCGTTGACTTACCTCTTTTGTGTAAAAATAAAAAATTGACGATAGGTATCCAGAAAACGTATTTGTAATTACGTTTATCACAGAATATAGACTCAAGTCTAGAGCCATTTTCTAGTGACTGTAGGTAATGATATATTTTTTTAAAACTTCTTTACAATAAAGTTATTAATTGTTATTTTATAAAACGTAAATTAACGCTTTGTGGACTCACTATCACAACATTTAAGTATTTTCTTTGTGTCCACTGAATCATCATGTTTTATCAAAGTACTGATAACGGAACTCTTACTCGAGGCGATACTTCGATGACTATTGTAGGTAGGTACTTAATATTTATTATGATGATATACAGGGTGGAATGTTGTAATGCCACCTGGAGGGAAAGATAGAAAATTTTACTCAAAGGAAATATTCCTTTATTTTTGAATAGAAAGCAAACTGCATTCAAAGATTTTCAAAAATTCTCTTCTCCCACACCCGGGAATCGAACCATTTTATGTAAATACCTAATTAAATTATTTTAAGATTTCCTGGTTTTCCTTTCATTTAATTTAAATCATGTTTGCTAGAGAGATTTCATCCTTATAATTGTTGCAAAGTGCTTTGTGTGGAAGCTGTTCGCACGTGGTGGCAGCCAGGTGTAGTCGGAGATGTAAAATAAAAGATGGTCTTCTAGCTTTGATGTTTGCACGTTTATTACTATAAAATAAACGATGACAAGCAAATTGAACGTCATGGAAATACTTAAGATAATTATTAATTAATCTTGTACTAGACCCGGACATAAATATTACAGAACGTTAACAGAACCACAGACAACTTATGGCGCGTTTCCATTATGCAAGTGACTTGCATACAAGTTACAAGTTGCATGCAAATTGTATAGTGGAAACAACAACTTGCATACAAGTTTCAACTTGTATGCAATTAGGTTTAAACTTGTACGCACAGTAATCAAGTCGGCACATTTGCACGCAAGTTGCAAGCGCATGCGGTCGTGCATAGAGGATTACTTTGTTTATGACTTTATTATTTTGTAAAAATGACTGCTAAATGGGATACGGAGAAAACAATAATGTTTATTGAGGAACATCATATTATGATTGTCTTTGGGAACCAAAAAACAATATTTCTCAACTAGAACTAACTTGTATACCACTAAAATCTTGTATGCAAGCTGCAAGTTGAACAAAATCGTGTTTCCAATTCAAATTACTTGCACACATGTCTGACGTCATACATGTATGCAAGCACTTGCATAATGGAAACGCGCCTTTAGAGAGAGAGAAAAAACTCGTTCAGGAAACGGAACAAAAAACTATTTAGTGTTGTCAGATCTAAATAAATATAGTGATGTCATGCTGTGTTAAAATATTATTCTAATGTAATAATTGACCCTAACGATCGATGCAATAAAAGTACAGGGTATAATTTTTTCAGATTTTAGCCGGTTCGATTCCCGGGTGGAGAAGAGAATTTTCGAAAATCTTTGAATGCAGTTTGCTTTCTATTCAAAAATAAAGGAATGTTTCCTTTGAGTAAAATTTTCTATCTGCAGAATTAAGAGTACTTTCCCTCCAGGTGGCATTACAAAATTCCACCCTGTATACGGGGAAGGTGATGTGAGGAATCCACTCCCTGCGTAAACGTGTTTACGTTTTTTGGATCCAGTTTATTATGGGGTTTGTGTATAATCAAAATAAAACATACGAACACATTTTCAAATTGTTTATTGAAAAAATAATATCGTTGACAATTTATGATAACTTAAAACAGTAAACATTATAGGAACAATAAAGATTATGTTATAATATTTACAAATAACTAAGTACCTACATACAAAGAACATAGAACAGTGGTGGCCCAGTGGTATCGGCCCCGACTTACGAGTTGTGGGTCGTGGATTCGAACCCAACCAGATGCATCAATTTATTTCATCACCACTGCTCTCAAAACGGTGAAGGAAAACATCGTGAAGAACTTCGAAGACATGTGACATCTACCAACCCGCACTGGGCCCGCGTGGTGGATTATGGCTCACTCCCTCTCACAGAGAGGAGGCCTGTGTCCCAGCAGTGGGAATATTTATATAGGCTGATAATGAAGTCCCTACATAGGTAATATAAGTATGGCTAAACTGACGAGAAACAAAGCTACAAAAGTTTTTTATACAAGAAAACATATTCGATATTTTTCTTTATTACGTAAATCAAAATAGACGAAAATATGACACTTATAATTGCCAATAAGTCAGAAGCAAGTACCAAAAATAAGAAATAATAGCTATGGAATGAGAATGCATAGCATTCATTTTATTAAGGGCTGATTTTTTAATAGTCAGATAACTTTTATCTGAGGAATAAAATAACGGTTTGACATATTTTCTATAGATAAGCTGTCAAACCGACATTTTTAATCCTCAGATAACAGCTGACTATTGAAAAATCAGCCCTTAGGCAAGAAGGTCAATTTTAAAAATAACTTTTCTCTTTGAAAAAACAAAGCAATTTTCGAAAGCGATGTCCGAAAGATACAAAATATTTATTTTCGCCTTTATTGCGTTGACTTAAGAGCTCTTTTTGCCCTTTTAGAGTTATTGGTTTAGTTATACATACATGGCCGTAGCTAGGGGGGGGCATTGTGGGGCAATGCCCTACCTTGAAACCACAATGCCCTACCTTAAAAATATCTAAAACTAAGATAAATTATTATAATTAAATTGTTTGTTCATAGTTTGAGAAAAAAAATGTAGCGATAGGTATCTAAGTTTGCAACAAAATTTATAATGTGATGGTAAGACTCTTGTATTGGTTCAAACTAAAGCCGATGAAACGGAACGCACCAATGACAAATGTCATGATGACATTTTGCTGAATAAAAACAAAACGTCAAAACAAAAACAAGATATTGTTTATATTTTATTGAATTTCAGGTGTTTTATCAGTGAATGCAAAAAAAAGTGTTACATTCTTCCCCTTTAAACCTGACCTAAAGATTGATTATGATTGTTTGTAGTTTGGTTAAGTGAAGTGTACGGTGAAGAGTGCTTTAGACAAAAATCGATACAATTGTTATTTGTATTGCTATAAATTGAAGATTCATTTATTTCGCGATGGATATACGGGCTTTCTTTGGAAAAAAACGAAGACTTGAGGAGCAAATTGACCACGAAAAACCTAACTGTTCAAAACAGGTGGAAGCACCAAATACAATCGCTACTCCTAGTTCCGTAGCAACAGGTAACGTTAGCTATGGTATTCCGTCTGATATTGCACAAATCGGAGAACCAATAGAACAAGTTGTTTTAGACACATATCCAAAACAACACAACAGGGCCTTTGTTTCCGATTGGTTCAAGCGTTATAAATGGTTGCAGTATTCTGTCGAGAAAGATGCTGCTTTTTGCTATCCATGCCAGCAATTTTTACCTCATGGAAGCAAACAGACTTCGTACACTTCCACAGGATTTAGAAACTGGAAAAATGCCACTGATTCTAAAACTGGTTTTCCAAAACATGAAAAATCAATTTCTCATATTCAAGCTATGTCGATGTGGCAGGAGAAATTACAAAGAATATCTGCATCTAGCAGTGTTGAAACGTTAATAAATCAAAAAGTATTAGAAAAATATAGGTATTATGTAAAGTCTGTCATGGAAGTAATACAATTTCTAATTGTCAACGAATTAGCTTTGCGTGGAAATTATATTTTGGAAGAAGAAAAAGAACAAGGATTATTTCAGAATTTATTTGAATACACATGTATGAAAGATCCAAATTTGAACGAGGTTCTCACTCATATACCACAAACGCAACATATCGTTCACCCGAAATTCAAAATCAAATAATTCAAGCAATGGTTCAAGCGGTACGAAGTTCCATTGTCAAAGATATTAATGAATCTGACGTGAAATGGTTTACTCTAATGGAAGATGGGACGAGAGATAAAAATAACCGCGAAAATATTGCATTAGCAATACGCTACGTCAAGGATGGTGTCGTCAATGAGTCGTTGCTGATGGTTAAGACTACTGAAAATCTTGATGCAGCCACTTTCACGGAATTAACGTTAAATACTCTCACGGAAAATAACATTGACCCCTCTTGTATGCTTAGCCAATGCTATGATGGCGCAAGTGTAATGAGTGGGAAAGTTTCAGGAGTTGCGACTAGAATAGAAAATAAATTGGGCCGAAAAATTCCTTACGTCCACTGCTATAACCATCGCTTGCACTTAATAGTCATCAGGACTATCTCAGAAATGACTTTTATTCGTTTATTTTTTGACCAATGCATCATGTTACATGAATTCTTTCATCATGGCAAAATAGCTGCCTTATATGATGGAAAAAGGATTGGCCGACTCCTCGAACAACGCTGGTCTGGACATTTAGCAGTTACAAAAGTTGTATACGATAATTATTCATCGATTTTGCAGACTTTGAAAGAAATTAAAAATGGCAGATTCAACGGTGATGACGTCGCCAAGAGTATAGGTATTAAAAAAGTCATGCTTGATCTGGAATTCCGAATAGCCATGGTTGTGGCCAAAAAAATCTTATCCACGCTACAACCTGCAGACGCAGCTTTGCAAGCCCGAAGCGCAGGATTAAAAGATGCCATAACAATCATAAAGTGTGTCAAAGATGAAATTATTAAATTAAGATCAAATCAAATGTATAATCAAATTCTGGAAGAAGCTAAGTCTTTAACAAGCAATGACTGCGGCGAATCTGAAAATAGGACACAGACCTCGAAGAGGCAAGTAAAAAAACCAAATCGGATGGATGACTATTTGACGTACACCCCCTGTTCCTCCGCCAGACAAAATATAGATGAGAACGACGAGCCATTTAAGTCTGAGTATTTCGAAACGTTGGACATTTTAATTGCTGAATTACAAAGAAGGTTTTCGGACAACGATGATTTAATTAATTCGATTGCAAGTCTTGATGAGTTGGATGTAGATAAAATGGTTCCACTGAAAAATTTGGGTAAGTTTAAAAAAAAAAAATAATTCAAAAAATTGTCATGTTCAATTTACAATTTTAACTAATTTTTCAGGTCTGAAAGTTCCATCAAGAGAAGAGGCTAGTGTGGTTAAAGCTTACTTGAGTCGTAACGAGGATATAATGGAAAATACATTGCAAGTTTTGTACAGGCAACGAGAGGCGTTCAAAGATACATATGAACTTTTTGCGTCTGTGGCGACCATAGGATGTAGCACTGCAGTGTGTGAATCTACGTTTTCAACTTTAACTGCAATCAATAGGCCTCAAAGGCTGTCAATGGGTCACGAGAGAATGGCTGGTATGGTATTTCTGGCCTTTGAAAAAAAAGAACAAAATCAGTTGATCTGAACGAAGTTCTTCGCATTTTTAATAACATGGCGAATCGTAGAATTCAGCTGTTTTAAATGTTTTTTATTATTATGTTAGTTAATTATTATAATAAGTACGCAAAAACAATGTGATCTTAATGATATTTTTGGTCGTTTCTATTTACTCGTATCACCCCACCCAATAATTAATTATTACCTCACTCTCACTCAGACGTGGATCTCTACATCCAAATCTGGAAGTTCAACCATCTTATTCACTTGTTCTTCATCATTGAGGATTTAATAGTTCTTAGATCCATGCTCATGCACTGTCACAGTAATTATTTGTCTACGAATAACTATTCACATGATGGTGATATACATGGTGATTGATTTAGGAGCCCGTGTTTCGACGGCAGATCAATTATGATAATTTTTTTACTTCCGCCCTACCTGTAACTAATGCTGCCCTACCTCAAATTCGACCCTAGCTACGGCCCTGTATACATAATAGGGAATTTGACTGAAATAATCAGATTTAGGGCTGATTTTTCAATAGTCAGATAACTTTTATCTGAGGAATAAAAATGGCTGTTTGACAGCTTATAGTATGGAAAATATGTCAAACCGTTATTTTAATTCCTCAGAATAAAGGTTATGAAACTTTTAAAATTGGCAAAACGTCACAAAACAGTACGGTTTTTACTTGCTTCTGACATAACGAGCTTCTACTTTCAAATTTTGATGAGTTGATATCTTTGTAAATATCATTTTCGAAAACAAAAAGTGTCCGTTATTTTTCAAAATCTCACTGACGAATTAAGGTAAGCGTCCACAGGTCCGCATCGTACGTATCGGACGCATCGCATTAAACGGATTAATTAGACTGCGTCCACTGTGTCGGCAGCGATCGGTTTGTCGACGCGAGTATCAGCAATCAGATTGCCGATGTCACCTTCATCGCTTCCACTGATCGGCATTCCGTATGACGTCATCGGTACGCATCGCATGTAGGCATTGCCGATGAGCCGTCCGTACGATGCGGATCAGTGGACGCAGTTGTATGAGTTTTAATACAAGGCAAACTAAAATCCGATACGTGCGATGCGGACCTGTGGACGCTTACCTTTAATTACATTTGCAATTTATTTATGCTTTCAAATTGCCTATTATTGGCAAGTTTCTATTTAGTTTTATAAGCCTTTTAAAATCATCAAATAAGTCCTCCCTCCATGGAAAGAGCGAAAAGGACTGTCAGACTCGTACTGACTAAAATCCAGTGTTCCTACAATAGTCCTTTACGTTCCAGGGTCACGATTAACTGTTTATACAGATGATTTAGTTTCACTTGACCCGTTTTCTGTCTGTGATCAAATCTTGCAACTCAAATTTGACACACTTCCTGGTTTCAGATTGAGCTGAAATTTTGCACGTATGTGTATATCGCGTGACAATGCAATATTATGATGACATTAGCTGTTGCCAGCGGCTTCACCCGCTACAACTCGAAAATTATCCCACGGGAACATAAAATCGGGATAAAAACTATCCTATATGTTAATCCAGGTTATAAACTATCTGTGTACCAAATTTTAGCCAAATCCGTTCAGTGGTTTTTGCGTGAAAGAGTAACAAACATCCATACATCCATACTTACAAACTTTCGCCTTTATAATAGTAGTAGGATGGAGCTGATCTGATGATGAAGCTGGAAGGTGGTCATAGGAATTCTGTGATGAAATGACGCAACCCCATCGAGTTTGGGCTCGTTTGATTCGTCTTGACGAGTACTTTGTCTTTACATAGTAATTATTTTTATTATATAGCAATCAACGTTTCTTGGAACGTAGTTCCTTATCGCGCGTTGTGAAAGGGGGCTAGACGGAAAAAAATCTTACGAAAAGTTGTCACGACACTTTTTGGAACGAAGTTCCTTATCGCGCGTTGCGAAAGGGTGCTAGAGCTCAAAGAGTGGAGTGGAGTGGAGCGGAGCGGAGCGGAGCTGAGCGGAGTGGAGCTGAGCGGAGCGGAGTGGAGCTGAGCGGAGCGGAGTGGAGTCGCGACGATTATTTTTGTTGAGTGTATACAGTAACTTCGTTCCATCCGGGTGTCCCTTGACACCTCTCAAGTTTTATTTTTTATTTTTCATGGAACTTCGGTTTTGGTCAGAAAATAAGTCGATAACTGATCTAGCCTTTACTAAAATCAATGATTTTGACTCCATATTCGATAGTCAGCTTTCTGAAACAAATAAAGAAGATTGTTTAGTTTTTAAAACATTGCCCTACTCTAGGAATTATCTCCTGTATCGTGGGTGCATTTACAAACATACAGCTTGGCAAAAAACAGTAGAAAACCGGAAGTCGCCACTGTGCTCTCGCTACCAGCACTTTGAATGATTTTATTTTATTAATATTCACTTATTACGTTAGTTTTATGGCACAATAATAAATGTAACAATCTTGCGTTCTTTGTTTACATCAAATATTTTAAACCGTTGTCAGAAACCAAAAGATTAGTACCGTTTCAATCCGTTCTGGCCAAGCTGTATAAACTCACATAAACGGCCAGCCTCAGAACAACTACTTGCATATTCAAATATTTACTCCGTGCGGGAATCGAACCCTCGACCACAGCACAGCAGTCCAATCGCGCAACCACTGCGCCAATCGTGTCGTCATGAAAAACAAGATATTTGCAAAATATCTAGTTTTTTGGCGGATCTTGGTCGGACGTCGAGCAACCCATTACTCATCATCATCAACATCAGCCGGAGGACGTCTACTGCTGAACATAGGTCTCCTTAGACCGTCACGGTCACACAATCCCCCACTTGCATCCATCAGTTCCCCGCGACCCTCTCTCAGTCTGTGGTCCACCTAGTGGGAGGCCTACGCTGCGTCTTCCGGTCCGTGGTCGCCATGAGAGAACTTTTCTTCCCCATCGGTTGTCAGTTCTACGAGGGATGTGGCCTGCCCATTACCATTTCAACTTGCAAATTTTATGAGCTATGTCGGTGACTCTGGTTCTTCGCCGAATATCCATGTTCCGGATTTTATCCCGCAAAGAAACTCCGAGCATAGCTCTTTCTATTGCTCGTTGAGTGACTCTTAGTCTCTCTGAAAGGCCAGCAGTCAAAGACCATTACTCGCCGGCCATATAATCGCTGTTTTAACTCACCCTCAACACGTAGTAGCGCCATGTTCCTCCTCGATATGTGTCCGGAACACTGACCGCGATCCAGACTCGAACCCGCACGCGCCGCACACCAACACGTCGGCCGCCTCCACTTCTTGTGTGTTTAAATGTACTGTATCTGTTGACAAGTAATAATCATCATCATCATCATCATCAGCCTATTAATGTTCCCACTGCTGGGACTCAGGCCTCCTCTCGGTGAGAGGAGTGGGCCATAATCCACTACGCGGGCCCAGTGCGGATTGGTGGATGTCACACGTCTTCGAATTTTTGGTTCTAGGACATGCCGGTTTCCTCACGATGTTTTCCTTCACCGTTTTGAGAGTAGTGGTGATGAAATAAATTACACAAAGTAATGCAACTGCCGGGATTCGAACTCACGACCTACAACTCGTAAGTCGGGGCCGATACCACTGGGCCACCACTGCTCTCATTGTAAATATCTCATTATAAATAATAATAATATTCCACAACTATCACACAACGCCATCTAGTCCCCAAGCTAAGCAGAGCTTGTGTTATGGTTACTAGACAACTGATAAACATACTTATATATTTCTAAATACATACACATTATAGATAAATTACACCCAGACACAGAACAAATGATCGTGCTCGTCACACAAACATTTGTCCTGGGTGGGAATCGAACCCACGACCTCCGGCATAGCAGTTAGGGTCACTAACCACTAGACCAACAGGCCAGTGAAACTGCAAATCATCTTTACCACTACGACATAAACAACGACGATATACTAGACTCCGCATGCACGATCTAAGGAACGAAAATTATTCTGTCAACTCGCTGAGGTACTACGTAAGCGAGGGGGACGGGGTACTGCGTTGTGATTGGCTAAGTAAAGGTCTGTGCTGTCTCAACGTATGTTTACGGCTCACAGGATTGGTCGAAATGAGACGAATATAAGACTTTTTTGCCTAATGTGTTGACAGACATCGGTCGCCTGATATTACGAGTCTAGTATTATATCGTCGTTGGTCGGACCACTGCTTAAAATACATACAATTCAGTGACTTACTGCTTGCTGCGTCCATATGTTTGTCTTGTACGTGTTTCATGAGCTGAAAATATAAAAAAAAAAATGTTGATGTTACATTTAGAGGAAACGACTTATGGTAAGCGTCCACAGGTCCGCATCGTACGTATCGGACGCATCGCATCAAACGGATTTCTGTGTCGGCAGCGATCGGATTGCCGATGCCACCTTCATCGCGTCCACTGATCGGCATTCCGTATGACGTCATCGGTACGCATCGCATTAAGGCATTGCCGATGAGCCGTCCGTACGATGCGGATCAGTGGACGCAGTTGTATGAGTTTTCATACAAGGCAAACTAAAATCCGTTACGTACGATACGTCCGATATGTGCGATGCCGACCTGTGGACGCACACTTTTGTCGGCACGATTGGCACGGTGGTTGAGCGATTGACTGTTGCGCTATGTTTCGCGGGTTATATTCCGAAATGGTTAGGATGTTTTTGGTCCGAGATCTATGCTTTGGAGTGGGCATTTACAATATTGTCTCAGTTATTTCCTGTGACTGGGAATTATTGTGTTATTACTTTTGTATTTTAGACAATTCGAGAGTGTATAAGTGGCAAACAAAAAAGATTTGGAAACAAAAAAGATATAAATTTATTAAAATTGCATGTGTTAGTTACCTGTGTGTGTGTGGCTGCACGGAAGGGACACCTGGCACACTGTAGCGTCACGGAGGCACCGCGGCCCCCGGACCGACCGCGGGACGAGCCCGCGCCGTGCTCGCGGGCCTGGAGGAACAACACTATATTATTTTAACTTTATTATGCAACAAGTAACAACAAAGGCAGCGTAGAAGTCACAAGGTGGGCTTTTTATGACGTTGGCTATGACTGTGTCATGTAGGATTATTTTCAACAGTCCTGTTGGTCTAGTGGTTAGTGACCCTGACTGCTATGCCGGAGGTCGTGGGTTCGATTCCCACCCAGGACAAATGTTTGTGTGATGAGCACGATCATTTGTTCTGTGTCTGGGTGTAATTTATCTATAATATGTATGTATTTAGAAATATAAAAGTATGTTTATCAGTTGTCTAGTACCCATAACACAAGCTCTGCTTAGCTTGGGACTAGATGGCGTTGTTTGATAATTGTGAGATATTATTATTATTTTTGTTTTTATATATTATTTATTTATTTAAATGTAGGGTGGTGTGGATGACCGAAATAAAACTTTTTACTTCTTGAAACTTCTTTTCTTTAATATTTTTTACTTCTTACAAATGGATACGTCTTCACCATTTTTTAGCTCACTCGCCATCTTCTTTCCCCTCTCTCTCACACACACACTCTCTCTTTTACTCATCGCTGCGTTCAAGTTAATTTTTATTTAAAATTATGATGCATTCAAATTTAACATCCTTTATATTATATATTTATATTATATATATTAAGTTAGCTTTGTATAAAATATTAGTAAGCTATTACCTTATGAGCCGACATTTCCTTGACAGCATTACATTTGAAGCTGCACATCTTACAGCTATAGAGGTACAGCTTGAAGTTGGGTGAGGCCAACAGCTCGTGTGGTGGAGGGAGGTCACTCTTACGTTTACGACCGCGAGGACGACCGCGGGACGAACTTGAGAGGAGAGCTCTGGAAGAAAAAAAATATACTGGGGTGCGTTTAAATCAGCCGGCGATATTTAGCCGGATAAAAATTAAACTAGCCAGGGTTCGCTGAACGGAGTCATAAGTTTCTGTCAATGTTAGCTGTCAAATTCAATTGACAGATTAGTTTATTACAAAAATAATCAATTTGCCGGTGTAATATTAATTAAATCCATAATCCACAAATAATATTCGCTCTCGAAAATAAAAATATTCGTTTTTACGGCGCGAATCGAGCAAAACAACAAAACTTATCAATCTGACAGCAGGATAAAATTTTGCGTGGTAAAAAGGTCGCAAAAATTGATTCTTTAATTGTAGATGGCGCCACCATAGCTAAGTCCTAATCCGACCAATGAGGTAGTACAATTTTGAAGTACCTTTAAGATTTGGACCAATGTACATCTTTACATTATAGCTGCTGTGTGTGAAGCCCTTTATCAACCTCGCAAGCGGGACTAAGCTCGTCCCGCGCGGGTTAATTAATTTTGATTGAAAAATCGGAACTTCCCAGCAAAATCGGGACGTCTGGCAACGATGCTCCTCACCAACATAAATAATATTTATGAAAAAATAAACTTACTTCGCTTTTTGTAACGATTTCGCCTTTTCTAATATTTCAGTTGGTGTTAAAGCTTTCTGTAACAAAAAATAATTAATTAGTATCATTACGCTTGCTTTTTTTTTTAAGAGGAAACACCACGGCTGTTTTTCCATACAAACGTAGTCCCCTGTTTTCTCCCTGCATAATGCCAGTAGAGCAATAATTTTTTTACAAAAAATCTATGACCACTATTGGCATGTCAAATAATAACAGAGATATGAATATTCAAAATCCTTAAAAAATGGCCAGATTTTCCGCTGTGTAATATCCAGAAAACAAATTTGACGAGATTATATAAAAAAAGGAAAACATAGGAACACGGCCAATGCCTTTCCTTATTTTTTAAAGAAAAAATTTGTGAAATCGGTTAAGTTTTGGAGGAGTAATCAGGGGACTACGAATCGTTGATTTTGTGCAACGACGATATAATACTAGACTCCTAATAACAGGCGACCGATGTCTGCCAACACATTAGGCAAAAAAGTCTTATATTCGTCTCATTTCGACCAATCCTGTGAGCCGTAAACATACGTTGAGACAGAACAGACCTTGAGTTAGTCAATCACAACGCAGTACCCCGTGCCCCTCGCTTACGTAGTACCTCAGCGAGTTGACAGAATAGTTTGTGTTCTTTAGATCGTGCATGCGGAGTCTAGTATTATATCGTCGTTGGTTTTGTGCCATTTAATAAGGTATTTTCGGTCCAAGCTGCTGTTGTCTCTATCGCGCTCTGTAACTCTGTTGTGGGCACTGCGCGACAGCAATAGATTTTACAAATACCTATTTTTCAATTCTCCAGACCTTGGGTGTTTCCTCTTAATCATTACTGTAATGGGTTATATATAATACATACATACCTTTACTTCTGGCTTTGTCTGCACAGCGGTCGCTTGTTGTAACGCAGACTTGAGTATGACAAGGGAGTTCTGTCCGTTCTCATTCTCAACCATCACGAAGGAGTCTTGATTGTCAGGATCTGAAACAGGTATGATGACAATCTTATATAATTGTGATATATATATTATATACAGATATGACTGACCTGTTGGTGTAGTGGTTAGTGGCCCTGACTGCTACGCCGGAGGTCGTGGGTTCGATTCCCACCCAGGACAAATGTTTGTGTGATGAGCATGATCATTTGATCGCTCCGTCTGTCTCAATTTTGTTGGAATAAGGGCCAAAGCCGCTGGTAACAGCTATCATTTATCTTTGACAGTCCTAGCTTACTGGTATTTTGACTGGCCTGTTGGTCTAGTGGTTAGTAACCTGACTGCTATGCCGGTCGTGGGTTCGATTCCCACCCAGGACAAATGTTTGTGTGATGAGCACGATCATTTGTTGTGTCTGGGTGTAATTTATCTATAATATGTATGTATTTAAAAATATATAAGTATGTTTATCAGTTGTCTAGTACCCATATCACAAGCTCTGCTTAGCTTGGGACTAGATGGCGTTGTGTGATAGTTGTGGAATATTATATCACTGTTCAGCGTATATTCGAGGACTGGCGCGACATGAAAAGTACAACGATCTTAATGCTAAAATACCCACTATTTACAATATAATATATATAATAATATTCCACAACCATCACACAACGCCATCTAGTCTCAAGCTAAGCAGAGCTTGTGTTATGGGTACTAGACAACCGATAAACATACTTATATATTTATAAATACATACATTATTATAGATAAATTACACCGAGATACAGAATAAAATGATCGTGCTCATCACACAAACATATTTTGTCCTGGGTGGGAATCGAACCCACGACATCCGGCATAGCAGTCAGGGTCACTAACCACTAGACCAACAGGCCTGTTGCAGGCCTGGATGTTTTAGTGTCGCCACACACGAGCCACTCGCGACAGCCAACGTCGTTGAGGTGCGAGTGGAACACAACGCGACGTCATCCAGGACATGATCCATGGTCGGACAGCGAGTAGCTCATTACTCGCCGTCCACATGCCCGCGAGCGGGGAATAGCTAGTTATTAAATCAAATCAAGTAGACATAATAACTGAAAGTACCATAGATGCCCATTCTAAGGAGAATGGGCAAGAAACTCCATGGAAACTCTTTTTAGATCGCCTAAATTATTACAAAACCATATGACACTGGGCCCGCGTGGTGGATTATGGCCCACACCCTCTCACAGAGATGAGGCCTGCGTCCCAGCAGTGGGAACATTAATAGGCTGATGATGATGATATGAAATTACCTTCATTATCACTAGACTGTAGTACACAGGTGACGGTTGCTGCATCAGAAGACATTTCACCGTCTGAGGTGCCTGCGTTGGCCAACAGCTGGTATGATTCCTCTCCATCTTGACACCTGCAAGGAAGTTGATAGATTTTAGTATAAAGGTCTCAGCACACATATGGGATCGGAAAGGGATCGTAACCGTAACGCCTTTCGCCTCGCTGTCAACCAGGCGTCAACCAACCGTATGCACGTAACGAAAGCGTATCAGCAGCGCCTGTACGTCAACTCGGCTACGGCTAGGCGACACCGCGCTTACGTCTCGCCGCCCCCTGGCTGACCTGGTTGGCACCAGATCAGTTTGAATCCAAACGTTAAGTGTAGCGCACGGTTATGTCTTGGTTTACAATACGTGAGTTGGCTATCATAGCCATAGCACTTGATGAAGAGGAAAAATAAAATAGCAAGAAAAAAAGAAAAAGAAGGGGAAAGGGTGGACGAAGAGATGTGAGCTCGGGTACGGAGAGACGTAAGCGCGGGGACGGAGAAACGTAAGCGCGGGGACGATGAGCCGTAAGCGCGGGAATTCAAGTTCGGAGCCTGTTCCGAGGCGAGGCGATTACGTTATTATTCCGATTAGTGTGCGTTGCAGTAGGGAGTTTAATACAAACCATTCTGAACGGCTCGAGGCGATACGGTGACGATCCCTTTCCGATCCCATATGTGTGCTGAGACCCTAAGCAGGTGCATTGAAGAAAGGATTCTAAAATCAGGGACCGAAACTGGTATGATCAATACAATACGGGTATTTTTTCGGTAACAACCTTTTTTTCTTTTACAGTTAATTTTAAAGGTTACCTTTATTATTAAAGGTGAATACATAACCAGTATTAATACCGGTTACCGAAATATAAATTACCAATATCTTACACGTGCCGTCGGCAATAGTCAAAGGGCGCGCATCGCCTGTGTGTGTGACAAAGAGTCATCATCTTTAGGTAGCCGGTATTAAAACGGTAACCTGATTAGAGGTTACATTTTTCTTCGGTCTGGTTACCCAGATAGCGGTAACCTAAGTCTGAAAAATACCCAAAATTCTTCAATACCCGTACCGTAATTTATAAGGGTTTTCGGTCCCTATCTAAAATGGCGGCTTGTACTTGCGTTGACAGATAGTACAGTCAGCATATAAGATTTCAAATTAAAGTTTTTTTCAAATTAAAAATAATAAAAACAAGAGTGGATCACAATAATTTCTCAAAATTAAACTAACAATAAAACAACAATAATAAACAGGTAATGACGGAAAAATAACAGAAAGCTATAGTAAATATTCTTCTAAAAGATCACTGAGCGCGTCAAGACATCAAGACAATTTTTTTCTGCTTACGCAGCGCGCGGGAGTGAGTATAGGCACTAGTGTGCGAGCGAGAGAACACGATAAGCGCTGCCCGCCATTTAAGATTTCTTTCTTCAATGAACCGGTTTATATAAAATAAACTTAAATAAACTTGAGGTATATGGAGTTAGGGGAAATGTCAACAATCTAATTAAATCTTACTTACATAACAGAACTCAAATAACATATATAAACCAAATTAATATGAAAACTAAAAAAGAAATTGTATATCAGTCCTCAGAACGTACACTTTTGTTTGGTGTGCCACAGGGGAGTGTTCTAGGGCCTCCTTTATTTATATTATACATAAATGATCTACCGAAAGGCATCTCTCAACCTCTGACACTATTTGCTGACGATAGCACCATAACGATACCTTGTAAAAATGTTGATACCTATGAAAGTGACATAAATTATTCTATTAATTCAATGGTTAAGTGGCTGGATGATAATAACTTAAAAATTAACCTGACCAAAACAAAATTAATACATTTTAGTCAAAGGATCAATAGTAAGAGTACTTTAAATATACACTACAATGACCAGCCTATAGAAGAGGTAGAAACTACAAAATTTTTAGGGCTCCACATTGATAAAAAACTGAATTGGAAAACCCATATCGAAATCTTATGCAAGAAAATCAGTAAATCTGCTTATGCCCTACACACGTTGTCGTCTATAATAAGTGTGGAGGCATTACTTACAGCCTACTATGGTTTGACAGAATCTCATCTACGCTATGGTGTCATATTTTGGGGCAACTCAACAGAAAAAGATACGGTGTTCAAAGCTCAAAAGAGATGCATTCGCTCAATATTTAAATTAAACCTACTGATAGTTGCGTGCCTTACTTTAAAAAATATAAATTACTTACTTTGCCATGTCTGTACATTTTGGAGGTAGCGGTGTTTGTCAAAACAAATCCACTCCGATTTAAACTATTGGATGAAGTAGTGCCACGTAACAGGCGTGACAACTGTAGGATATGCTCTCATACTGCGAGAACAGCACTTATGCGTAAAAGTATTTTCTGTATGGCTCCCACGATATACAATAAATTACCTAAAAGTTGGAGAGAACTGCCCTTGTCAGTTTTTAAAAATAAGCTGAGAATTTTTTTAGTTAATAAAGCGTATTACAGTGCTTTAAGTTTTTTGAATGAAAAGGACTTTTCTATTCTGACTTCTAGTACACATGATTAAGAATATCAATTTAATAATGTAAATTTTAAATTAATTGACTACTACTGGACATACTTCATTTAATTTATTTTTTGACATACCTACTTATACAATAATATCTTGACATCAATTATTATTTATTTCTTATGTTTTTTTGTAATTAAATTTCAAATGATAATACGCAATAAAATGTAATTTTTAAACAAACAAAATTTGTACACCGTTATTGGCAAAGCATGGACGCTCACAAGATAGTATTTAATACCTTGCATGTCTGATTACTCAGTTTATGTAAACGCATGTTTGACAAATAAATTATCTTTCTTTCTTTCTTTCATTATTTTTTGTTTATACGAAACCCGATACACCTGTCCAATATTTTTGAGTAAAGAATCTATGTACAATATTTTGAAACCGTGTCATGAAAAATCACAAAGTTATAAGCTTGTAAAATACCTGGTTTTCCGTTCAAAAACATGATAATTTCGCGGTACAACAGCCTACACCACGTCTCCTGTGTTATACACTCTTGATAATAGTTTTGCAATAGGTACCTAACCGTATGGTGATTGTTTTTTATAATTTAACTAGTAATAAAAAAATTAAATATTTTTGAACAAAAATATAACATGGTGTAAAAAGTATTGGAATCGAATCAGTTACTGATTCTGAACAAACTATATTCAGGTTTCGCATATACTAAAAATAATGTTGTTTATTAAAGGTTCGCGTTTGACCACTATCTCGCCTGATGGTTAGCGAAGATGTGGTCGACGGTGACCTGTTCACTCTTGACTTGAAGACCCCAAGGTTGTGTATTTCCCGACAGCTATTGTCGGGAAATACACACGGCGGCAGGGAATTCCACTCCTTAGCTGTGCGCACAATAAAGGTATTGGAACCCTTTGTACGCACCGGAGGGATGTCCACCATATATCGATGGCGCATTGCTCTACGTCTTGTAGTCCGATGATGGAAAGGGCCAGGCGGAATCAGGTTGTGCAGTTCCATCGCACACTCTCCGAAATGTAACCGATAAAAAACCGACAGGCTGGCCACACGGCGACGATGTTCAAGGCTCTGAAGCTTTGAATTGACCAGAGCATCGATACCGATTAGCCTCACGGGCCTTTTATCAATAGACTCAAGTTATATACAAGGTGATTTTCTTCAGATTGCTGACAGCTTTTACAGCGCGTGAAACACGACACGCCGTTGAAACGGGCACGGTCCATGATCGGACGGCGAGTCACCCATAACTCGCCATCCACCTTTATAATGCTATGTATAAGCTAAGGTGACTGCGTCGATATTGCCGCGAAATTCAAATTTTCTTACGTTTTCTGCAATTTGCAGGCCAGTGACATGTTGTAACTTTATCAAAATATGAATTGCGGTAATAATAAGTATAATTTTAAATATAAAAAATTATCAAAACATTCGCTCCATCAGCTCTCACATAGAAAAGCTGCATCTAAGTTAGATTTCGGAGATTTTAACAAAATTATACTCGTTATTACCGCAATTCATACTTTGATAAAGTTACATGTCACTGGCCTGCAAATTGCAAAAAACGAAAAAAAAAAAAATCGCGGGCTACATCGAAGCAATCACCTTAAGGTGGAGCCACATACCTGACGAGGGTCAAGTTGAGTAGATCCAGCTGTACCAGGCCCTTGCTCGTGTCCAGTACTTGCATGTACTTAGATTCATGGTCCTCAACTTCTGCAAGGTCGGGCAAAATGTGGGTTTCTTGCTGCAAAAGAAACAAAATTGTGTTGTCAGTAATGGATTGACAGCCTTATTCTTTAGATTATAAAGCTGAAAATCTATTAAAGACTATGACAAGAATGAACATAACCAAAAAAAACCCTAGAACACTTTTAGCCCTATTTTTTTCATGGTAGAATTATCCCATTCAGAGCGGGTCGGGAGGGACTGTCAGACTTGTACTGACTAAAATCCACGGTGATCCTTAAATAGCCCCTTATGTTCCAGGGTTATGGTTACCTGATGAGGCAGTCCTGTGACCCCAGGATTTTGCACCCATAAAAATTAAATCAATTAAGAAGTTATTAATGTTTTCTTGATAAAATTAGCATGACTAAGTAATAATACTCTTACCCGTTCCTTTTCAAATGGTGTCACTTCCACTATTTGTAGTTGTCCTGAAAAGAATTTGGAACATTGATTATATTAATTATTTTTGTTAGAAAGTTTTGGAAGGTGATAAGAGTATTCTATGCTTATGGTTACACAAAAACGGGGTGAATAGGGACGCAGGGGGGTGAATCGAGACAAAACTTTAACAGAATTAATATTGAATTAATATGATAGTTTACCAACAAGTAGTCAATTTTATTTATTGTACAATACTACATTATTTTGAGAGCTAGTTGGCAACACACTATCATAATTTGTTGTTAAAATTGCTTTCAAGTTTTGTCCCTCACCCCGTTTGACTGTAGTATTTTTTTGCTGTGTTTGTATACTACTGGGTCAAAATCTAGTTGAGCAGCAAAGATGGGAGCAAAGATAGAAGCCTTCTCCATCTCACCCAAAAGGAACTACCTATTGCACACCAATGGAAAACAGTAAGTGTGCAATTACAGAGGCAGAGGGGCAGGCAACAGAATCCGCTGGGGGGTAGACAAATACATAATTTTTGACAAAGGTGCACCAAGTGCGGACGGGGCAATTTGAGCGGATATCTAGTCTATTTTTTGACCAGCTGCCTGCCCCGTGCCACTGTTTTTGCACACTGATAGTAATTTACCACTGCTCTTTGACAGAATAGTGGTTCATTCTGTGAGGGGATTGAACAGGCAACATGCTGTGCAGCAGTTGATGGCTCAACTACTATGCCAGCCAGCTCAGATGAGTGGAATCACAACCATCCCTGGTTACAAGTAATCTACAGTGACGTTGACCAACGTGGACCATAACAATGGTGATCTCATACATTTAATGATTATAATGCAAAGAATATTGCTCAGACTGGTATACTCACCATCTTTATACTCTGCAGAAAGCATTTGTCCATCAGAAGTCTCAACGGTCACCTCTTCCTCGTCGGACATTGTGTACTAGGACTGAAAAATAAAATTGAAATGAAAATTTTAACTGCATAATGATTTCAGATTTGGGTTGTTTGTGATCTACCTCCCTAGAGGTCCACCTAGGACAGCAGAACCACAGACTACCTGACTGCTTTAAATAGGTGTAAAAGTAGTATGTATTGTAAAATTGCAAGTTGCAACTGGCTTTATGCCATATTATAGCCTTGCCTTCAAGTTACTAAGTAAACAGGTTTATAGGTTGTAACTAAGCGCAATATAGGGCTAGTCTAGAGTAAATATAACAGAAAACCGGTCGTTATGAGTCTGGTACACTGATTCTGGAATGACAACGTATAAAACTAAGTATGTAGGTGAAATCTAGAACAGGTACCTCGGCAGACAAGCAATGAGGCCATATTTTCCATCATAAAAGAATTCTATAGCCATTTGTAAGCAAATTAACAAGTTATTCGTAGTTTCGTGTAAATTCTAAACAATATAGACGTCAATCAAAGTTTGTCAAAGAATCTTGCAACACCAAAATTCGAAATGCGGTGTTTCTACGCTATGGCGAACACTTTTTAATTTTATTATTGCAACAATCAATACTCACATTTAATGGCAACAATGAAGTTTTTTAACACTTAATTTCACTGCAATTAGCGAGCACAAGATGAACAGCACGATTGATTATAAGAATAAACGTGATTTAGTCAACGAAAATGGCGTCGGCATTAAATAAAATATCTTTTTCTTTGTAAATTACGAGTGAAAGACATCTCGGCATTCTGCCAGGGTTGCCAGCGGGAATTTTGTTTACCCACAAAAATGTCACAAGAAATTAATTTCAAAATTACTTTTTGTTTGTTTTGATAAAGAAGTAACTAATATTAAAATAAATTGATTAGAATAGTAACTAACCATAGCTTTTAACTTCACCATAATATTTAAAATACCCTAGTTAAAAAAAAATAAAGATAAATTATAAATTAATTAGGGTGCTCGTGCAGCTCTATCAGAAGGTATCTAAAATTATATTTATCATATTTTTATCTTTTCCTTTAATTTATATTATGTCACGTTTAAAAAATATACTGACAAAAACTCGTTTTAATATTCCCCGTTTATATTCTGCCGCTATAAGTAAAAAGGCACAACTAGAGAAAAGGAGTAAGGAAAAATTTGCCTTAGTAGAAACGCCTTTTTTAGTTAGTAAGGCTTTTTTTTCTTTGCATTTTTTGGGCAGATGTGCCTCTTTTGCTTTAAAGAGGCAGTATTGCTATCTCAGTCTTAAAACTGATGGTGTGACGTCATTTAGTAGAGACGGTAGAGCCAAAAGGGCACAAGATGAGCTGACGCATCGAATTCTAAACAGGTTGATCTGCCAGAGCGAGAATACTCTATCCTTTTTACTCGTACAAGATTCTCATAAGAAAAGCCGGCAAAATGAAAACCTTCGCTACAACAATAAGTACAACTTCAAATCCGTAATAATAAATACTGAAATAAACTTCATTGTATTTGAAACACATTTGTTGAAAACACCACAGATTTTTACGTAGTAGTTTATGAGAAAAAAAATAAAAGAAGTGAAAATCCTACATCTCGCAAGTAAAATTTTCACGCCGTTTAGAACGTTGAAGATATTTGTGATCATGGTAGCGGGGAGTCCGTAGCTACTTCGTAAGCCGGTCGTGACGAGGAACCGGTCTAATTCCACGTCATCAGATATGTTGAAGCGTATTAAGCAATCATATAATGGTAAAATATAATGTCAAATATGTCAAGAAAAATGATAAAGAGAGACTAGGTCTCATCCACACGTTAGTAGCTGATTTGACTTCCTTTTGTTTCTTTTTTCAAACTTATAAATAAAGGAAATGATGTCAAAACATCTTTTTTTCATTTTTTTTTTTAGGTGATTTGACAACCTATTTCTTTGGTTTTACTAAATTAATTTTCTCCATTATGCAAAACATAAAACTAGGGACATTTTAAAAAGAGCTTTTCTAATGAATGCTTATCCATAATCCACAACAATAAGCTAAAAATAAACTAAATGCAACGAAATTATTTCAAGAGGAAACACCCACAAAACTCAATAAAAGGTCAAACTGATACAAGGATCATTGAACTCTCTTCACAGCTCTGCATGCAAGTTCAATGACTCTACCTGCGAAAATAAAAAAAAAAATCATCGAAAAGCATTTTTATCGGTGACTATAATCGCAAGCAATGTTTTTGTTAGAGTCGGATTACAAACAAAGGATTTGGACTCTACTTCCGTAAATTTGAAGTATGTGAAATCAAAATGTAGAGTAATTCCAGTTAGTACGAGAATAAAAAAAGAAAGTAACTTATTAGGATCAATATGTAGAGTACCTATTGTAGAGTCTGACTGTGAAAGTTACTTCAATACGCGTAAGTACCGTGTTTTGCAAGACATTCGTATCAGGATGGTGCTAATTTGACTATCTGAAGAAATCAACAGACATAACTATATCATAATTTTGGAAGAAAAACACAGTCTATTTGTATAAAATACAATAGAACGTGATATTTTATTGCAATAATATGATACGACTGGTTACTTAGAACAACGGGCGTTCCTTTTATACAACTTTTGCTTGTGTTAGGAAACCCCTTTCTTCTTTAGCAAATCATATAGGTCCGAGGGTGACACTTTATGGTCTAAGCCTAACCTAAGACCTTCAAACGCCTTGGCGATTTATATTGATTGAATGCTGAAAATAACTCATCAAAACTCATCGAATCGATGCAAACTGTGTTAATATTTTTATGCAATAATTGTAGAAGTCTATCGACGATATTTTGTAATAAGTATACCACCTACCCTCTTTCGCAAAAATTTAAGAAACAAAATGACCCACAAAGTAATTTTTTACAAATTTACATAAAAGGAAGTCATAGTTGCTACTTAGGTGAATGTGAGAAGGAATTCTCGTTTTTCATTGAACAGAATGATTGAACATTATTCTTTAAACATTTTATATTAAACCCATACATGACATCTGTGGAGACGACATATTCAGATGGCGGGAGCTTAGACCGGCCTCCCGCCACGACCGGTTAACCTCGTAGCATTGGACTTCCCATTTACTGCACCAAGCCTTTTGTATATATGCTAACAGGAGCGAAAACTTGACTTGCGCGATGCAGGCCTGGGCCCCTGATTGGTCGGTTTTCATGACGTAGTTCGCGTATTGTGAGTCTTTGGATGGAAAAGATGGATAAGTCTCGTTTTTGTAGGAAAATTTTAAGGAGCATTCGAATTTTCTTATGCAGTTGCAGCAGGCAAATTCTTACTCTGCTACTTAATTTGTTCTAAGAACAATAAAACAGCTTCAGGACGAAATTGGAAGAAATCTAGATGATTTGGAATGTAAGATGAAGATGAGACACTATTTCAAAATTCTATCCTAACCAAATCTTAGCTATTATACATTTTGAGAAAAAAAAAAGTAAAACACAAACGGGAATGCAGCTCATTCTTCTTCTTCCATATGCTTCTCTATTTATTGCTCATCATCTAACCAGTAACATTATTTCTAGCCATATCATCCTACAACCTACGTATAATTTATAAATATCCTCACCCTATAAGGAAACTTCCTTTATTGGCAGGTGTGAGGGGTCAATGACATTTGCAGCTACAAAAATGCCCGCTTTGGATCCAATTAAACCGTTGTTGAATGGAGAATTTGATAGCTTCATTCGGAGCTCAATGTAAAACGTGATAGAGATTGGGGATTAAAAACTTGATGGATTGCTAGATAGGCAATATGAATTGTTGAGAGCACCTTTTTCCGCATATAGACTCTAAGGCGGTCCTAACTCCCGGTCCAATATTCTTGAGCTGGAACGGTTGGCTACATTGGCTAACCCAGCTTTTCCAGAAGTTCAGAAGTATTCTAAGACGTTCACAGGCTTTTTGGGGTGACCACGGATTGCCGACGATTTGTACACGTTGGTCAGCAACACCCTCGCGTTCAAGAATTACGTGGATTGACGTTTCGGATAAGCCCTCCATGTAAAAAACTGATATACAATTGCATCCGGTTAAGACTACAAGTCAATCCCACAAGACAAACATATTTGGCAAACGTTGATGTTGATAAAGGCATTACAGACAAGAGTCTAGAAAAAATCTCACGTGGGAATAAAAATAAAATTTCTAACGTATAGCAGTTTCCTTGCAAGGCGGATGACGCAGAGCCGGCTGGAATTGATCGCTTGCACGTCACAGCTCTACACAGTGCCGCTATGTAAGAAACATGACCTACCTACGTAGAGCTACTACATACATATAAGCACTCTTGTTTGTTCATCGACATACCCGTCATACACAATAAATAATATAATATGTATACGACGGGTAGATCGATGTGGTGATTCAGCTCGTGGCTAAATAGTACCTAATAACAGCCGCATGGTTTAAGCTGTCCTTGCCAAGTTTGACTGTCCGACTTTCTTCCATGCCTTGAAAAGCACGTAAAGCCGTTGGTCTCTGCTGTCAAGATCTATGACAGTCGTTACAGGTAGTCAGCGGCTTGGAAGTTTTGGATAGCTATGGTTATCGTTCTACGCAGCACTAACTGGACTGCGGAGGTCAAATAGGCAGACAATCCAAGTTAAATACTGAAATTCAGCTTCATCTGTGTAGAACAGAAGCTGACCTCAACATAGTTGGGATCTTTCCCAGTCAGGAATCAAATCCTTTTTTTCTGGCAGTTTACATTCTGTGGACTGCATGATGATGACTTTACTCTTATTCTTCATTTGATGCCTCTCAAAAACTGATGTTTGGTCATCAATTCAAAGTTAACTACTTCTTTTTGCAAGGTAGTGGTGATAATAAGTGATTTAAATATTTAAATAATGATGCAGAGATCTTTGCTTGTATTATTTTTGGACTGTCTTCCTTATCTAGCTTGGTAAGATATCGATAATTAAGTCAAATCAGTAAATGTCATTACATATAGAGATTGAATGAAATATCGCATTGTTGCACGTGTAAGCGATGACGCATCTTAAATCAATCGCAAAAGATGTAGAATATGCATTTTACTTTCGATATAAATTAAACTGATATGACCAACAGTTTTTATCTGATCTGTTTTTATGTTCCTGCTCTTAATTTTATCGATTACTTTTCAATAACCGTTTGTGTTGTACTTATGTTACTAAGATGCACTATTTTACTGCTATACAAGTTCCTTTTGCAGCCTAACTTAGCTCGACACGCTACTGCATGTCCTGTGTCCAAGTTCCAGTTAACGCGCAGGCGTTATACAGACTTTGTTTGTATAATTTCCCTTCTTCACTGTGATCCAGGGGAGATCGGTGTCTGTTCATCGAGCTCCCCTGGATCACAGTGAAAACGTGAAAGAACCCATAAGAGAATTAACATTACATGCAATGTAACGTCCACTATACAATGAGCTAGTTCAATGCTACTATATGACTGGAGTACTCAATATTAGGTTCATTTATTAATTAATATGCTAAATAAAGTCGGATTCAGAATTTCTGATTAATAATAATTATTAAAATATGAGGCTGATGTTTGCTTTTATGCTGATCTAGACAAAATGTATTTTTGCGCGTCTGTTGGCTTTTAATCAGTAATTAAAACAGTTTTTTTGGCTAAACATGAATAGCGGAAGACTATACAAGTCAATCGATCAATTATCTTCGCCAAAAGGTAGTCAATTGATAAATCTTCCGGCGTGTAGTCACGGGTGCATGACTCTGTGACGCTCTATTTATTTTGTTAAGGCATAACTACTATCTCCACGCAAAAAACCCCTAAACTAACATTAGAACGGAGTATTTATTTACCATTTTTAGATGGTTAGCATTTGTGTCAAGATAGATGATCTCTTATTCAGATTGACATTGAAGTAAAATAATAAAATCTTTTTAAAATACTAGCTCTTCTCCGCGGTTCCACCTTTGCTGCTCGGCTCTTATTGGTCTTAACGTGATGTTATAGCTTTCTTATAGACTTCTTCGATAAAACGTTTGCGGGATTTTTTTAAATTCGAACCACAGTTTCTGAGATTAGCGCGTTAACCAAGCAAACTCTTCAGCTTTATACTTTTTTTAGTAGAGATAACCATTTTTCGTGACTACCATAGCAATTCTATGACATTACAATCAGTAGTATCTATAACATCTATAAATCTAGCACATATATAACGTTACATACTTCCATATCCTCATTTCAATTGCAGAGGATACACCTTTGGGAATTAAATGATGTTATATCAATAGTGTTCTTTTCTTTAATAATCTCCAAGGACTCTACAATAATATTATAATCATCGCGTTCTTTCAACCGCTTTACTTTTATAAAATGTAGAGCCATTATGCAACTTGGCCTTAACGTCTCCATTCATGAAACCTGATTGCCACCCCTCTACTACTGGATAATGTAGAGTAGTGTAAGGTAGAGACTTTGTTTTAGTAGAATTTTCTGACTCGAGATTAAATAAGACGTTCTTATTGAAGACTAGAAAGATTCTTATAAGAATAATACTTAGATAGAGAGAGAAACTCGCAATATAACAATTTATATTACAGTTTTGAAAATTTTGAAATTCATACTTAGACCATTCTCCATCCAAGTATCAGATTTGAGAAGGGTATTGAAGTTATCGTCGTCCAGGTAATTCTGAGTAGGCATTTACCATACCTAGGAGATCATCAACACAGACTCTACCAACCTATTTAGAAGAGGCATTAAAAAGACTTTTAAATGAGTATATTTTAAAATAGTTCCTAAGCTAGCATGTGAACAGAGCTACAACAAAGCCAATTGTTTGGCTTAAAATATTAGAAGTTATTCCAACCACTTCGTTAAGAAGAAGAATAAAAATATTAACACCATGTAGCCTCTGACAATTTTAACTGACCTACAATACCTACATCGCACAAGTAAAGTTTTCGTGTAACTTAGAACGATCACACCAGCTTCTCTCCACAAAATATGGAGTCCCCTACCACAAGGTAAAGTGGTTCCGTGCATCCACTTCAACCAAGTGCACAGCACAATAATTAATTCAGACGTACACGATCTCAGTCGCCAAAAACAAACTTCAACATTTGCCATTCTGCCGACTAGAACAAATTGCTAGACTGTATTTGAAATACCTGCGACTCAAGAGAATGACGAATGCTTGGACTTGTCTCTGAATGCTTACAGCACCTGTGTGGTTACAACGACTCCTTTTGTTTCACCAAGTTGCAAAAAAGATTTTAAATATCGGTACTACGGCCACCATAATGATTTCATTCGATGGAATCATTTGATTTTGTCAAATACCTATAATTACAGTCTTTGTATTTTCGTTAAAAGATTAATAGAAAATTAAAAAAAGTACTTATCGTGACTGTAATCGGATAAAAAATAAACAATCGATATTTTTTCCTGAGGTCTAACTAGAATCAATTATCAAGAACAAAAAGGTTTCTTATTTGCTTTTATGATCAGTCTATGTTTTACTTACTTACCTAGATAATTAATATATAATCTACAGTCTACACGAATAAGAAATGAAAATTCAAATTACCTTTTTAACGACATCTCTGTTGTTTAACAAGAGTTTTCTTAAAAACAGCATGGCGGATACAATCTGATCTGCAATGAGACCTCAAACCGGCGGTGGCGCAACAAAATTTGAACTTATTTCCCTAGTAAGAATCTGGATGGCGCTATATAATACAATTTAATTAAATCAAATTCATAGAGTTACTAATTTACACTCTATTAATTGTGAGGAACAGGTTTTTCAACCAAAATTAACTTTTATAGAATGAAACATTTCCCAGAAAAACGCAATGGGTCTCAGCTCCCGAAACTAATTTTATTTTTCCCTTGATGACAACCCCAAAGACATAAGGGTGTACTGCGCAAGTCAAAACTGTGTCAAATCCGCTTTGTCAAAGTTATCAATGCGACAACAAATCTTTAAAAATGATTAAATATTCATTTCCAACGTATATTATTACTATTTATTAGTTTATAATATTTATTACTTTTGTTAAAAGATCCTGAATCAAAAAAGGATTTGTGTTGAGGTAATTTAACGTTTTTTTTGCGATGTTATTGACGCTGTGATATCAATTTTATTACATTATTATTGCGAATGTGTTTGAATTAAAATTGATTTAGCTGCTTTACCTGCAAAATATCGTATAAATAATGTTAACTTCACTTAAAAACGAGTCATTTATTAGTTGGTTGTAATATACGTAAAAAATATGTAAAGCACCCGTTGTAAGTCAAAAGGCGCATTAAGTGCGAATTATAAATTCATTCATTGGTAATTTTTCGTTGTTTTAACAGCTTAATAAATAAATTATGTATTTCTTTATATTAAATATTGTTTACTAACATTACTAAGCATATTATTTCACGAATTTAAGTCATTAGGTTCCTCTTTTGATATTCCATGGTTACCTATAAGTCATCTGAGTATTTGGTTAGCTTTCAATAAAAGTAAAAAATATTTTATGTTTCAGAATAAAATGGCAACTGGCGGTTCCGGTGCAGTATTCTTTCTAGGCACGCGAGCGCATTATCAGGTATTTTCTAGCAATAATTTACAAAAATAAGTTGTTGTATCTTTTGCCGCACTTTGAGTATGAATATGACAAGCTTATTAGGGATGGGCGTTGAATCAACGAACTAGTTGAATCAACCGTTGATCTCCTGTCAACGTATTAACGTTAACTGAATATGAATCAACTAGTTGAATTCGTCAACGACGTTTATGAGTTGAAGTCGTTCGTTCGTTCGTTCTCGTTAATTCAACGAGTTGACAACTAGTTGAATTCGTCAACGACGTTTATGAGTTGAACTCGTTCGTTCGTTCGTTCTCGTTAATTCAACGAGTGTACAACTAGTTGAATTCGTCAACGACGTTTATGAGTTGAACTCGTTCGTTCGTTCGTTAACGTTGAGTTTTATGGTTCGATATTTTTAAAGTCATAGATTGCGAGCGGTTGAATGAGATGATTTTCGAATTATTTATTTTAAGAATAGTACATATATATTGGTGGAGTTTGTTTAATTATCCCAATATTATTTGAAATGTACTATTTTTTGAGACGCACGAGGTATAGCGAACAGCCGTCTGTGAAAAATGTAATAATAATATTTTTATTTCACACAATTTAAGATGTTAGTTTGTACATAAAACGTTTCCAATACAAAATTTGAATCAAATTGTTTCTTAAATTAAATCGTTGATTATAAACCATTTAATGAATCAACGGTTTACGTTGCAAGTTGACAGTTAAATTCGTCAACGAGATGAACACGTTGACTCATTCAACTCGTTGCCGAATTTAACTAGTTGATTAACTAGTTGACAAACGTGAATCAACGTTAACGTTTCGTTGACGGAAAAACCGTCAACGACCCATCGCTAAAGCTTATGGTCCGGTGTCCTGTCCAGTGTCCACTAAAAAGCTGAGACGAGGGATGACTGTGTTTTCAATAACCCTCAGGAATAACCAATCAGATTTCTATATCTCTCCGCTTAGCTTCGGTGGAAATCTAATTGGTTAGAATTTGCGTGGAGGTTGCGAAACTGTGCTTATAATTTATGTAAACGTGCCTTTATGAAATGGAATTCTATGCCTATAGCCCTTTTTTTTTTTTTTTTTTTAGGTGGTAAAATCTTCAAATGAGTCCTCCCGCCCTGGGTGGGGCGGAAGGGACTGTCAGACTCTTACTGACTAAAATCCACCCGTGTTCCTTCCTATGCCCTTTACGCTCCGGGGCCACGGTAACCTGGGTTAAGAAAAAACCCGCGACCCCAGCAAGCATTTGGCGCGAAACACGACGCGCCACCGACCCGGGCTTGGTCCTTGGTCGGACGGCGAGCTACCCATCACTCACCGTCCGCAAGCCCGCTCCGCCGCTGTGCCCTCTGCTGATCAGAGGGACACGCGTTGGAGCATCCACACGACAGGCTATTCGCATACGGGCAAAGAGACCACTTAGGCACACAGTGCCTAAGGAAGAGTTTTTGCCCGCATCCCAGGGTGCACCGGCCCGGAAAACTGGTGTTCCCCCTGGACGTATCCAAGAGGGAACTCCAGTCCACGGGCGCACGTGGAGGTTTCCTGTCATAGCACCCCATGCCTATAGCCCTTGACAATATTTTTTCTGTGAGGGAATTGATACCGCGGCACGCGAAGCAGCGGTCTATCGCTCGGCTGCTGATCTCTAAACTAAAAAAAAATTGATCTAAATTAGTAATAAAAGGAGATTGTTTGTAAGTTTTTTTAGGAATTAATCTCTGGAACTACTGAACCTATTTTGAAAATTCTTTCGCCAGTTGAAAGCTACATTACTACTGAATGTTAGGCACTATGGGCCTTACTTATAAACATTGATTAGACGTTACTTATCTTACTAGCTCTTAAGTTACTTGCCACCTCTATTAATTGAAATATAAATGACAAGGACAGGTGATATTTAATCGGTAGCTAAGCAAAACAAGTTTTTTTAAGTAAGGGGGTATATTTTTTAATTTGAATAAGTACTTTGAAATCGGGCAAAAATTATCAAACGTCACCCCGTCTGGTAGAGACGAGGGAGTCTCAGACTCAGTAGTCTTTTTTCAGTAAGTGTACTAAAAATCATCCTGTTCCTTCTCATGCCCTTTACGTCCTAAGGCCACGGGTGCCCTTTAAAATAGACGGTAACTTGGTCAGTGGATAAGAAACGGGGCATTTTGTTTGTCATTACATGGCATTTTTAATATATGTGCGAACTCGGAGGTGCAACTGCCAAATCGATCGCAGCGCTCGATGTGGCAGAGATGTGAACTAACTCGGGACTCTCGGAAGAGACGCATGTCACGTTTAACATTTATTTATTTATTTAACACTTTATGCACACAAAAAAGGTACATAGGCGGACTTAATGCCTGAGGCATTCTCTACCAGTCAACCAAGGGTAGTGGAGAGATAACATGGCAGGTGCACAAAAATATAAAAATTGCCAAAAAAAATAACAGAAAGTAAAAAAAAAACATTGCACCACAAGTCACAACCTTTTTTCATTATCATCATATCAGCCGTAGGACGTCCACTGCTGAACATAGGCCACCCAATAGATTTCCAATACGACTGGTTGAAATCGGCTTGCACCTAGCGCGATCCTGTGGTGATGTGGTCTTCATAAGATCTCTATCATCTATCAGTAATTAAATTTTATTTAATTTCAAGAAAAATAAGACGAAGATGTTTATCAAAACGTACAGTTGGCATTAATATATCTTGTCCTAAAATACGGGATAAACTAGGTGGCGCTATCATCTGGCATACATCAAAAGCTCCAACCGCTATCTCTCTCTCTTTCACCAGGTCCTCAACCAACCGGAGACTCGTTTCGACGCTGAGAACGGCAACGCTTCCACGGAGACGATTTACCAAAACCCCTCCGTCCAGGAGTTGTGGCCCGCCGACCAGAAGAGAGATGACAACGAGCGGTGGGGCTACTGCGATCAGGACGTTTCTGGTGAGGGATCTATAGAGGTTATCATCATCATCATCATCATAATTAGGTATCATCAGCCTGAACGCAGACTTAGCCGCACTGCAGTCACCGCAGTCCCCGCATTACGAATTCTTTGTATGAAGTTCTATGAAACCTCGTACACTCACCCGCATCGTAGTAGTCGCAGAAGAGGTAAGAAAACGATGACTGCGGGGGGTACGGAGACTGCGGTGCGGCTAGGTCTGCGTTCACCTTAGAGTGGTTACGAGGTAAGAGGTCACGAGGCCGATCACAAACTCGCTGGCCTGACCTAATAAAAAGAGCTATTGAGTCTACCAGGGTCCTGTCATCCTGTGTACTCGCAATGTCTTCAACCGGCAAAAATGGTCTTTGGGGAAATCAACGACCCACCGAACACCCCTCCAAGACCACTCTGACAAGAATGTTACGACTAAGAAGAAGCCAAAAGCAGTCCACTGCTGGACATAGGCCTCTACAATCGCACGCCATTTCACTCGATCATACTGGCTAGCTAGATGGCGGGGTTGGTCTGTGGATGAGTGATCATCTGTCATAGCGAGTTTACTCCGTGCTTCGGAATCGGAACGCACGTTGGTCCCGGCTGCCATTTGGTCTTGGCGTTTCTGTATGTGAGTTATATCTCACCCACGATGCTGGAGATATTCGTAGGGTGGGGCAAAGTTTAAAAAAAAAAAACAGGCGTAATAATCTGTCTCTAACATATCTATCAACAGTGACAGACGAGAAAGAGAGATCAGATAGCATGCTGCGCTCGCGTCGACGACAAAGCACTACTGCGCTCTGTGAGGCCGAGGATATGAAGCCGGCGTTATTGAACAATGTTGGGAACAGGTAAGACTTTATTCCCTATAGAGAGCTTCTTCAATTTCTAATAACTAAAAAATTAAAATCGTCCTTGCTACTGCGATATATTAACAATAATAATAATCCACAACTATCACACAACATTATCTAGCCCCAAGCTAAGCAGAGCTTGTGTTATAGGTACTAGACAACTGATAAACCTATGTGATCTGTGCCACGTCGCAAACGGCTCGCGGCCCACGACGAGATCTATATCTATAGTTCATCTAGTTATTTGTCATAAATAACTACACATGTATTGTCAACAGTGGCCCTACTAAGTGTGCCAAAGGCCATGGCACTCTACTGGCCCTCTGTGGTCTGTGCCACGTCGCATTTCGCAAACGGCTTGCGGCCCACGACGAGATCTAGATCTATAGTTCATCTAGTTCATAATACCATAAATACACATGTATTGTTGACAGTGGTCCTACGAAGTGTGCCAAAGGCCATGGCACTCTACTGGCCCTCTGTGGTCTGTGCCACGTCGCATTTCGCAAACGGCTTGCGGCCCACGACGAGATCTAGATCTATAGTTCATCTAGTTCATAATACCATAAATACACATGTATTGTTGACAGTGGTCCTACGAAGTGTGCCAAAGGCCATGGCACTCTACTGGCCCTCTGTGGTCTGTGCCACGTCGCATTTCGCAAACGGCTTGCGGCCCACGACGAGATCTAGATCTATAGTTCATCTAGTTCATAATACCATAAATACACATGTATTGTTGACAGTGGTCCTACGAAGTGTGCCAAAGGCCGTGGCACGCTACTGGCACTGCTGTGGTCGCTGGCACGTCGCAAACGGCGTGCGGCCCACGACGATATCTATATCTATAGTTCATCTAGTTCATAATACCATAAATACACATGTATTGTTGACAGTGGTCCTACTAAGTGTGCCAAAGGCCATGGCACTCTACTGGCCCTCTGTGGTCTGTGCCACGTCGCATTTCGCAAACGGCTTGCGGCCCACGACGATATCTATATCTATAGTTCATCTAGTTCATAATACCATAAATACACATGTATTGTTGACAGTGGTCCTACGAAGTGTGCCAAAGGCCATGGCACTCTACTGGCCCTCTGTGGTCTGTGCCACGTCGCATCTCGCAAACGGCTTGCGGCCCACGACGATATCTATATCTATAGTTCATCTAGTTCATAATACCATAAATACACATGTATTGTTGACAGTGGTCCTACGAAGTGTGCCAAAGGCCGTGGCACGCTACTGGCACTGCTGTGGTCCCTGGCACGTCGCAAACAGCGCCTTCTATAATCTACTTCACCTAATAGAAACGCTGTCGTGTTGTTGACAGTGGCCCTAAGAAGTGTGCCAAAGGCCGTGGCACGCTACTGGCATTGCTGTGGTCTCTGGCACGTCGCAAACAGCGCCTTCTATAATCTACTTCACCTAATAGAAACGCTGTCGTGTTTTTGACAGTGGCCCTACGAAGTGTGCCAAAGGCCGTGGCACGCTGCTGGCATTGCTGTGGTCGCTGGCACGTTGCAAACAGCGCCTTCTATAATCTACTTCACCTAATAGAAACACATGTCGTGTTGTTGACAGTGGCCCTACGAAGTGTGCCAAAGGCCGTGGCACGCTACTGGTACTGCTGTGGTCTCTGGCACGTCGCAAACAACGACTTCTATAATCTACTTCACCTAATAGAAACGCTGTCGTGTTGTTGACAGTGGCCCTACGAAGTGTGCCAAAGGCCGTAGCACGCTGCTGGCACTGCTGTGGTCTCTGGCACGTCGCAAACAGCGCCTTCTATAATCTACTTCACCTAATAGAAACGCATGTCGTGTTGTTGACAGTGGCCCTACGAAGTGTGCCAAAGGCCGTAGCACGCTACTGGCACTTCTGTGGTCGCTGGCACGTCGCAAACAGCGCCTTCTATAATCTACTTCACCTAATAGAAACACATGTGTTGTTGACAGTGGCCCTACGAAGTGTGCCAAAGGCCATGGCACGCTACTGGCACTGCTGTGGTCTCTGGCACGTCACAAACAGCGCCTTCTATAATCTACTTCACCTAATAGAAACGCTGTCGTGTTGTTGACAGTGGCCCTACGAAGTGTGCCAAAGGCCGTGGCACGCTATTGGCACTGCTGTGGTCGCTGGCCCGTCGCAACTCGATCTATATCTACTTCGCATTTGATAAATAACTACACATGTATTGTTGACAGTGGACCTACGAAGTGTGCCAAAGGCCGTGGCACGCTGCTGGCACTGCTGTGGTCTCTGGCACGTCGTAAACGACGCGGGGCCCACGACGAGATTTATCTGCGTCACATCGACAACGCGTTGACGAACACCTGCACCTACAGAGAAAGTTGTCGGTGTTTGGAATGTCAGGTTAGTGGATTGCTTTTAAAATAAGTACTAGATTTTTGACTGTGGCTTCGCTTCACTCGCGTTAATAAAAAATTTTTGACCGACAAAACGAAGCAAAGCCACGGTTGGCTCAGTGACCGCCGTGCAGTCTGTTGTGGGTTCGATCCCCAATGTATGGCCTACAAGTCATTGTTCCGAGTCTACGTACTATTTGTGCATGTGAGTTACAATGTTTGTTAACGCAGCCGCGATACAGGAGCAATTTCTAGTGTGAGACAAAGTTTTTAAAGGAAAGAATACATTGTGAGGCCAGAGGCTGTTGCCTTGCCTTTCATTTTCCTCTGGGTATTGCCAAACTAATAGAGGCGCGTGCAATGAATTTTATGTCCGTTCTGCGACGTTTCTGCCACGAAAATACCAACCGGAGATAGCCTCGGAGTCCTTAGATTATGCTTACGACTGCCGACGCAGCTCTCAGGTACCCAAAACCGCCCAAAGCAGCCGTCAGGCGCCCGAAGAAGCCGTAAGGCGCTCGAAGAAGCCGTAAGGCGCCCGAGCTCTACCGAGCCGCACTGATACCGGACATAAAGCGGGCGCCGCTTTCTGCAAAGGGTGTCCCCTGTTATTATGAATCAAATGGAATAGGGGTATTAACGAGCGGGAAGGACCTACTCGTCATGCCAGCCTAGTTCGAATCTGGGGGCCTAGGGCCTATCCATAAAGTTCCACTGTGGGTAATAACAGACAGAACTATATAAGTCATCTGGCGCCATCTCAAGGCCCACAGTGGCGTAAGGCGCTCGAAGAAGCCTATGGCGCATCGGACTGTTCGATCAGGCGCATCATCGAGCCTACCGAACCCACTGATGCCGGACATACAGCGGCCGCCTCTCTGTGAAAGGGGGTGGGCCTGTTATAATCCATCACGCGGGCCCAATGCGGTTTGGTGGAGGTCACATCGTCATTCGAAGCCTTGGTTCTAGGACATGCCGGCTTCCCACGATCGTCTTCAGCGGGAGTTTTAGAGCCACTGTGGGATGAACAGACAGAGCTACACAAGTCATCTATGCGGATCTCGATCCCACGACCTGACAACTCTCGCTTTAACCCGTTCGGGGCACGATCAGACCCACTGGGCCACCACTGAGGTCACACACTTGATCAGGCCATAAATACTAAAATTATGGATTTGTGAAACAGAATATTTTTGTATGTAATTATATGGATATTTATATCTACCATCGGTTTGCAACGACGATCCGGCCTCTATTTATTCAACGTTCACGGTTAGTAGTTGGACCAAGGTCACCTCTGTCTGTGGATATGTTGAAATTAACATGTTTATCGTATTGTTTTATTTTCGAAGGCTTTATAGGCAAAAGGATTTTTAAATACTACTAGCAAACCCGGCGAAATATTCGCTACCCATCGGTTTTGCAACGATGGCCTCTATGTATTCAACGTTCACGGTTAGTAGTAGGAATAATTATTGTGGTATGTTGAAATTAGCATGTTTATCGTATTTTTAATTTTCGAATTTATAGGCAAAAGGTTTTTAAATACTATATAACATGGAGAATATCATCGCTTGCCTTTTCCCAACTATCTTGGGGTCGACTTCCAGTCTAACTGCCAATCATATTCGTTCGCGTGGTTGTCGAAACTCGGAACTTAACAAAGTATTTTTTACAAAATTGACAAAGATATACAATCTTTCATCCCCTGTTTTATACCCTTGGGGGTAGAATTGATCAAAACCCTTTCTTAGCGGATGTCTACGTTATAACATCTACTTGCATGCCAAATTTCAGCCCGATCCATTCAGTGGTTTGGGCTGTGCGTTGAGAGATCACTATGTCAGTCAGTCACGACGCAGTCACCTTTGGGTTTTATGTAAGTATATGGGGTGACTGGTAATTAGTGTACGATACTTAAGCACGTGATTGTGCTCATAATAACCAATAACTTTTACTATGGGAACAAAGCTGAAAACTCGAAAAAAAAAACAGCTGTTCAGTTACACATTTATGTCTGCTTAATGTACTGATACAAATAAAAAACCACTCATACACTAGGAGAAAATTCTAGTGTTGGTAGATTATTCAAATATTTGTTCCGTGCGGGATCCGAATACGCGAAAAGCGTCAAACTGGTCAATCGCCCGGCTACTGCACCAACCGTACTGTATAAAATAGCACATAATTATTAAAAATTAATAATTACTATTTTTCAAAGGAATTGTATGTAGCGTTGCCCCAGCGTTGCAACAACCGTTTGATATTCACTATACGCTACTGGCAGCGGCCGCCCCTTCATATAACCGACTGTATCTGGGGTGGGTGGGGTGTTACATGAATGCAATAAAGAATTTGAGTTTGAGTTTGAGTTGAGTCTCATCTACTACTTCAGTAGGTAACAAAATTTATCAAAATTGGTTCAGCTGTTTTGACGCGAAAACTAAATATGCATACACACTTTCAATGGCAATGCTATCAATCGTCCTTATTGGCAAAATACGTCTTTTTTTACCTTTGAGTATAAATTAGACAACGTGTATCGGTTGTTTGAAACGTTGTTACTTACATACTTGTAAAAGCGTATAAATGAAAAAAATATCGTATAGCGGTCTCTTAGCAGCATGTCTGAAGCTTGAGGTCATCGCTGCGCTTAGGATTTTTAGCTTAACTCTCTCGCTTTGTTTGGAATTTACTCTTGAACTCAACAAAAGGCTCGGGGTGCATTCAGCCATAGATTTCATAGTGACGCGACATTATTTAAACTGCCTTGTCTTCACGATAAATAAATGTACATACTACTTGACTGGCCTGTTGCCTGTTGGTCTAGTGGTTAGTGACCCTGACTGCTATGCCGGGGGTCGTGGGTTCGATTCCCACCCAGGACAAATGTTTGTGTGATGAGCATGATCATTTATTCTGTGTCTGGGTGTAATTATCTATAGCATGTATGTATTTAGAAATACGAGTATATGAGTATGTTTATCAGTTGTCTAGTACCCAAAACACAAGCTCTGCTTAGCTTGGGACTAGATGGCGTTGTGTGATAGTTGTGGAATAATATTATTATTATTACTTATCTATGACTGTTACTGAAAACAGCGTATTATCCCCGATCCGATAAAAAAAATTACGAGATGCGTCATAGAAATACGCACGGTAAAAAACCAGTCTCGTATCTCAGTCGCAATGCCGCGTCGCGTACTCCTGTAGATTAGATAATAATTATATTCCAATTGTTTTCGAGAAATCAGCACTAGATTGTGATGAGTAGGTTATACAGCCCTGTTACTGTTACAGTTTATTTTTATTTTAGACTAGTACTCCATTAATTTTCAAAACTCTAGCCGACCAATTAATTTTTGACCACACCCATTCTTCGCTAGTTTTGTGCAGCACCAGGTAGGGGGCAATTAGGGGGTGATTCTATTGGGCGCTTATAAAATTTACCGTGCCACGGCACGGTACGGCACGTTTTTATCGCCACGATAAAGTAGGAAAGCAAAATGTATGCATTTGTATGCAAACGCTTTTAATTTACCGTCCACGGCAACGGCACGCCGTGAACGTCAACGATCTACCGTGCCGTTGCCGTAGCATACCGCGCTCCCTGTCAAAACGTCGCGGCATTGTTGAGAGTGTAGTGTGTGCGTACAAGAAATTCGTATGTGGTCGTGCGTAGCCAAGAGGCGCGTGTGGCAGGGCGAAAGTATGTAAGGGAGAAAGTATGTAATTAAACGATTTTGTTGACATCCGAAAATAATTGAAAAACTTATTTAGGTCTTCCTTGACCTTATCAAATAGCGTGTAGTATGACCCTTCTAAATATTTTACTTTTAAAAGCGGATGTTGCCAATACTTTCTTTCTAGTAATAATAGAGTCTAGAGTCTTAAAAATAGAGCAAAAGTAGTCGCTGTCTCTTCGAGAACATGTCTGCACTTTCAAGACGCGCAAACCGTAATAATTTCACGGCGAATTATAAAATCACCCTACGGCACGGCATGCCGTCCACGGCTACAAAATTCTTCTTCACGTCCACGGTAATATCGTGCCGTGCCGTGGCACGGTAAATTATAAAAGCACCCATTGCCGTCTACCGGTACGGCTTTTACTGAGGAATTTCTCAATACAAAAAACACTGACATAGGAATTGAACCCGGGAATTCATGCTCGACATTCGCGCTTGTTACCACTTAGCAATACCTCTGGGTTTCATCGCCGACAGGAAGTAAACTCCCAAAGGATTTGTTTTTTGCGTCGCCGACTGATAAAGCTTATCAATGCCAGACATATTAATAAATAACCAGACGGATGTGTTTACGGATTTATCATTCAATTGGGATAGGATAAAGTAATCATAAATATTAGTGTCCGACCGAAACGGGTTTGACGAATTTGGTGCACTTCTCAACTTGTACACCATGCTCAAATTGTGAACTTAACTTAGCAACTAGTGCACTTTTCAAATGGTACACTTAACAACTGGTGCACTTCGCAAAAAGAGCACTTTTTGTTTTTTTCTAAAAAGGAGGAGGTCCTAAGTCTGTTTTATAACGGAACATAGGAACTCGAACGGGATTTGGAATGAGACTAAACAGTAATTTCGGGCGTAAGTATATCACAATCAAAATAAACACTGACTAAAAAATTGAATATTATTTATTCCATGTCAATAAGACAATGTACCATTACAATATCAAGTACAGTTTTTAAACGGTCACTGATGAATTTTAAATGATTTGTTAATTTACAGATTTTAAAGCTTTTTCAGCAAAATAAACATGTTTCCGCCATTTCGGCATCGTCAATACAATGTTTTAAGACAGTCAAAAGCTGAGCCAAGCGATTTTTTGTCGCGAAGCTTTCATTATAAAACGCATTACAGATTTAGGCACAAAATAGTTTAAGATTAAAGTCAAATTCACGTTTTATAAGCCCAGTCATACATGCATTTTTGGCAAGGATACCACCAAAGCTGAGACTGAAGGGAGACTGGAATCAACCAATTATATTGGTAAAAAGCCATATTGCTCTCTGATTGGTCCAATTTTACACGACGTAGACCAATAAGATCCGATTGGTTGGATGAGACAGATCTTTATGACCAATTCCAATATCTTTTTAGCTATGAGTTTCCTATTAGGATTCAAATTAGAAATCTACTCACCTTCAAAATCATTAATTTTCATTTTTGAAACTGTCAAAAGAAAAAGATGGTGTTTTTACATTAAGATGCATTCCAAAATATGATTATCTCTTGAAGACAAGAGGAATGGACATGAAATTCCATGGACAATCCCTCTCTTTCTCAATCAATCAATCCAGGGATACTTTATCAACCCATTGAACCATACTTGTCTCAGCTTTAGTGCAAACTTGCTGCTTGCAGATTTGCAACCAATCGCAAGATTTTTTCATCAAAAATTGTAAATCTACCTATCTTATACTGATTTAGCAAAATATAATTTGTTACAATAATAATATTTTTTATTAGTAATAGCATTTATGTATTATATACACATTTATTTGACACATATTCGCTAATCTGCAAGCGGACTATGCCAATTAAAAAACTTTAATATTGATTTTCACTTTTATGGTTAAAAAAAATGATCAATTCACAAACTTGTCAATCTCATACTCTAAAGTGTCTGGAGTATCCACTTGCACTTCATCAACGGTCTTTTTCCGTTCCTCCAAACGCACACATTTCAAACATTTCTGCCCTTTACGTAGCCAACATCCTCTGTGGTACATAGAATTACACTTATCACACATTAAAGCTCCGCTGTCAAACGGATACAGCACCTCGTTATTTTTACAGACTTCGCACAGGTAGCCTTTGCCAGAACATAAATCACAGTTTGTAATGTGTGACCGGCATACCTCTGTCAGTTCTGTTAGCTGCGTTTCTAAAGAACCATCATTGATGGCTTGTAGATGTCCCATACTGTATTTCTTGTTTACGTCACCAAGCTGTACAAATAGTGGTGATAGCAAGGTCGTACCGTCAGCACAGGCACATAGGTATCGTCGCATCCATTCCAAATCTTTCCTCATTTTATGCACCCACTCTAGCTCTGCTATAAAGTTGAAAAGTTTGGGGTTTATACTCTCTATGTCAATATACGGTCTTGTCCACGATAAGTTAAGCATTTGAAATGCTATTCGGGATACGTAACGCTTGTCCCAGTCCCAATTATGGATGACTCTTGCAGGTATCGCTGCTTGATCATTCCAGTGGCATGTTGCACAGAAATATAGGCCAGTATAGTCACATAAACGAGGTTCATTCCACATATCTTTGAAGGTTAAAGCTGTTTGGCATTCCGCACACTTGTAATCTTGTGCCGCTAACCCTTTTTCGGGACATATACTCATTTCGAAGCTTCCTTTCTCGGTCATAACAACATGGGCGCATACCCTGCATATGTGGTCGACACATTTGTAGTGGCATAAGTAGCCACAGTCAGTACAAATATAAGAACCTTGAACTATACTCCATATAACTCCGCTGCAGTGATCACAGTATTGTTTTCTGTTACTAGGGTTAGTTTGCTGTTCAAAATGATGGCCTTTTATCGAGACTTGCACTCTCGTTAGTCCATTATTATCTTTTAAATCTTCTAACCTTAGTCGTAATTCCACTAAGTATCTTACAAGCCATTTTCGCTCGTCCGAACACTGTACACTGCTTAAAACGAGTTCTTTACACTGTACTATCGCTTTTTCCACCTCTTCCTTCGTAGCGGAACTGTGGATCTTCAATTTTTTATTCGCAATTGATTTTGGAATACAATTCGAGTCGTATCCTTCGTCGACTGAAACACACCCGGAATTCGATGAAGTTGAAGTTCTGGATGTGGCTTCAACGCTAGGACTGCAGCAGATTAAGCTGTTCCTGTATTTAGGCGAGTCATTTGCTATTGCAGCAGCCATGGTCATTTAATTTTCAAACAAAGGCTGTCATGAATACATCGCGGAATTTTTGCATAAAATTTTGCAATGTCACTGGTTGATTTTATTGTTGAAACTGTAGCTGGGTATTACACACAACTGTTATCTAAGATTATGTCTCATTTCCACTGCGATTCACTAATGTTTTGATAGTGATACGTAATTTTTTTCACAATAGAACTGTTGTCTTCATTTTTGACAGCTGAATAAATTTTTGGTGTCTGAATGTTGGTAAAATGGAAGTTGCGTTCCGTTTCGCCTTAACTTATGCAATTTCGGAAGATGTTGTACTTAGTATTTTCATTTATTATTTTATTTTTCTTTTGTATTTTGATATTGTATAACAAAATGATGATCTAATACTAATTTTATGTTGAAAAAACATGATTATCAGAGAAAACTTAAGAAAATATACTAAAAAGTCGCCTTTAACATCAACACAATACACAACGGAACGTAATTCCATCGCGCATGCGTACCAACTTCACAAAAATACTCTTTTACTGTCAACTGTCAATGAAAAGTCAACTCATTGCGCATTTGCTGTCACATGATTTCCTGCATACATTGCTTGCCACATGCTAAAGAACATTTTCATATTGCTAGAAAGCCGTCAATGTATGTAAAATTGGATTTAACCTCGAGGACTACTTTTTTAAAATGTATGACACGGACGCGTATGAGATCAGCCTCTATTTTCGTTCCAATTACCTAGATTACGGTACTTAGTTATGACCTATGACCATACACGTGCTGGAATGGGACATCCGCGGAGTTTAGATAATATTGTTACACATTAATAATTTAGAAACTTATAGGTATCTAGTTGGATATTGGCCGTTTAGACAGTGGTCTGTGATGGCGCGCTTTTATCGTAATGTTATCATTTATTTTTTTTTGTAGGTACCTTTGTTAGAAGGAAGCTGCTGGGGTCGCGGGACTAACGAATTAATTACCGTGACTCCGGAACATAGTAAAGGGGCCATTGAAGGACAGCGTGGATTTGAGTCAGTACTGGCACAAGTCTGACAGTCCCTCCTGCCCTGCCCTGGGTGGGAGGATTCAATGATGATTTTACTACCTACGCTAAAAAATACTATTATAGCTTCACACTTATTTTTATGGGGTAGGCAGAACGCTACCCGTCTCGACACTTTTTTTTTAAATTTGGTAGTGCGGAAGGCTGTCAGACTCGAAGCCCTGCTTCGCAGGGCTTCTATTTCTGTGACAAGGTTTCTTTAAAGGAACACTAACCAAACGAACTTGGGGTGTCCCGAAACGCTTGCCAAGTGGCTGAGCTAGTGCCTTCAAACCTGTTTGTGGCTCGGTTTATTATTTTCCCATTTATTTTTAGTACCTCTGTTAAAAGTCTACGGATTATTTAGCTCCAACCTTCAGCCGCTTGGGTCGCGGGAATTACGTGAGTTTCCTCCCCGGAACATATAAAGGGGCCATTGAAGACAAAGGATTTCAGTCAGTACAAGGTGGCAACAAGTCTGACAGTCCCTCCTACCCTACTGGGTTGGGAGTTCCTGCAGTTGAAAGAAAGAAAGAAAGAAGTGCGACTGGTAGCCGAACATTTATTGGTACAAACGCTGGGCATAGTGCAATAATGAGAGCTTAGGTACAATACAAACAATGAACCCAGACAAAAACAGTGATTTGCTGATTTTACTACCTACGCTAAAAATTTATAGTTCACACTTATTTTAAGGGTAGTAACGCATGATTCTTGAATCCTTTTTTAATTTGTAAGAAGTAATTGACTTGTGGCGGTGGGCGTTAATGACTGCGACACAGTATTTTACTAATGCAGGGTTCGAAAGGAGTGAAATCCACAGTGTTCCTTCAATTGCTCTTTACGTTCCAGGGTCAGGTTTTTTTTTTAATGTTGTCCCACACTAGGAGTTTCTCCTGTATCGTGGATGCGTTTACAAACATACAAACTCACATCACACAGTTGGAACGACCAGACCCGGAGTTAAACTACTTGTAAATCATAAAAATATTTGGTCTCCGTGAGAACGAACCCGCGACACTTAGCGCAGCAGTCCAATCTCTCACCCATTGCGCTAACCGTGCCGTCAAACCTGTTTGCAAAGTTCCACGACCCAAGTAGTTAGCAGTGTTGAGGCCCTGAATTAAGAAGTATTGCGGGTTCGAACTCGGGCAAACAGTTTATTTCTTACGTACTTAGGTTATTCAGGTACATTTTCTGTGGAGCTCTTGGTTTAATAATTACCTACTGCCGCACAGGCCGATCTTGCGGGTCTGACCCGCGCTTGCCGTAGGTACCCAGTAGACTTGAATGCTCTCTGTTCGATAAAGAGAGGTCCGAATAGTCCGGTGAGTCGCTCCAGTAAAATACTGATATTCAGCTGCATCTGGTTGCGACTGGTAGCCGACCACAATATAGTTGGGAAAAGCTGGGTAAAGGATGCAAGTTTTTGTATATTTTGCTTAGGTACACATACAAACACGGGAACCCAGACAATTAAATCACGTATTGATTTTATTGTCTGGTAAAATCATCAAATGAGTCACCTCCAACCCCGGGCAGGGTGGGAGGGATGTCAGACTTTATTTTGACTAAAATCCACGGTTTCCTTTGCTTAGCCTTTTATGTTAATTTGATCACGGTAAGGTAATTGTTTTTCGATTGCCGAGGCTTTGGCCCTTTTTTTTTGGGTATTCGTCATTAAATTTAGGACGCTCTTTGTGTCGCTAATATGTCAACGCGCGGTCCACCCGGGCGTTAATGGTCTGGGACAGGAGTATGCCCTTTACTCGCTGCCCGCAGTTGTTTTCGCCTACGGTGGTCCACAGACCCCACCGTTATTCAAGCTGACGTCCGTCGCCGTGGGCAGCCTCTTCTAAGGTCAAACTATTAGATCTGACCAATTATTATATTACTTGGCCAAATGCTAAATTGATGTATTTGGTTAATTTTCAGAGCCGCTACTTTGAATGTGATGAGGACAGTGAAGATTACAGCTCTGATGAGGACAGCTACGTCCCCCGCTACGTCGTGGAAGCCATGGAGGCGCAACAGCATCAGCAGGAGTTGGAGACTGACGATGATGATGATGAGGTAAGACTATGTCCTTCAATAGCCCTTTATGTTCCTGGGTCACGGTAATGAGATAAGTCCCGCGATCCCGGCAGGCTTTGGCCCTCTAGAGGGGCCCCGTCGTTATGCTGACGCTCTTTGAGGCGCGCGTGGAACACCATGCCCGGGTCGACATTTAGTCAGGATACCTGACTGTTCAGAATATCTGTCCAGATTTTGTACCGGCTTACCGTACCCAAAATATACAAAAAAAGAAATTGGTTTTTCATACAAAATGAGAGATTGATCGGGCCCATCAGTATGAAAACTCTTTCTTTCTTTTTTTTGCGAATTTCCGAAAGTCTTAGAACAAAAATTGTTCAGTAACATGGGCTGAGTTACCCCACGAGAGGTTTTTCGCTTTTGGCGTTACACGTTGTATATTCGTATGCATGTAGTAAAAAAACGATTATTTCAATATTACGAACAGACACTCCCATTTTATTTATAATGTATATTGAATTTTTTTTTTAACGTGGAAAAATCATCAAATGAGTCCTCCCACCCCCTTACTGTTAGACTTCTACTCACTAAAATCCACGGTGTCTTTCAATAGCCCTTTATGTTTCGGGGTCACGGTAAGGAAATAATCCCGCCGCCCCGGCAGGATTTGGCCCTCTGAAACCGGCCCCGTCATTATGCTGACGCTCTTTGAGGCGCGCGTGGGACACAACGCGCCGTCGAGCCGGGCATGGTCCATGGTCGGGCAGCGGGTTGCCCTGTAATGTTTACAGTTACCAACTTCTATTTCCCAGGTTTTCATAGACACAGTCCCCGGCGACAATACATCAACGGACATGCTCTTGGACAACAAAATGTCCGTGTCCTCGGACGAGCCAAGCACAGAGCAAGACGAGGAAGATAAACTACAGTTGGAGGCGGCAGCAGCCACCCCAGTCTTACTGAACTACCTTCTGACACATCCTATAACTTGTAGCATACAATGAATCACTGGGTAGGACAGACAGGAAAGTATAAAAAGTAAGGTGGGAAAGGGAGATAGATGCTAAATAAAAGTTGGTATGATGTCGCGCAATATTTTGTTCGTTGCATGCTTTGAGTAGGGGATTTGATATACAAAGCGCCTTTTTTTTTTAGGTGGTAAAATCATCAAATGCGTCCTCCCGCCCTGGGTGTCCGTCAGACTCTTACTGACTAAAATCCACCCGTGTTCCTTCCTATGCCCTTTACGTTCCGGGGCCACGGAATATATATACAAAGCGCCCTGCAAGGTTATTGGCTAACTTGATAGTCACTGACCAGTAGGTAGTTGTCAACTCGACACCTCTATATTTTATCGACTGTTATGAAGTTGAGGAGTGCCTCAAGAAGTCAAGAGCGTGATTTTGTAAAACGAGTCCTCCCACCCAGGGCAGCACAGGAGGAACTGACAGACTTTTTTTTTTTAGCGTGGTAAAATTATCATATGAGTCCTCCCACCCAGGACAGCACAGGAGGAACTGACAGACTTGGAAAATCGACGGTGTCCTTCAATAGTCTTTAACGTTCCGCGGTCACGGTAACTTTTAGTCCCGCGACCCTGACCGATGCGACACTTAACATAATTATTTCTTTTTGCATTATTACCAAAATATACTCGACGTGCATTATTTTGTATAGTGACAATGTTCGATTTGGAAACGTGACTTGGGCGCTTTGTATATCATATGTCTCTAAACAAACGAAGAAATCAAGCTTTGGCGTCATTTTAGTATAATAAACGAATCAGTGTGTGTTTGTATGTCAAATGGTTATACACGGAAACATGGGCCTCGGGCGCTTTTTAGGTATATCATGACTCTAATGCGAATAATAAAGCTTAACGTCATTAAATATAGTAAGTATGAAAAATTAATCATGTGTCAATGTATCAATTCTTGCGACCTTGTCGTGTAAACAATAAATCCATGGTGATCCTTCAATTGCCCTTTACGTTCCAGGGTCACCTCTACGCAGTTTACCTCGGGCATATTGGCAATTGGGCAATTTACCTCGGTCATATTGGCAATTCGGCAATTTTACCTCGGTCATATTGGCAATTAGGCAATTTACCTCGGTCATATTGGCAATTGGGCAATTTACCTCGGGCCTATGTGTGGCTATTCGGTCCTTAAAGGCCCAATACGACTGGTAATCATCATTTTATTTAGATAAACTAAATGTCTGCCAAGAACGTCACCCTATGTGATTAAATATGCCTTCATTATTTTAATCATGTTTAGAATAAAACATAATTAGCACTATGTACGTTTAGAAGTAGCGGCACGTTTAAAAAAGTAAGAGCAGCGGTAGGTACCCTGTAACATTTTTTCTCCTACCCTGGGCAGGGCGGGAGGGACTGTCAGACTTGTACTGACTAAAATTCACGGTGTCCTTCAATAGCCCTTTACGTTAGTCCCGCGACCCCGGCAAGCTTTGGCTATGCTGACACTCTTTGAGGCGCGCGTGGAGTGGAAAACAATGTCCATGGGCGGACAGCGAGTCGACCATTACTCGCTGCTGCATGCCCGCGCCTATACGGTGGAGATCGTCTTGCTGCGTCAACCACTGCGGCTTGGACGGAGGGAGGACGCTGTCTTCTCCCTTACGAGGCCCGCCTCCTCCTTCACGACTGCTTCGTAGAAGGAGGCGACCGCTTCCCACTCCGTCTCGCCCCGCAGCATGGCCTCAACCAATGCTGGGCGCGAGAGGTCTCTTAGCTCGTTCCATTAGGTCTCATCTTTGCTTTTAGGATTGATTGAGGTCAAAAGCAAACCCATAGCATGAAATGATGATGTTTTGCCTCTAGGCTATGCAGTCCGAATATGTATAAAGCGCGTATAAGGGTGCTCCCACATCTATCGACGCGGATTCGGCTTTTTCCGTCGCCCTTTCTCTTTCTCTCGCTTAGAACTGCCATTTGCTAGACCGAGACAATGCGATAGCAAGCGGCCGCCTCGAGGATTCCGCCGCTTGCTATCGCATTATGCTTTCTGTCTCGGTCTAGCAAATGGCAGTTCTAAGCGACAGAAAAAGAAAGGGCGACGGAAAAAGCCGATTCCGCGTCGACAGACGTGGGAGCACCCTAATGCAAATATGATCTCTAAACAGTAGCTTATGAGAGTCCACTTTCGCTTATAACGTCTAGTCTATAAATATTTAAGTATTTTTTGCCTCTTTACCTGATATTAGAAGTAAATAGGATCTAGAATTTGTCCGTTTGTCTTGTATAATTTAGCAAAACCGCAGGTTATTGCGTCGATGCATCGACGCAATAACCTGCGGTTGTAGCCCTGCGAAATTCAAATTTCATTGTGTTTTTTGCAATTTGCAGCCCAGTGCTAGGTTGTGTGTTGATTATAATATTATTCGCGGCTGTAAGACGTATGTAGTTACAGAATTATAATCAACAAAATCATCAATACAACCCTCCAAGTTTATAAAGGCGTAGGAAAATACAGCTTGACAAAAAACTGTAGAAAACCGGAAGTCGCCACTGTCTTCGCGCTACCAGCACTTTGAATGGTTTTTTATTTCACTTATTACGTTAGTTTTATGGCACAATAATAAATCTAAAAAACCTACGGTCTTTGTTTACATCATATATCAAAGATTTTAAAACGTTGTCAGAAACAAAAAGATTAGTTCCGTTTCAATCCGTTCTGGCCAAGCTGTAAGTAAATGAGTAGGTAAAAAAATAGAAGAAGTCATTCCTACAGCTTTATGCACTTAGAGCGTTGTATTGATGATTTTGTTGATTATAATTCTGTAACTACATACGTCTTACAGCCGCGAATAATATTTTGATCAACATAGCACACAGCATAGCACTGGCCTGCAAATTGCAAAAAAAGGTGAGAACATTTAAATTTCGCGGGCTGGTTGGAGCATTCACCTTAAATAATATGTATTATAAATACGAGTAAGTAAATAAAATGCTGCCTGAAAAACTACAAGGTGAAATTAAATTCCGTAGTGAAATTTTTGCTAATGAATTTATTTTAATCTTGTATTTTAAATAATTTATAAAAATCTTATGAAAGTCATTCCGTGCAATTTTGATAATTTTATGTATTAATCTTACTTAATTTATTAGTTACTAAAATTTAGACACTAAAGCGCTTCTCATGGCTTATTACGGCATAGTCGAATCCCATTTACGCTACGGCGTTATTTTCTGGGGGAACTCGACTGATCGAGACACAGCATTTAAGGCCCAGAAAAGATGTCTTCGATCAATGTTCAAACTGAAAACGACAGACAGTTGCAAGCCCTACTTTCAGAAACATAATATCTTGACGCTTCCCTGCCTATACATCTTTGAAGTAGCTATGTTTGTAAAAAATAATCCCAGTCGTTTTGAGCGCCTTGCTGATGTGTTTCCTAGAAATAGGCGTGACAATAACAAACTACTTCAGGTAAGATGTCAAACCACTTTGATGCGCAACAGTGTTTATTGCATGGCTCCAACTATTTATAATAAATTACCGAGTGGTTGGAAAGATTTAAATATACAACAGTTTAGAAGTACAATTCTTAGTAAACAAAATATACTACAGTGTGACTGAGTTTTTAACAGAAAAAATTAATGTGTAAATATGTTGTTGTTTATTAGTTTATTACAATTTTTTTTTTTATTACCATTATTTTTAAGTATTAGGTTTAACGAGCTTCTTTTAATTACTACTGTAAATGTTTGCACACCGAATGGTAAAATATGGCAGAACCATATAATATACATTTTTAACACCTTGTACTACCCATGTTTGCAAAATAAAGTTCTATTCTATTCTATTCTATTCTATATCGTCAATTCTTAACTTTATGACTTAGATAAAAAAAATAGGCAGATAGAGCGCTCAGAAAACGCGAGTGGTTCCACCAAAGTTAATACAAAATCAAAATCGAATACAAAGTCGCGACAGTACCTAGCTACGCGTCGTACCAAGCTGCGCGTCGTTGTTGTTGTTAGCCAAAATATGCCGTCACGTGTCTTTAACAATTGTAAAAGTTGTTCTCAAAAACAAAGAAAACATTGTAGGAATAAGCGAGTGCTGCTTATCCCTAACTTGCACGGGAATCGAACTCGCGTCGAGCACGCAGTGAAGCTACAAGCTATGTAATTTAGTAGCGAAGCGATAGCAGGAATGAAGTAGATGAAGGCGAAAATGAATGATTTATTAAGCGAGAAACTAATGATTTAATAGATTATACATTAAGCACTATTTAAATACAATATGAAAATATAATAATAAGTAAGCGCGATCGCGAGGTGTACTGTGCGTAAGCTAGCTAGATGCAGACTGTGTGGCGGCCGCCCGCGCCGTGTTCCTCGCGCCGGTCCTCCAAGGCCGTTCTCGGTCGCCTCCATACATATGTCACACGCTCGCTGCGTGCGCGCGGCGCGTGTAAGCCAGCGGTCGTCGACCTCGCTCCGAACAAAGGATCAACTGAGGTGGCGTGATTTTGAGGTGTGGTCACACTGTCATTAAGCGGAGCGATTCCGCTCGCACTTTGAGGTGGGGTCCGAGTGTTTTGGACCGCCACATATTCCCCCCGACCAGACCGTGACTACGGTCGATAGAAGTCAGGGAATCTCACTCGACGTCCGCTTCTTGTCGTCTTCTCCGCGACGCCGGCAGCCGGAGTGCTCGCGTTGGTAGTAGTGGTAGTGTTAACTGGCCCAGCGTCTCTAGTGTCTTCACGCATCACGTAGGCTGGTTTGAGGCGATCAATGGAGACGTTGTTTGGTCTACCTTGTACATCAATGGTGAAGTATTTTTGATGCCTCTGTATCACCCTGTAGGGTCCGGCGTAGGGTGGTTCCAGCGAACTCCTGACATGATCTCGCCGCAGGAACACATGAGAAGAGCTGTGCAGGTCTCGCGGCACGTAGAATGGCGTAGCCGTCGTATGCCACGCGGTTGGTCGGGGAGTAAGTTTGACCATGTGCTGGCGCAGCCGGTTGACAAACTCGGTGACGTCAGCCGCAGTGTAGTCCTCTCTCGGTGACAGGAACTGGCCAGGAAGATGGAGTGTCTCCCCGTAGACGAGCTCGGCCGGCGTAGCTTGGATGTCGTCTTTCCAAGCGCTACGCATTCCGAGCAGTACCAGTGGCAGAGCTTCGGTCCACTGGGAAGAATCGTAGCACATGATGGCAGCCTTCATCTGTCGATGAAGCCGCTCCACGATGCCGTTCGCCGCTGGATGATAGGCGGTGGTGCGAAGGTGATGGGCGCCCACCAAGACTGTGAGCGTCTTGAAGAGGTGGCTCTCGAACTGGCGACCACGGTCAGTGGTCACCCGTGCAGGACAGCCGAACCTGGCTATCCAGCCAGACACCAGCGCGGCGGCGCAGCTCTCCGCCGTGATGTCCTTGAGTGGGTACGCCTCAGGCCATCGGGTGAATCTGTCGATGGCGGTAAGGCAGTACCTGTAATCACAAGAGGGTTTAAGGGGACCGACGATGTCAATGTGGACGTGGGAAAAACGAGAGGAGGGAGTAAGGAAGGATGTAGGTGGGGATTTAGTGTGGCGTGCCACTTTGCACGCCTGGCATTTTAAACATTGCCTTGCCCATTCTCTACAATCCTTACGAATCCCTGGCCACACAAAGTGTTGCGTAACCAGTCGCACTGTAGCTGCTTTTCCCGGGTGATGAAGATTGTGCAGTGAGTTGAAGGCCTGTTTACGTAGAGTTGGAGTAACGTATGGGCGAGGAATCTGCCTTGAAACATCGCAGTACACTGGCGAGTGGTTGCTGCAGGTAGTGGCTAACTTCTCTAGGCTCAGTGACGAGCCGTGACGTAATAGGTCTTGCAGTTCTGGATCCTCGTCCTGAAGTTTTGCGAGATCCTCGAAATTAATACCAGCTGCGGATATACCTTCCACCCGCGACAGTGCGTCTGCAACAACATTCTCCCGTCCGGGTAAGTACCTTATATCCGTCGTGAACTGTCCGATGAAGTCAAGGTACCGGAACTGTCTCGGCGAGCAGCTTTCCCTATTCGACTTGAAGGCAAAGGTGAGGGGCTTGTGGTCCGTGAAGATAGTAAACGTTCTAGCCTCCACCATGTGCCGGAAGTATTTGATGGCCTCGTATACTGCTAGCAGCTCTCTGTCATACGGGCTGTACTTCTTCTGAGCACTGTTGAGCTTGTGAGAGTAGAAGGCTAGAGGTTCCCAGTTCTCACCTTTGCGTTGCTCAAGAACGGCTCCTATGGCAGTGTCGGATGCGTCGGTCACGATGGCTAGCTCTGCTGTTGCGTCAGGATGAGCCAGGAGAGTCGCTTTAGATAGCGAAGACTTGCAGTCGCCAAAAGCCCTCAACAGTTCCGGAGTCATGTCCACTGGATGTGAACCTTTTACCTTGGGCCCAGCGAGGACAGCGTTCAAAGGAGCTTGATGTTTAGCTGCGTTTGGGACGAATCGGCGATAAAAGTTCAACATTCCTAGGAAGCGTCGCAACTCTTTCACGGTCTTCGGCTTCGGGAACTCCTGGATCGCCTGCACCTTGGACTGTGGTGGTTTAATGCCTTTAGCTGACACGTTATACCCTAAGAAGGTTACCTCATGCTGTCCAATGTTGCACTTGGCTGGGTTGACGATAACACCATATTGTTTCAGGCGATCAAACAACAGGCGTAAGTGCTTCTTGTGTTCTTCAGCATTTGCTGAAAATAGTAGGATATCGTCGACGTATCCGTAACAGAAGTCTAGGCCCAATAAAACTTCGTCGATGAACCTCTGAAACGTTTGCGCTGCGTTTCTCAAGCCAAAAGTCATAAAGGGGAACTCATATAAGCCGAAGGGTGTAGTTATAGCAGTTTTCGGGATATCCTCTGGGTTAATAGCTAGCTGGTTGTACGCCTTTACGAGGTCTATCGTTGAGAAGATGGTGCAGCCTGCCAGTTGGTGGGAGAAATCCTGTATATGACGGACGGGGTACCTGTCGGGTATAGTTCTCGAGTTGAGTGCCCTGTAGTCGCCGCATGGTCTCCATCCGTCGTCTTTCTTCTTCACGAGGTGCAGAGGCGCTGACCAAGGACTCTCCGAGCGCCGTGCTACTCCACTTGCAAGCATCTGCTCGAACTCCTTCTTAGCAGCCTGTAGTCGAGAAGGGTCAAGGCGTCTTGGCTTGCACGCCACTGGTGGGCCTGGTGTCGTCCTGATAAAATGCAAAGTATTATGTTTGCTTGGTACTTGCCTTCCTGGAGGTCGTGTTACCTCTGGATACTCACGCAGGATTTCATGATAATCCGAGTCTCCTACCACCGCCTTTAATGAGTCAATATCTACTGAACTACAGTGTGTGGCAGGTACCGATAAGGATGTAAGATTGTCAATCAGGCGTTGATTCCTGCAATCAACTAACAGGTTATAAAAACTGAGAAAGTCTACCCCAATTATGGCCTTTGAAACATCCGCAATCGTGAAGTTCCAAGTGTAGTTCCTTCTGAGTCCTAGGTTTAATTGTAGTTGTAGAGGCCCATATGTGTGAATTACTGTGTTATTTGCAGCAATCAGATCGTATTTTGATTTAATTAAAGGTTTCTTGAGAGCAGACCGGGGAAAAACACATAGATCTGAACCAGTGTCTACTAAAAATTGAATTTTTGACGACCGGTCAGTGATAAATAGACGGCTTGAAGAAGTAGGGCAGCCGTTGGCCGCTACTAGCGACCGCCCTTCCTGTTTTCCGCCGTGAATGTGCATGGGTTCTTGCATTTTTGAGCCTTGGCGCCATAAGTGTAATGATAAAAACAGTGTGGGTGGTCCGGTGGCGGTTGTCGCGGTCTAGATTTAGAGCGATTATACCTTCGGTGGTTGTTGCGAGGCCGTGAGCGGGAGCGTTGTCTTTCCCTGCTACTCCAACGTGATGTGAGCAAGGATACCTGCTTTGTGAGCTCGCTCACCTGCTTTGCTAAATCCGATGATTCAGCGTTAGCGGAACCGGAAGCGCTAGCGATTTGCGGTGTCATTGGAACGATTTCAAATACCCTGTCCGCTATTTCCGCTAATTTCTCCACCTGTAAATCGGCAATTTGAGAAGCGATTACAGTTTGTATATTCTGTGGCAGCCGGTTAGTCCATATATGTTTGACAAACTCTGCTGCACCTGATGGTCCAGCCAGGTTTTGCAGGTGTCGTAGGAATTGCGACGGCTTGCGGTCTCCTAATTCCTCATGAAGGAGGAGCTGTTGAATGCGCTTTTCTTGCGAGGCTGATAATCGCTTTATGAGCTCGGTTTTTAATTTATTGAACTTATCCTCTGCAGGAGGATTGGTGATTATATCTCGCACCTGCAGAGCGTATTTAGCCTCTAGCTGAGTCGATGCGAAATAAAATTTTGTTGAATCACTCGTAATTCTTGACAGGATAAATTGCCCTTCTAGCTGCGCGAACCATAATGCCGGCTCGTCTGGACAAAATGGAGGACAGCGCAATGGCATTCCTACCGCCGCTGCCTCTCCTGAGACAACGGGAACATCCTTACAGTCCGCGTAAGCGTCAGACTCAGCCATGTTAAATTAAAATAAAATCGCTCACCGCTTATGGGTTGTGGGACCACACCCTTATACTATCCGGTTATTTAGTAGTTTAGCGTTGGGTTTGTTTGTTGTCCTCAGGATACTCTAGCGCTCTGCATGCACTGATGTTCTGGAACCTGGATGTGCCGATGTTCAGGAACCTGGATGCACCTCTGGATATTCTGGAACCTGGATGCACCTCTGGATATTCGGGATCTTCCAAGAGTCTACCGTCGGGCGTCGGGGTCACCAATGTAGGAATAAGCGAGTGCTGCTTATCCCTAACTTGCACGGGAATCGAACTCGCGTCGAGCACGCAGTGAAGCTACAAGCTATGTAATTTAGTAGCGAAGCGATAGCAGGAATGAAGTAGATGAAGGCGAAAATGAATGATTTATTAAGCGAGAAACTAATGATTTAATAGATTATACATTAAGCACTATTTAAATACAATATGAAAATATAATAATAAGTAAGCGCGATCGCGAGGTGTACTGTGCGTAAGCTAGCTAGATGCAGACTGTGTGGCGGCCGCCCGCGCCGTGTTCCTCGCGCCGGTCCTCCAAGGCCGTTCTCGGTCGCCTCCATACGTATGTCACACGCTCGCTGCGTGCGCGCGGCGCGTGTAAGCCAGCGGTCGTCGACCTCGCTCCGAACAAAGGATCAACTGAGGTGGCGTGATTTTGAGGTGTGGTCACACTGTCATTAAGCGGAGCGATTCCGCTCGCACTTTGAGGTGGGGTCCGAGTGTTTTGGACCGCCACAACATTATGAAATGTAATTCGATTTGATTTTGTATTAACTTTGGTGGAACTACTCGCGTGTTCTGAGCGTTTTATCTGCCTATTTCTTTGATCTGAGTTTATTGAACAAAGATTTTCTGTCCATTACAACGAAATTTACTTATTTATTAATTTAGCTATCTGTACCTTACTTTTGATAAGTTGTTTAAAACTCTTATACTTATATAAAGTTATGGAAAGCGTTCTGAATATCCAGAAAGTTGTCTTTCCGGATATCCGACGATCCGGAAATCCGGATATTTAGAAAAAAATAATCCGAAAGGTGTCTGAAATTATCTGCCAGGAAATTTAACCGGTAAAATTATAAGAATATGGTTATAGAAATCAGTGAAAAATATTGCGAATCGACCTTCGGAAAGAGATAATCCATAGTTTCAGATCCTCAAATCAAAAAAATAGGCAGATAGAGCGCTCAGAACACGCGAGTGGTTCCACCAAAGTTAATACAAAATCAAATTGAATACAAAGTCGCGACAGTACCAAGCTACGCGTCGTTGTTGTTGTTTGCCAAAATATGCCGTCACGTGTCTTTAAACATTGTAAAAGTTGTTCTCAAAAACAAAGAAAACATTATGGAATGTAATTCGATTTGATCTTTGGTGGAAACACTCGCGTGTTCTGAGCGCTTTATCTGCCTATTTCTTTGATCTGAGTTTATTGAACAAAAATTTTCTGTCCATTTCAACGAAAGTTACTTATTTATTGATTTACCTATATGTAGGTACCTTACTTTTTATAAGTTGTTTAAAACTCTTATACTTAAATAAAGTTATGGAAAGCTTTCTGAATATCCAGAAAGTTGTGTATCCGGATATCCGACGATCCGGAAATCCGGATATTCAGAAAAAAATAATCCGAAAGGTGTCTGAAATTATCTGCCAGGAAATTTAACCGGTAAAAGTTATAAGAATATGGTTATAGAAATCAGTGAAAAATATTGCACATCGACTTTTGGAAAGAGATAATCCATAGTTTCGGATCGTAGAAAGTTATCTGCTGCTAAGTTGCTAGCGCTAGTAGTTTATCGTGATTGGTGCGACAGAGAAAGCCAAAATTAGTTACAGCTTGACATAAAACTGTAGAAAACTGGAAGTCGCCACTGTCTTCGCGCTACCAGCACTTTGAATGATTTTATTATATTTTTTTTCACTTTGTACGTTAGTTTTATGGCACAATAATAAATCTAACAAACCTGCGGTCTTTGTTTACATCAAATATTTTAAAACGTTGTCAGAAACAAAAAGATTAGTTCCGTTTCAATCCGTTCTGGCCAAGCTGTATATCTCTTTCTTTTTCGATCAATGGCAATATTTTTCCGGTTTGTTTATATGTTAAGTTTCATAAATAAAAATCTATACGACTACTGTACCTGCTTTTACTCAAAATAATGGTTCCTTTATAATTAGTGAAACAGTGAGATATATTGTTAATTACTGATCTCGTTAGATGCATAAGTAGTTATTATTTATTAGTGTAAGATAGTTATTAATTATTATATTTCATTATGGCGACTCAGTGCGAAGATACAGTGATACTCAATATTTATTTGTGTATATTTCTCTTTTCTTCGATTTTTATAAGGTGTGCGTCCACAGGTCGGCATTGCACGTATCGGATGTATCGTACGTAACGGATTTTAGTTTGCCTTGTATGAAAACTCATACAACTGCGTCCACTGATCCGCATCGTACGGACGGCTCATCGGCAATGCCTTAATGCGATGTGTACCGATGACGTCACACGGAATGCCGATCAGTGGAAGCGATGAAGGTGGCATCGGCAATCCGATTGCTGATACTCGCGTCGGCAATCCGATCGCTGCTGACACAGAAATCCGTTTGCTACGATGCGTCCGATACGTACGATGCGGACCTGTGGGCGCTTACCATTATAAGTAACTATGTATTACTCGAAGCGATCATTTCATTTTATATAATTTTAGGCTCATTTCGATCAGCACTTTCCATGCAGAATTATATTCAGAGCAGTGGTGGCCCAGTGGTATCGGTCCCGATTTACAAATTGTAGGTCGTGTGTTCGAACCCCGCCAGGCGCATTACTTTGTGTAATTTATTTCATCACCACTGCTCTCAAAACGGTGAAGGAAAACATCGTGAGGAAACGTTCTAGAACCAAAAATTCCAAGACATGTGACATCTACCTACCCGCACTGGGCCCGCGTGGTGGATTATGGCCTTTCTCTCTCTCACAAAGAGGAGGCCTGTGTCCCAGCAGTGGGAACAATATAGGCTGATGATGAGATGATGATGAATTATATTCAATTCAATCATTTATTTCGGTAAGAAAGAACTATCAAGAACAAAATATAAATTATTGAGTATCACTGTATTATTTAAATTGTATTATTACAAATAGTATTGTAGTTGTAAGCTGATGTTTTTTGTAAGTTCCTAAAGCTGGTATAATGTGCATAGAATAGTGATGATATAGATATTGTGATGGCTTATTGTATTTAGATTATACAGATATTAGGGATGAACGACGCCATTTTTTTTAAACGTTGGTTTACATTAAAGTCGTGAGTATAACTGCTTTTACAAAAATTTTAACTCGCCTACCTCAGATCAAAGAAATAGGCAGATAGAGCGCTCAGAACACGCGAGTGGGTCCATCAAAGTTAATACAAAATCAAAATCGAATACAAAGTCGCGACAGTACCAAGCTGCGCGTCGTTGTTGTTTTTTGCCAAAATATCGTAATATCTCGTGTCTTTAACCATCGTAAAAGTTGTTCTCAAAACAAAGAAAACATTATGGAATGTAATTCGATTTGATTTGTATTAACTTTGGTGGAGACACTCGCGTGTTCTGAGGGTTCTATCTGCCTATTTCTTTGATCTGAGTCGCTAATACTAAAAATGACATTAAAAAAAATCACGAGGATTTTTCCGCTTGTTGGAAAGTGACCCTTTCGCATTCTTAAGACTTAATAGATTGGAACAAATGTTTATGGATTGGAAAGTGTCTATTATTTTATTATTTGGGCAGATAGTTTTCTTATAAATCTGTGAAATATCCGGATATTGAGTTTCTAGCTTAGTACCTATCCGGATACTCGAGCTACTTACTCAAAATCCGGATAATTTCTAGTTCTTGTATATTCGTTTCATCTTCAATAATGTATAATTATTCTAGTCCTAGATGCGATAAAAAAAAATTAGATTTATAAATAAAAAGTAGTCTGATCTGAATTGCATTATTGCCTTTTCTTTATTCGCTGAGAAAATTTTCCTAGGAATCAATTTATAAAACTTTACTGTAACGTTATTAAGAAATCTTTTGCTATGCGTTTCAAATAACAATGGGTTGATCGTGTCGCCATATTGTGACATTTACAAATTATATTTCATCACCACTGCTCTCAAAACGGTGAAGGAAAACATCGTGAGGAAACCGGCATGTCCTAGAAATAAAAATTAGAAGACATGTGACATCTCCGTCATCAGCCTACTTATAATGTCCCCACCGTTGGGAGTTTGGGACACAGGCCTCCTCTCTGTGAGAGGGAGTGGGCCATAATCCACCACGCGGGCCCAGTGCGGGTTGGTAGATGTCACATGTATTCGAATCTGATGGTTCTAGGACATGCCGGTTTCCTCACGATGTTATCCTTCACCGTTTTGAGAGCAGTGGTGATGAAATAAATTACACAAAGTATTGCGCCTGGCGGGGTTCGAACCCACGACCTACAACTCGTAAGTCGGGACCGATACCACTGGGCCACCACCGCCTGGCGCATTACTTTTGTGTAATTTATTTCATCACCACTACTCTCAAACGGAAACCGGCATGTACTGGAACCAAAAATTCGAAGACATGATTGTGACATCTACCAACACTCAATAGGCCAGCATGGTAGATCAAGGCCCACTCCCTCTCTCAGAGAGGAGGCCAGTGTCCCAGCAGTGGGAACATTATAGGCTGATGATGAACATAAGAAAATTATGTATGAAGTCATAATATGACGCCTAGGTCATCTTATTCTTAGATGAGACGCATAGGAGAAATTCTACTATAATAACAGTCTTTCAAACTAATGTATTTATTAATATTTAAGTTTTAAAATAAACCTAAACAAGTCATTGCAACGCCATTTTTGCTACAAAGTTTATTGTAAGGATTATTTCTGATATTAATTAAATTAAGAAATAAAATAATGCTTGTGTAAAATAAAAATAAATGATCTCATTATTTACTTTGGAGTGTTTCTTTTTGAGTTTCGTTTGCAAAGCTTGCTAATGTGTCTGCTCATCTGTTACAGGACTGTATAATAGTATAGTAATAATAATTTCGGTATTCCCAAAGAGGAAAATAGACAGAGCTATACAAGTCGACGCAACGACGATATAATACTAGACTCCGCATGCACGATCTAAGGAACGAAAATTATTCTGTCAACTCGCTGAGGTACTACGTAAGCGAGGGGGACGGGGTACTGCGTTGTGATTGGCTAACTCAAGGTCTGTTCTGTCTCAACGTATGTTTACGGCTCACAGGATTGGTCGAAATGATACGAATATAAGACTTTTTTGCCTAATGTGTTGACAGACATCGGTCGCCTGTTATTAGTGTTATTACGAGTCTAGTATTATAACGTCGTTGAGTCGACGTCTAGCGCCATCTCGTTCACTTAGCGGAACTACTCGAGCATTAAGACATCGTCCAATTATGGGTGACTATGGCTGTTGCCAGCAGCTTCACCCGCTACAACTCGAAAATTATCCCACGGGAACATAAAATCGGGATGAAAACTATCCTATGTGTTAATCCAGGTTATAATCTATCTGTGTACCAAATTTTAGCCAAAATTGTTCAGTGGTTTTTGCGTGAAAGAGTAACAAACATACCAACAAACACATACATCCTCACAAACTTTCGCATTTATAATATTAGTAGGATTTTCAAAATAAAACAAAAATAAATCGACTTAAATCTATTTTTATTCTCAGTCATTAAAAAATCCATTTAATTATAATACAAATATAATCATTCACACAGACGCTTTATAAAATTATTTTATAACTACATCTTAACGAATAGGGGTGGGCAGAGAGGCTGCCCGTTGATATAGGATTAAAAAGGTCCCACAAATCCCTCAATCAAGTATTTTGTACATTAAACTAAGTGAGCTTGCTAACGCGATACGACGCAACTCGACCGATTCCAATTATAAGTGAAAATTTACCTTACCACTACGACATATGACATAAAACGTGCGGTTGTAGGGTAGATGAAAAACAACACGCTCGCCACGACGACGTAAGTCAGTCGAATTGCATCATTATATCGTAGTAGCAAAGACGATTTTCATTTTTAGTAAGTAGGAATTGCAAGTCGCACGAATTCCAAGTCTTGAGCAAGCTCCATTAGAAACACTGGGAAACAACTATTTAAATATACACAGGGTGGAATTTTGTAATGCCACCTGGAGGGAAAGTACTCTTAATACTGCAGATAGAAAATTTTACTCAAAGGAAACATTCCTTTATTTTTAAATATAAAGCAAACTGCATTCAAAGATTTTCGAAAATTTTTTTCTCCCACACCCAGGAATCGAACCGGCTAAAATCTGAAAAAATATACCCTGTACTTATACTGCATCGATCATTAGGGACAATTATAAGGATGAAATCTCTCTAAAAAACATGATAAATTAAATTAAAGGAAAACCAGGAACTCTTAAATTAATTTATTTATTTACAAAAAATGGTAAAGATGTATTGTCGTTATTTTTTTATCGTCGTTATTTTCTTCATCTCCAGGTGGCATTACAAAATTCCACCCTGTATAAATGTTTGGAAATAGTATAGGGGCGATTTTTAAGGGTTTATACCACTCCAAGAATACTTATAAGACATGTTGACAGATCAATAATTTGCCTCGTTTTGCAATTAATTACACTTTTTTTTGGACAAGTCTTCAATAGATTTAAACTTCCTGTAGTAAGATGGATCATATCTCATTTTAATTTATATTGATAAGAGACCTGCTAACCTACCACGACGTCTCAAAGCGAGAAGTAATTCCAGCGTGGAAAAGAGACAGAGCTATACAAGTCGTCTATAGTTGGTGCCAGTTAAGATGGCAATAGCGGTCTATTGACCTTTACCTAATGTCATCGTATAATGACATAAGATTATAATTAGCATTTTTATAAAATACCGAATAAACTTGTAAGTGTAAGTATATTGTAAGGCTATAAGTATCTATGTATTAATAAGATATCAAAACGGTTAAAAAATTTCACCTATACCTCAGATTTTATATTATTTTTATATTTAAGACTCACAAGTAAACACTATACTTTCACTGAAAAATGCTAATTCTGACCTTATGTCATTATACGAGGACTTATTAGGTAAAGGTCAATGACCGCTATTGCCATCTTAACTGGCACCAACTATAGCGGCATCTCGTTCACACACTGGAATAATTCTCGTTATGGTAAGCCACCTGTGGTACAGTATAAACAGTTGTTCTAAGGGCATTTCCTTTCGAGCTGCCCTTTGCCTCCCTCATCATACTCTTGTGATGATATCCACATCTGCTGGAAAGAGCCGATTGAAGCCAGGATTGAACCACCTGGAAACATACAATGTTCCGTTAAAAGATCACTACATAACACATTTATATTTCTTTTTTGCAAGAATAGGCCGTTTTCCCAGTTATTGTCAGGTTTTTACTAATTATTGTCAACAGAAATACCTATTTATTGACACCCTGTGCAGCTCAGGTATTACTTCTGATTATTTATGGATGCGTTATTAAGTTAAAGTTAATGTAATAAAATAGAATGAATTTCAATAGTTCTCATTTATTTAACTTACTTTCCAAATTCGTCCAAAAAGTTATTCTTTAACTTAGTTCACAAAGGAGTCAGCAAAGTTAGTTGCGGGGATCCTACTTTCCACCAAGTGAGTTAAAAAATGGTATTGATTAAGTTTTGCGGTAAAAACTGAAATGATGTCGATAACTGGTGAGGTGTCAACAATTGGACGTTGTACGGTAGGTAAAATTGAACAAAAAAAAAAAAAAAAAAAAATTACAGACACTAAGAACAAGTAAAACAAATTACATAAACCGTAACACAAGACAATAAAGACTTTTTTACGTTTGTGTTAATTGTGTTGTAGGGTAAAATAACTCACCTATCCAAGCGGCGAACCTTCTCTCCGTAGAATTAGGCGCCGCGTGACTCTTGAGACGATGACTGGAGGGCGCGCGTGTTGCCAGCTCCTTCCCGAGCCGCTCGAGCCAGCCGGCCGTGTTGGCCACCCCGCCGCACGCCACCACCGAGCCCCACAGCGCGGGCCGCGCGTCCGCGTCGCACGCCGCCGCCGCCGCGCACACTGTGCATAGCGGACATATCACTGACTCCGGTAAAATAACTACCCCATACCCAACATGAGAACCAGCCGGCCGTGTTGGCCACCCCGCCGCACGCCACCACCGAGCCCCACAGCGCGGGCCGCGCGTCCGCGTCGCACGCCGCCGCCGCCGCGCACACTGTGCATAGCGGACATATCACTGACTCCGGTAAAATAACTGAACCCCATACCCAACATGAGAACCAGCCGGCCGTGTTGGCCACCCCGCCGCACGCCACCACCGAGCCCCACAGCGCGGGCCGCGCGTCCGCGTCACATGCAGCCGCGGCCGCGCACACTGTGCATAGCGGACATGAGACACTTCGGTAGATCAACTGCCCTAACCAAGACCCCTTACAGCTTGTGAGAGTCACTTCGGCAAAACAACTACCCCATACTAGCATATCAGTCACTTCAGTAGATCACCAGCGCCAACCTAGACCCCGCACAAGCATGTGAAATTCAATTCAGTAGAGCAACTGGCCCCCAAAAACCCCTATTATTGACAAGTGTGTCGTCAGAGTAGACCATGCTGTTTCCGAAACAGAAAAGTAGCTAGCGTATCTTTTTCTATAGCTAATATTATTCCCACAAAGTATGAAATAAATCTGTTATTTTGTAACAGTAATTTGGGCCTGTTATCTATTTGGAACAGGTATGCAATTCTACATGTCTTCTAGACACTTCTAGTTTATAGTGGGTCTAGTGTTTCTTACCTAAGTGAGGTGCCCCTAAGGTGGGTTCGAAGAGGCATTCAGTCAATTTAAACCGTTCTGGACCGAAGTCCTGGTGGTAGCCTCCAGGGAACTCGTAGTGGCTGAACGGCACTGATGCGACCTGACGCTCCTCGTATTGAGTTTCTGATATCTGTGAACGAGACATTTTAAAATTAGGTTGTGTAAAAGCAATGGTGGCCCTGTGGTAGCGGGCGTATTTACTAGTTAGGCCCTAGTAATGACTAAAATTGCTCGTGTTCCTTCCATAGCTTTTTACGCAGGCATTTGGCCCCGTGATGGCTTCATCAGTTTGCTGACAGTTCCTTGAAGCTCGCGTAGATCAAGCTGCGACTTCACCCCGAGCCTGGTACTTGATTGGACTGCGAGCTCCCCATTACTCGCCGTCTGTAAGTCTACGCTTTAAGTGGTCGAAAATAGCCTTGTGAGATATAGGTCTGGAGTTCGAAGTCAGTCCCAATTAATTAGTTTGTATAATTTATTTCATCATTAGTTTTCTCCAAACGGTGAAGGACGGTGAAGGTGACATCGTGAGGAAATTCTTAGAGCAAAAAAATCGAAGGCATATGACATTTACCAGCCCGCACTGGGCCTGTGTAGGTAGTAGGTCCCAGCAGTGGGAACATTAAAGGCTTACCTGCGCCACACAGTGGCAGAAGTCTTCATACTGCCTCTTCAGCATGTACTGTTGCCACGAGTGAGTCAGACCAGCTGGTAGAGTCTTCAGGGTGTAGCGACCTCGCTCGCGTTCTCTTATTACTTCTTTACTCTGTAATAATTGTAGGATTTTAAATCTTCCCCACTCATGCGAGTATTACGTACACATAATGTAGTTGCTGATAGAGTTATTTTGTTCTCCTGCTCACTGAGCCTCTTCGTAAGAATACCATTAGTTGTTACAAGTTTCTCGTAACCAAATTTAAATTATAAACTTTAAACTACAAACAAAAAGTATATTCCTGAATAACAGGGGGTCAATAAATTGGTAATTTGCGTGATGATATTTAGTACATGCATGTCAATAACTGGTCAATTTGCCTGCTCTTGCTAATAGAAAATTTAGCTTATATACTTTAAATTACAAACACAAAGTATATTCTTGTACTACAGGGGTCAATAAATTGGTCATTTGCGTGAGGATAATTGGTACATGCATGTCAATAACTGGTCAAATTGTCTGTTCTTGCTAAACTCGACAAAAATACACTTTTTACCTTTGGATGACTGTTCATAATGTTTTAGTTACATTCTCCAATGTTTATTTTATCTTCCAAAAACATTCATTTCCACTTGCAACTGGTATATTGGTTTATTTTGCGAAAAAAGCACGGAAAACTGCTAGTAAGCCGCAACAGTCAGTACACTAATATTAGAATAAAGTTTTAGAAATATAGAACATCATCAAACTGACCTGTATGCTGTAGATAGGCAACATCTGTATATGCATGTTGTTGAGCATGTGTTTGGCTTGCGCGGCGAGATGGTCGCCTCCCACAGGAGACCGGACTGCTGCGTTCACGAGGGCATAACTGTAAGAAAATTGATAATTTTAGTTAGTCTTTGGAAGGTTTATACAAGGAGGCGGGCACCGTGAGAGGACAGCCTCCACCTCACGACCCAGCCACCGCGGTAGACGCCCATAGCTTCGGACGTCGCGATTTCTGGCCATCGTAGGCGCAAGCATACGGACGACGAGACACCTATTACTCGCCGTCCGCATGCTGATCATGGACCATGCCAGGGTCGACGGCGCATCGTGTTTCACGCTCACCTTAAAGACCTGTCAGTAATTTGACGGGGAATGAATTTTTAAGGGTACCAAAATGGCAGGGATACCGCATCAAAAAAAAAAAGTCGGAGTAACCACTGTCCTAGTTAATTCATCATCATCACCATCAGCCGGAAGACGTCCACTGCCGAACATAAGCCTCCCCCTTAGACCGCCACGCCGAACGACAATCCTCCACTTGCATCCATCGGTGTCTCGCGACCCTCTCTCTGTGTGTGGTCCACTTAGTGGGAGGTCTACGCTGCGTCTTCCGGTCCGTGGTCGCCACTCGAGAACTTTTCTTCCCCATCGGTTGTCAGTTCTACGAGCGATGTGACCTGCCCATTGCCACTTCAACTTGCAAATTTTTATGAGCTATGTCCGTGACTCTGGTTCTTCGCCAAAGCCTAGTTAATTAGGTTTGTCAGAAAAGATTTTATTTATAATAAACTAGCACTACGCCCGCGACTTCGTCTGCGTGATTTTCGAACTTTGCCTTTGTGAATTTCTTGAATTTTCTTTGCTATAAACCTCACGGAGCCCGAGACCTTTCCAACGAATGCAAAACCATGGAAATCGGTTCGTGCGTTCTGGAGTTATAGCGTCAGGAAGGAAAACCCGACTTATTTTTATACAACATTATTTTTTGTTTATGCGAAACCCGATACACCTGTCCAATATTTTTGTGTATAGAATCTATGTACAAAAATTTAAAACCGGATCATAAAAAATCACAAAGTTATAAGCTTGTTTATTACCTGGTTCTCTTCTCTATTCAAAAACATGCTCATTTCGCGGTACACCCGCGTAAACCGCGTCTACTGTGTTATACACTCGTGATAATAGTTTGCCAATAGGTACCTAACCGTACGGTGATTGTATTGTAATTATCTGGTAATAAAATTTAATTAACATATTTTTGAAAAAAAAATACAACATGGTGTAAAAATTACTGGTATCAAATCAGTTACTGATTCTGAACAAACTATATTCAGGTTTCGCATATACTAAAAATAATGTTGTATAGTAGAAGATAATATATGACTTATAAACTTTATGCTCTACGTACCCATCAATAACCGGTACAGCACTAGTCTGACTGGCTCCAGCGTCTACCACCAGCGCTGTTGACTTGCCGTTAGCGAACGCTGCCAACACAGCACTCTTTACCAAGAAGAACGCTGGTGCCTGGTACTTTTCAAACAGGAGTTCTGCCAGCTTCTCTCGGGCAGGTCTGGTGGTCCATACAGCTTCAGTGAAGAGCGCAGGATGGTGCTCTGATGGGGAGCGGATCACCTGGGTGATAAAAAAAGGGAAATTAAGACGGAGCATGTAAGTAAGGAATAACTAAGAACCCTGTAATTTTGGGTTTATTATTATAAACATGCAGTGCGGGTGGCATTTTGTTTAAGGGCGCATTACCAGAAAATTGGCAAAGTCGCAAATAGCTATGTAATATTTACAAATTTTAATTAATTTGGTAAATTTACTGTATGAAAATAAGAAATACGGCTCTGTAGTGCACTAGAAAATTGATATAGGAGTGCAATTGAAAGTTTGAAACACTGAATTTTATGTTGTTTCTAGTGTAAAAAAGGCATTTGGAAGGTTTAAAAATACTTTTTTTACATTTAAAACTGTTTCGGTTTTCAGTGTTATATATTAATGACATTGCTAAATTAATTGAAACTTTTTAATATTTGTCAATTATTTGCGACATTGCCTATTAATTTTCGGAATTAGCGCCCTTAATTATTTTACAATAGTACCTTGGATTTCTGATAGTTGGTTAAAAAACTAAGAGCAAATTAAAGAAGTTATGATAAATCAATCTTTGAAAAATCATCCATAGTGAGTGCGCTTGTTATTATTATAGTTGTTGAGGGCTCTCGTTTCGGGACAGCTGCTTGAGCAAACGCAGATCTTTCTAGAAGCTTGCTCACTCTTGTTACATAGACAGATGTGTGTTCCACATTTGACAGTATCAGACTTAAAATAAGAGTGAGGCCACATTTGTGCATCGTAGTAACTGATACAATACATTTCTGGCATGAAAGCGTTGACGCAATTCAAGAAATTTTCCAATACAGACTAGTAGTTTGTGAGATAAGCATGTATTAGTTAGGATAAGAGAATCTTGTGGACCAACCTTAGCATAACAATAATCAAGCATCTTCTCGAACAAGTCCCAGTTGTCAACCTGTCCGTCCTTCATGTACGTGTGGACCTCCATGCCCGCTCGGGGTACGTGCAGTTCTGTCACATCTATGTAGTGACGGAGCTCTCCGCCCGCTTTTGTGCCTGAAGGGAGGAAGTAAGCAATTAGTTGTAGATCCTTAAAAAAAAAAACCAGATTGATAATAGGTTACTGAGAGTTGAAGCCAAAAACATGGGGTAAACAATTCCTATGTTGGTCAGTTCCTATGTAAAACAAGTGAAAATGTCCAAGGAAAACATTTAATACCTTCGCCATGTGTATCTAAATGTCACACGGATAAAAATCCAGTAAAAACAAGTGAAAAAGAGTCCGAGTGAAATATAAAATATGATAAATGTGTAGTTTTATACAAGGCCAAAAACAAAAAATTCAAATAAGCTTGGCGTTCATTTACACATTTACAAATTAGGTAAGAAAAAGTGGCTCCACACTTAAAACTTACCGTTTCAAAACATGGAATCTGGATTTTTTTTTAACTAATTGTGGATCATTATGATACACTTTTATAAAGATTTGTGTCACTGGCATTTATGTTGGTATGTTTAAAAACATACACATAATTCAAACACACAATGTAATAAATTGTTGAATTAGGAATTATACAGCTATAAATGGCATTCTAGTACTAGACATTTTCTTAGGATATTTATATTGTACAAACAGCTACAGTATGCGATAGGTGGGACAACCCCATGCTGGCTCACTGGATACGGCTGCGCATGTGAGTGTACTGGGTTGTTTTAAATTTTGTAAATAATGTATTTTGGTGTGTACCTACTAACATTAGTTTTAAATTTTTTATTAGGTAACAAAATATGGATTCAACATGTGGAATAAATAAATAATTATAATATACAAAACCAGTTTATCTTAGCCTCGCTTTACATGATCTTTTCGCACAATGAATGGTCAGCATACATTGGTGTTGTATAGCTTGATGTGTAGTCATGTTTACTGTTTCTTCACAGTATGGTTTTGGTAGTCAAGGTTTATTATTATCATTTTAATGTTATTTAGTATTATATCTATATCTTAGTAGTAGTACAACACAATAAACAAACACATTACATTAATAAAATTGATCAAACAAAAACACTTTTGATTGTTGTACTCAGTTTTGTTTTGTTTGCAAATAAAGCCATATAAAGTGCAGAAAATAGGCATAATATGCACATAAACCACCAAAATACTATAAAATAGGCTCATAAACTAAACTAATAGGCAATTTTAGCCAGATTTGAGCCAAATTGAACAAGGCTATCACAACAAGAAAGATGCTTTAGTTTTTTAATGGATTTTGGTAAAAAAACATACCGCTTTGTGTGACATTCCCGTCGGGAACCTTCTCTTCAGCTTCAGGGATATGTGTGGCAGGGCCCACACCCACCACGGCTGGGATATCGGCCTTCGGAGTATCCTCTTGGGCATAACCAACGCGCAAGGAATGATGGCCAGGATCGAAAACTAACGCGCCTATTTCGTCGCCACCATACAACATCCCGTTAGGACCACTCATTTTTGTGTTTCAAACTTAGATTTAGCAATTTTTTGTTATATTTTAAGAAATTACACAGTTTCGGCGCGGTGCAGTTTTTGTTGATCATGAAGCAAACTGAAATACTTTTGAGAATCTGTGGTAAAATGGTTTTGGCAGCAAAAAATATGATTTTAAGCATAAGACAGAGAAGCAAGATGTAAGTTTCTTTTTGTGAGAGGGGCAAGTGGTTGAATGTTAAAATGTTGCATATTTTAATTTTTGGCGCTGGAACGCAGTTTCCAGTGTTGCGTGAAACGAAATTGAAAGAAAATCATGCAGTATGTTCTGTTATTTACCAAAATTGAAGTTTAAAGCTTTTAATTTAGCGTTTTGTTAATTTTACATTTTCTTTTGATAATGTTTCCTAAAGGTAAAAAAAAAATTACTGCATTGAAATAAATAGTTCACGTGTAAAGGACCGCGAGCCTTACAGCCGCAATCTCAGTCGACCTCAATAAAAATGAAGAAATGAACCCAATAAACCTGAGCTTTCGGCTTTCCGGCCTTCCGTAACCTTTCAAGTATTAAGTACTCTTTTATCAAGCACATTAAAGCTATTTCATGAAGTAAAGAGAGAGATGTTTGGCAAAAAACGTTTGATCCATGGTCTAGGTACGGCTACGCTATAGGTACGAAAACTACGACTTTTTTCGGGTTAATATTTCTTATTTGTTTTTTAAACGAGGTTAGTCTGTCGATGGGGGACCATCTGTCATAGCGAGTTTCCTTCGTAACTCGGAAAGTAAAACGGTTGGTCCCGGCTGTCATTTGTAGATCTTTCACAGTCGTTGTTATCAGTCAGAAGCTCAAGTCTGACAACTAGTCATAACATGGGGTATCGTATTACCCAGTTAGGTACTGAGTTGTGGAGGTCTGATAGGCAGTCGCTCCATGTAAAATAGTGATATTCAGCTGCATCTTGTTCGACTGGAAGCCGACTCCAATATAGTTGGGAAAAGGTAGGCAGATGATGACATTATTTGTTTTTTTTTTTTAATTTATTGTCACTCGAGCAGAGCTCGTTTTTTAAAGTAGGTAGGTTCCAACTGAATTAATAAAACTTCAAAATCTGACAGCACAATATTATAATACAACACAATACATAATAAATATTTTATGCAAACATAAAGACGATACGGATCTAAACAACAATAAATTTTATTGCTGCTAATAATTTAAAGGTGTTTTTGTGTGAACATATATTATTTTAACAGTTTTCTTGAGAGTAAAACTGCAGAGTTCTAAAAAGTCTGCAATTTAACTTCAAAGGGAACTGTTATAAATTTACAGATGGCGCTACTAGAGCGTAAATGACTGGCATAAATGCATAAAATTATTAAGGTGATTGCGTCGATGTAGCCCGCGAAATTCAAATTTTTTTACGTTTTTTGCAATTTGCAGGCCAGTGACATGTTGTAACTTTATAAATATTTGTGTTGCGCAAATAACAAGTATAATTTTAAATATAAAAATTGTCAAAAAATTCGCTCCATCAGCTCTCACATAGAAAAGGTGCATCGTAGTTAGATTTCGGAGATTTTAACATGATGCACCTTTTCTATGTGAGAGCTGATGGAGCGAGTTTTTTGATATTTTTTATATTTAAAATTATACTTGTTATTTGCGCAACACAAATATTTATAAAGTTACAACATGTCACTGGCCTGCAAATTGCAAAAAACGTAAAAAAATTTGAATTTCGCGGGCTGGTTGGAGCATCCCCCTTAAAATAATATTGAAATTGAATAGTTAAAAAAAGAATCGGCACATAATATTTTTCTTAATATTATCAGTGGCACTTCAATTGGTTATAATTTATTAAAATGTGATTATTTGCTGTGTTTTTACGTGAATATACATAACAGATAAAGATTATAAGATAAAACGTGGTTATAAACATGTCAATGAAATTATTAGACAAAATATTTGCGAATTTCAAACATAGTTCTGCCAAAATGAACTAACCAACATGTTTTTTGAAATAATTTAATAAAATGCGTAGGTACGACAAATAATCCGAAATTGCAAAGACCTATAATTGTCATCAAGAAAATTTTTAAAATGTAATTTTACGATTTTCTATTAACTACTCAGTATTTTACCTATCTACTCAATGATGAAAAACAGTAATCATAATAGAATAGATGAATTTTATCACAATTTTTATAGCAGTGGCCTTTTTTATAGTTGGACCACCTTTGCTTTTTGTAAAATCATCAAATGAGTCCTCCCACCCAGGGCAGCATGAGAGGGACTGTTAGAGTCGTACTGACTAAAATCCACGTTGTCACTTCAATAGCCCTTTACATTCCAGGGTCATAGTAATTGGATAAGTCGCGCTACCGGTTATTGGCGAACCTGAAAAAAAAAACTGCTAAAAAAAGGTAGTTTAGAAAAAATTAAGTGGAAGTGGGTTAGTACATTTTAGCACAACAAAGGAATCTTCATCAATAAAATTACATTGCTAACAATTATTGATGCTATTTTATAATTTTTTTCTTGCACACTCTATGTGGTTAGCTAACACAGCTATAGATAGAAAATTTTCACATATCGACAGTAAGAAATTGTATAGGAACCATACTAAAAGGCGATTAAGTTGTAATCATAAGTATACACACTTATTACAAAATCTTTATGATGTGGCTCGATAGGATTTAGTTTTTTATTGAACACATTTAATTTATACTTAAATCCAAAAGTGAAATGTCTGAATCGAATAAAAAATTCTGCTCAATCGAAAAAAAAAAATTTACAAGTTGAAATGGCTGAATCGATTTTATGATTTTGGGACAAAGATTGGGAAATTAAAGACGGCTTTAAAACGATCGAACCAACGGAGCAGCGCAAATAGCTAGTAGCAGCAAGTAATAAACATGTCGGTTTTGATTATTTTTTGTGACCAAGAAGCTAAGTATGAGAAATAACAAAACACCCTCAATGTGTCACAGATGACGGTTTAAAGTTTATCTATAATTACAGGAGTGTAATAGTCATAATATTTCGAAATGTTTAGAAAACGTGCGTTAAAAGGGTCTAAAAACTTTAATAAGATATCAAATGGTGACTATCGAGCCAAATCTTTAAAAAACACACAGTATGAAAGTATACCTAATAAGGTATTATTATTTATACTAAATACTAATACGTATAACTACCTGTATAATACATAACATTTACATGAAATACTGTGTTACAGTAGTTGTGAAAGTATGTGATTTTTTGTTTGAAAGGACGCTTAATTGCCTTTTTAAGTAGATAAACAACGGGAGTGGATTTCTTTTGTTTTGACTAATAAAATTACTATAAACAATATATTTTTATACAGACAAGGTACATATGGGCCGTTATGTAAACGTCCCTTACTGAATGGTATATAAGGTAAACCACACAATATATTATTTAGAAATCGTTGATTTAACTACAAAGTTTACATGTAAAAATACAATTCTTTACAATATTTTGATCACGCATTCATTCTAAATTTTCTTTTAATTATGTGGTTCCCATTATCGTGCGTGAAGCTTAAAGTTAAAAAAGTAACATCGTACATAAAAACGCACATAAGGCGATTGCGTGGCAGAAAGTCCTATATTTTTTAGGACACATCAAGCTGTACATAACCAGTATATCTTCGTCTCGCTTTGTATGATCTTTCCACACAATGAAGGAACAACTCATTGTGGTTTTGCATAGCTTGTTGTGTAGAGCTGATGGTTAGGAACTCTTTTTAAAACCTTCTAAAGAATGTGAAATGAGTGTGGGAATGAGACAGACTTACAGAATGTCACTTTCATCTATGATACAAAATGAAGAACTAACATGTAGCTGTACAAATAAGGTGTTAATAATGCTACTGACAGCGACAGTATCTTCTTAGTCTAGTCAGCTTAGAAATTGTATTTAAATGAATAGCACACCAAAACATTTTTCTCGATCTATTCTCACACTGAAATAACATTCAAAGAATGCTGATATTAGAAGAAAAATAATGGGTCAATATATTTGGTTGTTATAAACATTACATGAAATCAAAATTATTAATCTAAATACCGTTATACATTAATCACCATTTACTAATACTATATTCAGGTTAAGGCGGGTATACATTTACTCATTATAATAAATTATAATAGATATAAAAGCCCATGAACATTGACAATGCAACGGGACAACAGTGGCTCGAATAAGATTTAGTCTTGCAAAAGTGAGCTAACCCACAGTCTATTAGTTATTTGGAAAAATACTACAGGCCATTCAAAACCATTGCTCTGAATTTTATATCTTTACATTTCTTTGAAAATGTGGGTTGGTACTTTTTTGCAAAACTAAACTTTTCATACCAACTATTCACCCGTACTCAAATTGTGATTAATAATAATAATTAATTATGATACCTAATTTACGTTCTACAATCATCTCTAGCAGTATTATTCTAATTTATCTTCTGTGTATGAAAGAGACAGATTTATACGCATTGTATAACGTCATCTTTTTTACACACAAAAGTGCTATTAAAGTTACACTGTTAGATGGTGATAGACCAATCAGGCTATGCATAACCAATGTAAGTTGATCTTTATTTGTACGAGGAGATCATACAAAGCGAGTTCAAGTTATATTGGATATGGATATGTTTAGCTTGATGTGGGCAGGCTTTGGGCATAAATTAAATCAAAATTGTAACTTTCAGGCTTTGTAATACATTGATTTTATATATTTTACTAAACATTGATGAAAAACCTACAATTATTAGTACTAACACACATTTATAGCTACAAATTCTAAGAAAACCTAACCTGTAGGTGAATCTTTCGAAATTCATTGCATTGAAAAAGACTACGTGTTGGTTAGGTAATAAGGTTTAATTCCCGCCAGCAGGAATTTGTATTTTTGGACCTTTTTATTATAGCATTTGCCCAATAAACAGTGTCAAAGTTGATCAACTAGCAGAATTCTGACGAGATTTTACTACTCATCATCATCAGCTGGAAGACGTCCACTGCTGAACATAGGCCTTCCCCTTAGACCGCCACGCCCGAACGACGATTCGCCGCTTCCATCCATCGGTTGCCCGCCACCCTCACGATGTCGTTGGTCCACCTAGTGGGAGGCCTGCCTACGCTGCGTCTTCCGGGGTCGCCACTCGAGAACTTTTATTCCCCATCGGTTGTCAGTTCTACGATCGATTTTACTAATAGTTAATCAAATTTGACCCTGTTACGAATACTAGACTAGAAAATTGAACTAACTTAGTTTTCTCTCGAATTACAGTCTACTGAGTTAGTTTTTAGTATAGTGACAAAGTCGTGTCAATGAATGGTGACAAAATTTCATAGAAAGGTGATAATTAGATCCTGAAATTAGCCCCGTTCACGACCTCAGGGCATGCGTCTTGCGACTCCATGTTCACTTAAGCAACATGTTCCTTCAAGGTTTTGCCACAACACCCATGACCAGTGAAAGACAATGCCAGTGGCAATTGTGACGTCATATGCAGAGGTTATTGTGAATTATAGTTACACTGCAATTGTGCAACCGCACTGCAGTTTTGGCCATAAGGTAGCATGCAATATTCTGTACAGCTAAGTACTTGTGAGTCGTGCTACTCCTCATTTTACGCGTCAAATTGTCTCTGGTGGCATGATCTAAAAAACTTCTTCCACTATCGCAAGACGCATGTCGCTCGATCGTGTAGGTCGTGGTCAAGGGGTCAAAGAGACACTACTAACTACTTACAATACAAACTATTCTAAAACACAGCACTTATAGGTATAGAGTTGTGGGCAAATGCTATGATAAAAGGTATTTTACTCACATTGCAGTCAAAAATGGCCCTTATGGCAATAGGCAGACGATGGATTCTTTGTCAGCTAGACAGAATTGACATTTGAAATCTGACAGGGGAGAATGGAAGAAGAAAATATCTTGCAACGACGAAGATGATGAAAGTTTTTGCACGCGTCTGTCTAGGCCATGACTAGCTGCGCGATTTTTCGTTGCGCATGTCACGTGGCCAGGCGGTTACAGATAAAAATCCATGGTCTGCACAGCACATTTTTCTCGCTTGACTCGTAAGCCAGTCACAAGTAACAGCGTCCTCCACAAAAGTATCCATTAAACAGTTTTTTTTTTCATTTAAATAGGCTTCATTTCACTCTCATACCTCCAATATCCTTAAATACACAATTAGTGAGTATATGTCAGTCTTACTCGGAATTATACAGAGGCCATTTTGTCAAATCGCTTGAAGATTGAGAATAATTTACGTGTTTTTAGATTTTTTTTTAATGTTATAATATAATATCATAGTTGGGAAAAATTCATTCAAGATGACATCCCAATTACAGTAGTAGAATGCAGACTTATTTATAACACAGGTGCAGATTTCACCGTGAACGTGAACCGCCGTTTACGTTACTCGAAAAAATGCACTAAAAAGGCCATTTATTTGCTTAGAAGTTGGTGTCGCAACACGCGATTCTCTTAAACGTGTAGGTCGTGGTCAAGTAGTAAGTAGTCGTTTTTAAAGTTTGCACTCTGTGGTGAAGATTCTACATTCTACAACTGTCATCGGAATTATCACAACAAATATAGCCTTGCGACACTCGTTTGCATTTAGAGAATGTTTTTATCAACAATAATTTATGTAACATCAAGATTATAAGCTAAAACATACTTTAAATTATAATTCAACGAGTATATTTTTAAGTAGGTACAAAAGTAGTAAAATATTCAACTATCATAAGCTATTATTTGAAAATTATGGCAGTAAAACCAGAGAAAAGTCTTAATTGTCTATGCTACACACGTAACTATCTAATATTATCAAACAATAAAATCATTGAAAACTATTTTGCATACTTACATTGATAACATTTTAAACACAATCCGATTAGATTTTAATTTTTCAACTTTTAGTTTTGTATCTTATTGTAATTAATTGTGAGAGTCCGCGCCTCTACTCATGACCAGCGGAAAATTCAAGGTTTTTACTTTGTTTATGCAATTTTGTCGTAATGACGAACATACGAACGCCGCGCCAAAAGGACTTCAGTAGAGGCACGGTCTCTAAGTATATGTTTTCGGGCAAATAGCCTGAAGACAGTAGTTACAATAGAATTTTTCCACACATGATATCATTATTACAAAGTAGACAATATTTGTTAGTATACAATATAATACACATGACTAAATTGACTAAACATTTATTTATCACAAGCTACGTTAGAAGGCAAGCCTTCTGAGGACCTGTCATCACCTCAAATAACAGTTTCATCACCATCATCATCACTTTTACATTGATGTAGTCGCTGGATCCAACGTACAAAAGAGTACGTTTTTACAGTATCGTACTCTATTCTATTCCAGCACTCGATACTGGTGGCGTAGTACAGAGGCCTTACCACGAGCTCTTAACGCGATCCAGTTTAGGCTGTGGGAAAGTGACAGAGCTATGCAAGTCGTCTAGCGCCATCTCTTTCCCACAGCCTAAAGACTCACGTGTTAAGACGTCATGGTAGGCCACTATTACTATTGCAGACAATATAATTGAAATAAGGGTAGAAAGATGATTATAATTTAAATGTGGGAAAGAGACAGCTAGACTTCCTGTATAGCTCCGTCTCTTTCACACACAGTAGTCACATAGTCACATTGCAGTAATACTGCTATAAAAGGTGATGATACAGGCCTCATAAATATCAGTACTAGTAAAATGTCAATGTTTAATATATTTTTTATATAAGATTGGTATTTGCCGTGGAAATAAAATATTATCTCACACACATAAGTGATTTAAATGGAGTTTATAAATATCTTATTATGAGTTGAATTTTTTTTTTTCTCTATACTCGTTGTCGCAAAGTCGCAACACTTATGTCGTGTCAGTTGTGGCCTAACCGTAACAGTCTACTAGTATGGAATGTCATTCCTGATTTTCAACTTATAATAAGATACCCAAACAGAAACGCCATTTATAAATTGCTTGTTTTAAAAAACAACTTTTTATATAAGTATAAGATACAAGTGTTAGTGATTATGCAGAGATCAAAATAAGGCTAAAATTACGTAGTAAACACATTACTAGTTGTTAAAATCTCACTTTGCACCCAGCATAGCCATCATTCCAAAAAAAAAACTCTGCAAAATTCCACTCTGCATTATTACTTCTAAAAGTAAAATTGCAGAGTTACTCACTGCAAAATAAAAAGTCAACAAAATTAATGCTAGGTTTTTTATACTGTTGTTTTCTTTAATTTTTTTGTTATCAATAAAATAATTTAGAATAAGAATAAATTACTTTTAAATATTAAATAACGAAATAAATTAAATCAACAAAATGGAAATACAGATTTTAATTTTTTTTGGCATGGCTTCTGGGCTATTGTGCTAAGCTTTCACAAATCCAACAAAGCAAAGTTGCTAGAACGAAAAACCACACGTTTACCAATGCTACCAACCTTAAAAAACACACACAGTCCAGAAACACTGGCCTCAAAATCTTTTTTACCAGAACTTGGTATTCATACTCTTTACTGAACGATGCAGCCTACACTGATAGCGTTGAAGAGGGGCGCAGCACCCAGGCCTCCGTCTCCGTCGGTGACTCCTGCGAGGTACTTCGCCCTCACACAATCGTCGCAGGTACAGCTGTCTTTGAGGGTGCAAAGGCCTCGGGCTGTGGCGATGGCTTCCCATTTAATTTGATCATCTAGAGTGCCGCTTCTGCTTAGAAGATTCTGGAAATTAAAAGACGAACATATTTTTTTATTTAAATTAGACCATTAAACTATACTTTTGTCATCCTTTTCCCAACTATATTGCGGTCGAATGCTGTCAAACCAGATGCAGCTGAATTTCAGTATTTTACATGGAACGACTGCCTATCGGACCTCCACAACCCAGCAACTGGGTAATACGATACCCCATGGTAAGACTGGCTGTCAGACTTTTACAGCTTCTGACTAATAGTTGACTGTCAAAGATCTACAAAAGACAGCATGCTTAACCCGGAAGATTGACTTCATCATCATCAGCCTATAATGTTCCCACTGCTGGGACACAGGCCTCCTCTCTGTGAGAGGGAGTGGGCCATAATCCACCACGCGGGCCCTGTGCGTGTTGGTAGATGTCACATGTCTTCGAATTTTATAGGACTTGCTCCTTACGATGTTTTCCTTCACCGTTTTGAGAGCAGTGGTGATGAAATAAATTACACATGGTAATGCGCCTGGCGGGGTTTGAACCTACGATATTCAACTCGTAAGTCGGGACCGATACCACTGGGCCACCACTGCTCTCTCAGTCAGATTGACTTGTGCGGCTGTAATTATTTAGCCGCGAGCCCCTCGGCATAACTAAAACATACAATCAGTTTTAGGTACTTCAACAAACACTAACCTGCATAACTTCAACATTACTAGCTTGCCACATATCCAGATCCCTCAACTGCTTTTCCTCCTTACTCCTAATCTTCTTGGTCTTCTTCAATGTCCCGCAGTAGACCGACAGGTCCTCACTAGCTGCTATGGATGTCTCGTCAAACTGTAAGGATAGGACGTCACAGGACGTCGAGGCACCATCCCCATCGTCTACTAACGTCTGGTCTTGGTCTTCGGGGTCTGAATTGAGGGTTGACATGGATGTGGCGTCTGTGGGTTGGTTCTTTAGAGGCTGGTAGTTTATCTGGAAGATTTTAGGGTTGGATTAAACGAGAAAGTACAGCTAGGTAGAGTGAACTTCGAGCGGGAAATTGCCAAAAAGTGCAACTTAGTTGGAACACATTTGGGCGTTATATCCTCACGTCGCTACTACTGCAGTGCCTAAGCCAGGTGTATTATTTTATCAGGGCGTTCTTCCAGTCCTAAACTACGGAGCCGGAAATTGGAACATGACAGTCAAGCTGACCCACCGACCGCATGTTACGAAAGGCTTAGGCCCGTCATCCACCAAAGCGGAGAGGAGTGGAGATGTGTTTGAATAACCAATCAGAGGTCCACATCTCCTCTCCGCTTATTGACAGATGCTTACAGACATCTGATTGGTTATTCAAACACATCTCCTCTCCTCTCCGCTTTGGTGGATGACGGGCCTTATGCTTGACATCTCATAAAGGAATAAATGAGGTCTTACGGCGTAAGACTAAAGTGGCTATTGTCCAAAACTGTAGCAAGCTAGAGTTGCTCTTGTTTGTTGGAAAACCGACGAAAGCTGGAGTAGGATAGTTCTCGAATGGAGATCGCGTGTAAGTAAACGTAGTGTGCGATGGATAAGAAACAAGATGGTTTACGGCAGTGGCTGGACGAAAAAAGCGAAAGATCGTGCGCTGTGGCGCTTCTTGGGGGACATGTCCAGCAGTGGACTGTGTAGGCTGAAATGACAATGAGATACTTGAAATGATACCTGTGATTCTTCTAGTCTGCTTGTTTCACTTACACGTCTAGTTACAATGTTCTGCTGTGATATTGTGTCCTGGAAAGAGAAAAGCAATGTTAAAAAATTCTGGCAACAGTCTAAAATAATATGTAAATTTTTTTTTTGTGTCGAGACGACTGTCCAGTGTAAACTTTCTTATGGATATTAAGTATTTTAATAAGTGCCCACATAATGTAGTTTTTAAGGTTTGTTAGGGGCACCTTACAGGTCAGAGCCAGGGTGGGGCAAGCGCCCCACACTGGCTCTGACCTGTAGGTCAGTGTGGGGCGAGCACCCCACTCTAGCTTTTTCCACAGCCATGGGCGTAACATGGGGGCAAAGTGAAAAAAAAAAGATTTAACATAATACTCACGTCATCTTCACTGTCAATGTTCAGTACGGACAGATCAGCTGATGCTGCGTCCTCCAACAATCCTTTACTAGTTGAGGGTATGGGGGAAGATGGAGTGCCCAGCGCGCCCACTGAAAACAAAAGACATTACATGACGAAAATGTTTTAAAAACATCTAGTAAGCGGACGGCAAGTAATGAGCGACTAGCCGTCTGATCGTGGACGTGTTTGACGTCTGACGAAGCAATCTGAAGGGGCAGAGCCTGCCGGAGTCGCGGGACTGTCTTATCAGGTAACCATTATTCTGGAACGTAAAGGGCTATTGAAGGATTACCGTGAAATTTAGGCAGTACTTACAAGTCTGACAGTCCCTCCGGTCCCAACCTGGCTGGGAGGTTTCATTGGATGATTTAATACCACAATTAAATGATAAAAAACAACCCGCTACCTAATAACTCATTGTCGTCATCAACATCATCATCTCAGCCATAGGACGTCCACTGCTGAACATAGGTCTCCCCCTTAGATCTATCTCCACATATACCGGTTGGAAGCGACCTGCATCCAGCGTCTTCCGGTGACCTTTATAAGGTCGCCGGTCTGGCCACCTTGCTGGTGGACGTCCTACGCTGCGCTTGCTAGTCCGTGGTCTCCACTCTAGCACTTTTCGACCCCATCGGCCATCTGCTCTGCGAGCAATATGTCCTGCCCATTGCCACTTCAGCTTGCTAACCCGGTGGGCTATATCGGTGACTTTACATAGTTCGTCTACGGATCTCCACATTTCGGATTCGATCACGTAGAGAAACACCGAGCATAATATCTAGCCCTCTCAATAGCTCGTTGAGCGACGTTGAGCTTTGAGATGAGGCCGATAATGAAAGTCTGAAAAACCTACTCTCTGTCGTGATTATTGTAAAACAAACCCATCCATGTGTTCTTGTAGAGGGGTGCTATGACAGGAAACCTCCACGTGCGCCCGTGGACTGGAATTCCCTCTCGGATACGTCCGGGGGGAAGACCAGTTTTTCGGGCCGGTGCACCCTGGGATGCGGGCAAAAACTCTTCCTTAGGTACTGTGTGCCAAGGGGTCTCTTTGCCCGTATGCGAATAGCCTGTCGTGTGGACGCTCCAACGCGTGTCCCTCTGATTCGCAGAGGGCACAGCGGCGGAGCGGGCTTGCGGACGGTGGGTGATGGGTGGCTCGCCGTCCTACCAAGGACCAAGCCCGGGTCGGTGACTGCTTCGCGCCAAATGCTTGCTGGGATCGCGGGTTTTTTCTTAGCCCAGGATACCGTGGCCCCGGAACGTAAACGGCAAAGGAAGGAACACGGGTGGATTTAAGTCAGTAAGAGTCTGACAGTCCCTTCCGACAGTCCACCCAGGGCGGGAGGACTCATTTGATGATATTACCACCTAAAAAAAAATGTGTTCTTGTAGAAAAATGTCCAACCTACAAACAAGGGGAGCCAAAGGCATAACCAATACTTTTATAACTATGCAGCGGATATAATGCAGTGTTGGAGGCTGCACAACTGTGTGGGAATCGGAGATGCGATAGTATCTATTGAAAGTTGTTATCTTTTGCGGACTTTCAATGTAGGTAGGTACTCGTATTGCATCGATTGTTGGCAATGAACATAGAGTAAGTTGTTTTTTTAAAGAGAGAGTGATGCAAGTTGAAGTGGCAATGAGCAGGCTAAATGACCCATCATCATCATCAGCCGGAAGACGTCCACTTCTGAACATAGGCCTGCCCCTTAGATTGCCACGCCGAACGGTCATTCGCCACTTGCATCCATCGGTTGCCCACACCTTCTTCGTCGTGTCGATGATTCCTTAAGTCTAAATGAGCTTCGACCAAAACTCTGCCACATTTACGGCATTGGTAGTGACCTCGAACAGGTCCCTTAGAGTGCAGGTGGAATTGCTCAAAGCACAAGTTAGGAGGTGGGCAGTGAGGGGGCGCGAGAGAAGAGCCTCCCCGAGTAAAACGCCCGGCGCACCCTGGTAACAGCTGACACTCGGTAACGCAAAATCCAGCTGGCCAATCTTCTCACCACGATGATTCCTCAACGGTTGCCCGCGACCCTCACGATGTCGTCCGTCCACCTAGTGGGAGGCCTGCCTACGCTGCGTTTTCCTGTCCGTGGTCGCCTCTCGAGAAATTTTCTTCCCCATCAGTTGCCAGTTCTACGAGCGCTGTGGCCTGCCCATTGCCACTTCAACTTGCAAATTTTATGAGCTATGTCGGTGACTCTGGTTCTTCGCCGAATATCCATGTTCCGGATTTTATCCCGCAAAGAAACTCCGAGCATAGCTCTTTCCATTGCTCGTTGAGTGACTCTTAGTCTCTCTAAAAGGCCAGCAGTCAAACACCATGTTTATGACCCACTCGCTCTCAAAGAGAGAAGGCCTGTGTACAAGGGACCACTTATAGGCTGAAGATAAATAGGTAGTTATTTGTTGTGCAAAACTGCAAAGTTGATTTTTGGCGCGAGTATTTGAATTGAAAACTGAGCGAGCGAAGGATTCTAAGATTGAACCGGGAGAGAAACGAGCGCTTCAAATATAGAATCCTGAGCGATGCGAAGTTTTCAAGGGTACGAGACGCAGAAAAACTTTGCTGCTGAGTGCAACACACAACTTTTCACCTCACTAAGCGAGAAATATAAATGCAGTGGGGGCAGCTCGCCTGTCAATGTAAAAAAAAATTCAATGCAAGACGTGTTCGAATTTTGAATGACAGTTTGTGCTCTAGAGCACAAAATGGAGTTTTGCGCTCAGACTTTGAATGAGAAATAGAATCTTTCCGAGCGTGTGAGGTGAAAATAAATTTCTAGCTTTACAGAACACCGCGCTACCCGGAAGGTTTGCTTATAGGCTTCGGAACCCTAAAAACATAAATATGATAAAAGCCTATCCCCTCGATAAACCTATAGATGGCCGTTTGATCTCTTCATCAAAGTCTAAGGGGATGAAACTCAAGTACATTGAAACGTGCTTCAAGAGTTTTAGCATTGACCCATTGTTTTATGATGATATCGACCTTGGATGCTACTTGGTTGTTGAAGGTCTTTTATTGGACTTGAGGGTTTGATAAAGTGATATTCTATTGAAAACGATGATGAAAATTAATGTCTTAGATCTTGAATCGTTTTTTTTTATGGGTCTATGTTAGTAAATTTAAAAAAATGTGCTTTTTTCCATAAATAACTTTGTTTTTCGTGGTTCCATACCTATTCAAAAAGTAAAAAGGATAAAAAAAGGATATTTGAATCCTACTAATATTATAAAATGCGAAAGTTTGTGAGGATGTATGTATGTGTATGCAGGTATGTTTGTTACTCTTTCACGTAAAAACCACTGAACGGATTTGGCTAAAATTTGGTACACAGATAGTTTATAACCTGGATTAACACATAGGATAGTTTTTATCCCGATTTTATGTTCCCGTGGGATAATTTTCGAGCTGTGGCGGGTGAAGCCGCTGGCAACAGCTAGTCTTGTATATTTTCACAGATGATGTATTTCTGTTGCCGGTGACGTTAGAATCAAATAAAAACTGTACTAGCTTGTCACGTTGTTATGCCAATTTTAGGAGTGTCGTATCTTCGGCAATTTTGTCTTGAGTAAGTAAGAAAAGAAAAAAAAAACGTGACAAACGTTTTATGATAATAGGTATAATTTTACGCGTCTAATCTGTGGTCGCTAACCAGGCGGCCCTGGCCCTACAGCCAAGTAACAGACGACAGTAGACGCGGTATACTCGATGTCGCTCAGCAGTCACTAATACATTTTCAAAATTTCAACTTTACACCTCATTGCATAAAGTTGAAAATCTATTAAAGACTGCTGAGCGATAACGAACGAAACAAACGAAAACGATCTGTAAACTTCAATATATATTACAACTTTAGGCAGTGGTCTGACAGCCGACAATGACCGAGTAGAATTGGAAACTTTAAAAGAGTTGGCGATCAGCGGGAAGCGAGTGTAGTTTCAATAGTTTTGTCGCCGGGCTACAAAGCGAGTGTGCAAGTGCGACGAGCGATTACTCGCGCCACTTGCCCGCGGTCGCTCAGTCCCGTGCAAACCGATCAAGCGAGTCTATTTTTGAAAGCTCGTCGCCCAGCGAGAAAACTAATAAAGCGAGTTGTCGCCGGCAGTGTGAACAGTCAGAGAGCAACTAGGTATTAATCTAAGCATCTCTTTCGTTGACACGGAATGTACATTTATTGTGCGTCTCTTGAGAGAGAAAATCGCTGATGAGTTACCTACTCGTTTTCTCGCCGCCGCCGGTCGGACCACTGCCTTACGCACTGGGGTATTAAGTTGAAAATGCATTAAGGCCTATTCAGACCTAAGCGATATTCGCTGCCGCTGTGGGTAGAAGAACATACCGCGCGGGTTTCGCTTAGTTATTTAGTATCAAGTATCGCGGCTAGAGCGACCTGAGCGATATTCGCTGCCGCTGTGGGTAGAGGTTCTACATACAGCGCGTTATTCTACCCACAAGGATAGCGAAATCCGTTTTGGTGTGAACAGTAATATTACCGCATACCCACTGGGTTTTCTCTGCCGCAGACGGTAGCGAATACCGCTTAGGTCTGAATAGGCCTTAAGTGACTGGTGAGCGATAACGATTATCGTCTGTTTGGCTATAGGGCCTGGTGACCTAGGTACCATCGCCAGTGGTATAGGCGTGACGTAGGTTCCAGGTAGCATAAAATGACGTTGTCAAGGGTGGACCGCTCGGAGATGGATCCAACCACTTCAAAAGCACAAGGTCCATACTTACAATGATCAGTACTAGGGCTGGTGTGAAGTAGGTTTTCCGTCGAAGGCTGTTGGTCCTGATAATCCCTGCTTCTGGCTTTGAACAGTCCAAACTTCACTGGTGCCATTATCTGGAACAAAAAGTATTTATGAGACGACCAGCTTTGAGAAGATTTTTACACGACACCGCTCTTTTACACACGACACCGCTCATTTTCACACGACACCGCTCATTTGCATACCACACCACTCATTTTTTGTTTTTCTTATCATCATTGCTTGCACCAAAGAAATGAGCTAGGTTAGGAATTCCTCTTGTATCATGAGAATGTATCCAAACATTTAAAGCAACATACACCAACAGACAGACTCAGTTCAGTTATTTGTAGGATTTGTATAAATACATGTCCCGCGCAGGATTCAAACCCGCGAGACGCAGCACAACTGTCAATTAGTCAGCTACTGCGCCAACAGTGCCATCATGAAAAATTTGGTAACACATTTGCTGACATTTAGAAGTTTTAAATGAAATATCTTATCACTTTTCGAAAGAATTAAAATGTTACTAAAAAATTGAGATTCAAATTATTAACCTCGATTTGTCGAATGGTACATACTTATTTTTGTAAAAGGTAGTTTAAAGTTCAAATTACAGTTCAAGTACTTAAATTTAATAAGGGCACTTAAGTTCACACTATACATCCACAGTGTTTTCTGAACTATTTATTTACGTTTTATTGTTTAAAAACTTTTTCACAATAACAAAAAAACATTATTTACCCTATACCACGACCCGCTCCAGGGAGACATCTTTGCATCTCGATACGTGACCAAAGAATGAGAGGAGTCGGCCGTTCGATGACCTATAAGGGCCGGTACTCACAGTACGGCATGGCACAAAGTGGCATAGGATTTCTTTCCGGGGACAAATGATGTTTGGCTTTATTGCTAAGACTTTAGAGCTGAAATTCTTTTTGTTTAATACGAATGTGTTGATTGATTGTTTCGCGTGATGTCATGATGTACATTCTCTAAGATGCTTCCCCTCGTGTACCAACAGTGAATCGACTATTCAACCGTTGAATCTTAAATGAGTTGATAGTTACTTCAAGCTGCGTTGCATGGGTTACTTCATGGGTTACTTCAAATTGGCACCATTAGAAATAGCAGAATGAACATGTATGCCGAAACGTGCCGTTCTACGACGTGGTATGCCATGCCATGCCGTCAGTGAGCGCCGGCCCTGTTTACTTCGTTGCTTGATCTTGTGGACTGTAGTTTTATTTAGGTTGATGATTCCAATGGATTGAAACGATTTGCTTTTTATTACGCACACTTTTTAAGCTCACTGTAATCTTGTAAAGGTAGTAGCACAGACAATATAGAGATTATAGCACAGATAACTATATATTAGTCAGAGACAGATAGGACAGTGCTAAGTTGACGTCTAGTTCCAAAAATATACGCCAAGCGCTAGTGTCGCAGTTGGTCGCAACGTCACCTTTCTAGTGATGGCCCACATCGTACTACGTTAGTCTACATGTATTAGTCATGAATCTAGTAGTCTAGAATGTCGATTCATGATTGCATAGTGATGTTCCACGGAAAATACTTACGGGTTTAATTATTTGTAAGTTTAATTTCTTTCTTTAATTATGTCCTATGACTGCCATGGATGGATACGAAAATAACGAATAAAATGAAATAAAAGACTTTTCTTCGAATTTTACTTTTTATTTGTTTCTTCCTCTTAACCTATGGGCTTTATATTTTTCAAAAGCAGTTTGTTGAGGTGCACACATTTGTTTTACATGTTTTTCCGCGATATCCCCTTTTAAAATTTTATTTAAAATGTTGCACCAATTGTGTATCTGGGTGCGTATCATTAAATTGAGCAACCAGTCTATCACCTCTGTATTATGAAGTGTGCACCCCAACCATTTCACATCAAATTTCTTCAATATTTCATATTTTATATGTTTTTTAATACATTTTTTAAAACCATATTTATTCAAATAATCGTGTATGAGGCCCGAGATATCCCTATAAAACATTAAGAACCTCTTTGATGGATAAGCTAAATTACGATGTTTTAAAAGGGTGTACTCTCTTTGCTCAATCCATCTATGAAAAACATCTCTATTTGTTTGAGTATAAGAATCAGAGCATCTCCTACACTTAAATTTTTGTGTCACTCTCCTGCACATATACCCTGCTGTATATGCAGAAGAGTGCACGCGCAATCTTTCATTTACGGGATTGAGTGACTGGTTGCAATTACTGCTAATGTTTTGGGTCATCGTTATGGGTCCAGCATGTGATAAATTTTCTTTATCCTCATCAAATGGTGGTGATGAATTCTCATCCTCATTTGATGAGGATATGAGTTTTAAAAAATCGACTACTGTGTCTCCTTTTTCATCCTCACAGTTTGCGTATATTGAGTGTGGACCCATAACGTTGGACATTAGCAGAGATTTAAATGCATTCATGAAAGTATTTGCATCAGGATTGACATTCCTGTAGTTGATGGCTCTGATCCTACCAAAAAAGTTCTCTAGAGGATCCTGATTTACATTCCTAGGATAAAAATATTGTATTTCATAATTTTCAAACAACTGTTTAGACAACCTTTCAAAACTTTCTATAGTTGTAACCCATCCATTAAGAGAAGGAACTCGAACCTTATACACTTTTTTATTCTTTAGGGCTTTCTTGCTAGTTTTATCAATAAATTGAATGTTTTGAAGTATTTGTTTGGCTTCTTTCCAAAAATTGTAGACCTGATGGCTGGTTGGCTTTATTGGTCCACGCAGTTTGCCCCGGACAGTGCTCCCTCGAGATCCATTCACACTATCGAAGAGCTTGTCAATGAACTCCACAGCTTCGCCTGTTGTGGCCATTGTCTGGCTGACATTTTGACCAGAAGCCGTCGTTTCTGAAATTACATAGTTAAATAAGTATACATAACATACAAGCAAACAAAATAACTATGAAATATTTATACTCTATCAGACTTTTTATTCTTAAAATGCTAAATTGAAATTGAATGAATAAGTACCTAGTATTTTTTTATAAGAATCATTTATTTGCATAAAATACAGGTACTACCAGTTGTTATAATGGTGGTTTAGGCACAAACCATATTTTGCCTGTTTAGGGCATGCAAATTAACAAAGGTAGTGTGAACTAATGTGTTAATTTTATATGTAGATACTAAAATAATAAATAAATAAAACAAGTGAGAGATTGAGTGATTAGGGGGATGATTTAAGTGTTATTAGATAATGCATATTGATATTAGAGTAAAAACTTACTGAACAATGCAGTGTATTTAAGCATTCCACTGGTTGTTGCACTTAAAGTTTGGGCAGCTACACTAACTTTCATCTTCTTCATTTTTGCTGCATAAACATGATGGTCTGTTAGTTTTTTATGCATTCTTGTGTGGCCTAGTTGGCAATCAGCATCATACACAGTTTCTATATCCTTCCATGTAGCCACTTTGCCTTTGAACAACATGTCTTTTGTTAGCAGGTTGTTCCTAAAGCCCTTAAGTAAGTGCGGAGGATCATACACAACACTTAACTGTTGTCCTGACACCTCAATAGTTCCATCTGGAAACAAAATAAATATTGAGTTCAATCAATAAGTTAATTTGATGGATCCTACACAGATCCTAATCCTACTTAATTATCTACTCACCATTATATTCCTCATTTAAAATCCTTTTACGTTCAGTCTCCAATTTCATCATATTTATAGCTGTTCTAAATGTCGAGCCCTGGTCACATACAATTGCTAAAGGTATCAGGTCTGATTCTGACACTTTAGTGACAACTTCCTTCAAAATCCTGACTACCGTAGCAGCTGCAGTTGTTCCCTCACAAAAATAAAAACAAATAGGTTGCCTCCAGTTTGAGCACACTCCTTTTAACATGAATACTAGGGCATGGTCGCAAAACCTTAATTGTCTTTCGTAACCAAAGTCTTTAAAGCCTCTTATCTCATCTTGGGACTCAACATAAGTGAGATGAGGTGTGAGAGCAACTTCATCAAATAAAAGAGCACAGTTTCTTCTTTGTGTCCCATTTTTGTACTTTGTGTTTTAATACTCTAAAAATATTATCATTTATTCCCACATTAAAGATTATATTTTCTGCTAGACGGTTTAGTGTTCTTTTGGTGGGTAAATTAAATATTTTTTGCAGCAATCTATATCCCTTTGGGCTTTCCTTCATTAGGGTCAATGCCAAATGCTTTTCACTCTTTGTATATCTCATTGCCTTCCTCTTTCGGTTTGCCATTTTTAACTGCATGAGTAGAAAATCTTGGGCTTGTTGAGACATTTTATCAAATTTTGTATTAAACAGTTGGCTGTAGCATACTGCCTTAGCAGCATCTAATCTTTGTGAAAACGGCTTCTGAGTCTTGTTTTCCTCAATGGCCATTTTTCTCATCTTTTTTATAAAGCTCTGGCAGTTTGGGGTAAATTTATTAACTGTAAAAAATAATTAAATTATTTATTTAATAAACTGGTATAGGTTTTGACAAAATACTTATTGAGATTTTATTCATAAAACATCAAACAACATTTATATCTTTTTGTGTAAAAACTTATTTGACAGTGTTTTTAGTAGTTTATTGTTCTGTAACAAGGGTAAACAATAGCTTATTTTTTCATATTTGTTAAAAAGAAAAAATGTTGTTTTATATTATGTATATGCATAATAAGGGAAAATAATAACATATTTTACCTCCTCTTCTAATAATATATTTTTTTGGTGCTTTACTTGTTAATTGAGTTTGGTCCACACTGAAAATCACATCTGTAAATAGAAGAAACATTCAAATTTAAGTATGGGTTAATCTAGAATGTTGTGTAACTAATAAGGGATCCTGAGCAACATTCACCGCCGGCTACTGTTTACTAAATTTTTACTATTTTTTTTAAATTCTCTCAGAATTAAAAATGTCGAAAAAGGGGGGGCTGCACAACTTTACCTTTTAAGGGATAGTACCTCTCCCCCCAACCTCCCTTCCATTCCTCCACTCTCAATTTGACAGCAGTTAATGGAAAACTGACCTGTCATTATTAGAACCTAACTAAAATATTTTAAAATTAGGTAAGTTTCCATGATACTAACCTTGGGATCCTAAAGAGTCAACCTGCATGTTTTGTAGTGATTTTTCACACTTGCTTGTAGTTGGTACTTCACTTGATTCAATGACATTAGATGTTGTGATACCTGCAATAAAATATGTATATTAATTGATTTATAATTTAGTACATAAATGTTTTTCCTGCACTCATGGCAAAAGATTAATGAGTTGCAGACATAGAGTTGCCTTATTTTGATTTTGGAGGTATTGACCTCTAAATATTTGCGGCATTCACTTAATGCAAGATTGTGGAACTAGGATTCTTCCATCTGAAATTTCCCAGCATCTGCTCAACCATCAGGGTAACAAGGTGTGATGTTTTATATTATATGCATTTGTTTTTGTGCAAAAGTTGTTAACACTTTGCAATGTTGATGAATTATAAAATTAAAATCCTTAATTCAAAATTAAAGTTGTTAAAAATTTATTACCAGTACAGAGAATTGAAGATGCAGCAGGATCCACATATGTATCAGCTTTTCTTGAATATAAATGATCAACTGGATGTTCTAAAATGGGAAATGGTTATGTCAGAAAAAGAAACATATTAAGTTAGGTACTTACAAAAATATACCAAAGCGTAAGATTGAAAAGTGGGTCATTACCTTGGGCAACAACTGGAATTTCTGAAATTTCCTCAATGCCTTCATTTTTACAGTAGTTATGGTCATAATGATCACCTGAAAAAAGACAAACAATGTTTGTTTATTATTCAGTAATATTATGTAGATATTACTAGGTCATACATGGAAATAGCATCACACAATGAAATTTTGAAAAACTTTGATTAACTATTGCCATAGCCTATAAACAAGCTATAAATAAAAAAATGGCTAAAAGCTTTTTACTATAAAAATGTCTACAATGCATAATTTTCACCAGGCATTAAAAGACTCTTATGAGTGTCACTGTTCCCAATAGTGAGACACTTTGTAGAAGAACATGAGTCTCACTATTTCCATTCGTCGCTTGTTATTGTCAATGGGTATAGTGAGATTGATTTGATAAACGCATGCAGTCTCAGTATTGTCATTGCAATGGGTAATTTGAACAGTGACTCACCTAGCAAACTTATAATAATTTCAAGAAGTGTACTTGATATACAGAAACACTTACCAGATAAAGGCACCCCATGTTCGATTTCTTCAGTTGAAAAAAGACATGGATAACCATCTCTGATACGGCCACCCTTGTCATCCAGTTGGTATCTGTCGAAGTGTTTTTGGCACACACGTTTATTCACTAACTGATCCTTAGACAGACCAAGAAGTTCAGAATTCACTGGCACCAGAAACGACAGCCACAGAGCCCTAAGTTTATCGTCTTTAGGTAAATTGTAAAGACGATGAGTTTCGTTGGTTGAAGTACAACCGATAACACAGCATTTGATAGGAGCCATGGCCGCGGACCAAAGCACCAGATCACTGCTGTCTAATTCGTATCGAGCAAGGAACTTGGAATCAATCTCAACTCAAGCAATAAAGCGAGGAGAAAAACCCTTCAGCACACGAACTTCGACACGAACGACAGTTTTTTAAAATCCAATCTGTCAGTTTGACGTTGATAAGTACCAAAATGGCTGCCAAAAACATGGCTACCGAAAGTGGCGCCGGTGGCGCCGAGCGCATTTTTTGGAACTAAAGCTGTCGCAGGCCTGGATTATAGGTACAGACTATATAGAGATTATAGACCAAAAATTAAACTTTGTGTTGCCATAAACAGGCCCTAAGTCGGGAATGAAAATTGCAAGCAACAAACCACTTCAATTGACAAGAGGTTTAAATTGGGCGTCTTTTGAAAGCAATTTGTTGTTAGTAGTCATTATGTGATAAAGAACTCTATTCACTAGTAAATAGGGATCATTATTTTGTGACTAGATTACATTATGTGGGATAAAATTTAAATGCGCATCAATAATTCTTTTAGTATACCAATTATACTGAATGTGCACCAAATCTAAAACTCGCTTTAGCAAGATTTCAGGGACACCCCGAAGTTCGGTTTCTATGGAAGGTTCCTTTAAACCTTGTACAGAGAAATAGAAGCCCGGCGAAGCGGGGCTTTGACGACCCTGCTTAGGTAGATTTTTTTTATTACACCTCGTTATGACATATTTTAATGAACATATTTTTATTTTTTCAGTATATTTGGTGGAACACAGGCAAAATAAGGTGAATGAAATGGGAATAAATTGAAGTACTTTTAAATACCATCCTATTATGTGTTCGCCATCATCCTACATAAGGTTATTTACTTTTGGTCATTACTTCACAGAATTTTAATCCTATCAATATCGAAACTTTCGAAGAGTGCGTAAATGTGTTAAAAAAAAAAAAACGGCAATTATTTGTGGCCAAAAATGTTGGTAAATATTTCAAAATTCAATATTGTTATATTTTGTAATTTACCATAAAGATTACCTTAATTTTTTACCAAAAAATAAATATAGTAAAAAATGTTGACATAAAAAAGAGCCAATTTTCCCATGTCATAATAATATGGAATCATATTTCCCCGTATTTGCCAATATAAAAAAAATACTCTCTATACAGCCAGCCGTAACAAGTGCGGTATCGTATTACCCAGTTTTTGGGTCGTGAAGGTCTGATAGGCAGTCGCTCCATGTAAAATAATGATATTCAGCTGCATCTGGTTCGACTGGAATGCGACCCAATGATCGAAGGCTGAGTAAAAATCCTATCGCGGAATTAAAAAAACAAAAACTTATTTGTGAAAAAGCAAGGCAGATAGTAAGTACCATAATAATAAAAAAAAAATATGATCGTGTTTTCAATGGCCCTTACATTAAATTTTTTTTTCTGTTTTTACGAGTAAAGGCCTGTATTGTTTCTGTGTTACATTACACATTTGTATTACAGCTGTTTTTTTTTTCCTCCCGTTAATAGGTAAATAAAGAAATAATAATCTATCGTATAACTGTTACAACGTTTTCCGACTCCGTATAGTATCAACAGCTGATACCTATTACTACAGCCATAGTTATTCACTTCAATTTTTTTTCTAATGTCACTATAGTTTAACAAACATAAAAATTACCTTGGTTTCCTTATTTTTCAGCAGGAAAAAACAGACAAACCACTTTTATAGATTCAAAAAACGCATTAATCACAAAACACTTCACTGATATGGGTCTTAAGACAACAAATGGTACAAAATTCTCTTTTAATACAGGATTCACTCTCAAAAATATCATTCAGGTAGAAAATTTGTGTATAAAATAGTCGCTTTAGTTAAATATTTAGTTTAAAATATAGATTTTTTTAGTAAAAAACAAGCGGTGTCGTCCGCCTTCCTGAATTCCGACGACTGAGCTCTTTATGGTTGCAACTCTCCGTTTATAAAATGAGTATGAAAAGGAACAGGTATTTTTCATGATACCTACATGTTATTTTTGTATACTCCAGTAACGTAATAAAACTTAAAAAAGGGGAATGACCAGAGTTAAGTATCAAAACTAAGGAAATATTAATAAATCTAATAGTTGTAGTACCTACTCTTGCCGTAATCAGACTATTGATCCATTTCTATTAATTTGTTAGCTTTTGTTATCTATATTTTGTTATATATCTAGTATTGGCCAATTAGATGTGCTATGCTAATATTAATTTATGCTCGTGGTAAACTGTCAAATTCCCCAGTCTGGGCGCCACTTTCCGGTTAGTCCCATGTTGGGCACCATTTTGCAATGACTGTACTTTTAGTGCCATTATACATTTATGACTGTTTGAAATAAAGCATACAATCGTAGAGTGATTAAATGCTTTGTTTCTAAGGTAACCTAAATTGAACAGAAAAGCACTAACATAAATATTTTTTTATAAAAGAATTGAGTTCAGTTTTATTACTTTAGTTTTCTACATTCTATTCCACACAAATAAAACCATGGTACAATGTAACAGTTAAATAATATTTTATAACAGTTCCAGTCCTCACTGTTCCAGAGTGTCAACCAAAAAGAGCCTTCCGCCATTACACCACAACATCGTAGTTGCGCGCGCATTCTGTTTATAATCCACTTAGTTTCGATTTGACATCATCTCCTAACACCTAGCTGTTAGTCTAATGTACATTTTATTCGTTTCCTACGAAGGTTTGTAGTTGATTGGGTGAAACACGATAGCAATACAAGAAGATTATGCGGATCTGTTTGGATTTAATTTGAAATTGTTTAAGTATGTTATGGAAAAGACTTTATTATTTAAATAATCTATCTAGGAGCCTGAGTTTAAAGTACTTACCTAAAGTAGTATTGATCGGTAAAATTGATTTCTTTTTTTTTCTGTGTTAGAATCATTAAATGAGTCCTCCCACCTAGAGCAGAGCGGGAGGGACTGTCAGACTCGTACTGACTAAAATCCACAGTGTCCTTCAATAGCTCTTTATGTTCCGGGGTCACGGTAATGAGATAAGTCCCGCGGCCCCAGCAGGCTTTGGCCCTCTAGAGGATGCATGATCATGATTCATGATCCCTGGTCTTTGCCCTTTACTCGCCGCCCGCATGCCGTCGCCGTGGGCGTCCACCACTGCGGCTGGGGCGAAGGGATGAAGCTGTCCTCCCCCTCATGCGGCCCGCCATCACAGGCGTAAAATAAAATATTTTTAGGTCCATATTAGCTATACGATCTATTCTTTCAGATTTGAGCCGCTACCAAAAATAGAAAAGTACCAGATGTGTCTAATAGATATTACATTGTTTATCTTTCCGTAACTATCTAAACTAAAAACTACGTATCTTTATGCGTCTTAGGTTATGTGACGTCATTATCTATAAATAAAAAGTTGTGACGTAATTAGATTACCAAAGAGCTTAGCTCTGTGTTGCAGTTGACTTTGAGGAAATGTCATTGACTATTGATTTTCTTAATGGATGATTTCATTGATTTATTTTTATCCCTACGAGACAGATTCCAATGAACTTATAAAGGCTTTTTGTAATTTTAAAAATAGCTACACAGTTCCAAAATTAAATCGAAATTGATAGAGTCATCATTGATTCTTCTTCTTTTTGGTTCAGCCCATCATTTTAAATTACTTTGTTTTTCTGTAGTTACTTCGTTTATAGTTCCGGATTCCCTGCGTTCTCATTTTGGTTTTGCAAACAATTTTGCAGATACTGTCAACTTGTTTTTATTAACCTAAAATTTTACACTTCTGGACAAAGGCTTCACCCATTCTGAAAAGCATTATTTTCTTGCATTATTTATTTTATTTTATATTTTATTTAACGTATTCAGAAAATATATTAAACAGACAGACAAATTGACTCATTCTTTTACTATAATAGAGATTTGTACCTCATACAAGTTTCATCAAAACCTGCCAACAGAAACTTAACCTTACTCCATTTTAGATAAGCTTTAAAATCGTGACACTTGAAAGATGTCATTTGATCACTCTATTTTAATGGAAGACTTAATTGAAGGAGGTTTTAAAATGGAGGTTACCGTGATTATACTGGCACGGTTTATGTGCTAATTAGGAAGGTGGAAATGAGTACTTACTACTTTAGCGCACGTAATTATGACTCATTGGCTAAAACTTCTTTGGCTTTTAGGGTTGGCAATTACAAAACAATAAAAAAAAAAACAAAAAAGTGCCTTGGAACTGCAGGGCTATTCGCTAACTTGATGGTCACTAACCAGCGGTTGTCCACTGAACTTGGATGGCTTGATACCTGTTAAGACTTTATGAGGCTAAGTTGAAAAGTGGAGTGGGGTCAATCTTAAATTTTTGGACTTCCGTTGAGGATAATGACGCCCGATACTTTTTCTTTTTTTAAATTATTTTAATTTCATTTTAGTTAAACGTAATTGAAATAATTCATATTTTTGATTTTTGTCAATGGATGTTTGCACTAGCAGTAAAAGTATCGGGCGTCATTATCCTCAACGAAGTCCAAAAATTGAAGATTGACCCAGTGCCTCAAGAGCGTATATTTGATTGTAGGGGACAATCATTTACATTGATCAGTTTCATTGCAAATGCAAAAGCCAATACAAAATTTACCTTTTGACAGCTATTTGATGATCACCACATAGACACCGAGACACACAATAGTTCTGATTTGCTTATACAGTCTAAGAGTAAAACAGGATTCTATTAATACGAAACGATTTGTCCTTCTATCACCAAGTATATCAAAAACACGTGATCGTGAACTCCACGATCTCATCCCACCAGCCCCTTTTTATCATCGAACAACTAGACGCACGGCAAATTACCATCCTTACCTTATTGCTATACCGCCAATTCGCACTAAGCGTTTCCAGACGTCTTTTGTAAAGCGGACAGCGAAGGAGTGGAACTCTCTGCCTGCGTCTGTGTTTCCAAACGCGTACAACCCTAATCTCTTCAAAGTTAGAGTGAACAGGCTTCTTCTGGGTAAGCTCGCTCCATCGTCGACGTTGTCTTAGTTACTACTGACCTAGACTAAGGTCAAGAGCAAACCCATCTCACATAAAAAAGTTACATTTTCTTGTCGGATTATGAAGGATTTTTTAAAATACAATAAAACAAATAAGCCATGAAACAATCTTGCATTTTGAATAAATACTACATACATTTTGTTAACACTATTTTTTTTGTGTATTTATTACATATTTTTATTATTATTATTATTTATTTATTACAATAAAAGTGACGTAATAATAAAAATCGCTAAAAATAGTCATTCACCCAGCTTGAAAACTATTTTTAGGATTTCTTTTTTTAAATAAGATGTTGGTTGACTAGAATAACAATTTGTTGCATTTTAATAGCTGTTTTTTTACTAGAATCATATTGAATTATGTTATTTTTGAGATCATTGTTATAAAATAATATTATTTAAGACCTGAGATTAGCAGTCGGTAGCGGTTGAAAAGATATTTACTTCTATACTTATATTATGCCACAAATTAAATTAAAACTAAATTAAAACAATTCAAAGATATTTTCATCAGGTCTAAAAAAGAGCAAAATATTCAAAAAGTCCCAAATCGAGACACAGAGTTTACTTCTAAACATTGTGCAATGAAATCCTGAAAATCTTTAAGATCTATTTATAATTATTTTTATTCACATCTCTTAAAAAAATTTAATGATCAAAAATCATATTTAAAAAAATACCAGCAAAAAGAAACAATTAAATAAAATCGGCAAAAAATAATAATAAAGAAAATTGACAAACAGTTTTTATTTTATTTTTACACGGTGATAATTTATTGTTGTTTTTATAATATACTTATTTATTCTTATTATATTTAATTTACTTATAGCCAAGGTTTTTGAACGCCGGTTCATCGTTGAGATTGTGTTCGAAGAAAGGACTCTCTCGGAAGATTACAGACGCATCAGCTATGTGCATTTGTCTCTTGCCATATCTGAAACAAAATTTTTATAGAAATAATTGGAATGGCTAGAAATCGGTATAAAATGACATAAAATCGCATCTTGTTATCCCTGAGTTTGGCAAAAGTGATTTCCATACTTAAATAAGGCCCATTGTCCACGTAACCGCACGTCTTACGCACGCTTTCGTCAATTGACGATTGCAAGACGATGCATCTTGCGTAGAAAAAATGAAATTCGTGTCCACGAAGCGGCAAAAATGCATGACGAACGCAATACGAGCGGCTGACGCGATGTTGCTTCTTCTTGGACACAGATTTCATTGTTTCTACGCAAGATGCAAACATTCGTCTTGCAATCGTCAATGAGGGATTTTCTTTTTATGTTTTTCCTAGCCAATGGATAGATGGCGCTGAACTTGATATGTTACTGCAATGAACGAACGTCACGTCATTTTTTTATTTTTTTCACTTGGATGTAATTTTGAGATCGTAAAACAAAAAGTACATGTCATGTCATTGTCAGTCACATCACATCACACAAACGGCATTTTGAAAATAAATAACAACAAAGAAAAAGAAAAAAATATTCATTTACCAGTCTTTTTAATTTATGAATTTTCCACGCCAGAAAGAAAATGTCCCAAAAGAAAAAGAAGAGAAGTCTGTGCCTCGTGGATTTGTGCAAAAATGAAGGCATACATCTTTTTCCTAGAGTAACACCGTCAGTTCAACGCCATCTATAGAGTCCTTGGAAACTACTTTTTTTTTTAATCTCCAAAAAGAAAACCTCTCATTGACGACAGCGTGCGTATGATGTGCGGTTACGTGGACAATTGGCCTATGTCTCTTTTATAATTATAACATCGCAGGGGGATGGGGTTTTTTTTATAAGTAGAGAAGAAATAGAAGGCGAGTTTTGATCGCTAATTACTACTTAAGAGTCCTTAGCTTGATTGTTTTATTTAAAGAGAAAAAAATCTATCTAATAATCGTAAATAACAGCAAATAAAATTATAAATCGCAGTGAGTTACACTGTTTCCCGTTTCCTATCATGGCCTGTAGGTCGTGCAACAAAATCAAAGTAATCTTTGTTTAGTTCTGACAACGCTGAAAAGTTGTGACCGGATGACCAAAACTAAAATATGGAATAATGGGTGTATTTTTTTTTATTTATTCAGCTCTGATGACGCAAAAACACAGGGTTGAATAAAGACACAATGACATCTATCTATGTTCGCAGTGAAATTCTTTAAACTTTAAATGCCAGAAAGTTCTCGATGAAGTTGAAAGATGTCGTTATTCAATCTAAATTAGAGACATCTAGTGTCAAATAGTGAAAATAAGAACTTGAAAAACGTTTCAGATGTGAAAAAACAAGCGGTATTTTTATGTATAGGTAATAATTTTATTGAGTAATGGATAATTGGTCCTACTTTGAATAATGACGCCCAACGTGGGACTCTTGTAAATTGACGCCCAACGTGGGACTCTTTGTAAAATGACGCCAAACGTGGGACTCTTTGTAAAATGACGCCAAACGTGGGGCTCTTTGTATAATGACGCCCAACGTGTGCTCTTTGAATAATGACGCCCAACGTGGGACTCTTGTATAATGACGCCCAACGTGGGGCTCTTTGCATAATGACGCCCAACGTGGGACTCTTTGTATACGACCTAACAACACGGTTTCGAACATAGGCTGAGCGATTGGATTGCTGTGCAGTGTGTCGCGGGTTTGATTCTAGCACGTATTCATTATATGTATGACCTGCAAGTGGTTGTTCCGGGTCTGGGTGTTTGTGTATGTGACTTTAAATGTTTGTAAATGTACCCACGGTACAGGAACTTTTCTCACCTTCCTCTCCCATGCACAGAGTAATACTCCTGTAATTCCTTCAGATAGTTCGAGATTTGCTCGGCAGTATCGAAGCGCTCTGGGCGGCGCGGGCGCGGGTACTGCGCCTGCGTCGCGCACGACAAGATGGCTGACAGCAGCAAGATGGCGGAGAGGAGGAAACGCATTTTGACTGGAAAAGAAAAATTACACAAATTATTACGTACTTCTACTTAGTTAGTTACTCAATTTTGACCATTGTCGACAATTTTCAATGACAAGAAGCCTGCGATTTTTTCATTCTCTTGTTAAAAACTCAGGGTCTTTAAGAAAATCCTTAAACCTTGAGAGCATTGAACAGCTGAGCAATTTGTTACGCTTCTATTTAACTATCGAAAGAAATTTAACAGTGGCTTAATAGGAATCTGTTCATTCTATAACCAGAATCAAAAGTGGCGACCACCACAAAAGCGCCTAGACAATGAAGCTCGACGTGTCCCGGAGAACGAATTTATCTGTCTTGGATCCTGCAACAAAATTAATCAGAAAATAATAGTGGAGGAGTAGGAAAAATATGTTTCCACTTCCCTCCATGCAAGCAGGAGACAAAACAAAACGAGGCCAATAGGCACAAAGGGACATTACAACTGGGAGAAGCTCAGTTGCCTAGCACCACGGGTAAACTACTAATATTAATGGGTCCTAAATTGTGACATAGTCATGTAAACATCACGTATATATAAATATACGCGACATGAATGCGTGATGGTCCGTGTCAGTTATCATAGTTACGCCGAAGTTTGGAAATAATCCACCGGTTATCACGGTTTTGGTTCACTGCCAAACGTTAGATATCAGACGGTTCAAAGGAGACGTTTCATTTTTATATGGCGCTCCGGCCATAACATGTACATTTTACCAAAGCTGGGAAAATTACCCCTGAATTGAATACAATCACATTTTTTTCATAATATTAAATAGATTTTATGCACAAGATAAAAATAAAAACACGTTTGACGTTTGTTCTAAGAGGTAAGACAGCCATGACACGTTGTAGAGATGACATTTACTAAGTCACTTTTAACTCGTTCAGAAACACATTAAAAATAATTCAAACTAAAGATTTTTGCAACGATGAAATAGTGGGTTTTAATTATGGTTACTCAAAAATATGTACAGACGCCAGCACATCAAGCTACCACAATCTGTCAGATTTCTTTATTAGAATTTCAACCTTATCACAAGAGTAGAAGGTTAATGTTTGAGTGGTAAAATCTGACAGATTCGGATAGGTTGACGTGCTGGCGTCTGTACAATAGAATAATAGTTTATTTTTAACACGTCAAGAACACACACATTTTTTTATTTATTTTCAAATTAACATAGGTTTGATGAGACATAATTTCAGAACGAATGAATTATGCTAGCAAACGCGACGCCATGTTGAATAAAACATGGCAATAATTGAAAAACTATTTTTTGTTGTGCACAACAAATCAGGCTCAGATCCACCAGAGAATATTTTTCCCGAATTTGTGGTATTTTTTCCTCTTTTTTGATTTATGTACATCTGATGGCCGAAAATGAAACATCTCCTTTATATTCCAAATATAGCTTTCAATTAGTTTCACAATAGGTTTCCCAACTAGTTTTTATTGCTTTTAACCGAATCATGACTAAGGGTCGGCTAAAAAAACCAGTATCCTTAGCACGAGTTTTCACTTTTTTACTTTAGGTACAGCGTCTTTCCAGTATTTACAGCGTTTCTTGTATGAAAAATGGAACAGCGCCTCTGGTGTTCGAAGAAGGAACTATTTTTTTTCTTGAAAATTGACAATTTGAAATTGTCAAAGTTTCAGTTTACTTTACGTCTCAAATACTGAAAAACTCGTGCTAAGGGTACTGATTATGTTTTTAACTAAACATTATTCGGAAACTAAAACATAGCAGGATATCATAAAAAGTTTCAAAAGTTGGCTCATTACCATCATCTTCCAGCCCTTAATTGTGGTCGTCGCAACGCGTTTTCTTCTTCCATTCTCCCCTATCAGACGTAACAGTATCATTTACTCCTTTTTCTTTCAATCATTCCTTAGAGAATCCATCCATCTAGTGGGAGACTTTGCCTTCACCTCCTCTTCAGTTCAATTCGAAAACATTCGGCTGTAATTATTTAGCAACAAGCTCCTCGTATCTAATTCGTAATTTCTATTTCAAATCACGTACTCAAAAGTAATAAATCTAGGTAAAAATAATTCCTGAGTTTTATTGTGCACTAAACAGCTTAAAATTTACAACTTTAGCTCTAGATTCCCATCACTAATTACCACCACTATCGTAGGTTGTAAACTAGTGATGTACCCATCGATAACGAATGCCACATGGCAGAGATAGAGAAGGGGCTTTATCGATAAAATGAAGTTATCGATAGTCCTAGCTTTATGAGCTTATCTCGATTACTTTTTAATGTTTAATCTTTTGATTCTAGTGTAGGCTTTGTTATATTAATTAGACTGTAGTGTACGTTGTAAAAAAATGAGTGGTTTTTGTGCAGTCGAGGAGTTGAGACATCATTTTTTATGGCTGTACGTGAAAGTAAAGAATTTATTAATTTATTTAAAACGTTGCCACACATGAGTAACTTCTACAGTTCTACTGTGTTATTTAACAAACATTTATATTCACTTAAACTAACACCCAGACACCCCAAAGATGCCCCGATGTCTCAAAACTCATCTTTTTAACGGAGTGGAGTGGTGAAAAGTAGAAAGTCCGCTCAGCCCCGCTCCGCCCCGCTCCACCCCGCTCCGCCCCGCTCTGCCCCGCTCTGCCCCGCTCCACCCTGCTCCATTCCACTCCACTCCACTCCGCTTCAGCGAGGGCTGAGCCTTCTACTTTTCATCATTCCACTCCACCTAGCTCCGCTTCAGTGGAAACACTGACCACTTTTCACCGCTCTTCTTCGCTCCTCTCCGCCCAGCTCCGCTTCAGTGGAAACGCAGCCTTACGGTGCCAAGACATGGACGCTTACAAAGGAGACTGCACCGAATACGAGTTGCACAAAGGGCCATGGAGCGAGCCATGCTCGGCATTACTATTGTAGACCGAGTGCGTAACACCGAAATCCATCTTCGGACAAAAGTCTTAACGTCGTCGTGGAGTTGGATAGGGCATCTGGCTAGACGCAGAGATGGCAGATGGAGTAAAGTTTTGACCGAATGGTGGCCAAGGTTCGACCAGGCAGGAAATAAGAATATACAACACGTAACGTAATTAACGCACACCCTCAGACACCCCAATTAGAATATTATGTTATAATCATAATACATAAATATTATGATTTTTTAATTTAACAGGTAAATGCATTGTTATTAACTAAATTAGTTATTTTGCAGTAAGGCTATCTGACGGAATTTGTATTTAATACAAATAAAATTGCAATTTTACGTCTTGTTGTCTTGATTTACGGTCTATCTTAGTTTGTTTTGACTGTACAGAGGTAATGGGACTATAATTTCCGTAGTAAGGTTTTGATTGAATGCTGGCCAAGGTTCGGCCAAAGAAACCAGGGCTGCCCAAAAAGCTCGTTGGGTTGACGATATCGTTAAGATCGCGGGGAATGGATTATTATATGGCATAAAAAGGGGGCACAGCTATAAGAATATAAACCGACGAATATTACAATTAAAGATACGAATTGCTTCTATCGCAGCAATTTTATATAATAAAAATATAAATATAGAGCGCAGGAATTTTATACAAAAATTTAAATAAAATTCCTGCGCTCTACAATTGTACACTCTAAAATATTTTAATTACCTATTAAATTACTCCAATAAATAGCTAAATAAAGTTTAAGGGGGTCTATTGACATACCCATATTGTCATAATAAAAATGGCTCCTCGCTTCACCGAAAAAATATAAAATGCAGTTGAATACTCTACAACTCGAAAAACTTGAAATCTTTCATCAAAAGGGTGCTGCTTACAAGGTAAACGATTTAATGTGTTTTCAAAACTAATTACAAACTTCAAAGAAGTTTTCAAATGCCGTCTTGTTTTCTGGTAACGTAAGCTGGTTAGATATAAAAGAATTTAATTTCTATATGTATATTGCATAGAGTTCTTTTTGACTTGTTGCGACACAGCAGCAGTCGCAGCGTAGGACGTCCACCAACAAGATGGACAGACGACCTTATAAAGGTCGCCGGAAGACGCTAGATGCAGGTCGCTTCCAACCGGTATATGTGGAGATCTAAAGGGGAGGCCTATGTTCAGCAGTGGACGTCCTATGGCTGAGATGATGATGATTATGATGATGAACTCGTTGAGGTACGATTGGTTATTGGTCGCTTTTAATATAAAGAACAAGCTCAAACCAACATTCAAATAAGTCAAAATTATTACCGCAAAAGAGATTGCCAGCGGCTTCGAGTAAGTATAATTATCTTGAAAATAAGCACGAAGTACTGGGATAAAAAGTATCCTATGTATTAATCCAAGTCATAAACTATATGTTTACCAAATTTAATCTAAAATCGTTGAGTACTTTTGCGTGAAACAGTTACAAACATGAAAAAAAAAAACAAGAAAAAAACATTACTTTTTACGACAGACGAAGTATTCTCACAATTTTACAAACCCTCCTATGCAATCCAACTCGTCACAGGGGAGAGAGGAAGGTGACGGACAGGAGTCGTCTGGACATCAAGATTCCTCATCTCAAAAATCCTCAAGTCTAACAACAAAGTCAGGTCGTATTGTATAACCTACCAGAAGGTTAATAGATGAAATAGATTTTATTATAACTAAGTTCATGCTATGTAATTATGAATGGTTATCCAAATTGTAATCATAAGTCTTTTTAAGTATGTTGCCAGGCCGGATTAACCATCTCGGGGACCCTAGGCACAGCTCGTTTCGGACCCTCCCTTTTTTATACCTACCACAACAACGCAATTTGGAAATTTTTACTGTCTACATTACGAAATAAAATGAAGATACCATCATCATCAACAACAGACTTCAGTCATCACATTGTAAAGGTATTACACCTTCATTATTTCTAATAATTTCTGGGCCCCTGGTCATAGTGGGCCCCTATGCACTGGCCTAAAGTGCCTTATGGATAATACGGCACTGTATGTTGTCATAGTACAGCAACATTGTTTTTTGCGTGGTAAAATAATCAAATGAGTCCTCCCACCCTGGGCAGGGCGGGAAGGCCGAAGATGGTCTGCCGACGGCCAACGCCGTGGACGTCTACCACTGCGGTTGGGGTGGAAGTAGGACGCTGTCCGAAATACTGTCCATCAAGCAACATCTTTTATTTACAATGTAATATAACAAGGGTAAACTAAAGACATTCTGTACATCAAAAGCGCAGTCTGGGACCACTTAGTGAAACTTTTATTACGCTCAAGAGATGAATTACCTAACTACCATATCATTGAAATAATCCGTTCAATCTTCTTGGGGTTCTGTACTGTGTCTACAATTTAAACAATGATAAATGTTTTTCTATCTTTTTCTAGAGCGTGGTCTTTTTATTTTACTGTGGACACTATTAACTTGCCACATCGTTCTCACATAATGTACCATCTGATGATGAATGATGTAACAAAATTTTTGTAATAATTTTGGTGATTGAAAAAGAGTGTCCATGGAGTTTCTTGCTCATTCTTCCCCCATAGAGATCTACGTTTTGGAATGCGCACCTGCGGTTCTTTCACAGTCTTGTGACTGGGACTGTAGCATCATAACTATTTTTGTACTTGTTTTATTCTAAGCCTTTTGACAATTCATAAGTGCCTGTACTGTAATTGGCCTAGTTGAAATAAACGATTTGATTTGATTTGATTTGATTAAAACTCTAAAAAGATAGAACCGATGGAGTTAGGATCTTAGCATTTAGAGACTTTATCTTTGTCGATAATTTAATTAATTAAGCAAACTCAAACTCAAACTCAAACTCAAATTCTTTATTGCATTCATGTGTACATAGATGTTACAGAAATAATTAGGTTTCAACATGAAGCCCGGTTAGGGCACGGCAACATACTTATTACATTGATGAAAATAGGTACAAACATCTAGTCAATTGGTAATACAAGTTTTATTAACTTATGTGATTATTATAATTATATCAATATTTTTCCCTTTTTTTTTTGCGTCTATTAATTATTCTATTTTACTCGTTTGTATTTGTTACATTTTTGATATAATTATTCAATTAATATAAATATTGTATCTTACCATTTTATATTGTAGTTATTCTATTAAATATTTTATTTTATATATTCTGTCAGCTATTTATATTCGATTATTATCATTATTATTATTTGTATGTAGGTTTAATATGTCTAAGTGTGTGTCATGTATGTGTGCTTCCTAGTGTAAGTATTATTTCTTTGGTTTTATGAGTAATTATTTATATATAAAAATCTTATTTAGCAATGTTTTATTCTAAGTATTCTGCGACAGTGTAAAAGCATTTTTGTGTTAGATATTCTTTTAATTTTCTGTTAAATGTATTGAATTTGGTTTCTTCTTTAATTTGTTTCGGTAATTTGTTAAAGATTTTGACTGCCATGTAATATGGGCTACGGTGAAGCATTTTGATCCGAGAGGGTGGCAGATATAATCTATCTTTATGACGTGTATTTACGTTATGAGTATCTTTTATTTTAGGGAAGATGTTACTATTTTTAAATACAAATATGCAAAGATCATGTATATATATGGAAGGTAACGTTAGGAGTTTTAATTTGACAAAATATGGCCTGCAGCTCTCGGTATTGTCAATATGAGCCAGTATTCTAACACATTTTTTTTGCATTATAAATATTTCGTTTGCATTTACGCTGTTTCCCCATAGCATCACTCCATATCGTAGCCAAGAGTTCGCATAGGCGTAATATGCCGATAGTGCTGTTTCTGTATTTGTGCTGTGCTTAAGTTGAAACAGGGCGTAAGTAAATTTAGATAGTTTAGATTTAACCATTTCTATGTGCTTTTTCCAATTGAGATGTGTGTCTATGTTTATACCGAGTAAGTTAAAAGTATTTACTAATTCTATAGGGGTGTCATTAAAAATTACATTTGCATTTAAGGGAGGGGTTTTGTACGATCTAAATTGTATAATTTTGGTTTTTTTACAGTTAATTTCTAAATTGTGATCCTGTAGCCAAAGTGTCACTGTCTGGAGAGTATTTTGTAAGATTACATTTGGGTCACAATTTTTATCACATTTTACAAGAATGGAAATATCATCCGCGAACAGTACTGGTAATGTAGTTTGTTTATTTAGAATTTTTGGGAGGTCATTAATATATATTAAAAATAGTATGCATCCCAGAACGCTACCTTGAGGGATGGAGCATGTGAGATTTCTCACCTCAGATCGCACAGTTATAGTCTCCCTATCTTCGATATTATGATGTTCGATCTGAACTATTTGCTTTCTATTGTTTAAATATGATTTGAACCAATTATAAGCCGGGCCACGTATTCGTAGCAACACAATTGAAGAGAATAAAACATCTTCATCAACCCAATAAGGAAATCTAAAACCACGTTTCCTCAAATCCAAATCCCTTTAACGCTTAAATTGTCAAAGAATTTGTTTTTTTTTTTTACAAAAATAACCGGCTAACAAAATGTCGGTGTTTACCGGTAAACTTGAGTAGCGTTTACAGCGCCTTTCAATGGAGCCGCGCGGGAAAATTACCCGCCAACGTACAACAAGTGGTTTAGGGATGGGACGCGGCGGGTAGGTCTTGTCGATATCGATGAAAATCTTATAAGGATCTTCTTTTTAATTATTTACAGAATGAGCTGTCATAAAGATAAACCAATTTTAAGTATTTTTTGGTGATGCTTCTATAATTAAAAAGCATGTAGTTGACCTTTTTTATTTTTGGGATGCATAATCATCAAATATTTAGATATGAATGAGAATAAAGATTACGCTGGAAATTAATGGTCATAATAATGAAGTCTCGAAAAGCTCAAGTGGCAGGTCATAAAACTAAGAGAAACAACAGTTTTTGTAAATGAAAACGCTTTCAAAGTCTTTTGAAAACTGATTTGAAATAAAATATTAGTTTTATATTTTTCGTTTTTTTCAATCTCTTAATAAGCGATGACAATTCTTTTCTTTTATATTCTTCGTTTTCGTAACGCAAGACATAATATCAAATATACTTCAGTCTTCACGTCTTTGTGAAATTGCTTTGGCGACATGTACAATTGTATATACCAATTACAATAGACAATAGACCATTTTCAATTAAAACAAAAACTTTTAAAAAATCGACATTCTATTGATATCGATAATACCACATCCCAGCACTACGCAGTTGATTTGCCGTCCCGAGAACAATAGAGGGGCTCCACAATTTTCATCATGCGTAGGGGCTGGATGCGGGCAGATGCCAATTTTCAAACGGTCTGTTGTTTAGAACTTTATGGTAGATGATAATGTTTGTCTATGGATCAGAGAACGTTGACTTTTTGCAGTGGCGCAAAACTTTTTTTATATTGTAGTAACCGCTTTAAAATATTAACTTTCTTCGCACATAAATAAGAATATAGCCAATGATAATTATATACAACGACAACGTATCTACAGTTTATATAGGGTGACTGGCAATTAGTGTACGATACTTAAACACGTGATTGTGCTCATGATATCACCCTATATAAACTGTAGATACGTTGTCCGCACTCCAAAAACGAACTTAGTTAAATATTTATTTTACTACTAGTTACTTTCTCATACTTTTATAAATAAAGCTTAATTTAAAGAAAAAAAAATTAACCGACTTCAAAACAACCACAAAAATGTTCAAAATAACCTACAAAAAAACTTTTCTTTAGAAAGTCGGTGACTTTATTTTTTATTTCATTGACTTTTTGTCACCGACTTTCGAAAGAAAAGTTGGTTGACATGAATAAGCATAATTAAATCCTTTGCCAGCTATCAGAAATTAAAATATGTCTATTAATAAAATTCTATTCTGTTTTTATCTGTGTCAATGGACCCAATTTATATCCATCCCAATTTTGGCCTCATTAAAATACTGGAAGTAGCAGGTGTTTGCAGGATAGGCCGGAAATGAGTACTCGAACTCTATTTATAATACCGCCAAGTCAAATCAAAATCCGTATTAATTAAAGACGTGTGCTAAAACAAGACGCACTATGCATAATAAAATCTTCGCGAATATCCATCATATACACCTACAATCCAACCCATTATAACTTCAATAAATTTTACTGAAAAACTTACGCACGAACAAAAATATTTGAATAATAAACAGCCAACGGTGTTGCCAGCCTCAAAGGCTGTATTCACACCACGGCGGATATTATTTTCACGCTTGGCAACATCGTAACTAGAAACGGAACGTGCAAGATGGCGTCGCGTGGTTTGAATTCCCGCCAACTTCGTAGAACAGTTTACAAGTTCTAGTTTAACAAGTAAGTGTTAATTACGTTGTCCCTTTTTGATAAAACTTTGCATATTTCATCTTTGTAGCTATAAATAAATGGTTTTAAATCTACTCATTCGTTTAAGACGTGACTTTTAAAGTTATGAGGACGCCCACCTCAAATTGCCTCTATCTTCCATAATTATCTGCTTAACTTCTCTTTTAAAATCTGGGCACCTGTACATCTGGCGACGTTGAAATAAGGCCCGTTTTGCAGTCACTCTTTTTTTAAACAAGTGTTCAACAGATGTTTACAGCTTGGCCAGAACGGATTGAAACGGAACTAATATTTTTGTTTCTGACAACGTTTTAAAATCTTTGTTAGTTGATGTAAACAAAGACCGCAGGTTTGTTAGTTTTATTATTGTACCATAAAACTAACGTAATAAGTGAAAAAAAAACCATTCAAAGTGCTGGTAGCGCGAAAACAGTGGTAATTTCCGGTTTTCTATAGTTTTTTGCCAAGCTGTAAGTTTTTGTAGTAAGGCTGACAAAATTTTCATAAAATTAACCACAAGTAAACTTGTAGTAAACGAAAAAAAAATTGATTGCAAAATCTTTTTCTTCGCCACGCTAGTTTCAAAAGACCACCTCTTGATTGCTCCTTCATTACAAATAAGACAAAAGAAAGATAACATAAAACAAAGTAAAAAAAACTCCATTTTAAATTCAACATTAACCTCAAAATATGGTGTGCACACAAAATGTCACCCGCCGCCATTTTGAAGACACCCCCGAGACCTGTCGATCTATTCTAAGGTAAGAAGTCGTTGGAAAGTCAAGACATCTAATAGCCTGAGGCAATGAGACTCAAGCTGTCTCCGGGGTGTCACTACTTGGAGGTTTAATCAAAAGAGTTTTAGAGGAATATGTTTTTACATATTTCGATCTTAAGGCAGAAAGATATTCAGCCGGGTCTAAGACTGGTTGTAAGACTTTTAGTTAGAACTTCTGACTAACAGTAACGACTATCAAAGATCTACAAATGACAGCCGCGACCATCGGCTCTACTTGCTTTCCAAGGTACGGAGGAAACTCGCCATGACAGATGGTCAACCATCCACAGACCAACCTCGGCAAGAATGGCTTAACCCGGAAGATCGGCCTGTGCGGCTGTAATGATTTAGCCACGAGCTATAAAAAAAGACAATTCAATTTAAGACACTTCCAATCCATTTGTTCGAGTACTTGAAAAGTGTGAACTGTCAAAATGAACAGCCATTTTATGTGTAATACGCCGCCATTTTAAACACATTCGCCCACATTAGGGTTCTTAGACATGCCAGTAACATCTTTAACGGCGCCATTACCCGTGAGGGGCTTAATTTAGAATTAATTGTTTAATTCTATTTAATTACGTTTCGAAAACGAGTTGCCAGCCATTCGATTGGGGATCTAAAGGGATTTGTTTTATTTTCGTATGTTTTGTCGAGGTGATTTTGAATTATTGTTTAATGCGACTTTTAGGAACGGTTAAAAGTGATATGTGAAAAAAAATCAAGATTGCGGAACTTTTCGATATAGTTCCCGTGGCGATAGAACGTATATTATTATTGTAAATGGAGGAATAGACTGGGTTTATTGGGTTTTAGACATTCGCTTCCGTTCCACCCAACATGTTTTCTTCTAAAGCGGTAAATAATCTATGATTTCAATAATAATGTAAAAAAAACATCAATATTCTCGAAGATCCATTGACAGATCTAATATTCCAAAATTAAAAAGAAAAAGTCAGAATACTTAGATTACAAATACTGCAAGGACATTTTTTAATCAAAGGTGTACTTACCTACTTCAAAAATTTTGGGAATTAAGAAATACCTTTTGTTAACTACCTATTAATAAGAAAACTAAAACCAAATATACTGAAAGGAAAAAAATAAAACAAATAAAAAAAACGACGTTTTCGAACATATACCTACATAATTATAACCTCCTTTTTTCTGAAGTCGGTTATAAATAAAATTGGTCGCAAACATAACATCCGGATTTGAAGTACCGCAAACTATACTTGGAAAAGGGCATCATAAGAATCCAGCGTCCCCCTTAACCCAAAATAAATAAATAGAGGATCACCTTCTTAAAAGGCCTCTTGAACCACCGATTATCCTCACAATCAAATAATAAAATCTGACCTAATCAATCTAAAAATATTTCCTAACAAAAGAATTCGTCCGTACGCCATTTTTTTTTTCATTTGACTATACAATTCTTTACTCTATGGTTAGAACGGAACCTCCTTTTGCTAGTTGACTTTTATTTGACTATGGTTATTTATTTTAATGCCATGTTCACTTGTTTATAATAGGTTAAGTGCGTTTTATTGTTATTTTGGGATTAAAAATAAACGAAAATAAATGATTCAATACCTAATTAATTTTATTTCGTCTTTAAAAATAGATTTGCTAACTGCGTGGGATTTCCTATTTCTTGGTACTTAAATAGTTTAAGGGTTGAATAATACAATTTTAGAGGAATGAGGTTTTAAGAGACCGTTGTGAAACAAAAGAATATAATGTAGTGACAAAAAACAAAAACCCAACTGCCTCAAAACTAATTTAAAAAAATACCTGTGAAAATATTAACTTTTTTTTTAGCCTGGTAAAGTCACCAAATGAGTCCTCCAAGGGAGGAAGGGACTGTCAAACTTGTACTGACTAAAATCCACGGTGTTCTTCAAAAGCCCTTTATGTTCCGGGGTCACGGACAGGGAATAAGTCCCGCGTCCCTGTCAGCAGGATTTGGCCCTCTGAGAGGCCATTTTGCTGACGCTCTTTGAGGCGCGCGTGGAACACGACGCACCGTCGACCTGGGCATGGTCATGATCGGACGGCGAGTCACCCATTACTCACCGTCCGCATATCAGCTCATTATTATCACTGGTAGCGTTCTGTAGTTTTTGTTCCCAAGGGAAAAAGGCGTGAGTTCATGAATGAATTTTAGTGATAAAATCTTAACGATAGTGGATTGGAGTTTTGCGTAATTTTTTTTTAATGGAATTAACTGTTTTTGCTTCGTCATCGGTATGGAGTGGCTGCCAAATTAATGCGTTCTAAAAGTAGATAAGTACGGCCAGTATACCAATCTATGATGGGGTCCCCAGAGGGCCAAAGCCTGCCGGGCCACGGTACATAAAGGGCTATTGAAGGACACCGTGGATTTTAGTCAGTACAAGTCTGGCAGTACCTGTCGTCCTGCCCGGGGTGAGAGGACTCATTTGATGATTTTCCAAGTAAAAAAAACCCAATCTGTAATTTCTTAAAGTAAAAAATTTTTCATCATCTGCCTAGCTTTTTCCCAACTATATTGTGGTCGGCTTCCAGTCGAACCAGATGCAGCTGAATATCAGTATTTTACGTGGAGCGACTGCCTATCGGACCTCCACAACCCAGTAACTGGGGATTGTTGACAGTTGTTACTGTTAGTCCAGAAGCTCTAAAGTCTGACAACCAGTCTTGCCATGGGGTATCGTATTACCCAGTTACTGTGTTGTGAAGGTCCGATAGTCAGTCGCTCCATGTAAAATACTGATATTCAGCTGCATCTGGTTCGACTGGAAGCCGACCACAATATAGTTGGGAAAAGGCTTTGTAGATGATGATGTGTGAAAGAGTCATTATCTCATGCCCTTATCCCATTTTTACTTAATTAATGATGAATGATGGTGTGAAAGAGTAACAAATATAAACAAAAATAATATTTTTTTAACTTTATAAAGGCCCACAATTTCACAATTTGCATAAAACAACGGCGAATGCTAACAAAATATTAAAAATCTTTTGTAATAGACGCCATTTTTACATACAAATCAATGCCTATTGAATGCTAAATTAATTTGATTTCCGAACAGATAAGTCACAACGGAATATGGCGGCCATTGTTGTAAACAGATTATAAAACACAATTGATGAAAAACAAAACAATAAAATAAAAGTGTGAAAAGTCCCAATTTTCTACTGTTTCATTTTGTTTGGGTTAAAACTGTATTAAGTACTTATAACGTAGGTACTTTTGGATTTCAGAAAGGATTTGATTATTTTTTTTAATTCGACCGCGAAAAGAATTTGAAAGAAGGTGCGTATACAAACTTTTAAAATCACATACACAAATAGTCAGACCAAAGCCCTATGACTTTTCCTGTACCATAAGAAAGATTATCATCTGTTGGAGACTTGTCTAAAAAAAATTTCAACCTAAAAAGGACATTTCACTTTGTTAAAAGGGTCGATAAGCAGACTATACGCTTTTTTTTTAGACAAGCGTTCAACAGATGTTTAAATCTTTCATTTTTAGGGTTCCGTAGTCAACAAGGAACCCTTATAGTTTCGCCATGTCCGTCCGTCCGTCCGTCTGTCCGTCCGTCCGTCCGTCTGTCCGCAGTTTAGCTCAGAGACGCACAGTACTAGAGAACTGTAATTTGGTGTAAATATACGGATTTGTTGTGCCGAAAAAGTGGTAAAATAAAATCTCGTAAAATATTTTTTTTTAGGGTACCTCCAGTACTTACACGTAAAGTGAGGATTTTTTTTTCTCGCGTACCCCTTAGTGTGGGGTATCATTAAATAGGCCTTTAAAAAATAATGTCAGTTTCCATTAACTATTTTTTGATAAAAAAATTCGTTTGTGAAATATTAAGCTTTAAAGTGCTAAATTTTGCTCGATTCGAGTGTCACCCCCAGTACCAGCTAAACGGTTATGTTTGGGGATGTGAAAAAATTCACAATAGTAGTACATATAACGATGTTTAAAAGAAAATTATCATGACTAAGTAGGCTTTACAACTTTACGAGTAATAGTCGACCAACTTATAAAATGTACTTGATATCATATTTTCTTAAACAAAATGTATCGGAGACAACTGCAAATGTAAGTTTGTCAACTTTATTTTTCAGCTTTTTTATATATGTTTTTTGGGGATAGGTAGGTTTTTATCGTCAACTATTTTTAATTAAATTCAAAAAAAGGAGGAGGTTCTAAATTCGTTGTAATGTTTTTCTTATGTATTTTCCCCGATTTCTCAAAGACTCCTGGACAGATTTTGAAAATTCTTCTTTTTAAAATTAAATTCAGCGAATCAGTTTAGTTAGTTCGCCTATGTATTTTGATGGGCAACTACGGAACCCTACACTGTGCGTGGCCCGTCACGCACTTGGCCGGTTTTAATTGTGACGTGGACGTAAAGTAAAAAGTAAACTGGAACTTGGACGACATTGATGGAAAAAAATACCTAGTTTCTCGTTCGTACACTAGAAGCGCTTTTTCAATTTTCCGTACAATTAAATTAACGCAGTAAATACTTCACGTATGCTGTAAATAAAATACAAAAATCTTGTGATATTTTCCAGGTACGTACTTGTGATATTGAACCAGTTGTTTTTGATTGATTTCGGAATTAGTGCGTTCCGCGTTCAAATAAACTTTCAACTTTATAAAATTAGCATAAAATAGTGTATGTGTAGATGTAGGCAAAACCTGGTACAAAGTATTATGAAGATGATACCCATAATGTTTAGGCTTTGTTAAAGAAAGTCTATTGGGTTATCAACACTTTCACCAGTCAGAATCACCAGTTGAAGCACTGATTAAGGAAAATTATGTGACCTAGAAATCTACGCTAAACCAACAATTCAGAGTTTTATCCGAATCTTACGCAAACACGCTTACTGAAATTTGAGACCTGAAAAAGCTATTGCTCACTCTTTCAGCTCCTAATCTAGATATTCCAGTAAGTTTCTTTTTTTTTTCGTGCTAAAATCTTCAAAAAGGTCCTTCCGCCTAGGACGGGACATTTCGTACTGTTGGACTCATACTGACTAAAATTCACGATGTTTCTTCTGTAGCCCTTTACTTTCCAAGGTCCCTGGTACTTCTTTAGATAGTCCCGTATCATGGGCAAGTTTTAGGCCTCTGGGGGGCCCGTCAGAATGTTATAACAGCTTATTGAAGGGCGCGTGGAACATGATGTGCCGTCGACCCGGGCAAGGCTCGTGTTCGGCCCTAAATTGTCGGGTTTTTGACTAACACTAAGTTTTACGTAAACCGGCAGATTACGTGGGAAACAAATGCCTTGCCATGCCGTCTCCGCCGGGGCCAGGGAAACGAGGAAGGCTGGAGAAACGTTGGCTTGACGTCGTAACGATATGCGTGCTAACGGGCTCACGGCAGGAGATGCACAAGACCGTGCGAAGTGGAGGCGGTTAGGTAGGAAGGCGGACCCCGGCCACCGAGGTGGAAGCCACGGTGGCAACAGGGATTAACGCCCTGAGGATGATGATGATGATTTGACTAACACTAAAGTTTTGTTGTTAGCTCGTTGTATACATACTGCTCGAGTGGAGAAAAAGAAAGAAAACAAGTTTATTTGGCAGGCTTTAGGCACACAATTTTATCACGAGAATACAATAGAAAAGGAAGAACACAGAAGTAGGTATCGTGTGCTTCACGGCTATGCCAAATAGGCTCATCATCAGCCTATAATGTTCCCACTGCTGGGCCACAGGCCTTCTCTCTGTGAGAGGGAGTGGGCCTAATGCGAGTTGGCAGATGTCACATGTCTTCGAATTTTTGGTTCTAAGACATGCCGGTTTCCTCACGATGTTTTCCTTCACCGTTTTGAGAGAAGGGGTGATGAAATAAATTACACAAAGTAATGCGCCTGACAGTGCCGTATTATCCATAAGGCACTTTAGGCCAGTGCCTAGGGGCCCACCATGACCAGGGGCCCAGCACTCCCGATTATAAAATTAAAACAGAGGATTGTATGGTTTTATGAAACCACAGTAAAAATGAAACTTTTATTCACATTACAAGGTAAAAGCCCCCATTATTGACACAAAAGGGAGGGCCCGAAACGAGCTGTGCCTAGTGGCCCCGGGATGGTTAACCAGGCCCTGCGCCTGACGGGGTTCGAACCCACAATTTTATTCGTAAGTCGGCACCGATACCACTGCTCTCAATTAGGCTCAGTTCAGCTAAAAGCCAGGCCACTGGCGCTGCTTTTCAACTTGGTTTGTCAATGTTCTGTAGACTCATCTTTACTGATACATGGAGCTACCATACCCAATCATAGAAATAATATATCTACCAATATCCTGAAAGTTACACTACCCGGTTTTGACTACCCGCCGGTTACGACTGTCATAAATATACGTTTGAAAACCGGGAGTGACAGTTTAACGTGCTCGCTAACCTAGGAAACAGATGATTTATAATATGGCATCACGTTTGTATTGCGAGAATTTAAGGAGTCGGCTGAAATGTAGACTGCATTCACTTGTCTGTTTACAGATCTAATTAGTCCAATGTCTGTCGAGTTTTGGAGAAGAAAAGAGAGAGTTTAGAAAAATAATGGACACGTTACTTTTCTATCGTATATTCAATGAATTGAGGATTTCTCTCTTCTTTCGGTATAATCAAAGAATATCAAGTAAGTATAATTGATAAAAGGAAAAACTTGAATGTAGATAACATAATATATCTAAATGTTTCAACAACTAAATCGTTCAATACTTTTTGTATCGAGGTAACTTAGGCTGTGTATTTTACCATGACATGAGCTACGAACTTAAAATTCTTTTTGATTGTAGAAAAACTGATTAAAAATGGACACCCATCTAATTTATAACCACAGGTAGAATCTAGTCACCTTTTAAACGCAAATGGGCCTAAATAGTTTGTCAAAAATGTAGTGATATCATCATCTGGCTAGCGTTCCCCCAACTACACATATATTGTGGTCAGCTTCCAGTCGAACCAGATGCAGTTGAATATCAGTATTTTACATGGAGCGACTGACTATGCTATCGGACCTCCACAACCCATTAAGTACTGGGTAATATGAATAACCCAAAGCATAAAATATCATATTATGATAGTTTATAGGATGAGCAGTTCGTGGCTAAATAATTACAGCCACACAGGCCGATCTTCCGGGTTAAGCAGCGCTTGCCGAGGTTGGTATGTGGATTGTTCCATCTGTCATAGCGAGTTTCCTCCGTGCCTCGGAAAGCATGTAAAGCCGTTGGTCCCGGCTGTCATTTGTAGATCTTTGACAGTCGTTAATACACAGTCAGAAGCTCTAAAGTCTGACAACCAGTCTTGCCATGGGGTATTACTCAGTTACTGTGTTGTGGAGGTCCGATTGTCAGTCGCTCCATGTAAAAATACTGATATTCAGCTGCATCTGGTTCAACTGGAAGCCGAGTAAGCCGACCCCAATGTAATTGGGAAAAGGCAGGCAGATGATGATGAATGGATTTACAACATAGCTTAATGTCAAACCTGTTGAAACTTATTGTAGAATACGAAAGCGATTGTCACTTGAATAAGCCCTAGCTTATAAAGTAACATTATTTATCGTCTTAATTTTTTTTAATTATGCAAGAAAAGGCAGACAGAAAGGCAAAACAGAAAACAAAAAAAATCTGGACTAAAACGAAGTTGGGCAATCGTCTAGCCATAAATATTGTTTAATTACCAAAATAATTTTATATTCTGTCGTGAGCGCGGCAAAGGTGAGGTAAACGCCATTTTTAATAGATTTGAAAATGGAATTTGGAGTAAAGAGGTTTATTCTTTGTTTTTTTTTCTTGTGAAAACTTTTTATTACCAGTGTTTTTTTGAATTAGAAACTTTTTTTAACTTAGAAATAAGTTTTTTTGTTGATACTTAAATAAAATACTTGTTAGTTAGTTGATACTTATTTAAAAATGAAGGACAAAAATATTTAAGAAGAGAGAAATATACACTCAATTTGTAAGTTATTGTATTTTTTTTTTACTTTTACTTATGATTCTATTATGTCTGATTCATGAATTCAGCCATAATGGAATCATGAATTAATTCGTAAAAATATGGATAGTAAATAATAAATCACCGATAAATTCACTTCAATGAAATTTAATTTTTATGATTATTTTGATGTTTGATAAATCAGCGTACGCGGAGGATGACCACAATTAATTATTTTTAAATAAAAATTTTCCAAGAAAAAAATACTTTCCGAACATTCCTAATTTGCATTCTCCATATAATTATAGACTTTAAATAATTATGCCATTAATTTATATTTTCTTGACCACGTTATTTTTGAATGTTTTTTTTTTGTTTTATTTATAAAACTCATTAATTGCATAAGTAATTATTTTTTTATATAAATAAAAAAATTATTTAGCAATTAATAAGTTTTATAAATAAAACAAAAATGTATATAAATAAATAATTATATATAAATTATTTATTATTTATAATACGCCGAATTTCTTTGTTTTAAAAAATACAGCTAAAGTAAATCAAACGATCGGGTCAATAATTTTTTTCCGTGTTTTTAGCTTCAATTGTCAGTGGCCTACTAGAATCTGGTTTATTCTAAAAGTTTTAGACATGGGTAGTTCGCAAACGATTGAAGTAAATGTGAAAAAAAAAGTTTGTAAAAAAAAACCCACTAACCTGTCCTCACGAGGGTTTCCAGCTGCCAGGTGTCGTCCAGGTGTTGCTGTGCAGGCTGTTGGGCTGTCAATGGGAGCGGGGCAGAGCGCTCATGGTTTATACTGCCTTCCACAGGTGGGCGGAGCTGTGGGCGGGCAGGGGCTGTGGAGTCGGTATTGAGGACTAAAGATTTTTGGGGATTTTTTTTGTAAAATGTGATTTTGGTTTTTTTTTTTTGTTGTTTTGTTGAGTCATTGATTCGTTATAAATAAAAACTTATTATTAATATGTACAAAAATAATAAATAATTAAATCAATAATTAATTTGTTGAGAAATATTACAAAAAAATATCATCTGCGATGATATCAGCCTATTTCATTACGGTCGAATAAAATTTCCATTCTTTACAAATTCATAGGTACTTACCATGATGAAAAATTTTGGCTTGGTTACATTTTATTTTAAAAATGTTAGGAAACTTACAGCTATTATAGCTGTAAGTTTCCTAGGTTTTACTAGAGGTCCAAATTCTATTATACTTGAAAAAAAATATGATAACGTTTCAAATGCTATTCGCATACGGGCAAAGAGACCACTTTCTAAATAAGGGTGTATCCGACCGGCCCGGAAAAACTTCCCCCTGGACGTACAAGAGGGAACTCCAGTCCACGGGCGCACGTGGAGGTTTCCTGTCATAGCACCCCAAATTCTATTATACTTGAAAAAAAAATATGATAACGTTTCAAATGTTTCTAAATAAACCAAACGGTTCACGAAATTCCGTGTTTGAAAAATATAAAATTTAAAGCCATTTAGTTTAAAACCATTTAGTTTTGAAACTTTAATGAAATCCTTAAAATCACAGAGTACTTTTTAATTATTTCCAGTTAAAAATTTAACACAGGCAAAACATCCTCTTATAAGTCACAAACCGATATAAAAAAAATTTTTCGACAACATAATTCGACTCCACGACTTTCTCTGTCCGCGAATCACAAACGCACCACTGTACTTCGTAATTACAGTTTTTCGTAAAGTATTCGATGAAAAAGTCTAATACGACTGATTTCAGGATCAAATCAGGACGAAATAATTATGATAAGACAGTATTTTAGATATCACAGCCAAAAATAACTCGTGACAGCTGTTAAAGGGCTGAGCTTATCGATTTGTGAAGTTAAGCTAGACTTGTTGAGGTTGGTCGTGGGATGGGTGACCTTTTTGTTTAATTTTTGGGAATTTGCCTGTTTGCAATAATTTCGCTCGTTTTTCGTATGGATGCCTGTGTTGTGGGACTGTTTTATAACGCATCGTGGCATATTTTTTTGGGTGTTAATATCATCAAATGATGCCGCCCTGTGACTGTCAGTGTTATTATCTAAAAACCACCCTGTTGCTTCGGTTGTCCTTTACGTTCCAAGGCCACGGTATCCGGCTTAAACAGTCCCACGAGCTTAGACAGTCTAAGATCGAACCTGGAACCACAAAATTCAAATTCAAATACACACACAAAAAAAAGATGGGCCCAGTTTCTCATTTTGTATGATAAACCAATTTTTTTTTTGCAAATTTCTTAATGTCTTAGAACAAACATTGTTCAGTAACATGGGCTGAGTTACCCCACGAGAGGTTTTGCGGATTTAACGTTACACATTGTACCTATAGTTTTGTTTATACGTATGTGTATATTTATTTTTTCTCAGATAGAATAGGTATGGCAACTGAGAACATATAATATGAAGGCGACAAAGTCTTACAAAGCAATCTCCTAAATTGAGAGAGGATGTACTGAGTGCCTCAACTAGCCTTTGCCTTGCTGTGACAGCGACCTCCAAAACAAAACAGTGAGTGGTATGCATTTCTCTTTAGCAACTCTCTGAGTCTAGATTTGTACCTACCTGAGGCACAAAATACACAGAAGCGGTGAAAGATTCTGATACGATGCGGCTGTGGATCGGATTTGTTGTCGCTTCAAATTTACAAGCAAGGCGGCGCGGATTCTCAAGTGATAGATCCGCGCCGCATCCTTTCTGTGTAATTTAAGACGCATCTCTTTTATACATTTTTAACCGACTTCAAAAAAAGGAGGAGGTTATGTACGAATAAAATTTGAAGCGACCAAAATCCGATCCACATCCGCATCGTATCCGAATCTTTCATCGCTTCTGTGTATTTTGCGCCTTAGAACCCTGAAAACCAACTCATCTATTTTCAACCTTCTTTAAAAAGGAGGAGGTTCTCAATTCCGACGTTTTCATGTTTGTTCGCGCGTATCTCCATCGCTCCAACCGATTTGAAAAATTATTTTTGTTAACATTATTTTTTTATTTTTGGTAACAATGGTCCTTGATTACTGGCCTTTTAGAGAGACTAAGAGTTACTCAACGAGCAATGGAAAGAGTTATGCTCGGAGTTTCTTTGCGGGATAAAATCCGGGATATGGATATTCGGCGAAGAACCAGAGTCACCGACATAGCTCATAAAATTTGCAAGTTGCAGTGGCAATGTACAGGCCACATCGCTCGTAGAACTGACTACCGATGGGGAAGAAAAGTTCTCGAGTGGCGGTCTCCCTCTAGGTGGACCGACGACATCGTGAGGGTCGCGGGCAGCCGATGGATGCAAATAGCGAATTGTCGTTCGGCGTGGCGGTCTAAGGAGGCCTATGTTCAGCAGTGCTGCAGGGCTGATGATGATGATATTTTTTTTTTTCAAAATAAATTGTAACCGACTTCAAAAACAACCAAAAGTCGTTTTTTTTTTTATTAATTCGTCGTTCCAACAAGATGCCATTATCATTTTGCTAAAAGTTCGTAAACTGCTTTTCATTTGTCGATCATTGGTCTCGGTAAATTAATCTTGCCACATTAAATTTATAAAACATTTTTTTTTTCATCTTATTTCTTACTGTTATTAGCAGTCTGAAGTAGTAAGAAGTTTGTTTGGTGCGATGCGTTCGATACGTACGATGCGGACCTGTGGACGCTTACCTTTACAAAATGATCCGCCAATTATTAAATTCATTTGTTACAAAAAATATGATAAGTAAATGAAGAACCGCTCGACCGATTTTGTGTAAACAAACTTCACATTAAACATCTACTAAATAGTCCGAATAAAGCCTTTAAACATTTGTCGTGGTAGGTACCACAAAAACTTTTAAACGTCTGTTGAACACTTGTCTAAAAAAAGTGTCAGATTATGACGTTGAAATAAGGTCCGTTTTGCAATCACACTTTTTTTAGACAAGTGTAAAGATGTTTAAGTTTTTGCAGTAAGGCTAAGTGTTGGTTTTAGGTTAGCACGTTCTTGAGTTATAAAATTACAACGAAAAGGTGGCATTGATTTTTATATAAATATAGATATTACTAGGTTTTACCTGACATCTTCCCACGTAGAAGGATTCTTACTCAAAGCACAAAGTAAAGTCATCGAAGAAATGCAATGGCCACTTGGCGAGTCCAGTTGAGAATTTCCTTTGTATATTTATTTATTTATATCTTTCATGAATGTATTTAAAACTTAAATTCTGTTCGTCAGTCTCGCTGAAGCGCCTAAAATAATGGTTAAATGTTCATTATTTGACAGGCCGGTTGGTCTAGTGGTTAGTGACCCTGACTGCTATGCCGGAAGTCGTGGGTGCGATTCCCACCCAGGACAAATGTTTGTGTGATGAGCACGATCATTTGTTCTGTGTCTCGGTGTAATTTATCTATAATTTATGTATGTATTTAGAAATATATAAGTATGTTTATCAGTTGTCTAGTACCCATAACACAAGCTCTACTTAGCTTGGGACTAGATGGCGTTGTGTGATAATTGTGGAATATTATTATTATGCTTAACTCGTGGATAAATAACAGCGGCACAATTCCATTTTCAACGTTAAGCCGCGCTTGCCGAGTTTGGTCTGTAGATGGGTGGCAATCTATCATGGAAAGTTTCCTCCGTGTCTAGGAGAGCATCTATAGTCTTCAGTCTTGGCTGTCATTTGCCGATATTTGACAGTCGTTTCTGTTAGAAGTGTCTAAAGTCTGCCAACCAGTCGTACAATGGGCTATCGTATTACCCAGTTACTGGGTTGTGGAGGTTAGATAGGCAGTCAATCTATGTAAAATATTGATTACACTGGAATCCGACCCTGATATCATTGGGAAAAGACAGGCAGAAGACAATATGAGGCAGAAGCGAAGACTAGGTGGACAGAGAGTCTTATAAAAGTAACCAAAGAAAATTCTAGAACAAATAAAAAGAAGACGTGAATGTCATAAAGATAAGGAGTGGATTTCTCTGCCTGTATTTCCCGACAACTATAACCTCGTGGTCTTCAAGTCAAGAGTGAACAGGTTACTTCTAGACAAGCGTGCTTCACTGTTGACCACATCACTGCTTGCCACCAGGCGAGATAGTGGTCAAACGTGAGCCTATAAAAAGAAAATATCACATCATCGGACGGCGAGCTACCCAGTACTCCCCGTCCACATTCCCGAACCTAAACTAGCCGAAAATTCCCCCATGATCTCCAACCTAATCCTACAAGACCAAGGTGAAGCCGGGTTGGGAAGCTAGTTTAAGACAGTTCAGAATCTCTTTTGCGCATTCACAAACGCATGGACAGTTTCCTAGAGTCATTCGTGCGTCAATAATCTTAATACATATGCAGTCCAGTCCTTTAAGGTCAATTCAGAACCTTTTATGAGAATTTTGAGATCTTTTGTGCGCCAACGTTGCCTAGCTTTCCTGCACCTTGCTCTGAATCAGTACTATTGGCACGAGTTTTCAGTATTTGAGACGCAAAGTTAACTGGAAATTTGACAATTTCAAATTGACAATTTTGTAAATACAGTAAGTACCCTTAGCACGAATTTTCACTCTTTTACTTTACAGCGTCTTTCCAGTGTTTACATCGTTTTTATATGAAAAAATGGAACAGCGCCTTCTGAATGAATGAGATCAAGACACTCCATGGACACTCTTTTTCAATCGCCAAAATTATTACAGATCTTTTATTACATCATTCATCATCAGTTGGTACATTATGTGAGAACGATGTTACAAGTTATTGGTGTCCATAGTAAATATAAAAAAGACAGTACAAAAATAAAATTACTACATACTTAAAATAGACCGTGGTAGCTAAGAGATGACCAGTCCCAACTGACAGCGCCCGGTCACGAACATGACTCATATATCAGCACCATTCATCTCAACCATTTTGAAGGGAACTAAATGATCCGACACACAAGCCACCATCAGCGAGACATTTGAGTGAGCATGACATACTCTCAACTGCCAGAGTCATTCAAGTCAATAAAGACGTAGGTATCTAGTCAATGCGAAGACATGTGATATGTACCAACACTACAACTTCTCAACCTATGTAGTGGATTGTGGTCCACTCCCTCTCACAGAGAGGAGGCCTGTGTCTCAGTAGTGAGAACATATTATAGGTGATGATGATGATGATGCATTTGGATTTGATTATTCTTTGATAAAGCATGTGGTGGTAATTGCGCGTATGAAGACTGAAAATTTAATAGTGAAATGCAATTTATGAATTTTCTCTTTTCAAAATTAAAGAGTTAAAAGAACGAATAATTTAAATTGCATCTGTTTATTTATTTTTAATAGAAATTGAAATATTTACTTTACGATTGTTTTATTTAAAATGTGAAATCGTTAACTAAACTAGTTTTTTGAAAAACGATTAGACACCGAATAACATTTTATTGTTTCAAATTGAAAGGAATTTTACCAAAAAACGAAAATGTAAAATAATTTAAAGAAAAACTTATTTACTTATTACTTTATGAATGTCTTAGTTCAACATAACGTAACATCACGATTGTTTTTTTTTCTTAAGAGGATAGAATAGTTGCTGCCATTTCCAAAAATACGTATTTAGAAAAACTCGTACTGTCCCCTCTCACGCGTTGAAAAAACCCCGATCGTGCGATAGAGAGCGTTGCAACTCGCGACTGAATGTAAGTTTTTTTTATATGAAATTTGTCTCTCGGGAGAAAACATTTTTCACATACTAAATCATAACCAATCTCTTAGATTCTGGTGTCAATCGTTTCAGCATATTATATTCTAGGTTTGTAGGTTTTGTTTTTTTTCATAAACTTCTTTTTTTTTTAAATACAAAGGTTTTACATCAATGAAGATTTAGTAATAGAAATAGTAACTTTTAGGCGCCTGTAACTTTCAAACTATTATAAATTTTGAAAAAAAGAAAACCTATAAACCTAGTTTTTTACTGTGTCAGATGCATTGTAAAAAATCATTGAGATAGGATAACATTTAGGGGGAGGAAAACGTTTTCTCTTTTTGTATGGACGAAAGCTCGGTAGACGATAGTCTTAATAGGGTGGGGCAGAAGCTGTAAGTTCATTGTACACACGGCTAAGCAATACGCATCAAGATTTACAAAACCAGTTACGTGGTCTTACTTGGCATGCAGGCAGCGAGGAAAGGGCAACTCGCTGTCCGACCATGGACCATGCCCGGGTCGACAAACTCTCACTCACTCAAAGAGCGTCAGCATAATGAAGGAGCCCCCCTCTCAGAGGGCCAAAGCCTGCCGGGGTCGCGGGATTATTTCCTCACCGTGACCCCGGAACATAAAGGGCTACTGAAGGACACAGGATTTTAGTCAGTACAAGTCTGACAGTCCCTCCCGCCCTGCCCGGGGTGGGAGGACTCATTTGATGTTACCACGCTAAAAAAAAAATATCGTGGTCTTACTTGTATGGTCTTTCTGTATATTCAACGATCAGCTTATACTGGTTTTGTATAGCTTGATGTGTAGCCGTGTGTACATCCATGTTTTACTATCTAGTTTTTTTAATTTGGAATCCCCATAGTGATAATATTGTTGGAATATTTATACTGGCTGTTGCCAGTGGCTTCACCCGCTACAACTCGAAAATTACCCCACGGGAACATAAAATCAGGATAAAAACTATCCTATGTGTTAATCCACGTTATAAACTATCTGTGTACCAAATTTTAGCCTAATCCGTTCAGTGGTTTTTACGTGAAAGAGTAACAAACTATACCTACATACACATACATACATCCTCAAACTTTCGCATTTATAATATTAGTAGGATAGGATCCCGGGCTCAAGTACGCTGTAAATAAAATACAGAAAACTTCAAAAAAATTATTTCTATTATAATCGACAGATTTATTTCTAAAAACTATACAAAATGCTCATTAAAAAAATATTGCAACAAATAACCAAACCCGTGACCCGTCCTTCAGAAGTCTATAAATCAGCCACTGCACCCGTGATACCTACAGGTTCTTATTTCGCCTATTTCGGTACTTTGTTTTAAACAACACGGTTTCATTTTTCAATATTATTGCAAATACACTGTCAGACGAAATTGGACTGTTTGATACAGAAAAGAACCAAGCAGATTTCTATTTTTATTTTTTAAACCGTGAATTTAATAATAATAGAGAAAAAGAGAAGCTCGTGGCTAAATAATTACAGCCGCACAAGCCGATCTTCCGGGTTAAGCTAACCGAAGTTGGTCTGTGTATGGGTGACCATTCTGTCATATCGAGTTTCCTCCGTGCCTCGGAAAGCACGTAAAGTCGTTGGTCCCGGCTGTCATTTGTAGATCTTTGACAGTCGTTACTGTTAGTCAGAAGCTCTAAAGTCTGACAACCAGTCTTACCATGGGGTATCGTATAATCTGTTACGCGGTTGTGGAGGAAAACGATCCTTATTATATTAACGTGAATTGTCATTTTGGCGTTGACAGTTTTTTTAGACAAGTGTTCAACCGATGTTTATTTCTATTTAGATTGTTTTAAAACCTGGATCAACATGTAGGATAACTTTTATCCCAGTTTTACGTTCTCATGGGATAATTTTTGACTTACATGCGGGCAAAGCTGGGAATAGAAGCAAGTATCTTTTAATTCCAAAATAAAACAAAAACCCATCAGCTAAAAAAATAAATAAAATATTCTTGCCTTTACAAAGTCCTTGCATAACACCATCCAAACGCAGGAATATAATTTTTACAGCTATTTATTTCAATAAACAACCAAGCGCTTTATTTTGCTTTGCTTGAAGCCGCTTGATCGCTTCAATGTGATTAAATACATATATATTTAAGGTAGGTATAAACTTGAGCGGTGGTTTGGCAGCCCTGCCTAATATATGTAATCGTGACACTGGAACGTAAAAGGCTGTTAAGTTCCGTAGATTTTAGTCAGTACGAGACTGATAGTCCCTTCAGCTCCACCCAGCGCGGGAAGAGTCATTTGACGTTTTTTTTGATATTTCATGATTTTTAAAAACCGGCTAAGTGCATGTCGAGCCACGCACAGTGTAGGGTTCCGTAGTTGCCCATCAAAATACTTATGCGAACTAACTAAACCGATTCGCTGAATTTAATTTTAAAAAGAAGGATTTTCAAAATCGGTCCAGGAGTCTTTGAGAAATCGGGGAAAATACATAAATAAAAAGATCACGACGAATTTAGAACCTCCTCCTTCTTTGAAGTTAGTTAAAAATAGTTGAAGATAAAAACCTACCTATCCCCAAAAAACATACCTATTAAAGCTGTAAAAATAAAGTTGACAAACTTACATTTGCAGTTGAAGAACATGTTCTCCGATACATTTTGTTTAAGAAAAATGTTATCCAAGTACATTTTATAAGTTGGTCGACTATTACTCGTAAAGTTGCAAAGGCTACTTAGTCATGATAATTTTCTTTTAAGATTCGTTATATATACTACTGTTGTGAATTTTTTCACACCCCCAAACACAACCGTTTAGCTGGTAGAGGGGGGGGGACACTCGAGTCGAGCTAAATTTAGCACTTTAAAGTTTAATATTTCACAAACGTTTTTTTTTATCAAAAAATTGTTAATGGAAACTCTCAATATTTTTTAAAAACCTATTTAATGATACCCCACATTAAGGGGTACGCTCGAAAAATAAAAACATCGCCACTTTACGTGTACTGGAGGTACCCTAAAAAAAAATATTTTACGAGATTTTATTTTACCACTTTCTTGGCACAACAAACCCGTATATTTACACCAAATTACAGCTCTCTAGTACTGTGCGTCTCTAAGCTAAACTGCGGACAGACGGACGGACGGACATGGCGAAACTATAAGGGTTCCTTGTTGACTACGGAACCCTAAAAACAACCCAATTTGTGCATAATGGATGTCGGTTATTATTTTATTACTATGTACCTAGTTAATTTGATATGATGTATTTTGATATATTGATAAAACTGTAGTATTACATTCAGTAGTTTTTGTTTGAAAGTGTTTTACAAACATCAATATACAATTTTTTTCTATGTCAATGAACTTTATAAATAATAGTATCTAAGTTTGCACGTGTGCGAAGCCGGGACGCGTCTCATGTTACACAAATAACTAAAGAAAATCTATTGTCTAACGAGTTTCTCAAGAGTTACCAAGTTATTATGCAATCCACACATACCTGTTGCATTATTTTCATAATAAATTCACAGGAAATTTCAATAAACTATTCAAATTGATCTAGGATATAATAATAACGTTGTAGATCATTTATTTTTTTAAATAACTTCGGTAGTGTCAGTGTGCTGTTTTCCGCAGTTGCAGTGGGAAGTGCGCGCGAAATGGCAGCCATTTTATATTTTTTACTATTTTTGTTTTTTATATTTTTTGTTCCGATTTTGGCCAGTTACCATGAGCAGTATAGAGGTTTGTAGATTTAGTTATTTTTATCATTTTTTTTTTAAATTTCTTTCTGAACACCTTCCGCAATTTATTTATTGTTGTTTTTTTTAAAAAAAAATAGGTAGCGTGTTTTTTTCAAAAGCTTAGTTTTCTAGTGCGGTGCAATCGATAAAATATTTTTCACCTCACACACTCGGAAAGATTCTATTTCTCATTCAAAATCTGAGCACAAAACTCCTATCCATTTTGTGCTCTAGAACACAAAGTGTTGTGCAAAGAACACGTCTTGTATTCAATTGTTTTCTACAGTTCTACACTGACAGGCAAGCCGCCCCCACTGCATTTCCTCACTGTGTGTGGTGAAAAGTTGTGTGTTGCATTCGGCAGCAAAGGTTGTCTGCGTCTCGTACCTTTGAAAACTTCGCATCGCTCAGGATTCTATTTCGCTCGCTCAGTTTTCAATTCAACTTTGCACTTTGCCTTGCATAACAAATAACTATTGTTGAAGGGCCTTCATCAAAATATTTTGTCGATTGTACCATACGTGTGGTAAAGATGATTTTCAATTGTAGTTGAAATTGGTCGCGGCATCAGAAAACTCGCTAGTTACTATTGTTTTATTTCAGTACCACAATTGAGCACTCCAAAGTATGAGTCGTACATTTTCAATGAGAAGGAGTACATCGTGCAGGTGCTGCCTGTGAACTGGGAGGAAGCGAAGATCATTTGCCGGTTTGTATAATATTATAATATCTAAAAGAAAATACAATTCCCAAGACGACTACAGCTCGGGGTGCTATGACAGGAAACCTCCACGTGCGCCCGTGGACTGGAGTTCTATCTCGGATACGTCCGGGGGGAAGACCAGTTTTTCGGGCCGGTGCACCCTGGGATGTGGGTAAAAACTCTTCCTTAAGCACTGTGTGCCTAAGTGGTCTCTTTGCCCGTATGCGAATAGCCTGTCGTGTGGACGCTCCAACGCGTGTCCCTCTGATTAGCAGAGGGCACAGCGGAGCGGGCTTGCGGACGGTGAGTGATGGGTAGCTTGCCGTCCGACCAGGGACCAAGCCCGGGTCAGTGGCGCGTCGTGTTTCGCGCCAAATGCCTGCTTGAGTCGCGGGTTTTTTCTTAATCCAGGATACCGCGGCCCCAGAACGTAAAGGGCATCCGAAGGAACACGAGTGGATTTTAGTCAGTAAGAGTCTGACAGTCCCTTCCGCCCCACCCAGGCCGGGAGGACTCGTTTGATGATTTTACCACCTTAAAAAAATAAAAAAAAGGCGACTACAGCTCGGGCACGCCGCGCAGGAGTGACTGGATAGGCGTCACGGCGTCCTGACCTACCGCATGACGCAGGTCCTCACTGGACACGGATGTTTCGGGAGGTATCTGTGTCGCAGTCGAAGAAACGCCTGGGTGTCACCTCTGCGAGGATCGCCAGGAGGACACGGTGCAGGATTGCCCCGCTTGGACAGAGCACCGCCGTGTCCTCACGACGGCGATAGGCAGTGACCTCTCTCGGGACGGGGTGGGAAGCGCGTTTGCTTCCTTCTGCGAAGCAGTCATGATCGCGAAGGAGGCAGGCCGCACGAGGGAGAGGACAGCGTCCTCCTTCCCGCAGCTGTAGGCGCAGTGGACGGATCGGCTGACGATCTCTGGCCACCGTAGGCGTAAGTCCTATAAAATATAATTAAATCTTACTTATAATATTATAAATGAGAAAGTTTGTGATTATCAAAGAGATTTAAAAAAACCTATAGAGCGGGCATTGGGAAAATTGTCATACAAAATTATTGATGCCGTGCGTCAGTAGCACTATCTAGCGTTGCATAGCAACGCGACAACTAGACTGAGGGACTTTTTACCTATTGGTAAAAAATTTTGGATCACAAATTTCTTCGTGATGTCCCGTCTACTGCTCGTATATAATTTAATGTCTTTGGTGATTATGTATGTTTGTTACTCTTTCACTCAAAAACCACTGAACGGATTTGGCTAAAAGTTGGTACACTGATAGTTTATATCCTGGATTAACACATAGGATAGTTTTAATCCCGATTTTATGTTCCCGTGGGATAGCTTTCGAGTTGTAGCGGGTGAAGCCGCTGGCAACAGCTAGTATTTTATAAGTATAAAAACAATAGCCATATACTCTGATACTGATAATATATAAAAAACTGCTGGATAATAAATAAATAAAATCACATAATAATTATGTTTAACACTAAACTATATAAAAGTGCTCAAGTGCTTCTCAAATCAATGTTTATTGCAGGGGCTATCACAATGGGACTCTAGCTATTCTAGATACAAAAGATAAAGCTGAATTCTTGGCCGAGGCATTGTCAGAGTCACAGTTCGGTAAGTATTTTAAAATATAACTTTTATTTCACTCCGTTTCTCACTCTAATAACACGTCACACTTGCATTTGTCCAGCGTACGATAAACGTAGGCGCCGCGCCGTGTAGACGCCGCGACAACGCGGCGTAGGCATTGCGTTGTTGCTGCGTTTCCTCTGGATTCAATTGAACGCTGCGCTAAGGGTCAGCTCAGACCGAGACGTGACGCTGCGCGCACATTTCAATAGAGTTATTCAAAATGTAACTCTATTTTCTTCACGAAAAGACGCAACGCGGCGCCGCCGCGCTGAGTTTTAATAGCGATTCAAATTCTGACTTTATTTAGTTACAAGAAAAGATACTTTGAAGTATCGTTGCGTCACGTCGCTTCGCGTCGCGTCTCGGTGTGAACTGACCGTAACGCTGCAGTGCCGACGGCACAGAGTACGGAAACCGAATGGCGTGTGTGACGATTGATTCTCTCAAATTGCCTCTTGATAATTTCACATTGAGAGCAGTGGTGGCCCAGTGGTATCGATCCCGACTTACGAGTTGTAGGCACATTACTTTGTGTAATTTATTTCATCACCACTGCTCTCAAAACGGTGAAGGAAAACATCGTGAGGAAACCGGCATGTCCTAGAACCAAAAAATCGAAGAGATGTAACATCTGCCTACCCGCACTATAGCCCACTCCCTCTTACAAGGGAGGAGGTCTGTGTCAAAGCAGTGGGAACATTATAGGCTGATGATGATGATGAATTTGACATTGAAGAAGCCGTCCCTTGCCATCACGAGATAGACGAGGTTTGTACCAGTTTATCTATCTATCCAATATCTTTAAACGAGCAATTCTTGTATATTTATTTATATAAAATCAGGATCTCGGAAACGGCTCCAAGGATTTTCATGAAAGTTACAGATTAGGGGGTTTTCGGCTCAAGGAATCGATTTATCAAGGTTCCAGGTTCGAGAAAAGCTCGGTTCCCAAGATATAGACATTTTAAAAAGCAGATATTTAATATTATCTTCATTTTGTCAGCTCTAACATCAGTATGGGTGGGTGCTCGCCGGGATTCGGCTGAAGACGCAGCTGGGTACCGCTGGGGACCTGGCATGGAGCTGCGGAGAACTGCCCTCGATGTCCTGGCTAATGAGGAGGAAGATGATACCGTGGAGAGACATTATCCTATGGTGAGGAGTAGTCCTACAGGCTTTGGTTTAGGTGGTACAATAATCAGATGCCCTAGCCCTCCCGCTCTGAGCACGCCTCAACCGCGGTGGTAAGACCCCTCTTTGAGGAGTGGCGGGATAAGCGTCACGGCGTCCTGACCTACCGCATGACGCAGGTACTCACCAGACACGAATATGGAGGGAATAAACGCTTGGGTTTCATCACTGTGAAGGTCACGATGGAGCATTCGGTGCAGGACTGCCCCGCTTGGGCAGAGCACCGTCGTGACCTAACGGCGGCTAGGGCGGAAACCACTCGCGCCTGGCATTGCTCGCCCATGCTGCGGGGCGAGATGGAGTGAAAAAAACTTGAGAGATGTCAAGGGACACCCGGATGGAACGAAGTTACTGTATACACTCAACAAAAATAATCGTCGCGACTCCGCTCAGCTCCGCTCCGCTCCAATCCGCTCCACTCCACTCTCACACTCACACTCTTTGAGCTCTAGCACCCTTTCGCAACGCGCGATAAGGAACTTCGTTCCAAAAAGTGTCGTGACAACTTTTCGTAAGATTTTTTTCCGTCTAGCCCCGTTTCACAACGCGCGAGGAACTTCATTCCAAAAAGAGATGGTGAATCATCCATCTATCTATCCATTACGTGCTGTCCAAATACCTACGCCAAAAATAGCTTCGCGACAACCACCGTCCGTTTGCCTGATTCGCAACCCCATGTGGTGGTTCAGAAGAAAAAACGTGACCCACTTACTCACTTGCACTGAGAAGCTCGTGGCTGAATAATTACAGCCGCACAGGCCGATCTTCCGAGTTAGGCCGCGCTTGCCGATGTTGGTCTGTGGATGGGTGACCATCTGTCATAGCGAGTTTCCTCCGTGCCTCGGAAAGCACGTAAAGCCGTTGGTTCCGGCTGTCATTTGTAGATCTTTGACAGTCGTTACTGTTAGTCAGAAGCTCTAAAGTCTGACAACCAGTCTAACCATGGAGTATCGTATTGCCCAGTTACTGGGTTGTGGAGGTCCGATAGGCAGTCGCTCTATGTAAAATACTGATATTCAGCTGCATCTGGTTCGATTGGAAGCCGACCACAATATAGTTGGGAAAAGGCAGGTAGATGATGACTTACTCACTTGCACGAAGTCACAGACTGAAGCTTTTATGTAAATTAACTAATTTCTTCTCTGTACAGTGGTTGAACAGGACTCACGTGCCTGTCCCAGAGATGGGCGCTGACTGCGTGGCCCTGGAGCGAGTGAAGCACGACCGCCCCGTGTTCCTGGACCTGCCCTGCCATCTGGATAGAGCCTTCGCTTGTGAGAGAGGTAAGAAAAAGTTCAGTTTTTGTTTAGAATTAGGGAAAAATGTGGTCAAAGACATTATTTCTTTGTTTTTTTTAAAAGACGGTTCTTAATTTTTCAAAGTTTTTTGTTTTAGGTACTCTTTGTAGTGGGTATTACAGGCATGATAATTATGTTCTATGATTGTGTAAATAATGCAAAGGTATGCGACTAAGCGTCCACAGGTCGGCATCGTACGAATACCTGCATCAAACCTCGGCCGTCATCATTGCCTACCCTTATCTCATTTTACTTCTTCTTTCTTATCATTCGTTAGACAATACATCCATCTTTGTAGTTTGGGGTAAAGTAAGCTAAAAAAAAACTTTTCTGTAATTCCCTTCGACCTTAATAGGAAACCCATCGAAAATAGTTCATTTGTAATTTTATCGCAATTATCCTACTACTATTATAAAGGCGAAAGTTTGTAAGTATGGATGTATGGATGTATGAAAGAGTAATTTCGAGCTCTTTCACGCAAAAACCACTGAACGGATTTGGCTAAAATTTGGTACACAGATAGTTTATAACCTGGATTAACACATAGGATAGCTTTTATTCCGATTTGTTTATGACTTCCCTGTGGGATAATTTTCGAGTTGTAGCGGGTGAAGCCGCTGGCAACAGCTAGTGTGACAATGTTTCTTGTTTGAAGTTTGTTTTTTAGATTAATTATTTTCAACACCGTAAACCTACCTACATTATTATATGCACAGTCCCACACGACAACCCGGAATCCTTCATTTTACATCCGTACTTGTTTTACAATGACATCATTCTCAGATGCCAGCGAGCTGAATCCAGTCAAAGAAGTGAAGACAGTTCGTTGTAGGAGTGGTCTGTACCACCTGTATGACGGCAAGATGGACTGGCACCAGGCGGCGGCCTACTGCGTCCTCCACGGAATGGCGTAAGCATAAGAATCAGCCTATAATGTTCCCACTGCTGGGACACAGGCCTCCTCTCTGAGAAATCCAACTCGCGGGCCCAGTGCGGGTTGGTGGATGTCACATGTCTTGAAATTTTTGGTTCTAAGACATGCCGGTTTCCTCACGATGTTTTCCTTCACCGCTTTGAGAGTAGTGGTGATGAAATAAATTACATAAATCAAAGGCAAAGGCTTGGCTGGGTTCGAACCCATGCCCTACAACTCGTAAGTCGGGACCGTTACCACTGGACCACCACGGTAATTTGCTTTGTAAATCAGTTTCCTATATGTAGAATCGAAATTGACATTAGCTATATTAATGTTCATACATTTTGTTCGTAAAGTGGATCGACCCCATCTAACGACCTATCCTTAGAATATCTTCCTTTTAAAATATTTGTCAGAGACAGCTCATTTTGCAAGTGGCAATGGGCAGGCCACATCACTCGTAGAACTGACAACCGATTTGGAAGAAAAGTTCTCGAGTGGCGACCACGGACCGGAAGACGTAGCGTGGGCAGGCCTCCCACTAGGTGGACCGACGACATCGTGAGGGTCGCGGGCAGCCGATGGATGGATCGATGCAAGTTCGGCGTGGCAGTGTAAGGGGGAGGCCTATGTTCAGCAGTGGACGTTTTCCGGCTGATGATGATGATGATGAAAATATTTGTAAAACAACGTTCATTACTTGTTCGCAGGCTAGCAAATATTGGCAGTTTTAAATGTTTAAAGAAACTGGGCATGACAATGTTGAGAAATCGACCAAGTAAGTCTTATTACTAACATAACACTTTGTGAATAAATGACACTGGCACGTAGCATTACATCGTAGATATTGATGCTAGGCAGCCGTAGAGCAACAGCGTAGCAAGAGGCTACGCAGTGTTTGCGTTTCGTAGCCAGTTGCTACGCCAATACCTACGACGTAGCAGTAGTAAAACATGCTACAGAAAAACTGCGTAGCTGTTCCGTAGTCAGTTGCTACACTCATACGGCGTAGTAATCTAGCAAAAGACGCTATAAAACACTGCGTAGCATTTCCGTAGTCAGTTGCTACTGAGCGTACCACTACCACTATAGTCGAAGATGCTAAAAATACTGCATTGCAGTTACGTAGTCAGTTGCTACGCAAATATATGGCGTAGCAATATAGCAGAATACACTGCACTACGAAATACGTAGCATAGACTTTGAGGCGTAGCACATAAGCCGTAATAGTTCGTGAATATTTCTGTGTTGTTTTTTCTTTGTTTTAAATTGTTTGTAACCTACAGGTATCGAGAATGCTTGGATAGGCGCTAAGGGCACACTCGGTCATTGGAAGTGGGTCGACACTGGAGTCAGCGTGTTCCGAACACCTGCTCTGACCGACGCTAAGGATGATGCCTGGCCTCCTATGAGGTAAGTGGCAAGTCTTCATCATCATCATCACCAGCCTGCAGCAATACAGTGAGTAATGCTACATATAATAGCTGACAAATGCTGGTAATGACGGCACGGTTGGAGCATGTCTTCGGTTCCCGTAGGAAACAAATATTACATGATGTACAAGCAGTTACTCCAAGTACTAGGTGATTTTTTCAATAAAGTGACTTTAAAAGTTTGTAAACGCACCTGCTTTTGTAATGTAATTGTAACCTGGATAGCAAGTTAAAAAAAGGTTCAAGCGATTTTGGATCTTATTTCACATTTAAAATTTAGTTTGTTTTTTCTCATATTCCCGTTAGCTAACATTGCTCCTTCATTAAAATCAGGTGTTTGCATAAATGTCAATAAGGTCGAAAATTGTAGGTCATACAAATATTAAGTTGTTTTGTGGGCGATTGAACCCGCGACAATCAGTGCAGTAGTCAATTGCTCAGACATTGCTCCGACCGTGTCAATCGTGTCATCATAATGTATGTATGTGTAGTGCTCAGAATTAACGAATTATCGTTGGCGTCATATAAACCAAAATAAACTCTCGGGCGGAACCATTAAGTACATTTTTGCTTGCGCAGAGGAAGTTTAAGCCATTATAAAAGTACCGGCGATGCGGCTGTCAGTTAAAATGTACTTTATTCTCTCGAGCATAGATTTTACATTTGTTTGATTGTTTTTGGGAAGTGATCATTATGTACGTAGTACTATTAGGTATTCTGTGCTCGAGAAAACAACCTAAATAGCTAAGCCACGCCTTGGAAACGTTTCCCAGGGACAGGAGTAATATCAAGCAGAATGGATGTCTCCAGCTGGACAGGCACGCCACACATCCACCAGTGTTCCTGGAAGCTAGGTGCGAGAGGAAGATGCAGTTCATCTGCTATGAAGGTAGGTAGTCAAGTAGGCAATCGCTCTCTGAGAAAAAGCCGTTGGTCCCGGCTGTCATTTGTAGATCTTTGACAGTCGTTACTGTTAGACAGAAGCTCTAAAGTCTGACAACCAGTCTTACCATGGGGTATCGTATTACCTAGTTACTGGCTTGTGTCGGTCCGATAGACAGTCGCTCCATGTAAAATACTTATTCAGCTGCATCTGGGTTCGTGTGAAAGCCGACCCTAACTCCAAATCATCATCATCATCTGCCTGCCTTTTCACAACTATTAGGGTCGGTTCCAGTCGAACCTGATGCAGCTGAATATCAGCATTTTACATGGAGCGACTGCCTATCGGACCTCCACAACCCAGTAACTAGGTATTAAGATACCCCATGATACGACTGGTTGTCAGACTTTAGAGCTTCTGACTAATAGTAACGACTGTCAAAGATCTACAAATGACAGCCAGGACCAACGGCTTTACGTGCTATCCTAGGCATGGAAGAAACTCGCTATGACAGATGGTCACCCATCCACAGATCAACCTCGGCAAGCGCGGCTTAACCCGGAAGATGGGCCTGTGCGGCTGTAATTATTTAGCCACCGAGCTCTTCTGGCTCCAAATATATTTAAAAATCATCGTTTCGTATTCAAAATTAAACCTTGCTTGCGGTTTCAGAACAAATCGGCGACTTAGAAAGGGAAGTCCGAAGATCGGGTTAGTAGATATTAGACATCTTATGGTTACCTTACTACTTCCAACCTTACTTCTTTGTTGTAGGATTTATAATTGATCAGCCACGAACTGTGTTTAGATCTTGAATATTTTGGGGGATTATCTTCTATCTTTTTCTTGCACTATTTTTATAGACTTTACTAGCAAACCCGGCGAACTCCGTTTCGCCACCAGCCTTTGCTATAAACTTCACGGAGCCCGAGACCTTTCCAACGAACGCAAAACCGTGGAAATCGGTTCGTGCGTTCTGGAGTTATAGCGTCAGGAAGGAAAATCCGACTTATTTTTATTTATTAATCTACTATATTATAAAACGGTATTAGCACCAAATCTTCAAATTTCAGTTATTTTTTTATCTGGAATTCTTAATCCTGACTTCCTTTCTCCCTTCCCACAGGTGGGAAAACTCTTAATATGACGACAACAGGACATGCAAAATTGGGGCGGTTCAACCCCTGTATATACGGGACCACCGTTACTCCGGGGTCGTGCAACCCCAGTTTTCTACGCTATATGGTTTTGCCTTGCGTTGTCTTTACTAGCATGGGCCTTGCTTGAGGTGTCTATGAATATTAGACCATTAGACGATAGTTCTTGACCTCAACTCTATCCCGGTACGTTTCAAGAGATTTGTGATGATATCCGTAAACTCAGTATGAGGTCGAGTTGAAAAGCCAGAGTCGGTCACTAGATTTATGGCATTTTATGTACAATCGACAAAGTAGAATCACCATAGGCTTATTTTACTACAGAAATTTCAAATACAAATAGTTCCACATTCGCGTAAATATACATTATCTATGCATGGTAACGACTTTGATCTTTTGCCAAAATGGGTCATGATTCAACTTTGTCGATTGTACATAGAGAGGAAGAGGAAGGCCGCAGAAAAGATGTATAGATTGTTTAGTTAGGGAATGACAATTTATTATGAAAGAAAAAGGAGTAAATATTACTGTGACTTCTGATAGGGAAGAATGGAAGAAAAACACGTGTTGCGAAGATCAAAAGTAAAATGGAGTAAGGGCAGGAAGATGATTGCACTTTGTGACTGTTTGATAACATCATACATACATTAAATATTATGAAAAATATCTAGCTTAATTCCGCGACAAAAATTGAGGACTGTTGCAGTGCAGGATGCAATCCCACCCTATGCAATGTATTTGAATATCTGTAAGGAAATAAGCTTATGATGGGTCATAATTCAACTTTGTCGATTGAACAATTAAATTCAAGTCTCAAGCCTATAGTTTTCAACCAATATCTTGCTGGCTCTCATTAGTAAGCTCAAGATAACCCAACGAACTATGGAGAGGGCTATACTCGTAGTCTCTCTGTGTGATCGAATTAGAAATGAGTATTTTCGTAGACGAACTAAAATTGCCGACACAACCCAGCGAATTAGCAAGTTGAAATGGCAGTGGGCAGGCCATATAGCACGCAGAACTGATGGCCGATGGAACCGTAAGGTTCTCGAATGGACACCACGCACCGGCAAGCGCAGCGTAGGACGTCCACCCACTAGGTGGGCAGACAATCTTATGAAGACCACAGGATCACGCTGGATGCAGACTGCTTCCAACCGGTCCTACTGGAAGTCTAAAGGGGAGACATTGTTCAGCAGTGGACGTCCTACGACTGATATATTTTAAAAATCGCGCATATATTCCCAGGATCCTCCCAAAAGTTTACCTTGGAGACGCCAAGCGACGATCAATACTACTACGTGCTGGTGCGTCAGCTGTTCTACTGGCAGCACGCCCAACAGAACTGCCTCAAGATGAACGGCACCCTCGCCTCCTTGGACAACAATGATATCCTCATACAACTGCTGCTGGTCATGGGGGAGAATAAGGATGAACGTAAGTTTTAGTATCAGAAGCTCAGGTCAAAGAAATAGGCAGATAGAACGCTCAGAACACGCGAGTGGGTCCACCAAAGTTAATACAAAATCAAAATCTAATACAAAGTCGCGACAGTACCAAGCTACGCGTCGTACCAAGCTGAGCGTCGTTGTTGTTGTTTGCCAAAATATGCCGTCACGTGTCTTAAGCGATTGTAAAAGTTTTCAAACGAAAAGAAAACATTATGGAATGGAATTCGATTTGATTTTGTATTAACTTTGGTGGACACACTCGCGTGTTCTGAGCGTTCTATCTGCCTATTTCTTTGATCTGAGATCAGAAGCATTTATTTGTCAAACATAGGATATTGGATCATAAGATCTTGTCCTTTTCCGCCCAGGGTGGGACAAGACTGTCAGACTCCACGGTGTTCCTTCAATAGCCTTTTACGTGCCGGGGTCACGGGCGGGCGCGCGTAACCGAAAAGACCTATGCGATGTACAAGAGTAATAAACCACTAAGTGTCCAATAATTATTTATTTTTATGTACGTAGATGTATTGTGCTTATTTTAAAAATATTATTTGTCAAAAAGAGTCATTAAAATTATGAAAAATAAATTATTTTATAGCAAATGAATTATAAAATATGCAACAAGAAAAACTAATAGACTATCTACATTAATTTGTCAAATCCCTTGTCCTTGTTAAATCTCCACTGGTATTTTCAAAATCAATCCAAAACAAAGCATTTATTTTAAGTAGGCCAGATGCAGGCAGGACTCTATAAACTCTATTTTCAGCTATCGAACACATCTGGGTCTCTGGTCGTCTGAACATGACGAAGGACGTGCCGACTGACACAGTCAAGTTCAGCTGGTACAATCCCAGCAGTGGGAAAGTTATCCCAAACCCTAAATCTGGAGCCTCTGTTCCTGGGTCTTATGTGAGTGGACAGCATAAATATAAATTCTTTACTATTTATTATTTTAAACTACAATTAAAATTATCCTTCAACATTAAAATCTCGCACAAAGAAAAACATGAATTGTAAATTTTACTTTCCACCGCTAGATGACAGTAAATAAGCGCCCTGCATTTTAAAACTTGCTCTCTAAAATAAGTAGTACCGCCAATCGTCAAAAGATGGCAGTACAGGCACGTCATATTTTCGACAGCCATGTTCCATAGAAGTTTTGCTATTGTACGCTAGATGGCATTGTACTGACGTCAAATTTTTGACAGCCATTTGACATAAAAAATTTGCTATTCCCCGCTAGATGTCACTAAATAAACATGACATTTTGAAAACATTTTGACATAGAAGTTTAGCAATTCCTCACTAGATGTCACTGGTCTAAATAGTTGTTACTTTCACCGCAAGATGTCTCTATAAACAACTTTAATTTTCTAATTAGTTCTTCTTTTTCCCACTAGATGCCGCCGTGGTGGTTGGATGAAGAATTCACAATGGACAACTCTTGCCTAAACTTGGACAGACAGGACCATCTCATTGGCTTGATCTATGGGCTACCTTGTGACACAGCGCAGTACTCAATTTGTATGATAGGTAAGCTAGAATATAATAAGTAGGTTTGTATGATAGGTTATACAACGTGAAACCTCTCGTGGGGTAACTCAGCCCATGTTTCTGAACAATGTTTGTTCTAAAACTTTTGGAAAAAAAGTGATTTTTCATACTGATGGGCTCGATCAATTTTTCATTTTGTATGAAAAATCTTTTCATTTTTATTTTTCAAAACTGTTAGAACAAACATTGTTCAGTAACATGGGCTGACCCACGTGGGGTAACCCACGAGAGACTTTGCGCTATTAACGTTACACGTTGTATACATGTTCCTATTGTTCATAATGCGAATGAAACACAATCCTTCTTGTTTTACGTCGTTAAAACCATCAAATGAGTGACCCAGGGCAGGAGGGACTGTCAGACTTGTTCTGACTTAAATCCATAATGGTGTCACAGAATGGCCCTTTACGCTCCGGGGCGACGGTTACCTGATAGACAGTCCGCGACACCGGCAGTCCCATGACTTCCTCAGTCAACTTGCCTTTTACATTCATCTTTCTTTTCCTTCTTTTTCTAGAAAAATATCGAAGATCGCCGCCTATGATCGTCCTGCCTCTTCCGACTACTCGGGAAGCGGTGGTGGTGACTGGAGTATCTACAATTATTGCATCCACGACTGATAGTTATGAAAGTAGCTGAATCGCCCGGATGAAAATCTTTTACTGATCTAGCTAATGATTTCAAAAGGAAGCCAGTGATATTTAAATAAGTCAATGGATTTAGCCTAGCATACTATAAATAAGCTATAGACTTACAATGTTATGAAATTAGCTAAACAATTACATTGTAATGTACCTAATTTATATCTCTATTTATATTCTTTAAATTTAAACTTATCTCGTAATTTTTTCAGTATTTTTATCTAAAATAGTAGCTATCTCTGCTACAGCTTGGCCAGAACGGATTGTAACGGAACTAATCTTTTTATTTGTTCCAACATTAAAAAAAAATACAATTCAAACCCGTAGTTCTTGAAATTAGCGCGTTCAATAATCTCTTCAACTCTGTAATATTAGTAGGTATAGATAAAACATAAATTAAAAAAACGTAGCCATCCGGTATCGAGAACAGGGTCCAAGCTACCGGCGGTCAGGGCTCCAGAGAAAGGAACCTCCTAACAATTCGCGCCGTGTCCAGAAGAACTGCTTTCTGAATCAGGCCCTTGATCCAGCTATCTAACGAGAGCCTCCTCAGATGTTGGTCGAGGCTCTTGGCAATTAAGTCATGAGCTGACACGACTAATGGTCACTGAATGTACCTACATCCCTTTTATACCTATACAAATAATGTAATAGACAATAAATTGTTAGTCAATTGGAGTTCGTAATTTGTAGTTTTATTTAAATTCCTTTTTTTCTTATGAATTTTCGATTGATATAATATTGTATGAAGACGCCACAGTCGCCACACGATTGGCGCAGTGGTTGAACGATACACTATTGAATGCGTGTCGCAGGTTTGACTCGGGCACAATAAAAATAAATGTATGATTTATTATACAATGGCTCACCCAAGCAAAGCCGAGCTCGTGAAAGTTGTAGAACTCTGGGGTTGCAGGCCTGTCTAAGCAGGACACAGTGGCCCTAGAACACAAAAGGCAATCGCTGGAAAAGTGTCTATTTTTAGTCAGTAAGTGTCCGACAATCTTTTAAGGTCCACACATGGGGCTGGACTCATTTAACGATGAGAGGACTATAAAAACAGTCCAAGGGACACATAGCTAGTAACAATGTAAATGAAAGAAATACAATATCTTAAAAAAATATTTATTCCTAACAATATTCATATTTTCTTCATACTCAGCATGTCGACCCACTGCTTGTTAACTTTGCCCATCTGCGTGTAGTTTTCATAGACAACACCTAAATTCTTATTAAGACCTCTCAGATGTTCTAAGTAGGCTCTAAGACTGTTGTTCATTGCCCGCACTGCATCTATTTCTTGTGCTAGCTCTGTGTTGGCTTTCTGAAAAAAAAAAAACAACAGAATTAAAAAAAAGAAAACCTGGTTTGTGGTATAGATGTTTGTTACTCTTTCACGCAAAAACCTCTGAATGGATTTGTATGAAATATGGTACACAGATAGTTTATGACCTGGATTAACACTTGGGATAGTTTTTATCCCTATTTTATGTTCCTGTAGGAGAATTTTCGAGTTGTAGAGGTTGAAGCCGATGGCAATGGATAGTATTAATAAAAAAAGGAGGTTTATGATGATGAAAACAGATTACAATCTTAAAACTTATGTAGGACACTTAACACTTAGAAGGAACATTTGAAACAGACATCTGATTGAGCTAACATTCACTTTTTGCAAGTGAATTTTGGTCCGATTATATTATTATGACGATAATGCAGATTTATATCCTAATTGACAAGGAAGTGAAGCGATTTAGCTTCAAAATGACTACTTTTTAAAGTAGAAATAAATGAACCAACATTTAAAACAACATGGAATAACAAAAAACTAATATTACCTCACGCTTAGACGAAGTCATAGATACACTAGACATTTTAATTCGGTATTTTTACTTTATTAGTTATTTATTTTTTGAATCAACAAGATTACAGTACGTAAACAAAACAAGGAAGAAAACACAAAAAAAACATGAAAACAACTTTTGTTTTGGCGGTTACTTTTGTGTTGCTATACTCAAAATTCAAACCTCCCAAAGTTCCAAGTTTACAACTGTCATCCTTTTTTTTTTTAGAAAGTGTTTCTCTATATTGGCGGTATTTGGCTACAGGGCTACATAAATAAAATTATGATTTTTTTGTAACTTGTTTGAAAATTGAGCCCCAAGAGAATGTTCTGCCAGATCATGGTGGTAACGAGCGATGGCAGGTAGTACATAGAATACATGGTTAAGAAAGTTGATTTATCTAATTTTACACATCATGGTTGAAACCAGAATGTTATTAGTGAGAATACAAGACATTGATTTAGGGAAAGCAACTAAAGTGGCAACACAAAGGAGAACTCCATATATGTGACACGTGCGGTTCATTTCACGTAGAATTTCGCTCTACTATTTTCACAGTTTCACACTAATTAAAAAAGAACTACATTTGGGTTCAATCGTAACACCGAATGGTAGAAAAATACGTCAATTTGTTTATTTGTCTATTAGCTTCCTTTGTATACATTAGTAATATTGGCTCTTTCGTGCTTTCACTCAATGTCTTCAGTCTTCAGCAAAACGCAATATTTAGCTTCAAACAGTTTCCTTATTGTCGGTTGCCCTATCTGTTCTAGGGCCGCGCGATGCCCTTTAAATTAAAACAGGTGATCTCAGAGGTCAGATTGGATTGAATCTTGAATACGGACACATCAACTTCAATAAAATTTGATTTGATTTCAATTTTAACGGACCTTTCCTAATAGGATAAAGACTTTAAACTGTACGGAACCTTCCTTCAGTATCGTTAAAAGTTAATTTACGTACTAGGAAGTAGAAGAGTAGGAATCTGACCCATTCAATAGTTGTTCATTTGGAACCATAATATACTCATCCGAAACATTGTAATTCTGTATCATTTACGCAAATTATGGGAATGTTTTGTAATAAATTGTAAATCAAATCAAAGCACCAGCTGGTTTCACCCCCAAATGCTTACAATCTTCGAAACCTCGAACTCAACCCAACCCCCAGTATCGACCTTCGGAGCAGTCACAAAACGCATGCGCACAGCGAGCCAAGGCGCCATCTGCAGAAAAACCTTGCAGTTAAAAAAAGAAACGCCGCCATTTTGACATTTGTTTGGCTTTTGTGTTCTACAATTTAAGTTATCATGTAATTACTCGTTACGAGTTATTATTCAATATATTTCCGCTATCGAACTATTTCGCTGGTAATTTGGATGAATAAAATCCAACACATCAGTGGGAATCGCATGCGTCGAGCAGCGAAAAAATCGATAATGTGCCAGTGCCGCTTTTTTACTTTCGCATGAGAAATGTCCGTGTTTTAATACTAATTTATCTAATAAACTAAGTTAAAATACAGCTTGTATTGATCATGAAGTGTTTTAATTGTGTTTGGACTGGAAACTGACAGTGATATGTGGTGAAAAGTGGATTTGGAAAAAGGCGCGAAGTGCCCGAGCCGATATTGACCACGGAAATAAAAAAATAATATCTAAATTAAAACAAAGAGATCCTTCCAACGCGCTTCCAATGCGTAAAACATTGAACTGGTGTTTAATTTAATTTCCCGGTTATGTATTACGTACAGCAAATGGAATAAATGATACTTTCTAAAAATTAAGTTCATGTAAGTACACATATTTCCTGAATTAGGTAATTTCATATTGCTAGATTTACATACGCTTTCGATGCATTGTTTTAATTGCAATTAACCTTCATAAACCTCATCATCCATTTAAAAATTGGATTGTAAAATGTTCATGTTATTGCCACCAATTTGATAACATTAGATATTAATTTGTTTGACAGAAAAAATGTAAACAAAAAAATGTTATTTGTTGACATTTTTACACTTTTTTGACAAAACATGTTGCTTATTACCCGACTGCGCGACGCAAAGGAGGGTAATGTGTTTTACTCAAAAATGCATGTAATGTGGTCATTATTTTGACAACCTTGTTTGAGCAAAGTCGCCTTTGCCGGAGTGTTTCAAGGAGCGGCCAGTAATGTTTTTGCTGGCCGCTCTACAGGTCGGTAATACATTGCCGGCCGCTATTTTGACGTTTCAACGTTTTAAAAAGACAAATGCAAAAAGATTTTATTTAAAACACAGCTGTTTGTATATAAAGAGGTAGGCACAAAAAGATTGTATTCCATATTAAAAAAAAAAATACAAAGAAGTAACAAAAGCGCGGTTCAGCGAAATTTTAATTTTTATTTAGTGACTTTTTTTTTGCTTTAAGTAAGTGAAGAAAATATACCTAACAGTCAAACACCGCATTAAAATTATCGCAAACTATTAGTAAGTAATATGAAACTCGGAAACCCGGTGTTGAATTTTAGTAACTGTACTTTTCATATTGTTATTTTAATTAATTTTCTAGTTAATACCTATATGTATTTTATTTAAATCACTTGCTGGTTTTATTTAGGTTAGGTACTTGCATTTTTGAGTAAAGCACTATACAAGCCTTGGCCCATTATGACTCTTCGCTGGTCACGCTATGATTGCCTCGAGCTAGCCTAGCTACGCTCTAGGCCTTCCAGCTTGGCCATCATGCAGCCCTTGCTGTCCTCACTGTAAAGGCCTCGGCCTCCGGCCTCGGCCTTTATCTCAGCTCGTCCATCAAGTGGTGCATGCTGACCGCGCTGTGTCGGCCTGGAGCTGCGCTAGGCTGCGCTGTCGGCCATCATCAGCGCGACCAGCAAAGTAGCCATTATAGGCCGCGGCAGTAATGTACTATATCAGTCTATGTATGTATGTATGTATGTATGTATGTTTCTATGTGGCGTTCTAGAGACCAAATGCGTAGGCCGATTTTGATAATTTTTACGTCAATCGATTCGTCTTAACCTTGCGAGTGTCACTAAAGACATGGCAGTAATCAAAATTCACCACAGTGACAACCAGACGCCATATTGTCAAAATTAAAAAAAAAAATGTCGATGAACTATGTCATGTGGGATATCGTTGAATAGGTATTTTAAAATCATCTTTAGGTTCCCTTTATCATTTTTCATTTTAAATAATAGTTTAGGATATATAACGATTTAAAGTTGTTTAATAAAACAATAATTAATTCTCTGAAAAGTAACTAAAAAGTATGAAAAAAAAAAAAAAAATTAACGAAAAACAAAAAACCCGACTGCGTTAAAAAAAACTAAAAAGAAAGAAACAAGCCCGTTAGTTAAGAATTCACTCATTCACACTCACAGTCGGGGCCCCTTGGGAAGATTTGATTGGTATAATTTGAATGGGCCCCGACTGTGAGTGTGAATGAGTGAATTCTTAACTAACGGGCTTGTTTCTTTCTTTTTAGTTTTTTTTAACACAGTCGGGTTTTTTGTTTTTCGTTAATTTTTTTTTTTTTGCTCAAAGAATCATGCTCTTCATTCTATACATAATTATTTATCAAGTTAGATTCTTATGTGTAAGCAAACTATAATAATGAACACCCTCTCCAGATTTTGTGGTCCTCAGACTGTTATATTACCTATCTTCCTAAAGCTAGCTTAGCAACTTACAATTTATACATTTGCTGCCATAATAGAATTTACTATTTGTAATTTGTTTTTATTTGTATTGAAAATTAATTCAAAATGAGATAGTTATGAGAGCAAAAACCTTCTAAGTACATAGTTCATGCATTCTCAAAATAGCAAGAAAAAAATTAAGTTGCAAAAGTCCAACTGGAATGACAAACAAACATTAAGGCAGGCTTTCACCAAAAGTTAAACATGTTTAAAATTTTATTTAGTGTCAAAATTCTATTGAATTTGACACTAAATAAAATTTTAAACATGTTTAACTTTTGGTGAAAGTCGCCCTAAAAGTGAGTGTGTTAAAACGTGGGAAAAAACATGAGTAGATCATTTATTTCAGAAAGAAAGTCTGGAGAAAATGGAGAATATCCATATCCATAAGAGATACGAGAAAACTTTTGGTACCTTTAGCTCTTTTTTGGTGTTGACAATTATTTTGGCATTTTATTTTTCTGGTCAAGTTGTCCACAGTAAATTGGCCAAATTTTTTTTTGTCATTCAACTCTTTTTCGTGTAAGGACCATTTTATTGTATTGGAAGGAAAATATTGCAAAATTTTTTTTCATACAAATTAATTTGAACAAAAAAAAAAAAATTTTATGATGTTTTGATTTAGTGTCATTTAAGGATCATTTATGGGAAGGAAAATGTCTGTACATTTATTTATTGGACAGTAGAATAATAACATCATCAGATTATGTAATCTCAAATGAGATTGCATTTCCTTTGTATTAAACAATATTTATTTTAATCTGTTGAATTTAACATGCAAGATAATACTATTTGGTGCATTGCAAGTGGAAGCTTAATCCTAACCATGACTTAAATTCTACAGGTTCAGTTGTCCTCTAATCTTGCGATGCGGTTAAGAAGTAGGAAGAGGGAGCGACCGCTCTCAAGTAAACGGAGTTCTAAAGTAACGAAGCTAAAGACGCCCATAAAGCCTCTAACTAAGCCGCCAAACGCTTGGAAGAATATCCTCAAGCGTGAAGTGAAAAATGTGGTGTCTGAGACACCTCAATTCTGCATTACTCGGTCACAAAAGAATTTAAAAACTCGTCCTGTTAGAACCAAACTAAGCATGGAGAAGCCATTGGAGACAACGCACAAGAAGGCGAAGCACAAAGATGATACACGCACAAAGAAACCAATATTCCAGACCGTTGTGCGGAGTTCGTCTGCAAAAGATCCAGTCTCATCATCAACGGCGGTGAAGAAACCTCAGAACGATAAGATTACTACTACATCTAAAAGCAAAGATGTTCGTACAACAAAGAGTGTGCAGCTAAGACACAGCTCGTTGAACCGAGAGCTGAAGAAGACTGAACAGATATCTTCAGCAATAAGTTCACCTCGTAAAACAAGACGGATGGATAAGACTGACAAGTCTGCTTCCTTGAACAGCTCACCAATACGTAAGGTCCGTCAAATTGGGATCATAACTCCTAAAATAACAAAATCTTCGGTTAGCTCTACTAATGAGAGTCCTAAGAAAAGGACTAAGAAAGCTCCCGTTGTGCCAGAGACTAATTGTTACCCAGAAGATAATGATGTCACTATGTACGAAGCCCACACAACTACTTTCGTTGACTTTCCAACTCAGAAGTCCGAGGAATCTGATTCAGATGGTCACGTTGAATCGTCAGAACTGTGTCTTCCAAATGATTGTTTGAATGACTTCATGGCTATAGCGGAATGTGCTAGACTGATCAACGAGGATATGCCAGCTACGGAAGAAGATATCAACTTCTTAGCTGACAAGGCAGCGAGGGTCATGACAACGGAGAAGGCAGAGGAGAAGACTTCACGGACCAACTCGGTGGACAAGCGAGTGATGAAACGCAGGAAGTCAAGTAATGATTTGGAGATGTACCAACCAACGTCTACTACGGATGATTTGGATAATTGTACTGATTTCTTGACTAACGGGGAAAAATATGTTCAGGTGAGGATTATAACCTTGTACGATTTAAAAAAAAAAAGTTAGTTGAATGAAGTATTTTAATTGTAGTAGGTATTCTTCATCTATTTTGCGTTTTTGTAAACAATGTCCCATCTCTCTCACACAGCCCGACTTCGTATCAATGCTAGAGCAGGACGGCTACGTCCGCGACTCTGAATGCGAAATCTCCTCAACCTGCGACACTCAAGGCACTGCTATAGAGAGTCTCGAAGCCCTGTCAGCTCGCAGCCCTAGTTCCGGGTTCTTGGCCGAGATCAGTCAGAGCTTGGCTGCCGAGGCGCATGTTACGGTGAGTTTTTAGACTTAGAATTCTTCTGACTATGATTACTTCCCAGAATTTGATCATTATAAGCAACACCATCGAATGGTGTAATAATATGTGTAGTCTTGTGATGTTTTTTTTCCCAAGATTCAAGACACTAATTCCTGGCCAGGATTATTGATTTTTCTAAAATACAATGATGCAGTTTTAGTTTTCTTCAAAATCGGTGTCGAGACTCATTTCAGCATTTTTGGATATTCTGTAGTTTCGGATATAGCCACCCACGCCCAGTTGAAAAATTTATCCTGTATAGTCATCTCGTTGCCATAGTTGTGGGCTCTTCGCCAAGATAAGTCAGAACTTGGCTGCCGAGACGCACTCTGCCGTTAAATTTTTAAAGACTAGCAGTAGACTCTCGAAGCCCTGAAGACTCGACATGCTGAAGTATATTTCACCATGCTTAAGTTCCAAATGATGGGGGAGACTCTAATCAACTGGCTACAATTCCTGTCTCTATGGCTGTTACTAAAAAATTCTTTCGGAATAGTAAATTCTGGGAATCAAAACCCGCGCCTCAGGCATAAGGATTGCTCCTGGTTCAATTAAAGCCTTGAAAGAATTGAAAAGACTGCTGAATTCCTGGTTCTATCGAGGTTTATGTAAATCTGAGAGCATGTCTGATTTAGACACACTCTTGGCCAATCTACAACCTTGTTGGCCAAGTCTGTTGCCAAGTTGTCTAATGCTGGAAATCTTTATTGTATTCATGCATTAAATAGATTTAGATTCTCAAAAGCCAGGTGATTGACTAAAGCTTATTTTATGAACTAAATCTTTTTCTTATTTATTGAGATTCTCAAAAGCCAAGTGTTAATTAAAGCTTGTTTTTTCAATAGAATGGAACTGATCTCAGCGTCGACGACGCCGCGCTTGCTTACCACGACGAGCAGTCACCGACGGATATAGAGGTTAGTGTTGTTACTACAATAACTAGTGATGTGCAGCGAAAGTTCGATAAAACTTAAATTTTGGAAATCTTAACAATAAAAACTGTTTCAAAAGTTTGTGTTAGGTAATTTGCTTCACGGAAATCAATAAACACATCACACAAAATAATAATACTTTAAAAAGTTTTAATTTTGATTCGTTAGAGATTTTTATTTTGAAACAGTTTTTATTTGTTAAGCTTGTAATAGGCGCTAGTAAACATAGGGATGTTGACTTAATTTATAAACATACCCCGTCGTACCACAAAAACGGAATTTGACGTTGATAAACGTTGAAGGAAAACATCTTGAGAAAACCGGCATGTACCAGAACGAAAAATTCGTCATGTGACATCTTCTACCCCGCACTGAGCCCGCGAGGAGGCCTGCGTCCCAGCAGTGGGAATAGGCTGATGATGATAAGGGTCGTTTGCAGTTACATTATTTTTAGACAAGTTCAGTGTTCAACTGACAGTAACTTTTTTGTAGTAAGACTGACCAAGTTTCTTTTAAAAAAAATGGAAATAAAAAATAAGACTCATCATCATCTTCCTGCCCTTATCCCATTTTACTTGGGGTCGGCGCAACACATTTTTTTCTTCCATTCTCCCCTATCACACGTCATAGTATCATTTACTCCTTTTTCTTTCATATCATTCCTTAGACAATCCATCCATCTCTTCTTTGGCCTTCCTCTTCCTCTCCATCCATCAACATTCATACTCATCACTCTCTTAGTCACATGACTGTCATCCCTCCTCATCACATGTCCATACCAAGATAGACGATTCCCTTTCATTTTTTCTGTAACAGGCGCCACTATCAAAATGCCCCTTATAAACTCATTCCTTACTTTATCCATTCTTGTTACTCCACACATCCATCTCAACATCCTCATCTCCGCTACATGCAATCGTTTCTCATCCATCTTTTTCACAGCCCAGCATTCCGATCCGTACAATACGACAGGTCTAATCACGGATTTGTATATTTTCCCCTTTAACTTGAAAAATAAGACTACATTGCTCAGTGACTGTACACAAAAAAAAACGAATTAATTAAATATAGGTCTTCTCCAGTATAAAATGCACATGTGTGTATGTCATCAGGGTACCGTATTGTGTATGTTGTTCCAGGAGGAAGCCGCCGACGTGATCTCTTCGTGCAGCAACCGCGTGGACTGCGAGCAGATCTCATCCTGGGTCGACGCCTTCGACCCTTATCTCTTTATTAAACAGGTGAGATAATTAACTAAGTCCCAGGCTAAGGCCCAAAACCTGCCGGGGTCGCGGGACTTGTTTCATTACCGTGACCCAGGAACCTAAAGAGATTTAAATTTTTTTTTTTTTTTTTTGTGAATTTGCAAATGTCTTTTAACAAACATTGTTCAGTAAAATGGGCTGAGTTACCCCACGAGAGGTTTTGCGCTATTAACGTTACACGTTGTATTAGTAGGATTTTTTTACGGAAGTATTTTTTAATACCGCTGTAACTGTGACTTCTAGTAGTTATTAAATTCAAAGATTTTCTTTGGAAAGAAAAATTCGAACCGCGGACAGGATTCGAACCTTTTGATGCAGTAGTTGGAATACTTCTGCTATAGATGGCGCTAAACGTCATCATGAGACGTTAGAAATGGAATGAAGAATTCGCCGCGACAAGTAAGATCCTCGGTGGCTCAGTTGGAAATGAGCGTCGGATGAACTGAATCTAGGTCGCAGGATCGAATCCTACCCGCGGTTCAAATTTTCTTTACAAAGAAAATCTATGAAAATTCGCTATGCATGCGTTAATGTGTTTAATATCTATAAAATATTAGTTATTAAATTTTAGCATAAATTGCAATTTATCATACAGCTTCACATAAAAATGTAGAAAACCGGAAGTCGCCACTGTCTTCGCGCTACCAGCACTTTGAATGTTTCTTTTTTTATTTCACTTATTACGTTAGTTTTATGGGACAACAATAAATCTAAAAACCTGCGGTCTTTGTTTACATCAAATATCAAAGAATAATTAAAATAAAATATAATAAATTAAAATATTAAAATGTTGTTAGAAACAAAAATATTAGTTCCGTTTCAATCCATTCTGGCCAAGTTGTACAGTCGACAAAGTGGAATCATGACCCATTTTGACAACAAATCGTTTGAATCTGTCAAATTGACAGAGATCAAAGTCGTTACCATGGATATGTATATTTACGCGAATGTGAACCTAATTGTATTTGAATGTCTCTGGGAAAATAAGCTTATGGTGGGACATAATTCCACTTGGTCGGTTGTACATATAACTTTCCCTCCACCTTTTTTTCGTACAGTACTTTTACTATTTTTAATTCTTATTTTTTTACCATTGTTACAGCTGCCGCCCTTAGAGACAGTAGCGACCGGCGCGTTGCGAGCTCGCTACCCCGCGCTACCACTGAAGACTAGGACCAGTCCAGACTTCAGTCTCGTAAGTACATTTTTGACTTTTTTTGCTTTAAGCCCATTATCCACGTAACCGCACGCTTTGGTCAATAGATGATTGCAAGACGAATGCTTGCATCTTGCGTAGAAACAATGAAATCTGTGTCCACGAAGAGGCAACGTCGCGTCAGCCTCTCGTGTTGCGTTCGTCATGCATTTTTACAACAAAAGACGTCCTCTCGATGCTAGTTGAAAGAAAACTGAGACCTTTTGTAGCGTGACTGACTATTGCATGAAGCAGCGTGGACATAACAAATATGCAAAATACGCCTATCTTCATTTGTAAGTTACATGCATCCTACGAAAGACGACTGTGTGGACAGTAGACCTTAGTCAACCAAATGCAATAATTGGGACCACTGCTGAACATAGGCTTCTCTCGTAGCATCGAGCTGGTACCAGACAACATTCAAAGACCTTCGCTACACCTAGAGTGCAAACAAGCCAGCTTAATGGGGATGGCAACTAGGAAACGAATGGCGCTAGTATAGCTTGTTTAAGCATCGTCATTGGTTCAAATCTTATAGGTACTTCAAAATAGTACTACGTCATTGGTCGGATTAGGACTTAGCTATGGTGGCGCCATCTACAATTAGCTTTGACTTGCCTTCCCCATTAAATAAATGAGCTAATATTTAATGATTTCTCTGTCCAGGTATTGGATTTAGACGAGACCCTGGTGCACTGCTCGCTACAAGAGCTGCCAGACGCGAGCTTCCACTTCCCGGTGTTGTTCCAGGACTGCAGATATACTGTGAGTATATTGTATATGTCTAGCCAGCACGCGTAACATAGCGATTCTATCTCTATTCTACCAATAAAAGACAAAGTTATTTCATCGTTATTCCTATATGTGGTATCTGTGTACTTTATTATCTGTGGTTGCGGCTAGGCCGCCATTAAAAAGTGTTGGTTCGTGGACTCGTGGTTTCATTGTCGCGCTCCCGAGAATAATAGTTAAAACACAACTCTATACATATCGACTGTTTTTTTTCACACAAATATGACACGATTCGTACACCATTAAAGAATAGAAACTTTGCTATATTTTAAACATTGATATGCTTGAATCGGTAAAAATATTTCTACGTTCTGTCATTTTGTCTATTCTTCCGTTGACAAAACCCCTTTCTACGGCGCCATGCTACGCCTGCTGGACGATCTTCAAGGGAAAGCCGTAGATGCCGCGGTCGTTTCATAGATGGAAGTCCTAAAGCCATAAAGCTCGGAACTGTATCTCACAAAACCTTCGAAGTAGTTATTTTTCGGCAATTGAACCGTTTTCAATGAAACTTATTAAGTAGAATACATAGGTCTAAAAACTAAAAAGAGAAACTTTTGTAAATGTCTCATTAAAAAAAAAAACTATAACGACTGTCAAAGATCTACAAATGACAGCCGCGACCAACTGCTTTACGTGCTTTCAGAGGCACAGAGGAAACTCGCTGTGACAGATGGTCACCCATGCACAGACCAACCTCGGTAAGCGCGGCTTAACCTGGAAGATCGGCCTGAAATTATTTAGCCATGGGCTCCTGATGCATTACTTTGTGTACTTTATAATATCATCAAACTAGTAGAGCGATGGTAGCCAAATGGTATTGTTCCCGACTTACGAGTTACGCCAGGCGCATTCATCATCAGCCTATTAATGTTCCCACTGCTGGGACACAGGCCTCCTCTGTGTGAGAGAGGATGGGCCATAATCCACCACGCGGGCCCAGTGCGGATTGGTGAATGTCACATATGTCTTCGAATTTTTGGTTCTAGGACATGCCGGTTTCCTCACGATGTTTTCCTTCACCGTTTTGAGAGCAGTGGTGATGAAATAAATTACACAAAGTAATGCGCCTGCCTGGATTCGAACCCACGGGCTCTGGGCCACCACTGCTCTGCCGGGCGCATTACTTTGTGTAAATTATTTCATCACCACTGCTCTCAAAACGGTGAAGGAAAACATCGTGAGGAAACCGGTATGTCCTAGAACCAAGAATTCGAAGACATGTGACAGCCACCAACTCGCAGCCAGCGTGGTGGATTATGACCCACTACCTCTCACAGAGAGGAGACCTGTGTCCCAGCAGTGGGAACATTATTATTATCATCATCATCAGCCGGAAGACGTCCACTGCTGAACATAATTATGCCTCCCCCTTAGACCACCACGCTCACACAATCCTCCACTTGCATCCATCAGTTCCCCGTGACCCTCTCTCTGTCTGTAGTGGGAGGCCTGCCGCTGCATCTTCCTTCCGTGGTCGCCACTCGAGTTAACTTTTCTTCCCCATCGGTTATGTTCTACGAGCGATGTGGCCTGCCCATTGCCACTTCAACTTGCAAATTTTATGAGCTATGTCGGTGACTCTGGTTCTTCACCGAATATCCATGTTCCGGATTTTATCCCGCAAAGATGAGGGAACATTATAGGCTGACTAGCTGTTGCCAGCGGCTTCACCCGCTACAACTCGAAAATTATCCCACGGGAACATAAAATCGGGATAAAAGCTATCCTATGTGTTAATCCAGGTTATAAACTATCTGTGTACCAAATTTTAGCCAAATCCGTTCAGTGGTTTTTGCGTGAAAGAGTAACAAACATCCATACATCCATACTTACAAACTTTCGCCTTTATAATAGTAGTAGGATGATATCATCAAACACGTGTCCTCATTCTACAGGTGTTCGTCCGCACTCGTCCTCACTTTGCGGAATTCCTGTCGCGCGTGTCTCGCCTGTACGAGGTGATCCTGTTCACGGCCAGCAAGCGGGTGTACGCAGACAGACTGTTGAACTTACTGGATCCGTCCAGACAGTGGATCAAGTATAGGTAAATAAGTCCTCATTATTTTTTATTAAAGGCTATTTTTACTCCGCGGGCGGCGAGTAAAGGGCGACTCGCTGTCCGACCATGGACCATGTCCTGGTCGACGGCGCTTCAAGTTCCACGTGCGCCTCAAAGAGTGTCAGCATTATGATCGGACCGCCATAGGGCCAAACGCCTACCGGGGTTGCGGGGCTGCCTAAGCGGTGGTAAAAAGCAACCTCCGCCCATTTCGGGAGGACTCATTTGATAATTTGTCCGTACAAAAAAATGGGGCTTATCTAAAGGAAAAAGGAGTTTGAAGATTTTTGAATGACGTGTGGCCCTAAAGTGGGTGATAGACACGCTCCCACATTGGTTCAACTCGTTGTTTAACATCGTATAACATTATGTTCAATCAGTTTGGGATTGTCTTTCGAGGAATGATAATGTTATACAACAAAAGTTATATTTTGTTATCAGTTGTAAAACATTTTATTAAATGAAGTTGTATAACATCAATAACAATTTATTATAATTTGTAACAATTTATAAATTTTGTTATAATTTGTTTAAAAAAGTCAGTCTCTAACGTTGTATAACTGCTGTGTGGGAGCACCTTTAAAGTAAGCAAGTATTTCAAAGTCAAATCATTTATTCCAATTAGGCCATCAAAGAGGCACTTTTGAACGTCGAAATTTAAATTTAAAGGGAATAGGAAGGGAAGGGATTGATTCTACACCCATTCGCTAAGGTAGGTTGTATGGAGAAGAATGGGCAAGAAACTCCATACTTACTCTTTTAAAAAAAAAATGAAATAATTAATGTCAAAGCAATGTACCTTGAAAATCTAGACTAAAAATTTAAAAAAATAATATGAAATAAAAAAAGCAAAAAGGTACATGGCGTTCACATTTTAACAAAATATTGAAATTACACAATTTACGAATATAATTTAAGTGTGTGAGCATTAAAATTTCAACCAGCTTGACCTTGTTTAAGCCCTACATTGTACTATGGAGCAGGACCAGCATGTTTCCAAACATTTTTATCTTGAATATAATCTTCTAATTTATAATATGCTTGTTTACTAAGGGTGTTTTTTATGTAACTTTTAATTTTTTTTTCATTTAGATTTAAGATTTCACTCGGTATTTTATTGTAACATTTCGTTTCTCTCCCAGGTTATTCCGCGAGCACTGTCTGCTGGTGAACGGTAACTACGTGAAGGACCTGTCCATCCTCGGCCGCGATCTACGGAAGACGGTCATTGTGGATAATAGTCCACAGGTAAGTAGCCTCAATGTCCTAGTTAAGGTCGGTTATCGCACAGCAATAATTCAAGTCAAAGTCAAATCCTACTACTATTATAAAGGCGAAAGTTTGTAAGTATGGATGTATGGATGTTTGTTACTCTTTCACGCAAAAACCACTGAACGGATTTGGCTAAAATTTGGTACACACATAGTTTATAATCTGGATTAACATATAGGATAGTTTTTATCCCGATTTTATGTTCCCGTGGGATAACTTTCGAGTAGTAGCGGGTGAAGCCGCTGGCAACAGCTAGTAATTTTATAAAAAACCACTGCATCAATCAAATTCAAATAAAATTTATGGAATTCTTCGATAAATGTGCAGTGTCGGTACGGACTTTGTTTTGGAAATTTGATGCTTCTTTAATTTCTAATTTACGCCCAAAGTTGTGTTAAAATTAGCAATAAAAACGAATCTTTGGAAGCTCGTAACTTTTTAATGGCTTGTTATTTCAAAATTCTGCTTCCGTACAGACAAAATTAATAATGAGACAAAACGATACTATGTTTAACTTTGGATGTACAATCGACAAAGTGGAATCATGACCCATTTTGACAACAAATCGTTTGAATCTGTCAAATTGACAAAGATCAAAGTCTTTACCATGGATATGTATGTTTACGCGAATGTGGACCTAATTGTATTTGAATCTCTGGAGGAAAATAACCATATGGTGGGTCATAATTCCACTGGGTCGATTGTACCTTGCCAAATAGTGGAGTAAAACCCCAACGAATGTTGAATTGTTTCACCTTAAGACGAGAAATTATTGTGATCCAGTCTTGTTTTCATTGTTTTTAATTTGAAATCTTATATGCTGACTGTACTATCTGTCAACCCAAATACAAGCCGCCATTTTAGATTCCTTTCTTCAATGAACCGAGTTATATCTATCTCATCTTTCCAGGCATTCGGCTACCAGCTCGAGAACGGCATTCCTATCGACAGCTGGTTCGTAGACCGCAGTGACAACGAGCTACTCAAGCTGCTACCCTTCCTGGAACATCTGGCTACTGTGAGTAGAAAGAAAGAAAATAATAATTCTTTAAAATACAGGGTGTTTCTTTTAAATGGCCAAAAGGGAGAAATCCGAATCCATAAGAGATACGGGGAAACTTCCCGGAAAACTTAACTCGGGTATCATCTCCCCAAAGATCGGATCGGCATTTGAAATCCACCCCGGATTTCAAATAGCCGATCCGCCATCTTTATTTATTTATTTTATTTAAGGACAACCAACAAAGCATACACCACAATACATGTTTAGGATACGTGACTGTTTACATTTTATAGTGTAGCCTTAATTAAAGGCTGCCACGGCATGCATTGAACAAAGGAAGAATACAGTATCGAGAATTGTAATTTTTGTTTACAATTCAGGTTATAATTTAGCTATTAACTTAGCTTAGCAATTCTATGTAGTTATGTTAATAGCTGTTAAGATCACTACATAGAGTTGCTGTGCAGATATAAAAAGGCAAAAACGAAATACAAATTACATTCACAAATGTGAGGCCTTATGTAAGGCAGATTTAAATTTATGTAAAGAGTAAGACCAACGACGATATAATACTAGACTCCGCATGCACGATCTAAAGAACACAAACTATTCTGCCAACTCGCTGAGGTACTACGTAAGCGAGGGGGACGGGGTACTGCGTTGTGATTGGCTAACTCAAGGTCTGTTCTGTCTCAACGTATGTTTACGGCTCACAGGATTGGTCGAAATGAGACGACAATAAGACTTTTTTGCCTAATGTGTTGGCAGACATCGGTCGCCTGTCATTAGGAGTCTAGTATTATATCGTCGTTGAGTAAGACATATCAATATCTATACTAGATGAGCGAGACAGGCGATTAAATTGACTCTGCGATCTGCTAACGGTAGAAAAATGACCCAGGTTCTAAAAGCCTTTGGCGCAAAACAACAGATATCTAGACATACGAGCAAGCTTGTAAGGCAGATTTATATTTATCTGGCTTAATAAATTTATATTTATCTTGGGAGGATGCCGCCATATTGGATTTGTTATGACGTTTCTTACCGTCCTCTTCTACCGGCGTCTTCCACTGCGGCTGGGGCGAAGGGAGGACAGTATCCTCTCTCTCACAGCCCGCCTCCTCCTTCGCGACCATAAATGCTTCGCAGAAGGAGGCGACCGCTTCCCACTCCGGGTTGAGCCTGTCCTTACGATATAAATCAATGCACTTTGTAGAATGAATTATTACTAATGTACTTAGAGTAAATAATTACTTTGACGACAGAATACCTTATCTTTTCAACAGTTTACCTGCTGGTATAAGAAGTCAGGCTAAAAAGGCAAATTTGCCAAATTACTTAAGTTGTTCTTACTTGAGAATTTGTAAAATATTGTTATTTGTCATATTTAAGGTTCCGCACTTTAAACGTTTGTTGCCTATTTTGTGTTCCGTTCCTGCAGACAAACCGTGGAAACGGTTTTGTTGGGCATTGATCTCAATGAGAGGTTTTCTTTTTGGAGTTTATAAAAAAAAAGTAGTTTCCAAGGACTCTACTCTACTCTATAGATGGCGTTGAACTGACGGTGTTACTCTAGGAAAAAGATGTATGCCTTCATTTTTGAAGTGAAAACTTCTTTAGCGGCGTTGTACACTTTTTCTGTAATGGGTAAAAAATTTAAAACTCGCGTCAGGGTCACGTGACCCTGATCGAAAATGAGTAAGACGTCATTCAAATTAAAAATAAAACATAGTAACAAAAAAGTTTTCACTTCTACCGGCACTCCTGGAGTGCAACCTTTTTTGCACAAATCCACGAGGCACAGACTTCTCTTTTTTTTTCTTTTGGGACATTTTCTTTCTGGCGTGGAAAACTAATAATTTAAAAAGACTGGTAAATTAATATTTTTTTCTTTTTCCTTGTTCTTATTTATTTTCAAAATGCCATTTGTGTGACGTGATGTGACTGACAATGACATGACATGTACTTTTTGTTTTACGATCTCAAAATTACATCTAAGTGAAAAAAAATAAAAAAATTACGTGACGTTCGTTCATTGCAGTAACATATCAAGTTCAGCGCCATCTATCCATTGACTAGGGAAAACATAAAAGAAAATCCCTCATTATAATGTAATGTAATCTATTTTAGTAATAAATAAATAAATAATAATAATTTACCCCTTTTTTTTCTGCAGAAAGACGACGTTCGTCCGTACATAAGAGACAAATACAAACTCTTCAGCTACCTTCCACCGGACTAAGAAATACCCGCAACTATTTATAATACCCACATATTATGACTGTATGGACATTTCGGAGATTCGCCGGTCAGAGTGGAAACTTAGAGGTATGGACTGTAATCTATTGGTAGTTGAAAGTGTGACGTTTTGTAGAATGACCGGCTAAAGTGGATAATTTTTATGGAGTTTTTTTTTTTTTTGTAAAGGATTTTTTTATGATTTTTTTTTTTTACAATATTTACATTTGTATAAATAATGAATTAACTTACCAATGAAAAAAGTAATATCAATTTATACATTTTTTAAAAATCATTTTTATACATATATTTTACTGAAAATCTAATTATTTTTCAGTTCTTTTTAACCTGTTTACATTTTATTTATTTTCAAATCCTTTTTTCCATAAATAAAAAAAAACGGTCTACAAGTAAAAAAAACACTCCAAAATGTACTTACAGTTTCAAAACTAGTGATAAATAAAAATAAAAAAATAAAATTTCGATAAAATTCATAATTATTTCTAAAAGTTTAGGAGAAGATATTCTAAAGTTATAGATTAATTTATTATTTAATGAAACAAAAAATGAATGGAATCGGCATACTACTAGATTTTATTGATTTAGTTTTAGTAATTTAGACTTTTGGCTGTTGTAATAGGGACTATTTTCACTTGGATATGATTTGTATCAGTCAAAAAAGAACTTTATGTCGTTGTAATAAATGTATAGAATAGAAATTCTAATTTTGATCAAAGAAAATGTCTAATTAAAAGCGCGAGGTTGTATTTTCAACTTTAAACTCTAACGCGAGTGTTCAAAATCCAATGCCACGCTTTTACCACGGTAATAATATCTACAGTACTTGATCTTCATACAAACGGACGAAACGCGAGCTATACCTACGTGCCTCGATGTCGGAGCGCGCTCGGGGCGCTGACAGTCACGGCCGTACCGTAGTGATGAACGGACGGTGTGTTGATTTTTTAACAAAATCAGTTCATGGACATAATTTAATATGACGAGTGGGAAATATTGTGCTGTTTTTGGGTGTATGAATTCGTCAATAACGTATCCAGTCATAAGTTTTTTTTTAAATACCTGGAAACTCTGAAAAGTACTGACTATAAAATAATTTTACTTAAGTACTAGTAGCTGGTAGATAGATACATAATGTGTGACTTTTTAATGGATAAATATTTTCTATTATCTCACGAAAAAAAGGGTATTTGGACTAATAAATACAGTGAATAGAGTAAAGGAAAATTACTGAGACGAGTGAAATAGGTAAGTTATAGGCAGTTATGAATGAATCATGATACGGTAGGTACTTACTTGTGTTAAAATCCTTCCTATTCAATATACAAAGTATTTTATTTGTTTACTGATATGAGAAAAGTATATTTACAATCACAAAACTAAATAAATACAGAAAGTAGGCAAATGTAATTAAAATGCTGGAGACGGGCGTCGGATCGAACAGCCCTAGCGCATGTTTACGTACCGCGCGGCTGTAGGTATTTATTTCTATCATGCGGCCGAGATCCACTACTGTAGATATTTATACTGTGCTTTTACTTCTGCATTTAATTAACTTTCATCTTATAAAAGTAAAAATGGTCATAAAATCATAAAATGAAAATACTCCCTATTCCAACAACCAAATATATTGATAATTTTAAAGCATTTGACGGAAAAAAATATTAAAAAAAAAAACAAATGCAACCGGAAATTTGGTTTATAAATCTGTGATTTAAGTTTTCAATAGAATGTTTCTCTCAATTTGTTTAAATATGCACCTATAATCTTGTGTAGACATAGCCTTAACAATGTTCCCACTGCTGGGACACAGGCCTCCTCTCTGTGAGAGGGAGTGGGCTGTAATTTACCACGCGGGCCCAGTCCGCAGTTGGCAGGAAAAATACTGGTAATTTTGCGAAATAACCTATTGCAATTGTAACTGGTAAATGTTCATGAACGATTTAGATTTTAATGCTGTCTAAGGCGCTCCCTCACAGTGAGCATTCGCGTGTAATGTAACGTTATACAACATTATTTTTAGTATATGTAAAACCTGAATATAGTTTGTTCAGAATCAGTAACTGATTCGATTCCAATAAGTTTTACACCATCTTTATTTTTTTCAAAAATATTTTAATTAAATTTTATTACCAGTTAATTACAATACAATCACCGTACGGTTAGGTACCTATTGCCAAACTATTATCACGATTGTATAACACAGGAGACGCGTTATAAGCGGGTGTACCGCGAAATGAGCATGTTTTTGAACGGACAATCAGGTAATATACAAGCTTATGACTTTTTATGATACGGTTTTAAAATTGTGTACATAGATTCTTTACACATTAATATTGGATAGGTATATGTATAAGGTTTCGCATAAACAAAAAATAATGTTGTATATTCGACTTTAAGCATTACATTACAATACTACCTCCCTGACTGACGAGCATTCGTGTACATTTAGTATAGATTTGATACAAGATGCGCATTGTGATGCTCGATTGTCTTCCATCACTGATGAACTGTTTGAATCTGTAACGTTACATTACAGGTGAATGTTCGCGGTGAATACCCTCTATATATTTTAAAAATAATTACTATGTTAAATATTTTGAACATTACTATTTGAAAATGGAGTCGCGACAAATGCCACTGCGCCAACCAAATAATCTTCTAATATCTTTAAACGAACAATTCTTGTATATTTATATATAATCAGGATCTCGGAAACGGCTCCAAGGATTTTCATGAAAGTTACAGAGTAGGGGTTTTTCGGGGTTCGAGAAAAGCTCGGTTCCCAAGATATAGACATTTTAAAAACCGAGCGAAGCTCGATCAACCAGATATTTTTCTTTATATTTAACTACGATACACATAAAACATTGACATTACAAAAATTATCATTAATTCTAATATTTCTTTTTGAACCTAAGCTATGTCTACAAAAGATTAATTTTATAATAAGTATTCATGTACACAAATATAAGAAAATATTATAATAATAATCATCATCTGCCTGCCTTTTCCCAACTATATTGTGGTCGGCTTCCAGTCGAACCAGATGCAGCTGAATATCAGTATTTTACATGGAGCGACTGACTATCGGACCTCCACAACCCAGTAACTGGGTAATACGATGGTTCATTGTAAGACTGGTTGTCAGACTTTAGAGCTTGTGACTAACAGTAATGACTTAAAGATTCATAATTTCTTTTATATTTGTGTATATGAAATATAAACATTATTTTATAATTTAAACAATAAGTGTTTTTATATATTATAATTATTTAATACATAAGCGAACTCGAATGAGGTGCTAAACATTTTTTTTATTTTAATTTTTGTATACAATAAGGCTATATTTTTTGTATTCCTTTTTTATTGTGTGTGTGTTTTTTGAGGGTGTGTAGAATAATTGTAATTGTGGAAAAAATAATTTTTGGTCTGTGATTTTTAGGAAACCAGTTGACAAAGGGGCAAACCACAAAACTGATACTCACGTCGAGATATTCGTTTAAAGTGCAGCTTGTAAATAATTAAATTGGCAACTTCAGCCCTGGCGGGTATTACAAGGTCTTAAAACCAGGCTTGTTCCAGTGAGTGAACGAGATGGCGCTAAACGACTTGTATAGCTCTGTCACTTTCACTCGCCGGAATATGTAGTGTTATAATCTAAGACCTCAGTGCTGTGAAGCGCTAAACTATAATTTAAATAAGAAATTATGAAACATTTCGTAGGATGAAAGATCAAATAAAATTTGGTCAAACATACATACAAGATTTTATTTATACACATAGTCATTATAAACTGTTTTTTTCTAAAATCTGAATCGTTAAAAAAATTAATGAGATTGTCGTTTTCAAAAATTCCGGGTCTGGGTGTTAGTGTGTGTGAGTTTCTGTTTGTAAACGCACCCACGATACAGGAAGAAATTCCTAGTGTGAGTCAACTATTTATAAAAGAAAGAATTATTTCCACACATTCTCAAAAAACTAAAATCAAATCATGTTTTTTTTAACAGTACTGTTAAGGTTTTTTTTTATAATTATTATTAATTAATGTACGTCCAATTTTTTTTTACAATTATCATGTGTTTTTAATAGTTTAGCTATATTAAAATAAATATTATCTATAGGCTGTATAAATTTCATGTCATCACCGCGATTTTTATAATTAAGAATAAAATAAAACTGATAATGTCTATGGTTAGATAAATTATTGGTATGTTGACTGCTATTTTTAACCGATTTAACAAAATTAGAAGGTTATATTTTTTTTACTACTTTTCGGTTGCAAACTCGCTCTGGACTTCGTTAAATGAACGAAAGTTTTTAATTAAAAATTTAATACGGCTTAGGTTTAACTTACCACCAGATATAGTAACATATAACAGACAAAAATAGTAAATGATCACCAAAATGAAACCCGCATTTTAATGTAAAATTATAACCAGTTTTAACATTTCGCTATCCTATTTAATCAAAATGACTCCAAATAAATCATTGTCAACCCAAAAGTAGTAAATGATCACCAAAATATGTTCATTAAAATATGTCAACGAGAAACCTAACCAAACCGAACTTCGGGGTGTCCCTGAAATCTTGCTAAAGCGAGTTTTAGATTTGGTGCACATTCAGTATAGATTTGATGATCATTTACTTTAATTGGTGTTCGAATACAATTTGAAGTGTAGTAGCTAAGAGTATCAAAGCATTTTATGATCGTCATTATATTTAATCCCATTTAATACAACCTAAAAAGAAGGACATAAAACGGTTGTAGTGCATTTTTTTTTTGTTTTATACTATGTGTGATAAATCATTTCCTACGTTAAATTATTTATAAAAGTACATCTATTAATTATATTATTCACTGTCTTCTATACACCGTCTACGTCTTTTTTTTATCAAATTACATTTAGCAAGCATGTACAGATTTTGTTTGTAGAATCGTATTTTTTTTACAAATATAGCAGTTTGCATATCAATAATTTATTCAAATTAAAAATATACTTCCTAAATTATACATACTTTATTAAAAAAACAATTTAAATTATTTATTACTTAATGTTTTTTATGGTGCAAGAATAATTGACAACTGTCATTGGTTTAGTCAAATATTTGGTTAGAAAAAATATAATTGTATAAGTGTAAAAGTTAACCGCAACGGCAAAACGACCAAATCTCAAATCAATTAAAGTTTTATTGACAAAAAAATTATGGTGCCACAGTCCCAGTCACAAGACATAATAACTGTGAAAGTACCGTAGATGCCCATTCCAATGCGTAGATCTCTATGGAGAAGAACAGGCAAGAAACTCCATGGACACTCTTTTTCATATTATGGAGTTACAGTCCCAGTCACAAGACATAATAACTGTAAGTCTTAGACTCACCGCAGCGACACAATGGGGAAGGCAAGTCAAAGCTTAGTAGATGGCGCCACCATAGACTAGTCCTATTCCGACCAATGACGTAGTACTATTTCGAAGTAACTATAAGATTTGAACCAATGACGATGCTTGGAACAAGCTATACCAGCGCCATTAGTTCCCCAGTTGCCATCCCCATTGGTTTCTATGTAAAGTCCGGTCATAGCAGGAGGAATTTCGTACATTAAACCTCTTTACTTACTGACAGTGATCACAAACATTTTTGTATTAAGTAAAAGGTAACCTGTATGACAGCATGCGGTAATGCATATTATCGGTAAAAGGTTTAAAATCCCTGAGGACAGCGGCCATTGCATCTGTGCAAGCGAGACTCGTTTTTACGAGGGAGTGACAGAGACAGGTAATAATAGGTCAATGCACGAAATTCCTCCTGCTTTGCGACCGGACTTTAGCATACCATAATCGGCTTAGTGTTCCCACTGCTGGGACACAGGCCTCCTCTCTGTGGAAAGGGAGTGGGCTGTAATCCACCACGCGGGTCCAGTGAGGGTTGGTAGATGTCACATGTCTTCGAATTTTTGGTTCTAGGACATGTCGATTTCTCCACTATTTTTTACCGTTTTGAGAGCAGTGGTGATGAAGTAAATTACAGAACAACATTTGCTGAAGCAATTCGTAAAATCGTGTTTTGCCGCTGCAGTTTGCCGTTGCGGCTTTGCCGTCTGCTGTTGCGGTCGCGTTTGATGAGTTTTATTCTCTGGACGTTGCTATTGTAAATAGCTCAAAAATTAATGATATTTAAACAAATGTTTGACTAAAATGACAGTCAAATTAAAAATCTATTTATTTTATTTCTACAATGATGGAATTCAGTTAGTGTTAAGTGTGACGTATTTGATCTGAAAGAAAAGTTTAAGGTCGACATCTGTAAACGTTACTTTAGCATTGGGATACTCTCGTATCTGTCTCGCTCTTGTAATTTGACAGTTTTTTTGTGCTAAGTAAAATTTATAGATTTCAGTCTAAGCCAGTCTACGAGCCAAATCGCCTATCTAGGTTCACCTATAATAATGGTGTCCAAACTTTTGGATGTTTAATGAACTTAAAATTCTGATAAAAAAAGTATTATTACTGTCAAATGTTTGATTTATTTTTTTAAACGTATATTGTATACAGTAACTGTAGTTAGACTAATAATATTCTGTGGTTTTGGTTAATATTGGTAAATTAAAATTAGGTAAGTTCACTCTTTTTTTAAGCAAATAATTTTCGACTCTACTGCTTGACATAAAAATGTAGAAAACCGAAAGTCGCCACTGTCTTCGCGCTTAACTGCACTTTGAATGATTTTATTTCATTTTTTTTTTCACATAATACGTTAGTTTTATGGCACAATAATAAATCTAACAAACCTGCGGTCTTTGTTTACATCAAATATCAAAGATTTAAAAAAAAAATTTTGTTCCGCTTCAATCCGTTCTGGCCAAGCTGTATAATGGTAGATAATTTTTAGCCGTAAGGTTCTCGAATGGAGACCACGCACCGGCAAGCGCAGCGTAGGACGTCCACGCACTAGGTGGGCAGACGATCTTATGAAGGCCACAGGATCACGCTGGATGAAGGCTGCCAACCAGCAGGCGTAGCATGGCGCCGTAGAAAGGGGTTTTGTCGACGGAAGAATAGACAAAATGACAGAACGTAAAAATATTTTAAGCTCTTTTTAAGCATGGTAATGTAAAAAATATGGAAAATAAACGTTCTTTTCTTCAATAGTGTACGAATGGTGTCATATTTGTGCAAAAAAACAGTCGATTTGTGTAGAAAAAACGATGAAATAACTTTGTCTTTTCTTGGTTGAATAGAGATAGAATCGCCTTGCTACGCGTGCTGTCATATTGGAAGTCTTTATGGGAGGCCTATGTTAACTTGCCGACCATCAAAATAGGGACATACCAGTGTAGGCAGTCTACAGAGCACTACTTATAACGCGGAGCTTTCACTGAATATTTAAGGGTGCATACCCAGAAAGTTGGCAACGTCGCTAATAGCTGTCAAATATTTACAAATTTTAATTAATTTGGCAATGTTACTGTATGGAAATAAGAAATATGGCTCTGTAGTGCACTAGAAAATTGATATAGGAATGCAATTAAAACTCTGAATTTGATGTTGTAACCGTTTCAGGAAAGGCATTTGGAAAGTTTCTAAATGCTTTTTTTTACGTTTAAAACTATATATTCGGTTTTACAATGTTAATTATTACATTCCCTTTAAATTTTTTAGTGCACTACAGAGCCATGTTTCTTAATTTCATAGAGTTAATTTGTAAAATTAATTAAATCTTGTAAATGTTTGACAGCCATAAGCGACGTTGCCAGCTTTCAGAATAAGCGCTCTTAGTTTCAATATTTGTTTATACTACAACATAATACAATGCTTAGTTCTCACCACTTGCTTAAAATTACTATAAATATCTTAAATACGATAATTGTATACTTAATAATTCTATATCTTCCATAATAATTAAACCAATTTTGACCAAAACCACACCCAATCACTAAGATTTAAATTCACAATTTTAAATACAATGTAATATATTTAATAAAATAAAAAATAAATATTCATCAACTACTTAATGGCTATATTTAATATTATTTAAGATTTTAACTTCTAAATGTATTTTCAATCTTACTAAACAGTTCATCTGCCTGCCTTTTCCCAACTATATTGTGGTCGGCTTCCAGTCGAACCAGATGCAGCTGAATATCAGTATTTTACATGGAGCGACTGTCTATCGGACCTCCACAACACAGTAACTGGGTACTACGAAAACACGCCCTAATTATTTACAAATATAATGACTATAGTTAAATATTTACTTATAGTTGGAGGGTCAATATCCATAAACGTTACTCAGCTGTGGCTTATTGACAGGAGGCAGTATTTTTTTTTATCGTGGTTAAATCATCAAATGAGTCCTCCCACCCCGGGCAGGGCGGGAGAGACTGTCAGACTTCTACTGACTAAAATCCACGGTGTCCTTCAATAGCCCTTTATGTTCCGGGGTCACGGTAAGGAAATAATCCCGCGACCCCGGCAGGCTTTGGCCCTCTGAGAGGGAGGCCCCGTCATTAGGAGGCAGTCATAGCACTATTACAGAGTCATACTACTATTATAGATCGTTTTAAACAGTCTGTATAAAACGTGTAACGCCAAAAACGCAAAACCACTCGTGGGGTAACTCAGACCATGTTACTGAACAATTTTTGTTGTAAGACTTGGAAATTCGCAAATTAAAAACTTGAGAGGTGTCAAGGGACACCCGGATGGAACGAAGTTACTGTATACACTCAACAAAAATAATCGTCGCGACTCCACTCCACTCAGCTCCACTCCACTCCGCTCCACTTTTTGAGCTCTAGCACCCTTTCGCAACGCGCGATAAGGAACTTCGTTCCGTGATTTTACTACGTAAAAAAATATATTTGGAAGTTAAAATTTCTAATAGAACCGTTAATTGTCTTGTTCTTGTTTTTGTAATAATTATTTAATAATTAATAACGTGGTCTCAGCATTGTGTGGAACTATGAACTCTTGTTTGTGATTCTGTTTGAAGATATTCGATACTGATTCGCATTATTTATGAGCAGGGCCTGTAGCCAAACGGCAAGCGACAATCGTTAACGTTCAGCAGTCACTAATACATTTTCAACTTTATACCCCATCGCATAAAGTTGAAAATCTATTAAAGACTGCTGAGCGATAGCGAACGAAACAAACGAAAACTATGTGTAATCTTTGATAGATTTTCAACTTTATGTAATGGGGTATAAAGTTCAAAATGTATTAGCGACTGCTGAACGTCAGCGAATGTCGCTTGCCATTTGGCTATAGGGCCAGGTCAACCTATCCGAATCTGTAATTTACCAATCGAACATTAATCTTACACTATGGTTATAAGGTTGAAAATCTTTTAAATGAAAGACACTTTGACGGATTGAGTTATTTTGATGTGCTAACGTCCGTATCTTCATGCCACATCTCTTGGGGTTTTAGCAGATGATGAATATTGAAAGATCGAAAAAGTAATAAATTTTTCAAGTAGTCCAGTTACAGGCACTTTAGAAAAAATATAATTAAATACTTCAAAAATATGGTGCTACATTCTCAGTCACAAGACATAATAACTGTGAAAGTATCGTAGTAACATCCTATACGCAATAATAATTATGGAAAAAAAATGAAAGTATGTAACTACTCTACCAAAATGCTAATTTCAGTGTAAATTCCGGGGTCGCATAGAGCAGTGGTGGCCCAGTGGTATCGGTCCCGACTTACGAGTTGTAGGTCGTGGGTTCGAACCCCGCCAGGTGCAATACAATTTATTTCATCACCACTGCTCGCAAAACGGTGAAGGAAAACATCGTGAGGAAACCGAAATGTTCTAGAACCAAAAATTCGAAGACATGTGACATCCACCAACCCGCACTGGGCCCGCGGTGGCCCGTGGTGAATTACGGCCCACTCCCGCTCACAGAGAGGAGGCCTATATGTCCCAGCAATGGGAACATTATAGGCTGATGATGATGTTTTTTATTTTACCGTGGACCTATAACGCAAAGGCCAATTTGAACAGGGTGGTTTAGTCAGTACGAGTTCGACAGACCCCATCTGAAATGAAAGAACCGAATAATATAACAGAATAGTTTCAAATACAAAAATCGAGGTATTATGTAAACTCATTAAAGGTTGGAAAGCTCGAAAAAACACATCTTTTTACTGAGCGGATGTACTAATTGCGATAGATATTTTCAAAATATAAGTACCTACTCCAAATTTTTATCGTAATGTGGGTGAATTTTTTTCTGCTAAATTACATCCAATTCTGCTTACCTAACAAGAGATGAGGGCTTGAAGATATACAATTAATAATATTACTATGTAATTTTGTTAAACGGCTTTTACCGTTATTTGTTGTTCATAAAACTGCAAAAATGGATTATGGCTTACATTTTTTGTACCTAAGTACTTGTAAATTGATCATGTACACATAACCTCACCCCGGTCTTTCAAAATGAGTAGGTAGAGTTATGCACTAGTGTGTAAAGACATTTAAGATTTCATGTTGAATTATATATTTTTTTCAAAATTGTAATTAAATTATTTACAATGACTAATTCTGTGCCTCTAGTGAAAAAGGGTATAAGTCCGATTTCATTTAATCGGACTTATACCCTTTTTCACTAGAGGCACAGAATTATATCCAAAATGTATTCATAAATTACTTTATCTAAATTATTTATTTTTTACCTTTTTTAAATTTGTTTCTCGAATCATAAATGGGATTGCCAGAAATCAAATATCTAGATAATAGTGTAGATAAGTGAAAATTTAAAAATTTAAATGTAATTAGTTGTAATATCGATGTAAGTTATGTAGCGATCAAATTGTTTTCAATCTTATTGTAGTTTTAAGACGTAATCAACTGTTTAGTCTATTAAAAGTATTTAAAGAAAAATATTTTACTTGTTTTATTTGTTACTTTGCTTGCCCCTCCAATATACTATATATACCCCAAGTATCTATCTTGTACCTACCAAAGTTCATCAAAAACGGTTCAGTTTAATTGACAAAAGGAAATATACAAACAAACACTACACAATCAACGGACCCGGTCTAAATAGAAGCCCTGCTCAACGGGGCTCCTATTTCAATGTTTGCTGTTTGAATAAAAAATGATGTAACTTTTTAAGGAAATGAATTTGAATGATAAACGATAACTGTTTTTGGCTTCGTACTTAAAAAGCATGCATTTAATATCTTCCGGAAAAACGTAGACTTGAGCTATCACAAATCGGTGCAATTAAATACTAACCAAACATAATCTTTGATCAAAAAAAAAAAGTAGAAGATAAAATATGTATTAAGATAAAGATCTACAATTTTATAAAATTGATAACATCAAATAAACCTGACTAATTGAATTACACATATTATACGAAAACGCAATAATTTGGGGATTATGATTAGAGAAAGGCCTAAAAACGTGAACGTGATAGGCATTTTGACATGATTTTACTATTTGAAGATTTTTATCGATATTACGATATTTGTAAAATTGACGTAATTTTTTGTTATTGAATTTTACAGTCAAGGATTAAACCTTGGACTTGCATTTATAAGAATATTACTTCCTGAAAACTAATAGATGTTATGCGGTAAGTTTTGAAAATGGCAAACAAATATTGCTAGGGTTTTTTTTTTGTTTATTAGAAAGAGATTTATTTTTGTGAATAGGATCTCGCAGGTATACCTAGAGCAGGTTGAGAGCTGTTAGGTAAACCGGACTTTTCTAATAAAAGGTCTCCAGCCTCCAGCCTCCACGCCGCCATCGCGGCGGTAAGACCCCTCTTTGAGGAGTGGCTGGCAAAAGCGTCACGGCGGCGTCCTGACTGCGACTTTGGGGTCGCTATTAACTGATTAAGACAGTATCGACCCCATAAAATTCCCGTTGGATTCTCGCATATCATAATCTTAATTTTGCATAAGTAAGTACGGGGTTCCCACTGCTGGGACACAGGTTTTCCTTATACTTTTTCGAGTATAACCCCCAATCATCAAAGTGGAACGGTTGGCCCAGCGCAACAATGGAGATGGCAACTGGGGAACTAATGGCGCTAGTATAGCTAGTTCCAAGCATCGTCATTGGTTCAAATCTTATAGGTAGGTACTTCAAAATAGTACTACCTCATTGGTCGGATTAGAACTTAGCTATGGTGGCGCCATCTACAATTAGCTTTGACCGGCCTTCCCCATTGACTGCTGTGCTGTGTTGCGGGTTCGATTTCCGCATGGTCTAGTGGTTAGTGACCCTGACTGCTATGCCGGAGGTCGTGGGTTCGATTCCCACCCAGGACAAATGTTTGTGTGATGAGCACGATCATTTGTTCTGTGTCTGGGTGTAATTTATCTATAATATGTATGTATTTAGAAATATATAAGTATGTTTATCAGTTGTCTAGTACCCATAACACAAGCTCTGCTTAGCTTGGGACTAGATGGCGTTGTGTGATAGTTGTGGAATATTATTATTATTATTTATTTATTTAATATTTATTCTTGTCAGGCTGTTTGTGTGCCCACGATCTAGAAAAAATCCTAGCATGAAGAGCAACGTTTTAAAAACAATAGAATGTTATTTACAAGAAAACTTAGTTTATAGATGATATCTATGTTTTGAATAAAAATTCACGGAAACCATGAATAATATGCACCGTTACTAATTGTTTACTTTGATGAAAGAAAGTAGGTAATGTAAACAATAACAATTTATATCTAAGTTCATCAACAAGTTCATCTAACTGCTCAATGACATCTGGTTTATTTTTTAACCGACTTCCAAAAGGAGGAGGTTCTCAATTCGGGTGTTTGTATTTTTTTTAATTATGTTTGTTCGGTCATAACTCCGTCGTTTAACAACCGATTTGAAAAAATCTTTTTTTTTATTGTAAGTTCTAACTATAGGTACAGACAGCTAGTTAATATTTCTATTATTTTAAGTAGGTACCTACCTACCTACATATTTGTTTTAGAAAAACAGGCCAAGGATTGGCTACCTATTTGACTGAAAAAATCCAATAAGTGCCTCATAATTATGAAACTTAAGAGACCCGTACTTTTTTTTTTTGAAAAGTAAGTGCAGTACTTATACCAAAATTGACGGACATACAGCTTATAGCCAGAACGTCTTGAAAAGGAACTAATCTTATTGTTTGCTGACAACTTTTTAAAATCTTTGTCATAAAACTAACGTAATAAGTGGAAAAAAAATCAAAGTGCTGGTAGCGAGAGCACAGTGGCGACTTCTGGTTTTCTACTCTAGGTCTAGGGTATTTGCAATACTTCACAACTTAGTACCTACCTACATTTATTGCTAAGTTCTGACATTACGAGCCCTCACTTAATCATGATTTAACAAAACGAAAAATACGCGACGTGTCTATACTTTTTTACATTTAGCGCGAAACACGACGCGCCACCGACCCGGGCTTGGTCCTTGGTCGGACGGCGAGCTACCCATTACTCACCGTCCGCAAGCCCTCTCCTCTGCTGTGCCCTCTGCTAATCAGAGGGACACGCGTTGGAGCGTCCACACGACAGGCTATTCGCATACGGGCAAAGAGACCACTTAGGTACACCAGTGCCTAAAGAAGAGTTTTTGCCCGCATCCCAGGGTGCACCGGCCCGAAAAACTGGTCTTCCCCCCGGACGTATCCGAGAGGGAACTCCAGTACCGTCGCGTCACTTTCTTAAATATCGTGCTGGATTTTCGTGATATTTTAAAATAAAAAACAGACTTCTTGTAAAACGTGGTGTGACTTTTTATTGTTGACAGTTCAGTAACCATAGACTTACATCATAGACTACATGACATTCATTTTGACATAAGAGTTCCACAGATTAAAATACTCATTACATTTTACCCGGGATATTTAAATGTTTTTGTTAAGTACATGCTTTTATTAAAAGCAACTCTTTAAAAGGAAGACGAACCAGGGAACGCAAGATCTATCATAAAAATAAAATTGGTCATTAGCGATTTTTTCTGATAAAGAACCAAACTAAATACTGAAGCGACACACATGCGTTATGGAGAAAAGAGGAACTAATATATTATGGTGATCAAAGACGATCTACACCCTTATATTAGGGCGTACATTTTTACACCACCCCTCAACATAATATTTTCCTGTTTTCCCTGTTTAAAACATAAATATTAAGCTATTTAATCCTAACTAAATTGTTAGTAATGCATTTTATATTGGCACATTCAAATACTTAACTTGTTCCCTCATTTTTAACGGAATGAAACTATAAAAATGCATCACCAACATTACATAGATTATGTACATAGCCTATATTCTTAAAAAATTAACTTAACAAACTTCTCAAAAACAGTTTTTCCCAATGGCTTAGTTAATAAATCAGCTAAATTATCTTGTGTTTTAATATACTTTACTGAAATACACTTATCCTTTATTTTGTCCATAATGAAGTGATACCTTATATCCAAGTGCTTTAATCTTTTATTATTTTCATTTTTATAAACAAGTTTTATTGCTGACTGATTGTCTTCATACAAGATCACTTCATTACAGACAATATCAAAATCACATAACAAGTTTTTCAGCCAACATGCTTCTGAAATAGCCATACTTAATGCAATATATTCGGACTCAGTGGAGGATAATGACACACTAAGTTGTTTTTTACAACACCATACTACAGTACAATCAAATAATTTAAACAAATAACCAGTGGTAGATTTTCTATCTTGTGTGTCACCGGCCCAATCTGCATCAACAAAGCCTTGCAATTCTGTGGATGTGCTATTATATACCAAAGAGTAATTTAATGTACCTTTTATATATCTTAGAATACGTTTCAATGCCTTGTACAACATAATACTAGCACAGTGTTGGTACCTACTGAGGAAACAAACTGATACACATAGATCTGGTCTTGTACCACAAACTGCATACATTAAGCTGCCTACGAGTTGTCTACACTTTTTCTCTATTTCTGGACTTTCAGATTTTTCCCTTTTTAGTATTTCAAACTTAAAGTTTTGGTCTATTGGAGTAGAAACTGGTTTGCAATCTGACATATTATAATGCTCTAAAACTTTAGTAAGATATGTTTTCTGACTAATTACCGTTGTACCTTTCTTTTGATCAATATCGATACCCAAATAACATTTAGCTAAACCTAAGTCCTTCATATTAAAGTTACTGCTGAGCTCGCTTTTAAAATCTTCCAAAACCTTGTTTTCAGTGCAAAACATAAGAATATCATCAACAAATAATAAAACGTATAGCATACATTCATTTACCTTTCTGAAATATAAGCAATGATCATTTTTAGATTTATTGAAATTTTCTTTACTCATGAAGTCATCAAACTTATTATTCCAATATTTAGGAGACTTTTTCAAACCATACAATGATTTATTTAACTTGCATGTTTCACCGCTTGGTAACTTGATGTATACAGTCTCATCAATGTCACCATGTAGAAAGGCGCCTACAACATCCATCTGATGAACTGGAAGTTGAAGTTTATTTGCAACTGCTATAAAAACTCTAAAAGTAGGCAATTTAGCTACAGGAGAATATACTTCTAAATCACAATCAGACTGTTCAAAGCCTCTTGCTACCAACCTAGCTTTATATACTTTATTAGTACCTACTTGTTTAACTTTAAAAACCCATTTACTAGAAATTACTTTATTCCCCTCTGGTACGCTATTTACTTCTGTCCATGTGTTATTTTCTATCAGAGTATCTAGCTCAGTCTTCATAGCAATCTTCCACTCTTCTTTTTCTTCAGAGTCAAGCGCTTCCTCTAGAGTAGCTGGCTCTGTACCGATGGACAGAAGGTTTGTATCGTAGTCATCTAGCCTTGATGGTTTTTTTATTGCTCTGCCTCTCCGTGAATGTGTTAGTACTTGAGGTGTTTCTTCTGCCTCTTCTTCTTCTGACTGGGATGTTTCTTCTGAATTTAGAATTTCCTCTGCTTGTACTTCTGTATTTTCATCAAGATCTGATAACTGTGTTAAATCTTCTTCACCTTCCTCATTAAAACTGTGATATTCTTCTCTTATTTCATCCTCTTTATTATTTATTTCTTCTTTTAATAATAGTGGGGTTATAATATTATGATCTTGAAAAGTATTGCCTAACTTTTGACTACTAGAATTGCCTTTCAGAAATGTTACCTCTCTTTTAATCAAAACATCATTTTTATGGGGAAAATAAATTCTAAAACCTTTTGTTGTTTCACTATAACCTACAAAGTATCCTATTTCAGCTTTGCTATCCCATTTCTTGCGATAATGATCTGGAATATGTACACCTACTTTTGAACCAAACACATTTAAATTATTTATATCATATAGTCCCTTTTTATACCAGAGCTCATATGGAGTTACATTTTTAATCCTACTTTTACCAGTTCTGTTTATAACGTATACAGCTGTATTGACAGCTTCAGCCCAAAGAGACTTATCTAAATTACTTGATAATAATATTGTTCTGGCTGCTTCAGTTATTGTACGCATTTCACGTTCTATGCAACCATTTTGCTGGGGTGTGTACGGAGCACTATTTTGATGTACAATACCTAAATTATCTAGGAGAGACTTCACCTCTTTGTTCATAAATTCAGAACCACAATCAGATCTTATTACTTCAATTTTATATTCTAAGTTTTTAGTAACAAAATTTAAAAAAGTTTTAATTTTATCAACTGTTTCAAACTTATTTTTCAGAAAATAAACCGTTCTATACTTTGAAAAGTCATCCTTTATGAGTAGATAATACCTGGATCCACCTAATGAGACAGTATCCATAGGTCCACATAAGTCCATATGTAAACATTGACCGGGCTTATATGCCCTATTTAAACTTATAGGAAACGGTTTCTTATGTAACTTACCCAAAACACATGCCTCACATGTTATTTCCTCTTGTTTACCAGCACTGAAATCTATATCACATTTATTTAACATGTTTTTTACCTGTTCAATATCCTGGTGGCACATTCTAGCATGCCATTCAGATAAGCTGTCACTTGATTTACCAACACAAGCATTTTGAACTTTATGAGACCTAAACTTCATTATAAATAAGTTATTTTTCCTATATGCTAGTGCACAAACACTGTTGTTGTTATTTTTCCTGAAATAACACATTTTACTAGTAATTGTCAAAACATAACCTCTATCTGTAGTTGAACTTGCTGAAAATAGATTCATCTTGATGCTAGGAACATGTAGAACGTTATTTAATGTTGTATTTATCCATTGTTTACCTGTAAATGCTTCTAAAGAAATAACTCCAATACCAATGGCTTGTATGATTTTGCCGTCTCCAATTACTATGGACCTAGGACATTCTAGTTTTTTGTAGTCTAAAAACATATTAAAATCATGACACATGTGCTCTGAAGCTCCACTATCCATTACCCAACAATTATCCCTTTCTAATTGACTGTAAAACAATGATGATAGCTCGAACACAGAGAATGCATTGCTTTGATTTCCTTTGTTTACATTTTGACTTTTCTCATTTTTATTTTTAAACCAACAATCTGAACTTTTATGATTATTTTTCTTACAAATATTACACTTAGTATCATTAATTATTGTACCTTTACTTTTTGATTTGCAGTCCTTTTTCAGATGTCCTACTTTGCCACACCGATAGCATTTTCTTGTAGACTTGTGAATGAACGCAGACGACTCATCTTCTTTGTTTTTGGTTGATGCACGTTGCTCTTCTATCAGTAATCTCGACGCTAGCTCGTCCATGGTCCTTTTTTCTGCTGGCACCGATTCCCACGCTGACACAAAGTGCTGGAATTGTGATGGGAGAGATGAAGTTATCTTTGTGATGGCCATGGTTTGACTCACTTCAGCGTTCAGATTCTTCAATTTACTCAGGAGAGACTCGAACCTTCCTAGAAACTCTGATACGGTTTCCCTTTCTTCAAATTTCATTGAAAAGAACTTCTGCTGAAGTATATGCACAGACAGCTCGCCGCGCTGTTCAAATATTGTATGTAGCTTATCCCAAATTTGTTTTGACGTTTTGCAGCTTACTATTTGTGGTATAACCTTTTCAGATATGCTTGTTACCAACATACCTTGAGCTTTCGCATCTTTCTGCATCCATTTGGTCTGATCTTCGTTGGCCTGGAATGTGCCTTCAACGACGTCTAAGAGGTCCATAGCTCTTAGGAGGACTCGTATTTTGAAACACCACGCTGTCCAGTTTTCAACACCTTGAAGCTGCTGATGGCTTTGTCCAGTAGCCATATTTCCGACGGAATCCATCGCCGTATTATTGTTGCTTTACCGCAATCACACGTCTCACGTGCGTTATTGATATATTGGCCTTCACCGACCAAACCGCCGACCGCCACCGTAGCCCCGAGCTGGCCGACGTATTTATTGCCGCTTGACCGCAGCTTTCTTGATAAAAAACTAATCCAGCACGATAATTAGGCCGAGGGCTATGTCTGGGCCCATAACCTCTTAAATATCGTGCTGGATTTTCGTGATATTTTAAAATAAAAAACAGACTTCTTGTAAAACGTGGTGTGACTTTTTATTGTTGACAGTTCAGTAACCATAGACTTACATCATAGACTACAAGACATTCATTTTGACATAAGAGTTCCACAGATTAAAATACTCATTACATTTTACCCGGGATATTTAAATGTTTTTGTTAAGTACATGCTTTTATTAAAAGCAACTCTTTAAAAGGAAAACGAACCAGGGAACGCAAGATCTATCATAAAAATAAAATTGGTCATTAGCGATTTTTTCTGATAAAGAACCAAACTAAATACTGAAGCGACACACATGCGTTATGGAGAAAAGAGGAACTAATATATTATGGTGATCAAAGACGATCTACACCCTTATATTAGGGCGTACATTTTTACACACTTAATGCTATCAAAAGCCAAATACTTATTGTAAAAATATTAGGTTTGGTTATCAAAATAACTTGTTCGATTTTAAATATTAACAACTTACAATAATAATGAGGTAATTCCTATTTATTGCTGTTTTCCGTTAATAAATATTTAGCTAATGCCCGATAAATCTGTTAATCCGACGAGAACTATGATAGGTTATTGATAAGAAATGTAAAACTTTGTGGTATTATACGTCACACACGAAATATTGTTGGTTCATCTTTCTCAATATTAACTACAATATCTGGTTGACCGAGCTTTGCTCGGTTTTTAAAATGTCTATATCTTGGGAACCGAGCTTTTCTCGAACCTGGGACCTTGATAAATTGATTCCTTGAGAAGAAAAACCCCTAATCTGTAACTTTCATGAAAATCCTTGGAGCCGTTTCCGAGATCCTGATTATATATAAATATACAAGAATTGCTCGTTTAAAGATATTAGACAGATTAGATGTGGGCACATGCAGCTGCCAGCGTTGTGGAGGATTTTTTAATGTTAAATTAAATAAAATAAAATTAAGTTAAATTTCCCTTTATTCCGTAATTTTTTTTTTTAGAGGACACGGCCTGCTGGGCCTGGCAAACCTTTACCTCTACTTTATAGCCAGTTCGAAGCTGATTCTACAATCTACATAGGCAAAGCTATTTCTATAGATTTTTTTTCGATTATAGCACGATTCGTAGAGACGACTGAACATTTAAATAGCAACATGTCTTTGCTACATTTTAAACCATGCGTATGACAATAGAAATCTTTCAACAGTCTGTCATTTTGTCTATTCGTCCATCGACAAAACGTTTTTACGTTTTCATGCTACGTATGCAATCTTGATACTTTTTGTTATTCAGTTAAGTACCTGAATCAGAATGGCCTATTTTTTTTTAAATCGTAAACACATTATGGTCGTAAATAAACAATTTGTCGATCTGTAGGGCAGACATAGTGCCGATGACATTTTATCAAAACAATATAAAGATATCTATGATTGGATTTATTTTATCTTTTTCCGACTAGCATACTTCTTCCTTCTTTGATATTATCTTTACAAACTTAATTACAGCTCAATTAAAAAACAAAAACCCTTATAGTAGAAAAAATAAAGCTGAGTTTTGTATGTTTTACAGTTTTTTGATAGCAATATCTTTGCTGATTAATTTGTAAGCGTGTTTTCTATAAAAGTAATTGATTAGTTTCGATAATTAGACAGTAAAACACAGCATTCGTCTGTTTAGGAGTCTGTCCCAGTCACATCTAGTACAACATCGTGACAAAAAATATTGTGATTTCTTTTTATTCTACATATTTAATTGTGCAAAGATTACGAATTTTTTGAAAATGATTGGTGAGTTTTTTTTTTTAATTTTTACTATAAAATATTGGCCATTTGCATTTTTTTGTCGTGCATTTTTATATTTTGTATATTGGTAGGTTTTATTTTGTAAAATAGGATATTTAGATTTTCTGTATTTTTTACTATTCAAAGAGTAGTTTTATTTATTAATTTTAGATATTATTTTGATAATGCCATTCATTTTATTTTAACGTAGGTACCTACCTACTTACTTCTTGTAAAATAACACAATATTTTAAAAAGGCGTGAGAAAATAAAGACAAAGACAAAGACATTTATTCGTTGAATATGGTAGTGACAGAGATGTTACAAATTTTTCGATCATCATATCCACCGCATCAAGCGGCATACGAATATTAATTATGTAGTTATAAGGTAGGTGAACCAAGGAAGGCCACACTAACAAATAAACAGTTATTATTCGTTTATTTACTAAACAAATAAAACTAACAAATATTGTAGTAATACTTTGTTTTATTACTTATCATAAGACCACTTTTTTGAATTGCAGATTTAATCAATATTAATTAGACATAAGTTTTATTGAACTCTACCAAATGGCCTAACTAGGAACAGGGGCTTCTATGAAGGCCATCGTAATAAATAGGTTATTTAACACTAAAAGTTACTGTTATTAAATCTACGTTTAAAAGAAGTGGTTTATATGATTGTTATATAATAAAACAAAGTATCACTTTAACATTTGTTAGTTTAATTTATGCAATAAATGAATTAATAATAACTGTTTATTTATGAGAGTGGCCTTCCATGGTACACCACCTTAATTTTACGTTGTCTATTCCCGATATCCAAGAAGCGAGGGCCTGTTACGTACTACCAAAATAATAGCGCGAGCGATTCGCGGCTGCGTCTGTGATTTTCAGTTGGATGGATCTTTGTAAACGGAAGGAATTTGTCATCACATGGCAATAACTACGAAATTTTAATAATTGGCCTTCGAAGGAGCATGGCCTTCCATGGTCCACCCACTTTACATTTTATAACAATTACCTACTTATGACTATATTAGACCTATATTATACCTAATTTACAACATGTAACGTTAAAATTCAAAAAGAAGTTAACAAAAATGTAAAACAGCACAATATTAAACTTAGTAAAAACAAACATCAAATAAAATAAAATACGATATAACAACTTTGGCATGAATTTAATCATTTATGTGTGACAACCTACTTACTATTTAAATTGCACGTCTTCTAAAAATTCTTTCACTGAGTAATATGTATTTTTAAGAAGCCATGATTTCAAGTTTTTTTGGAATTTATGTAGGTAGTGGTGATTCTCTTATTTTTTGTGGAATATGGTTATAAATAATGGCCATCAAGTAACTATTTCGATAATGAAGGGTACTATTGCAGAATTGGTTTTTTAATTTTGTTGGGTCCCTTTTTGTGAATCTATTTTTTTCGGCTACAGTGGAAAAGAAATGGGAATTTTTCTTGACAAATATACCTATTTCTAGAATGTAAGTACATGCCAAACTTAAAACCTTTAACTTCTTAAATATCGGTCTGCAACTTTCATATGGAGGAGCACCCGTGATTGCCCTCAGACATTTCTTTTGCGCTAAGAATACTCTTTGGATATATGTCGAGTTTCCCCATAGGAGTAATTCGTACCTCAGTAAAACTAATATTTATTTAATTTGAAAACAAATTAGGTACCTACTTACCTATATATTTTTTTAAATATTGTTTATTTATTTTTTCTATTTGTGTTTTTTTCTCGACACGTTGGTCCAGTTCAGACCTAATATTCGTAAAACGCGACTGCTGCATCTTTGATCTCAGTGGTTTTATTTTCATACCCTAGTAGCTCAGACAGTTTTCCATATTCAAGAAATAAGACATGTCAGAGATCTGTGGGATTCTCAAGGGGCGACCGCCAGCATACGTAGCATGGCACCGTAGAAACGGATTTTGTCGACGGGAGAATAGACAAAATGACAATCTGTAGAATGGTTTCTATCGTGATTTACTCAGTAGTCTACGATATACGCTATCTTATTCGGAATTTTTAAAAACAACTTTGTTTATGGTCTTTGTCTGGTCATGCTACGTTTGCAGGTTGGCCACCTGCCTAGATATTAGACCTTTTTTTTTTTTAGCGTGGTAAAATCATCAAATGAGTCCTCCAACCCCGGGCAGGGCGGGAGGGACTGTCAGACTTCTACTGACTAAAATCCACGGTGTCCTTCGATAGCCTGTTATGTTCCGGGGTTACGGTAAGGGAATAATCCCGCGACCCCGGCAGGCTTTGGCCCTCTGACAGGGGGGCCCCGTCATTATGCTGACGCTCTTTGAAGCGCGTGTGGGACACAACGCGCCAAGGTATTAGACCTAGGTACAAGAAATAATATAGAACGATCTCGAAAATAAAATACTTACTGACTAAGGTGTTACTAAATCACCAAAATTAAACGTGAGCCTATGACGATAATTAATCCTAATGATTACGGATTAGGGCGATTATAATAGAAAAATAATACACGTCTGTGATACGAAAACCTACGCCATTGGTAGTTGTTAAGTAGATTCATAGATATTTTGAAACATACGTGTTTTTGTCCAATGTGCAATATTATATTAGGAGGTATTAGGTACCTACCTATGACGCATTTAGCGACTAAATTATAATAATAATAATAATAGAGCAGTGATAGCCAATAATAGAGTAGTATCGGCCGTGAGTCCGTGACTTAGGTACGCCTTAGATCGGGAGTTTGAATCCCGGCAGGCGTATTACGTACTTTACTTTGTGTAATTTATTTCATCACTGCTCTGAAAACGGTGAAGAAGACATCGTGAGGAAACCGGCATGACTTAGAACCATCAAATTCGAAGACATAAATATGTGACATCGCAGTGCCCGAGTGATGGATTATGGCTCACTCTCTTTCACAGAGGCTGTGTCCCAGCAGTGGGAACATTATAGGCTGATAATGAAGATTTGAATCCTAGGATTGATGCGCCTTTTTAAGAGTCCCGAGAAAACATGACATTATGGCTACAAAACGCTCAACTTTTTGAATCCACAATCACGCGATTACTCACGTATCAATCAATTAAAACAATAAAAAAATATCAACAATGAAATAGAAACAGCCATAAAAATAACTAGATCAGTCAGTGCAACAAAAAGTACCTACCTATTTATTACTGTGTAATCTTACTAAAGTCTGTTTCTAATCCGTCTGAAACTTATTCGATAAGTACTCGTAGGTACCTAGTTCAAAAGTTTATCGACTTTTTTCGATTGGTTAAAATTGAATCATCAATGGGGAAGGCAAGTCAAAGCTAATTGTAGACGGCGCCACCATAGTCTAGTCCTAATCCGACCAATGATCAAAATAGTACTATTTTGAAGTACTTAGAACAAGCTATACTAGCGCTATTAGTTCCCCAGTTGCCATCCCCATTGGGTCCTCCCATTAAGGCTGCGTTTCCACAGAGGCGGAGCGGAGAGCGATTCATCGATCGCATGGCTTGAAATCCACATCTCTTCTCCACTCAAGCAATGGAAACACAGCCTAAATATCCGGTCAGGGTGGCCTTTCGTAACGTCGTGACGTCACGAGCATGAATCTTTAGGCTGTGGGAAAGAGACAGAGCTATGCAAGTCGTCTAGCGCCATCTCGTTCGCTGAGCGTAAATACTCACGTTTTAAGACGTCGTGGTAGGCCAACTGTTCTTTGCGTTCCAGGGCCACGGCGTGGGGTCCCGACCCAACCGTATACCTTTTTGCTTACATTCTTCAGGTCCCTATTTTTACTATGAATGACTAAGTCTAAAATCCTACCTGTTCTTAAGGTTGCCATTTGCGTTCCAGGGGTTCAGTATCATTTGGTCCAATAATATTAATAATAACCTAAATAACACTTTACTCGATCCGGGAATCGAATCTAGACCCTAATGTTGTACACTTCTGCTTTACCCTCGTGGATTCAGAAAATTGAAAACAAAAAGTGCGCCATGTACCGCAATAAATTGTATATAAAAGTGTAAAGAAATAAATAAAACCAGGTGTACATCCGTACATGACATTGATACCATCAAACAACAACTCGATAGGAAACAATAATTGATTTAGATCGAAAACTTGATTAAAGTAGATCGAAATCTTGATTAAAATCAAACAAAGTGTGGAAATAGGAAATTCATTTATTATTATCAGCTACTTGCTATCTTTACATCGATGCACTCTCCGCCCTCTAGCTCGAGGTCTCGTGGCGTGTTTTTACCTGTAGAAAAAAAAAATAGAAAAATACTCAAACTACAAAAATAAAAATAAAATTAGTAGGTATAAATTGTTCGTCGTTCAGCCGGAAGACGTCCACTGCTGAACATAAGCCTCCCCCTTAGATCGCCACGCTGAACGACAATTCGCCACTTGCATCCATCGGCTGCTCGCGACCCTCACGATGTCGTCGGTCCACCTAGTGGGAGGCCTTTACGTACATTTAGTACTTTTGTTTAAATCATCAAATGTGTTTTTCTGCCGTGTATGGAGTAGAAGGGATACTGTTCCTTTACATGTTCCAGGAACGCGGTCGATATCAAGTCCTCAGGTCCTAAGTAGGCAAGGCGAGCTTCATGGCTTTTTTTTTATCGTGGTAAAATCATCAAACGAGTCCTCCCACCCCTTACTGTCAGACTTGTACTGACTAAAATCCACGGTGTCCTTCAGTAGCCTGTTATGTTCCGGGGTCACGGCAAGGAAATAATCCCGCGACCCCGGCAGGAAAGCGAAGAATGGCTTGTATGATTATTGTAAAACATTTTCCAGTTTTGTAGTGATTACCGAAAAATTATCACTATCAGACAATAATTTTTCTGCTACTATTTGGGTACATGTGATAGAGGCGCCATCTATAATTTAGAGAGCATGACTGATTCAATAGTACTTCATAAGCCCTATAGATGGCGCTATAATAAATATTGTAAAAAAAAAAGTGCTACATAAATGCACATTTTAATAATCTCGCACTGTATGTTTTGTATAAGGGTGCTTGTACACGGCGCATGTAACCCGCGCAAGTGCCTCAACATGCTCGAGTTACATGCGCCGTATACAAGCACCCCGCGGGTGGCTTGATCAAGTAGCTTGCGCATTAGCACGGGTAAAACGCAAACCCGCACCTTTACTTGCGCGAGTTGCATGCGCCGTGTACAAGCACCACGCGGGTAACTTGATCAAGTAGCTTGCGCATGTTACTAGCGCGGGTAAACCGCACCTTTACTTGCGCGGGTTACATGCGCCGTGTACAAGCACCCTAAAAGGCATCCGTCCGGTATCCGCAACTCCACGTCATATACTCGTATTACATGGGTTTTTATCATCCTTTCAAGATATCCACAATCATACATTTTTTGGACAGTACCAAAATCTTGACATGTGTGAATTATTATTAACCGATTCGTTGCGATGTCTAATTTCACTAACTTCTACCTGTGGCGTCGAACAAAATTGAAGGAGTTACCATCGACTTTAAAATGACACATATCCGAACGCCACACGCAAAAGTGATGGCACTGAAACGTGCCCTTTGCAACAAATCGGTTAACTTTAAACTTCTTTGATGGTGGGATTAGGTATTGGGTTAAACAATTAGACTGCCACACTGCATGTTGCGGGTTTACAGTCCTCACAGAACAAATATTAATTTGTATGATCCATAAGTTCTGGTTCTGGCTATTTGTGTATTATCATGCGAGTTGAGATGTTTGTAACACACTTAAATATGATACCAGACAAATTCCTAGTCAGTAATAAATAATAAAAAACAAAAAATCTTACTTGTAATCAAATCTCCATCAAAGTAGAATTTTAACCGTTCCAACGGTGTTTCTAAGTGCTCAGCACATTTCATCATTGCCAACGCAAGTTTATCTTCAGGCCTCAGCGTCGTTTCAAATGGTTTCTTCTTGTTCTGACATTGGAATTTGATCTTAAGCCCACCATTTTCTTTTTCTCTGCTGCTCCCTTGAGCTAAATGTGTCACGTTCTGGTTAACGATACCTCCGTCTATAAACTTCGCTATGCTATAATTAATTGAGTCCGGAGTATCGTCAATTTTTAAAATTCTATCATTATATGTAAATAATAACTTATCGTTGGTAACACCTTCTTTTTCAGTAAAATAATCAAATATTTGTGTTATTTTCTGATACTTCCGTATTTTGAATTTAAATATTTCCAAGTTCTGCCAGTAGACTTTGACGGACATCTCTTCGTTGTCTTCATCAAGCGGGTCCTCTTCAATGACCTCAACGTCATCTGTGGTGGTCACTCTCGATGAGAACAACTGCTGATTGTCAGATTGGTCGGGATACTCATCAGTATTTCCGACACTGTACGTAGGATAATTTGGAGTAGTAGTCCTTGAAGAACTTGAAGGTGTGGAGTTTGAAGATTGACTGGAATCGTAACCAAACATTCGGTCAAACAAAGCCCAGAGTTCTCTTCTAGTGCGACCGCGGGCTCGGGTGCTGCCTCGAGCACCTCGGCCTCTGCCTCTGGCATTGCTTCTACCTCTCCCTGCAATTTCTGCTGAAGACTCAAGAAGTTCTGGTTCTGATGCGGTACTTGGTTCTGTACTGGGCTCTGGAACTGGACTGGTTCTACCTGAAACACAAAAATAAAAAAACATGAGCCCATAATTTAAAAAAATCTGCCCAATTATAGATTTATTTCAGACTGATTTGGATTAAAGTATAAATGTGATGATCAAATTAAGTATAAATCTACAAACAATGGAACACATTATGTGGTACTATTTTGCCCTGCGACTTGACAATATTATTAAAAAATAAACTAATTTCTGTGCCGACGTAATCAAGCGAAAAAAGTACATAGGGGGGTGTCATACGCGTCAAATTCGTGCAAAATGACTTACCTCTAGAAGAATTTGAAGTTCTCCGTCGTGTTGCCCTTGTTTCCCGCTCAGAGGGTTCTGGAGGATCAGGAGTGGCCTTCCGTTTAGTTCCACGTCCTCGACCACGGCCCCGCGGTTTCACTTTAGAATTCCTAGCTATAATCGCGTCCAGCGAGAATTCCTCATTATCCGTACTATTCACAGTTGTATTCAAATCTTCTGTCTCGATTTCTGGAGTATTTTCTACGTTTATTGACAATGTACCACTAGTTTTTGCAACTTCGTCGCTGTCATTTTTAGCTGGGCTTTCTACTTTTTCTTTTATGAATGTGCTTTTTATCTGTTTTAGCTTTTGAGCTATATTGCCATAGCAATCGTCTTCGGACTCTGAGGAAGACATTGTTTTACATAATTTCACGTAATCCACACGAAAACATTCAGGCTCTTTACAACACTCTCACAAATTCAAAATATTTGAAGTATGTAGTGATGTACCGTAAAGCATGTGATAGCGTCCTTTAACCAAATTATCGATAAGTCACACGATGTCTCTCTCCCGAAACCTTAATCGCGGCGCGCCGGAATAAACTTACAAAAATAATAATTGTATTTGCAATTAATGGTGATAGGCAAAAATGTTACAAATGTTATAGCACCGCATTTAAAATTCATACATTATTACTTTTGATAAGTAAAACATAATGATTTTGATTAACAGACGGATTTCTTGAATGACTCACTTTCAATTACTTGATTACACCATTTTCATAACATGTTTCGAATTTAGATTGTCACATTGCTGTTTCATTTATACTTTCAACAATGTTTTCTTTTTGCCGATTCAATGTATTAATTTATCGATCAAAATATAATGCGGACACAGTGGCAATCCCTAGCATAAAATGTCACATTCAGCGTTTTGTTACTTTTTGAAGTTCCATAAAATTATTTGGAAGTTTTCTTCAAAATCTCAATTAATAGGTTTGGATCACATTTATAAATAGAAACTTGAAGAAATTATAACTGTATGTATAATAATATAGTAGTACTTCATTTGAATAAAAAAAAAAAAAAGGTTGCACTCCAGGAGTGCCGGTAGAAGTGAAAACTTTTTTGTTACTATGTTTTATTTTTAATTTGAATGACGTCTTACTCATTTTCGATCAGGGTCACGTGACCCTGACGCGAGTTTTAAATTTTTTACCCATTACAGAAAAAGTGTACAACGCCGCTAAAGAAGTTTTCACTTCAAAAAACAAACGTTTCAATTTTCCTGTTTACAACCAATTTTGCAATAATAAAACGCTAGATAAGGGTGCGTTCATGATTAAAATTGTGATTTCAAATCCTTTTCATGATTCGCGCAATTTTGTTATCAGAAAGATAACTTTGGAAAATGTCGTACATTATTGATAAGGTTTACTGTAACCAGACTGGTTTGTGACGTCTATCGTAAGTTCCATTTCTTGGACAGAGTTGTTGGGGAGATTCAGAGATTTTATATTTTAAGAGTCGGAGAATTATTTTGGGTAGACCAATGCAATGAGGCCCGTATTCGTGGTAACTGTTGTCAATATTGTGCGACAAATTAGTGTTTGTCTAGCAGTGGACGATTTTTGGTTGGAGATAGCAACATTTTTTAACTAAATAACATTAATAGGATTAATAGTCTTTGAGTAGAAATAGTATCGTATTTTGTTATAAATCATTAATTTCATTTATTTTTATAAGTGGTTACCAATCATCCACGAAACAAGAAAAATTAATTTTAAGTGTAGGCCATAAAGTGAAATCAAACTACTTATTTATTTTAATCTATTATTCAGTTGTAGCTATGAAATTATAATTTCATTTTTGATATATACGTATATAAGTAATCAAATAGTTAAAGATTTAAAAACTTGATTTTTATCGATTGTAAAATGTGATTATAAACGTAGGCCTATTTGGAAAATTATGATGAGTTGGTTTAATATTTCTCGTACACAATGCGAGGCAATAGTTTCCGATGCCCGACTTCTTTATCCAAGCAACTATCGCAATACAAATCCATAGAGGTCTGTACACCGGCACGCGTAAATGGATAGGTACCAAAGTCGTAAGGTATCGGAGACTTACGAAAGAGGAGGCGGGCGGGACGCGAGGGGTTAGGGTCCTCCTCCCAACCCAGTCGCAGACTCGCAGTGGTAGAAGCCCACGGTGACAGACGTCGCTAGACGATCTCCGGTCACCGTAGGCGCGGGCATGCGGGCGGCGAGTAATGGGCGACTCGATGTCTGACCGTGGACCATGCCCGGGTTGACCCTTAGTTCGAATCTTAGTTGAATCCGTTTCCACCAGTGCTGTGCTATGTAAACCAATAATTATGATTGGTGCATATCAAACGCAGCCGCAGCAACGTAGCATAGCGCATCTCTGGTGGAAAAGCAACCTTAGGGTGCGGTAGCCGATACAAAATATGGCAAAATCTGGACAGAAAATGCTGAACAGTCATCTATCTCTCTCTCTGTCACTCTCGTCTGAAATCATCAGCCTATGCTACTCAGCCTTCGCCATTTTTCTTTTAGTGCTGCTCAGATATTGTATCGGCTAAACGCACCCTAAGTTTCGTCGGGAAACTCTATAGGTAATATCCATCATTTCTTTATTTAGTTTTCCTTATTTACTTAAAGTAAAAGTAGATAAATAGAAATCACGTGTATTTTTTGCTGTTTACATGAGATTTACAATCTTAAAAACAATATTGAGATAAGAATAGACCAATTAAGATAAAAATCGATGTTCAAAAAATCGGAACATCTAACAACTAGGTAATACAATTATAATAGAACATTAGAAGATAACAATCTATAGACGTAGGGTTATTGATAATTGCAACGTGTTATTAGGTTTTTCAAGTTACGAGTAATAGACGGGACATCACGAAGAAAGTTGTGATGCAAAACTTTTTACCAATAGGTAATAAGTCCCTCAGTCTAGTAGTCGCGTTACTATGCAACGCTTAGATAGTGCTACTGACGTACGGCATCAACAATTTTGTATGTCAATTTTCCCAATGCCAGCTCTATAGGTTCTTTTAAATCTCTTTGGTTTTTCGTCACTTTACAAATACTATCATATTAACGGATCGCGGGACTGTCTCATCAAGAAATCGTGAACCTAGAACGTAAAGGTCTATTGAAGGATCAACGTGGATTCAGTCAGTCCAGTCTATGAGGGACTCGTTTGATGATTTTGACGCCTATGGAATGGACTCTCAGACTCCTACCGACTAAAAACCATCATTTTCCTTTACATGCCCTTTGAATTCCAGGGCCGAGGTGCCCTTTTAAGACAATCCTAAGACTTCAGTTTAACGTTGCTATAGAAATTTCTGCTGTATCGTGTGAACCAGAAATTTTTACTTTGACTTGGCGCGTTTGAAAACATTTACCTAACTCACGTATATGAGTAGTTAGGTAATACACAAACACGGATAAATTAGTTGTAAGTTGTAGGTCATACATAATACTCATTTGTGACGTCCGGATATTGAACCCGTGACATGAAGCGCAATGCTGCACTAACCATGACTTCAAATCTTTTTCCGTTGCTTTGACTCCAAATCTCCAAAGAGATTTAAAAGAACCTATAGAGCTACCATTGGGAAAATTGTCATACAAAATTGTTGATGCCGTGCGTCAGTAGCACTATCTAGCGTTGCATAGCAACGTGACTACTAGACTGAGCGACTTATTACCTATTGGTAAAAAGTTTTGGATCACAACTTTCTTCGTGATGTCCCGTCTACTGCTCGTATATAGTTTAATGTCTTTGGTTTGTAAATATATATATCTTTTGCGTAGTTTTGCTAGCTCACTTCATCTAAGTGAGCGCACAAAACGGTGCATCCACACCGCCGGTAACATTCGTGGAGCAACAAAAGGCAACACGGTAACATTCGGTCTATTGCTCGTATACCTTTGTTTGACTCTAGAATTTTTACGACAACAAAAACTATTCAATAATCGCTATCGGCTAACAAGCCCAACTACGATCGATCAAATGCTAGTATTAATCTAGGAATGCTGTTTCTGTTATCTATCAAATCTACAAGTAAATACATTAGAAAATACGGATATTGGGATTATCTATGAATTTGATAAGAAATAGGTGACCGTAGATAGAGATAATTAATTATTGATTTACTAGCTTGCAGCTTCGCCTTCTTATTTATACACTTTTATTATACAGCTTAGCCAAGTCACACCGTCTGTAAAGTGGGTAGTTCTTCGAAATTTGATTCTTTGACTGATTCATATGGTCAAATTTTAATTTCACTTTCAGCTCAGTAACACATGTTCATATGAAAATAGATATTCCAAATAACATGTATTTGTTTGAGGGACTTCTTTTTACAAAGTAGTTTTTAAGATATCGACGTTTAAAAATTTTGTGCCCAGATGAATCAGAATTTTTTACAGATGTAAATAAAAATGGGCTTTGTAATAAGAAAATAATCATAATATTATAACAACAATATTATTTTTTTATAACAACAATTAATTAACAATTAATTTATTAACAGTGATCATATTATCAAGGAAAAAATCTGGTCAATTCAACAATAAAATTCTTGTTTTAAAACTAACAATTCCAGAAATAAATACTTACAGAAAAGCGAGAATTTTGTTATAAATAGGTACTAGATAGTTATTTTAATGATACGTTATAATATCCTCTCTGTTAACTTTTGTTTTTCTCTCTATTTTTTCAAATACCTATAATTCTTTCTTTCAAATTTTCACGCAGCATACATGCCTGGAACTTTTCTTATTTTCCATCTTAGAAAGATGAAAAATTCGTACGTTCTGTGAGTCTCTTTTTCTCATAGTATATTTTGTTTTATCTTTTCTACTATTGATAGTGGCATTGTTGTAAACAACAATATAAAATAAAATAGATAGAGTTTGACTTATTAATGAATAAAAACCGAAGAATAATGTCAAAATTATGTCACACACACTCTACTGACATGAAAAAGTAAAATAACGTAACAAAAGTGCTTCTTTCTGGCTGGAAAAGAGGAAAACTAATTTATTTTCAGATTCATATGGGTTTTTGAACATATCAATCAGGCACAGATGAATCATGATTTTGCCTAAAATCATGCTTAACTCATCATTCATACAGACTTCAGTATTATCATTTTTCTACACGAATCTGTAACCCAAAAGCATCACACGAAACTCAGATTAAAGTCTTAAAACAGCAAAATAAAATTAATAAATTAGGCATTGTAATCAGCAAGGTACCTAAACCAAGCACAGATGAATCAGACATTTACCAGTGTTTCACCAGGTTCTAAGCCAACCAGCCTCATGTCCGCCTTCTAGCACGTCCATTGTACGACAGGTTTCCCCCCACGTGGGATCCCAGACTCTCATCATTATTCCTCGACCAAGTACAGTCAAGGGAAGCTTACTCCACATGAATCAGTATTATACGCCGGACACTTCTTATTTACTTAATTAAAATAAAACTAACGTAGTTATATCTAATATGTATTTTTTTTGTAAGAGGTCAATTAATTACCTTTCGTTATAAGTATAATTTATATTGATGAATCAAAAGGAAAATGTGACATCGACCATTTTTTTCCGAAAAATGGGTAACGGACGCCCTATATGAATCAGGAGAACAGACTTCAAAATTTTTTATTTTGTATCTGTATAGCTACTATTAAAAAAATAGAATTTGTCCCAGGTAGAGCTAAAGCTAAACTGTACAGAAAAAAATATTACATGCCATTTTGTTAGTTGGTTACAGAAATATACCCACAGACATCGAAAATTTTGTCTCTGAAGAACTACCCAAGTAAAGTCTTAAAACAGAATAATATAAACTAAACCCAAACATTATTTCTCTCCCCACAGCTCAACTCCTGACCTCCGTCTTGCTGTTCAATGTGGTACTCTCAGCAGAGATCCCTAAGAAGAACGCCACGGAGGAGCCTATCCACAGAGCATTCGACCCCAATGTGAACCCCAACGAGCTCCGCTGCGACCCTTCAGGACATGTAAGTTTGGTTTGTTTTTGGCGAAAAGCTAGACGGAAAAAATTCTTACGAAAAGTTGTCACGACACTTTTTGGAACGAAGTTCCTTATCGCGCGTTGCGAAGCGGAGCGGAGCTTAGCTGAGCGGAGCGGAGCGGAGTGGAGTGGAGTGGAGTGGAGTCGCGACGATTATTTTTGTTGAGTGTATACAGTAACTTCGTTCTATCTGGGTGTCCCTTGACACCTCTCAAGTTTTTTTTTTTAACGTGGTAAAATCATCAAATGAGTCCTCCCGCCCCGGGCAGGGCGGGAGGGACTGTCAGACTCGTACTGACTAAAATCCACGGTGTCCTTCAGTTGCCCTTTATGTTCCGGGGTCACGGTAAGGAAATAATCCCGCGACCCCGGCAGGCTTTGGCCCTCTGAGAGGGGGCCCCGTCGCGCGTGGGACACAAAGCGCCGTCGACCCGGGCGCGTATTTCCAAAACCTATACTATTTCAGTCACGAGTCGGACTCTACTCGATTAGCTTTTGTTTGTGCATATTTCTCAACAAAACCTAATCTATCTCAGTAAAAAAACTTGACTCAAATAGATTAGCTTTTGTTTGTGCATATTTCTCAACAAAACCTAATCTATCTCAGTAAAAAACTTGACTCAAATAGATTAGCTTTTGGTTTTGATATTTTCAAAGAAAATGCACGGACAAAATCTAGTACCATTTTAGTCATGCACGAGTCAAACTCTAAAAAAAGACGATGTTTTGTTTATGCATGTCGCAGTGAAATGAGGAAATCAGGGATTTCACGAAATCCAATTATCAAGAAAAGTATCTAGTGATAATTATGACAAAAATACAAATATAAAGTCAGAGATCATGTCTTTTCACTAAACTAAGTTAAGAAGAAAAAAAAAAAACTAAAGTAAGTAAAAAAATTAACTTCTAAGCTTCTAACCTAACCTGTCCGAGTCGGGGTGCCCTCAGTCGTATTTGCGATATTCAAGTACTACAAAATTTAAGAAAAGTTAAATTCCGAGGTAAATTTACTCATATAACTAGTGAGCCTTTACTCGACAAGGTTTTGCTCGTACGTAATGTTTAAAAATAACTCGCCGAAAGTCTAGCTATTCGAGTGACATGAACTATATAGAACTAGGTTTTGTACGTGCATTTTCTTTGAAAATATCAAAACAAAAGCTAATCTATTTGAGTCAAGTTTTTTACTGAGATAGATTAGGTTTTGTTGAGAAATATGCACAAACAAAAGCTAATCGAGTAGAGTCCGACTCGTGACTGAAATAGTATAGGCTTTGGAAATAGGCGACCCGGGCATGGTCCATGGTCGGGCAGAGAGTTGCTCTTTACTCGTTGCCCGCATGCCCATGTAAGTTTGGTGCCCTTAATTCTCACATGTAAGGAACAGACAGTGCATCAGCCAACATTTTTATTGGATTCCTTTTACTAAAGCTGTTTTCGGTCACCTACGTCGCGCGTATTGGTGACATCTTGACTATTGCCACAATGTCTATAGCTTATTGGGGGAAGTTTGACTATTGCCAATTTGCCACTATTACTGGCTTATTGGCGACAACTTGACTATTGCCACAATGTGCGGCTTATTGGCAACAACTTGGCCATTGCCGCAATGTCTGGCTTATAGGCGACAACCTGACTTTTACCACAATATCTGGCTTATTGGCGACAACCTGACTATTAATACAGTGTCTGGTTTATTGGTGACAATTTGAATATTGCCATATTATACGGATTATTGGCGACAACTTGGCCATTCCCACTATGTCTGGCTTATTGGCGACAACGAGACTATTGCCATAATGTGCGGATTATTGGCGACAACCTGACTATTACTACAATATCTGGCTTATTGGCGACAACCTAATTATTGCCACAATGTCCAGCTTTTTTGTGACAATGGTCCCGGATTATTATCATTACAAGGAAAGAGTTTTTTTAGGAGGAGTACCTATCCAGAAGACGCAGTATCGAACCTGCTCGCAACTGAATTTTTCGTTTCTTTAAAAATATCTTTACAAGGATTTTCTTTTCCAGATATTCTTACTCCTCCCTCACTACAGCGACTGCACAAAGTTCTTCATGTGCGCGCACGGAGAGGAAGTAGAGTTCGTCTGCCCGGGAGGACTCGTCTTTGACTTCCAACTGCAGGTAATTTGCATACTCACTTCATCCTCATTAGCGTAGTGTTTCCTCAATTATAATAGGGTCGTCACGTCCCATAAACCACGAAACTAAGCCCTATTACAACCTCATAATCTTCCTGCCCTTATCCCATTTTACTAGTTGTCGGTGCAACACGTTTTTTTCTATTCCATTCTCTCCTATCAGACGTCACAGTATCATTTACTACTTTTTCTTTCATGATACCTTAGACAATTCATTATTCTTAGTCCTTCCTCTTCCTCTCCATCCATCAACATTCATACTCATCACTCTTTTAGTCACGTGAGTGTCGTCCCTCTTCATCACATGTCCATACAAAGACAGACGGTTACAACCAACCTAATATCCTTATTAAAAACCACCAGACCTGCAACTGGGCGTCGGCCACCAAATGCCAGCTGAGAACACCTCAAGACCAGGATGAAGGGTCTGGAGATTCCGCTGACAATCTCATCGGCCTCTTCAGTGATGAGCTGGAACAGCTACCAGTTGGTAAGGATCTTATCATAACTTATAGAGTTTCTTGTGTCTTCTTCTCCATTGCCATCTACGCTTTAGTATAGCCAACTTTCTTGTTATGAAATGATTCGAACCTGTTGGGGTTGCGTGACTGTCTTATCTGGCAACCAGGATCGTAAAGGGCTATTGAAGGATACCGTGTCAAGTCAGTACAAGTCTGACAGTTTCTCCCGCTCCGCCATGGGTAGGAGGACTCATTTGATGATTTTACAAAGTGCAGGTTGGATCCGCACATATTTCTTGTTGAAGCGGCAACAGAATATTAAACACACTCTGTGAAAATATAAAATGTCTGACCTTTTAAGGATTATGAGATACAGCCTGCTGGTATACAGAAAAGTGAAGTGGCAGAGGCATATTAATAAAGCTCGCTGGTTAAAAGAGCATTATTTGTAAAGGTAAGCCAAAGACCGGGCGCTAACACATCATTCTGAATTTTCAGTACTTACTTTTTTTACTTTTAAAATCATCAATTTAGTCCTCCCACACAGGGTAGGACGGGAGGGACTGTCAGACTTGTACTGACTAAAATTCAAAGCCCTTTACGTTGCGAAGTCACGGCTACCCGATAGTCCTGTAACCCCGGCAGGCTTTGGCTCTCTAAGGGTGGCCTCGTCATATTGGTGACAACTCTTTGAGGAGCTCGTGGAACACAACGCAGTCAACCCTGGCATGGTCCATGATCGTGAAGCGAGGAATTTTCAGTACTTGGATATAAGTTTGTTTCTTCTTTCCAGACACCGTAGCCAGCGTGCGCCCCATCTCCCCAATAGTGGACAGACACAACGGCGTCATCAACTGCGCCCGAGCTGACGCGGCGGCTAGACAAGTGCCTTACAAGTAAGTTCCACAGTTCCATCATCAATTTTTAATGTTAAAATTACTGCTTCTAGCAACTACTGAGGCGTCCACTACTGCCATCTGTTGAGAAAATGAAGAACAACAAATAGCCAGTCGAATAGCCAGTATTAAGGAGTTGGGTCTTTGACTGCTGGCCTTTTAGAGAGACTAAGAGTCACTCAAAGAGCAATGGAAAGAGCTGTGCTCGGAGTTTCTTTGCGGGATAAAATCCGGAACATGGATATTCAGCGAAGAAACAGAGTCACCGACATACCTAGCTCATAATATTTGCAAGTTGAAGTGGCAATAGGCAGGCCACATCGCTCGTAGAACTGACAACCGATGGGGAAGAAAAGTTTTTGAGTGGCGACCACTGACCGGAAGACGCAGCGTAGACAGGCCTCCCACTAGGTGGACCGACAACATCGTGAGGGTCGCGGGCAGGTGATGGATGCAAGTGGCGAATTGTCGTTCGGCGTGGCGGTCTATGGGGGAGGCCTATGTTCAGCAGTAGACGTCCTCCGGCTGATGATGATGATGATGAAGGAGTTCACATTTCTTTGTATGGGATTGGGTATCTGTATGTAATCTGTGGTTACTGTTAAATAACCATTAGCAACTGACGTCATACGAGCTTGCTGATGCGATGTGACGCAATCCGACCGATTTCAGCTACAAGTGAAAATCATCCTTAGTTCTACGATTTATGACATAAAACGTGCGGTCATCTTCGGGTAGATGAAAAACAAAACACGCTCGCCACGACGACGTAAGTCAGTCGAATTGCATCATTACATATCGTAGTACCAAGGACGATTTTCATTTTTAGTTAAGAAGTAGAAATTGCAAATCACACGAATCGATTCCCGCACAGATCAAATAGTTGTTCCAGAGCCTGTAGCCAAACGGCAAGCGACAATCGCTAACGTTCAGCAGTCGCTAATACATTTTCAACTTTATACCAAATTGCATATAGTTGGAAATCAATCAAAGATTACAGATCGTTTTCATTTGTTTCGTTCGCTACCGCTCGGCAGTCTTTACTAGATTTTCATCTTTATGCGACGGGTATACACGTATAAGTTGAAAATGTATTAGCGACTGCTGAACGTAAACAATTGTCGCTTGCCATTTGGATACAGACTCAGCCCCACTAGATAAGTCGCGAACGATAATCGTTAACGTTTGGTTCTCCCCAATAGATTTTCAATCTTATTCCTTCGAGTCTTTAGTTGAAAATCTATTGAAGATTTCATGGCGTTGTCGTTCGTTCCAGTCGCTAACGCTTAGAAATTCTAAATAGATTTTCAACTAAAGACTCGAAGGAATAAGGTTGAAAATCTATTGGGGAGAACCGAGCGTTAACGATTATCGTTTGCGACTTGTCTAGGGGGGCAGGTCTGCCTGTTTCTGAACGTGGATTTTAATGTTTTTAAGGAAATTAATAGCTAAATAAATTCTTTTTCCTCCCTCAGGGGTGACTGCCAAAGGTATTGGAGATGCGTCGCCGGAGTGCCCCAAGTAGCCTTCTGCTCCGACGGTCTATTTTTCAATGAACACACTCAGCAATGTGACTTCGAAGCCAATTCCAAATGCGTGCTGTTACAAGAAGACGAGCTGCAGAGTGAATTTATTAAGTACGAGCAATAATCGACTTTATAGACCTGAGTTTCATAGTGTTTTTGACAGGATTTTGATACCTTTCAGCGTTTAGGACTTGCAATACGTTTCAGTAATTAGATTTCAATAAAATGCTCATCACTATTTTCAATTCCATACAATCATTGATTTCAAAACGAAGAATACGCCCTTCTGAATATTTTGCCTAAACTTTCTTCATACAAGCAAAAAGTAGCGCCATGATAAATCATACGAAATATAATTATTTGAGTTGACTGAGTTGCTTTGGCCTGGGACTAACAGTTGGGGGCCAAAATTAAATAACTGATGCCATTTTCGCTTTTTGGTTGGGCCTGTCGTTATGATTTTTGTAAATGCATACAATTATAAAATATTTTTCGTACCACTTGCTCAAAAAAGTGACATTCTATGCCACAAAAAGCGTACATAACAATAGTCATTATTAATCTGTTATAAACAGCTTTCCCTAGGGAAAGAAAGTTGTACTGAATTTCATTCATCCTCTAGGGAGAGAATGTGATTTGAATTTCGAATACTTACCCATAGTGAACTACATCAGTCTGTCTTTACACCATTGAGTTTGTATGTAAAGCATTATACAACTTTTTGAAAAAGGAATACGCATTTATTATGCAGTTATGATTTAATAACATTACGAAAACCGAAGAGGCCGTATGATCTTGATGCCTTTGCTTTTCCGAGAATACAATATTCTAGGAATTTGCCGCGTTTTGTTTTCTTCAAATACATAAACGTTGAGTTTATTTTAATTTATTTTTTAAATAAGTTATTGTTAAATTTAAATGTTTAATTAATGCTTATCTCATACATATTATTATAACGTTAATTTTTTCGCAAGTGGTACGAAAAGTAGAGTATTTTCCTCGGTGATAAAGCTGTCTTAGTCTTGGGTGAACTTAAATCCCTCGCTACACTCAAGACTCGTCTTAAATCCCTCGCTTTGCTCGTGATTTAAGTTTCTAACACCCTCGCTACGCTCGGGAGTAAGCCTCGAGTCCTTCGTTATGCTCGCGATTTAAATCGTCACCCGCGACAGAAGACACTGCTTTATCCCCTTGGTTAATAATCTACTATTTCTATAGAGCGGTAGTATCCCGCAGTGATTACGGACCTGACTTACCGTGTTCTTCACCCGAGCCAAATCCAGAAATTTGAATGTATCCTGTGCTGTGAGCTATCAAAATAATGTCAAAACTTAATTTATTACATCTGGTAATACTAATAAGTAATACGTGCTGGTTCAAGTACACAATTTAGTGTTGCCATTATCTTTCTAACCAATTCTGCAACTCTGCAATGAGTATTATTAGTTTTAGGTGTAAGTCATTTTGCAGAGTTTTCTTTATTGATTCTCAGTTTTTGAAGTTAATTGAATTATTTCGGCTGTCAAAAGTAACTCCAAGCGATTAGATTGGCTGTTCAATCAAATCAGCCAATCACACCGCAGCGCCAGAAATGATTTTGACAGCTGTCATTTTTCGTGTTGATCACTCGTCGTTCGGAAACCGGGAGTTAATGATAATTTTAAATAATATGTTTGTAGATCTTGTAAATTATAATAATTCTGTAAAACATGTAAAATACTGTATTTTTTTTATCACGTTAAGATTGAGTATTATATTGTATATTTAAGTTTTATTGCAGACTGATACCATCAATAAAAAGATAAACAAAATGCTAATAAACATTATTTCGTTTTAATTCATCCCATCAAAAATATTTTTAAATTTTCCTTTTCCCCATAAAAAAACACAACTGCGTTCAGGCAAGTGGATTCAAAGTACTGGTCGTTTGCCCGCATTCTATGTATTTTTAGGTTTTCAGGCAGTTTTCAGGAGTTGCAGTGCGGTTTGGGAATAATGTGGTGGGTTTGTCCTTTCCGCTTCTCAAGGAGGACTCATAAGATTATTTTTATAAAAAGATACAAATAAAAATCTCATTCTTTATTTTTTTAGTCTGTCAATACTCTATTCCTTTTTCTTGAATAGATCGGGGGCAGGAACGTCCACTCTCTCAAAGGGGTAGTACGGATGATCCTGCCAGAAGCTGGGGAAAACTACTCTATAATCTTTGTTGAACTTACCTGAAAAATAAAGCCAGAATAAAATAAAATATATTGTTTTAAGTACCCACCTCCTAGTGGCCTATCTTGGCGTCTTTAAGAGAGTGTGGGATAGAGATAGAGCTAAACAAGTCAAGTTGATTTGCAATGAAACTGAGCAATATAAATGTTCCCAAGTTAAACTTCTGTTAAACACTTGTCTTAAGAAACTATCAACTGCAAAACTGCAGTTACACTTTTTTAAGGATTCCGTAGCCAAATGGCAAAAAACGGGACCCTCATAGATCCGTCATGTCTGTCTGTCTGTCCGTCCGTATGTCACAGCCAGTTTTTGACGAAAGTATAAGTATATAACCCATACGTGTGCGGTTTGCGGGAGAAACACTTCCAAAGTGGTAAAATGTGTCCCCCCCCTGTAACTTCTAAAATAAGAGAATGATAAAACTAAAAAAAATATGATGTACATTACCATGTAAACTTCAATTGAAAATTGGTTTGAACGAGATCGTTTTTAATACGTTAATAATGTGTGATATGTGCGTGTAATAGTTTTTTTTTAATAAGTCATAAATCGTAAACCGCAATTTACTTTGCAAAGTCACAACAAACTACAAGAACTAATATATTATGTTACTTGCTGCTACGGAACCCTTTATAAAAAAAAAACGGCCAAGTGTTCAACAGAATGTTAAATTTTTTGTTGTACGATGGTAAGAGTTTCTAAAAACAATTTCGATTTAGGGACCTGTTTCTTTATTTTTCGGTTGGGTTAGCCTGTGACCACTAACTCGCCTGATGGTAAGCGAAGATGTGGTCGACGATGAAGCACGCTTGCCTAGAAGTAACCTGTTCACTCTTGACTTGAAGACCACAAGGTTATAGCTGTCGGGAAACAAAGACTTCGAAAGGGAACTCCAACACTTACTTAAAGTCTCCATTTCGTCTTTTGTCAGCTTGAAGTTAAACACATCAATGTTTTCTTCCACTCGGTTTTTCTTCACAGACTTTGGAATCGGAACTACTCCTCTTTGTACCTGAAAATAAGCATTATAATTGATTGAATATTAATGATGAACTTGGTAGGAAGCTTGCTCAATTCTGTCAATAAAAATATTCTACATGGGTCGGAACCTAACCCCCTCCTGAATGGTAGCCATTATTGTTTTTTTATCGCTTTATAATAAACGTGCAAAATAAAAACATTCCGGAATATGTTACCCTGCCTGATCTTTCAAAAACAGTCATTTTTAATTACACTCGTAGCATGATTAATACTAAGAATACCTACACAAGGTTATTTCTATAACATTGAGGTTTTATAACACGTCCAGGCGCATATGCACAAGTCTAAGCACAAGCATGGCGATCTTTAGTCGTCTACTCAAAATCGCCATACTTGTGACGATAGAAATCTTTCTATACATCTTTTTTTTCTGTTTTACCGCCCCAAGAAACCATATCTTTTTTTTATCGTAGCAAAATCATTAAATGAGTCCTCTCACTCAGGGCATGGCAGGGACTGTCAGACTTGTACTAACTAAATCCACAGTGTTTTTCCTTAGCCCTTTACGTTCCGGGGCCACGGTAGCTTGATAATCCCGCAACTTATATCTATGGTAAACAACGGCAATAGTATGCTGTTACTCACCAAATATCTCAACACAATTTGAGGCACAGTCTTTCCGTATTTCTTGGCGAGGTCTACAAGCGTGGGGTCGTCCACTCTGGGGGCTGGGGGTCCAGATTCCTGACTGAAGAGAGAGCCAAATGGGGTGTAGGCCATTACTATAATGTCCTGACTCTTGCAGTAGTCTACCAGCTTGTTCTGGGCTAGGTTTAGATTTACCTGTGCAAGAAATGAAATCAAATGATCTGAGCAAAGATGATGATGATGATGAAATGATTTTTTTTTGCAAGTAAAACTAAAATTATCATTTCATCATCACGTAGTACTCATAATAAGGTTATTATGAACACATTTGTTTACACGTAGTCTTTTTACAAACTAGATGAGTTCGGTGTTTCGTTCCCGACTACTCTGAGAAGAATCAGTCGATAAAAACTCAGATGTCACTGTCTCTTTTCCAAGAAAAAAGGCGTAAAGCAAAATAATATGACAACTATATAATAGCAAGGAACCCATAGCTTCCGAAGATGGTGACGCAATAATGCGACCAAACTTTACGTGTCTTACAAACTGTGGACTGTGAAGTTCTTAAAAAAAGTCTTAGCAAGCGATTGTCATTTGTTCGGGCCCTATGTTTCTGTGGTGTCTGTTTTGGTAAATTCGTGACTAATCTAAGCGGTGTGCGGCGTGGTAGGCGAGTAGGATCAGCGGCTGAATTCCCTATTTCCGCGCCGCCGTCCGAGGCGTCGGCGTTGCACTCATTGGCTCATGTGCACCGTCGTTCTATTTCATGGTGTTCCACTCAATCCCCAGTAGGTAATTCGGTTCCTGCTGATCTGAACACCGCGCGCTGCTGTACAGATTCGCTCAGAGAAAGAAAACAGCGAGGGTTTTCGCTACGAGCGGGGTCTAGTGGCGTGCTCCAAACATTTGGTGGAGGTGGTGGAGGTCATGCTCATGAAGCAGCCGCTATTCGCCGTGTGAACAAAGTGAAAACATTACTCTTACCTCAACCTGCAACACGGAAGGTTTAACTTCACAGTTGGCCAACAGTCTCTCGATCATGCTGATGTTGAAGTTGGAAATGCCTATAGACTTGGCCAGGCCCAACTTCTTGGCCTCTTCCATGGCCTTCCAGGTGTCTACATAGTCTATGTCAACGTCGAAGCCACTGTGATCTGGCTGGAAAGGAAAAAAAACAAAATATATTTGAAAAAAATATTTATACTTAACCGTTTTTTGCGCGCGTTGCATGATCAATTCTATCTATATAAAGGTTCAGAAGGATTTAACGTATTACCACAAAAAATTTAACATCTGTTGAACACTTGTCTTAAAAAGTGTGACTGCAAAACGACCCTTATAAAACGTGAAATGTCGTTTTGACGTTGGCAATTTTTTTATCAAAGTTTTCAAAGTTTCACTTATTCGTAGCAAAGAGATTTAAAAGAACCTATAGAGCGGGCATTGGGAAAATTGTCATACAAAATTGTTGATGCTGTGCGTCAGTAGTAATATCTAAGCGTTGCATAGCAACGCGACTATTAGACTGAGGGACTTTTTACCTATTGGTAAAAAATTTTGGATCACAAATTTCTTCGTGATGTCCCGTCTACTGCTTGTATATAGTTTAATGTCTTTGATTCGTAGACAGATAGAACAACAGATTTTTGTAGTAAGACGGTATACATAGTCTTTCTTACTACCTACAAGAAAGTTATTTATCCCGGCTATCATTTTGGACCTGGAGACTTATTTGATGATTTTACCACGTAAAAAAAAGGCGGTAATTTTTTTACGTGGTAAAATCATCAAAAATGATTCCTCCCACCCGTTACTGTCAGACTCATAGATAGCGGTCAGACTCGTCCTGACTAAAATCCACGGTTTCCGTAGCCCTTTATGTTCCGGGGTTGCGGTAATGAGATAAGTCCCGCGACCCCGGCAGGCTTTGGCCCTCCAGAGGGGTTCCCGTCATACCTTTACCGCCTTACCACAAAAATATAAACATCTGTTGAACGCTTGTCTTAAAAAGTGTGACTGCAAAACGACTCTTATAAAACGTGAAATGTCGTTTTGACGTTGTAATTTTTTAGACAAGTGTTCATCACGCAGAACACCGCCATTTTATGATTTAAAATAGGTATCAAAGTTCAAATAAGTTTCGAATCAGATTCTAAATTCAAACGTGAGCCTCATGAGGATGTTGTTCGTCATACAATTAAAAAAAAAACTATTTAAATTCATACATAGATAAGACCACAGATGATTATCTTTTTAATTAAATTATCGTTCGAAAACGATTGAATATTGCGCGGGTTTTTTTGATGATTAGAAAATTAATAGACTTTTTTCCTTAACTTTTGATAAATGCAAATTAAATTGTTATCGACAAATCTATAATCTTGGAACACAATCTTTCACATTTTTTTAATTGTATTAGGTATGTTACAAATAGATCGTATCTGGATAACTGTTGTAAATTCGAGAAATAGGCATGATAATGTGATGTCTCACATATAAGAGTGTCAACAAAACGTGACTTTTAAACGACAACACGAGCCTATTGCATGTTTTTTTTTTTATCGTGGTACAATCATCAAATGTGTCCTCCCACCCAAGGCAGGGCAGGTTTTTTTTTTTGCGACAAACCCTTCACACTATTCCCAAACCACTGCAACTCCTGACAGCCAAAATTATCAGTGGCAACCACCAGAAAAGCGCCGAGACAATGAAGCTCGACGTGTCCCGCAGAATTAATTTACCTGTCTTGGATCCTGCAACGAAATGAATCAGAAAAGAATAGTGGAGGAGTAGGAAAAATGTCTTTCTACTTTCTCTCCATGCAAGCAGGAGACAGAACAAAACAAGGCCAATAGGCACAAAGGGACATGACAACTGGGGAAGCCCAGTTGCCTAGCACCACGGGTAAAAATGACTACTACATAATATTATTGGCTGCTATATTTGATTCCAATAATAGGTATGGCAAAAACGCTTGAACGCACGGAAATTTGTTCGAGTTTCCACAAGGTCCGGAGGCCCTCAAGGGCAGGAGGGACTGTCAGACTTGTACTGACTAAATTCACCGTGTCCTTCAATAGCCCTTAACTTCTGGGGTCACGGTAGCTCATTAGTCCCGCGACCCCGGCAGCCTTTGGCTCTCTAAGGGGGCTCCGTCATTATCGCATCATGTTGCCTAGTTCCTACTTTTGCTCTTATTCCTACGTTTGACTTAGTTAAGAGGGCTTTTGTGGCTCCTTGTTACGCCAACAATTTGTTGTCGGATGTTACTGCGGTGTGGATGCACGGGTAAGTAACAATCAACAAATAGTAATAAGGAGCCACAAAAGTTGCCGAATGTTGCTGAATGTTACTGTGTTGCCTTTTGTTGCTCCACGAATGTTACCGGCGGTGTGGATGCACCGTTTTGTGCGCTCACTTATGGGTCGATTACACCTAACGAGTACAGTGGTGAGTCAGTAAATAAGCTCTCGGCCGGCTACTCGGCCTAGTAAACAAATTGGGATTCTAGTGACCCTCTCGCCTCTCTTCTCGACCGAGTACTCGGCCGAGCACTTGTTAAAGTGTTTATACCAACCGAGCACTCGGCCGAGGACACTGACTCGCCGCTGTAGGTACTCGTTAGGTGTAATCGACCCTTTAGATGAAGTGAGCTAGCAAAACTATGCAAAAGATATATAATTAAATTACAAACCTTAAAAGTGACAGGAGAATGTATGAGGTACAGGTCCACATAGCTCATGTTGAGTCGACTGAGAGAGTTCCTCAAGGAAGACAGCACATCTCGAGCCTCGTGAGATGGAAGCTGAAAAACAATATACGAGTCATCATCTGCCTGCCTTTTCCCAGCCATATTGTGGTCGGCTTCCAGTCGAACCAGATGCAGCTGAATATCAGTATTTTACATGGAGCGACTGCCTGTCGGACCTCCACAACCCAGTAACTGGGTAATACGATACTCCATGGTATAAGACTGGTTGGAGCTTCTGAATAACAGTAACGACTGTCAAACATCTACAAATGACAGCCGGGAGCAACAGCTTTACGTGCTTTTCGAGGCACGGAGGAAACTCGCTATGACAGATTGTCACCCATCCACAGACCAACTTCGGCAAGCGCGGCTTAACCCGGAAGATTGGCCTGTGCGGCTGTAATTATTTAGCCACGATATCAAAGTCGTAGGTAAGGTATCGAAGACATTGCGTCGCCTAGTGTATGAAGGGGCTATCCGTTTCAAACTACTTATGAACAGAATCTGGTGGTCTACCATGAACTCTTAACGCGATGCAGTTTAGGCTGTGGGAAAGAGATGGCGCTAGACGACTAGTATAGCTCTGTCTCTTTCCCACAGCCTAAACTGAATCGCGTTAAGAGGAAACAGCACGGTCGTTTTTCCACACAAACGTAGTCCCCTGTATTCTTCCTGGATAATGCCAGTAGAGCAATAATTTAAAAAAAAAAATCTGTGACCACTATTGGCATGTCTCTATGTTTTCCTTTTTTCCATAAATTAATTATTAAAAGAGAATGAACATTCAAAATCTTAAAAAAATAGCCAGATTTTCCGCTGTGTTCAAATATCCAGAAAACAAATTTGACGGGATTATATTAAACAAGGAAAACATAGGAACACGGTCAATGCCTTTCTTTATTTTTTAAAGAAAAAAGTAGTGAAATCGGTTAAGTTTTGGAGGAGTAATCAGGGGACTATGAATCGTTGATTTTGTGCCATTTAATAAGGTATTTTCGGTTCAAGCTGCTGTTGTCTCCTTCGCGCTCTGTAACTCTGTTGTGGGTACTGCGCGACAGCAATACATTTTACAAATACCTATTTTTCAATTCTCCAGCCCTTGCTGTTTCCTCTTAAGAGCTCGTGGTAAGGCTTCTGTTCTTACCTTGGTGACTACGAAGACATTCTCCCTGGGTACTCCGGATGCCCTCACTCCTGCGCCGACCTGGTCTTCATTCTTATAGGCAGCTGCCGTATCTAACATTCTGACAAAAGAACATCACGTTACAGGATTTATTTGAAAGTAGCTAGCAGAGGGACCTTTTTAATTAGGTATTAATAAGCATTTTTAGTAAGCATTCTAAAAAATCATTGAGATAGGATAACATTTACTGGTAGGAAAACGTTTTCTCTTTGAGTATGGACGAGCGCTCGGTAGACGATCCTCTTAACACATTGGATAGTTTTTGACCCGGTATGTGTTCCTGTGTTCCTCACAAAGCTGCAAGACTAAAGTGGGACCGGGCAGGTCATGTCTGCCGGATGCCGTCACAACTGTGGGCTCGGATATCACAGGAATGGAGCCCTCTGAGACAGCTAGGAGGGGTCGCGGTAGGCCTAGGAGAAGGTGGCGGGACGCTTTGATTGGCTTCCTAGTGAACTGGCGTGAGGAGGCACACCATCGAGAGAAGTGGAAGGAATGGGGGAAGGCCTTTGCTCAGGAGTGGGACAGAGTAGGCTAGAAAAAAAAAACAAAAAAAATGTGTTCCTGTAGGATACATTTTTTCATTATCAAGTTTCATGTGGTGTGGGCAAAGTCGCTTTCGAGTCAGCTATTCCATAATAAAAGGAGAAATATCATCATACCTATATCCTGCTTGCAGCGCCCAGGTGACTGGATATTCCACTTCATGCTCCTCTACCGGTTTTTGACCATTCTATAAAAAATGACTATTATTTAAAATGAATAAATAACGTGTTATTGAATGTATAATATTAAGATGCGTTTATGTAACTTATTTGAGAATGAAATAGCACTGGATTTTTGCTTAAAATAATGTAGGTATAGTTGGTGCCAGTTAAGATGGCAATAGCGGTCATTGACCTTTACCTAATAAGTCCTCGTATAATAACATAAGATCAGAATTAGCATTTTTCTGTGGAATGATAGTGTTTACTTGTGAGTCTTAAATATAAAAATAATATAATATTTGAGGTATAGGTGAAATGTTTTAACTATTTTGATATCTTATGAATACTTACAGCTTGGCAAAAAACAGTAGAAAACCGGAAGTCGCCACTATGCTCTCGCTACCAGCACTTTGAATGATTTTAGTTTATTATTTTTCACTTATTACGTTAGTTTTATGGCACAATAATAAATCTAACAAACCTGCGTTCTCTGTTTACATCAAACATTAAACATTTTAAACGTTGTCAACAAACAAAAAGATTAGTTCCGTTTCAATCCGTTCTGGCCAAGCTGTAGATACTTATATCCTTACAATATACTTACTAATTTATTCGGTATTTTATAAAAATGCTAATTCTGAGCTAATGACCGCTATTGCCATCTTAACTGGCACCAACTATAGTCGTTGTTTTTTTTACAAGCGCTTCTTTAGAAAACAGGTTTAAATTTTACTCAATCATAATTGCATTACTGACTTATATTTCATTTACCTTACAAAAAGGATAAAATAAAATAAAGTGGTCTGGAGCACCCCACCCAAAAATCGGAGCCCTGCTAAGCAGGGCTCCGTAGATGGTTCTCCATTTAGTATCCACTGACCGAATTACGAGTACCACATCAAAACCCAGCCAGACACCGTCATCATCCCCAATATAGGGGTTATTTTTGAAACTACCTAGAAATAGGAGCCCGGCTTAGCGGGGCTGTGTTATAGTACCCCGTTTTGTCACTGACCGAACTGCTATATCAAAATTCAGCTTGTATAGACCCCTGCATCCCCAGCTTTGCAGTTATTTTTAAACTAACTAGAAATAGGAGCCCTGCTAAGCGGGGCTCCGTCGATAGTGTCCAGTTTCGTATTTCTGACCGACTTACCTCATCAAACCCCAGGAATGTACCAAGTCCCAGCGCTGGTATAGCGTTCCCATCGTTCAGAGGAATCCTGTACGCTTTGCCGCCATCTTTCTCATCACATAACTGAAAATAAAAATAATAATGTAAGCTCATTGCCTTGGTCGTAGGGCAAAAGGGCTGTTGAAGGACACCGTGGATTTTAGTCAGTACAAGTCTGACAGTCTCTGCCCTGCCCTGGGTGGGAGGACTCATTTGATGATTTTACCACGGTAAAAAAAAAAAACGCCAAAGCCACAGTCACGGTTATAAAACAAAAAAAAATTGCTTACCACTCCAACTACCACAGATAATAAAATTAAAAGAAACGTCATGTTCCAAGCTCCGACTTTGTAAGACTACCCATTCTCTGGATTTATACAGCCCATATAAATATGCTTATACTCACATATTAAACGGTTTTGGACCTTATACTTATCTAGACAGGTTTGAAATTTGAAAAACAGGTACCCATTGGAACTTTTTAGCTTTTGATTGCGGTGTTGTTGGATTTTCGACTTTGTAGTAAAGCTGCTAAAGGTGGAAGTCAATTGGAGGATGTAATACAAAGGGTTTCTTAGATGTAACTTGACAACTTTGGTTTGAACACTCGTTATCTTTTAGAGAAATTTATAACAGCTGGATGCTTATTTATTTTACAAACAATACATACTTTTGAAAAAACCGGCCAAGTGCGAGTCGGACTCGCCCATGAAGGGTTCCGTAGCAGCAAGTAACCTAATATAAACGTTCTTGTAGTTGGTTGTAACTTTGAAAGGTAAATTGCGGATTACGGCGTATTAAAAAAAAACTAATTACTTGATCTTGTTCAAACCAATTTTTAATTGAAGTTTGTAAGGTAATGTACATCATATATTTGTTTTAGTTTTATCATTTTCTTATTTTAGAAGTTACAGAGGGGGACCAACATTTTACCACTTTAGAAGTATCTCTCGCGGAAACTGATCAGTTTAAAAAAAAAACAATGTTAGTAACCTCAATATCATTTTTAATGACCTATCCATAGATACCCCACGCGTATGTGTTAGGTGAAAAAATCTTATTTGAGTTTTAATTGTAAGTATGGGGGCAACCAATACATCTACTTAGGTACCTAATTTCAACAGGATAACTCATATGCTTTCGAAGAAAATTAGCTGTGACATACGGACGGACAGACAGACAGACATGACATGACGAATCTATAAGGGTTCCGTTTTTTGCCATTTGGCTACGGAACCCTAAAAAGGAGAAATACTCCTCCTCAACGCTGTCATGTGCTCAAGAGACAGTGGCGTTGCCTCATTGTATGGCTATCAAATCAAATCGTTTATTTCAACTAGGCCAAATAAAGGCACTTATGAATTGTCAAAAGACATAAAATAAAACAAATAAGTACACAAATAGTTATGGTTAGCCTCTGGCCTCCGGTAAGTGAAAACAGGGTCCTTTTAAAGTGCTGATAAACTTGAGTACTCACTTGTAATGCAGTTTTGCAAATGTTACATTACAAAACAAATGAGAGCGTCCTGGCGCAGTTTTCGAGATTCAACTCGAGCAGCCATACTCAAAGTGTGATCCGTCAAGCCTTTGTACGGGCTCCGCGAGAATATAGCTACCAAAACAAAATACCGCAATGGACTGCATGCAGAACCTGACTTCAACGATCGTACGTAATATCAACCTATCAACCGATTGATGAAAAATAAGAAACAGTTTCAAACATCTAATTAAATAGATGTTTTCCAATCATAGTAGTACTTACACAGTTTTTTTTGGGGGTTCCGTCAAAAATTTTGCTTTTCAAAACGATAGCCCCAAGTCTGAGAACCGCTGGACTAGAGCGTTGGCTAGAAAGATCGTGAAAATGCTCGTAGCGATGTTGTTTAGTATAACGAATGCTCAATTTTCTGTTACAAATGAATGCTCAAGTCTATCAGCAACAATAAAATTAAGAAGTCCGCGTAGTACTCGAATAATATGTGCTCAGATTGATATTATTAAATTGCGAGTTGTTTCAAATAAAGTAGTCATGCTATACCAATATCGATGTCAACAGTATCTCCAAGGTGAACCAGTATTACGTATGATGAAGTTATTCACTTTGTTATAAAAACTATCAATGGTTTGTTTCCTATCGATTGTTATAATTATAAAGGATATTTTTAAACTATGCAAATTCCAACATGTTCAGAATTTAATTTTCCGCTTATTTAATTACTTATTATTAAATTAGGTACAAATAATATCGTTCCTTGAGAGGACAAACACATATAGTATAGTATGTACCATTTAACATGGCAATAGCGGTCATTCACTCCCACCTACCAAGTTTTTCATCACTAAGCGATAATGACACTTGTTGTTACCTAAAACTACTAATAAGCGATAGTTGCTTCTATCGCTACAGTATCGTGGTACCAGCCAGCTTGACATAAAGGGGTTGCGAATCTCGTGTTGCTCTAATTCAAAATAATTATTTTTAATTTTTAGAAATCAAATTGTGTGCTTATAAATTTAGGCGTGACGTAAAAAATGTTCTACGTTTCTGGAAAGTGTGGGTTTGAGTCCAACTCATGGTATACCCGCTCGTGGTCGACCTTTACTTTTATAAGTATTTAAAATTATTATTGAATAGAATATACTTTATGGTACATCAAAATGAAAACAAGTTTTAGGCGATTCCCACACTGCCCCGCATCATGCTGCATATTGCGTGTCGACGCACCTACGCGCGTTCCTGCGGGAGTGCAGATCTGCATCTCATGGTACGTGTTTTTTGCGCACTCACGCACAGGTGCGTTTTGTAGATTCACGCACGGCGGCTCTCATTTATTTATTCGCCGTTCTCTGTGGTGATCGTGCAGTACTGAGCATTCAAAATCACGCGCGGCACTGCGGGATTCGGTGGGCCATACCTTGCGTCTCGCCCCGCACCTACGCGCGGGGGTGCATTTTTCTCCACGTGTATGCACGTGATCCGCATGAACGCGCGTGGATGCATTTTCAGTGTGTTGGACTGTGCGTGTTTTCCATACAAACGGAGATACTTACAAGCAACGGAAGAACACGCATTCACGCGCTACGCTGCATCATGCGGGGCAGTGTGAGAATCGCCTTACAATATTTTTAACGACTTCAAAAAAAAACGAATAATTAGATGCAACGACGATATAATTACTAGACTCTTCATGCACGATATAAGGAACAAGAACTATTCTGTCAACTCGCTGAGGTACTACGTAAGCGAGGGGGACGGGGTACTGCGTTGTGATTGGCTAACTCAAGGTCTGTTCTGTTTCAACGTATGTTTACGGCTCACAGGAGTGGTCGAAATGAGACGGATATAATACTTTTTTGCCTAATGTGTTTTGCAGACATCGGTCGCCTGTTATTAGGAGTCTAGTATTATATAGTCGTTGATTAGATGCGTGTCAACACAGAACACAAAAACAAAAAAGTAACATACTCAACAACGATAACAATAAACGCAAAGAAATTATAGCACAGACCCAAAGAGATTTGAAAGAACCTATAGAGCTGACATTGGGAAAATTGACATACAAATTTATTGATGCCGTGTGTCAGTACAATCTAGCGTTGCATAGCAACGCGACTACTAGACTGAGTGATTTTTTACCTAGTGGTAAAAAGTTTTGGATCAGATCTTTCTTCGTGATGTCCCGTCTATTGCTCGTTTTTAGTTTAATGTCTTTGCACAGACCGAACGCAATCAACCTTCCACACGGAATGTCAAATCAAAATGGCGGCTGCTGCCGGGGGTGCTGCACCCCTGACGCGATGACGTCATCGCGTCAGGGTAAAACAAAAACGACATAAGATCAAAATTAGCATTTTCTGTGATGAAATAGTTTTTGTAATTTATTTTAGGAAAAATAAGGTGTTTTTACCATCCTGATATCAAAAGAATATTAATATACTTATATCCATACAAAATGCACTAACTTTATATTTACTCAGTATTGTATTATAGGTTAATGCAAAATTATATGATGCTTAATAAAATATTTACTTTTGTTAAATTGTCTCAGTGTGATACACTTGTGTAAAAACGAAATTACAATATTTAAAAAAAAATATTTCGTAGGGTACGTTTGCTAGATTTTCTATTATTTTGGGTTGTGCATTGTGTTATGTTTGTGGTAATTTTTGATGTATTATGAGACTAAAGCGATGTCAGTTTTGCGACTGTTTGTGACAGATTTGTACGGGTGAAGAGGAAGTATCGCTCATATTGAGTTATCGGGATGAAAGTCGGAGCAATGACCGCTATTGCCATGTTAAATGGCACATACTATAGTAATAGATAGTAGGTTTTTATCGTCAACTATTTTTAACTAACTTCAAAAAAAGGAGGAGGTTGTAAATTCGTCGTAATCTTTTTTTTATGTATTATCCCTGATTTCTCAAAGACCCCTGGACCGATTTTGAAAACTATTATTTTTTTAATTAAATTCAGCGAATCATTTTAGGATTAGGATTCAGCGTAGGACGTCCACCAGCAAGGTGGACAGACGACCTTATATAGGTCGCCGGAAGACGCTGGATGCAGGTCGCTTCCAACCGGTATCTGTGGAGAGCCAAAGGGGAGGCCTATGTTCAGCAATGGACGTCTTATGGCTGAGATGATGATGATGATGAATCAGTTTAGTTAGTTCGCTTATGTATTTTGAATGATGGGCAATTACGGAACCCTACACTGTGCGTGGCCCGACACACACTTGGCCGGTTTTTTCAGTGAAATCTGCGTTTGATTTGTGCGATTTTTATTTTTTCTAATGTCAACATTTAATATTTTGCGTAAAATCATCAAAATGAGTCCTCCCAACCCGGGTAGGGCGGGAGGGACTGTCAGACTAGTACTGATTAAAATCCACGGTGTCCTTCAATAGCCCTTTATGTTGCGGGGTCACGGTAAGGAAATAATCCCGCGACCCCGGCAGGATCATTATGCTGACGCTTTTGGAGGCGCGCGTGGGACATAACGCGCCGTCGTCGCGTCGACCCGGGCATGGTCATTGGTCGGGCAGCGAGTTGCCCTTTACTCGCTGCCCGCATGCCCGCGCCTACGGTGGCCGGAGATCGTCTGCTGACGTCCGACGCCGCGGGCGCCTGCCACTGCGGTTTGTGACATACGACATACTTACAGTTTTTTTAGTACAATACACGGGTACAGCAGTTGCTATGAGAATAATCGCGAAATAGATTTTTTTACCGACTTCAAAAAAAAGGAGGTTATCAATTCGACCAATTATAATATTTTCAGAACTGCCCAGTTTTCGTATATTTTAATCTATATCAGCGTCTGAACAGATGTGCCTTTCAAAAGTGTATGTACCTATGTATGATTTTATGTTTGTGTTCGCATAATTATCTCCGGAACTACAAGTCTGATTTAAGCAATTCTTTTTTTGTTGTACTAGGTATTGCTCAACTTAGGAAATACCTACCTACTGCAAGTTTCATCAAAATTGGTTCAGTAGTTATTGAGATGTTCGGGGCATGCATGTCTTTTTAAATTCTCAGTGGGGTAATAGATACTTAAATTATTAGATAGTATTGATTTAGTTCTATTTTTTCTCTCTCTATTAAAATAAATATGTACCTACTTACATACTGTCAAAAACAGGAGGTTGTTTATTTTGTACACAATGCTTTATATGACGTCCGCTTAGTTGATGTGTTTAATACAAAGACAAAACTATATACGAGCAATAGGCGGGACATCACGAAGAAAGTTGTGATCCAAAACTTTTTACCAATAGGTAATAAGTCCCTCAGTCTAGTAGTCGCGTTGCTATGCAACGCTAGATAGTGCTACTGACGCACGGCATCAACAATTTTGTATGACAATTTTCCCAATGCCCGCGCTCTGTAGGTTCTTTTAAATCTCTTTGGTTTATTATTTCCCTTTGATTTCATAATAAACGGATTCAACTGTATTAAGTTAGGATTCAATGAAACCAAAACAAGATAAAAAAACAACAACATTTTAATAAAAATATACTTAAACCATAATTATATTGATTACTTTACTAGACATCTCAAAACGCTTACAATTTTACAAAGCAACCACTTTAAGAAAGAACACGTGAATGACCTCAATTTGTCAACTGAGACTTGAAAATTACATTTAGCATTTATTTCTCGTTATTATTTTTTTCATGTAATTTTTGGTTATTTATAAGAGCGCGCAAGTGTTAGAAAAACATTCATGACGTCACAATATGGCGCCGTGACAGTGGCATTCTTATAGTGGTCGCACAGTACCGACGATAGTATATTACACATCAATCTAAGGCGCGTTTCCATAAGGCAAGTCTAGCCTACAAGTACGGCGTCACATTATGGTATACAAGTTGCTTCAATTGAATCATCATCATCATCATCATCATCAACAGCCGGAGGACGTCCACTGCTGAACATAAGCCTCCCCCTTAGACCGCCACGCCGAACGACAATTCGCCACTTGCATTCAATTGAATAAAAAACCAAAATCTAATAAAATGTACAGGTCATGTCTACCGCAGAACCAATGAAAGATGTAATAGGAAGGTTCTCGAATGGAGACCGAGTGTAGGTAAGGGTGCTTGACTTGTACACGGTGCATGTAGCCCGCGTCTTTACTTGCTCCAGTCATTTGTATCATTTACAAGTACACGCGAGTAACTTGGTCAAGTAGCTTGCGCATGTTACTCGCGGGTAATCCGCACCCTTACTTGCACGGGCTATATGCACCGTGTACAAGCCCTAAGCGTAGGGTGGGACGTCTACCGGCAAGATGGACCGATAACCTGAAGAAGGTGGCTGGCAGTGGCTGGATGAAAAAAAGCGGGAGATCGTGCGCTGTGTCGCCCCTGGGAGAGGCCTTATGTCCAGCAGTGGACTGCAATTCAAACTACCTACTTGTAACTTGTATACATCATCACCATCCCACCAGCCCCTTTCTACATTCGAACATCTAGACGCATCACAAATTACCATCCTCACCTTATTGCGTTACCGCCAATTACCACTAAGCGTTTCCAGACGTCTTTTATAATGCGGACAGCGAAGGAGTGGAACTCTCTGCCTGCGTCTGTTTCCGAACGCATACAACCCTAATGTCTTCAAAGTTATAGTGAACAGGCTTCTTCTGGGTAAGCTCGCTCCATCGTCGACCTTGTCTTAGTCATTCCTGACCTCGACTGAGGTCAAGAGCAAATCCATCTCACATTAAAAAAATACAGGATTGATAAAGTTGCATACAATTTGCAACTTGTATACAAAGTAATTTCTATAATAGAAACGAGGCCTTATAAAGAGCTAATGCACTGACGTGTGGTGACGCACATAAAATAATGATAGGTTACCTTACATACTTTGACTAAGACGCCATTCGCACGAGCGTTTTTTTCCCGGGCGTTAAAAAAGCGCCGAAAGAGAACAAATGCATTCCCATGTATCTCTTCCCACGTCAGCGCTTTAAAAGCGCGCCGCTGTTTTCGAACTGTATTTGATTTAAAGTGCTTGACAGTGACATTTACGTTCAATATTGTTAAGACTCAGCGCTTTTTTAACGCCTAGAAAAAAGCGCTCGTGCGAATCGGGATTCGAAACTAGGTTTTTTCTTAATCAATATCCAAATTAAGTCCATTCTTCCAAATGCGTAGAGACTCAGGAATCTCCATTTTCTCCGGGATCTTATCGAATGGGTAGTTCTGATAATCTTGCCAGAAGTAGGGTCTGACTGTGCGGAACCCATTATCGAACTTGGCGAGGGTCTCCATATCACCTTTGTCGATGGAGAAGTCGAAAATAGACGCGTTCTCCAAGACACGGGAGTTTGTCACCGTTTTTGGTATGCTGACGATGCCGCGTTGATACTGAAATAAAAAAATAAATTAAAAAAAAAACCCAAGCCTGCCTAGCCTTTTCCCAACTATATTGGGGTCGGCTTCCAGTCAAACCAGATTTAGCTAGATATTAGTATTTTACATGGAGCGACTGCCTGTCGGACCTCCACAACCCAGTAACTGGGTAATACGATACCCCTTGGTAAGACTGGTTGTCAGACTTTAGAGCTTCTGACTAACAGTAACGACTGTCAAAGATCTACAAATGACAGCCGGTCTTAATATGTCCATGTATCTTCGTGTATTCACAAGTCAGTATTAAAAACGGCTTTACGTGCTTTCCGAGGCACGGAGGAAACTCGCTATGATAGATGGTCACCCATCCACAGACCAACCTCGTCAAGCGCGGCTTAACCCGGAAGATCGGCCTGTGCGGCTGTGATTAAAAAAACCCGACTGCGTAAAAACACTAAAAAGAAAGAAACAAGCCCAGTAGTTTAGAATTCACTCATTCACACTCACAGTCGGGGCCCATTCAAATTATACCAATCAAATCTTTCCAAGGGGCTTGATACCCCACTTGATAGAAATTGAGAGATTTTAATAAACTATTTTTAGTTCGGAACCCTTTGCACACGAGTTCGACTCGCACTTGGCCAGTTTTATGTACCCAGTGACACTCTCACATTTAAGACGAATGTAACGACACCTCTCTAGTTAAAATCCATCAAGCCGTTTAGGCTGCAGAGCAACACACAGAAACATACATACACTCGAAAAACATAACCCTCCTGTCGCAGTCGGGTAAAAAGGACTGTGTGAGTGTTACAGTAAAAAAACGGACTAATGCTAGTCGTACTCGGTTCCGTATCAATCTACAGGGTGAACTTGAAATGGGTTTTACTAGGCCTTATTAGCAACAATTTTAATCCCGACAATATGGGGTTAAAACAAAGACATTAAACTATAAACGAGCAATAGACGGGACATCACGAAGAAAGTTGTGATCCAAAACTTTTTACCAATAGGTAATAAGTCGCTCAGTCTAGTAGTCGCGTTGCTATGCAACGCTAGATAGTGCTACTGACGCACGGCATCAACAATATTGTATGACAATTTTCCCAATGCCCGCTCTATAGGTTCTTTTAAAATCTCTTTGGGTTAAAACTCATTGGTTTAGGAGGTATCAAACTTTAAAGAATAGGGTAGTTTCCAGGGTCAAAATAATTACATTCTATTTAGTCCGTATTTTAGATTATAAAAAAATATTGAACACGTATTTTTTCTTTTTTCGATTAAACAAAAAGAACAAAGATAATAGCCTATTTAAGTTACCTGTGACGTCACTCTGCGCGAAAAAATGCCACGCATCGTGACGTCACACGTAACTTTAATAGTCTATATCTTAGTCATTTTTGGTCTAATTTACAAATAAAAAAATACGTGTCCCTTATTTTTGAATAATCTAAAAGACGGACTAATTACATTTTTTTAGGTAACTAGCCTATTGTCCGCTATCGGGGTTATTAAATAATTGTTGCAAATTAAGGTCTTATAACACCTATTTCAAGGAATGCATCCAATACAAATCACAATGTATACAAATGCCAAAAAAAAGGTTTGTTGCACGAGTGCCTCCTTATACAACGTGTAACGTTAAATGCGCAAAACCTCTCGTGGGGTAAATGCTGAGTTACTCCACGAGAGGTTTTGTGAGAGACTTTTGGAAATTCGCAAAAAAAAAATCATACAAAATAAGAAATTAATCGGACCCATCAGTATGAAAAATCTTTTTTTTTTTGTGAATTTCCAAAAGTATTAGATTTTTCGTTTATTCAGTAACATGGGGTGAGTTACCCCACGAGAGGTTTTGCGCATTTAACGTTACACGTTGTATAATTTTATTTTATAATTATTTGAAAATGAATATTGCAAGCGTTTACCTATATGCCGTTATCAATATCGAGCAAAAGTAGAAAAAAAAAACAATTTTGTTTTAAGCAAAGAGATTTAGTACTTAAAGAGCGGGCATTGGGAAAATTGTCATACAAAATTGTTGATGCCGTGCGTCAGTAGCACTATCTAGCGTTGTATAGCAACGCGACTACAAGACTGAGCGACTTTTTACCAAGTGGTAAAAAGTTTTGGATCACAACTTTCTTCGTGATGTCCCGTCTATTGCTCGTTTATGGTTTTAATGTCTTTGGTTTTAAGGGAGTCCTTTTAAATATTTATATTATTCTGTTCTTTAGTATTTTTTGGGTCAAACATTGATTTTGATTTTATTTCTTACCAAATATCTCAATGTAACTTGTGTGACCGTCTTCCCATACTTCTTGGCCAAAGCCACCATGGTGGGGTTGTTCAGCTTAGGTTCAGGGGAGTTGGGGGCGCTCCGGGAGGGGACCATAGTCCCGAAGGGAGAGTACGCCGTGATCAGAACGTTGTGGGACTGGCAGAAGTCTACCAGCTCCTTTTGGCCCAAGTTCAGGTTGATCTGGAATACAAAAAGGGATTGTTTAAAACAAATGAAATGTGTTCTCATTGTCATACAAAATGTTTGCAATTTTTTTCCCTAGTAGGCAGTGGTCCGACCAACGGCGAGAGAATGAGTAACTCTCGGCGATTTTCCCTCTCAAGAAACGCACAATAAATGTACATTCCGTGTAAACGAAAGAGATGCATAATATATTAATAGTTGCTCTCTGACTGTTCACACTACCGGGGACGACGCGTTTTACTAGTTCTGTCGCTGAGCGACGAGCTTTCAAAAATTAACTCGCTCAGCGATACTCGTTCAGCGATGCTCGCTCACTTGTTGCTCGCGTTCGGTACAGTGAATGAAATGTCACATAAAGCAAATGCGGGCGAGTAGCGCGAGTAATCGCTCGTCGCTCATGAACACTCGCTGTCGGCTGGCGACATAACTATCGAAACTACACTCGCTTCCCGCCGATCGCCAACTCTGTTTTTTTCAACTGAAAAAATAAAAGAAGGAAGATTGTTCAGTTTCGTCTACTGAGCAAGACCTGTGTGGAGGGCTGTCCGTTACACCCTGTATTCTAGATACTGAAGTTTCCACCTCACCTCAACCTGGTTGGTGACTGGTGGCACCTTGCAGTTCTTCAGCAACCTGTCCATCTGCTCCACGTTGAAGTTGGACACGCCGATGCTCTTCACCAACCCCTTGCGCAGCACGGACTCGAACCCGCGCCAGGTTTCTAAGTAGTCGATCTTTTCGTCTACTCCTTCTTGCTGGAAGATAAAATTGGGGATATTAGGAGATCTGAATTTTAAATTACCTCAATTATAAATATTTGCGCCGTGGGTGTGTGTGGTTTTTTTGGGACAAACCCACCACACTATAATGTATAGAGTGACTGGAAAAAAAACATAAATGTACTGAACAGCTGATTTTTTTTGCACGATTTAGGCTTTGCTCCCGTAGTAAAAATTGTTTGTTATCATGAGCACAATCACGTGTTTAAGTATCGTACACTAATTGCCAGACACACTTAATAATTCCTAAATCACTGCAACCACTGAAAGCCAGAATCAACAGTGGCAACCACCAGAAAAGCGCTGAGACAATGAAGCTCGACGTGTCCCGGAGAATGAAATTAATCAGAAAAGAATTCAAAAGAATAGTGGAGGAGTAGGAAAAAAAATCCACTTATCACCATGCAAGCAGGAGACAGAACAAAGCAAGGCCAATAGCGCCGTGGATGTGTTTGTAAAATAATCCGAGACCTTTAGTTTATACAAAAAACTGTTCCATACGATGTATTAGTCAATCGTTTAGCCACTGCGGAATCGAAAAAAGTTTTAGCAGTAAATTCTTCTCATTAGTTTGTCTAATGATGGAGACAACATGTCCCATAATTACTGAGCCGGGGTCCCATGTCGCATAATTATTTTCAGCTCAATGCTAGCAAGCAGTTATTTCCGTGTCGCTTATTGTTAGTAAAAGAATGAGAAGTTCATTTGCTTATCTTTTCTATGTATTTACAGAACGATGGACTAACATCAAGAAGATCTGGAAAATATGCAACACCTGGATTGTTGTCGACTCGCCAAGATAGCCACTGGGCAGTGTATGAACACCAGGTCAATGTACTCCATGTTCCTAGCAACTATCGGTTCAACACCTGCATAACGCCTGGAAGACCTGGAACACCTGGACGGTTCTCAACTTACCAAGATAGAGATAGATAGGTGGCCTTTTGGCCTCGTACAGGTCTACAGGACCAAAATTGGTTATTTTATTTTAATTTATTTTGTAAGTAAAGTTCTTTTATTTAATTTTTACCTTTGTTTTGCATTTTAAGTTGTTGTTCTGTCCTGTGTGACTCCAGTAAAACTTTTTCTTTCTTTCTTTCTTTCACTGGGTAGTGTATGAACACCAGGTCAATGTACTCCAAGTTCCTAGCAGCTATCGCTTCAACACCTGCATTTAACCTGGAAGACCTGGAACATCTGGAAGGTATATAACTCACCGAGATAGACATGGGCCAGTGCATGAGCACCAGGTCTATGTACTCCAAGTTCAGACGTCGCAGAGACCCTCGGACTGAGACTTCCACGTCAGCTTCGCGGTGGAAGTGCTGCCACACCTGGAACAGTAAAGATGTTTGATGTTAGTGAAGGACAAACACATGGTATAAAAAAAAGACCCTGAGGGCATCAGGAATCGGATGGCGAGCAATGGGTAACTTACAGTCCGATTTTGGCCAAGGGTAGTATTACAACGTCTTAAAACCAGGCTTGTTCCAGTGAGTAAACGAGATGGTGCTAGACGACTTATATGTATAGCTCTGTCACTTTCATTCGCCGGAATAAGCCTGGTTTTAACGTTGTAATACCCCCCCAATGCCTGTTTCGATGGCGCGGTGATTTCACATCTCAAGGAGCTGTTGCTCAAGTTCAAGATAACAAACTGAAATGCCTGACGGGTTCGCAGGCATTTTTTAAACTCGCGGCTCTGGAACGTAAAGGTCAGTGACAGACCAGGGTGGATTTGTCAATACAAGTCTGACAGTCCCTTTCCTCCCACAAGGGCGGTACCTAAGACTAATATTTTGATGGTTTTCAACCCAAAAATAACGTGTTCCCAATGCTCGAACATGACGGAACTCTTTTATATTGAACAACCTGCATCCGTAGACTAACTAAAGCCACCGATATAGCCCACCACATTAGCAAACTGAAGTGGCAATGGGCAGGCCATATTGCTCGCAGAGCAGATGGCCGATGGGGTCAAAAAGTGCTAGAGTGGAGACCACGGACTAGCAGGCGCAGCGTAGGACGTCCACCAACAAGGTGGACAGACGCCCTTATAAAGGTCGCCGGAAGACGCTGGATGCAGGTCGCTTCCAACCGGTATATGTGGAGATCTAAAGGGGAGGCCTATGTTCAGCAGTGGACGTCCTGTGGCTGAGATGATGATGATGATGAAACTGCATGCCTTGTATGAATAGTCATGTTTCTACAAATAATTGTCTTGTCTTGTTACTATTATAAAACAATAACTTACTTTAGTAGTAACAAAAAGCTCTTCCCTCTTAACAACGCCATCTTTAATTTTCTTCTGTATGACCTTCCCGACTTCCGGTTCCACTCTATAGAGGTGGGCGGTGTCTATGTGTCTGTACCCAATGTCTATGGCATACGAGAGCGCTTCCATCATCTTTGGCATTCCTTCTGCGCTGAATTCAAACTGGAAATTGATTTTGAGAATGTCATTTACTCTCAGTTAAAAAAAAAACTTTGCCCCAGTCTAAAAGTTACTCTTGTAACGTGGGTGCGTTTACAAACATAGAAACTCACATACACCAACACCCAGACCCGAAACAATTACTTGGACATCACATACAACTATTTCTTTCGCGTGGGAATCGAACCCGCGACACGCTACACAGCGGTCGATCGATCAGCCACTGCGTCAAACTTGAAGTCAAAGATTTGAATTATATTTTCGTTCTCGATAAATATTTTATTATTACATACACAACTATAACATGATTATTAACAAATTATATAAAAAAATACCTATATATACATAAATAAATAAATAAAATAAAAATAAAAAGCCTTTTATTTCACAACATAAGACATAATAATTTAAACAATTCAGAAAAAAAAAAATTCTGCAATTTTGCTTAAAAATTTCATTTCAATAAATTAGAAACATGCAAACTTATTTTTTAAATTTAAAAATACATAATTTGAGATTTGATCTAACTATTTAATAAATTGAATTTTAAACAATAAACATCAATTACAAGAATAAAATTTATAAACAATAATACAATCAATAACACATTTTATTTTATTTTAGAGATTTCTACAAATTACAACGATTTCCAAATTATTTTGTTTAATAAGTTTCTTTTGTAAACTGTTTTTATATACATACTACATATAAAAACTAAAATTAAAAGAAAATATTTACATTATTAACTAAACAAAAAAAAAAATTAAAGCGCGTCAAAATTTTGACAAATTGCTTAAACCAGCACTGTGACAGTTAAATGTCGCAGCACATGCTGAGGTAGGAGCCTTTTGGCCTCGTACAGGGTTTTTTTTTACCTTTGTTTTTCTTTTGTGAGTTTTTATTTTTCTCTGTTGTTTTTATTTAAGTAATTTTGTTTGTTCTGTCCTGTGTATCCCAATAAATCTGTTTTCTTTCTTTTCTTTAAACGGGAATAAATAATTGCTCTTAAAAAAGGTGCTCTGGAAATAGTTGCTCCAATGTGATAATACCTCTTTTTTTGGATCTGGGTGTTTGTGTATGTGAGTTTCTATGTTTGTAAACGTACCCACGATACAGGAAGAAAATCCTAGAGTGGAGCAACATTTATTAAACAAGAATATTACAAATACAAATAGCTACCCATAATGGAACCGACACCATGTATGTAAGTATAATTATGTAGTTTGCAACTTGTATACAAGTAACTTGTATAATAGAAACGATGTCTAAGCTAGCTTGTCGATGACGCGATGTGATGCAAAATCATCCCAAGGGCGCTTCCTCACCGTGAGCATTCACCTGTAATGTTAAGCTGGGTACTCACTTAGCAGCGTAGCACGTAACGTATCAGATACGGTATCAACCTGCAAGTGGGTACGGCTCGTCCGAGCACACTGCGAGCCGCCTTTGTGTTTGTATGACTCGCCGAGAGGCGGTATCACTGCGAACTTACAGCGAGCGGTTCGCAGCGGGCTCGTGCCTACGTACTCACTTGATACCGTAACTGATACGTTACGTGCTACGCTGCTAAGTGAGTACCCAGCTTAACGTTACATATACGAACATTCGAAGGCAATAGAGCATCAAATTACGCACTCACTTTAAGATGAATGCTCCAACCAGCCCGCGAAATTAAAATTTTCTTACGTTTTTTGCAATTTACAGGCCAGAGACATGTTGTAACTTTATCACAATATGATTCGCGGCAATAACAAGTATATTTTTATATATGCAGCTTGACATAAAAATGTAGAAAACCGGAAGTCGCCACTGTCTTCGCGCTACCAGCACTTTGAATGAATTTATTTTAGTTTTTTCACTTATTACGTTAGTTTTATGGCACCATAATAAATCTAACAAACCTGCGGTCTTTTTTACATCAAATATCAAAGATTTTAAAACGATGTCAGAAATAAAAATTTTAGTTCCGTTTCAACCCGTTCTGGCCAAGCTGTACTTGTTATTGCCGCGTATATATAAAGCAAACATGTCACTGGCCTGCAAATTGCAAAAAACGGAAGAAATATTGAATTTCGCGGGTTGGTTGAAGCGTTCACCTTAATGGCTTAATGTTACATTACAGGTGAATGCTCGCGGAGAGAGAGCCTTTACCACTACGACTTAATTATGACATAAATAAAACGTACGGTACGTTAACCTATGGGTACATGAAAAACAAAACACGCTCGCCACGACGACGTAAGTCAGTCTAATTGCATCATTATATCGTAGTAGCAAGGACTATTTTCATTTGGAAGTCGCGTCATGAGCCAGCACGCTTAGGGAACTATCGATTCGATAAAAAGACGGCCGATAGATACATATATAGATAGAATACACTTTATCGTACACCAAAGTTGTTACAACGGTTTTATAATATTCGATGTAGTGATCGTTTATAATTATTATGAACTATACACAAGCTTAACAAAGAAGGTAAGTAAGCGTAACACACAGACATGCAAAACGTACCTAAACCAAGGTATTATAAGTACAATCGACAAAGTTGAATCATGACCCACTATAAGCTTATTTTTCTACAGACATTCAAATACAAATAGGCCCACATTCGCGTAAACAAACATATCCATAGTAACGACTTTGATCTTTGTCAATTTGACGGATTCAAACCATTTATTGTCAAAATGGGTCATGATTCAACTTTGTCGACTGTACTATAATACCACCCTTAGATTATTATAATGTCTAGATTTCTAGCAGGCCACTCAGAATTTGAAGTAACAAAAAAGGAAGAAAAAATATCCCTTTCGTTCGATTCCTAAGACGCACTAACGCTTTTTTTTGGGCGTTTAAAAAGCGCTGAGTTTTAACAAAAAGGTGAATTGAACTTAAACGTCACCACCCAGCACTTATATTCAAATACATACAGTTAGAAAAAAAACATGACGCTTTAAAAGCGCTGCCGTGTGAACAAATTCATGGGCATTTGTTTTGTTTCGGGCGCTTTTTTAATGCCCTTAAAAAGCGCTCGTGCGAATAAGCTCTAATTCACACGACAAGGAAAATATTTTACGTGACGATGTCTCACACATTTAATTAAAAAGTGGCTTTACTAAAAACGTTAAGTTTTATTTTGAACACGAAGTCTAGACATTTTATAATCATATGAAAATAATTATACAGGCATTACAATACTAACCGAAAACGGCTTATTGGGCCCCTTGTCCTGCTAAATTAAAAGAAAATGCAAAGAAAAATATAAATCACATGCAAACTAAATACAAAAACTAGAAATTAAAGATCTATGTACACACGGCTACACATCAAGCTACTCAAAACTAGTATAAGCTGACCATTCAATGTGCGAAAAGATCATATAAAGCGAGTCCAAGACACACTGGTTTTGTATAGCTTGATGTGTAGCCGTGTGTACCTACATGCAATGACACTAATGTTATGTAAAGAAAATCTAAAAAATAAAACATAACAGGGAATTTTACTGCAAAATGTAATTAGTTCGTCAGTTATTTTTATCTTTATCGTAAGGATCAGTTTGCAAAGTCGTGCTAAGAATAAAGTAAAATTTTGTAGGTGAATGGGGATGGCAACTGGGGAACTATAGCTTGAACAATAACTTGTTCCAAGCATCGTCATTGGTTCAAATCTTATAGGTACTTCAAAATAGTACTACCTCATTGGTCGGATTAGGACTAAGCTATGGTGGCGACATCTACAATATCTTTGCGTTGCCAACCACATTGACTCTAAACCAAAGTTTATGAAGTAACGACGCGACGTTTTTTTTTTCTAGGACACAAACGGGACGAATGTAATATCAAGGTTAAAATAAAAGTCTTTATTGAAGAGTGCAGTATTATTTATCCCCATAACCTGATAAATTAAGAGGTTTGGTAAAACGTCACAACGTTGTCCAATTATAACAGGTTTCTGTCGTGTCGTCACAAGTCTCAAGTTTTGAAGTGTTTAAAATCTTTGCAAACAAAATGCTCATAGAATCCACAAGAGCAAAAAAAAAAAACATTTTCCCGTATTACCTATTCAAAAATAACATACGGACGAATCAGATTTTTTTTATTGATACTGTCATCATGCCTATGAAGAGATTAATTTTATATAGCATGCGGCTTAGGCCGCATTCAAGAAGAAGCGTCGCGTCTGGCGGAGCGTCTGGCGGTGCGTCGGCGTCGGACGGAGCGTTCTGAGCGATGCTAATTGTTTTCTCCGTCTATACTATCGGTAGCGTCTAAAAGTGGTGTCCAACACGGTGTCCACAACAAACGCTTGTAAATCCGCTCCACTCGACCCACCGCTCGACGCGCCGCTATCTTTGAACGAAGCCTAAGTGTGCGACAGAGACAACGATCTACTAAGCCGAAACTAGTCAAGTCTCTTTTTCTAAAGGTTAATTTTTGTAATTTTACTACTGATAGCAATACAAACTATTCTCACTACTGCACATGTTCAGTAAGTACATCTATTTTACCTTCTCGTCCATGCCCAGCCACGTCCCATAGCCCAGCGCTGGGATCTCGAGGCCGTTGTTCAGCTTGAAAGTTGGGATGTTTACCTGGAATTACAGAAAAAATCCTTGAGCTAACAATTTTTTTTTTCATACCAGTAGTTACTTACTTATAATTAAATCTTTACATGAATTCTCAATTTACAAAATAAAAAATGGTTTATAAAAATAATAAGGTAGGTAAGTAAGAACAAAAAAAATAATTAATAATTATGTATGTACAAATATAAAAAAATCGTTCAGTAGTTCCAGAGATAACTTTGAGTTTGACTACAAACTTTACTTCCTTTTTTTTCTGTAATTATTATGTTTTTACTTTATTCTTTCCTTTTTATATATATAATAAGTAAGTATTAGTTTAGATAATGTTTACATCAATTACTTACATAATTACGAGTATTATACTCGTATGATAGTAAATAAAAATTTCTTATTTTATCAACTCAAGTTCAAAAGTTTATCACTTCTTATAGTTTTTATTAACAAATTAATATCAGTCCAAATGATCTGCGGAGAAATAAAATCATATCACAATGCCATGCCGTGCCATCATCATCAGCCTATAATGTTCCCACAGCTGGGACACAGGCCTCCTCTCTGTGAGAGGAAGTGGGGTATAATCCACCGCGCGGGCCCAGTGCGGGTTAATAGATATTTTCATAATGTCTTCGAATTTTTGATTCTAAGACATGCCGGTTTCCCCACGATGTCTTCCTTCACTGTTTTGAGAGCAGTGGTGATGAAATAAATTACACAAAGTAATGCGCCTGGCTGTGTTCGAATCTACAAACTCATAAGTCGGGGTCATTATCGCTATATTATTTTATGTTTTTCGCATAATTAAAAACAATTATTTCATTATGGTTTTTGATGTAGCAAAGGTCTCGACCATAGATATTGTAAGCCATAGATAAGACATTATCTATAGTTATTATTTTGCAAAGATATGATTTTAAAAAACATTAATTATGGTTTTTGATATGGTGTAAAATATTTTGAGCGTTAATTTATTATCTATGACCCATATGTCATGACCATAGATAATTTAAGCCATAATATTATTTTTAAGCCACATTATTACATTAAGATAGTTTTTAGCTTGTGATCTCATGAACTTTGACAATATTCTCGATTTTGGTTATTTTCCATAACAGTTTATAAAATCTAAAAATACCCGTATTGGTGATATACATATATGAATACTTACTAAAATTGCCAAAAAACCAGATAGTCGGAACATTTTCAGGGGCGAACAATGATATTATAAGTAAAAATTGGGGGCGAACACTAAATGCTGTGAATACCTGTTTTTTTTTTTGCAATTTCAGACTTGGTCCCTTACGAAAACTGGCCGTTATTATAAATGCAATGTTGCGACTTGAAAAGATAATAAAACGACTAAGAAACTAATTTTATAGAAGGTTTTCATTTTCATTGACCACGAAATCCTGAAAAATGATTGTAAATTCGGATACATATTATTCCATGTTAGGTACTATCTAATAAATTTATAAATTAATGTACTCTATATTTTATTAATATCTTTACTAATAAATTATAAAGTTGAAGATTCTGTTTGGTTGAACACGCTAATCTCAGGAACAACTGCTTCGATTTGAGAAATTATTTTTGTGTTGGATTGCCCTTTTATCGAGGAAGGCTATATGCACAACATTACATTACGACTAATATGAGCATAGCAGTGGGTGACATCGGGAATAGCTAGCTGAGGCCTTACCACGAGCTGTTAACACGATCCTGTTTAGGCTGTGGGAAAGAGATGGCGCTAGACGACTCCTATAGCTCTGTCTCTTTCCCACAGATTTAACTGGATCGCGGGTAAGGCCTCTGTTCTATAATAAATAAATAATATAAGTTTATATAAAAAACTATAGAGTTAACTACGCTACTGTAATTATTTATGAAGTAGACGTGAATCAAGAATAACAACTAGGTAGAGGTACTAGTTGATGGATTTATCTTAAACACAGGATGCATTGTGTGAAGGACAAATTAACAATGCATACAGATGTGTGTTTAGACTATAAATATGTATGTATGTTACCTATATCATTTACATACCAAGGTACTCATTAGGTCACTACCTAATGAGAAGGTACCTAGGTATGCTTTACACTTATCTACAAATGTTACTAAGGCGAATCTGATTTTTATTTTTTTAGCGTGGTAAAATCGTCAAATTAGTCCCCAGTTCCCCACCCAGAGCAGGGCAGGAGGGACTGTCAGACTTATACTGAATAAAATCTACTATCCAAAACCAAAAAATAATTTTTTCAAATAAGACCAGTAGTTCCTGAGATTAGCGCGTTCAACAACACTAATAAGTTCTTTAGCTCTATATTATTAGATTTAATTAGTATGAATTTTACAAATTTAAGTAAGTTTAAACAGGATATAATGAATGTTGTAATTTTATAATCTTAGTGAGTATTGAAATGACTTGTAAAAGGATTACCTACAGGTTTAGAAAATTAAATTATTTATTTAGCGTCACAAATTGACGTACGAGTAGTACCTATTATGATTTGCAAAATATCCAAATCTTGATTTAATCACGGTAATAATATCTATTTGTATTTACTGATATCAGCTAATCAGTCGGATTTAACAAAAATAAAACATTGCTTATCAATACGTCAGATACACCTGAAATATTTACTTACAAAAGAAAAAAACTACCTATACGTATTACTTACAAAAGAAAAAAACTACCTATATCAATAATCAGATAAACCTGAAATATTTACTTACAAAAGAAAAAAAATACCTATACGTCCGTGCATCACCTACTTGTAATGCATTCGCCAAAGACATTGAACTGCGTTTTCTGGGATGGACGTGTGAACTAGAGCTATGATTTTCTAGGGACGTATGAACAGGAATGTAGATTAGTTAACGCGTTAATAATAAAATTATGAGCTACTTTTATTGAAAGAAAACATCAAACCGTTCTAGCGACATTAAAAATGTTGATTCAAATCTCGCTCGCCGCGGTTGGAAATTTTCTTTCCGTTGAAAATCTTTCAACTCTTACTAGGAAACTGTCTGGGAAGTATGGAATGAAAAACAGGTAGGTATTACCTACATCTTGACATTTCTATGGTAATAATATGAGCTGGATGCAGGTCGCTTCCAACAGGTATATGTGGAGATCTAAAGGGGAGGCCTATGTTCAGCAGTGGACGTCCTATGGCTGAGATGATGATGATGAATTTATGACCTATTCGTCACATGAAAAGTATTCAAAGGACTACTGTCGGTCTAATACGGCCTCTTAACAATTTTCCTAATTATTCATTTCGTGAATCAATAATTAACCTTTAAGTATGGACGTCATTTTTTCATAACACTACCGTGGACGTGGAGTCTCAGAGGCTCCTATATGCACACACATTTTTTTTGGGAATTTGATATAAGATCGCTTTAAAACTGATTGAATATTAATGTTATGTGATTTAGCAATAAAATAACGTGCTTTTATAATCAAATTTTATTTGAAGAATTATAGAAATTACAAAAAAACAAAAATAACGGTACTTTTCAGTTTAAATTTACTTGATTTATATTATAGGTATTAAAAATAGCTAAACTAATTACTATAACAAAACGAGTCTTTTTTTCTTAAAGTATAATATATCTGAAACCAAAAACGCAAAACACCTATTTCAGGTAACAAATAAATAAAAAATTGACAACAGTCTAATAACGTAAATTTATTGGCAGTCGGCGCTCGACTGTGGACGCCATCATGCGCGTGTCACGACGAGGGATGCAGTAGCCCGGGGCAGGGTGGTCTTGGCGGTGACATTTGACATCTCCAATGCCTTCAACACCTGCCCTGGAGTTTCATCAGGGAGGCACTCCGGTATCACCGGGTGCCGACCTACCTATGTCTACCTATGTATACCTGACGGACAGAGCCGTCATCTACCCCGGTCACCGGGGAGAGTGGAACCGGCGGGAGATGTCGTGCGGTGTTCCACAGGGTTTGGTCCTGGGACCGCCCCTGTGGAACATCGGACTCGACGTGGCGCTGCACAAGACGGAGGCCATGTACAACACGCGTTAATAATAAAAACGGTAGGAGTTCGCATCGGCGTAAGGAGGACGATGAAGTACCTAGGACTAGACCTCGACAGCCGGTGGAACTTCAGGAAGCATTTCCTGAGTTTGGCTCCAAGGCTGAACCGGGCAGCAGCCGCCCTCAGGCGACTCCTGCCCAATCTCGGCGGTCCACACACCTCCTGCCGTAGGCTGTCCGCCGGCGTCGTGCGGTCCATGGCCCTCTACGGGGCCCCTGTGTGGGCCCTCCCGAGCATCCGGACGCGACCACTAAAGTTGCTGTCAATATTCTCTCGAAACAAACATAATCGCCCTTATAAAATATATCATAGGGCAACAATGGACGTGTAGCCTGATAGGCGTCGGTCAATATTTGGATGGTCATAACTTACGTGATATTCATCGGAAGACGCAACTAACTCCCTCGTTGGTAGTTTTACAACTAATACAAAAGCTACTGAGCCGCTCAATCGCGGGGAGTGGGGGAATAAGGTGAAACTAAGAAAACGAAAACGTCGAGTAGCCTGTGAGACTCCACGTCCATACTTAAAGGTTAAAGAATAGATAGCCAATGAAATTGCAGGAAATGCACAAATAAATCATAAGGCACCGCTGAGATTATTTTTAATAATTCGTGGTGGAATTGACGTAATCTACTTGTTTATACATATTAACCAATCTATTCAGGAAAAGTTAATCAATTGGCTTAAATCGATGCAGTTTGATAAGATTATTTAGCCATTTGATTAAGGAAATGGCAAGACCGATGACGATAAGGCTTAAGCAATCAAAAAAGAGTTGGCCAGCAAACAAAAAATAAAAAAACATGCCAAACAATTCTACCTACGATTGTGTGGCATGTTTTTTTTTATTTTTTTCACTATAGCGTCTGCAGTACTACAGACACTATAGTGAGTGGCTAATGCGTGGTTCTGTATTACAGCAGATTTTTTTTTAAATAAATGCGTATGTTAACGGAAATGTATGTAATCCGTCATTGTACTTATACAATTCCTACGAAATGTATTACTCGTAATTCCTAAAATCGCCAGGTTTGTGAAACCTGACCAAACCGAACCTCGGGGTGCCACTGACGTCTACTTCCAAAAAAACCAACTCTCTTGTGGCTACTACACACCTTACGATAAATCGTTACGATTAGTCGGTATCGGTACAGTTCAAACTGCAACGATAAATCGACAAGTGTGTATGAGAAAAACTGTACAGTTTGTTCGATTTTTCTTTGTCGATAAGGTGTGCAGCAGCCATTAGGCACCCCGAGGTACGACTTTGTTAACGCGGAAATAGGAGTCCTGCTGCGCGGGGCTCCATCTTCCTAATAACTAAAAACACTTTTTTGTACATTTCCTAAATAGCTTCAGAATTTGTATACATTTCCTAACAGTTGTATACGATTCTTAGATAATTATCTACTATATAAAAATAAGTCGGGTTTTCCTTCCTGACGCTATAACTCCAGAACGCACGAACCGATTTCCACGGTTTTGCATTCGTTGGAAAGGTCTCGGGCTCCGTGAGGTTTATAGCAAGACTGGTGGCGAAACGGCGTTCGCCGGGTTTGCTAGTCATAATTATATTATTTTCGGTAACATTTATACAATGTCTTACGAAACTGATTGCACGTCAGACAGTTTCCGACTGTCTGTGGTGCAGTCGTATTTGTAGTTATTTTTAAATATAAAAATCAAAAAAATCAAATCAAATCAAAATCAAAAATGTTTATTGCTTCAACATAAATAACTTATTCTAGTACAATGGGGAGAATCCTTTTAAGCAAAAAGTTTGCTTGTATTAGGATGCTCCGCCCGTCCCCATGTTTTATGTATAACAGTTATTAAGTAAGCATGTGCAGTAAAATACATAATAAACTTAAATAATACAAACAAATAAAAATGAAAAAAGAGAGATGAAAAAGGTAATATGAAAGGCAGAAACGCGCTGGGATGTGTGTAATGTGTGAGATGGTGTATAGGTGAGTATGTGTGTGAGTAGTGGGTGAGAGTAAGTGTAGGAGTGAGGGTTTTATCCGCACATTCATTATAATGTTAGGTATTAAATAACAACCATATTTTAGGCCAAGACGTATGCAACACAGACAACAGCTGTTCTATGGTGCTGCCGGGGTCACGGGTCTTTCTTATAACGTATTTGTAACCCTGCAATTTTCCCTAGGGCTGCAAAATCTCCCGGGTCGGCGGCCGCGTCCTGTTCCACGCGCGCCTCAAAGAGCGTCAGCATAATGACGGGGCCCCCTCTCAGAGGGCCAAAGCCTGCCAGGGTCGCGGGACTTATTTCCTTACCGTGACCCCGGAACACAACAGGCTACTGAAGGACACCGTGGATTAATTTAGTCAGCAGAAGTCTGACAGTCCCTCCCGCCCTGCCCGGTGTGGACTCATTTGATGATTTTACCACGCAAAAAAAAAGGGCTGTAAAATCTAACTTTCAACCCGCTCCTCAGGCAAGTTCAGATCTACTTTCAGAGTATGAGAAATAAAAAATGGCTCGATCCTGTGTACCTACCACATTAGACTAAGACTGATTCGATTCTTAGATTAATTTATTCAACTAAATAATAAAACATGGAGGTCGGTACTTACATAATAATTAGCTAAGTAGGTAAGTAAGTACTAGTCATAATCACATTGCCACCTGTTTTAATCAATTCCTACATAATTAAGTAATTAAAAGGACTTAGGTATGTAGGTACTACAAAAACAATGATATAAAAACGGTTGTCTTTGCTTTTATCGCGTACCTATTTCATAAAGGTTTCGTAGCGTTATGCCTACTTCGCACTATGACTACTTTTTGTAGCTTTCAAGTAATCGGTAGCACAATGCCAACATTTTGAAATCACCATACATTAGATCGCATCATGCCTACTTTTTATTTTTGTCCCAATTTCGTCGCAGTTTGCCACCTTTATGAAAAGTTCATTCTGTCGATAGCATTAAGCCTATTTTGGTACAGTCTTACAAAAACATTTCTTACCAATTTCGTTTTTTCAAGAAACATAATTTAAAATATAATGTGAAACATTGTATTGAATAATAATTAAAAAATTAGGAACGCAGTTTAAAGTTAATGGGGCATAGAAGATAGTAAAGTTTATAATATGATTTTATGTACATAATTTCAAATTTTGATACGTATTGTAAATTCCGGTTCATTTAGTTATAAAATATAAATTAAACTAGTAAAATAACAGATTCCATTTATTTTAGTTTTTTTTAGATCCACCCTAAATGTTAACTTCTTATCTACTTATATTTACGAAACATATTTTAAATGATGACTGTACCTATAGTAGGCATATTACGTACAAAAAGTATGGGCGATATCCAAAGTAGGCATGGTGCTATCAGAAAAATGTATTGAGGATTTTTTTGGCAACGTGCGATTGTAGGTAGGCCTGATGCGATCTAATGTATGGTAATTTCAAAATGTTGGCATTGTGCTACCGATTACTTGAAAGCTACAGAAAGTAGTCATAGTGCGAAGTAGGCATAACGCTACGAAACCTTCATAAATTATAGATATGAAGTGAAAAATACATGGATTCATTAAAAAAAAATGTGTTTTGGACTTAACTCTCAGATATGGTTTCCCCAAACCACCAAACTAACGAAAAACACAGTTAATTCCAGTGGCCTACTACGTCACAGTAATTCCAGTGTAAGAACGAGATGGTGATAGACGACTTCGACTTGTATAGCCTTGTCTCTTTCCCGCATTGGTTATGGTAGGCCAACACCTGTGCACCAGAATCAACAGTCGACCATCAGGAAAGTGTCGAGACAATAAAGCTCTCGGACTTTTATCAATAAATAGCTCGAAGTTTCCGGAGAGTCAATTGAACAGTTTACTCGTATCCCGCAACAGAATTTAATCAGAATTTATTATAAATACCATAGCAATTTTTAGCTGCATAATTTCACAATCCAATCCTTTTCTAAAACCAAAATGATAAGGGTAGTTCTTCAGAGACAAAATTTTCGATGTCTGTGGGTATATTTCTGTAACCAACTAACAAAACGGCATGTAATATTTTTTTCTGTACAGTTTAACTTTAGCTCTACCTGGGACAAATTATATTTTTTTAATAGTAGCAATCTAGTTACAAAATAAAAAATTGTGAAGTCTGTTCTCCTGATTCATATAGGGCGTCCGTTTCCCATTTTCCGAAACAAAATGGTCGATGTCGCATTTTCCTTTTGATTCATCAATATAAATTATAGTTATATCGAAAGGTAATTAATTGACCTCTTACAAAAAAAATACATATTAGATATAACTACGTTAGTGTATTTTTAATTAAGTAAATAAGAAGTGTCCGGCGTATAATACTGATTCATGTGGAGTAAGCTTTGCTTGACTGTACTTGGTCGAGGAATAATGGGTAGTTCTTCGAAATTTGATTCTTTGACTGATTCATATGGTCAAATTTTAATTTCACTTTCAGCTCAGTAACACATGTTCATATGAAAATAGATATTCCAAATAACATTTATTTGTTTGAGGGACTTCTTTTTACAAAGTAGTTTTTAAGATATCGACGTTTAAAAATTTTGTGCCCAGATGAATCAGAATTTTTTATAGATGTAAATAAAAATGGGCTTTATAATAAGAAAATAATCATAATATTATAACAACAATATTATTTTTTCATAAAACAATTAATTTATTAACAGTGATCATATTATCAAGGAAAAAATCTGGTCAATTCAACAATAAAATTCTTGTTTTTAAACTAACAATTACAGAAATAAATACTTACAGAAAAGCGAGAATTTTGTTATAAATAGGTACTAAATAGTTATTTTAATGATACGTTATAATATTCTCTCTGTTTACTTTTGTTTTTCTCTCTATTTTTTCAAATATAATTCTTCATTTCTAATTTCCACGCAGCATACTTGCCTGGAACTTTTCTTATTTTCCATCTTAGAAGGATGAAAAATTCGTACGTTCTGTGAGTCTCTTTTTCTCATAGATATATTTTGTTCCATCTTTTCTACTATTGATAGTGGCATTGTTGTAAACAGCAATATAAAATAAAATAGATAGAGTTTGACTTATTAATGAATAAAAACCGAAGAATAATGTCAAAATTATGTCACACACACTCTACTGACATGAAAAAGTAAAATAACGTAACAAAAGTGCTCTTTTCTGGCTGGAAAAGAGGAAAACTAATTTATTTTCAGATTCATATGGGTTTTTGAACATATAAATCAGGCACAGATGAATCATGATTTTGCCTAAAATCATGCTTAACTCATCATTCATACAGACTTCAGTATTATCATTTTTCTACACGAATCTGTAACCCAAAAGCATCATACGAAACTCAGATTAAAGTCTTAAAACAGCAAAATAAAATTAATAAATTAGGCATTGTAATCAGCAAGGTACCTAAACCAAGCACAGATGAATCAGACATTTACCTGGGTTTCACCAGGTTCTAAGCCAACCAGCCTCATGTCCGCCTTCTAGCACGTCCGTTGTACGACAGGTTTCCCCCCACGTGGGATCCCAGACTCACATCATTATTCCTCGACCAAGTACAGCCAAGCAAAGCTTTCTCCACATGAATCAGTATTATACGCCGGACACTTCTTATTTACTTAATTAAAATTACACTAACGTAGTTATATCTAATATGTATTTTTTTTGTAAGAGGTCAATTAATTACCTTTCGATATAACTATAATTTATATTGATGAATCAAAAGGAAAATGCGACATCGACCATTTTGTTCCGGAAAATGGGAAACGGACGCCCTATATGAATCAGGAGAACAGACTTCAAAAATTTTTTATTTTGTATCTAGATAGCTACTATTAAAAAAATAGAATTTGTCCCAGGTAGAGCTAAAGCTAAACTGTACAGAAAAAAATATTACATGCCGTTATGTTTGTTGGTTACAGAAATATACCCACAGACATCGAAAATTTTGTCTCTGAAGAACTACCCTAATGATGAGAGTCTGGGATCCCACGTGAGGGGAAACCTGTCATACAACGGACGTGCTAGAAGGCGGACATGAGGCTGGTTGGCTTAGAACCTGGTGAAACACAGGTAAATGTCTGATTCATCTGTGCTTGGTTTAGATACCTTGCTGATTACATTGCCTAATTTATTAATTTTATTTTGCTGTTTTAAGACTTTAATCTGAGTTTCGTGTGATGCTTTTGGGTTACAGATTCGTGTAAAAAAATGATAATACTGAAAGTCTGTATGAATGATGAGTTAAGCATGGTTTAAGGCAAAATCATGATTCATTTGTGCCTGATTCATATGTTCAAAAACCCATATGAATCTGAAAATAAATTAGTTTTCCTCTTTTCCAGCCAGAAAGGAGCACTTTTGTTACGTTATTTTACTTTTTCATGTCAGTAGAGTGTGTGTGACATAATTTTGACATTATTCTTCGGTTTTTATTCATGTATAAGTCAAACTCTATCTATTTTATTTTATATTGCTGTTTACAACAATGCGACTATCAATAGTGGAAAAGATGGAAAAAAATATATCTATGAGAAAAAGAGACTCACAGAAAGTACGAATTTTTCATCCTTCTAAGATGGAAAATAAGAAAAGTTCCAGGCAAGTATGCTGCGTGGAAATTAAAAATGAAAGAATTATATTTAAAAGAATAGAGAGAAAAACAAAAGTAAAGAGAGAATATTATAACGTATCATTAAAATAACTATCTAGTACCTATTTTTAACAAAATTCTCGCTTTTCTGTAAGTATTTATTTCTGTAATTGTTAGTTTAAAAACAAGAATTTTATTGTTGAATTGACCAGCTATTTTTTCCTTGATACTATGATCACTGTTAATAAATTAATTGTTTTATAAAAAAATAATATTGTTGTTATGATATTATGATTATTTTCTTATTACAAAGCCCATTTTTATTTACATCTGTAAAAAATTCTGATTCATCTGGGCACAAAATTTGTAAACGTCGATATCTTAAAAACTACTTTGTAAAAAGAAGTCCCTCAAACAAATAAATGTTATTTGGAATATCTATTTTCATATGAACATGTGTTACTGAGCTGAAAGTGAAATTAAAATTTGACCATAGGATCAGTCAAAGAATCAAATTTCGAAGAACTACCCATAACCTACAATTAATAAAAATAATAAATTGTATTCACTTACGCGCGCCATTTTGTAGAAGTCCGTTCTCCTTGGCAGTTTGACACAACACTGGCTGAATCGCCGGCCGGCCTCGCGCCGCGGTTTATAAACATACCACCACAGATTACGCAATGCAGATAAGATTATTAGCTTCGATTATTACAATCATTTGTGATTCCGTGTTCAAAACAAAACGTACCTAACGTTTTTCGAGAGCACACTTTTTTTTAAATGCCCGCGACTTTGTCCGCGACATCCACGCGTGTCAGAATCAACAATGTATTTTTTTTAAACAAATGAATTTTTCTATTATAAAAGTAGCCTGAGTTACTCCTATTTATTACATCAGCTACCTGCCGATAGAAGTCCCCTCAAAATCGGTCAAGCCATTTCAGAGTTAGGCCATTACAAACAGAGAGACAGAAAGGCCGACAAAATGTAAAAAAAAATATTTTGGTGTATGTACCGTATATTTATATTCGTACCCATGTATGAATAAAAATGGTTATTTTAATATTACAGACAGTGCATTTTATTTATATGTAGGTAATAGGTGTAGATGTGTTTCATGTTTTTTTTTTCATCACCCATGATAGGAGGGAGGAACTGTCAGTCTTGTACTGACTAAAATCCACGGTGATCTTTCAATAGCCCTTGACGCTCCAGGGTCATGGTTACCTGATGAGAATGTTCCGCGATCCGATACTTTGGACCTCAAAAGAGAAGAGACAGCGATTGGAGACCGCGACAAGAGACCGCGACAGTACTTAAGAGCGTATATTCCGAAAGTTGGCAACGTCGCAAATGGTTGTCAAATATTAACAAGTTTTAATTAATTTAGCAATGTTACTGAATGAAAATAAGAGATATGGCTCTGTAGTGCACTAAAAAATTGATAAGGGAATGCAATAATTAATATCATAACACCGAATATATAGTTATAAATGTAAAAAAGCATTTGGAAGCTTTCCAAATGCCTTTTATACACCTGAACCGGTTACAACATCAAATTCAGTGTTTTAATTGCATTCCTATATATCATTTTTTTAGTCCACTACAGAGCAATATTTCTTGTTTTCATACAGAAAAATTGCTAAATTAATATTTAATAATATAATATAATCTGTAACGACAGATGTCGCCAGCGATGCCAGCCAAAGCCAGGCAAGCCTGCCAGCGCCAGCCAGCCAGCCAGCCAACGCCAGCTGTCCAGCTCGCCACGTCACTGCCCTACCACGTGAGCCATCCCCGCCAAATTCTGAGCGGAGGGGGTGAAATAGCCGCCAGCCGGCGAGCTATATAAAAGCGAGGAGCAGTGATTTTGGTGTGTCTGTTTATAACGATAAGTGTAAGGGAAAGCTCTGCCCAAATAAAAAGCGTAAATTAAGTATTTTCTATTTATTTTCATCTTTGTCGTTTCAACTCAGAAGTGTGAAAAAAAAACCTACGTTAAAACGACGCTCTGCTACACATTAATCTCGACGGTCGTCTTATCTGGAGGACGAAGATTCTGCTTTGGTAAGCCAGACTTCTGAAAATAAAAACGAAGAAAGGCGATGCACACCACCCGCAAAGAAAATATTGAAGTCTCCTTGCACAAGAAGTTGAAAAATCATCAACAATGATCTGGATCACGAAGTGTCTACCCTCACGTCGGAAAGAACACCATGCCGCATCGTTTATTCCGTTAATGATCGAGTTTCAAGAAGCATTCTTCTCGCTACCAGCAACGCTTCTCTGTGGAAATGAAAGCTACCTCAAAGTCGTCAATAGCGGATCCAAGGACATCGCAGGCAGGAGGGATTCGTCATACTTCGCGCCGAGAGCTGCCAGGAATCATGCTTAAACAACCAGGTCAGTCATGCCATGCCAATGTTTGCAAAATGCCATTAGCCAAATGTGTTTTATATTTGAGTGCCTCGTGTGTCGATAAATTATCATAAAATGCCATTGGTGACCTTGACAAAACTAGGGTAAGCCTGATAAGCAAATCTGATTGTAATCAATTTGTTAGTTTACTAGCTGTTGCCCGCGACATTGCACGCGCATATCCCGTTTTATTCCCGTTCCCGTGGGAATATCCCGTTACCGTATAGCATATAGCCTCCCTCGATAAATGAGCTATCTAACACTGAAAGAATTTTTCAAATCGGACCAGTAGGTCCTGATATTAGTGCGTTCAAACAAACAAACTCTTCAGCTTTATAATGTACCTACTATAGTAAATAGTAATATGGTATATAGTATAGATATAATATTAGTATAGATTATCTCGGTATAAAACTTTGCTAGCTATACTAGGGAGCTGGGAAGTTGGAATATACAGATTTAGTCCAAATGCGCATTAAGTACACGTAGGCCTTAGGAATAGATAAGCACATCACAAACAAGAGATTGTTAGAGTCAAAATTAATGAGCCATTGAGCCAGCAGGTATTATAAAAAGAACCCGAATTGATGTATGCCTCTCCTATTGTTTAGTTATGAGAAAGAACGGAGATAGTTGCCTATGTGTCGATAACAGAGCCTTAAATGCATTAATTGTCCGCGATAGATAACCATTTTAATATAATATCGATAAGCAAACTAAATTATCTGGTAAGAAGTACCTACTTCACCAGTCTGAATGTAGTCCAAGGGTACCCATAAACTCAGCATCCATCCTAAAGATACATTTAGCGCTCCCTCAGTTTTTATGCGCTGAATTAACAAGTTCGTAGATAGTTTAGTAATTTCAAAGTAAATTATCAAATAAAAGTAACTCCAATAATGTCGTCAAATGGTCGGGGTCAAACGCAGAATTTTTATATAATTATGTACATGTGGGTAAATGTAAATTTTTACAAAACAGGATTTCTTATTTAGCTGAGTTATTTAGTGATGAATTATTATGTTCATGGCATTGAACCGGGTGAATTTAAGTTTGCAGCTGTGTCTCAATTTCCCGTTCTGAGTAACATACACAAAGTGCGTCAGTTCATTGGACTATGTAGCTACTTTAGGAAGTTCATCCATAATTTTGCAATTATGGCTCGTCCACTAACGGAACTATATAAAAAAAAAAAAATATGAGATGTGGGTATAACCCCTTCTAGACGACACAATTTAATCAGCCGATTTGATTGCCGACCGAATCGGGCACAATCTGATCGTCCATCCATACCTACACAATTAAATCGCCAATTTTAGTTCTGTACCGCTGCCTCTTTGAAATGAAACAAGAAAACTTAGCAAGAAACAAAAACTTGCATTAATTTTGGCTTTAACTACAAATACAGATAGAAAAAAAAGAAAATTGGCCAATTAGCGTCCACATCACCCAATTTGATTGGGTAATCTCAAATCGGGCGATACCGACCACCCAATGACCTTGAATTTCATATTTCCGTCCAGACGACCCGATTCGATTGTCAATCTAGTCAAATTGGGCGAAAAATTGTGTCGTCTGGAAGGGGTTTATGGTATAAAATCTTAGTTTTGCCAATAGAAATTCACACGGATGCATGCAAGTTACCCATAGCAAGTGTTCTTTTACTAATACGGATAGGCGGTAGTTTGAGCTCTGTCTTGTATTTTAGTTGCGTTACAAGTCAAAAAAAAAAAGTGTTTTTCACAGCGTTATTACGAAGTTTTAGAATCTGTGTTGTGTAAAAATGTCCGTGTAATTACGGATTGTAGTGCAGTTCGCGATACAATGACTAACGTGATCTTATTGCACGCATTGCCTACTGGTGACTTTCAATTCGAGACTTTAAAATTGCCGTTGACTATTTTATAGACCAGGTAAGCGCTTAGAGCATATCAACGCCTTGAGCAGGAATCCGATAGATGCCGTTAATGTGTTCCATTTAAAAGTAAACTGTTGGATTCGAAGAGTGCAACGTATATTGATCTATTGTAAAGTGGGTGCACAGATAGTGATACTGTAAATAATTATGGGCTGTCTCGTAAAACGCTTTACGATAACCGATCAGTTGTGCCAAATTTCGCGCGTAGAAAATATTTCAAATGCATCAAAACGATGGCCATTACATATAGGAAATATGTGACGTCGTGTTTACATTGTGTGTACGATAAAAGAGAATACGGTTGAAAAGAAGGCAAATTACATCGAATCCCTAAACCTATTAAACCAATGAAAATGGTAGACATCGATAATTTGAGCCCTTTTGAGCAAAATTAAAATGGGGTGCCAATAAGTGTTAGTTTTGACAAATTCTTTATCTAAATTCGTTGTTTCTGAGCCTACACGTATTGTCAATTCTGTAAAGACAATTACCGTCTTATTACAAAATAAAAGCGCGAAAAAAAAAGGGTTTAACTAAAAACCCAGGATTGAATCTCGTAAAACGGTTTGCGCAAACGTTATTACATGTCGTGGTTTTATGATAAACCATGGTCTAACAGTAGTAGCTGTCAAATGTGTGTGAAAGTTTCTGATAGTAACTTTTTCATTGTGTTGTTGTTTTTATGTTAATTTCAGCCAAAATGTATTTAAAAATTGTAGATTTAATTGTTTAGACAATGGTTCAAAAAAAAAAAACGGCACTAGGTCAGGTCAAGGTTTAATCTATGTTTTGTATACGGAGAAATTTAAACCGCGGTTCTGATGAAACATGTGTGTTCTACGCTTTAATTATCTGTAAGCATAGAGCATACTCCCTCTATATACATAGACAATACTTTTGAAACTTCCTCTTGTCAAAAATGTCATCTTGGTGAGAAAACGTTTATTTTCTGCTCCTTTTAAATTAATCCCATTTTGTACGTGCCTATTTAGTTTCATGACCAAATATGTTAATAATGACTCGCTATTCGTGAACTGCTTGATTATCAAGAAATACAGGAATAGTTACCAGAACATTTGTTTTAATGTCACCGCATGCCACCTTGTCTGCCAGTAGATTGCACGGCCTCATCTCTTCAAACTAATAATTAAACTAACTCCACTGTGCAGTACGGACAACAACTATAATCAGAATATCAGATAGTCCGTACTAACAGGTTATGCGCTCAGGACATAGAAGTGATTACGAGGTGAGTGCACGCGGACAAAACATAACCTCTTTTAAAAGTACTTGGCTGTGGCGCGGTGGTGATTTTGCATAAGTGCTAAGTGGTGAGCTTTAAAATGGCTTCGCCTAGTAATCAAGAAGCGAGCAATGGAAGTGCTGCTTTGCAAGGTAACTATAGCTTGTCATCGTCTATAGAAAAATTAGACGGCGTGTCTAACTATTTGAATTGGAAATTTGCTATCAGAATGCTGCTTACCATGGAAGGCTTGTGGAATGCAATCGAAGGTACTGAGACTGATCTGATGAAGGATCAGCGTGCTTTGGCGCGTATAGCTTTGAGCATCAAGCCGGCACTTTATCAATATATCAGGAATGCTACTACAGCAAAAATTGCATGGAAAAATTTAGCTGATATATTTGAAAATAAGGGCTTGTTACGGCGTGTGCTGCTTTTGAGACAGCTGCATAGAATTGAATATACTCAGTATGCAAATATGTCTGAATACATACAGGGTGTCATGACCCTTGTGCAGCAACTCTCGGATATTGGCCGTAAGACTGATGATGCTGGAGTCGCAGAGATTTTATTGAGCGGTCTTCCTCAGGAATTTGAATACTTGGTTTCTAATCTTGAAACAGTATGTTTAACCAATAATCTCACCAGCGAGATAGTACGAACTCGACTTTTACAAGAAGAGCTGCGGAGAAGTGATGGTGCATCGAACAATAACAACAAAGCTTTAATCTCGAAGAACTCTTCCAAGAAGAAGACTATAGTCTGTCATTACTGCAATAAGCCTGGACATATTAAGGCCAAATGCTACAAGATGAAGAATGACAAGAAGAATGAGTCTACAAGCTTCGCTTCAGCTTTGTTTGTTCATCAAAGTAGTGCATGGTTCATCGACTCTGGTTGTACATCTCATATGACAAACTGTAAAGACAATATGGTGAATTATAAAGACTTTAATTGTAATCAAAAGCACACTACAGTTGCTGTAGCAAATAATGAACAATTAAGATGTAGTGGTGTAGGAGATTTAATGGTTAACTTTGGAAATGAGGTAAGACAACTTAAAAATGTTTTGTATGTGCCACAAATAGCCACTAATTTAATGTCAGTAACGGCCGAGCTCAATAACGTACTGAAGTTTAAACTCGGGTAGCTACCAGAGCTTAACTCTTACATCTGATCTATCTGTTACTGCCGTCTCAATAAAAATTTTGCGTAACGCTAACTTTAGTTAACCACAGATCGGTCCTTATCTGCAGTTTGGACACAAAAAAAGAAGGGTTCCTTTTTTTACTGCCGTTCGACTCTGTTTCAGGTAAGGATCTTTCATTGAATAGGAAGAAAAAAAACGGGATCTCGGAACTTTGGTGAACAAAAAATTAAGAAAGAAACATTATGATACTGTTACGATTAGTTCATCACGTGAGGATGATTTTTATTGCATGCGAAGGAAAAAATTTGGCCAGTAGAACTTAATTTTTTTTTTCATCATGAGGTCTACTCAATGTTTTATAGGATTTGAACCACTTCTGCTCTCCAGAAATTATCCTTTCCATACAATGAAACTATCATTACATAAAATGAAGTCAAACAGTATCTAAAAAAAAATGGTTATTTTTTTGTTCAGTGTATGAATAAACGAATTGTACAACCAAATAAAATACTCCGGCCTCATACATCTCATTATTACGCAAAAAGCCATTATTTCAATGAAATAAGTTGTAAATACTATTGCTACCAGCAGTAAATCGCCCGATTTCGAGGGATAGCCAATTTGTAACTGACTGTAACTTTAACAAACTAAAGTTAACCACCAAAGTGCTATTGAGACGCTCCAAATTTTTTTTTCTATAGCTTTACATAACTATGGTAAGCGGTAAGCTCCCCAAAGATAGATCAGTGGTAAAGGTAGATATTCTTATCTATCTTGAGTTTATTGAAACGCACAAATGCGGCTACAGCTACTAAAGATTGGCGATTTAACAGATGGTTTAAGATAGATGCGTTATTGAGATCGGCCGTAAGTAAATTCATAGAAGGTGGGCTTACTGTTGTATTTGATGGTAGTGGGTGCAGCATTTATGATGGTAAAGTCTCTGGCAACCGTATAGCTCTTGTGGGATGTGAGAATGGAATTTATAGATTAAATTGTAACATTGTAAAGCCTTTGCACAATAAGGTGTATTCTTCCAAACTTTTGTGTGGTATGCAAAAGACAGAGAGTACCTGTGTAGAGAGTAGCTGTGTCAACTGAGCTATGGCATCGCAGGTTAGGACATTTAGGTCTGAGAAGTATGAATACTCTGAAAGGTCATGTGTCTGGAGTAATGTTTCAGGATAATTCCCAGGACAGTCTAAAGGAATGCATACCCTGCCTTGAAGGGAAGCTGTCAACACAGCCGTTTCCCAAAGGAGAGGGCAAGCGTGCCGAGCGACCATTGGAGTTGGTACATTCGGATGTCTGCGGACCAATGCGTGACTACAGCTGGGGGGGTGCAAAGTATTTGGTTACATTTACAGATGATCACACAAGAAAAACGTTTGGATACCTAATGAAGTATAAATCCGAGGTAATGTCCAAGTTTATTATTTTTAAGGCTATGGTTGAGAGGCAAACTGGATTGAAGATTAAATGCTTACGTTCTGACAATGGTGGCGAGTATGTCAATCATAGGTTTTCTGGATTCTTATGTAAAGAAGGTATTGTACATCAGACTACAGTTCCTTACTCGGCCCAACAGAATGGTGTTTCAGAGCGTCTTAACCGGACACTCATTGAAAAAGCGCGTTGCATGCTGCAGGAATCAGGTCTTAGTAAGCCTTATTGGGGAGAGGCGGTAAATACTGCCATTTATTTGAAAAATCGGTCCCCTACTACGGCTTTGTCTGGACAGATTCCTGAGCACCTGTGGTCGGGATCTAGGGTTGATCTGAGCCACTTGAGGGTTTTTGGTTGCATCGCTTATTCTTTGGAGCCTAAGCATAAGCATGGTAAGCTTGATGCTAAGAGTAAAAAGTATATATTTGTGGGGTATAGTGAGACCTGTAAAGGGTATAGACTATCAGATCCAATGAATCCTAGAAAAATTGTGTTGTCAAGGAATGTAGTATTTTTGGAAAATAGGTTTTATAATGGGAATGTAAATGAAAAGAATAATGATGACATTAAATATAGTGAAATTATTTTACAGAATAATTGTTTTGACAAGAGCAATGAATTGGTTATGAATAATGATAATTTAAATAATTGTAATGAAATAAATTCTAGTCAATTAAATAATATTTTAAATAATTCAATTGAAATAAATTCTAGTCAAATTTTAAATGAATGTAGCAATGAGGATAAGACTAGTGACAGAACCAATTCATTGGAATTAAATGATGGTTCTCAAATTTCAGATGCCACAGACGAGGAGCATTACTGCACAGGCAGTGAGGATGAGTCCCGCTGTGCAGACTCATCGTCGGCGAGCCACGAGTCTGTGACTTCGTCATCGCCGGACGCGTCTGTTCGAGGGGAAGGAGAGACGAGTACAGAGGTACCCCGGGTTGAGGCTAATACCCGCCCTGTACGAAGTACTCGTTCAATTCCGCCATTGAGGTATCGTGATTATGACATTTCCATGTATGTCGGTAATTTTGAGGAACCATCTAGTTATGAAGAGGCTATCTCTTGTTCAGAAGCCACTGAGTGGCGTGCAGCAATGCAGAGTGAGTATGACTCGTTAATTGCGAATGAAGTATGGAAGATCGTGAGTCGCCCTATAGGGAAAAATGTTATTAAGTCCAAATGGGTATTTAAGCGTAAACACGATGCTTCTGGAAACTTCACAAAGTATAAAGCGCGATTGGTTGCCAGGGGGTTTACTCAGAAACATGGGGTTGATTATAATGAGACTTTTTCCCCAGTGGTCAGGCACTCTACTATGCGAATTTTGTTTTCATTGGCAAATGATTTAAATCTCAGTATAGATCACATTGATGTAGCTTGTGCTTTCTTAAATGGTAACCTAAACGAAACAATATGGAACAACCCGTTGGTTTTGATAATGGAGATAACTCCAAGGTATGTTTATTAAATAAGAGTATCTATGGCTTAAAACAAGCTAGTAAAATGTGGAACAGTAAAGTTCATGATTTGTTAAATAGTAATGGTTATGTACAAAGCCAATGTGAACCATGTGTTTATGTAAAGAGAGAGAAGAATGATTTAACCATAATTGCTCTCTATGTTGATGATTTCTATATATTTTATACTGAGAAGAGTGTTATTCAAAAAGACTTAGTAAATCTATTAGAAAAGGAATTTAATGTAAAGAACCTTGGCCCATTAAAAAGCTGCCTTGGTATTAATGTAACAAGAGATAGGACAAAAGGTATTTTAAAGCTGGACCAGACAGATTATATTAAGAAGTTGTTATTGCGGTTTGGTATGGGAAATTGTAAGACTGTATCTACACCTATGCCATTGAATTGTAAATTACTGAAAGCTGAAAATGTAAGCGAGGGCAATGATAATTTCAGGCAATTGTTAGGCTCATTAATGTATTTAGCTGTATGCACTAGGCCTGATATCGCTTATGTATGTAGCCAGTTAAGTCAATTTAATAACTGTCACGATAACAGTCATTGGCAAGCTGCTAAACGTGTTTTACGTTATTTGGCGGGAACAATTAATTATAGCTTACTATTTGTAAGAAGTAATAAATTGAGTTTAGCTGCTTATACTGATGCAGACTGGGCTAATGATATAACGGATCGTAAGTCTTATACTGGGTATGTAGTCAAGCTAGGTAATAATACAATAAATTGGGAGTCACGAAAGCAACGCTGTGTTGCTTTATCTACTACGGAGGCTGAATATATTTCAATTTGTGATGTTTGTAAAGATATATGTTTTATTAAGAGTCTGTTGTCAGAGATATTCTGTTTAAATGTAGAGTCAATTGTTTATAATGACAGTCAAAGTGCAATTAAGTTGTTGGAATGTAAAGAGTACTGTCATAAACGAACAAAGCACATAGATCTCAGATATCATTATGTAAAAGACCTAATAAATAACAATATTGTAAATGTAAGTTATTTGCAGACTGAGAAGATGATAGCAGATGTGCTTACCAAACCGCTTAGCTCTAAGAAACATGTAAATTTTATTAAGGACATGAATTTATGTGTTGTGTAGCATGTCTGTGTGTTTGTTTTTAATTGGGCATGTAATTATTGACTCAATATAAATAATAATGTAAAGCGTAAGGGGAAGTGATGAAACATGTGTGTTCTACGCTTTAATTATCTGTAAGCATAGAGCATACTCCCTCTATATACATAGACAATACTTTTGAAACTTCCTCTTGTCAAAAATGTCATCTTGGTGAGAACACGTTTATTTTCTGCTCCTTTTAAATTAATCCCATTTTGTACGTGCCTATTTAGTTTCATGACCAAATATGTTAATAATGACTCGCTATTCGTGAACTGCTTGATTATCAAGAAATACAGGAATAGTTACCAGAACATTTGTTTTAATGTCACCGCATGCCACCTTGTCTGCCAGTAGATTGCACGGCCTCATCTCTTCAAACTAATAATTAAACTAACTCCACTGTGCAGTACGGACAACAACTATAATCAGAATATCAGATAGTTCGTACTAACAGGTTCCGCAGATAAGCCTGAACTTGGTAGTCCAGGTTTAAACTAAGGTTTATTCAGCTTTTGTGATTATTAGAGTTTAAACGCATTTCTAGTTTACTTAGTTTCCCAGATCACGTAGTTTCTGTCCATGGTAAGGCTTTTACCAGTAGATACTTTAAGAAGTTCGCAACAGAAAAACAGTTAAAGATAAAGATATTTTATTTGTTCAAAACATGCGTTTACACACAAATTAAGCATGCAAGTTCTTATAATTTAGTTTGTCCGTACATGTTTTACCTGGTGAGGTTCACAAATTTTGCTTTTTTTACAATTTACTAGATAAATTACAGGTTTGTCTATTGTTGTACGTGTGTAGTTAAATACATGTTAACAGCTATTGCGTGGCCTAGGTGTAATGGGCAGGTAGAACGCTCTAATTGCACAATTCTCGATGCGTTGAGAGCCACGGAACCTAGCGAGGCCTCTCTTATTTGGGACAATAGTTTACCAAAGTCATATGGAGTATTAATAATACTGTTAATGATTTAGCAGGCTATAATTTATACGAGTTAATGTTTGCTCGTGTAGGTAGATCTGAATGTGATGTTTCCATCCCTGGTTGGTTTATGAGACAGTGCGATCTAGACGCAATAGGGCTATATTATAATCGAATTTGAACAGCTAGCAAGAAAATGAAACGTAACTGCGATAAAAGGCGTAAAAATAGTACAATTTACAAAAAAAGCGATTAGGTACAGTTAGTAAGTACGTACTTTGTTGCCAGGCTCAAACTCCTTGCTGCAATAAGGTTAATTCCAGTCCGTGGTTAATTCTAAGTTAGATGATCTATATTCTGGCCCATGTGTTATTGCCTAAGGATTTAGGTAATATATAATAGCTGTAATATATAGGTAAATGTCTTAGAGGATACAAGAAGTTCACAGGCCCAATATGCGCTGATTTATTACGACCATATCGTAGCATTGCTTTTATACCCGATAGCGCCAGTAGTGTGAATCAACAGTAGGAAAACGAAGATCTCGTAGATCTCCTAGATAGCTAAATTATAGTCCATGTTATCGATATGCCATTTGCTCTGAGCTGACTTGTAATCACTGTTTTGTTGTTCCCATTGCGGGAGCAATTGTTCCAGGATGGCCGATTGTAACGACAGATGTCGCCAGCGATGCCAGCCAAAGCCAGGCAAGCCTGCCAGCGCCAGCCAGCCAGCCAGCCAACGCCAGCTGTCCAGCTCGCCACGTCACTGCCCTACCACGTGAGCCATCCCCGCCAAATTCTGAGCGGAGGGGGTGAAATAGCCGCCAGCCGGCGAGCTATATAAAAGCGAGGAGCAGTGATTTTGGTGTGTCTGTTTATAACGATAATTGTAAGGGAAAGCTCTGCCCAAATAAAAAGCGTAAATTAAGTATTTTCTATTTATTTTCATCTTTGTCGTTTCAAATCTCTAAATCTTTCAGAATAAGCAGCCTTAACATTACGTGACCTACACACGGCCCTAACATATGAGGCGATATGCCTACACACGATACGATTTAAGGGGGATGCTCCAACCAGCCCGCGAAATTCAAATTTTTTTACGTTTTTTGCAATTTGCAGGCCAGTGACATGTCGTAACTTTATAAATATTTGTGTTGCGCAAATAACAAGTATAATTTTAAATATAAAAAATATCAAAAAACTCGCTCCATCAGCTCTCACATAGAAAAGGTGCATCATGTTAAAATCTCCGAAATCTAACTACGATGCACCTTTTCTATGTGAGAGCTGATGGAGCGAATTTTTTGACAATTTTTATATTTAAAATTATACTTGTTATTTGCGCAACACAAATATTTATAAAGTTACAACATGTCACTGGCCTGCAAATTGCAAAAAACGTATAAAAATTTGAATTTCGCGGGCTACATCGAAGCAATCACCTTAAAGAACCATCTAGGGCGCTCCCCCACTACTTCCCCGATATCGCCTCTGATTTTATGGCCGTGTGTAAGCCACTTTAGGCAATGTATGAGCGGCATCGGCTGATCGCGAGCGAAACACAGACAGGAGACAGATACGGTAACAATCACTGGTCGCTGTGTCCTGTCGTGGTACCCTGTCTCCTGTCGTGGTCCCCTGTCTCCCGTCGTGATCACTGTCTTCTGTCGTGGTCCCCTGTCTCCTGCCGTGGTCCCCTATCTCCTGTTGTGGTCCCCTATCTCCTGACGTGGTCCCCCGTTTCCTGTCGTGGTCTCCCGTCTCCTGTCGTGGTCCTCTATCTCCTGTCGTGGTCCCCCGTCTCCTGTCGTGGTCTCCCGTCTCCTGTCGTGGTCCTATGTCTCCTGTCGTGATCCCCTATCTCCTGTCGTGCTCCCCTGTCTTCTGTCGTGCTCCCCTGTCTTCTGTCGTGGTCCCCTATCTCCTGTCGTGGTCCTATGTCTCCTGTCGTGATCCCCTATCTCCTGTCGTGGTCCCCTATCTCCTGTCGTGCTCCCCTGTCTTCTGTCGTGGTCCCCTGTCTTCTGTCGTGGTCCCCTATCTCCTGTCGTGGTCCCCCGTCTCCAGTCGTGATCCCCTATCTCCTGTCGTGGTCCCCTATCTCCTGTCGTGCTCCCCTGTCTCCTGTCGTGGTCCCCTATCTCCTGTCGTGCTCCCCTGTCTTCTGTCGTGCTCCCCTGTCTTCTGTCGTGGTCCCCTATCTCCTGTCGTGGTCCCCCGTCTCCTGTCGTGATCCCCTATCTCCTGTCGTGGTCCCCTATCTCCTGTCGTGCTCCCCTGTCTTCTGTCGTGCTCCCCTGTCTTCTGTCGTGGTCCCCTATCTCCTGTCGTGGTCCTATGTCTCCTGTCGTGATCCCCTATCTCCTGTCGTGGTCCCCTATCTCCTGTCGTGCTCCCCTGTCTTCTGTCGTGCTCCCCTGTCTTCTGTCGTGGTCCCCTATCTCCTGTCGTGGTCCTATGTCTCCTGTCGTGATCCCCTATCTCCTGTCGTGGTCCCCTGTCTCCCGTCGTGATCACTGTCTTCTGTCGTGGTCCCCTGTCTCCTGCCGTGGTCCCCTATCTCCTGTTGTGGTCCCCTATCTCCTGACGTGGTCCCCCGTTTCCTGTCGTGGTCTCCCGTCTCCTGTCGTGGTCCCCTATCTCCTGTCGTGGTCCCCCGTCTCCTGTCGTGGTCTCCCGTCTCCTGTCGTGGTCCTATGTCTCCTGTCGTGATCCCCTATTTCCTGTCGTGGTCCCCTATCTCCTGTCGTGCTCCCCTGTCTTCTGTCGTGCTCCCCTGTCTTCTGTCGTGGTCCCCTATCTCCTGTCGTGGTCTCCCGTCTCCTGTCGTGGTCCTATGTCTCCTGTCGTGATCCCCTATCTCCTGTTGTGGTCCCCTATCTCCTGACGTGGTCCCCCGTTTCCTGTCGTGGTCTCCCGTCTCCTGTCGTGGTCCCCTATCTCCTGTCGTGGTCCCCCGTCTCCTGTCGTGGTCTCCCGTCTCCTGTCGTGGTCCTATGTCTCCTGTCGTGATCCCCTATCTCCTGTCGTGGTCCCCTATCTCCTGTCGTGCTCCCCTGTCTTCTGTCGTGCTCCCCTGTCTTCTGTCGTGGTCTCCCGTCTCCTGTCGTGGTCCCCTGTCTCTCGTCGTGATCACTGTCTTCTGTCGTGGTCCCCTGTCTCCTGCCGTGGTCCCCTATCTCCTGTTGTGGTCCCCTATCTCCTGACGTGGTCCCCCGTTTCCTGTCGTGGTCTCCCGTCTCCTGTCGTGGTCCCTCGTCTCCTGTCGTGGTCTCCCGTCTCCTGTCGTGGTCCTATGTCTCCTGTCGTGATCCCCTATCTCCTGTCATGGTCCCCTATCTCCTGTCGTGCTCCCCTATCTTCTGTCGTGCTCCGCTGTCTTCTGTCGTGCTCCCCTGTCTTCTGTCGTGGTCCCCTATCTCCTGTCGTGGTCTCTCGTCTCCTGTCGTGGTCCTATATCTCCTGTCGTGATCCCCTATCTCCTGTCGTGATCCCCTATCTCCTGTCGTGCTCCCCTGTCTTCTGTCGTGCTCCCCTGTCTTCTGTCGTGGTCCCCTATCTCCTGTCGTGCTCCCCTGTCTCCTGTCGTGCTCCCCTGTCTTCTGTCGTGGTCCCCTGTCTCCTGTCGTGCTCCCCTGTCTCCTGTCGTGCTCCCCTGTCTTCTGTCGTGCTCCCCTGTCTTCTGTCGTGCTCCCCTGTCTTCTGTCGTGGTCCCCTATCTCCTGTCGTGCTCCCCTGTCTCCTGTCGTGCTCCCCTGTCTTCTGTCGTGGTCCCCTGTCTCCTGTCGTGCTCCCCTGTCTCCTGTCGTGCTCCCCTGTCTTCTGTCGTGCTCCCCTGTCTCCTGTCGTGGTCCCCTGTCTCCTGTTGTGGTCCCCTGTCTCCTGTCGTGGTCGCCTGTCTCCTTTCGTGGGCCCCTGTCCCCTGTCGTGGTCCCCTGTCCCCTGTCGTGGTCCCCTGTCTCTTGTCGTGGTCCCCTGTCTCCTGTCTCCTGTCGTGGTCCCCTGTCTCCTGTCGTGGTCCCTTATCTCGGTGTCCTGTCGCGGTCTCCAGCGCGAACTGCCACCCTAAGGAGCCCCGTCAGAGTTCCTTGGCGTGTGACGTAAGAATCCTTATGCGGATAGTTTTTTTTCCTTTTCGGCTTCAATTCTCAGTAGCCTTTGGAATCTGTACCTACACTCTATAATCTAAGATTATACGTTTATCTTTGAACTTGATACGGTTCATATCGGAGCTAATATTATTTTTAGATAGGGTTTTCTTAATCTTAAATCAATGGAATACCTACGTTACATTGCATTTTTTAAGAATTTTATTATCTCTACTCTATTTCGTAACAGGGCCTTAAAAAGGCCACTTGGCAATATTTCAAATGATTCACTTAAATTCGTGAATGAAAAACCAATGACGTTGCTGGAAATTAACGAAGTGAATCATTAAGAATGTTGCTTAAAGTAGCCGTTTTAGATAGACCTGCAGCAGGTATGGCTTCCAAAATACTATGGGTACGGTTAGCCGATACAATATCTGAGCAGCACTCAAAGAAAAATGGCGAATGCTGAGTAGCATAGGCTGAGACAACTGTCAAAATGCTTCACTCTCGTCTGAACTCAGCATGGTTTCAGCCGATAATTTAGTCAGCATAGCTGACTGTTCAGCATTTTCTGTCCAGATTTTACCGTACCCTATGTTCGTATAAACTTGTAATGCTTAGCCATTGCCGGGGTCGCGGCCCTGTCATATGAAGACAGTAACCGAGGCCCCGAAACAGGTAGTTGTTCCGGGTTTCGGTGTATGTGTATTTCTATGTCACAGGAGAAATTCCAAGAGTGGGGAAACGTAAAAAAAAGAAAACTAAAACTTTGATTTAAGTTAATTTATTTATAAAAATATACAAATCTCCAAAATCTAAGAATTTTTATATATAAAAAAAAAAACTACCAAAAATCTTTTCATAATAAAACTTTACAAACAGGTAATTGCTAGTTTCAGCTTCGTTCTGCAACACACTATACTATGTGACACAGTGTCGCTTGTTCGTGGGCAATACGACATGACCAGCCTGTAATGTTCCCACTGCTGGGACACAGGCCTCCTCTCTGTGAGAGGGAGTGGTCTGTAATCCGCCACGAAGACCCAGTTTGGGTTGGTAGATGTCACATGGCTTCGAATTGTTAATTTAAAAACATGCCGTTTTCCTCATGATGTTTTTCTTCACCGTTTTGAGAGCAGTGATGATCAAATTGTACGTGTCTGGTTGGATTTGAAGCCATGACAAATATCCCATTATCACTGGGCAATCAATCCTACTACTATTATAAAGGCGAAAGTTTGTATGTATGGATGTTTGTTACTCTTTCACGCAAATACCACCGAACGGATTTGGCTAAAATTTGGTACACAGATAGTTTATAACCTGGATTAACATATAGGATAGTTTTTATCCCGATTTTATGTTCCCGTGGGATAATTTTCGAGTTGTAGCGGGTGAAGCCGCTGGCAACAGCTAGTATATAATAACATCACAAGGAAGGAAGCTGAAACTAGCCATTAACCTCTCCCTAAATGAAAAAAAAAAACAACCGTTTTTTAATCAATATCCAAATTAATTCCATTCTTCCAAACAAGTAGAGATTCAGGTATCTCCATTTTCTCTGGAATCTTATCGAATGGGTAGTTCTGACAATCTTGGAAGAAGTAGGGTCTGACTGTGCGGTACCCATTATCGAACTTGGCGAGGGTCTCCATATCACCTTTGTCAATGCAGAAGTCGAAGATGGAAGCGTTCTCCAAGACACGGGAGTTTGTCACCGTTTTTGGTATACTGGCGAGTCCACGCTGGTACTGAAATAAATAGAAAAAGGGAATGAGAAATGTCATGTTACTTCTTTCAAGTTCGCAGTGGTTCAGCGATCGACTGTAAGGGACTTTATTCACGGAGCGTGAATAAAGTCCCTTACTTCGATTCGTGCGATATCGAGTCAATTGCCGATTTAAGCCGCATGTATTTACTATTGGACTCATCATCTCAGCCGTAGGACGTCCACTGCTAAACATAGGCGTCCCCTTTCGATCTCCACAGATACCGGTTGGAAGCAACCTGCATCCAGCGTCTTCCGGCGACCTTTATAAGGTCGTCTGTCCACCTTGCTGGTGGACGTCCTACGCTGCGTTTACTAATGGACTGATGCGATTAAATTCGACTGGGAACTTCAAACATCCACTTTACCACTACGACATAAAGGCGCTGCAAACCAAAGACAAAATCACCAGTGACGACAAGTTGCGCAATCGAATTTCGAACTCAAAATCATGTGCATTGTCATTAGTACGTACATGCAATTCGATATCGAGGAGATCTGTGAGCGATATCGTCAATACATGCGACTTCATTAGCAAACACTAGTGATTGTCCATACATTTTCTTCGGTCGGACGCTTGTGTGATTCTGACGATATCGTCAACCGATGCAATGTCGCGTCATGAGTAAGTTCAAGGGTGCAATTGAGTACTAAAAATTACTTCTATTTGGAACTGAACTGAGTTCCAGTCTCCTCTGGGATGAACTTGCTCCATCTTATGCGTCATCTTTGAGGTCAAGTGCAGGCCCATTTTTAGATACAAATTCATTTTTTATAGAAACGACCAGCTTGATGTCATCAACTGGGCAGCCGATGGATGCAAGTGGCGAATTGTCGTTCGGCGTGGCGGTCTAAGGGGGAGGCCTATGTTCAGCAGTGGACGTCCTTCGGCTGATGATGATGATGATGATGTTATCAACTAACTTTTCTTAGAGACTAGACTAGACTTTTGTATAAACTTAAAGAAACTATAAAGTTTCATTGAAAGTGCATAAACAAATGGTTTTCTTACCAGATATCTCAAAGTGACTTGTGTCACAGTCTTCCCATATTTATTGGCCAAAGCCACCATGGTGGGGTTGTTCAGCTTGGGTTCGGGGGAGTTGGGGGCGCTTCTGGTGGGGACCATCGTCCCGAAGGGGGAGTACGCCGTGATCAGAACGTTGTGGGACTGGCAGAAGTCTACCAGCTCCTTTTGACCCAAGTTCAGGTTGATCTGGAAGAGGAAAAGGGTTTATTATTTTAGAGAAGATAAGATGTGTTCTTATATTAAACGTTCACGGGTGGTTTTTATGTTTTTTAATTGATGAACAAGCGCGTTTCAAAACAAGCGTCAGCATCGCTACAAAAAGCAAGCAGGTAGTGAAGTTTCCACCTCACCTCAACCTGGTTGGTGACTGGTGGCACCTTGCAGTTCTTCAGCAACCTGTCCATCTGCTCCACGTTGAAGTTGGACACACCGATGCTCTTCACCAACCCCTTGCGAAGCACGGACTCAAATCCTCGCCAGGTTTCTAAGTAGTCAATCTTTTCGTCTACTCCTTGTTGCTGGAAGATGGAAAGTGGAGGAGATTTAGGGAGACCTGTCTTCATTTTTAAAGTTTCCCTTTCTCGAGGCAAGGTTTACAAATATTATGAACGGCTGCAACACCTGGAGGATGATTAACTAAGTTGAATAGACATGTGACAGTATATGAACACCAGGTCAATGTAGTACAAGTTCCTATCGATCCTCGGACTAACTAATACATATCAGCTGGAAGACCTGCAACACCTGGAGGGTCCATAATACACCTAGATAGACATTCGACAGTGTGTGAACACCAGGTAAATATACTACAAGTTCCCATCAACCCTCGGACCAACAGCTGCATATCACCTGGAAAACCTGCAACACCTGGACGATTCTCAACTCACCGAGATAGACATGGGCCAGTGCATGAGCACCAGGTCTATGTACTCCAAGTTCAAGCGTCGCAGAGACCCTCGGACTGAGACTTCCACGTCAGCCTCGCGGTGGAAGTGCTGCCACACCTGGAAGAAGAGGTTTTGATATTAGTGGAGGGGATTCTTCGTAAAGATATATCGAAGAAGGCTATACTCGTAAAACACCAATGGAAGCCGAGCATCGGGAGTGAAACCAACAACTAGAGGTTGGTAAAAAGATCGAGACACGACGCCGTTCATACCTCGACACGCTGGGAGCATGGCAACGATCGAACGGCCTCAAGCATGTCAAAGTTCGAACGGCGAGTTATGGTTATCTCACAGACCCATCTTGGCCCACTCTCGATATGAGTACTGGTATACTCTCTGAATGAGTCTCCCTTCGAGGACCCTTTCGCGCCACCCGGGGCGATAGGACAGAAGGTCTTGGGAACTTTCTACCTAAAAAAATGGGCTATGTGTCTGTTCTATCATAAAAAAAAAATCATACAAACCTTAGTGGAAACAAAAAGCTCTTCCCTCTTAACTACGCCTTGTTTAATTTTCTGCTGGATGACCTTCCCGACTTCCGGTTCCACTCTATAGAGGTGGGCCGTGTCTATGTATCGGTATCCGATGTCTATGGCATAAGAAAGAGCGTCCATCATCTTCGGGATGCCTTCCACGCTGAATTCAAACGAGAAAGGCTTATTGGGGTCCTTGATGTCCTCCTAATTACAAATAAAAATAAAATATAAAACGCATGCAAATTAAGTACAGCATGAGCATACTAAGGAACTATAAGATTACAAGAAAAAATAAAAAAAGGTAAAAAAACAATTCGGTATTCGACCTTGCCAATGACGCGATACGATGCATGCGATATCGCGTCGATTGCCGATTCAAATCGCGTGTAGTTTTGAAAAAAAATATTTGAGCAACGAAAACTCCTAACTTCTTTGATATAAAAGCGCTGCCATTACAAAATGGCTTCTGATTTATTATTTTTTAAACTATAGATGCAAACATTTGCATGCCGAACGGTTGCGGGCGTAATATGGAAGAGCTTTGGTTTTCCTCTTTCTGTAATTTTTATTTTATTTAAAGGTATTTATATGTTTCGGAGCAGTGGTGGCCCAGTGGTATTGGCCCCGACTTACGAGTTGTAGGTCGTGGGTTCGAATCCCGGCAGGCGCAATACTTTGTGTAATTTATTTCATCACCACTGCTCTCAAAGCGGTGAAGGAAAACATCGTGAGGAAACCGGCATGTCCTAGAACCAAAAATTCGAAGACATGTGACATCCACCAATCCGCACTGGGCCCACGTGGTGGATTATGGCCCACCCCCTCTCACAGAGAGGAGGCCTGTGTCCCAGCAGTGGGAACATTAATAGGCTGATGATGATGATGATATATGTTTCGGGCAAATAAATGATTCTATTACACTCTATTCTATTTCGCCATTAAAGTAGTAGTTGCGCATTGCGCAATCGCTCATCAGTATTTCTAACACAGATCGTGTGCATTGTCATCAGCACGTACACGTAACGCGATATCGCGCAGATCTATGTATTTAGATGAGCGATGTCATATCGTCAACCCGTGCGACTCCATGGCAAACACTAGCAATTGTCCATACATTTTCATCGGTTGAACGTTTGTGCGATATTTGATGATATCGTTAGTCGATGCAATACGATATCGCATCGCGCCATGAGTAAGTCCCTTAGTTATTTGGACAATATATCTATGTTACCTTCTCGTCCATTCCCAACCAGGTTCCATAACCCAGCGCTGGGACCTCGTTGCCGTCGTTCAGCTTGAATGTTGGGATGTTTACCTGGAAATACAGAATTATTTGACATCAACAGGGACGATTTATTAAGGTTAAACAAGAAGGCCACTCCGTCAAAAAAATATTAGACACGGAAGTCTAATATTTTTTTGACGGAGTGGCAACTAAGTAGGTATCTATTTATATTATATTAGGTATCAGTCTATTGCCGTCCACTGCTGAACGTAAGCCTCCCCCAAAGAGCGCCAACCCTCCCGGTCCTGGGCAGTCCGCATCCATCCACTGCCAGCCACATTCTTCAAATCATCAACCCATCTTGTCCCAGGGCGTCCTACACTACGTTTGCCCATTCGCGGTCTCCACTCTAGCACTTGTCTGCGCCATCTACCATCTGTCCGTCTACAGACTTGCCCACGTCCACTTCAACGTGCTTATTCTACGCGCAATGTCGATTACTTTGGTACTCTGGCGAATGACTTCATTACGAATTCTATCCGCCAGAGAAATTCCGAGCATTGCTTTCTCCATTGCACGCTGAGCAACCTTGAATTTGTGGACCTATTTATAGGTGGTTTAATAATAATGTTTGGGGTCCATGGGTGATGATGAGGTCGTAAAGATATTGCGCACACTCTCCGAAGATTTAACTGACTACCACCCTGTTCCTTTAGTTGTTCTTTGCGTTTCAGAGAGCTGGGTCCCGTGACCCCGGCAGGCATTTAGCCTTATTTACGTTTATGACTATTCAGACACCTTTTTGTTTAACTACCAGGTATTTAAAAGAATGGGTAGACAATTTTTATGTTGTTATGCCCGACAGGGCTCACTATGTTCTAAAACTATTGTATGTATCATTATGTACCTACCACCTAAGTTCACATTGTGGAATGCAATAAACGTATTGAGTATATCTATGGTATAGACCCTACTGTCATTTACCGGATATTATTAAGACTTATCGTACACGTGGGAAAAATTAAGTGCTAAGTGACTTGTAAAAGATTACACGTTCAGAAAATTAAAATAATGGTTTAGCGTCACACAATGAGGTAGTAATATGATTTGCAAAATATCCGAATTGATCCTGTTTCATTATAAATGATAAGAAATCTTTATTAACTGATATCAGTTGAATTTAACAAATAAATCATTGCTTATCAATACGTAAGAGTTATAACCAAATACACTATGTTAATATGAATTTATAGGGTGACTGGTAATTAGTGTACGATACTTAAACACGTGATTGTGCTCATGATAACAAACAACTTTTAGTAAGGGAACAAATCTGAAAACCTGAAAAAAAAATCAGCTGTTCAGTACATTCATGTTTGCTTAATGTACTGATCACATACTGATTTTATTCACGATTTGGGCATTGCTCCCATAATAAAAATTGTCAAGTGTTTTTTAGCGTGGTAAAATCATCAAATGAGTCCAATTTTTATTATGGGAGGGTGACAATTTATGAGCACAATCACGTGTTTAAGTATCGTACACTAATTACCAGTCACCCCATATACTTCAATATTGTAAAGCTGTAGTGTTTGTTTGTTTAAAGTTTAAACGCGCTAATCTCAGGAACTTCTGGTTCGAATTGAAAAAATTAGACTAAAAATCAGTTAAAAAATTCATGAAACCCAGGGGGGTGACTTCCAAACCCAAGTCCCTTGAAAATGTTAATAATCATTATACAGAGTCAGCACTTTTTAAAGTGCTTACAAATGTTATGAAATATTCAAAAAGTGCTTATCTTTTAACACGTGCGGGTTTTGGCCGAAATGAAAATCTATGAATTTAATTATCTCGATGAATGGGCAAAAAAAAAAAAAACAATAAAAAGAAAAAAAAGAAAAAAAAATTGAATAAGTGAAAAAACGAATAAGCCCGCAAGTTTTTAAGGAGAATAAGAAGCTTTTCGCAATACGTCACTCGTTTATGTGTAACTAGCACTTTGCCCGCGACTTCGTCTGCGCGTGTTTCTAATTTCGAACTCAGTAAATTTAATTCCAGCTCACCCTCCATATAGGATACTTTTGGAAAATCTCTAGTAGTTTCAGAGCCTATTCAATACAAACAAACAAAAATACGCAAAAATATTAAATACGTATCCTTTATTCGATTGAGAGATAATTTATGCCAAGTTTAGAATTTATCGAAGCAAGCAGTAAATCCTTGCCTTAAAACTTAATCAACGCTTTTCAAAATTTAGGGGGTGATTTCCGAAAAACACAAGAATGGAGGGTAGTTTTGAAAAAAAATAGTGTCCATCTTTTTTATTTACTCATACTCACATTCGTACCAAGTTTCAAGTTTATAAACCCAAAGAATAATATTTTGCATACAAAGGTTTTCACCCCTTTTCACCCCCTTAGAGGTAGATTTTCGCAAAATCCTTTCTTAATGCTTACTTACAATAAAAACTGCAACTATCATCCAAAATTCAGGTTTCTACGTTTAGTGATTTAATATCCTCCCCTTAAAACTTGAATACCCCTTTTCACCAACTTGGGGGTTGATTTTCGAAAAATCCAAAAACACGTGTTTGATTAATTCTTATCTAGTATATAAATACTGATTTTCAAATACATCAGCTCACGCGTTATGATTTTTCCATACAAACTTTAACAACCCCTAGATTACCAATGGAGGGTAGTTTTAAAAAAATAATGGTGCTAATCTTATTTATTTACTTGTCTTCTCATTCGTGGTAAGTTTCAAGTTTATAAACCCAAGGAATAAGATTTTTCATACAAACGTTTTCACCCCTTTTCACCCCCTTAGAGGAGGATTTTCGCAAAATCCCGTCTTATTGCCAATCTACATGGTAGACTGCAAATGCTGTCCAAAATTCAAGTTTCTGCGTTTAGCGGTTTCGGCTGTAGTAATGTCAAAAGAAAAACCCCTGTTCTTTTATATATATAGATTCTTACTAGTTATGACGTTAGGTCACTTAGTTTTGAATGGTTTTATCTTTGTTACGTCACTAATTTACTAAAATACATGTCCAACTATTTAGCTAATCTGACTAAGTACTTAATTAGATTTGAAATTTATTCATGTTTAGAAATTATGTTTTTTTAAAATGTAAGTAGGTACTTACCATGTAAGTACGTTTGTCCTAAAAAAAGTGCTGATTCTTCGTCTTGTTTACATTCAATTGTTTATCAATAATGAGCTGACACTTTGCGAAGGACTTTTTTATTATTGTGAAATATAGCTAAAACGCTAAACCTGCTTTCACCATGAAAGAGCTGTGTGTCAAATGAAAAATATGGTGTAACATCCAACATACTCTGTAAATTAGTTTTAAATATTTAGTCGGATTAGCTAAATAGTTGGACACGTATTTTAGTAAATTAATGACATTAACAAAGATACTTTTTTTTTATATTTCACCTTACGGACTTATTAGATTTTGCCCGTTCATTTAGAATTCTTGATAGGATAAAATAACTTAAATTCATAGTAGGTATACCTACTATGAATTTACACGAGATAGATTATAATCTAACGGTATTCACAATTTTACGTTGTCATACAGTACATAACTAAAACTAATTTACAAAGTATGTTGGATGTTACACCATATTTTTCATTTGACATACAGCTCTTTCATGCTGAAAGCGGGTTTGGCGTTTTAGCTAATTATTTCATAATAATAAAAAAGTCCATCGCAAAGTGTCAGGTCATTATTGATAAACGATGTAAACAAGACAAAGAATCAGCACTTTTTAAGGACAAACGCACTAGCATTGTACTTACTTACATTAAAAAAAAAAAACATAATTACTAAACATTAATAAATTTCAAATCTAATCAAGTATTTAGTCAGATTAGCTAAATAGTGGGACACACATGAAAAAAAATTTGTAGTTTAGACCAGTACCCTTAGCACGAATTTTTACTCTGTTTCTTTACAGCGTCTTTCCAGTTTTTACAGCGTTTTTGTATGATAAAATGGAACAGCGCTTCTGGTGTGCGAAGAAAGAACTAGGGAATTTTTTCCTTGAAAATCGTCAATTTGAAATTGTCAAAGTTCAAGTTTACTTTACGTCTCAAATACTGAAAATTCGTGCTAAGGGTACAGATGAGACGATTGTTTCAGGAGGTTCCTGTGTCGGATTCGGCGGCAGGATACGCTCGGGTGTACCATTGTGTGGACTGCCTGGAAATACCGTGTAGGAGCTTACGGAGGAAGCATGCCTCGCTTGGAAGGAGCTCTGTCGTTTCCTCATGGAAGCGATAAGCGATGGCGATCTCTCGCGCCGACTCTGGTCCAGCCCCCCTAGACAAGTCGCAAACGATTATCGTTAACGCTCGGTTCTCCCCAATAGATTTTCAACCTTATTTCTTCGAGTCTTTAGTTGAAAATCTATTGAAGATTTCATGGCGTTGTCGTTCGTTCCAGTCGCTAACGATTAGAAATCCTAAATAGATTTTCAACTAAAGAGTCGAAGGAATAAGGTTGAAAATCTGTTGGGGAGAACCGAGCGTTAACGATTATCGTTTGCGACTTGTCTAGGGGGGCTGGTCCAGGCTATGGTACGGAACGAGGGCGAATGGGAAGCAGACAGCCATAATGCTAGCGAAGGAGGTGGAACGCACGGGAGAGGTTAGCCTCCTCCTGACGCCAGGACCGGATTAACCATCTCGGGCCCCTAGGCACAGCTCATTTCGGGCCCTTCCTTTTTTATACCACAAAAACGTAATTAGGAATTTTTGCAAAACTAGTAAAGCTCTTTGAAGCTGACCGTTCAATGTGCGGAAAGAAAGAATACATATTTATAAAGTGAGTCCAAGACAAACTCGTTTTGTATAGCTTAGCAAAATCGGTTGACCCAGTCTTTAGATGACAGGTAACAAACATTAAAATACTTTTTTAATTTAAATTTTTTGAAGGCGGGAATAAATAAATTAAAATAAATGCACTCGAATGAGAAACTCCTCCTTTTTTCAAGTCGGTTATAAATAAAATAAAAAACAATCGAATTGAGAGCCTCCTCCTTTTTACCGACTTAAAAAAAAAGGAGGTTATCAATTCGACCCGTATGTATGTAATATTATCAGAACTGCCCGATTTTCGTATATGTTAGTCTATATCAGCGTCTGAACAAATGTACCAAATTTCATAAGCGTATGTATGTATGTATGTTTTTATGTTTGTGCACGCATATCTCCGGAACTACAAGTCCGATTTAAGTAATTCTTTTTTTGTTGCACTAGGTATTGTTCAACTTAGGGTACACTGCAAATTTCATCAAAATCAGTTCAGTAGTTTTAGAGATATGGATTTTTTAGTTGTGACGGATTTCAAGATTAGTGCACATCATGTAAGAAAACTTTGTATTTTACAAGAATTTGGGTTGAATATTTTAATAAATAAACTAAAAAGGGTAAAATAAAAATTTAAAAAAAAGTACCGACTTCAAAAACAAATACAAAAAAGTTTAAAATAACCTTTCTTTTGGAAGTCGGTGGCAATAGTCAATGAAATAATAAAGAACAAAGCCACCGACTTCCGAAAGAAAGGTTATTTTAAACTTTTTTGTATTTGTTTTTGAAGTCGGTACTTTTTTAAAAAAAAGTTTTTATTCATACCACAAAAACGTAATTTGGAATTTTTGCAAAACTAGTAAAGCTCTTTGAAGCTGGACCGTTCAATGTGCGGAAAGAAAGAACATATCGATACCGGAAGTATCAATTAACGTAAGGGACATTTTGGCGATAATGAGTTATATATATCATTGGATTCAGAATTTCGAGCTCTATCGATTGGTATTATTAAAAAAATTCTATCTTTAAAAAAATGTCCCTTACAGTACAAAAATTTTGACCGCAAGAAACGATTTCGTGAAAAAAAATTGATGTAACAGCCATTAATACTTTTTCTTCTCAAAAAATTGAAGTAAGTCCCCGTAATAAATAATTTACTTCCTTACCTTAGTCAAAAATAAGTCGATTTAAATGACAATGTCCCTTACTTTAAATTAAATGCCTCTAACTTTAAAAACCATGTCCCTTACCGTAAATAAAATGTCTCTCACTGTAAACAACATGTCCCTTACTTTAAAAAATTGTTTGATGATAGCTGAAGTTTATATAAAATGTTAGGGATCGGTGACACTTACGACATAAAAAAATCTGAAGAATTACCTCGAAATAATTTAAATGGAACAGAAAAGGGTAAAGAAATTTAGAAAATTACGGCATTAGACATAAAAAACAAACTATAGACAACAGAAATCAATCTGCAGGTGAAATTCATCATTATAATTTCTAAATATACCTACATAGGCTTCACCCAAGGAACACCAACTGGCACGATCTCCATTCTAAGTCGGAATGAGGTGAAATTACTACAGATGAAATACGTCAAACAGATATTTATTGCTTCATCTTTCACGCAACCCATGCACCTTTTATTCTGTCTTTTCCCCTTACGTCCGCTTTACTCGTCACTTCTACTTTCATTGACATCATACTAATATCATGTTTCGCACAATTCCTATGCCTTAATTCATCGACCTTTCGTTTCCATTACATTCATTCAATATCGGCTCTGAAAAAGATAGGTATCCTCTTCAGAGCCGCTACCTACATCATCACTTCTTGCCAGGTGGAAAAAAAGTGGTAGTAAGCTATAAATTCCAAGAAAACTTAAATTAATTAATGTAATAAAATTATAAAGCCAATAAAAGCCGCGTTGACGCGGTCAGAGTGTGCTCGGACCAAGTGGGCTCAAACGAGTAAGTTGCATACAAAGTGTACTCGGATAGTGGTTAATAATGTTAAATATTTTATAGTCAACAAAGAAAAAAAAACGAATTATGTTTTATATCGTATCTGAATTGTCAGAGACATGTTAATCGAAGAGTTAAGACGGGAAAAACATAAGTCTTTTATAGCAAAAGGATGGTAATTTGTGAGAAGGAGAACAATTTGGACTATTCCTTTGATTCAGCGATCACTAAGATCATCGCACATCTAGCAATTTTAACAAGGAACACGTAAATCCTGCTTCATAAACATCTAAAACTATAAAGAACTACTGTGAGCTTAGTAACCGAGCTAGGTCGGAGCTGTAGGACGAGGTCCGACTCGAATCAGACTTAAATCTGCAATAGCTAGCAGTAAAACCTGAAACTGAACTCATTTACTCTATTATCTCATTTCCATAGTGCTAAAATAGTATAAATTGTAGTAGATAATCTATTGTTACATTAAATTGCAACGCTGATAAAGTCCTTTGCAATAAAATTTCGTATAATTTTCTATTTCTCTTGCTGCTTACACTATGCTCGACGGATTATCTCTAAAATTTCAGTAACGTAACGGTCATCTAAACATTTTTTTCTAATGTAAAGGACATGCTATTTTTGAAACTAATGGGTATTCCTCAATCTTTCATATAAAACAAGAAAGAAGGGGAAATTCTAAGAAACTTTGCTCTGAACACCATAAAAATTGGACCAGACAGTAAAAAGTTATGGACAAAACAAAAAAATAAAAATCGTTTTTTGGCTCTCCTGAAAAGTCGTATTTTGTCCCTTACGTTAATTGATACTTCCGGTGTCGATATTTTATAAAGTGAGTCCAAGACAAACTCGTTTTGTATAGCTTAGCAAAATCGGTTGACCCAGTCTTTAGATGACAGGTAACAAACATTAAAAATACTTTTTAATTTAAATTTTTTGAAGGCGGGAATAAATAAATTAAAATAAATACACTCGAATGAGAAACTCCTCCTTTTTTCAAGTCGGTTATAAATAAAATAAAAAAAAAAGGTTGCACTCCAGGAGTGCCGGTAGAAGTGAAAACTTTTTTGTTACTATGTTTTATTTTTAATTTGAATGACGTCTTACTCATTTTCGATCAGGGTCACGTGACCCTGACGCGAGTTTTAAATTTTTTACCCATTACAGAAAAAGTGTACAACGCCGCTAAAGAAGTTTTCACTTCAAAAACAATCGAATTGAGAACCTCCTCCTTTTTTGAAGTTATAAATAAATAAAATATAGTCGAATTGAGAAACTCAGTCCTCCTTTTTTTAAGTCAGTTTAAAAAAAATGTATCTAGGTACTTACACGCGCCATTTTGTAGTACTTAGTAAATATTTACTTCCTGTCAGTTTGACACAACACTGTCTGAATCAGCCATCCTCGTGCCGCGGTTTATAAACATTCCACCACAGATTATGCAATGCAGATTATGATTATCTTTTTGATAATAATTCTCATCGTAACTAATATTATTTAGATAGGGCTTCCCAAATCTATGAAAAAATACGTTACACTGCATTTTTGGGAAGTCATGTCAACAGTTACCTAGCAAAATTCCTAGCGAATTTGACGTTAAATGACGGATCAAATTTTGAGATAATCTATTTCATAACAATATGGCTTCCAGCGAAGGTGACAAGGTAAACTGGGGGTGTGGCGATTGAATAATAATTATGTCCCTGAGTAGGCACAATATACAATGACCAATTAAGGTGATTGCTTCGATGTAGCCCGCGAAATTCAAATTTTTTTACGTTTTTTGCAATTTGCAGGCCAGTGACATGTTGTAACTTTATAAATATTTGTGTTGCGCAAATAACAAGTATAATTTTAAATATAAAAATTGTCAAAAAATTCGCTCCATCAGCTCTCACATAGAAAAGGTGCATCGTAGTTAGATTTCGGAGATTTTAACATGATGCACCTTTTCTATGTGAGAGCTGATGGAGCGAGTTTTTTGATATTTTTTATATTTAAAATTATACTTGTTATTTGCGCAACACAAATATTTATAAAGTTACAACATGTCACTGGCCTGCAAATTGCAAAAAACGTAAAAAAATTTGAATTTCGCGGGCTGGTTGGAGCATCCCCCTTAAATGACAAGATTCTTTTCACTTCACACGCTCGGAAAGCTGTTTCTCATTCAAAATCTGAGCGCAATACTCCATTTTGTGCTCTAGAGCACAAAGTGTTGCTTAAAATTCGAACACGCCTTGTATTCAGTTATTTTCTACACTGCCAGGCGAGCCGCCCCCACTACATTTCCTCGCCGTGTGAGGTGAAAAGTTGTGTGTTGCACTCGGCAGCAAAGTTTTTCTGTGTCTCGTACCTTTGAAAACCTCGTATCGCTCAGGATTCTACGAGTATATTTGAAGCGCTCGTTTCTCTAGCGGTTCAATGTTAGAATCCTTCGCTCGCTCAGTTTTCAATTCAAGTACTCGCGCCAAAAATCAACTTTGCAGCCTTGCATAACAAATAACTATTCCAGTCACGACAAGATAAAGAAGTTGCATGACGCACCGAGAATGAGTTTTTCACCTTACCCGCTCCGAAAGATTCTATTTCTTATTCAAAATCTGAGCGCAAAACTCCATTTTGTGCTCTAGAGCACAAAGTGTTGTTCAAAATTCTATATTTGAACTGAACGTTTCTCTCGCGGTTCAATATTAGAATCCTTCGCTCGCTCATTTTTCAATTTAAGTACTCGCGCCATATATCAACTTTGCAGCCTTGCTCAAATAAAATATTTTAATCGTGGAAAATTATCAAATGACTCCTCCTACCCCGGGCAGAGCGAGACGGACTGTCAGACTTGTACTGACTGAAATCCACGATGTCCTTCAATAGCCCTTTATGACAACCAGTCTTACCACGTACGGTGACCGGGTATCGTCCTGCGACGTCGTATTGTAGACGTTATAGGCGTCTCCCACGCGGCTGGGTCGTGAGGTGGAGGCTGTCCTCTCCCTCACGCGTCCCGCCTCCTCCTTCGCTAGCATGACTGCTTCGGGGAAGGAAACGCCCGCTTCCCACTCCGTCTCAACCCCACAGCATGGCTTCGACCAATGCCGGACGTGAAAGATTGCCGCGTATCGCCGTCGCTCGTGAGGACACGTCGGTGCTCTGCCCAAGCGGGGCAGTCCTGCGGGTGACCCTCGCAGTGGTGACACCCAGTCGTTTTGTCCCTCCTTATCCGACATAGGTAGGTACCTCCCGAAACTTCTGTTTCCGGTACCTAGTGATAATTTTCGCATTGTAGCGGGTGAAACCGCTGCTATCATCATCATCATCAGCCTGTAATATTCCCACTACTGTGACACTAATTCCTCTCTGTAAGAAGGAGCACAGTGGGCCATAATCCACCACGCGGGCCCAGTGCGGGTTGGTGGATGTCACATGTCTTCGAGTTTTTGGTTCTAGGACATGCCGGTTTCCTCACGACGTTTTCTTCCTCCGTTTTGAGAGCAGCAGGCGAAAAAAAGGGGTTTTGTCGACGGGAGAATATAATAGACAAATTACAGAACATAACTAGGTATCTTTATCGTTTTAAGCATGGTAATGTGTCCTTTTCTTCAATAATGTACGAATGGTGTCATATTCGTGCAAATAAACAGTCGATTCGCGTAGAAATAACGATAATTAATAACTTTGTTTTTTCTTGGTAGAATAGAGATAGAATCGCCGCAAAGAAATGGAGTGATGATAAAATATTTTATGGGGGCCGATACCACTAGGCTACACAATTTGAAAATCTTATTCAGACTAACTAGTTTCCAGGCTTTTCAGTAGAATAGCAAATGTATATTTGCAAATTATTCATCGTTAACTGGCCATCTGGATCTATAATTCCTGCCTCATGTCGCTTTCACTTTAGTCATAAAACGCTTCTGCGTTCTCGTTTTAATCTATGGCCAGGCTATTCTTGTGTTGATTAAATAGATTAGTACTATTTTCATAGCTCTTGACATCGCTAGTAGTTTCGATTGATTTAATAAAATCACTTAAACAAGCTGTTATAAGTTACTAGCTTCTGCCCGCGATTTCACTCGCGTTTTGTTAGGAGTCTGGCCCTATAAAGGTCCCTTGTGTTGGACACGACGGGCCTTGTCCTTGGTCGGACGGCAAGCTAACCATCTCGCCGTCCGCAAATCACTGCGTACGGTAGCCGCAATATCCCCCGTGATGTCTGAAGCCCTGGGCATCTTCGGCGATGGCTGCATCGTGAGGTAGAAGATGTAGTTTCCTCCACGCGCACGCTGACTGCTCCCCTTATTTCCCCCCATCCCTGAGGTACTCCCGAAACGTGTCCGGTGAGGAGTTGAGTCAGGCGGAAGCCTAAAATTTAGGACGCCGCCGCGCCGCCGTGACGCCTGTACAACAACTCAAATAGATAGGGTCTTTCTTACCTACGCAAGTGTGACATGACTTATTTTTTTTGGTGCGGTATTAGTTATTTCGAGACTTAAAGTGATATCTCGATATTTATTGCATCATTTGATTTCAATGGTACTTTTGTTCAAAAATAAATGGTTAGGTACTACTTACTTATTGGAACGAAGTTCCTTAGCGCGCGTTGTGAAAGGGGGCTAGACGGAAAAAATTCTTACGAAAAGTTGTCACGACACTTTTTGGAACGAAGTTCCATAACGCGCGTTGCGAAAGGGTGCTAGAGCTCTAAGAGTGGAGTGGAGTGGAGTCGCGACGATTATTTTTGTTGAGTGTATACAGTAACTTCGTTCCATCCGGGTGTCCTTTGACACCTCTCAAGTTTTTTATTTGGATAATGGTAGCCATACACCATACTGCCTATTTGTCAATTCGGCATAAAACTGCCAATTTGCTCAAATAGAATTGAACGTGTATGGGGGTGGAATGCCAATTTGATGGCATGACATGCCAATTTTGATAGGTCATCAAATCGTTTTTGACACAACGTCAAATCGGCAGCAGTGATGCCATCTTGCAACTTCATAGATAGTTAGCTAATTTTATAAAGGTGCTAGAAAAAAAGCTAAAAAGTGTAACTTGTGGCTAAACTTTTTAGCTACTTTTCTACAGGGACGGTTAGGCCACGTTCACACGGCGATTATTTTCCCGTATACCGTACACGAGATTTTATCGAATAGAGTTGACCAGTTTTAGGACAACTATGCACGATACACGGTAAAATATTATATTTCTCAAACACGGGATTTTCCCGTATGAACGCCGTTTAAACTATTTTTAAGTTTTCATTTGTGAACTGTTATTACTGCTCTATTCGATAAAATCTTGTATACAGTATACGGGAAAATAATCGCCATGTGAACGTGGCCTTACCAGGAAAACTGAGGCTTTTCGCACATGGATCGCATGTACACTCGTAAAAAAAAGAGTTATTCATTTTATTTTAAACCAAAATACGATTGAAAACTTGAGAGGTGTCAAGGGACCACGAAAGCAAGTTAAAAAAGGTTCATGCTATTTTCGACCTTATTGACATTTATGCAAACACCTGATTTTAATGAAGGAGCAATGTTAACGAATGAGAATGTGAGAAAAACAAACTAAATTTTAAATGTCGATAAGGTCGAAAATCGCTTGCACCACTTTTTTTAACTTGCAATCCTTAAGCAAATGTTTTCCGACCTTCAAGCGATTTTCGACCTTATTGACAACGATGCAAACACCGGATTTTAATGAAGAAGCAATGTTAACGAATGAGAATGTGAGAAAAACAAACTAAATTTTTAATGTCGATAAGGTCGAAAATCGCTTGCACCACTTTTTTTAACTTGCTATCCTTAAGCAAGTATTTTCCGACCTTCAAGCGATTTTCGACCTTATTGACAATGATGCAAACACCGGATTTTAATGAAGGAGCAATGTTAACGAATAAGAATGTGAGAAAAACAAACTAAATTTTTAATGTCGATAAGGTCGAAAATCGCTTGCACCACTTTTTTTAATCTAATTCGATAGTCTCATGATGAAATGAAAAGGTGCTAGAAATTGTAGCTGTCGTCACCGAATAATAGCCAGATCTAGTTGCTGAGTTGGCATCACTGGTGCAGATTTGAAGTTGTGACAAATCTATCGTATCGATAGGCAGGATGGTGTATGGTGTATATGGACGAACTGCCGATTTGAAACAATTGCAAGCCGCAAATCTATCGTATCGATAGGCAGGATGGTGTATGCCTACTATAAGGATCATTGATACCGTATTTATAAAAAATACCTTCACAAGTCATGCATTATTTAAACAAATTGACTTCTTTTAAGACTTTTAGGTCCGAGGCTGCGTTAAACGGGCGCCCGCGACGGGCAACCGTCGCGGGTCCACGTCCGTGGCCCCGGACGTGGCTCCGCGCTGGTCCCCGCACGGGTCCCCGCGACGGAGCACTTTTATATAGAACCGCGCGTGCATCCGCTTAACGCAGCGTTGGGCCTTAACCTTTAACTATGGACGTGCGGTCTCACAGACCGCGTGCAGTTTGTGATTCTCGTGCCCCTCTCCTCCCGTGTACCCTACACGTATACACGCCTCAGTAGCTTCGGTTTTAGTTACTAAACGACAGTTAAGAGTGGAGGTTACGTAATCGGCTAAATACTGCGTGAGTAATTTCGCTTTACATTTTGAGTGCGGTCTGTGAGACCGCGCGTCCACATTTGTGTTATATATTGACGCCGACGATGATTTTGTTTGTTTTAAATTTTATAAGCTGAAATGTCAAAAAATGATCAATGAACGACTGTAGGCAAACGAACATCGAGTTCGTTTACTTATATAGCCGGTAAAATATTGCGATTAGATGATCATTCTTTGAAAACGAGAGTCAATTAGTGCTTTTAGAATCGGTTCAGTGCGACAGAGATGAGGATGTTGATGATTGTTTGTTTTATGAAGCTGACATTGAAAAAAATCACTCGATTGAACGATAGATTATTGAAGAGAGTGATAGTACTACTAGAGCCGACGACGACATACGATGATCGGATTATCACACCAAAGGGGGGTAGACGAAACGGACAAGAAATGTTCAATTTATACGAGCAGTCGCCGAACAAGAAGATGGCCTGGTGGTGATTTCCACAGAGTTCTGGACTTGTGTGGAATTAATGCCTACTCTCTATTCAATCAACACCAAGACAAAAAAATAGAAAGAGGTCAATTTCTGAATAACAAAGACTAGTTATAATCACTCATTTGCCGTCCGTCCGTGCTATGCCGTCCCAAGGGCCACCAAGTGAAGTAAATGCAGTTTCTAAACGTCAGTGCCGGATTAGCCATATAGCAGGAGGCAGCAAATGCTACGGGCCCCGCGCCTTGGGGGGCCCCGCGCCTGAACCCAAAAAAAATCACAAATATGTAATACACCTTGGCTATTCTTAAAGTGAGTGATTGGCCACACTGTCACTACTAAAGACTCGTTACAGTTGTCTCCTCAAGACCTTAATACAGGATACGCTCTGTATAAATCATTACATGGCTATATCGAAGCAATGCAATCCACAATTCCACATTGAGGCATTTCGTATTGAGAGTTTTGCCCCAAAACCTCCAGCGGCCGCCCTCAGGCTTACCTTGCTCAATCTCAGTGGGCCAAACGCCTCATGCAAGGAGGCTATACACCGTCGTCGTGCGGTCCATGGCCCTCTACGGGGCCCTGATTAGCATCCGACCACTAAAGGTGGTCGCATGCCAATTGCCAGGGGGTCATGGCTATCCGGATGATCCAGGGATATCGCACGATCGTCAGCGAATCGGACCTCCTTGGAGGATTGCTGCCCTGGGATCTGGAGGCGACTGCCCTCCATCGCGTCTATGAGTGGCGCGTGGAGGCACAGCGCTGGAGTGTATGCCCGCTGCTTTGAGAAGTGTAGGCACGCCGGGAAGAGCTCAAGGGCGATCTCAGGGCAGTATGGAGGGAACGACTGTCGCAACCCAGGTCCGGGCACGCCACATTCGCGGCGGCAAGACCCCTTTTTGAGGAGTGATTGGATAGGCGTCACGGCGTCCTTACCGCATGAAGTTTCGGGAGGTACCTGTGTCTGCTAAGGGGGAGGAAACGCCTGGGTGTCACCACTGCGAGGATCGCCTAGAGGACACGGTGGAGCATGCAGGGCAGGACTGCCCCGCAACTTGGAAACTTGCAAACTTGGAAAGAACCGCCGTGTCCTCACGGCGGCGATAGGCGGAGACCTGCCCGGCATTGGTCGAGGCTATGCTTCGGGGCGAGACGGAGTGGGAAGCGGTAGCCTCCTTCTCTGCGAAGCAGTCATGCTCGCGAAGTAGGAGGGTCGCATGAGGGAAGGACAGCATCCTCCCTTCACCCCAGCTGCAGCAACGGACATCGGCAGACGATCTCCGGCCACCGTAGGCGCGGGCACGTGGGTGGCGAGTTATGGGCGACTCGCTGTCCGACCATGGACCTGGGGTCGACGGCGTGTTGTGTTCCACACGCGCCTCAAAGAGTGTCAGCATGATGACGGGGCCCCCTTCTGGAGGGCCAAACGCGCGGAGCTCGCGAGACTTATCTCATTACCGTGACCCCGGAACGTAAAGGGCTATTGAAGGACACCGTGGATTTACCGCCAAAAAAAGAGGCAATGTAACTTTAGGGCCCCATGGTTACATTTGCTACGGGCCCCGCACCGGCTTGATCCGGCACTGCTAAACGTAAAACGTATAATCCGTGCCCACCAAATATAAAAACGAAAGTGGACCCACACTTATGTAGGCAATGATCTAAGCCTCTATACAAAGACTGTCAATAATTCTCTCAATAAACATGACCAAGTTGGGACCTTGTCAAATTTTTTTAAGTTTAGTTTTGAGAAATTTAATTTAATTTTTTTATGTCCTTTGTTCTTTATATTTTATTGTAAAAGAATTTAAACTAACTAAAAAAGTCATTTTTCTCCGGTAATATACTAAAAGTGATCTCAAGCTAAAAAATCTGAATAGCGCCTTTGATTGTTATATCGTTACATATAGTTTATAATAAATACATTTTTCATTAAAATTACATCTTAAATGTATATTTAAAAACTCTTCTAAGTGATAAAAGCAAAAAAATACACACTTAGTACGCATCAAGATAGAAATCAGCCCGTAAAGATAGCGGTCTCTGAGACCGCACGTCCAAAGTAGTGTATCAAAAATGGAACGTCCACAGTTAAAGGTTAATTCATCCAAGCAACTCCCAACTCCAAGAGCCTCCTGAGCAGTGGTGGCCTAGTGGTATCGGTCCCGACTTACGTATTGTAGGTCGTGGGTTCGAATCCCGCCAGGCGCATTACTTTGTGTAAATTATTTCATCACCACTGCTCTCAAAACTGTGAAGGAAAACATCGTGAGGAAAACGGCATTTTGTAGAACCAAAATATCGAAGACTGTAATTATGTGACATCTACCAACCCGCACTGGGCCAGCGTGGTGGATTATGGCCACTCCTCCCTCTCACAAAGAAGAGGCCTGTGTCCCAGCAGTGGGAACATTATAGGCTGATGATGACGTTGATGAACTCGCAACTCTGAAAAAAAAAAGAAATTCAATCAATAAATAAGTAATTTATAGTAGTTAGGCATAAGAAATTCATACCACTACGGAAAACTACGGGAAATAATTTCCCACGACCTAACACCTTTTCACATTATCAAAGTAGAACACAAGCGGCACCCTAGAATATATTTATGGCCGTTATAACCGATCTCAAAGCTACCTACATAATTTAAAAGCTCCAACAGGAAATCTCACCTACCAATTTAATCTACTTACGCGTAGAAACAATAAAATTCACTCAAAAAAATAAATAGGAACCACTTCTCATGAGTATTGCTTCAAAATTACTGCTTACACTCTCATTACGTCTAGTTCTATCAAGAAACGCGTTGTAATGTATGACAATTAGAAATAATTACTGTTCTTGAAAACTGACTCCTAATGAGGAATGTATAAGAGCCAGAATAAAAGAAAACTGTGCAATAAAGAGTGGATTATGGAGTATAATAACACGTTCCGATGTGATTCAATGAAACGTTTCGCCGACTTGCTCAGATATGCATCTTTAGCAGGCAATTTCCTAGATAATAATCTAGCTCGTTTGAAAGTTTAAGACTGGTAGCGCCATCTTGTATCGAATAGATGAACTAGAAATTTGAAAATGTTTAATTTGAAAAAGTGACATCTAGCGGCTAGTAGCTTTACCATTTGCCAAACGAAAAAGTATAATGCGTTGTTAGTAAATGCATTTCAGGACAGATGGCGTTAGAAACAATTTTTTACAATAACAATTTTAGTAGTTTTGTCTACCGTTTTAGAAATTTATAATAATTTTTATTGTCTAAGAGTTTGTTTGATAACGCGCTAATCTTAGGAAGAAAATGTTTCTACTTATTTCTTTTTTTTGTTTTGAACAATTCAATTTAATTATCGAGGAAGGCATCAAATCATCTGCCTTAGCTTTTCCCAACTATATTGTGGTCGGCTTCCAGTTCCAGTCGAACCAGATGCAGCTGAATATCAGTATTTTACATGGAGCGACTGCCTATCGGACCTCCGCAACCCAATAACTGGGTAATACGATACGTCCCCGTGGTAAGACTGGCTGTCAGACTTTCGAGCTTTTTCTGACTAAGAGTAACGACTGTCAAAGATCTACAAATGACAGCCGGGACCAACAGCTTCATGCTTTCCGAGGCACGGAAGAAACTCGCTATGATAGATGGTCACCCATCCACAGACCAACCTCAGCAAACGCGGCTTTACCTGGAAGATCGGCCTGTGCGCCTGTAATTTAGCCACGAGCTTCACTTTAGAAACCAATTTTTTTTTATCTGTGCTTTGACGGAATTGTTCCTCATTAAGTCAACAATTAATTTTTTTTTGTTGGTTCTTCCATTCGAATTCGACCTTTAAATTAATTTTATTACATTTTAAAATTATTCCTTTGGCAGGTGCGGAAGGGAGGGGCAGTACCGACTAAAAATCCACCTGTACCTTTGATGCCCTTTCCTGCCAGGACCACGGTGCTCTATTAAGATAGTCCCGTGTCTTAAAAACATTCAGTACTTTGGTACTGAATGTTTTTAGTCAAAAATATCTACTTCTTTTTGAACGTTACCAACGTTACAAGATAAAAAAAAACACTTCTAAAATTAAATTTAAAAGAACAAAAACAAACAAGTCATAGACACGCTTTTTCTTTTTTAACGAAGAAAAGTCTCAAATATACCAAAGTGACTTGTAAGTTAACTTTTTTAATTAAAAAGGGAGAGAACATAACTATTTGTAAAGAAACGTGGCGAAAGAAAACATTTTCCGTGTTTTACGAGAAAATAAGACTTATTCGCAACTAGCTAAGATATTTGGGGTCTGTTTAGAACGGGCGAGTTACTTGCGCTAGTTGGTACTTGGTAGAAGCTAGTGACTTAAGAAAAAAATATATACTGGTGCTACTGTACAATATAAGTACTTAAAAGGTTTTTGTGTAGTTAAATATTCCACGGTAGCATAATATGTATGTAGGTAATTCATTCTCCGGGACACGTCGAGTTTCATTGTCTCGGCGCTTTTCTGGTGGTTGCCACTGTTGATTCTGACTTTCAGGAGTTGCAGTGGTTTGGGAATAGTTCAATGCTGTAGATTATTTCCGTTATAATTTGTTAGTTATAAAAATAATTAGGTATAATGAAGTTATTTGTGTGTACACGTAAACTTTCAATAGATATTTTAATTCTTCAAATAGATATTTAATTTTAGAATTAATACATAATTTTTTATTCTTTTCTAATTAGCTCTATTAAGTTCGAATGTCTTTATTAGATAATTATCATCTTAGTAGATTACTAGATAAATAAAATCACAGATATTTTCATCCAAAATGTAGGTCTCTGTTATAAAAAAATGAAAAAATTAAAAAATGTTTATTTCATAACAAAAGTAAACTTAACAATATTGAGGTTGACTTCTCCTTTTAAGTATAAAAACACTTGTGCCAGGAGAAGCCGCTCTCCTAAAGCTCTCATAAAGGGAGAGGTGAAAGAATTTCGAAATCGCTTCAGTAAGTTTTTGAATTTATTCGTAACAAACAAAAAACAGGTCTTTTGTCTGATACAGTGATACTATAACTGTTTTCGCGAAATAAATACGATTGTAAAAAGTTTTCAATCCATTTTTATTAAGTCATAAATAACGTCAAACAATTTCACAGAACACAGTTTCATTCGTAAAAACAAAAAAAAAAAAAACAATCTTGTTAAAATATTTACTACATTACGTGAAGTAATAAAACTGTTTCGAAATACATATATTAAAATATATTTATATAGAAACAAAAAAACTCATTCCACAATGTAAATTAAAATATAAAATTGGTTTTCATAAAAACTTATTCAATTTTCGTTCAATCACGTTCCGATTTCAATTATGTATAACTAGCTAGTTTACGTTTTATATTGTTATTTAAATATATTGTTATTGTGACTATATAAAGAGCTATTTTAAAAATAAAAAGATGTTTAAATACTGATGTTATATAGAGGTTCTGAAAAAAAAGATGAATGAATGTTGCAAAACAGTATTTTTCTACGTGGTAAAATCATCAAATGAGTCTTCCCACCCAAGGTTGTACGGAAGGGACTGTTATAAAGACTTGTACTGATTAAAATCCACGATGTTCCTGCAATAGGCCTTTATGTTCCACGGACACGGTTACCGTTATGATAGTGCCGCGACCCCGGAGCTGTCGAGTCTTCAGTCATTTTGACGTTCAGATGTGATTTTCAGTATATTATTTTGTACGATCCATAATTAAACATATTCGTCGATTGTATGAAGTCTTAGATCATTAATTCATGACTGGAAATCATCATTGATTCATGCTAATGCAGTCCACTGCTGGACATAGGCTTTTCCCACAGCACGCGATATCCAGCCACCTTCTTCAGGTCATCGGTCCATCTTACCGGGGCACGTCTCACCCTACGTTTGCCTACACGTGGTCTCCATTCGAGAACTTTTCTACTCCACGTTTCGTCGGTTCTGCGGCAGACATGACCAGCCCACTGCCACTTCAGCTTGCCACAGTGTCACTTGAAATCAACATAAACTAACTACTAGTACTCAACATTAAGATCGATTACTCTACTCGCTCGTAACTGACTCTACCACTTCACTGTCCAGTCTAAACGCAGCATCCGTCTTAAAAACACTTAAAAAAGGTGACTAATTAAAAACCTCCCTTTCTTGGGGGTGTTTTTTTATTTTTCTCATCCCCTCACCCCCCTTACCCCCCTCCAGGTGGATAGGAATGCAAGGGGGTGAGAATTACAAACAGTATAATGTTGCTTTGAAAGAAATAGTTACTTCAATGGTTTTTTTTTTTTGTAAATGAGACATTTTGTTAAAAGTAATAGAGTATGTGACTGAAAATATCCAATTAGTAATAGTAATTCTTCAGCCGTGGGAGGACTCATTGGATAACTTCTTTTGTGGTGAAGTTATCAAATAAGTCCTCCCACATCTAGCGGAGCAGAAGGAACTGTCAAACTCATACTGGCTAAAATCCACGGCGATTCTTCAAATAGCCCTTTACGTTCCAGTATCACAATAACTACTAAGATAGTCCTGTGACATTTTATGTTAGTAATGTAGGTTTTTAATTAATAGTTGTAAGCTATTTAATTTAAAGGAAATGGTAATATACAGGGTGAATTTTTCAACAGGGTGTGGATTCCGTATAAAAAATAATTATCAATTTCCTTAAGTTTTCCGTACTTATATTATAACATCCCAGAATTTGATCTTTGATAACGACACTATCGAATGGTGTAATAATTTAAAAAGATGTGACTTTTTTCCTAAATCAGCGGGTTCGATTCCTGGCCAGGATTATTGATTTTTCTAAAATCCAATGATGCAGTTTTAGTTTTCGTCAAAATCGGCTTCGAGACTCCTTTCAACGTTTTTCGATATTCCTCATAGTTTCGGATACCTATATCCATCCACGCATAGTTGGAAATTTCACCCTGTATAATAATTTTACATAATATTTTCTACTCAAAGAGTACAGCATAAAGTAGTGGATTATTATACAAACTTTAACATTATGAAAGCGAAGAAAATTATTCTAGATAATGATATAATGATTAAGCTATTAGAATTATAATTTTCTAAGAGTTATGTCTCAGCTGGTTTCGTATCCAACATAATTATGTATAATTTCAAAGACGGGTTTAAAATATTATGTCAAATTATGCGAATTAGTTTAGCCTTGCAGGTTGAATTATGCGTGGCTATGTTTATTAATATTTAACTAGGTAAGTGGTTAATAAGTAAGTGTTTATTTTGTGCAAAATGTATTTAACTAGTTTAGAAATATTTGCAGTAATTTGTAAGGTGGAAATTGGTCACATGTACTTATAATATTATTTATTTAAGACTTATTGTGTTTAAACGTCTACCAGAAAACCTCAGATCAAAGAAATAGGCAGATAGAACGCTCAGAATACCCGAGTGTGTCCACCAAAGCAAATACAAAATCAAAACGAATTACATTCCATATTGTTTTCTTTGTTTTTGAGAACAACTTTTACAATGTTTAAAGACACGAGACGGTTTATTTTGGCAAACAACAACAACGAAGCGTAGCTTGGTACTGTCGCGAGTTTGTATTCGATTTTGATTTTGTATTTGCTTTGGTGGTTACACTCGCGTGTTCTGAGCATTCTATCTGCCCAGAAAAGTACCTATTTTAAAACCGAAATATCTGCCAAAATGAATAAATGCTCACCGCGTTATCATACCTACAGTATTGTAGAAATTAACCTATTTTCTGAAATAATAAAAAAAAGACCTAAGCAGGGTCGACGAAGCCGCGCTTAGCGGGGCTTCTATTTCTGCTTGCAGGGTTTAAAGGAACCTAACCAAACCGAACTTCGGGGTGTCCCTGAAATCTTGTTAAAGTGAGTTTTAGATTCGGTGAACTTTTTTACTTTTGGTTTACAAAAAGAATTATTGGTGAGCATTTGAATTGTACCATTTATGTAATATTTGGAAATCTTGCAGAATAATCTCTTTATTAAAAAAAAACTTTTTTTATTGAAGCTCTTGCAAACATGCACAGACGAAAAAAAAAACAAAAAAAAAACGAGTCTTGCTTTTAAAAAATATTTTTTGTAGGTTAATCATAATGACAGTTGACACCATAAGTGGGTAAGTAGGTCTCTACTGAAAGAACATATATCATTATTGTAAAATTATAGGTTAAAACCTACCTATCGCACTAATTAGGAAAAGCTAATGATAGTTCACGAATTTAATGATAATTATAATTTCTAGCTGTACAATAATCAGGTAGGAATAATTTTTATTTCAAATTATTGAAATTATATTTTTTTAGGAGGAACAATAATTTATCTGTTAAAAATCAGACAATTTTTACATGTACTTTTAATAATTAGGTAGAAGAAGAATATCAATTATTTATAAGTTCATTAAAATTTAAAGAAATGAACAACAATAATCCACAATTTTTTGTTAAGGCTCGGGAAAAAAACTCTCTAAAATAATTTACACTCTAAAAATATTGCTAACTACAGAATTATATCTATCAGAATTACAGCTCAACAATTCTTAATAAAATCAATAACACAACCACTGCAACATTTTGCATCATTACACCGAAAATAAATTTCCTCGAAACGTCAAAAAATTAAATTTTCTGAACCACAGAATAAATACCAACAGAGCACTAATTAATGCCACCCAACGCTTTAAACTTAAAAATGGCGGCAAGCCTGTCCTATCACAAAAAATGTTTCTCAATTAAGACACGAAAAATCACGGAGTCAATACAATGACGAACAAACAGACGGACATTACAATATAATAAACTGCCCACGAATATAATAAAACCAAGAAAGTATAAATAGAAAAAAAATATTACTCGAGGCCCCGCCTCGCTGTGGGTATGTTCAAGCCACGCCTATAGAAGGGGGGTGGTAGACTCATTCGCCAGTCGATGCCGATTCGCGTATAGAGTTAGCGCTCCAAACGTTGAAAACCTCTTTTGTAAAAATTCAATTAACTGTCAAAATTTATTTTTTATCTGTATTTTTTTCGTCTCGCGCGCGATTTTGACAGTTTTTTACGTTTTTTTTTTATTTTAAGGCGCGTTCAGTGTAGTGTGTTAAGTGAGTGAGTGTAACTGTTGATGAGTTTTATATTTTAAGCAAAATTGTTGTTATTATGAAGGATTGTTTTAGTGAATCAAGTGGGATTTTGTAGAAACGTAAGTACCTACTATTTTTTTATTATTTAATCTCATGTTTGTTCCTCGCGAGAACCGGCTTTCTCGGCAAAGGAAAAAAATGGTGCAGTGAAGTTTACACCCTGTATTTACTATTTAAAAAAAGTAATAAACGAATCTGTTCATGTTATTTATAATGCTATTGCCATAATATTTTCTTGAGACATGATTAATGAGAATTTATTTAGAATTCTGAATTAACACTGACGGCCTGCATAATCCAGTAAGTAAATTAATTTATTACTGTTCTAATTTACGACACAAATGTCTGTGTAGGATTATTATGATTTATCGATATTTTAATTTATAAGACATATTTCATGTAGCGACGCATTACAGAAATGGAAAATGCGTTGTCCGGTTTTGAAGTAGAAAACTCTATTTTAGAAATAATTGATTTTAACGAATTGATGGGTAATTATGAGTCAAATAATAAAATGTAGGTTTTACACATATTTTTATTAAAGCTGAAAAATTAATATTTCTGGGTTAGGGATGATTTAATTTTAGTAGGATGATTATATAAATGACAGGAGAGAGAAAATTATATTAAATATAGGAAGGTATATTTTCGCTTAGGTTTAGCTTATATTTTTATGCGTAAATTTCCGTTGAAAATGATATGAATGCGTCCTAATGTTAACCTACTTAGTTATTTCTTTTACAATAAAACCTTTTTGGAAAATCTACATTAAAAAGAAAAACAATTAGAAAAGGAATTATCTATCTTTTTCTTCTTTATATAAACATAACAGGTACCTAGGTGTGTCAATATGTTTGTACCCTACTTTATGTGTTCCTAAACCATTGATCTGTTTGTGATTAAAGTTTGATGAATTCTTAGTTATCTAGCAACTAGTTAACGTGGCATTGTATTGCATGTAACTTGTTTTTAATACTTAGAAGCATTACTCTACTAATATTATAATTGCGAAATTAATTTCTAAATCACGCAAAAACCGCTATACCAAAATTCATGAAGTTTTGAACACATAGTTTACAACCTTCATTAACACATGAGATACTTTTTATCCCTGTAGTAATTACAATCCTATCGGACTTTAACCTACCGAGTTTTATGCCAATCCGCGAGCATAAGCTGGTTTGGCATAATATCATAATGATTGCATAGAACAGGTTTTTAAAATGACAGGTATCATAATATTCAATTTTGCTTAGCAAAATCATTAATCAAGAATCGTTATAAAATGAAGGCAAAAAACATAAAATCTCGTATCTTAATCCTATCTTACTTAATGTATAATTATGTATTACAAATACGAAAAGTTTATTTTGTATGTTACTCTTTCACGCAAAAACTACTGAACGTATTTGGATGAAATTTGGTACACAGATAGTTTATTATCTGGATTAACACAAAGAATAGTTTTTATCCCGATTTTATGTTCCTGTCGCATAATTTCCGAGTGAAGCAGACGAAGCCACGGGCAATGCCTAGTAATATTGTAAATGAGAAAGTAATTTGTTTGTTACCGTTTTACGCTCAAACTACTGAAGCGATCGTCCTGAAATTTTGCATATACGTTTTCAGGTATACTGAGACGGACATAGGGTACCTTTCATCCCGAAAAAAATATTGCTCCCGAGGAAATTAACAGTAACATTTTGATAATAGATGGCGCTATATGTCATCGAATCGATTGTTGAATTTAAGTTAACGCGATCGTTGCCGTGTGCTAAAGCTAGATCGAAAATATTATATATTAAGGCTTTTTAAACCACAGAAAATGAACATGATTTTATCTTTTTACAAAAAAAAATGTTTCCTACATTTGGAGCTGTCATCAAATTGTATTGTTAAGAAATAATTTACAATAGAATTGAGATATGTATTTTTTAAATAACGTAGCACATTAAATTCTTTATCTAATCCTAAAAAGGTGATAATTTATAAGCGGTTATTACATTTATGTTTTTATTGCTCTTTTTTAAAGTTTTATGCTAAAAAGAGCAAAGTTTAGGTTTTTTTATTTATGTATGTTTCGAGACACCATCATCGACCAACTATTTTTCAGCATGTTGCGGGTTTGATTTCCCGCACCTAACTAATATTTATTGATGTACATATTAATATTAGGTATGTTGGTCTAGTGGTTAGTGACCCTGACTGCTATGCCGGAGGTCGTGGGTTCGATTCCCACCCAGGACAAATGTTTGTGTGACGAGCACGATGATTTGTTATGTGTCCGGGTGTGATTTATCTATAATATGTATGTATTTAGAAATATATAAGTATGTTTATCAGTTGTCTAGTACCCATAACAGAAGCTCTGCTTAGTTTGGGACTAGATGGCGTTGTGTGATAGTTGTGGAATGTTATTATTATTATATTTTATTTTAAAAACGTTTTTCTACAAGGAATTTCTTCTGTATCCTGGGTGCCTTTACAAACATAAAGTCAAAGACACAAACGCTCAGACCCAGAAAAACTACTTGTATTGAGTTGATACCAAGTTTATTTATCAATCTACTATATAAAAATAAGTCAGGTTTTCCTTCCTGACGCTATAACTCCAGAACGCACGAACCGATTTCCACGGTTTTGCGTTCGCTGGAAAGATCTCGGGCTCCGTGAGGTTTATAGCAAAGAAAACGAAGCCATCTGGTGGCGAAACGGAGTTCGCCGGGTTTTTTTAGTTTAAATAATAATTATGAACACTAATAGAACGCACATATGTTTTAGTTATAATAAAACTACGCATTATGTCTTTATTTAAAACATTTTTCAAAAAAACATCGTGCGTAAGCATAAATAATTAATAACATATTTTAAAACAATACCTACTTAATCATTTCATTCATTATTATTAATATTTTAACCAATTAATCATGTTCACGCTTATATTTCTTGTTAAAAATGACCAACATTATGTACACAACTGTATATTAATATACAGCATTAATAATACACAATTGTGTTTTATTTTACAAAAATGTATATATATTCGTATAAAAATATCATATATAATAGGGTGTGATCACTAGTTGTCGGCCTTAGCATATTTTAATAAACAATACACTCGTAACTTGATCATAAAATAATTTCTCAAAGACCTTAATAAATTAATTTAAGGGTGATAAAATATAATACAATAAACATATTTATGTATCGTATCTATAAATTATTAATTACTCTGATAATAAATAATAAATAGATATATATAAACATTTCACACTTCCAGTCCAAATACAATAAGTTTGAGTTGTATGTTGAATATTAAAATATTACACATAAATTGTAATACTTTGCATAAATTATACCTTTGTGTGTAATAATGAAATAATTATTAAGATCTAAGGTATACTAAACTATAAATTTAAGTATATAATAATGTAATATAAGGCGCGGGCCAAATAGAAAAGACGTAAGACAAGGACGCGTCGCGGACGTGCGAAAATGTATGAGAGTCGCATCCGCGCCCCGTCTCTTCTGTCTGTTTTACGTCGCGATGCTTCCATTTTGAATGAAAGAGACACCGAAGAGACATTATATCTCCGCCCCGTTTGCGTCTTACGTCTTTTCTATTTGGCCCGCGCCTTAGGGTATATTATTTGGATGTATGAAAGTAACTCTATCATACTTGAGCTTTAAGTTCTGCATAGCAGACACGCCATAGTTCAATGAAGGATAAGTTTTATCCCAGAAAATCCTATCTGTGGATGTAATAATCATCTAAAATCTATGTAAGCGAAATCGTGAGTCGGGCGGCGAGTTGCCCATTGCTCGCCGCCCGCATGCCCGCGCCAACGGAGGCCGCAGATCGTCTTGCGACGTCCGACGCCGCGGGAGTCTATCACTGCGGTAGGGGCGGAGGGAGGACGCTGTCCTCTCTCTTTCACGGCCCGCCTCCTCCTTCGCGAGCTTAACTGCTTCATAATCGTGAACTTATGCTAGTACAACATACCTCCATCGTTTGTTAATACCCTTACTTTTGAAACCTTAGCAAATCTCTTATCAGGTAATCTGCTGTCATAATACGAGTATCGTGTTGTTTATTATGATTGGTTTAGGAGACAGCTCCAGCTAATCATGTGACTTGGAAGTCAAGATTTGGCAGCTGATAAAATTTATTAAGAAGAGTGATATATTTTGCATACTAGCCGTTGTCCACGGCTACACCCGTCTTTCGATTCCTATTGTTGGAAGCGTGATGTTAAGGCTGCATAACGAGAAAGTTGGCAACGTCGCTAATAGCTGTCAAATATTTATAAGTTTTAATTAATTTGACAATGTTACTGTATGGAAATAAGAAATATGGCTCTGTAGTGTACTAAAAAATTGATTAGGGAATGCAATAATTAATATCGTAACACCGAATATATACTTTTAGATGTAAAAAAAAGCATTTGGAAACTTTCCAAATGCCTTTTATACACCTGAAACGGTTACAACATCAAATACAGTATTTTAATTGCATTCCTATATAATTTTTCTAGTGCACTACAGAGCTATATTCCTTATTTCCATACAGTAACATTGTCAAATTAATTAAAACTTATAAATATTTGACAGCCATTTGCGACGTTGCCAACTTTCTGGTTATGCGCCCTTAAATAGACTATTTATCATCATCATGTTTATCATATTAGCCGTAGCACGTCCTCTGCTGAACATAGGCCTCCCCAGTGGATATCCAAAAGGACCGGTTGGAAGTGGCTTGCATCCAGTAAGATCCTGTGAATTTCCAGCGCTATACTGTAGTTTACATGATTTTAAGCCTATAGTCTTCTTCGTTTTTTTGTATTTCATTTCGTGTCTGAGATTATCGTGTTCAATCAAATAAACAAACTCTTCAACTTTATAATAATAGTATAAATTAGAATAGTTGACACTATGAGGGCCTTTGTGTAGATTTCTGGTGGTCGCCACTCTTTATTCTGGCTTTCAGGAGTTGCAGTGGTTTGAGAATGGAGCGGTGAGATTGTCGCAAAAAACTCCCGAATTGTATTTTAAAATTAGTTTCCATTTAGAAATGAAATGCTGAAACTAACATAAATACATAATTATAAACATTGTCTTCGACTGCTGGCCTTTTAGAGAGACTAAGAGTCAATCAACGAGCAATGGAAAGAGCTATGCTCGGAGTTTCTTTGCGGAATAAAATTCGGAACATGGATATTCGTCGAAGAACCAGAGTCCGACAGCTCATATTTGCAAGTTGAAGTGGCAATGTGCCCATTGCTCGTAGAACTGACAATCGATGGGGAAGAAAAGTTCTCGAGTGGCGACCACGGACCGGAAGACGCAGCGTAGGCCTCCCACTAGGTGAACCGACGACATCGTGAGGGTCGCAGGCATGGATGCAAGTGGCGAATTGTCGTTCGGCGTGGTGGTCTATGGTAGCCCATACTTCTTTAGACCAACGACGAATGTAATAAGTTGGGTTTTAAACAAAACCATACACAAAGCCTGGTGTCTCTCGCAATCGTGGCCCAGTGGTATCGGTCCCGATTTGCGAGCTGTAGGTCGTTGGTGTTAGTCCCACCAGGCGCATTACTTTGTGTAATTTTCTCATCACTACTGCTCTCAAAACGGCGAAGGAAAACTTCGAGAGGAAACCGGCATGTCCTAGAACCAAAACTTCGAAGACATTTGACATCTACCAAACCGCACTGGGCCCGCGTGGTGGATTACAGCCCACTCCCTCTCACAGAGAGGCCTGTGTCCCAGTAGTGGGAACGAAGGCTGATGATGATTGACACAAAACCTGTCTCCACACAACTTTAGGTATACTCCAATACTATTATTATGGTTGTCAACCCGCGCAAATTGTAGTACTCAGCGGAAGGAAATGACTCATTGCGAAGTGTATTCGATAAATTATCGACTCTTTGACTACATACTGAGTGAACAATTGTGTTATTGAAATTCAAGAAGTATTTGGCGATAGTTTTTGAACAATGGGTCGTGGCGGTTTTCGATTTTAATTTTCTACTGGTTTAATTATCGTTTTTATAAGTTTAATTAATAATAATAATATTCCACAACTATCACACAACGCCATCTAGTCCCAAGCTAAGCAGAGCTTGTGTTATGGTACTAGATAACTGATAAACATATGTACTTATATATTTCTAAATACATACATATGGATAAATTACACCCAGACACAAAAAAAAACATACTATTAAGTGATAAATTATTACCTAAGACGTTAACTGGGCCTCGCACCCTAATTTTAATAGTGTTTACACAAATGCTGTAATTAAGTTTAAAACGTAATTAATACGACTTTTGTAACAATTGAACCTCATTAAGGATATTATTGAATTTTATTATTTATAAACTGAGGAGCCCTTAGGTAAATAATTAATAATTATTTAGCTACCGGGTTAAGCCGCGCTTGCCGAGGTTGGTCTGTGGATAGGTGACCATCTGTCATAGCGAGTTTCCTCCGTGGCTCGGAAAGCACATAAAGCCGTTGGTCCCGGCTGTTATTTGTAGATCTTTGAGAGTCGTTAGTCAGAAGCTCTAAAAGTCTGACAACCAGTCTTACCATGGGGTAAGTATTACCCAGTTACTGGGTTGTGGAGGTCCGATAGTCTAGTCATATAGGCAGTCAGGTCAGGCCCTATTGCCAAATGGCAAGCGACATTCGCTAACGTTCAGCAGTCGTTAATACATTTTCAACTTTATATCCCTTTTCATAAAGTTGAAAATCTATCAAAAATTACAGATCGTTTTCGTTTGTTTAGTTCGCTATCGCTCAGCAGTCTTTACTAGATTTTCAACTTTATGCGATGTGGTATAAAGTTGAAAATGTATAAGCGACTGCTGAACGTTAACGATTGTCGCTTGCCATTTGGCTACAGGCTCAGGTCAGATAGGCAGTCGCTCCATGTAAAATACTGATATTCAGCTTCAACTAAAACAAACGTTTTATAATTTAAAATACAGATTAAGTAAGGATTTATTAGGTATCTTAAAAGTAAATGGCAGGCAATAATACCAGTTATGTAATGGTTTAGCACCTTATTGTATTGATAACTTATTCTTTTATTATGACCGTTGTTATTTTATTTTTGTGAGGAAAAAAGTCATTAGAATCTTATACTGGTCGTCTGATTATCTCATCAGATATCCGTGACCCAGGAACATAAAGGGCTATTGAATTACACCGTGGATTTTAGTCAGTACAAGTCTGACAGATCCTCCAGGCCCGTGCTGGGTGGGAGGACTCATTTGATGATTTTACGAGTACCACGAAAAAGAATAGTATCCTGTTCTAACTAATATTATAAGTAAGTTTGTTTTGTTACCTTTTGTGGCCTAAACCACTGAACACATCATCTTGAACAGGTCTGTACCCTTTTTTTTTTTTTTTTTTTTAGCGTGTTAAAATCATCAAATGAGTCCTCCAACCCCGACAGGGCGGGAGGGACTGTCAGACTTCTACTGACTAAAATCCACGGTGTCCTTCATAGCCTGTTACGTTCCGGGGTTACGGTAAGGGAATAATCCCGCGACCCCGGCAGGCTTTGGCCCTCTGATAGGGGGGCCCCGTCATTATGCTCTTTGAGGCGCGCGTGGGACACAACGCGCCGTCGACCCGGGCATGGTCCATGGTCGGGCAGCGAGTTGCCCTTTACTCGCTGCCCGCATGCCCGCGCCTACATGGCCGGAAATCATCTAGCGATAATCCGTCGCCGTGGGCGCCTACTACTGCGGCTGGGGCGGAGGGAGGAATGTCCTTCTCGCTCGCGGCATTGCCTCCTCCTTAACGAGCATTACTGCCGTTAAAGGAGCTGACCGCTTCCCACTCCGTCTCGCCCCGCAGCATGGCCGCAACCAATGCCGGGCGCGAGAGGTCTCCGCCTATCGCAGCCGTGAGGACACGTCGGTGCTCCGCCCAAGCTGGGCAGTAGGGTACCTTTTCATTGCACCGTATGCTCCATTCAACCGTATCCTCCGGGCGATCTTGAGTGTGAATGAGTGAATTCTTAAGTGGTGAACCAGGCGTCTCCTCCTTTCGCATCAGAACAGGTACCTCCCGAAACTTCCGTGTCTGGTGATACCTGCGTCACATGACGGTAGGTCAGGACGACATGACTTCTCTCCAGCCACTTTTCAAAGAGGGGTCTTACCGACAATATGCGGCGTGCCCGAGGTTGTCCCTGTGGTGAGTTTTGTATTACTGATGTCTTTAGTGACACTCGCAAGGTTAAGACAATCAAATTGATAATTTTCGTGAAAAACTTATCAAAATCGCACACTAGGCGCTGTTCCATGGTTTCATAGAACGCTGTAAATACTGGAAAAACATACATGTACATACATAGTAAAATACAAAGACTGATGAACACATTCCTTTGCGTAAGTCGGGTAAAAATAGGGTTGTTCCGAAGAAAACAGCAATAACACTGAGAGGTGCAAAACAATAAAAATTAACCAAATTGCATTCAAATCCGTTTACGAGTCTTTGTGTGAAAGAGTAACAAAAACATCCATCCATTCATACTTTTCTATTATTTAAATTTGGGACAAACCCACACTATTCCCAAACCACTGCAACTCCTGAAAGCCAGTCAACAGTGGCAACCACCAGAAAAGTGCCGAGACTATTGAAGCTCGACGTGTCCCGGAGAATGAATTTACCTGTCTTGGATCCTGCAACGAAATTAATCAGAAAAGAATAGTGGAGGTGTAGGAAAAAAATTGTTTCCATCCAAGCAAGAGACAGAACAAAACAAGGCCAACAGGCACAAAGGGACATTACAACTGGGAGAAGCCCAGTTGCCTAGCACCACGGATAAAAATGACTACTAAGTACTGGGTCCTAAATTTTTTTTACTTGTCATTTTCACAATCAACTTAGATTTTGTATCCTATCGCGCAACGGTCAAACAGAAAAACAAAATGAGCATCAAAATTCGAATCTCCCACCCGATGTGTCAAAAATTTTCAAACGTCATCTAATTCCCGCGTCGGCCGCTAGATGGCGCTAACACCCCGGAGCGTCGCACGCGCATTGTTTATCGCTCTTTCAGCTATGATTAAGGAGATCGTGATGCAAATGCAATGTTGTTTGTGATGCGAAATGTTTGTTTGTTTTTTTATTTCTTATTATTTTGAGGTTTATTAGATTTGTAAGAATTAAATATTATAGATTATAGTTTTAGTTTTTTATGACTTCTGAGCTTGGGCAAATTTTGTTATTTTTACTGCTGTCTAAACACTGTGACAGAAAACATCGTAAGGAAACCGGTATATTTTGTCAATATTTTGAAAACCCGCACTGCCGTTTGGTGAATACAGCTGGATTACCGCCCACTCTCTGTCACAGAGAGGAGGCCTGAGTCCCAGCAGAGAGTATGATGCACAACTCCACCGTATGCTTCACCGTGTCCTCTAGACATCTGGGGATCCTAGCAGTTGTAACACCCATGCATTTCTTCCTGTCCAATCCAACACAAGAACTTCCTGAAGCATAATTATGTGTCCGGGGAGTCCTTGCGTCAGGCGGAACGGCAACTCTCAAGCCCCGCTTCAAACAGGGGTCGGCTTGCGGCGTGCCCGAACCTTGGATGCGACAGTTTTACCCTTCATACCGCCATGAGATCTCACCGGAGGAGCTTTACCAGTAGCGCACCTCGAATCTTTTAACCCTTTTTTATTGGAAAATTATCAAATAAGTCCTCTACCCACCCAGGGCGGGACGGGAGACACTGTCAGACTCGTACTGACTAAAATCCACAGAGATCCTGCAAAAACCCTTTTTTCACGGTTATGGTTACTTGATAAGACAGTCCCACAATGCCGGCAGAATTTTTCCCTCTATGGCAATCCCCGTCGGGTAGCTGACGGTTCTTTGAGGCGTGGGTGAAACCCGACGCACGGTCGACCCGGGTATAGTCCACACAGCGAGTCACTCATTACATTACCCAATTACTTACACCACAGAATATATAATAGTACCTAAAGGCACAGAAGCATTACTCCCAAAAAGAAAACAAACAAATGTAAAATCTATGCACGAAAGAATAGAGTCCATTTTTACTTGCACCCGCATCACCCACCTACTTTTATAATAGCCTAAACTTCCCGTGCGCAAGCAAAAATGAACTGAATAGTGACGCGCGAGAGTTCATTTTAGTTTATCTGACGCCAACGACATTAAAAGGTTACTGTCGGTCAAGCTCAATAGGGTTGCGACTCGCGAGTTTGGGCACAGTTTGGTAGGAATACGTATTTTATGCATTGTTTAATTACATTATTAATTAACATAAATATATATCACTCCTCATTACCTCCTTATGTCCCTCAAGGAATTTTGTTTTTATCATCAGCCTATATCTTTTTCTGTTTCGTCATCGATTACTTCATATTCATATCGATTGGTAGCACAGAATGTTAACAGTAGGTACCTACGGCACCTTACGTGAGGAATAATATACCTATACACCGTGACTTTTTAGTCGCCTTACAACGGCAGCCCAGTTCATGTATGCAATGACTAAAACACGTTTATAATATAAAATATGTATTTATGAGATTTCAAAATTTAAAAATAAAATAAAATAAAACCTGCGGTCTTTGTTTACATCAAATATCAAAGATTTTAAAACGTTGTCAGAAACAAAAAAAAAATATTTAACGAAAAACAAAAAACCCGACTGCGTTAAAAAAAAACTAAAAAGAAAGAAACAAGCCCAGTAGTTAAGAATTCACTCATTCACACTCACAGTCGGGGCCCATTCAAATTATACCAATCAAATCTTCCCAACGGGCCCCGACTGTGAGTGTGGATGAGTGAATTCTTTACTACTGGGCTTGTTTCTTTCTTTTTAGTTTTTTTTAACGCAGTCGGGTTTTTTGTTTTTCGTTAAATATTTTTTTTTTATTTCATACTTTTTAGTTACTATTCAGAGAATTATTGTTTTGCTAAACAACTTTAAATCGTTATATATCCTAAACTATTATTTAAAATGAAAAATGGTAAAGGGAACCTAAAGATGATTTTAAAATACCTATTCAGCGATACCCCACATGACATAGTTCATCGACATTTTTTTTTTTCATTTTGACAATATGGCGTCTGGTTGTCGCTGTGGTGAATTTTGATTACTGTAATGTCTTTAGTGACACTCACAAAGTTAAGACGAATCGATTGACGTAAAAATTATCAAAATCGGCCTACGCATTTGGTCTCTAGAACGCCACATAGAAACAAACAAACATACACACATACATACATACATACATAGACTGATAAACACATTATCCTCCTTTGCGTCGCGCAGTCGGGTAAAAAGGTTAGTTCCGTTTCAATCCGTTCTGGTCAAGCTGTAGTCATAACTTTAAAGATCGATTGTTATCGTTTACGGCAAAATAGGTAACTAGTCCTTATCATTTCATTCATTTCATTGTCACAGGCCCCGTGTCGCTTGTCTTTGTAGGTAAGTAGGTAAAAAAGTCGCGAAGAGAATTACGATCGCTGACCTTGAATGCGTAGTGTAGCCATTTTCTGAGTTTGAACGTGTCTAAACAATAACGTAAACATCTTCCTACTTTCTACCGATCATAATTCGACCTACCTACGTATTCAGCTTAGGTGAGTGAGAGTGATGTCAGGTTTGATAATCGTCTATTTTATTTATCTTGGTCGTCTTGTAGGCCAAATTTGTAACCTACCTAATCATGATTACTAGCCGGTACTTGGATGACATTAATAAGCACGCCACAAGCAGGTAGATAGTTTTTTGATCATTATTATATATGTACTACATAGATAAATATTCACTTTTTTTCTTACCTTTCGAAATCACGCGGTAGTGTGTGAAACGTGAGGCTCCTATCACTGTCATTAATTAAACAACCAAACGTTATGCAGTATTTTTTTTTTCTTCATCATAATTGTATATATTTTTTTAAACTCATGCGTAAATTCAACCAAACACCAAACTTAAATATTATTTAAGTAAGCGCGTGCGTAGTGGGCGGCGCGCGGCAACCGACTAAATGTCCACTCCGAAGTGGTCCCCGCCAATGCTTGCAGTTTTATACCTACACTGCGGAGTGAGCCAGGCCTGCTTACACTTTAGTTTCGGGCATGCGGGCAACGAGTAAAGGGCAACTCGTTGTACGACCATGGTCCATGCCCGGATCGACGGCACGTTGTTTTCCACGCCCGCCTCAAAGAGCGTCAGCAAGATGACGGGGCCCCCCTTTAGAGGGCCAAAGCCTGCCGGGGTCGCGAACTACCGAATTACAGTGACCGAGAACGTAAAGGGCTATTGAAGGACACCGTGGATTTTAGTCAGTACGAGTCTGACAGTCCCTCCCTCCCTGCCCGGGGTGGGAGGACTCATTTGATGATTTTACCACGATAAAAAAAAGTTACTTATTTTGTGAAGGTCAGATAGGCTGTCACTCTATACACGCTGTTTTTTTGCATTTTCGTCAAACTTCAGGTGGTTGTCACAAAAGTCATAAATAATCAATTGAAAGTACAGTACCGGGCAAAACTAATAAGGGCTGTTTTTTTTTTGTTGTTGAAATTTTACAGTATTTCAGAATTAAACCCTTAATTCAATACAAATGAAAGAGAATCACCCGACTACGCAGTCCGCGCGTAAGCACACAGCGATGAGCAGCTGGTGTGCGTGAATTGAATCTACTACTCTTGAAGAAACTAGTTCTCACTTACGGATTTCAGAAAAAGGAAAAAAAAATAAAAAAAATACCTACCTATTTTATTGTTGATTTGGGTCGAGAATCATGAGTATAATCACGTCCTTGAATTTGACTAGGTTGCAGATCAACACATTGTATAAAATACTGATATTCAGCTGCACCTAGTTCGACAGAGCACACGGGCCCCGGGCACGGGCATGATCGGACGACGAGCCATCCATAACTCGCCGTCCGCTCCCTGCGCATCTTTCAACCCTAACACTGATAAAAATACCAAATAATTATGTAACTTTGCTCGCGGGCAAGCGTGATGTATCGCTAATAAAAGATGCCCAAAACAATAATATATAAATTACGAACACACAAACAAACAGACATTTAGACGTAGTTAAATTTGTCTGTTTATTCTGTACAAGATTTATGATTTTAAAATCGTTCCGGGCGCGTGTTTAATTAGTTTTTCAAATGTAAGTTCGGCTTGAATGTTTGTGGAAATCGTACTGTGTGTCTTAAAAATTTTAAATGGCGTTCGATAGATGTTCGAGGTGCCGTAAATGCGCCATTTGCAAAAGAATCTGGGATATCTGGAATTGTGACGTTAATTTGAAGGAAAAATTTAGTCCCACGTTCGAACACTAGAGGCGCTGTTTCATTTTTTCCATAAATTATAATAAATTAAACGCAGTAAATACTTCAAGCCTCAAGTATGTTGTAAATAATATACAGAAATCTTGTGTTATGAACTACGATCTAGAAAAGCATATTTTTAAAGTTTTTTTCGACAATTTGGATTTGAGCTTTTCACTAGTACCATTTGATAAATTAGTCATCTTTTTTACATATTTGTATTAGTTTACATTTCTAAATGTTATTGGAAAGATAAAAAAAATAATAAAAAATTATCTTTCCCAATCTTTGAAAATTTCCGTTATTTTGCAATAGTTTTACAATAAACAGGATCACAACTGACCCGTGGAGTAGGCCTACTGGCGAAACCACGTTAAAAAAACGCGCTAAGTACACTACCTCATTAGATGCATTTGACGATAACAACTTTTATAACTTTTTGAATCGTTATATCTCTGAAACGGTGGCTCGTAAGAAAAAAGTATTAACACATTTTTATAGATAATTTTATGATCTACAATTTTTGTCTGAGGTACTTTTATGATAAAACTTACCGTTTTGCTGAAAATCGCGAAAAACTCATTTTTTTTACCTTTGACCTTGAATATTTTTTTTTCCTTAGAGGGGAATAATGGGGAACTTTTAGACATTGTTTATAATTATGTTTTGAACAACTTCACAGAAATTCAGCTTGGTGGGACTTTATGTAACTTCGAATGTCTAAATTGACCGGACTACATCGTTATTAAACGGTTCAATCCTAAAATCAGCGTTCATATGCTTCAATTCCTAATTACATACTAACCCTCCCTTTCTGTAGTTTCTAATACAAAACAAAATTTCAATTTTGCATGGAAAACCAAGCAAACTAGTGGTTCTATTAATAAATTATTAGTACAACGAGAGCTATGCGAAAGTGGTCTATAATTAAAGGCAAAATTAATCTATTCTAATTACTCCTACGTTATATTGAAGTTTAACAGGAGCTTAGCATTATCAGCTTATTATGATCCCACTGCTGGGGGACACACACAGGCCTCCTCTCTGTGAGAGGGAGTGGCCCACCGCGGGTTGGTAGATGTCACATGTCTTCGAATTTTTGGTTCTAGGACATGCCGGTTTTCTCACGATGTTTTTCTTCACCTTGAGGACACAGCGGGTTTCCCGCCCAAGCGGGCGAAACCTCCGTGTCTTCTGGGCAGTCCCTACAATATGATACGATATTATGATATGACTGACTGTGCCCGCGACTTCGTTCGCGTGGATGTCGGATCTCAACAATGTATTTTTATTTTAAAACAAAAATCATCAAATTATACCCTAAAATAAAAGTAGCCTAACTTACTCCTTATTACATCAGCTACCTGCCAATAAAAGTCCCGTCAAAATCGGCTCAGCTATTTCAGAGATAAGCCGATACAAACAGACAAAATTTAAATTACCTTAAAATTACATGCATGTAGTAAGAAATGGTTAATTCAATATTAAAAACAGACACTCCAATTTTATTTTAAATATGTATAGATGTAGGTATAGTGTGAAAGACATAATAATGAAATGATAAATATCCAAAATGGTGATGACAAAACTACAATGTAGTTCTAATTGTCAAACCAACCGAAAAGTTACGAACATTTTCAAAAAATTCAAACAATTTTTATTGAAACAGAAAATCGAATCACAAATGTAAACCTTACATGACACCTTTAAAACGAGGGTAGGGGGAGCACTACAATGCTTCCACAAATTTTAAACCTTACAGTAATCGCAATACAGGTCATTATGCAGTACAAGGAAAGGAACTCTCCCCTAAATTTTTGTATGTCACGGCAATTTTGTCCAACGACTTACAGTAACATCACGCTTGGATTTCTTGAAGGGTATGACAGAGGCATTAATTAGTATCTACAATAGTAACTAACAATAGGCTTTTTTATTTAAAAAAAAAAGTAATCTGACCCATATTTTTTTCTTTTGTTACGTAAACTAAAAACGACGAAGATACAACGGTTCTAGAAATCACAAAAAGTCACTCGATGGGTATAATTTTACATCACAAGCCCACACGTCCTAATTTCGAAGCAAAGTCTTTGTTAGTATAATCATTGATTTAAAAAATATATACTTGTGGATATTGATTTAGAGAAAAAAATCGTTCCTCATTTTGTACATTATAGGGCCGGCCGCATACATCAGTTTTTCTGATCTTACTGTACTTGACCCTTAGCACGAGTTTTCAGTATCTGAGACGTAAACTGGAACTTTGACTATTTCAAATTGATAATTTTCAAGGGAAAAATTAGTTCCTTCTTCGCACACCAGAGGCGCTGTTCCATTTTTTCGTACAAGAAACGCTGTAAATACTGTTATGTAAAGGAGTGAAAATTCGTGCTAAGGGTACAGGAATCCGGGGTGCTATGACAGGAAACCTCCACGTGCGCCCGTGGACTGGAGTTCCCTCTCGGATACGTCCAGGGGGAAGACCAGTTTTTCGGGCCGGTGCACCCTGGGATGCGGGCAAAAACTCTTCCTTAGGCACTGTGTGCCCAAGTGGTCTCTTTGCCCGTATGCAAATAGCCTGTCGTGTGGATGCTCCAACGCGTGTCCCTCTGATCAGCAGAGGGCACAGCGGCGGAGCGGGCTTGCGGACGGTGAGTGATGGGTAGCTCGCCGTCCGACCAAGGACCAAGCCCGGGTCGGTGGCGCGTCGTGTTTCGCGCCAAATGCCTGCTGGGGTCGCGGGTTTTTTCTTAACCCAGGTTACCGTGGCCCCGGAACATAAAGGGCATAGGAAGGAACACGGGTGGATTTTAGTCAGTAAGAGTCTGACAGTCCCTTCCGCCCCACCCAGGGCGGGAGGACTCATTTGATGATTTTATCACCTAAAAAAAAAAAAAAAAAAAAGGGTACAGGAATCCTGATTCGTTTTCTATCCGTACACAGTGAATTCATACAAATGTGTGCTCATGACACACACATTTGTATAACTTCTCGTACAATTTTCCAAAAACGGATCAGGATTCCTGATTAGGAAAACTGATGTAGGTATGCGGCCGGCCTATGCATAGAGGCGCTTCTTAATTTTCCATACGATTAACGAATTTTCAAAATCAGTAAAACTCAAAAAAATATTGCTTTAAAAAAATCAATTATTAGAAGGAAGAAGGAAAACGAGATTAGAGATTTTAATGGTGTTATTGTATGACGTGTATAATTTGATGATTTTTTTACTAACGTCTACCAAAGCGACTTTTTTTATTCTATTTGCGTGTAAGTAATTAATTGATTCGGAATTTGAATAATATAGACTGGTTTTTAGTAAAAAATAAATAATTTTATGTCACTTAGCCTGTCAAAAAGACCTTGTACAACATTTCATTTTATCAGTATTTTAAAAGCTAAGTAAAACAGGCATATAATATAAAATGCAATAGACTTCCATAGAGGTAGGTTGAAAATACAGAGCGCCACCTGCTACGATCCTTACATATACTCCTTTCGCCTCGACCAGAGACAAACATAACTTTTTATTATATCTACATAGATATCTTTATGTTACCACTAACTACTGGGCATTTAATTATCACTATTTATCATACAACCACTTACTAAAATAAATGAGGTGCGTTCGTATTAGTAGCCATGTGCAAACTTAATGTGTAAAGATAAAAATGACGGATTAAACATTGACACATTGCCATAAAAATATCTCTAAATATACAGTGAAACAGCTGAAACATTTTTCTTTCACAAAAAAAATCATATAATCGTAATAAAAACGACCTTCTTTGATAGTAATCTACAGGACACAGGCTGTATTTGTCCATTCATTGGCCATTCCTTATACGCAACCTCTTAATGTTTCCAGTAAGCATTAGCACCGTGAACGGAACGCGGCTAGGCCGGAATTAAAAAAAAGTTAACTGTCAAAGTGACGTTTGCATTTTTCCCGCCAATTTAAACGTCAAATGAGTCTAAGGTTGTATGTTTGTGACCGTTATTTACCATAATGAGGTTTCTAGGTGTCGCAAATGACACTTTCAAATGTATTTGGTGTGATAAATTTTATTGTAGGTACCAAGTTTTATTTTGTTATTTTATGTTTGTTTTCCCTTTAATGATGAGCTGAATTTAATGTCATCAAGATTTGGTATTGGCGCCATTTAAAACTTTTTTCTTTGCTTGTAACCTTTGATTAAAGATCATATTATAGCCATTTCCTTAGGCCCCATGTTAAATACACTTATTTATTTTTGTCAAGCATGGGAATCAATTTATAAGTAAAGTAGATTTCATTGCACAATTTCTAGATAGAATTAAGAGTCCCGGAAAAATGTTTTTTCTTTTGAATTGGTTCCCACAATCTAGAATTATCCTTCGGCGAGTATTATGTTATGTTTTAAAAAGATTTTACAATGTTTTTCTCTAGTTGATGTCATTCACATACTCGTACATATTATTTCGATTTTACCATCATAATTATCGTTGAAAGAATGACAGAAAGAAACGAAATCAGAAATCTGAAAAGACAGCCTAAGCACTTACTTACGTAATTGACAGGGCAATATTTTTGCCATGAACGAACTTATCATTACCGTTTTACTTTTGTATATCCAACCGCTTAAAATTAATTGCAAAAATTCATATGATATCATTTTTGAAGGGTTTCTGACAATATTAATAAATGTCATTAACGTCAAAACCGTTTAAATTTAAAGTTATATGTTTGAATTAACAAAAAACCCGTGACCAAAGAAGTGGCGTGTCACAATACAATAACTGTTTAATTAAAATGTCCAACCTGCATGTGCAAAAACGATAAAAATATGTAAACAATTCGGTGACATCCGCCATTTTGAATTGAATGTCAGTTGCAATTAAGTTTATAAAATGGTGTCAAGTTGTCTTTTAATCAATCTGCTTCGAATTGTTTGATGAGTGAATAATTGATTGATTGTGACAATTGAATGACATAATAAGTTAATTTATCTATGATAATTGTGACTGGGAATCATTCTTTTGTTTCTACAATTGCACTTGTAATGGTTCTTTTGTCGAAAAATGTAAAAAGCCTCGTCAATTACGATGCTTGGCTTTTTACGTCAACTAAAAAAAAATTTAGGATTTTCTCCTGTGTCGTGAATGCGTTTAGGAGGAGCTCGTGGCTAAATAATGACAGCCGCACACGCTGATCTTTCGAGCTAAGCCGCGCTTGCCGAGGTTGGTCTGTGGATGGATGACCATCTGTCATAGCGAGTTTCCTCCGTGCCTCGGAAAGCATGTAAAGCCGTTGGTCCCGGCTGTCATTTATATACGTAGATCTTTGACAGTCGTTAGGTACTGTTAATCAGAAGCTCATAAGTCTGACAAACAGTCTTACCATGGAGTATCGTATTACCCAGTTACTGGGTTGTGGAGGTCCGATAGTCAGTCGCTCCATGTAAAATACTGATATTCAGCTGCATCTGGTTCGACTGGAAGCCGACCACAATATAGTTGGGAAAAGGCAGGCAGATGATGTCGTGGGTGCGTTTATTAACGTATAAACTCACATACACAGACACCCAGACCCGGATCTTCTTGTAGGTCATAATACAGATATTATGACCGTCTGTTCCATACGGAGATCGAACCCGTCACATACAGTGCAGTCAATAGCTTACTACTGCGACACAGTCAGAGAAGTAATGAAATTTCTCACGGCTGCACTATATAATTATGTATATACTACTAGCAAACCCTTCGAACTCCGTTTCGCCACCAGATGGTGTTATAAACCTCACGGAGCCCGAGACCTTTCCAACGAATGCAAAACCGTGGAAATCGGTTCGTGCGTTCTGGAGTTATAGCGTTAGGAATGAAAACCCGACTTATTTTTATAAAGTAGATAATTTTCATAAAAGAAAACTACAGCATGAAAAATAAAGTACAAATTCCAAAACTATGATAGGACTGATGAAAGATCACAGTTTTAAAAAAAGACAATTCGTTCAGAATCTAGACAAGACAAAGACAGATTCGTTGTAAAATAAAAAGAAAAAATCAGTAGATCCAACTTCAGACAGTGATTTACCGCGAATAACATTTATTAACCACAAATCGGTGTTATTACGGTAAAAACTTGAATGCAACAATTTGTTAAACAAATCTATTGATTGGCATAATCCTAGAAAATAGTGATATAAGTATGATAACTGATCATTTTCGAGTTAGCAACCATGTGGCAACCATACAAGTACTGACACCGCTAACACCTCTAAAATTGCGAAATCGTGATACTAAACAAAAAAAAAAAACGATTCGCTACAACCTGACCACGTAATCTTTCACAAAGATAACTTTACAGTTTTAACCAACCTTAGTTTCGTTTCAATAAAGTCGATATTCGATTAATTTCAGAAGAAACATATCGTGGTTTCGTCTCGTTGTTTGACAACTTTAATTTTGCGGTTGGGAAAGTGCATAATGTTAGAGCAGTTGGTTCGAAAATCGTTTGGTTGGTAGTGAGTGTAGGTTGGTGGTCGGATTAAACGAAATATCTGGTTGGAGCTCGTACGCTCAACGTGTGTGGTCCCGAGACGGTACGCCAGGAAAGTGGCTCTACTTTAATTTTGCGAAATAATTGAAGGATTATTTTTTCGAGGAAGTTTAAATTAGTTTTGTTTCGGTATTAATGTCATTTATTATTGGAAATTGAAGTATATTGTTTATATCGCAATTATTTATTTTTTCAGAATTGCACTTTATTAAAATTACATTAATTTATGGTAGCTGTAAGTTTTTTGAGAATGTCCAAGAGTGTTAAAAAAAAATGTTGATTTGTTTTCTTCAGCACTTTTAATCTTTTACTTAACTAATTAGGTATCTTATCTTCTGTTGAATAAACGATCATTATTTATACATAAAAAAAAATATAGAAAATTTTAATCGCAAACACACAGTTTTATCTAAGAACCAATTAATCATACAATGTTTAAATCTAAATATAAATTCCAAGAACTAAACTGCACAACAGAAATCTAAAAATAAACTGCTTGTAATATGATTTAGCTTTTACATGAGTAATTTCACACAGACAGATATAGAAAATGACTGCTATTTGTAGCTTTTGATTCGTGTCAAATTCTATGAACTAAAGTGCGGTGTTAAGTGGGTTGTCAATTAATCATGTCAAATTAACTCGGAGAGTCTTCTCTAAAAGCTTGTCGTTTAAATCATTTATGCAAATATTTCATTTCATTTACATAGTCTCCAACAGAACGCGCAAATGTGAAAAGAGGCAAGAAATTTCCAATTCCCAAAGCCACTGAAAATAAAAACAAGTTAATAAGAAAAACTTCGAAAGAATTTATTAAACATTTAGTAATAAATACTATTTGTGTTGTGTACCTATATTCTCAAGGCTCTGAATCGATTATTATTAATAAAATTCAGGTTGAGTTTAGAACTTTTTTATATAATTATGTGCGATAAAAATTTGACAGTAAGCATTATTTTGGACTTGTTGAAGTATAAGTGTGAATAAGGACTACTTTTACCGTACCGGTTTACCGGTCGCATCAATTAAAATGTTTTCTTTCCTCCTTGCCAATAAATAAAATATAAATACCACTACAATTATTCTAAAAAGGATCTTAAATTTTAAATGCATGTAATCAGGTATTCATGCTTGACTAATAAGCCTATCTTGCCGCCCAAATTATCTATTCACTCTAACCTCGCTAATTTTATGCTCTAAACTTAATCTAAAGCAATTTAGTTTAACTACATCTACATTAAGTTAATCACAAGGGTTAACTCTGCTATTAGTACAGATGAGTTTAACAGTAAAGCTTAATTTTGAATCGTTTGAGTACCTCTAAGATAAAGTATATACCGTACATTTTATTAGAAGTAAATACTCAAGATTTGTCTGCAAAATTCGGATTCAACAAATGGTAATGATTTAAGAGCTCTAAATTAGCAGCCACTCTCCCATATACAAATTCATTTTTGGGACAGGCACAACAGTTCTTCCTCCATAATCTTATTATACATAACAACAGTTTTATTCTATGCAGACAAGAATATTATGTAGAACCTCCATACTTTGCGAGAGCATAACGGCTTTTATAATCGCCTGCCCGTCTGCGCTTAAGTAATCAATCAGTCATGTTGATTTTCAATTATTTCAACTATCTTTTATTTCAATTTCTTGTGTGTTATTTGTTTTTTTTTTTGTTTTTAATTGATTATTTACGATTTTAAATATACAAATCTGTGATTAGACCTGTCGTATTGTATGGATCGGAATGCTGGGCTGTGAAAAAGATGGATGAGAAAAGATTGCATGTAGCGGAGATGAGGATGTTGAGATGGATGTGTGGAGTGACAAGAATGGATAAAGTAAGGAATGAATTTATAAGGGGAAGTCTGAAAGTGGCGCCTATTACGGAAAAAATGAAAGGGAACCGTCTGTCTTGGTATGGACATGTGATGAGGAGGGATGATACCCATGTGACGAAGAGAGTGATGAGTATGAATGTTGACGGATGGAGAGGAAGAGGAAGGCCAAAGAAAAGATGGATGGATTGTCTAAGGAATGATATGAAAGAAAAAGGAGTAAATGATACTGTGACGTCTGATAGGGGAGAATGGAAGAAGAAAACATGTTGCGCCGACCCCAAGTAGAATGGGATAAGGGCAGGAAGAAGAAGAAGATTTACGATTTTAAATAATTTTTATGTGGATGCAAATCTGATATAACAATTTCATTTCAATAACGCCCTTGTACTGAAACGGTTAAAATAGGCTTACACAATGAAAACCCAGTTTAAGTTTCGCCTGACTTCAACTCCGAGACTTATTGTGGTGAAACTTTCCTGTGGTTTAACTTCCAACATAGGCAAACACGCAGGCAATAGCTAGTATGACACAATAAAACGAAACAGAGCAGCTTACTTGTCATATCTTATGCAGCCTCTCGCGACTACCGTCACCGCATTAGCTTTTTATCATTATTTGCAATGAACGCCGGGGCACTAGCTAGTGCAGTGCAACACAATATAACAAAGTAGAGCAGTCTACCTGTCATACCACGTCTACCGTCACCGCTATATGTTAACGTTTTATCGTTATTTGCGTTAACCTTACCGCAGTAGACCCGTGAGCTGATTAGGCTACCTTTAAGTCTTGGATATAAAGGGAAAAGTACAGTTTTTCAACTAGTGAGTTCATTGCTTGGTGGCATAATATCAAAAACCAGGTGCAAATGGTGGCGGGACTGTCGCATGAGGTAACCGTGACCCTGGAACGTAAAGGGCTAACGAAGGATCACCGTGGATTTTAGTCACTACAAGTCTGACAGCTAATGACTGAAATAGTGAATATAAGACTCAAACTCAGCTGTCTCTTTTAAAGTTCAGGGAGATAGTTTTTCCCAGGTCATACGAGGACCATGCTGGTGTCTGTGATGGTCTTTTGAGGAAAGAACCATACAGATTTGAGTGGACCTGTCCAGTGTCCAGTCAGTATAAGCATTTGTCAGTTATCGTATAGCTCGATTCATATAACATCACGATTCGACCAACAGGGGTGAAACCATGAACAGAATATTTACTACATAATTATTATGTACCTTCATCATCATCATCAGCCGGAAGACGTCCACTGCTGAACATAGGCCTCCCCCTTAGACCGCCACGCCGAACGACAATTCACCACTTGCGTCCATCAATAGGCTAGTTGCCTAAAAAAATGTAATTAGTCCGTCTTTTAGATTATTCAAAAATAAGGGACACGTATTTTTTTATTTGTAAATTAGACCAAAAATGACAAAGATATAGCCTATTAAAGTTACGTGTGACGTCACGATGCGTGCAATTTCTCGCGCAGAGTGACGTCATAGGTAACTTAAATAGGCTAATATCTTTGTTCTTTTTTGTTTAATCGAAAAAAGAAAAAATACGTGTCCAATATTTTTTTATAATCTAAAATACGGACTAAATAGAATGTAATAATTTTGACCCTGGAAACTACTCTATTGCCCGCGACTCTCACGGTGTCGTCGGTCCACCTAGTGGGAGGCCTGCCTACGCTGCGTTTTCCGGTCCGTGGTCGCCACTCAAGAACTTTTCTTCCCCATCGGTTGTCAGTTCTACGAGCGATGTTGCTTGCTATGTCGGCGACTCGGTTTCTTCGCCGAATATCTTTGTTCCGGATTTTATCCCGCAGTTATGCTTACCAGTCTACACCCAGAAACCTAATAAGGTTTCAGTTATTTGACGTAAAGTAAACTGGAACTTTGACATTTTCAAATTGACAATCAAGAAAAAAATAGTTCCTTTTTCGCACACCAGAGGCGCTGTTCCATTTTTCCATACAAGGAACGCTATAAATACTGGAACAACGACGATAATAATACTAGACTCCGCATGCACGATCTAAGGAACAAAAACTATTCTGTTAACTCGCGGAGGTACTACGTCAGCGAGGGGGACGGGGTACTGCGTTGTGATTGGCTAACTCAAGGTCTGTTCTGTCTCAACGTATGTTTACGGTTCTCAGGAGTGGTCGAAATGAGACGGATATAAGACTTTTTTGCCTAATGTGTTGACAGACATCGGTCGCCTGTTATTAGGAGTCTAGTATTAAATCGGTGTACTGGAAAGATGCTGTAAAGTAAAATAGTGAAAATTCGTGATAAGGGTACTGAAGGCGTGAAGTTATCTCACGTCTCCATATTTCCTGCACATTTTATAATAGAAGTACACTCACGAGGTAGCCATTAACCTGTCATGTTTTAATATTATAACGAGGTGTTTCATCTTTAGTTTAGTTTCTGAACGGATTTTGTAACGTGTTGAAGATATTACGAACAATTTTCTTCTACACAACCCAAATGTAAGTACTGAAAATGTGCTGAGAAATTATTACTTTGTAACTTGTAAATTGTTTGGTTCAAGTCGTGTTGTCTATAATTGTATAATAGCATTCAGTTTATAATATTCCGACTGGACACAAGCCTCCTCTCTGTGAGATGGAGTGGTCTTTTTTTGGAACAAACCCACCACACTATTCCCAAACCACTACAACTCCTGAAAGCCAAAAACAACAGTGGCAACCACCAGAAAAGCGCCGAGACGATGAAGCTCGACGTGTCCCGGAGAATGAATTTACCTGTCTTGGATCCTGCAACGAAATGAATCAGAAAAGAATAGTGGACGATTAGGAAAAAATAATGTATTGTTTCTACTTCCCTCAATGCAAAACAAGGCCAATAGGCACAAAGGGACATTACAACTGAGAACGAGGAACTAGGTATAGGTAATTGTTTTACCATCAAATTAACGCCAAAGTTCCGTTTACGTCACAACTACGTGAAAAATCGAAATAAGAGGCATTACCACGAGCTATTAACGCGATCCAGTTTAGGTTATGGGTAAGATGCAGGGCTATACAAGTTGTCTAGCGCCATCTCTTTCTCATAGCCTAAAGACTCACGATATGAGAGTTCATGGTAGACCACAAGGTTTCCGCACGGGGCTCACGATGTGAATTACATCTCACTTCCTCTCATAGATCGAAGACCTGTATCCCAAATCCCAGCAGTGGGAACATTTCAAACCGTATATGCCAAACCGTAGCAACAATCAAAATTAATCAAAACCCAGTGCCAACTAGACTGGCATTCAATAATAAATAAGCAACATGTAACATGATGCAAGCCTATGAACTTTTGAACCCATTAATATATATACTAACTCGAAGCTCTAAATAGCAATCAGGCACGATAATGTTAATCAGATACATATCGGGGGATAGAATAAATTAGTTATATCGAGGACAAATTGTACGGGGCTTGGGAAAAGATTTTAGAACGATAAATGAACGTCTCTGAATCAACTATGTCTCTTCAAAAATTAAAAAAAAATGCCTAAAAATTTGTCGCTGTGCTGTCTAAACCTACCCAAAGTATGACTGCGGCTCTAGAACGCTAAAGGCAAACGAAGTAACAAGGCAGATAGCATCAGTTCCTTTCACTCCAGCCAGAAGGTTTCATTTGGTATTTTACTACCCAAAAAAAAAATAGCCTAAAGAGGTTTGTTTCGGAAAGTTCAGAAAAAAACATTAACTTTACTCTTCCTATTACGTTACTAACTCTAAACCTATCCCATGCATTATATAGTGCGTAGACAAATATTATAGCAGGATATATTTTCCAAAATAACTTTCGTTAATTAATATTTAAACAAAAATAATTTCAGCCAGTTATGTACAATCGACAAAGTTGAATCATGACCCACCTTAAGCTTATTTTCCTACAGACTTTGAAATACAATTAGGTCGACATTGGCGTAAACATACGTATCCATGGTAACGACTTTGATCTTTGTCAATTTTGACGGATTCAAAGGATTTATTGTCAAAATGGGTCATGATTCAACTTTGTCGATTGTACATCGGTTACTGAGATAACAACCTTAATTTTTAAACTGGCCTTTGAGACGTACACAGCTATATCTTAGCAACATTGTATGTAACTCAGGTTCATTATAATTAATAATATTCCAAACAAATTCTAATTCCTATTTTTCTCCAACAGATGGCGTAAATTCCCCAATTCAAGATGGCTGCGGTTTCATCAGCCCACCTCCAAGACTCCAGGATCAAAATCCAAGACCACAGCGATGACGAGCCCTACTCCCCAAACACCAGAGACACCACCAGCCCAGAATACCACGAAGACGAAAAACCAGAAGAAAGACCCGTACTGTCATCCTCTTTCGCTATACACAATGTGTTAAAGAAAGAAAGAGACAGTCATAGTCCTGAGAATGTCTTTTCAACAGACAAGTTGTTACAAAACACGCCGAATTACGAAGATTTACGAGAAGTAAACGAGAACAGCCGAACGTCCGACCTCATTGATGATGATGATGATCGGACGAATGAGTCTAGAGCTGAAATAAGTATAGATGATAACTCTTGTTGCAGTGATGACACTGTTCTTTCCGTTGGCAATGAGGCGTTGCCAACATTTGAGCAGAAAGGGCCAGAAACATCACAAAATTTGACGTCCTTTAAACATATACAAACGCATTTGAATGCAATATCACAGTTAAACCAAAATATAAATATGAATCAGCCACTGTTACTAAGGCCGAGTCCAATCACCCCAAATCCTCTAATGTTCCTAAATCAGCCACTCCTTTTCCAAAATCCCCTAATAAACCAAGTAGACTTAAAATCTGGATTACAAAGTCGAATGCCAGTTCCTCAAAGCAATTTAAACCTTAACCCTCAACCTTTCGGCTTAAACTTCGGCTTAAGGATGAAGAATCAGAACCAGGAGTTAAGAAGAACAGACGAGAATCGAAGAATGAACTACGTCTCCCCAAAATCGCCAGAAAATGAATCTGGGAGGGACTTTATAAATCAGAATTGTCTGAAATTCAGTATAGATAATATTTTGAAGGCTGATTTTGGGAGGAGGATAACGGATCCTCTGAACAAGAGGAAGACGAAGTCAAGGGTTGAGGCTAAGATGTCTCCTGTGAAGGAGGCGTCTCCTGCGAAGCCGGAGGAGGCGAGGGTTCCTGAGGTGAAGCCAGGAGAGAAAAGTGGAGCTATTGATCTGTCGAAAGGAGAAGATAGTGGCAGCAGTCAGAGTTCGGCTACCGGTAAGAGATTTATATTTTTTATAGATTCGTATTTGAAATTCTAGTAAGTTTCAAAGCTTTGTCCTTAACGTAACTGAACAGTAGATTTGTTATGGGAAGCCCTTATCCAGTAGTCAGGAAAAGCTGGTGTGTAGATTTTAAATTGTTCAAAATTGTAAGAAACTTGAAGATTCAAAATACGTAATACAGTCCGCTTGATAACTAATGTTTCACATTTTATCTGTTTTCAAATCAAGGCCTGTGGCCGTGTAACAAACGATAATCGCAAACGCTGAGTAGGCTTTAATAGATTTTTAACTTTATGTAATTGGTTATAAAGTTGAAGATCAAATGAATATTTCATAGCGTTTTCGTTCGTTCCAGTCGATAACGCTCAGAAATATTTTATAGTTTTTCAATTTTAGGCTCTAGGGTATACGTTGTCTATCGGGGAGTACCGAGCGTTTATCCATCATCGTTTACGACTTATTTCGACTTAGGGGGGCAGGTATCTTGATGCGTCCTGTTCAAAGGGATCTTTAAAACTAATTTGGCTTAATGTGGCATTTGAATTGACGATCCCATGTTCGCATCCTGACATCAAAAGTATATTTTAAAAATTGCATCATAGAAATCTTTCTCTTCGAAACTTCTGCTATAATTATTACGCCTTTATTTCGTTCCTAGCTAAATAATCCATGTTCTGTGTAGGTACCACGATGGCTGACGGCGCCATGGTCTGGCCGGCGTGGGTCTACTGTACTCGGTACAGTGACCGACCCAGTTCCGGTAAGTCACATTTTATTTATTAAATAAGGCTCTACTTATGTACTTTGAAATAATTCCTAGAAAAATTATTTTGGCGTAACTGTTGGCCCTGCTACGTTGCGTAAGCATATAAGTACTTCTACCTACATAATAGTGCTACGGACTAAAAATAGGTTTTAGAATGATGAATTTTCGTCATGAACATACCGAGACATTCGCTAAACCCGCCATATTTTCGTGTTAAGTGTTAAGTTTTTTTAATTTTTAAGTTCAATTCTAAATAACTAAGAATTAAAGAAGTTACTTAACTGATGAATAGAAAAAAATGACATTTTAACAAATAAATATCTGGCTGACCGAGCTTAGCTTAAAATGTTTGTATCTTGGGAACCGAGCTTTTTTCGAACCTGGGACCTTGATAAATCGATTCCTTGAGCTGAAAAACCCCTAATCTGTAACTTTCATGAAAATCCTTGGAGCTGTTTCCGAGATCCTGATTATATATATAAATAAATATACAAGAATTATTGCTCGTTTAAAGATATTAGATTAGATTTACGCAAGATTAACACTGTAAGTACGAGTAGTTTTATAAGTATTTCACAAAAATCACAAACCAAAATCAACAGACTTTTCTAAAAACCTAGTCTTTTATTGACGTAAAATTAGCGTATAATATCCCACTGCAAGATAAACCTCCCCGAATCTCCCTCCTCGAATCTCCCCACGACATCTCAAATAAGCCTTTATTATTTACAACATATCAAAACCTATGACACGATCATCAAACAAATTAACAAGCCTTCCGAATCACCCCTACACTATAATACAACCCCCAACATCCCCGAATATCCCTAAACATCCCTACAAGATTAACTAAATCTTTTCGCACTAAAATCATCCCTTTCACCACAATATTCAATGTAGCGGGGTCCAATAATTTGATAAGTACCCCCTTGGGGTTGTGTGGCGTTAGATAAGGGAGGCGGAACTAGGGTTGCCAGCATTTTTTTGTCTGAATTTAGTATTTTTTTTTTGAAAAAGCCTTAAAAATATAGAAAGCTTCAAAAAAATAAAGAATTTTAGTAGGGAAAAATAAAAAAATAGACTAAAGTTATATTTTTACTTATTTTTTTTTATAAAAACTATTTTTTTTTTCACACTTTTTCCATTTTAAAAACGTGTTCGAAAATTGCAGGAAGTTTTTTTAATTTTAGTAATGAAATAGAAACGCGAAATATAGACATTGAGTTATTGTCCTGAAATATAGTATTTTCGCGTACTATATATATTTTTCAACAGTTTAAAGTACGGAGACCCTAAATATAGTACAATACTATATGTGTATATTATAGTACGGTTGGCAACCCTAGGCGGAACAACCCCTCTGTAGGGTTGTTTTATTAGGAGTGTGAAGATTGTAACACGTGTCTTTGTTTTTAGAAGAGAAAGGGAGGAAATTGGTAACGCTTCTAAAAGAATTTTCACTTATCTTAAAAATAAAGGGCTATTGAAGAATACCGTGGATTTTAGTGAGTCACAAGTCGGACAGTGTCGCCCATCCCGCCCTGAGTGGGAGGGCTCATTTGATGATTTTACCAGTTGAGATTGTACCAGTTTGAACGCAAAAAGGCAACAAAAGGGACAGGGTGAGTTTTAGTCCATGAAATCTAAAAGTCCTTTTCATAGTTTATCATTGAAACGCTACCAAACGCTTTAAAAGCGATGTATAGGCCTCCAAGTTTTCATAACCAGATGATTTTCACGTTTCTTAGATCAAAACAAACAGACGGGTAGACTTTAGTAATAGAATTAGGGATCATTAAGCGTGGCTCAATGTTGCTGATAAATATGTATACCTACGGGAGATTGTACGGGAACAAAATAAAAATTGAATTTTAGAGATGGGAGAGTGTCGATATTTGTTTTGGGGTTGTTATCGATAGTTTTGGTGGGTGATTGGTAAAAGTTGTTTTTTTTTTATCTGTGGTATTAATAGCATAATTATGTGTTACTAGCTATTGCCAGCATAAGATTTTTATTGCGATCATCATCATCATCATATCAGCCGTAAGATGTCTACTGCTGAACATAGGCCTCCCCTTTGGACTTCCAGTAGGACCGGTTGTAAGCGGCCTGCATCCAGCGTGATCTTGTGGCCTTCATAAGATCGTCTGCCCACCTAGTCGGTGGACGTCCTATTGCGATATTGTATTGCGATAGTCGCCTGGATACCAAAGTCGTAAGATACGAGACTTGCGTCGCCTAAGTGTACGAAGGGGCTATGAAGTAGGTATATAATGTTTTATAAAAGTAATTATCAATTATAATTGATCATGTTCACTGTCATGTCATGCCAATTGTCACGTAGTACTATTATTTTAATAATAAAGAGCCGTGTATTAAAACAATAACTTACTATTAAATTGATTACAACGACCGATTTGTATGTTTACACGATGATAAGGTGAAGTTGTGACAGCTGTAAACGTTTTATGGTTTGGTATGGTAGGTTTCCTCACGATGTTTTCCTTCACCGTTTTGAGAGCAGTGGTGGTGAAATAAATTACACAAAGTAATGCTCCTGGCGATGGCGGGGTTCGAACCCACGACTTACTGACGTCGACTCTTAAAGGAATCGCGTTTTGACAGCTTATAAAAAAAATGTCAATTGAAAGGTCGTTCAAAAACCTAATTGTCTGATAGACTATCTTTTAAATCTATGTAAACTAATATTGAGTCACGGTACTCAAGAATTACCATTACCCCTGAACTTAAGAGCCATTGCAGGACACCGTGGATTTTAGTGAGTAGAGTCTGACTGCCCCTCTTGGCCTGCCCTGGGTGGGAGGACTCATTAAAAAACAAGTAATATTATAAAGCTGAAGATTTTATTTGTTTGCTTGGTTGACCGCGTTAATCTCAGGAACTACTGGTCCGAATAGAATAAATCTTTTTGTTTTGGATGCCCCATTTATCGACGAAGGCTATAGACTATACATATAACATCACTTTACAGTCAATAGAAGCAGAGCAGTGAGGATGCAGCCTCGGGGAAATGCTAGTTTTCCCATATGACAGTTTTCAACCACAAAAGGAGAAAAGCCGTGAGCAAAACCACGTAAATATAATATAATATTCCACAACTATCACACAACGCCATCAAGTTCCAAGCTAAGCAGAGCTTGTGTTATGGGTACTAGACAATTGATGAACATACTTATATATTTCTAAATACATACATTTTATAAATAAATTACACCCAGACACAAAACAAATGACCGTGCTCATCACACAAACATTGGTCCTGGGTTGGAATCGAACCCACGACCTCCAGCATAGCAGTCAGGGCAGTCAGGGTCACTAACCACTAGACCAACAGGCCAGTCAAATGAATAAATAAGGCAACAAACAAGGTATCTATAGACATATACTAGTGCAAACATCGAACAATCGATTGGTGTGAACAATTGATTAACAGATTCGATTCTATTCGATTGTCGGTAATCAATTAGCGTAGCTAATAAGACAAAATAATAGTGTTTGTATGATTGTATGAGTCATGTTTGTTTACTTATTGTTTCGTAGAAGTTATTCTAATTCATTGGTTAAAAGGGAGCAGTGGTGGCCCAGTGGTATCGGTCCCGACTTATGAGTTATAGGTCGTGGGTTCGAACCCCGCCAGGCACATTACTTTTTGTAATTTATTTCATCACCACTGCTCTCAAAACGTAACGAAAACATCATGAGGAAACCGGTATGTCCTAGAACCAAAAATTCAAAAACATGTGACAATCTAACAATCCGCACTGGGCCCGCGTGGTGGATTATGGCCTACTCCCTCTATATGTAGAGAGGAGGCCTATGTCCCAGCAGTGGGAACATTATAGGCTGATGATGATGATTGGGTAAAAGTGTTTTAGATATTTTGGATAACTGAAACCAACAACATTTGGCTCTTTTTATTTGTTTATCGTAAGTAATATCGTCAACTACGTTCTGCCGCACTGGGTGGAGCGAAAGGTATGTGAGATTTGTACTTACCAAAATCCACGGTATTCCTCCAATAGCCCATTACGTTCCGCAGTCACGGTCTCTTGATAAGACAGTATCGTGACTAAAAACAGTCTCGCAACTAAAGATAGCCTCTCGACCAAAGACAGTCTCACGACTAAAGATAACCTCTCGACCAAAGACAGTCTCGCGACTAAAGATAGCCTCTCGGCCAAAGACAGTCTCGTGACTAAAGCTAGTCTCTCTACTAAAGACAGTGTCGCGACTAAAGCTAGTCTCTCAACCAAAGACAGTATCGCGACTAAAGATAGCCTCTCAACCAAAGACAGTATCGCGACTAAAGATAGCCTCTCGACCAAAGACAGTCTCGCGACTAAAGCTAGTCTCTCAACCAAAGACAGTATCGCGACTAAAGATAGCCTCTCGACCAAAGACAGTTTCGCGACTAAAGCTAGTCTCTCAACCAAAGACAGTATCGCGACTAAAGATAGCCTCTCGACCAAAGACAGTTTCGCGACTAAAGCTAGTCTCTCGACTAAAAACAGTCTGGCGACTAAAGACTGTCGCGTGACCATAAGATAGTCCTGCGACCAAAGATAGTTCCGCGACCAAAGACAGTTCCGCGATCATAACAGTCCCTGTTTATGTGTTTTTATGTGTGTCCCTGTTTGTGTGTGACCAACCGAAAAAGAAGGATACTAAAATGGCTCAGGCGCAAAATGTCGCTTTCGCACAATGTACCCTTCTTCATTCATTCATAGGTATTTTGCATCATTGAAAAAAATTAGTCAAGAGCCAGGACGTGTAGAAAACAAAAACCGTCTGCCATACTTTTTTTCGTATAATTTGCATGATTTTTTTTTTTAATTTGAGACAGTTTATTACTATTGTCCTAATTAAACATCACAACAGTACCGGTTTTTGTGTTCTACACCTCCTGGCTCTTGCTTGACTAATTTTTTTCACTGATGCAAAATGACTATGAATGAATTAAGAAGGGTACATTCTGCGAAAGCGACATTTCGCGAAAGGAACATTTTGCGCCTGAACCACAAAAACATCTGCAATATACTTGTTTACAATATCAAAATCATTACTGTGACCAAACAGTGCTAATTACTTTAATCTTTATTAAAATCTGAACGGTACTGCTACAGACTGCACTAATCAAAACCAAGATAGCTAATTATTTATGATGCTGCAAATTAGTTTAATTACTATATTAATTAGTATCGTTACGGTGGATGATATTGTCTCGCTAGTCTAGAATGTAGATTAAGGATCGTTAGGGGATTTTCCTATAAATAAAAGGCTACAGTTTCCTTTCTATGCCCTTTAGGTACGTTCCGGGGCCATGGTAGCCTGGGTTAAGAAAAAACCCGCAACCCCAGCATTTGGCGCGAAACACGACGCGCCACCGATCCTGGCTTGGTCCTTGGTCGGACAGCGAGTTGCCCTATCTTCCTGCTCTTATCCCATTTTACTTGTGGACGTCGCAACACGTTTTCTTCTTCCATTCTCCCCTATCAGACGTCACAGTATCATTCACTCCTTTTACATACCAGTCGCTTCCGACCGGTATATTATGTGGAGATCTATAAGGGCGGCCTATGTTCAGCAGTGGACGTCATTTGGCTGAGATGATGATGATGATGATGATGACAACCTTTCAATTGTAACACAATTATTAGTTATCATCAGTAAGAATTTAACAGCCCAAAATACTTTCAATTGCAAGTCTATGTACTAAAAATAGTCTTTACTAATTGGATACGTAACATTTCAAATGCCAAAGATACCAAATAATTTGTAATCGCCTTTTTTGGTAGAACTAATTCAATTAGTGCACACATACCCAATTATTTTTATAATCAGATCATTAAAACTTAAACCATAAAAGTACATTTATCGAAAAATACCACAAAACAAAAAACAAATGTGTACGGAATCCGACATTTTAACCAGAATTCATACTTGACTCTACTCATTAACGTCATTAATTTTGAAATTAGAACTCCGATAGTTCGAAATACGAAATTACAAAATGGCGGTTTGACGTTTTGAGCTCTATGCCAACGCACTAGAGCTGTTATGTGTCGATAATTATTTAGTCGATGATTTTCTGAGTTAATCGATTGGAAATGTTGTTAATTACTCGATGTAATTTACTTTGCGGTTAATTATAACATGTGAGGCCAATTAGCTGTTAGTTTAAGATGTAGTGTGTTTTTTTCTGTGTCTATGTTCTAAGTTTTTGCTTAGAAATATCTGTAAAAGTAGGTTTTGTGACGGTTTTATGTAATTAATCTGTGTTAAGTCTTAGTTTAGTGCTAATTACGGTATCATTATAAGCTTGGGAATAAAGTAATGAAAGTAATTAATTAATAAGCTTTATCATATTACCGTTTTTATCATATTACTTTTTAGAAACGATGAAAGATGGCTCTTTTTCGTACCTCACGTAATGGTTATAATCTATACCACGAGAAAGTTTCTATAACATTCGGGGATAGTTATTAGCTTCCTATTTGTATTAGAAAAGGAACCTTAAACTATTAAATATTCACCTCTTAATAATAGAAAAGGGAAAAAAATCGCAACACCATTTTTTTTATTTGATACGTCGATCGCACCGTACTGTAGAGGTTTTACTCTGAGGACTAACCTCAGAGAGTTTTGTAAGCGCTGGCTGGATCAAGCGGCTCAATGATTTCAAATATTAAAATTAAGATGTGGAATTGTCTAGTACGTTCTAGAAGAGAAACAAGTTGTGATGCGCGTGTGTCAATGAATACAATTTTAATTCGCAAATTTTTTAAGAAATCACACGCCGATCCCTACAGTACTCTCTCGCTGTAGCTACATTTCCGGGGGCCAATCGATATGGATGAAGTCTTCGACATTTTAGAAATATCAACTGCTTCAGCTGCTAATTTTACTGGATGCAAATGATAACCTTTATTTACTTTTACTGCTTATCTGACTTCTACAATCAAGTAATAAGAGAATCGTAGCTGAAAAAACTTTGGTGGCCAACCCTTGGTGCAGTAGCTGAGCTATCGATTTTCGTGTTTCGTGTCCCGGGTTCGTTTGCCCCACGAAACAAATTGTATGACCTACAAGTACATAGTTGTTCTGAGTCTTGGTGTTGTGCTGTTTATATGTTTATTAACATATCCACAATCCATGAGAAATTCCTTGTAGGGACCAAAATTTTTCTAAAAACCTAATAAATTCAATTTTTCATCCGTTTTTTTTCAGTTCAAACAGTAGAACTCCCAATCATTTTCTTTTCCACTATTCGAGATCAACAAACAACCCCTCACATCCCCAAAAAAATAAGATTTATCGATAAACACCCCCTCCCTATCACCCCTAAACATATGTTTTCACGCTCAAACTAAAGATTGCTCTTAACTTATTGAGTGTAGTGTAGTCACTTATCGTCCCTCTCTGAGGGCGCAGTCGATTGAATTAGTCTCCAGAAGAGGGATGAAATAATATGTTCGTTTCATTATTTAAAGTTGTCTTGTGTTTGGGGGTGAATTTTAAGTATTGCGAATAATTTGCTGAGTCTTATTGATTGCTAAGTCTTTAGGAAGGCTAAAAATAACTTTTAAATGTCTAAATTAATACGAAAAATATATCTTCCTTCATCAATTTTCGGTGATGGTAAAGACAAATTTCGTCTAACTTTACAAAATGTTTAAGAAAAGCCACAAAGATACTTTCCGGGCTTTGAACTCACAACTACGCGCACGAGAGGCAAAGTGCATTACATTACATTTGAACTACTCAAAAAAAAACTTCGTAATCCTAGTAGTCGATGATTCTCCTGTCACGTTTTTATTCACAGAAAATCACAAATGGGATTAAAGAGAAAGATAAATTACATGATACTTTATGCTCATTTTTAGGGTTCCGTAGTCAACAAAGAACCCTTATAGTTTCGCCATGTCCGTCCGTCCGTCCGTCCGTCCGTCCGTCCGTCCGTCCGTCCGTCCGTCCGTCCGTCCGTCCGTCCGTCTGTCCGCAGTTTAGCTCAGAGACGCACAGTACTAGAGAGCTGTAATTTGGTGTGAATATACGGATTTGTTGTGCCGAAAAAGTGGTAAAATAAAATCTCGTAAAATATTTTTTTTTAGGGTACCTCCAGTACTTACACGTAAAGTGAAGATTTTTTTTTTCTCGCGTACCCCTTAGTGTGGGGTATCATTAAATAGGTCTTTAAAAAATAATGTGAGTTTCCATTAACAGTTTTTTGATAAAAAAATTCGTTTATGAAATATTAAGCTTTAAAGTGCTAAATTTTGCTCGACTCGAGTGTCCCCCCCCTCTACCAGCTAAACGGTGATGTTTGGGGGTGTGAAAAAATTCACAATAGTGGTATATATAACAAAGTTTAAAAGAAAATTATCATGACTAAGTAGGCTTTACAACTTTACGAGTAATAGTCGACCAACTTATAAAATGTACTTGGGTAATATGTTTTCTTAAACAAAATGTATCGGAGAAATAATAAATCAACTGCAAATGTAAGTTTGTCAACTATATTTTTACAGCTTTTATAGGTATGTTTTTACGGTATGTGTTTTTGGGGATAGGTAGGTTTTTATCGTCAACTATTTAACTAACTTCAAAAAAAGGAGGAGGTTCTAAATTCGTCGTAATCTTTTTTCTTATGTATTTTCCCTGATTTCTCAAAGACTCCTGGACCGATTTTGAAAATTCTTCTTTTTAAAATTAAATTCAGCGAATCAGTTTAGTTAGTTCGCATAAGTATTTTGATGGGCAACTACGGAACCCTACACTGTGCGTGCCCGACACGCACTTGGCCGGTTTTTTTTTAATAATTCATTTTTGTTATTAGATGCCAAAGTCTACCACTCAGAGATGTATTACAAAAATATTTGCCGATTAAAATCAAAACATTTGTCATTCAATTATTTTTTGGCAATCTCTATTAGCAATAACATTTATTTATCGATAATTCGATATCTTATCGCAATTCCCATCCCTATTTCCAAGCATTTCATTCCAAACGATTACTCGTTGATGTCTCGGCATTTTTTCTCTTCAATACATCTCTAGCGGCCGTGAAAATAGTTGGACAAATCGCTTTTTACACTTCACAGTCTAAAGGAAAATGTTCAATGTTTAATGTATTTTTAATGTCCAAAGTTTGGTAAAAGAAAATTGGATTGAATCGACTGTTTACTCAAGAAATGGAGTGTAGATGCCTGAATTTGTTATGTTTATGTGTATCAATTTTAGTTGTTTATCGTCATAATATAAACAGATTCTCAATTATCTAAAAAATGTGAAGCAATCCAGTCAACATTGCATGCTGTAGTTACACTAAAGAAACGCTTTAGTAAAAGATTTCTTAACATGAGTAAAGCGTTATTGTATTTAAGCGCGCGTATTCTGAAAGTTGGCAACGTCGCAAATAGCTGTCAAATATTTACAAGTTTTATTAAATTTGCCAAATAAGAAAATATGACAAAAATGATATAGGAATGCATGTAACACACTGAATTTGATAATGTAACCGTTTCAGGTATAAAAAAGCATTTGGAAAGTTACCTACCAAAAGCTTTTTTACATCTAAAACTATTTATTCAGCCTTCGGTATTTATTGCATTCCCTTATCAATTTTTAGTGAACTACAGAGCCATAGTTACTTCTTATTTCGACACAGTAACATTGCTAAATTTAGTAAAACTTGTAAATATTTGACAGCTATTTGCGACGTTGCCACCTTTCAGAATACGCCGGCTTAAAATGAAATAAAATGGTTCTAGGACATACTGATTTCCAAACAATGTTTTCCTTCACCGTTTAAGGAACATTGGTGAATAAGTGACACAAAATGAATTCGAACCATGATCTACAACTCTTAAATCGTGGCCAATACCTAACATAAAATCAAAAAATCACAGCTTTTCCTATAATCACCGAAGTTACAATTACAAAAGTACTGAACTATAATTATTTCCCAACTTTATATACTTACTAATGAGTATAACTACATAGCTGTAATGAGCAACAGCTCATTATGTCTAATGATCACTTGTTACGAAGGTGTGAAGTAGTTGCGAGCGCACACCTGCTGTATATAGCACTAATATGTATGTACAAGCCAGTAATTATATCGTATATAATGTATTTTTTATGAGGTGTTTGAGTTGGGAAAATCAGGGTAAAAAGATTTGTTGTCAAGCAGAGGAGTTTTGATATTGTTTGGTGAATGGCGCAACTAGATAATCTATCTAATATCTTTAAACGAGCAATTCTTGTATTTATTTATATATAATCAGGATCTCAGAAACGGCTTCAAGGATTTTCAAGAAAGTTGCAGATTAGGGTTTTTTCGGCTCAAGGAATCGATTTATCAAGGTTTGAGAAAACTCGGTTCCCAAGATATAGACATCTTAAAAACCAAGCGAAGCTCGGTCAACCAGATATTTCTATTTTAAACACCAACAGACTTTTTTTTATCCTGGTAAAATCATCAAACGAGTCCCACCTCGGGCAGGGCAGGAGGGACTGTCAGACTTGTACTGACTAGAATCCACGGTGTCCTTCAATAGCCCTTTACAGTCACGGTAATGCATAAGTCTCGCGACCTTTGGCCCTCTAGAGTCCCCGTCATAACCCTTCGACACTTCCTAATGTTTTAGCTGGGAATAAAAAGTGGTGGAACAAACTCCCCAGCAACATCTGCCTGTCTTTTCCCAACTATATTGTGGTCGGCTTCCAGTCGAACCAGATGCAGCTGAATATCAGTATTTTACATGGAGGGACTGCCTATAGGATCTCCACAACCCAGTGACTGGGCAATACGATACCCCATGGTAAGACCACGTAAGACTATGGTTGTCAGACTTACGAGCTTCTGACTAACAGTAACGACGATCAAAGATCTACAAATGACAGTCGGGACCAACGGCTTTACGTGCTTTTCGAGGCACGGAGGAAACTCGCTATGACAGATGGTCACCCATCCACAGACCAACCTCGGCAAGCGCGGCTTAACCTGGAAGATCGGCCTGTGCGGCTGTAATTATTTAGCCACGAGCTCCTCGAGATACTATAACTAAATCACAGTATTAATTCGATTTACGTAGTTATGGAGTCGTCAAAGTCTCGTAAAAAGGGGCAAGAATTTCCCTTTATGAGTCGTAATTGTGGGTCATTCAATATTTTCTAACTGTAAAACTGAATAATTATGAACTGAACTGCTTCAGGTTATGGGTCAATTCAGTTGTTAACTTCAACACAATATACTGTACAGTTTTTCTAGTAACTTTATGAGTACATGACCAAAAAGGCGAACTAATTGGAGGTTTCACGCAAAGCTCGGCTCAGATGGCGCTACCAGCGCATGATGACATTTACTGTATGATTAACTTGACATATATACTACACCACAGATAATATAACTACACACTCGAAGCTACACTTGAACGTTGTTTACGTTATGCGCTTGTAGCGCCACTGACGGCGAAAACTCGCAGTGAAACCCATATTGTCTGTTGTAGTCTTAACTGTCAATATTTTTCCTTGCAGAAAAACTTAATTAACTCTTCATTTTTAACACTTGTCGTAAAGGGAACACTGTAAGGAATATTGAAGTTGAAGAAATGAAATACATAAAACTTAGGTTTCCAATAATTCCGCGATAGTGGCGCTAGTGGCGGCGAAGTCGTCAAACTTTCACCGTTCATCGAACGACGATTTTGCAAAATATGGGAGCCTTAAAGTATAATTATCTTGCTGAAAATATAGCTTTCGATAGCTGAAAGAATTTTGAAAATCGGTCCAATAATGTTTGTTAGTTTTGATTTTACCACGCTCAAAAAAAAAAGTAGTGTTCGTTTTATTCATAACAAATAAAACTTAATTCTGTTTTTAATATAGTACTGTTGAGGATTGATAACATTATTTAAATACATAATAGATAAAAGTATAGCAAAACTTCATTTTACCTAAACTCCGCTCCGCCAATCAATCCGCCATTTTCGCGGCCCAACTCAACCCCTCGCCTGCATTCAGCAGTAAAATTTCAATTGCCACAAGTTTGCCAATTAAAAGTCAGTCAGACGTCGAGAAGCGAACGCTTTAGCGCTTAATAAAGCGATGGAAGCAATTAGAATTGTTATTGTTTTAACTTATTTTATTAGTTAGGTAGGTTAGGTGTGGTTGTCTTAGTTCAGACTGAAAAGGGGTCGGTTTTTGAGGGTTAACTGTTGAAGCTACAATGTGTTTTAACTGAAAATAAAATAGCCTTTCTCGCCTTAACTTGCTTTTCCACGATTTTTTTTTGTAGCGTGGTAAAATCATCTTTATGATACCTCCCACCCAGAGCAGGGCGGGAGGGACTGTCAGACTCGTACTGACTAAAATCCACGGGGTCCTTCAATAGCCCTCTACGTTCCGGGGTCACGGTATTCGTTATTCCCGTGACCCCGGCAGGCTTTGCCTCCCTAGGGGGTGGCCCCGTCATTGTGCTGACACTCTTTAAGGCGCGCGTGGAACACAACGCGCCGTCGACACGGACATGGTCCATGGTCGTCACAATGATGGGGGCCCCCTTCAGGGGGCCAAAGCTGGGTGGGATAAAGAAAGAAAGAAAAAACATTTATTTGGCGCAAATAGACCACGACACACACATTTAAAATAAAATAACACATTATAAAGCAGAAAAAAAAACCTTACATCTAAAACAAAAAAAAAAAAATTGGTACCTAGCTTTTGTGTGTCTCACGGCTGCGCCAAAAAGGCCCAGTTCAGCAAAAAGTCGGGCAAAACGTTGGTTTTACTGGATCTATTTGATGTACGGATTTAGGGAGGACTCATTCGAAGATTTTACCACACTAAAATAAAACCCTATGGGAAGAAGGCATGAGTTTATATCTTAGGTATGTATTTATGTAATAAGTATAGTACAAATGTTACACAGTTTCACTAAACAAAACACAATCAGTGTCCATCAGTATCAACCTGTCAATTTGATTTGTTCAGCGAATCGAATTTCAGTGAAAACTATTTCAATTAATTTAGAGTTCTGAATAAGTAGAGGGTTAATTTAACGCTTTTCGACGAATTTTGGTGATTTTATTTCGATGCCCTTTAGTAACTAAAAAATACTAAAGCCCGTATTACAGAACGTCACTCAATATACTCAAGTATTACTTAAAACTAGATTCAAGGCATTTGATTGGTTGAAATTTAGATTTAAATAGAGATTCTCTTAGCACGAGTTTTCAGTATTTGAGACGTAAAGTAAACTGGAACTTTGAGAATTTCAAATTGACAATTTTCAATGAAAAAATTAGTTCCTTCTTCGCACACCAGAGGCGCTGTTCCATTTTTTCATACAAGAAACGCTGTAAGTACTGGAAAGACGCTGTAAAGTAAAAGAGTGAAGTGCTTGAGCTTCGTTCTATAATACGGGGCTAAGTGTCATTTATGATACTAGCTCGTGGCTAAATAATTACAGCCGCACAGGTCGATCTTCCGGGTTAAACCACGCTTACCGAGGTTGGTCTGTGGATGGGTGACTATCTGTCATAGCGAGTTTCCTCCGTGACTCGGAAAGCCGCTGGTTCCGGCTGTCATTTGTAAATCTTTGACAGTCATTACTATTAGTCTAAAAGTCTAGTTCTAAGTTCTAAGTCTTAAAGCTTTAAAAGTCTGACAACCAGTCATACCATGGGGTATCGTATTGTTCTGTTACTAGGTTTTTGAGGTCCGATAGTCAGTCGCTCCATGTGAAATACTGATATTCAGCTGCATCTGGTTCGACTGGAAGCCGACCACAATATAGTTAGGAAAAGGCAGGCAAATTATGATTCAAAAGTTATTTCACACTTTTTTTGTGTTTTTTAGAAGTCGGTTTTTTTAAGTTTTTTATTGGAAACTTTAACAAACATTTCGCATATAAAATATTAGTTAGCTAGAAGCTTTATTAAGAAGAGTAAAGATCGATAGACAAAATATGTCGTGCGAAAATAATACCTATAGGTAATCTACAATTATGTATCTTGGGTCAAAGTTGCACATAATATCTAGTACATAAAGTCGTATATTTGTGTTCACAAGTAATTTCCCGCGCATATACCTTACTGTTTTATAGTATTATTGTAGTAATATGTTGTTTACATTGTAAACATTGTTGCAAGGTGATACAAACTAAGATATGATCGCTTTTATATCATTGGTGAACTATCCAACATAGTAACTTGGCATATTAATATTTAATCTATACTAATATTAGGGTGCTTGTACACGACGCAACTTGGTATGTTACTGGAATGAACGGAACGTGACGTCATTTTTTGATTTTTTTCACTTGTATGTAATTTTGAGATCGTAAAACAAAAAGTACATGTCATGTCATTGTCAGTCACATCACATCACACAATGGCATTTTGAAAATAAATAACAACAAGGAAAAAGAAAAAAATATTCATTTACCAGTCTTTTTAATTTATGAGTTTTCCACGCCAGAAAGAAAATGTCCCAAGAGAAAAAGAAGAGAAGTCTGTGCCTCGTGGATTTGTGCAACAATTAAGGCATACATCTTTTTCCTAGAGTAACGCCGTCACTTTAACGCCATCTATACAGTTCTTGGAAACTAGGTACTTTTCTTTTTAAACTCCAAAAGAAAACTTCTCATTATACCACCTGTATGACTGCGAAATTCTAAAACTCACTAAAATATGCCATACATTTTAACTCTACATACTACAAATCCATAGACAACAAACATAACAATACCATAAACACAATAAAATTATCACTAAAACAACTCATTTCTCAAACAATAGACCACAAATTCTAAAACCACAGACAATTCTTAGTTCGCACATCGTAAGTGAATACGCTCGTAAACTAATGCGCAATTAAAGGCAATGCGCTTGCCTTCTTACCTCCGACGTAACCTTAACGAGGACCGCACTCACACCGTAACGTAACATGGAGATTGTATCGTCCTCCGAGCCGGATGAAATAAGTTGTGGGGTAGATTATCTTTTATATGCGTGTAGTGTTCGTATTGTTTGGGTTACACTATGTTTTATGTCTTTTCTAGTATGTTGGTACTTAATGTTTTGTACCAACATAATAATATACTAGACACTGCCTCATGGATTTTCTTAGGAAAGAAAAATTCAATCCGCGGGCAGGAATCGAACCTGCGGCCTTCGGATTCAGTACATCCGACGCTCATTTCCAACCGAGCCACCGAGGATTTTACCTGCCGCGGCGAATACTTCCTTCCATTTGTAACGTCTCATCACCATGAGACGTTAGAAATGTTGACGTGACGTTGATGTGACGTTTACTAGCTCATGGCTAAATAATTACAGCCGCACAGGCCGATCTTCCGGGTTAAGTTGGTCTGTGGATGAGTGACCATCTGTCATAGCGAGTTTTCTCTGTGGCTCGGAAAGGACGTAAAGCCGTTGGTCCCGGCTGTCATTTGTAGATCTTTGACAGTCGTTACTGTTAGTCAGAAGCTCTAAAAGTAACACATTACAGGAAAAATTCCTAGTGTAAGGCAACGTTTTTTACAAAATAAAAAAAAAGTCTTACCATGGGGTATCATATTACCCAGTTACTGTAGTGTGTAGGTCCGGTAGTCAGTCGCTCCATGTAAAATACTGATATTCAGCTGCATCTGGTTCGACAGGAAGCCGACCACAATATAGTTAGGAAAAGGCAGGCAGATGATGATAATCGACGTACAAAAGTGCCTCTTTGATGGCCTAATGGGGAAGGCAAGTCAAAGCTAATTGTAGATGGCGCCACCATAGCTAGTCCTAATCCGACCAATGACTTATTACTATTTTGAAGTACCTTTAAGATTTGAACTGATTTGAACCAATGACGATGCTTGGAACAAGCTATACTAGCGCCATTAGTTCCCCAGTTGCCAACCCCATTGAAATAATTGATTTGTCTTTTGACTTTCCATTTAAAATATGTCATCATCATTATATCAGCCGTAAGACGTCCACTGCTGAACATAGGCCTCCCCTTTAGACTTCCAGTAGGACCGGTTGTAAGCGGCCTGCATCCAGCGTGATCCTGTGGCCTTCATAAGATCGTCTGCCCACCTAGTGGGTGGACGTCCTACGCTGCGCTTGCCGGTGCGTGGTCTCCATTCGAGAACCTAAAAAATCTAAAAAAAAAACTTAAAATATCTAATTGGAATAAATACTGCAACATTTTAAAACTGAAAGGACACGCTGCATTCTAACAGCGCTCCAACTTAAGACGTTTAACTAATCGCCTAAGTAATTATCCCGGGTTATTGGCAGCGGGCAACGTCTCAAAATGGCGGCCTGTCAAATTTGACGTTTACAAGTTTCGCGCCATTTGAACGCTTGTAAGCGTTAGTTTAGGATTATGGGTGATTGTTTATGGTAAACTTAAAGATCGGCTCATTGTCTTTGGCGAACTGTCCTTCATAATTTTACTTGATGTTGATTTTCTGGTCATTTAGATTTATTTAATGAGTACCTATTGTTCATAATTATTTATTTAAGTAGGTAGGTATATATTTTATTATATGTCCAAGACAAGTTTCAATCGATTACACAGTCTTACAAATGTATTTTCATCGATTTTTAACCACTTTTTATATAAGCTTTTCAATGGCTTATGTCAAATCAATACATTTTCGACTTTTCCATTGCATTTTTTTTGTTTTTAACCGACTTCAAAAAAAGGAGGAGGTTCTCAATTCGGTCGGAATGTTTTTTTATTTTTTATGGTTTTCGAGGTTTCTAGTCCGATTATTTCCAAAATCTCACTTTTTCTATTTTGAATGTCATTTCCAAGTAGTGTTCTCATATGGGTATTGCATTGATAGTTGAATCTAAACTTATTGCTCTTGGACTTAAATCGTGACAATAATATCCGTGGTTTCTGTAAACTTTAGATTAAATCTGTAGTTAATTCTCATGTCAACACTTTTGGTAAACCAAATACTACAGCTCGCTACGTATTTGACAAAAGATTTATTGATCTTAACCTTTATCTGATTCAGATTAGAAATGTAACTAATACAAATTATACTTAGCTATTCCCCGCAAGCCTGCCGGGGTCGCGGGACTTTTCTCATTACCGTGACCCCGGAATATAAAGGACACCGTGGATTAAGAGTACAAGTCTGACATTCCATACTTCAAATTTTTAATCTGCCCGGGCGGGGTCCTAGTAGGTTCTGAAACGAATCCTATTCAAAAGTTTTGTAGGTTATTTTACCCTTTTTAGGGTTCCGTAGTCAACAAGGAACCCTTAAGATTTCGCCATGTCCGTCCGTCCGTGCACGTCTGTCCGCAGTTTAGCTAGCAGAGACGCACAGTACAGAGAGCTGTAATTTGGTGTAAATATGACGGATTTGTTGTGCGGAAAAAGTGATTAAAATAAAATCTCGTAAAATATTTTTTTTAGGTACCTCCAAGTACTTACACGTAAAGTGAGGATTTTTTTTTCTCGCGTACCATCATTAAATAGGCCTTTAGGAAAAATATTTGATAGTTTCCATTGCCCGGGGTTTTTGAAAAAAAATTCGTTTGTGAAATATTAAGCTTTAAAGTTTAATTTTGCTTGATTTCGAGTGTCCATTATTTTCTGCCAGCTAAACGGTTATGTTTGGGGTGTGAAAAATTTCACAATAGTGTATATATAACAAGTTTAAAAGAAAATTGTCATGACTAAGTAGGCTTTACAACTTTAGGAGTAATAGTCGACCAACTTATAAAATGTACTTGGATTCATATTTTCTTAAACAAAATGTATCGGAGAGAACTGCAAATGTAAGTTTGTCAACTTTATTTTACAGCTTTTATAGGTATGTTTTTTGGGAATAGGTAGGTTTTATCGTCAAATATTTTTAACTAAATTCAAAAAAAGGAGGAAGTTCTAAATTCGTCGTAATCTTTTTTCTTATGTATTTTCCCCGATTTCTCAAAGACTCCTGGACCGATTTTGAAAATTCTTCTTTTTAAAATTAAATTCAGCGAATCAGTTTAGTTAGTTCGCATAAGAATTTTGATGGGCAACTACGGAACCCTACACTGTGCGTGGCCCGACACGCACTTGGCCGGTTTTTTTTGTGGTTGATTTTGAAAACGGTCACATTATTTTTAAAAAAAGATTATTTTTCGTTTTTTTTTTTTTTTTTTTATTAAAAAAAAATTGTAACAATATGAAAAAAATAGAAGAAACCAATAATAATCAAAATTACATACTACATCGTCACACGAAACCAAAAGTTAGTGTCACAAAAAATCACAACAATAAAATATAATATTTCTGACACCACAGAGGTGTTATTAAATCAATTAAAAATTAATGAGACCACATATTTAACACCTAGTTCGTATAAAATAAGCACTGACAAGCTTAACTAGTAATTATTATGTTTTTCAACCACTAATTAGCAACTAAAAAAGAAAATTTATGAGAAATAATATCTAACAACTCAACTATGTATACGTTCTTTTTGATGATAATTGCGCTCGATTTTATTTTTATTTATAATAATGCTTTTAGAATTTTGAGGTGTGAATGGAAACTTTTTACTTTGATTTTTTTTAGTTAGTTACACTGTCTGTTAAATTATATATCATTATTTCTTCATTAGTACTGGACTAGAGTTTTCTAACTATAGTTTATAGCTTAACTAGCAAAGACATTATAAGTATACGAGCAATAGACGGGACATCACGAAGAAAGTTGTGATCCAAAACTTTTTACCAATAGGTAATAAGTCGCTCAGTCTAGTAGTCGCCTTGCTATGCAACCCTAGATAGTGCTACTGACGCACGGCATCAACAATTTTGTATGTCAATTTTCCCAATGCCCGCTCTACCTAGATAGTTTTGCTCTAAAAATGTTGAAATAATTGTTAAACAAGCCATTGTCGGAGGCTGAGATTGGGTCGAAAATTATCCCACGGGAACATAATTCTGGGATAAAAAGTATCCTCTGTTTTAATCCAGACTATAATCTATGTTTCTACCTATACAAATCCCTACGGTAGTTTTTGTGTGAAGGTGTAACAAATATCCGTACATCCATATAATATATAGAAAATTTAATGTTTTATTAGTTGTTACTGAAAATGTATCCTTTTTTTACGTTATAATCATCAAATGAGTCCCTCCATACCACCCAGGGCGGGACGGGAGGCACTTTCAGACTTGTACTGACTAAAATCCATGGTGTCCTTCAATAGCCCTTTACAATTCGAGGCCACGGTTATCTGAAACAACAGTCCCGCGACCCCGGCAGACTTTGGCCCTCCTCGTAAAATTACTGAAAACTCGTTCAGGCGCGCGTGGAACACGACGCGTCATCGACCCAGGCATAGTCCATGATCGGACGGCAAGTCACCCATTACTCGCCGTCCCCATGCATGAATGATGCTCTCGACCTCTTTACACCTAGGAATAGACAGAGCAACAGAATAGCACAGTCACCATTCCTTCTATCAAGGTGCCTATAGATGAAGCCAAAGGGGAGTTGCCCTAACACCCCTATCGAGGGGTGTTAATAGGGTTGTCAACTTTTTTAAAACCGTTTCATTTAGTGGTTTTGGATTTAGTCATCAACATCAGCTTATAATGTATGTTTCCACTGCTGGGACACATGCCTCTGTCTGTGAGAGGGAGTGGGCCATACATAATCCACCACGCGGGCCCAGGGCCAGATTGGTAGATGTCACATGTCTTCAAATTTTTGGTTCTAGGACATGCCGGTTTCCTCACGATGTTTTCCTTCACCGTTTTGAGAGCGTGATGAAATAAAATACATAAAGTATTATACCTACGCCTGGCAGGGTTCGAACCCACGACCTACAACTCGTAAGTCGGGACCGATACCACTGGGCCACCATTGGTTAGGAGTTAGTACCCATGACATATAGTAGCTATTGGATTAATTTAAGACAATCGTCTACCGAGCGCTCGTCCATACTAAAAGAGAAAACTTTTTCGTGTCCCTAATGTTATCCCTTACCACGAATTTTCACACACACAGCGTCTGTCAAGTATTTACAGCGTTTCTGTATGAAAAAATGGAACAGCGCCCCTGGTGTGCGAAGAAAGAACTAATTTTTTCCTTAAAAATTTTAAATTTGAAATTGTCAAAGTTCCAGTTTACGTCTCAAACACTGAAAACTCTTGCTAAGGGTACTTGATCTCGGGCACGCCGCAATTGCGGCGGTAAGACCCCTCTTTGAGGAGTGGCTGGAGAGAAGTCATGGCGTCCTGACCTACCGCTTGACGCAGGTCCTCACCGGACACGGAAGTTTCGGGAGGTACCTGTGGCTGATGCGAAAGGAAGAGACGCCTGGGTGTCACCACTGCGAAGATCGCCCGGAGGACACGGTGGAGCATACGGTGCAAGACTGCCCGGCTTGGGCGGAGCACCGACGTGTCCTCACGGCTGCTATAGGCGGAGACCTCTCGCGCCCGGCATTGGTTGCGGCCATGCTGCGGGGCGAGACGGAGTGGGAAGCGGTCAGCTCCTTCTGCGAGGCAGTAATGCTCGTAAAGGAGGAGGCAGGCCGCGAGCGAGAGAGGACAGCGTCCTCCCTCCGCCCCAGCCGCAGTGGTAGGCGCCCACGACGACGGACGTCGCTAGATGATCTCCGGCCACCGTAGGCGCGGGCATGCGGGCAGCGAGTAAAGGGCAACTCGCTGCCCGACCAAGGACCATGCCCGGGTCGACGGCGCGTTGTGTCCCACGCGCTCTTTTTTAGAGCGTCAGCATAATGACGGGGCCCCCCTCTCAGAGGGCCAAAGCCTGCCGGGGTTGCGGGATTATTTCCTCACCGTGACCCCGGTACATAAAGGGCTACTGAAGGACACCGTGGATTTTAGTCAGTACAAGTCTGACAGTCCCTCCCGCCCTGCCCGGGGTGGGAGGACTCATTTGATGATTTTACCACGTTAAAAAAAAAAAAAAAAAAAAAAGGGTACTTGATCTTCACGTTTTGCGCGCTCATAACATATCTGTTTGCAAAAATATCTATCATTGGGTAGGCCCCTTAAGTTACTCATACTTTTGGCAACCCTATGTAGCAGCTAGATAACATATCCTGCTACTTTCTTGATAACAGCACAATTGATGTAGAACAGTAACGTTTTTTGGGGGTTAGTTTTACAATGAAAGCCTGGAACATAAATTACACTTCGAAATAAGTAACCTTCATTGTATATAGGTTATTTACGCTTCAGGTAATCTGAAACACTAATCACTTTGAGATAGAACACTATTCATGTCTCATAATTATGTACGAAAAATTCGACAATAATCAGCATTTTGACAGTCTATGATGATGATTTTTTCATTCATCCCGTTGAGGATAGGCAAAGGTCTTAGACCATACAGCCTGGTCTGTGATATTTTGACGGTCGAATTTCGCAATAACTGTTGATCAGAACTATGACATATATATGCTTTTCGGAATCCTCGTTGGAAGATCTTTCCAAATATAATAATGGTTCTCGGATTTATTACACTTTTAGTTTTAATATATAATAAATGTCATAGACTCCCTTTACACATGCGCCTCGCTATTCATACGGATGTGTAAACGCACCATCAGAATTGCGTTCCGTTCCAACTCGTTGTGGCTGTCTATGACCATTGCAGTCACCAGCGTTTAAATATTTGTTATTTTTATGTGAACTACATAAACTCGACAAGGAAGCTATTTTTCCTGTCACGGATGTGGTAGAGTGTCAATTAGTTTATGCTGTTTTAAAACTAGAATTAGAAAAATAGTTTAAGCATTTTCAATGTCAACATTTCGTGTGGAACGGACCGTCATCGGTTCGTGGTCGTCGATTTCCGGATAGGATCGAACAGTCTGGAAAAGATGATGGCTTGAGCAAGTTGCGTGCCGTCGGACTCATCTACACGACGCCGAGAAGATGGCGGAGCTGAACTGAATATAGCGCCATGATCGCTTCTCATTTCTCCTTGGGTTTCTAACTTCAAAAGCTACAAAATATGGCTAATCGTTATATCCCAATGGATGATTAGTCAGCGTCAAGGTGCGTCATCAGCCCTAATTTGCTCGATGACAATTTTCCGTACCGCGTGCTCCGTGCGGCAGCCCTAAAACTTCCGAAGGGAGGTCTACGCGGCGGACCTTGTCCGCTGGGAAGCTCTCCCAGTGGGCGATCCCAAGGATTATCAAAGCCGTTGCCAGCCGGGAGATTCTCCGTGTGCTCCTGGTCGACTTCGCGGGAGGTGTCCTGCGCCCACGACGTGGTGCGCCGGCAGATGGCGTTCGTCGGGGACCCTGGACGATCGACGGCCTTAGTGGTCGCCATCCCGTCGTGATGCCAGACCAACTTCATCGCCGGCGTTCTGCTCTAAAATCCATGGCTTCCGAGGCCACATCGTGAACGTGTGTGTGCGTGATCGTGGTACCACGTAAGTCCCTTGTATTCTTTTGGCCAAACTAGAGTCAGTGCGCGTTTTGCATATCACAGGCACCGATGCCCGTCCTCTTTCTAGAACTTTCTGGTCTCAGGATTTTGCTACATCAATTTCCATAATCTGTCTATAGCTGTATAAGTGTTAAATGTTGTAATATACAGTTATCGTTTACAATGTTAATTTATTTGTTTTATTCCAAATGAATCACCCATAGGTTCCCTTTAGACAAGAGGTCCTTGAAACAATAGCCCAATGCTGAAAGCCGAGAGTTTGAAGGCCTACTGTTTTACTTTTTAACTTGTAACATAACGGTAACTTTTACATTCCAATATTCTTTCTCTTTTTTTCTTTTTTTTTTCACACCGTTACAATGGCGCCCGAACATCTATTATATTTATAATCTATGGGATTTATTTGGAATATTTCTTGTCAATAATTTCAGTTTAGTATTAATAGATTGACATTTTTCAAAACATTTTGCATGTCTAGTACATTGTTTTCACATGTCATGTCAAGTCTTACAGGTTATTTGGAATTGCAATAACATTATGTGCCGTATCTAAACAGTGAGTGCATGTTTACATTCTTATCAGTGTAATAATCAACAAAGCAACATTCCATACTAATGTCAAGTTGATAGCAGTTGCAAACATAAAATTCAAAGAATATTTGTGTACTTGCAATAATAATTTCAATTAATAAACACAATAGTCACTTGCTACACCTTATGTAAGCACTGTTTAGTTACAAGCTATTGTTTTGATTTAAAGTTTTGAAACTTTTGTAATTGTGTCCGTCACAATGGCAGAACCACTTGAAAAATTCCAAGGTACAGAAGGTAATAATACTTCTGATAATGAGGATGATTCGCAAAATGTAACTTATAGACGTAAGGAGGCTTTACAGTCTGCAATGTCAACCACATCCCGTGACACGAAACATAACCCACCACAGAGTCAATCGGCTCCAGCAGAACACTCGAATGTCGTAACTTATGTAGTACGTGACGACAATTTCAAGTCGTGGAATTTAAAGTTTACCGGTGACTCAAGCATTGTAGATTTTTTCTTGCGAATAGATGACTGCATGCGCACTAGAGACGTACCTGAGCAGAAAATAGTGAAATGTTTTTCAGATTTCTTGAGCGGCAAAGCACTCGATTATTATAGGCAAATTAGAGACTCAGTAGTCACCTTGGAAGATTTGCAAAATAAATTCAGAACATTTTTCTCATCCTTCGACAGTGATTTTATTTCGGAAAAACAGATTAGGGATCACAAACAAAACTTAGGACAACCATTGCATATTTATGTATTAGATATGCAAACTTTAAATTCAAGATTAACATTGCCCTTATCTGAGGCTACTTTAATAGAGATTATAAAACATAATTTATTACCAACATATGCACAACTGCTAGCAGTCAATGACATTCAGACCATTGACAGATTAATAACATTAGGCAAGCGTTATGAAGCATATGCAGTTACCACATCAGGTAACTCTTTCTCGAAACCTATCAAGGGTCAAAAACAAGTTACTGTGGTCAACACTCAGTACAAGAAAAAGGAAACTTTAGTAATTACTTGTCGGAAATGTAAGAAATCCGGTCATTCATACAAACAATGCAGATCAATTCCAGGCATTGTATGTTTTAAATGTGGGACAAAGGGAGTAATCACATCGCGTTGTTCAAAATGTAACCCACCCACAGATACCCACCCTGTCCAAACTAAAAATTCAAAAAACTAGAACGTCCAGGAGTGACTGCTTCTTGCTCGAATAAACAACATCTGGGTACGGTGACTCCTGGTTCATCAAGTGAAAAATTAGATAACAGGATTTTTGTAGAATTTTTAATTAAAAACATACCTTACATAGGACTTTTAGATACAGGTGCAAACCTCTCCGTCATTGGTAACGGATATCATAAACAACTTTTAGATTTTGGATTTCAAATAGCACCAACAAACTGGAGCGCAAAGTGTGCCAACGGGTCACAAGTACAAACAATAGGAGTAATGACAATACCAGTAACATTTAGAAATAAAAATTGGGAAATAGCATTTATGGTCATTCCAGAAATATCAGATAACTTCATATTAGGTATGGACTTTGTACATCAATTCGGCATTTTAAATTATTTTAATTTCCATAGCATAGAACTTGTGGGAAAAACTGAAGATACACACCCACAAACTTCAAATAAGCTGTGTGGTATAACATCAAAAAGTGAATTATCACCATTAGAAAATATTGAATTAGGAAAAATAATTGATAAATTTAAAACCATTAGTACTGAAGAAAAAGGATTAGGAAAAACTAATATAATTGAACATAGGATAGTAACAACTGGTTCGCCAATAAAACAAAAATACTACCCTTTATCACCAGTGAAATTACAAGCACTGAATGATGAAGTGGACAGAATGTTAGAACTAGGCGTGATTGCACCATCAAAATCACCTTGGTCAAATCCAGTTGTTATGACACCAAAAAAAGATGGTTCACTTAGATTCTGTTTAGATGCTAGAAAACTAAATGACGTCACTATTAAAGACTCCTATCCATTGCCTTATATATCTTCAATATTAGACAACCTTAAAGGCGCTCGTTATCTATCTTCAATAGATTTATCAGCAGCTTACTGGCAACTACCACTCTGCGATTCAGATAATTTAGACGGTAATGGCACTTCATGTCAAAAAACCGCATTCGTAGTACCTAACAGGGGACTTTTCGAATTTAAAAGAATGCCTTTCGGTTTATGTAACGCTGGTTGTGATATGCAACGTTTGATTGACTCACTTTTTCAACATAAATATGGTGAAAAAATTTTTGGGTACTGTGATGATCTCCTTATAGCCACCTCTTCATTTAAAGAGCATATTAATATATTAAACGATGTTTTGGAAACATTAAAGCAAGCAGGTTTGACAATAAATTTTAATAAGTGTGAATTTTGCAAAGATGAATTACATTACTTAGGTTATGTTGTAAGTTCAAAAGGTCTGCAAACAGATCCAAAAAAATTAGACTGTATTAGAAATTTCCCTAGACCAACTACAGCTAGACAATTACGTGCTTTTATAGGTTTATGCTCATATTACAGGAGATTTGTAAATAACTTTTCAACAATTATAGCACCAATGACAGCATTAATCGGTAAAAGAAAAGGTAAAGAGGCAATAGCTTGGTGTAGTGAAGCAGAAACATCTTTCATATCACTTAAAGAAGCTCTCACTCAAGCACCAGTATTAGCATGTCCTGATTTTAAAATACCATTTCAGATTCATACAGATGCTTCATCGGTTGGCATTGGTAGCGTTCTCGTTCAAGAAATTGACGGTATAGAGCATCCTGTAGCGTTTCACTCCCGTTTACTTTCAAAAACAGAACGAAATTATAGCACAACTGAGCGTGAGCTGTTAGCAGTAGTTGATTCAGTCATACATTTTAGACCTTATATTGATTGCAGCCACTTTATTTTAGTAACAGATCATATGTGTCTTAAGTGGTTAAAAACACTAAACAACCCATCAGGTCGTTTAGCGCGTTGGGCTATGCAATTAGCTTGTTTCGACTTTGAAATACGTCATAGGAAAGGTGCTCTGCACGTAGTTCCTGACGTGTTATCAAGGGCAGAATTCAATGCAGTTACATTTACAGGAGGTAATAATTCAGGTGATGATTGGTACAATAAATTATTTAAAAATGTACAATCAAATCCAATATTTCACAAAAATTATCAAATAAAAGATAATACATTGTATAGATTCAGTAAACCTTCTTCAAAGTTACATGAGGCAAATTCTTGGAAAATTGTCTTACCTCAAGACATAGTACAGGAATGTATAAAGGAAAATCATGAACTCACCGCAATACATCCTGGTACATTTAAAACTTTAGCTAAAATAAAAGAAAACTATTTTTGGAAGGGTATGAATGCAGACGTTAAGTCGTATGTGTCTAACTGTGAAAAGTGTAAGGCTTACAAACACTCAAACGATGTACCACACGGACACATGACACACCAGAAACAAGTGGAGCGTCCCATGCATACACTTTCCATCGATACAATTGGTCCCTTACCTAAATCATATTCCGGACACATTTATATACTTTCAATTGTAGACATTTTTACCAAGTATTGTTGGCTTCATCCACTTAAACTGCAACCACAAAGACAGTAACTTCATTTATAGAATCAGAAATTATACTAAAAGAGGGCACACCATGTGTCATCATATGTGACAATGCCACTATTTTTCAAAGTAAAGATTTCAAGAATTTCTGTACAAAATATTCAATTCCAAAAATATTTTATAACGCATATTATTCACCACAGTCAAACACCGTTGAACGTTACAATCAAACCATTCAAACTTGCTTAGCAATGTTAGTAGAGGAGGACCAGCGAAATTGGTCTAGGTTCCTTCCTCAAATACAACTATTTATGAACACTACTATAAATTTAGCAACTGGATACACACCATATTTTCTCGCCAGAGGCCGTGAAATCATCTCTGATGGTTCATTGCACACCTTAAGGGGCAACGCACCACAATCGATTGATGATATTCAGCTCGCAAATAGGAACGAAAAAGCTAATTCCTTAAATGAACTCGCAGATATTTTCCAACGTGTAAGCAGCGCATTGACCAAAGCGTACAAACAGAATGCAAACAGATATAACCTGCGTCGCCGTGAGCTCAGGTTACGTGTGGGTGATATCGTGTGGAGGCGTAACTTTGTACAGTCAAACGCAGCAAAGTTTTTCTCAGCTAAATTAGCACCAAGATTTATCAAATGTAAAGTAGTTGATAAACTATCTGATGTTGTTTACCAATTAGAGGAAACAGACACAGGAAATATAGGAAAGTATCATGTCAAGGACATAATAAAAGTGCCAATATGAGTAAATGGTGTTATTTATGCTTAAATTTCAATTAATTGCACAGTGTTACACTTGCACATTATTGGACAAAATTTTTTTGGAAGAAAAAATTTTTTTTCTTTACTAAACTGAATTCTTTTTGTATCAGTAGCTCTTGACAGCTCTGATTCAGTTAATTTTTTTAATTCAGTTCAGTACTTTCTTCAAAATAATTAAAAATAAGTTTTTTTTCCCCTTCAGAAAAAAACTATATGCTTTACTAAACTGAATACTTTTTGTATCAGTAGCTCTTGGGAGCTCTGATTCCTCTTATTTTTTCAAATTCCGTTCAGTACTTTTCCCAAAACAATTAAAAATAAGTTTTTTTTAACAAAAAAAAAAAAAAAAACTATTTTCTTTACTGAACAGAATTGTTTTTGTATCAGCGGCTCTAGATGGCTCTGATAACCTTCATTTTTTCAGAATCGGTTCAGTACTTTTTTCAGAACAATTGAAACAAAGTTTTTAATTATAAAAAATAAAAACTATTTTCTTTAATTACATGGATTATTTCTGTATCAGCGGCTTTTGATAGCCCTGATCCCGTTTATTTTTTCAAAAACGGTTCAATACTTTTTCAACACAATTAAAAAAAAAGTTTTTTTGTGGTATTGAGTTAGGACGTTAACTCACAAACATATTCGCACATTGCTCGCTTTGAATTGGGTGACGACTCATATTCATTTGCAGCATTGCCTGTCACTCCAGTGACGTACTAAATATAGTTCCCAGTACTGCTTCGCGACCAGCACTGTGGTTATTATATTTTGGAAAATCTAATATTAAGATATGTTATAACTATAACCGTTAATAGACTAGGATTATTTGATAACTTTAATAAATATCAATAGTTCATAAGTTAATACACAATTAGCCAATAGTTTAGTTAACATATGCATAGGATTAAAAATGCTTAGATTTAAAAAATGCTTAGATTTGAAAAAGGTTAGGTTTAAAAATGCTTAGGGTTAAGAAATAAAAATTATAATAAGCTTATACCTCATATTTACATAAAATTATAACTTCATATCTAGTTAGTCGTTTCAATAGCTGTAAGAATAATTTTTTTCCTCTGGGTGGAACGGCTGTTTTTTCCGAGAAGAGGGGTATTGTAGCAGCTAGATAACATATCCTGCTACTTTCTTGATAACAGCACAATTGATGTAGAACAGTAACGTTTTTTGGGGGTTAGTTTTACAATGAAAGCCTGGAACATAAATTACACTTCGAAATAAGTAACCTTCATTGTATATAGGTTATTTACGCTTCAGGTAATCTGAAACACTAATCACTTTGAGATAGAACACTATTCATGTCTCATAATTATGTACGAAAAATTCGACAATAATCAGCATTTTGACAGTCTATGATGATGATTTTTTCATTCATCCCGTTGAGGATAGGCAAAGGTCTTAGACCATACAGCCTGGTCTGTGATATTTTGACGGTCGAATTTCGCAATAACTGTTGATCAGAACTATGACATATATATGCTTTTCGGAATCCTCGTTGGAAGATCTTTCCAAATATAATAATGGTTCTCGGATTTATTACACTTTTAGTTTTAATATATAATAAATGTCATAGACTCCCTTTACACATGCGCCTCGCTATTCATACGGATGTGTAAACGCACCATCAGAATTGCGTTCCGTTCCAACTCGTTGTGGCTGTCTATGACCATTGCAGTCACCAGCGTTTAAATATTTGTTATTTTTATGTGAACTACATAAACTCGACAAGGAAGCTATTTTTCCTGTCACGGATGTGGTAGAGTGTCAATTAGTTTATGCTGTTTTAAAACTAGAATTAGAAAAATAGTTTAAGCATTTTCAATGTCAACATTTCGTGTGGAACGGACCGTCATCGGTTCGTGGTCGTCGATTTCCGGATAGGATCGAACGGTCTGGAAAAGATGATGGCTTGAGCAAGTTGCGGGCCGTGGGACTCATCTACACGACGCCGAGAAGATGGCGGAGCTGAACTGAATATAGCGCCATGATCGCTTCTCATTTCTCCTTGGGTTTCTAGCTTCAAAAGCTACAAAATATGGCTAATCGTTATATCCCAATGGATGATTAGTCAGCGTCAAGGTGCGTCATCAGCCCTAATTTGCTCGATGACAATTTTCCGTACCGCGTGCTCCGTGCGGCAGCCCTAAAACTTCCGAAGGGAGGTCTACGCGGCGGACCTTGTCCGCTGGGAAGCTCTCCCAGTGGGCGATCCCAAGGATTATCAAAGCCGTTGCCAGCCGGGAGATTCTCCGTGTGCTCCTGGTCGACTTCGCGGGAGGTGTCCTGCGCCCACGACGTGGTGCGCCGGCAGATGGCGTTCGTCGGGGACCCTGGACGATCGACGGCCTTAGTGGTCGCCATCTCGCCGTGATGCCAGACCAACTTCATCGCCGGCGTTCTGCTCAAAAATCCATGGCTTCCGAGGCCACATCGTGAACGTGTGAGTGCGTGATCGTGGTACCACGTAAGTCTCTTGTATTCTTTTGGCCAAACTAGAGTCAGTGCGCGTTTTGCATATCACTGGCACCGATGCCCGTCCTCTTTCTAGAACTTTCTGGTCTCAGGATTTTGCTACATCAATTTCCATAATCTATCTATAGCTGTATAAGTGTTAAATGTTGTAATATACAGTTATCGTTTACAATGTTAATTTATTTGTTTTATTCCAAATGAATCACCCATAGGTTCCCTTTAGACAAGAGGTCCTTGAAACAATAGCCCAATGCTGAAAGCCGAGAGTTTGAAGGCCTACTGTTTTACTTTTTAACTTGTAACATAACGGTAACTTTTACATTCCAATATTCTTTCTCTTTTTTTCTTTTTTTTTTCACACCGTTACACCTAGGTGTAAAATAAATGTTTAATTCAAACGCTTCCCCTTGATCAGTTGATCACAAGTGCGCACAGTTGATACCATGAATTTTGTTACGAGTCATTTGTTAGCCTGAGGGAGAGTGGCGTTTCATTTAAAAAAAAAAAAAAAAAACATTAACATGTTGGTGTAGTGGTTGTAAGTGCAACTGCTGAACGTTGGGTTTGATTCTTGAGTCTCATTATTACTTTTTATAATGATTTTTTTCTGCTTAGAGAAATGATAGTAGATAGACTGACTTGTGTCTGGTAAATGTATCGTAAGGCGCGGGACACATAGAATAGACGTAAGACGAAGACGCGTCGCGGACATGCGAAAATGTATGAATTCGCGTCCGCGCCCCGTCTCTTATTCTGTGTGTTTTACGTCGCGACGCTTCTATACATTTTATGTGAAAGAGACGCCGAAGAGACATAGTCTCCCGTCTGCGTCTTACGTCTTTCTATGTGTCCCACGCCTAACATATTCAATTCTTTACAGTATCATGGTCAACTGTCTAGCCTTTTTTCCCAACTATATTGTGGTCGGCTTCCAGTCGAACCAGATGCAGTTGAATATCAGTATTTTACATGGAGCGACTGACTATCCGACCCCCACAATTCAGTAACTGGGTGTAATTATACGATACCCCATGGTAAGACTGGTTGCCAGACTATCGAGCTTCTAACTGTGATTAACAACTGTCAAAGATCTACAAATGACAGCCGGGACCAACGGCTTGACGTGCTTTCCGAGGCACGGAGGAAACTCGCTATGACAGACGGTCACTCATCCACAGACAAACCTCGGCAAGCGCGGCTTAACCCGGAAGATCGGTCTGTGCGGCTGTGATTATTTAGCCACAACACAAGCTTCTCAGCGAAATTAATTAAATCTAGCTATTGATACAAAAGGCTTAAAACTGTCTGGTATCTTTAGTATCTCATTACCTGACTCTACCACATTAATAGTGAACACGTCAATGACCTCTATCTATCAACTTTTGCGCAAAACATTTGTGCAAATTAATTTAATTATCGTTATTATCTTGTTAACGTTATTCTCATAATAATTATTATTTAAAAGCGTGCAAATGTCTTCACTTTGTTTTAAAAAAAAAGCCACTAAAAATTACATACAAAACAAGTGAAAAAGCTCGTTGTTCTGTGCGCGAGCGAGAGGTTCGTGACGTCAGGGGCTGCGTCCCGCTCGCACGGCGCTCGTTGGTTTTATTTTAGCTGCCACGGTATCGGACGGCGCGGCCACCCAGATGTGAGGTTAGGGTTGGCACTTGACTTGAAAAGATGGTTGAAAATAATTCTATTGAAGAGGTTTTTTTGATATAACATCCTAACTAACATTTCTGTGGGAGTCATCATAATAGTCAGCCTATAACAAGTCCACTGTTGGATATATACCTCGCCAATCGCTCGCAATTTCACTCGATCACCAGCTCTCATCGGCAACTCTCCACCAGCTATTACGGGTCACCTTGCGAAGATCGTTTCGTCGGGAATGAATATTTCGTGAAATGTAAGTGTGGAACAGGGACCATAACTTTGTAGTGTTTAATTATATTTTTTTTATGTCTTTGACAATTCAAAAGTGCCTGTAAATGGTCTACTTTAATTAAATGCTTTTGATTTGATTGGAATGGATTTCTTATTGGAGAATGCATTAATTTGACCAATAAGTGCACTCGGTGGTAGAGTGATCCGTCAAATCTTGCCAATGTCCGTCTTTTGATTTTTTTATGTGTAATGGGTTTGCTCTTAACCTTAGTCGAGGTCAGGAGTGAGGCCGAGACTTCACCAAAGCTGTGTCGAGCTGTGCGGAGTCGAGACGTGTTTTGAACAACCACTAGAATTGTATTATTGACACAGCTCCACTCCGCAACGCAATTCTATTGGTTGTTCAAAACACGTCTCGACTTGCACAGCTTTGGTGGAGTCTCGGCCTGACTAAGACAAGGTCGACGATGGAGCGAGTTTACCCAGAAGAAGCCTGTTCACTCTAAGAACAGGCTTGTTTTATCTTAAGTTTCATCTTTCATTCAACTTAAATTGTCCCACATTTGGGCAAAGTTTTGCTGAACTGACTGCATCTAATTGGATTACATTTTTTGTTGTTTTCGATACTGTCAGGAAGATTTGAATGCAAGAAAAATTCGGAAAATTAACGATAGGTGGACATTAGGCATATGAACCTGTGTGAGACCAAGCACGTTCATAATTATCAATAAAAAGCAATTTTGGATAGCTATTTATAATACAACATCTATATGTACATACCTATACAAACTTAATAGACTGAATCAATGCTCCTATTTTATAACAAGCATCATAAAAATACCAAAATCGCCAAAAGACTATTCACGCGGTGTTAGAACTAAAACGACCATGAACAAAATATCATAAAAAGAGAAAAAACATTCACAGGGTGTTAAAAAATAAGCCCATATTGCTGTCAAAGAGAACAGTGCCCAGGACGCTGGCAGTGTTACAACGTTGGTTGGCAATGCTCATTTATATGGCCGACATATTAAAAAAAATCAACTTAGATAAAATTCTCGAGCCCACCCGAGCGGAACTAAGTCGTGACAACCCTACAGCAAAATATAATTATCGGTAAACTCCGGCGCAGAATTAATTTGTCAAAACATAAGTCGGTTCCATTATTAATAAAATGGCTAGCTGGAGGTCACTTGTGGCCGCGTATGAACATGGAATGTATGATGATCAGGATTGAGTAGTTGTATGGATTAAGAGAGGATAATAATTGTGAAGTCTCCATGCAGTTATAAAAGGGCTGTTGTAAATTCCCCACGAAAAAAAAAGTACGTCGATATAAATTAGCCAAAGGTTTTTGTTTCCGGGGTCGCCGGATTTTATTTCCGGGGTAGCGGAATTTTATTTCCTCACCGTGTCGTGTGAATAAAGGGCTATTGAAGGACGCCGTGGATTTTAGTCAGTATAAGTCTGACAGAGGACTGGAGGACTCATTTGATGATTTTACCACGATAAAAAAAAAGGATTTTGTTTGTTTATTTTTCATTAATGTTCACTCAGCCCCGGAACAACTACTTGTAAGTCATACAAATATTTGTTCCGTGCGGGGATCGAACCTGCTATACGCTGCACTGCAGTGGATCTCTCAGCGTCAGCGCCAACCGTGCACCAACCTAGGCAATCGTGTTAACGGGTGTAAGTGGTTTAGCGGGACTCTACCGGGGTCTCGAGTCTGTCCCTGCCGGGGACGCGGGATTGTCTGACTGTTGTGTGTTTTTAGTCAATACGAGTCTGACAGTCCTGCCCTAAGTGGGAGGACTTAGGAGCATCGTCTACCTAAGGCTCGTCCATACTAAAGGAGAAAAAGTTTTCCTACCCCTAAATGCTATCCTATCTCAATGATTTTTTAGAACGCTTCTGACACAGAAAAAAGGTAGGTTTACAGGTTTTCTTTTTTTTCAAAAGTAACTGTTTGGCGCCTGTAATTTTCACAACTATTATAAATTAAAAAAAAAAGAAAACCTCCGTATATTTACACCAAATTACAGCTCTCTAGTACTGTGCGTCTCTGAGCTAAACTGCGGACAGACGGACGGACGGACGGACGGACGGACGGACATGGCGAAACTATAAGGGTTCCTTGTTGACTACGGAACCCTAAAAATGGGTCGCGATGAAACTCCTGTCGATCTTTCTGAAGGACTTCATCAATAAGGTCAGTGTAGGTCTTCCTATGGCATTTCCACTCAAATCTGCCTTAGGAATTCCACTGTCAGACTAGAACCAACCCTATTCATTCAAAAGCCCTTTGGGTTCCAGGACCATGGCGCTTTTTGTCGACTACTAGCCGACTGTTGACGTTCAGGCACATCCCTATTAATTACTTAAACTTATTAATTGACTGGCCTGTTAGTCTAGTGGTTAGTGACCCTGACTGCTATGCCGAGGGTCGTGGGTTCGATTCCCACCCAGGACAAATGTTTGTGTGATGAGCACGATCGTTTGTTCTGTGTCTGGGTGTAATTTATCTATAATATGTATGTATTTAGAAATATATAAGTAGGTATGTTTATCAGTTGTGTAATACCCATAACACAAGCTCTGCTTAGCTTGTAATATTATTATTTTTATTATTAGGTATTAATTGGGAGAGGCTTTTGTGCCAGAAGTGGGACAATAAAAGAAATTCTAGCGTTATCTCTCCCGAGGTGTTTCTTCTGCTGATTCCATATCAGAAAGTGTGAATGTAAAATTAAATAATATGCCATACAGTTGTTGTTCGTGTGTTTGTCGCGAATACTTGCGTGGGCGCACGTGGATGACGGTTTTTATTGTTTTTGTGTACAGGCTGTTGCGAATTTGATGGCAGTTTATTTTGTAATAACTTTTTGTTTGTTGATTGTTTAGTTTAATAAAATAATGTCTTACAGGGTCATAAGAGTAGGTAACTGTATCTCGTTGCATATTAGTTTTAAAAAAATACACTGAAGTTATGTTATTACCTGTAATGTAATGAAAATTAATCATAAGTATTTGCGAAAAAAACGTGAACTACCTAAACGTTTTTATGAAAAATTTTGTAAACGAATTTTTTTTTATTGATTGCTATCACCTTAGGAACTATTGGTTCGTTTTTTTCGTCGTTTAATTTAAAAAATATATAAGTTGATATTCTATTTACCGAGGAAGGCAGTAGACTGTGTAACATCACACTACGACTAAGGGAGCCGAGCAATAGAGGTAAAAACGCGGGGAAAACCTAGTATAAAATAAGCTGGAAAATACATCACCCTGTATTTCCTACCAAGAATAGCTGATAGAGCCAATAATAGGGATCAAATGTCTCCAGCCAGAGATACTAAACCTTACGTCATAAAACGGAGGTTTAACACTGAAATAATACTGCTACACTGAATTCTGAAATTTTATTACTTTAGTTTGTAGTTGTGACATATTTGGAACTATTGATGAACCATATTTGGGACATATTATTATAACGTTTTTAAACGGAAAAGCTGTTTTTTTATTTTTTCTATAAATGACTATAAAAGTGTTGAAAACGATCAGGATCAAGTCTGACATTTTTATAATTTTGCCATTCCCACACGAGCCCATTTTTTATTTTGATAATGTTATTAATCTACTAAAATAATAATGGTCGATCATTACCAGATCGTAATAGAATAGGGCCCGTGTGGTGGATTATGGCCCACTCCCTCTCACACAGAGGAGGCCTGAGTCCCAGCAGTGGGAACATTAGGGGCTGATGATGATGATAACAACATTTGAACAATTTATATCTATTGACTGTAACTAATTGTTTTTACTCCTTGGGTATGTCATAGTGATAGAGTCTTATAAGTCTCTCAAAACGTTACCTATGCATGCTGTAATGCGAAATGATGCAACTAGTTCACCACTTAAGTGGATAAGATGTAGTGACACAATCATCATTACGCGGTACTGCGACTTTTAAGAGTGTAGCACCTTCCTCACTAATACTCGTAACCTTACTTCACCTTACTTGTTGACAACGACGATATAATACTAGACTCCTAATAACAGTCGACCGATGTCTGCCAAGGCCAACACATTAGGCAAAAATGTCTTATATTCGTCTCATTTCGACCAATCCTGTGAGCTGTAAACATACGTTGAGACAGAACAGACCTTGAGTTAGCCAATCACAACGCAGTACCCCGTCCCCCTCGCTGACGTAGTACCTCAGCGAGTTGACAGAATAATTAGTGTTCCTTAGATCGTGCATGCGGAGTCTAGTGTTATATCGTCGTTGCTTGTTGATATGATTGAACGAACAAGGTGGCTTCTAGTCTGACAGTGGAATTAATAAGGCAGATGTGAGAAGGAACTCCATAGGAAGACCTACACTGATATTATTGATGAACTGCTTCTGAAGGTTGACATGAGTTTCACCGCGAGTAGATTTTTACCGTGATAAAATGATCAAATGAGTCCTCCCACTCAGGGCAGGACGGGAAGGACTGTCAGACTAGTACTGACCTTTGACGTGCCTGTGTACGAACCTCGATGGATTTTTATTGCTGTAGTCACCTGGATATCAAAGTTGTAAGAAATTGGAGACTTGGGTCGCGTCGTGTACGAAGAGACTTAGGCTGACCGCAGACTTGAGTCAAAACAGTTTTAAGACAGAATATTGCTTTACAAAAACTATGAAGATGCGCACACTTAAATCAAAACGTCTCGTAGATAATATTGTCTAATAGACACAAGAACTGCACAGCGACAAGTCTGACACTGAACAGTTTTGTTTCAGGTGAGCGGCGTGTCGTAGACAAAACAGTTTTGTTTATGTTTTAAGACAGACTTGTCTCTGAGAGACAAGACTGTCTTAAAACAGTTGTGACTCAAGTCTGCGCTCAGCCTTACTCTCTACTCGACCACAGTTTTAATGACAACAATTAGAAGTAAAACAATGGAAGTCAAGTTTTTTATTTTGAGAGCTCCGTCCTATTGATCTCACATCGATTGTGGAGAGGAATGTATTTATGGTATGTATTGATTGCTTTGTAAATCTTTGAGGGCGACACTTTGATATAATATTCAAGCGAAATAGAGTTCGCTGGAATGTCTTTAGAGGTTGCCGGGGCCCTGGAACGTAAAGGAACCTGGCTGGATAGGGTGTTTTTTTTTTAATTCTAAATTAATAAGCCGCGGGAAGAACTAATAAAAAAATACTGTACTTAGTAATTTATCATGTTTTTGTGACATAAAAGTCCCCCATTTTGACAATAATTTGATGGAAATAAGTCAGGTTTTTCGTACCCACTAGAAGCGCTTTTTCTATTTTCTGTACAATAACCGTAATAACTACTTCAAACTGTAAAATACAGAATCTTGTGATAAAGCCTCGGTTTCAAAACGAAAATGTGTATGGAAAAAATGTGTATGGAAAAATGTGCATGGAAAAAATGTGCATGGAAAAAATGCGCATGGAAAAAATGTGTATAGAAAAAATGTGTATAGAAAAAATGTGTATAAAAAAGAAAACTCTATGGTCCTTCTTTTAAAACCAAGCGCAGCTTGTTCTTAGAGGACCAAAGCCTGCCGGGGTCGCGTGACTAACGAATACCGTGACCCCGGAACGTGAAAGACTATTGAAGGACTCCGTGTATTTTAGTCAGTACAAGTCTGACAGTTCTTTTTGCCCTGCCCTGGGTGGGAGGACTCATTTGACGATTTTACCACAAAAAAACAAAGCGCAGCTCAAAGACATTTAAAATTATACGAGCACTAGACGGGACATCATGAAGAAAGTTGTGATCCAAAACTTTTTACCAATACGTAAAAAGTCGCTCAGTCTAGTAGTCTCGTTGCTATGCAACGCTAGATAGTGCTACTGACGCACGGCATCAACAATTTTTTATGACAATTTTCCCAATGCCCGCTCTATAGGTTCTTTTAAATCTTTTTGGCGCAGCTTGTTAACACCCTGTACAATATTGACAACTGTATCATCACCGTGTGAGGTCTATAGAGCCATTCTGCCTACACCCACTCGATTGAGGCGAGGTTGTATACTCGGACAAATTCGTTCAACACTCTACTCTATGGGAATGTTGTGTTACGACCGTTTTCATAGGATTAAGTTGTTATTTTTGTGTTATTTATTTACTTTACTGTCTTTGGTTCCAAGTATAATAATAATAAACAATACCTATAATATTCCACAACTATCACACAACGCCATCTAGTCCCAAGCTAAGCAGAGCTTGTGTTATGGGTACTAGACAACTGATAAACATACTTATATATTTCTAAATACATACTTAGAATAGATAATTACACCCAGACACAGAACAAATGATCGTGCTCATCACACAAACATTTAATTTTGTCCATGGTGGGAAACGAACCCACGACCTCCGGTATAGCAGTCAGGGTCACTAACCACTAGACCAAAAGGCCAGTCAGTATGGAGGTCTGGACATTGTTTGATTGTCTTAAAACTATTTACAAACACATCGATTCTATTTTAAACTGAAGGATTTTGAAGTAAAATCCAAAGGCCTTGTTTTGTACGAGAGATTTATTAACGTCCGTTAAAAAAGCGTTCATCATCATCATCAGCCTATAATGTTCCCACTGCTGGGACACAGAACTCCTCTCTAAGAGAGGGAATGAGCCATAATCCACCACGCGGGCCCAGTGCGGGTTTGGTAGATATCAATGTGTTGGAATTTTAGATTCTAAGACATGCCGGTTTCCTCACGATGTTTTCCTTCACCGTTTGGAGCAGTAGTGATGAAATAAATTAGACAAAGTAATGCGCCTGGCAGGGTTCGAACCCACGACCTACAAATCGTTGGTAAGTCGGGACTGATACCACACCCGCCGGAAGAGACTGTCAGACTCGTACTGACAAAAATCCACGGTGTTCCTTAAATAGCCCTTTACGTTCCAGGGTCACTGTAACCTGTTTAAATAGTCCCGCGTCGGATTCTAGAGTTAAGTTTATATGATAAGCCTAGGATGAAAAATACCTCAGTAATTAAAATAAACGGTGACTGAACGAAGCGATCCGGGCGAACAAACTAGTCTCAGATAACATTATTATGAATAGGGTTTTAAAACGTGTGAGATATACTCGATTTGTTAAATTATATTGTGTGCAGTGTGGGCTGTTTGATTTGGCTACTGGGTTCTGTAGTAGAATTTAAAATTGATTGAGTTTCAGATCGAAATTGGAACGGTACTTAGAGTCAGTTCGGTGAAGTATTTCTCAAAATCGTTTACATTTTTTATCCATTTAAACTAAAAATGTAAAGAATTAACTAAAACCTAGGTTAATCATGATCAAATGACTGGATGTTTGAAACTAGTGAATCGCTACCTGTGGAAGGGCCCTTTCGAGCTAGTAAGTACGCATATTGTCTGAACTTTATAGTAGACTACAAAGCCACAAAATTACAGCATTGCTAACATGACATAGGTCTGCGGGCACGATCTATATATATATATTAAAAAAGTCGTAAACAATTATTGTTTACGACTTTTTTAAGGTGGCAAAAAACCGGTAAACATTTTTTGATAGCAAAGTAATGATTGCAAGATTATGAAGATAAGTAGAATCTCTATAAAAGATTTTGAAGTAGGTGCAGTTTTCAATTCTTTAGACATAGATCGTGCCCGCAGACCTATGTCATGTTAGCAATGCTGTAATTTTGTGGCTTTGTAGTACGAACCAGTAACTACTATAAAGTTCAGACAATATGCGTACTTACTAGCTCGAAAGGGCCCTTCCACAGGTAGCGATTCACATAGTTTCAAACATCCGTCATTTGATCATGATTAACCTAGGTTTTAGTTAATTCTTTACATTTTTAGTTTAAATGGATAAAAAATGTAAACGATTTTGAGAAATACTTCACCGAACTGACTCTAAGTACCGTTCCAATTTCGATCTGAAACTCAATCAATTTTAAATTCTACTACAGAACCCAGTAGCCAAATCAAACAGCCCACACTGCACACAATATAATTTAACAAATCGAGTATATCTCACACGTTTTAAAACCCTATTCATAATAATGTCTGTAACGTTACATTACAGGTGAATGCTCGCGGTGAGGGAGCGCTCTTATGCTATATATTATATTATTTTGATCACCAACGGATATCTCAAGCTTAATAATATAATCAATTAAACATTATCAGTATTACCATGATAGTGTGAATTTATCGATTCAAATCTTTGATGAGAAAAATATCTTTGACAGTCACTCGCAATCAGTTAATTAATTGAAGACTAATCAATATATAAAAAAGCCAATTAAAAAGGTGTTTAAACAACTTGAGAAACAGTTAATAAAGTTTAATCATCTTATCTATTGAACTTCCTTTAAAGTTATCAAAAGCATAGCTGACTAATAGCCTCTTATATTATATCTCGTATCTCAAACTGGACAATTTCCTTAATGTATAAAAATGTTTTATATCAATAAAATTTAATACGCGGCCACACACAGCGATTGAAGATGTTTTAAAATAAAAATCGTCCATTTTGGTTGGCGCCTCGTTTCGTTGTTACTAAATAGATCATAATTGTGTTTGTAAGATGTTTGAGTAGTGCCATACTTTTTGATCTATTTAGGTGAATGGGAGTTAATTATAATCACGATGATCTAATAAGTATTGTGCTGGTTGAACGGGTTAGATTTCGCATGAAACAAATATTTTTATGACATACAAGTAGTCAAAGACCAAAGCAGTCTTTGACTGCTGGCCTTTTATAGAGACTAAGAGTCACTCAACGAGCAATGGAAAGAGCTATGCTCGGAGTTTCTTTGCGGGATAAAATGCGGAACATGGCTATTCGGCGAAGAACCAGAGTCACCGACATAGCTCGTAAAATTTGCAAGTTGAACTGGCAATGGGCAGGCCACATCGCTCGTAGAACTGACAACCGATGTGGAAGAGAAGTTTTCTCATGGCAACCACGGACCGGAAGACGCAGCGTAGGCCTTCCACTAGGTGGACCGACGACATCGTGAGGGTCGCGGGCAACCGATGGATGCAAGTGGCGAATTGTCGTTCGGCGTGGCGGTCTAAGGGGGAGGCCTATGTTCAGCAGTGGACGTCTTCCGGCTGATGATGATGATGATGATGATGATACAAGTAGTTGTTTCAGGTCTGGTTGTTTGTGCATGTGTGTTTAAAGTTTGTAAACGCAGTCATGATGCAGCCCACGATACATAGGACTACATTGGAAACGCCTATATTCGGAAAGTTTCTGATTTCTGATAGAAAATTGATGATACCTGGTTCAAAGAAATACTTCATCCAAATGACGTAAAAATCTTCAAAATATAACACTTTTTCAAACCGTGCGTGCATCTGACTTAATGTTTTTTTTTCTTTTCAAACATAAACACCTTTTTTCTCTTTTTTTTTGTTTAAGTTGTTCTAGGTTCACAAAACTTCTTTAAAACATATAATAACTTGTCTAACTCTTCAGGTTTTCAACCTAGAACCCCATTTCTCTAAACCCAATATCGAAAACAACCCATTAGGACCTATTAGACCCCATTACATCTCGTATTGTTGGCTACCAAATGCGCGCTGTCAAAGCAGAGCCGCCATGATGAAAAAATTTGACAGATGTCAAAATAGTATTTTAATTTATGATGGATGGGGCGATAGTTTAATGGTTTAGAGGTGTGAGCTACTGTTTTTTTTTTTCTTTTCTTTCTTTCTTTCTTTGAAAAGGGATATCTTTAGAAGTGATTTTGTGAGTCATTTGTCAATTTTTTTTTTTTTTTTTAAAGTATGAGTCGTCATTGCGGCCGTACGAATTTTATTAGATTACATATTTTCTGCCGCGATCAGGATTTGAACCTGCGACTACGGATTCAGTAAACCTGACGACGCTCCGCGCTCAACTTACCGACCGAGCCACTGAGGTCTAATTTCGCGACGCATGCGTACAAATGTAAAACTGTTATTCCACTAATTATGCAACTTTGTCTCTAAAAGTATACAAAAAGACGATTCACTTTCAAAAAAAAAAAAAAGGTTGCACTCCAGGAGTGCCGGTAGAAGTGAAAACTTTTTTGTTACTATGTTTTATTTTTAATTTGAATGACGTCTTACTCATTTTCGATCAGGGTCACGTGACCCTGACGCGAGTTTTGGTCACGTGACCCTGACGCGAGTTTTAAATTTTTTACCCATTACAGAAAAAGTGTACAACGCCGCTAAAGAAGTTTTCACTTCAAAAATTTTATTTTTATTAATTTCTAGTAGCTTTGAAATCAATAAATATGAATATAATTGAGTGAATTAGTTAATCACGTCACAGTTTCCTGTTACTATGCAATAACTACGGTAGAATCGCGCATTGACAGCTCATAAAAAGTACTTAAGTATGTAATTTAATTAATGGTGTCAAATACCGTATTGGCTGGCTGTAGGTATAGTTCTTAATAGGTGACTTTGTGTGCATATTATTTTTTCGGTCGAATTCAGACGGAGATAATTTTTCTTCCTTTTTTTGGCTTCATTTCTTAGTGGCCTACGAAGAATTTGGACAAATGGAAATTCTGCAATCATAGTTGATCAACCCATTGCTGGAATCTTAGGCCACACCTTTTGACGTCTCATATTTCTAAATCTTAAACATTTATGGTCAAATCCAGTTTCAAAAACGTCTAAAAACACCTACCAACTGACCTCCGGCAACCCCAAAAAAAAACATCGCCAAATCCTAATGTTGCCATCAAGAAAAATACAACTGTCAATCTATCTGAAACACAATATCACGACACTTTATTTTTTATGACGACTACACTGAATAAGCTTTATACTAAAAAGGTTTGGTGCTAAAAAATGTAAGCTATTAATTTTCATCAGGTGGACTGGTAATGATGGATATATCCATCGTTTTGCTTTTAATTTAAGGCTAGGCTATAAGTCTTAAGGCTAGTGTGAATATACAATATATCACGAGGTTCGGTTACAGGATCGGTACACCCACAGGCGAGTGTGGTTCGTCTAAAGAATCCTACTACTATTATAAAGGCGAAAGTTTGTAAGTATGTATGGATATATGGATGTTTGTTACTCTTTCACGCAAAAACCACTGAACGGATTTGGCTAAAATTTGGTACACAGATAGTTTATAACCTGGATTAACACATAGGATAGCTTTTATCCCGATTTTATGTTCCCGTGGGATAATTTTCGAGTTGTAGCGGGTGAAGCCGCTGGCAACAGCTAGTAGAGATATACTTTTAGAATCTATTCTATTTCCGTGGTGAAGTTTGGCCGTTGAAAATATCATTTATTAAAGTTAAAAAAAAAGGCTTGACTTTACATGTATTTTAGTTCATTTCTTGAATCAAAAATCATAAATATGGATAGCTTTTAACGTGTTTTACGTGATAAATCGTAAACAAAATAGCTCTAGCAAATAGCACTGGCACACGTAGAAAATTCTCTGGCCTGCCACAGTAAGACTATTTCATTGAAAGTTATTTAATAATGAAGATATGATTTAGCCTCCTTCACAAAAGATTGATTGATTGATTGAGATGCTCGTGGCTAAATAATTACAGCCGCACAGGCCGATCTTCCGGGTTAAGCCACGCTTGCCAAGGTTGGTCTGTGGATGGGTGACCATCGGTCATAGCGAGTTTGCTCCGTGCCTCGGAAAGCACGTAAAGCCGTTGGTCCCGGCTGTCATTTGTAGATCTTTGACAGTCGTTACTGTAAGTCAGAAGCTCTAAAGTCTGACAACCAGTCTTACCATGGGGTATCGTATTACCCAGTTACTGGGTTGTGGAGGTCCGATAGGCAGTCGCTCCATGTAAAATACTGATATTCAGCTGAATCTGGTTTGACTGGAAGCCGACCCCAATATAGTTGGGAAAAGGCAGGCAGATGATGATGTCTATTCCCTTTCTAATCGTCGTCTATTCCGTGTGGTGACAATATGTCTGTCAGGTGTACAGTGTCCGGTTACCGGTGGTTCTAAAAATTAAGTCATCACTCACAACATTCTCTCGACTTTATTTTTTGTAAATGCCACGCGGGATGGCGTTATGTGACATTGATAATTAAATATTATACTATGATCCGGTTAACCGCTTTCAAATTAGATTTTCATTCGATGTAAACTTACTTTCCACCGTGTGAATATAATAATAACACAATAATAATAATATTCCACAACTATCACACAACGCCGTCTAGTCCCAAACTAAGCAGAGCTTGTGTTATGGGTACTAGACGACTGATAAACATACTTAATATATTTAGACCAACAGGCCAGTCAATCCTCATAGATTACCTACCACAATCACGGCGATCACCCGATCAAATTGGAATTCTTCATTTTCAACAAATTAATAATTAAACTGGTTAGTATTTAAGCATTATTGTCCACTAAAAAACTGCTTTGGCGACAAAATTATTAAGTTACGATCAAATGAATTAACTGATCAGAAAATGATAAAAAATAGACCAAGCCAAGACATGTCGACAGAGCCCTGCTGTGCGGGGCTCCTATTTCTATCTGCAGGGTTTAAAGGAACATAACCAAACCGAACCTCGGGGTGCATGCCCCCACAACAAAAATTGTTGCCGAGTTGTAATTTTCATGACGGAGTTAGTAATTTTTATTATTTCCCTTTTTTTTTATAATATACTCGTAATTCAAAGAAGTATTTTACTAAGCAATTACTATTTCGTATATTTATTTGGTGCTTATATGAAGCGAATGGGACTATCAGTCTCTTCCTGTTTAACAGTCTACTCAGTTTTTTCAATTGCCCTTTGCGTTCCAGAGCCACAGTATCCTGCTTAAACAGGCCCGCAACCTCGAAAGCTACTCACAACTTTTTTCTAACAGAAAAATCTTGCATAACACCGTCCAAACTTCTTTTATAATCCTTATTTTGACAGCAAACTCTTCAATGGAAAAAAAAAAGAGTGTGAGAGCAGGACAGCGTTATTTACAGAACAGAGATGGCGCTGCTCTACTCTTTGGGTGGCATAGTGACTCACTCGACGGATTAAAATGACTGTTTTTTTTTTGTTTTTAGATCCACGTGTCATACTTTTTGTATGCAAGTGGGTTGGTAGTGAAAAAGTGGATAAATATTGTTGGTTAAGTGTCGGTTGGTGAGGTTTGGGGAAGGATGGGATGGTGTGAAGTGATGTTTTTTTTTGGAACGTTTTTCTAGGATGACGAGTCAATTAGGTTGTGTTTTTAGAAGCTTTATTTGTAGTAGTTTTGTGACCAGTAGAAACATATTTTTCCTACTCCTCCACTATTCTTGTCTGATTAATTTCGTTGCAGGATCCAAGACAGGTATTCATTCTCCGGGACACGTCGAGCTTTATTGTCTCGGCGCTTTTCTGGTGGTTGCCACTGTTGATTCTGGTGCACAGGAGTTGCTGTGGTGCAGGAAATAGTGTGGTGGCTAATTTGTCATAAAAAGTCTTTTTTTTTGTGACATAATAATTATGGGATTAACATTTGGCTGTAGTTTATGCGGCCTATAGGACCTTCACAACCCAGTAACTGGGTAATACGATACCCCATGATAAGACTTGTTGTCAGACTTTAGAGCTTCTGACTAACAGTAGCGACTGTCAAAGATCTACAAATGTCAGCCGGGACCAACGGCTTTACGTGCTTTTCGAGGCACGGAGGAAAGTCATATAAGTTAACCATAAAATGGATTTAGTCGTTCATGTATACTAGTTTTATAAGACATAACTTTTTACGACATTTCAAGTTTGTTTTGTTGAAGACATCTTAAATGTATTTATTGATTTTAATACTCTTCTAAATTGTCATCGTAAAAGGTTTTTTTTTTGCTGTTCTATAAAGTACGTAGAGAAACTGTTCTTTTATAAGTTACTAACTTCTTCCCGTGACTTCGTTTGCTTGAAATTTTGGCTCACCTATTGCATCCCTACTTATGCTATGATTTTTTCCGGTTGTGAGAAGTCGGTGGTCATCATCTGCCTGCCTTTTCCCAACAATATTGTGGTCGGCTTCCAGTCGAACCAGATGCAGCTGAATATCAGTATTTTACATGGAGCGACTGACTATCGGACCTCCAATACTTAGTGACTGGGTAAGACTAACTTTAAGAGCTTCTGACTGTAACGACTGTAAAAGATCTACAAATTACAGCCAGGACCAACGGCTTTACGTGCTTATATGGCTGCGATGGGATGCGTCGCGTTTCGGATAGCAAAATTAATAAGTAATTAAGAGCAAAATCGCGAGCAGAAACTATTACAACATAAAGATTTATTTACGCCGTACAAAATACCACCCCTTAAAGAAGCCATAACAATTCATCCCTTAAACCCGTTTTGAAACTTAAAATTATTACAGAAACGTGTTTCCCACCTACATACTTGGATTTAGACTATTCTTAAACCCGGTGACAGAATATGGTAACAATAAATTTGTTATGTGCCATTATATTGAACATCTGGTGAAACTTATAACTACTTAGTACCCAATAAGTACTTGGTAAAGCTCATGAAACTTCATTCTCTCAGTAATGGTACATTTTAGATTCAAACTTAGGTAGGAGTTCTTTTCATCATTATCATCTCAGCCATAGGACGTCCACTGTTGAACATAGGCCTCCCCTTTAGATCTCCACATATACCGGTTGGAAGCGACCTGCATCCAGCGTCTTCCAGCGACCTTTATAAGGTCGTCTGTCCACCTTGTTGGTGGACGTCCTACGCTGCGCTTGTTAGTCCGTGGTCTCCACTCTAGTACTTTTCGACCGCATTGGCCATCTGCTCTGCGAGCAATATGGCCTGCCCATTGCCGCTTCAGCTTGCTAATCCGGTGGGCTATATCGGTGACTTTAGCTCGTCTACGGATCTCCTCATCTCGGATTCGATCACGTAGAGAAACGGAGTTCTCTCAAACCAACTGTCGGTTAAAAACAGTTTTTGTGCCAGACTCCGTTACAATGGTAGTTAGGTAAGAAGCTCGCACTTGACGAGGTTGGCCTATTGATGGATGACCATCTATCAAAGCGAGTTTCCTCCGTGTCTCGGAAAGCACGTAAAACTCTTGGTCCCGGTTGTCACTTGTAGATCTTTGACAGCCGTTACTAATGGTCAGAAACTCAAATGCCTGACAACCAGTCTTACCATAGGGTATCGTATTACCCAGTTATTGAGTTGTAGAGGTCCGATAGGCAGTCGCTCCATGTAAAATACTGATATTCAGCTGCATCTGGTTCGGCTGGAAGCCGACCACAATATAGTTGGGAAAAGGCTAGGCAGATGATGACCGAGATAAAAAAAAAAATCAATGAATTAGTATTCAATTCCTTGCAATTCCCACGTGAAATAAACTTGACGCATGTACCGTTTTCCTTATCATCACTGCCCAGAGCCTCAGGCAATGTTACGAACACCATAGGAATGCCAGACTTGAGGTAGTCAACTAATTGCGATTTGTTATACGAAGAGGTAAAATTTGATGATTCAATCTGTGTTTTTGGGGTACCGTAGCGTGTGTTGAGATGGGAAAACCTTTTGAGGTTTTTGATTTTTGGAATAAAACAAAGCCTGTTACATTTGGAGCTACATTAAAGTTAGATAAAACTAACCAGCCCGTAGCCAAGTCGCAAACGATAATCGTAAACGCTTGGTACTCTTCAATAGATATTAAATTTTAAACCCTAGAGCCTAAAGTTAAAAATCCATTAAAGATTTCTGAGCGTTAGAGACTACTCAGCGTTTTGCGTTTGTCGTTTGTGACATGGCTACAGGGCGAGGTCTTCCTTTTCAGGCTAATATTGCTGAAATTTTTGAAAAAATTTGTTCATGGGATCACTACTTATTCGAAACAATCTTAGGAATTTAATCTGGGCATGGTGTTCGATTGTTAACCTATGAAAACACTATTTCTACTTGAGCTCATGATTATTCTGACGACTTTTAAACTACTGAAATGACTTTCTTTCTTTGCGGTGTAAATTCCGAAACAAGGATATGCGTCGAAGAGCCAGAACATCCGATATAGCTCTTAAAATTTCCAAAAGTGGCAACGGGACACATCGTTCTTAAAACTGATAATTGATGGAGGAGAAAAGTTCTCTAGTGGTGACCACGGATTGAAAGACGCAGCGGTAGGCCTACAACTAGGTGGAATCAACGACCTCTATAAAGTCGCGGGCAACCGATAGATGCAAGTGGCGAATTGTTGTTCGACGTGGCGGTCTAATGGATAATGGAGTAGAACATGTTCAGCAGTGGACATCTTCCGGTTGATGATTATGATGATGATGATGAACAAATTAACGACAATTTACATGTCGTAAAATACTGGTTTCCGCTTTCATAATAAGACCTTTTTCCAGTTAATGGCAAGACAAAAGTTTAATCATTAAGGTACCACAAGTTCACTTTTAAATACTGCTGGATATACACCCAGCAGTATTTAAAAGTCAAGTTCTGCATACATCATACACATACTATTGCTCGTGACTGGACATCTACCGGTTGATGATGATGATGAGCAAATGGCAATTTACGTGTCTTTCAAAGCCAAACTTCAGTAACTCATCATACTGAACACTTCCTCTGTCCAGTTAAAATAATAAGTATTGACAAAAATTCGCAAAAGACACCAATTTTAACATGAATGTCTTTCGAACCAATTCTAAAGTTATCAACGTTTTATAGCCTCTTCTTTAACTTTGATGCTAATTGTTCACGGGACCCTTCCATGTCAGAAAATATCTCAAATCTCTACATATCCCATAAAGTAATCAAAGTGTGAAGTTAATTAATTTAATAAAACCGTTCTCGGTCTAATGTCTGACTCGCGCATGACCAGATTTTGTTGTTTTATTAGTGAATATTTTTTGTCTGCCCGTCTGTCTGACTGTTTCTAATGAACGCCATTTTTAATATAGCTATTATTTTTATTGTGATATTTGTTTGATAGATGTGGAGGTAGAAGTGATTGTATGAGTGTTCGTTTCTGACAAAAAAAAGGTTGCACTCCAGGAGTGCCGGTAGAAGTGAAAACTTTTTTGTTACTATGTTTTATTTTTAATTTGAATGACGTCTTACTCATTTTCGATCAGGGTCACGTGACCCTGACGCGAGTTTTGGTCACGTGACCCTGACGCGAGTTTTAAATTTTTTACCCATTACAGAAAAAGTGTACAACGCCGCTAAAGAAGTTTTCACTTCAAAATATTTTTATCCTAAATTAAGGAATTTAATTAGGTACCAAGACTGGAAGCTAAGACAGTAGTGAAATTTCTTGCCGGGGTCTGTGTTTTCTGTTAGCTATAACCGTTGCTCTTCAATTGATAAGTGAATAGATTACTTCTAGGCAAGCATGCTTCACGGTCGAGCACATCATCGCTTACCATCAGGCGAGATACTCGTAGTAGTCAAACTGAAGCCTATCGCTAAATAAAAAACCTTCCTCATCAGATAATCGTGACCCGGGAACGTAAGTTTAGTCAGTACAAGTCTGAACCCCCCCCCCTCCGTCCTGGGTAGGAGGACCCATTTGATAATTTTACCGTGATAAAAAAAACAGTTATGACTGAAAGATGTCTTCTCACACAGACACAGCCACGAGAGACAGTTATAGTTCTTTTGTTGTTTATTATTTTGATTCCCACATTAGGTGGAAGATTTTAATTGAATAATCAGTCTCGAATGTTTTTTAACCGACTTCAAAAAAAAAGTAGGTTCTCAGTTCGACCTGTATGTATGTATGTATGTATGTATGTATGTTTGTCCGCGATTATCTCGCGTTTGGCTGAACGGATTTTGATGCGGTTTTCAGGAAAGTGTTCATTACATTCTGGAGAAGGTTTAGTATATAACACTAATAGATATCCCGTGACGTTTGCCCGCGTGGACCCGCTTATGTTTACTTAGGTTGTAGACTTTCAGAGACGATTGCATGTTTGTCCGCAATTATCTCGCATTTGGCTGAACGGATTTTGATGCGGTTTTCAGGAAAGTGTTCATTACATTCTGGAGAAGGTTTTAGTATATAACACTAATAGATATCCCGTGACGTTGCCCGCGTGGACCCGCTTATGTTTACTTAGGTTGTAGATTTTCAGAGACGATTGCATGTTTGTCCGCAATTATCTCGCGTTTGGCTGAACGGATTTTGATGCGGTTTTCAGGAAAGTGTTCTGATTACATTCTGGAGAAGGTTTTAGTATATAACACTAATAGATATCCCGTGACGTTGCCCGCGTGGACCCGTTTTTGTTTACTTAGGTTGTAGATTTTCAGAGACGATTGCGTGTTTGTCCGCAATTATCTCGCGTTTGGCTGAACGGATTTAGATGCAGTTTTCAGGAAAGTGTTCATTACATTCTGAAGAAGGTTTTGGTATATAACAATAATGGAAATATCGTGAAGTTGCTCACATAGATCCGCTTTGCTTAATAGGATTGTAAATTTTCAAAGACGCCAATTTTATGAAGATTTTTTTTGATTATCTCAACTAAAAAGGGAAAAATAAAAACTTTTTGAAAAAAAGAGAACCGACTTCAAAACCAAACACAAAAAATTGTAAAATAACTTTTCTTTCGGAAGTCGGTGGCCACAGTCAATGAAATAAAAAAAATAAAGCCACCGACTTCCGAAAGAAAAGTTATTTTACAATTTTTTGTGTTTGGTTTTGAAGTCGGTTCTCTTTTTTTCAAAAAGTTTTTATTGACAACTTTTTCCTTATGGATGGTTTCTCTTCATTATCATTTGACATTTTAATTATTAATCAACTTTATTCACTTCCTAAGTAGTGGTGAAGGAAAAATTTAGTATCTAAAATAGTGACAGTCTGGTTTGGTGTTTGTTAATCTTCTCTTTTTTAAATATGGTTAAAGGCACAGATTGATGTCGTCTAAACTGATTTTTAGAAGGCTTTCGACTAGGAGAACCATAATCTGCTTTTAAACAGAATTATATTACATAATGCTATCAATGCTATTACATTGAATTTGCCCACACGGCATGTGTCGTACGTAATTCGTAGAACTCAGAAAGTGGTTATCAGTTAGTACGAATCTGATTACGCAGTTTTGGAACCCGGTGTGCCACAGGGTTCAATCTTAGGGCCTTTACTGTTTGTGTTGTTCTAGATAGATATCATAGTTTAAATCTTAAATTCCTTGTGGAAACGACTCGTGGTCCTCGACCTTAGACCCTGAAAACATAAAAAAATTATGTTATAGAGAGATGTCTTAATCTAGTACTGGCATTATCTCAGGCTAATATCATCAGTATTTACTATTAAATTAGCGCTATTTTTTTTTGGGACAAACCAAACCCACCGCACTATTCCCAAACAACTGCAACTCATGAAAGCCAGAATCAACAGTGGCAACCACCAGAAAAGCGCCGAGACAAGGAAGCTCTACACGTGTCCCGAAGAATGTTTTTACCTGTCTTGGATCCTGCAACAAAATGAATCAGAAAACAATAGTGGAGGAGTAGGAAAAATATGTTTCTACTTCCCTCCAAGCAGGAGACAGAACAAAACAAGGCCAACAGGCACAAAAAGACATTACCAATGGGTCTTAAAATTGTAAGCTGCTTTATTTGATTCCTCTATCTCTCTGGTTTGTGTTGCATATTTAACTTGACATGTACTGTACTCGTCTTCTTCTTTTCGCAAATAGCATATACGTTGCAAAATATAAGCGTATCGCCATTTATTTCTCCCGACCATTGACCTCATACCATCGGCCATTGATTCGTAAAGCCATAGAGGTCACACTCTATGGTCTGAGCCCTAAGGTAAAGTAGTGGCAGGTTACCAACCTAAACATAAAACATGCAGACAGACAGACACACAAAAAGATGACTACGGAAGACAACTCAATTAGTTCTCACAGTTCTTCAAATAGATAACTTATTAACAAAGGAAAATTGACTCTAAAACTAGTCAACTAAAGTCTCAAATGAAACGTCTTGAACGAACAACTCAAATCCGAGAATAAAATCACACAATAACGCGGACTATTTAAAATAACTTGTGTTACACTTGAAATAAAGTACAGTTCTCGTTGCACGGATTACGACAAAGAAGGAACGGTGATATGTTATGCAAATGACAAGCTTATTTACATAGGAATAAAGTGTGTTTTTGCGTGTAATGATGTAAGTACGCGGGCAGTCGGGCTTGAAATGTTTTGGTGACATGAGCGAACGGCTAGCGCAGAGGAAGATGTGGAGTCGACTTGTTTTGCTTTTATTTTATTTGTTTTTTATTTAATTTGCCAAGTGGTATGCGAATTATGGAAAAACATGGAGTGTGTTATCACGTTTTTAATTGTATAGTTTTAAAATGATTTTTAGCCAATTGCTTTCAATTAATAATGATAGTTTAGTTTTGTTTTTGTTGGAATATTAAATACATATACTTATTTGATTTCAAGTGAGACAAAATGATTAATTAACTAGAATGAGATGTTAGTACACAAAATACATAACAATTTCCAAGAATATATATTATCTATTCTTAATTTAGATTCATATCAGATTTTTCTTTTTTTTTTTGCTTTATGTACTCTTTCTAGCTCAGAGTGGAATGCATCTCTTTTGTTTTGTAATTTGCTTTTGTGTTTCTTGCAGTTCATCTTTAATTATAATTCTCCATTGCTATTTTTCAATCGTAACAACTACTTACTACAAGTAACTTCTGACTTTACCCACCACCAAAACAAAACTACAACCTCTCCAAAAAAAATTTGCTACTCTCAAAAATATTTCTCGTCAAAATCTTTAGTCCGATTCGACTCCATGCCTCCACCTCGTGGGTGGCAGACCACCCAGCTTGGTACTTTCCCCATATGTTTGTACGCCTCAAATTAGGCGATACCTACCATTCTCAATTCCTAATTCCGGCTATACTCAAGCTGGCTGGTTAAAGGGGTAAGCTGTATTTATAGAATCTTTGCACTTTTGGGAGTTTAAAACTGGCCTCTTGGTCTAGTGGTTAGTGACCCTGACTGCTATGCCGGAGGACATGGGTTAGATCCACCCAGGACAAATGTGTGTGATGAGCACAATCATTTGTTCTGTGTCTGGTTGTTATTTATCTATAACATGTATGTATTTAGAAATATATAAGTATGTTTATCAGTTGTCTAGTACCCATAACACAAGCTCAGCTTAGTTTGGGACTTGATGGCGTTGTGTGATAGTTGTGGAATAGAGTACAGTGGAGCGTCGATTATCCGAACGCCGGTTAACCGAACGACCGCTTACCCGAACAGCTACGCCCGCCCGACGACGCGCTTAGCTATGGCCTGTAACAGAACGTCACTCAGTTCTTAAGTGTTACTCAGAACTAGATTCAAGGCATTTGATTGGTTGAAACTACGTCTGTTTTTGCTCACCTTTGACCTGGACAAGAGTCAAGAACAAATCCATCTCAAACAAAAAACATAAAGGTTCGATTATCCGAAAATACCGGTTTTCCGAACACCCATGTCCCCCAATTAGTTCGGATAATCGACGATCTACTGTATTTAAAAAACAGTATGTTTGCTTGTTTGTTTGAGTAGCGGTGGCAGGTCGTGAGTTCGAACCCAGCCGGACGCATTATTTTGTGTAATTTATTTCATCACCACTAGTCTCAAAACAGTGAAGGAAATCATCGTGAGAAAACGTAAAAACAAAAATTCGAAGACATGTGCTCTGCCAACCCGCACTGGTAGATTATAGCCCACTCCCTCTAACACAGAGGAGGCTTGTGTTCCAGCAGTGTGAACATTATAGGCTGGTGATGATGATGATGTTTGCTCACGACCACAATTCCTTCCAGAGGCAATGATAGAGTCGCGGGACTGTCTCATCAGGAAACCGTGACCCTGGAACGTCTGGCTATTGAAGGATCACCGTGGATTTTAGTCAGTACAAGTCTGACAGTCCCTCCCGTCCCGCCCTGGGTAGGAGGACTCATTTGATGATTTAGCCACGATAAAATAGATACTTAAATATTTTTTTATGTGTATTGGGTTGGTTCTTGACCTCAGTCTAGGTCAGGAGTGACTAAGACAAGGTCGACGATGGAGCGAGCTTACCCAGAAGAAGCCTGTTCACTCTAACTTTGAAGAGATTAGGGTTGTATGCGTTCGGAAACGCAGACGCAGGCAGAGAGTTCCACTCCTTCGCTGTCCGCATTATAAAAGACGTTTGGAAACGCTGTGCGAATTGATGCAATGAAAAGATTTTAGAGTTTCGTAATTATCCGTATCCAAAGAGATAAATGGTATCCTAATACTAAGACTCCACAGTCTTATATTCTTATATATTTATTTATATCACGAACCGTGATAGTTAGACGGTTGGGCTAGACAGTCAAACCGGATGCAACTGAATATCAGTATTTTACATGGAGCGACTGTCTATCTGACCTCCACAACACAGTAACTGGGTAATACGATACTCCATGGTAAGACTGGTTGTCAGACTTTAGAGCTTCTGACTAACAGTAACGACTGTCAAAGATCTACAAATGACAGCCGGGACCAACGGCTTTACGTACTTTCTGAGGCACGGAGGAAACTCGCTATGACAGATGGTCACCCATCCACAGACCAACCTCGGCAAGCGCGGCTTATATCTTATATCAACGTAAAATGTCGTTTTGACGTTGACACTTTTTATACAAGTGTTCAACTGCTTTTTACTTTTTAGTAGTAAGACTGTGAGAGTTTAACATTACCCCAAAAACAAAGCTGAAATAGTAGGTCCAAGTTAATTGCTACTCCCAAAATAATAATAATAATAATAAAGAAATTACCCGAGTTTGGAAAATGAATCGAGTCACCATAGTCCCAATAGTCATATCAACAACAGGTGTGATTCCAAAACAATTATTCAATAGCTTTAATGTACTTAATCTATCAAAATACACATATGTAACATTACAAAAAGCCGCCATATTAAATACTTGCCGAATAGTTAGAAAATTTTTGCAATTAGACTTAGATAATAATAATTTTACTGCAGTACAAAATAATTCGCCTTTACAAACAGGTAATTAGAATTTCGCCTTGGCTAACACCCGTGAGATTCTTTAAATAGGTACCAGGTACAAATAAACCTGAGAAAACGAAAGTTTAAAACCAAAATAATAATAATATTCGACAACTATCACACAACGCCATCTAGTCCCAAGCTAAGCAGAGCTTGTGTTATGGGTACTAGACAACTGATAAACATACTTATATATTTCTAAATACATACATATCATAGATAAATTACACCCAGACACAGAACAAATGATCGTGCTCATCACACAAACATTTGTCCTGGGTGGGAATCGAACCCACGACCTCCGGCATAGCAGTCAGGGTCACTAACCACTAGACCAACAGGCCAGTCAAATAGACTTTAATTGTTATTAATTTAAACCCATAATTCCTTACGAAGTATTCAACATGCTAAATATATGCGTTGTGCGCCAAAAATAGAGCTCGCGGTCTCATTCCACGCAACACGGTGTGGTCTAAAGCTAAGAATAGTTATTTACTTATGAAAGGATTATGTTGTTGTAACTTGACTTCCTTGGAGGTCGAAAATTGTCCCATGTGAGAGAACTGTTGGGATGAAAAGTATCCTAAGTGCTGATCCGGGCTATAAACTATGCTATCTGCAAAGACATTAAACTATATACGAGCAGTAGACGGGACATCACGAAGACGTGATCCAAATTTTTTTTCCAATAGGTAAAAAGTCCCTCAGTCTAGTAGTCGCGTTTCTATGCAACGCTTAGATAAGTGCTACTGACGCACGGCATCAACAATTTTGTATGACAATTTTCCCAATGCCCGCTCTATCTCTTTGGCTATCTGTGTTGTAAATTCTAATCCGTTTCATAGTTTTTGCGTGGAAGAGCAACAAACATACGTACATACATTTATCCATGCTCATAAACTTTCGCATATCAAATAAGTACATATTAGTAAGATTATAACGTTGCAACTTGGCTTGCTTGGAGGTCGAAAATTATCCCATGTGAGCGGAACCATTGGGATAAAAAGTATTCTATGTTTTAATACAGGTTATAAACTCTAAGTGTCGCAAATTTCATCTAAATCTGTTCAGTAGTTTTTGCGAGAAAGAGTAACAAACATCAGGCCGTTCATATTTCCGTCACAGTGGTTACTTCTAGGCTGTTTCATCGTCTGCTTCCAGTGTAAACTGATGCAGTTGACTTTCAGTATTTTACATGGAGTGACTGTTTATCTGACCTCCATAAACCAAGTAACGTAATGGGTGCCTCACCGTACGATCAAGGACCATACCAGAGTCGACGGCGAGTCGTATACCACACGCGCCAGAAAAAACCGAAAAATTGTTTCTGGAATACAACATTATTTAGGACAAACAAAGTTACACATTAAAATAAGAGTTAAAAAAATACTTTCCTAATTAAGCAATAAAAATCTTTTATTATATCTTAGGGTGCGCACGCATACAAAATTTAAAACCACAAAATTAAGTAATCCAGGTGCTTTTACAATCACGATAAAATACCGTTTTGGTATAATTGTTTAATTAACTAAAATGTTGTATCGACTGTGGTATGACAAAAATGAGACCTTTTATGTTCGCCGACGACGACGAACATGTCAATAATTGGGTGGTTTACCTTACTGGTCAATAAAAGGGAATAAATTTTATTAATTGTTTGTAGTTATGGGCAGTGGTTAACATGGAATTTGGATCGTTAAGGAGTCGGTTCGAAGCCTGGTTGTGGACTATTTTCTTTGCTTTTTTGAGGTTTGTCCGTGAGACTGTAATTTCGCGTTGAGAAAATGTCGTCGAGTATGAGTATATCCGACGACAGTTTTCTCAACGCGAAGTAAAGGACTTTATAACTCACGGCGCGATGCGATTCGTACGAATTTCAACTGCAAGTGAAAATCAACCTTGCCACTAAGAAATACATTTACCGTAAAACCGGCCAACATTGCCCGCTTTTTTTCTTATTTTTGAGTTTACGAAAAAAATATTGATCAGAGCTCGTAATCAAGTACACCATGGTAACGATTACTATTATAGGCTTCAAATCACGAAATCTGGAGCTTCTAGCTTTAACAGAATCCGAGAAAAGGGCAATTAAAGAGCCGGGCAAAATTATACGCACGACCGTCCAACATTGCCCACCCTTAATTTCTCTAAAACTATCAGCTCTAGAGCTTTGAAAATAAGATATGTTTTAGTGAATCATGCAAAGATGCCATCCTTCATGATCAATATATCAAAAACGTTATATTTTTAATTTTACTGAGGTGGGCAATGTTATGTACACATCAGCTGCTTTTTCATACAAACTGAAACGGTGGGCTAGGGTTGCCACACACTAATGTAATAAATAATAATCTGCTTTTAAATAAAATCTTTTATAAATAATAAATCAGTCAGGTACAATAGTTATAAATTGCACGTATTATTATACTTAAGGTTAATATTAAAGATTCTAAAACAAATCTTACAAAGAAATTAAAAAAAAATGGTATAACAAAGATTACAAGGAAAAATAGTCATTGCAAGGCATGCCAGGCAGACGTTGTAACGTAAAAATATAGTATTTACTTTTAAAAAGAGTTTTAACATAGGAATTATAAATCAATTTTGGTTGATAAAACTGAGTTAACTCTTACTAGATATAATGGGTGCCATCCCTAACACGATTTTTGCTGTGGGCAATGTTGTCACTTCTATGTTCACGCAAGCTCGGGAATCATTGCCCACTGCATTATCTTGAAGATTTTACGTTTTATCGGTCTCAAACTAGCATAGAAATGAAGCTTGGTTCTTTTTATTACTGGAATATTGAAATAACTTACCTGAGAGATGTCGTACGCTGTCAGTGTGTAAAAACGTAAAACAAGATTTTTGCACCACCTCAGACTAGTCCTACTTTAAACATGTCTCGCCGACAACTGAGTGAACTTAGCGAAGTAACTAATACTTACTTAGTTTTGTCAGGAAAATAGTCTAGTTTACCCTAAAGATTAAATAATGTTGTCAGCTATTTAAATTTATTTACAATTCAAGATTTTAGTTATTTTTCGTATTTGGGCATAGATATCCGCCAAGGGCAATGTTGGCCGGTTTTACGGTATGTTATACGATTGACTTGACCTTGTCATGGCCATCGAGTTTTGATTATCATCTACCCTTAAATAACAACGTGTTTTATGTCTTATGTCTTAGTGGTACGGTTGATTTTCATTGTTAGTTGGAATTGGTTCGAATCGCAATCTCCAAGTAAAAACTTTACTTAGTTGTGACGTATTTGATACTTTAAAAAGGTGTCGTATTTTTGTCAATTTCGGATTACGAAACACTATAAAAAAATGTCTCTAATTTTTTTGTCTATCTGACATTAGTTTTTTTTTTCATTTTCATTCAAATACCTTATTTTATAGCCATTCAAAATTTAATCTTTTATGAAGACTGACTGACTTTTAATGACAATTTTAACTATTCAAAAACCTATCCTACCTTATTCTAAACCCAAGAATGTTGCCATACGCAAATCCTCATAATTATGCGTACAAAAAGGAAATAAAAATTATTAATTGGTAACATTGACTTAAAAACTATCGTGGTTACTGTTGATGAAGCAATTAATGTCATTTAGTTATATTTATGAGTGTGCTGAGTTATAAAATTTGCATAGCTTGGAATTATATGAGTGTGGGAGAATACGGCTGTGGAGAATGGCGAGCGAATTGGTATCTTATTACATAGGTATGTGTTGAAATGTGTTTTATATATCTTTATAAAAGTGTAGATGAATAATATATTAGGTACACTGATTCTGCGATTATGCATTACTTATATATACAGACACCAGCACAGCAGGTCTCCCATTCTCTCAAAATTTACCAATCGAACATTAACCTTTTAATATTGACATAAGGTTGAAAATCTATTAAATTATTTTGACAAATTGAGCTTATTTTCTTACAAACATTAAAATTCAATTATTTCTAGATTCACGTAAACATACTGTCTTGTACATAATATCCATAATCCATTGGAACGACCTTGATCTGTTATTTTGAGAGATTCAAACGCTTAATAAACCGTTTAAATCTCTCAAACATCTACACTTTGATGACAATAGTCAAAATGTGCCATGATTCAAATCTTTCGACTGTACTTACGTGTTGTAATCTACCTACTTCTTTGCAAGCCTGCCCACTCCCTAGCGTATAACTGTCTCCAAGGTCCGATCTATCTTTGTAACAACATTCATCAAAATTGATGCAACAGTTTAAGCGTAAGAGCGTTACAAACAAACAAGTGATTTCTACATGTAGGTACTCTTTTCTGCATCTAGCTGATCGTTCTACAGACCCGTATGTCCTCTTCAAAACACAACAGAAATTCGTCAAAATCAACATATTAAGGCTATTAAAACTACTTAATTAAAATTATCCACTTTATAACCATTAATTTTGGAAGAAGCACCTCCATTGGTCGCATGTTTAGAATTTTTTTACTAATGAATATGTACTGGGAATATTTTAAAATATATTATTTACATATTTGAAATAAATTACGGTATTATTAAACATTTTATTTGTTTTTTAACATATTCATTAGCGGTTTTAAATATTTCAATTTAAAAAAAACCATTAAAAATGTAAGGAACTGGCTGTTGCAAATAGTTTCACTAGCTGAAACTCGAAACTTATCCCACGGAACATAAAAACTATCCTATGTGTTAATCCAGGTTATAAACTATCTGTGCACTAAATTTCATTCAAATCCGTCCAGTAGTTTTTGCGTGAAAGTGTAACAATCAAACATTCACGTTTATAATATTAGAAGGATTGGCTTGCTATTCGTTTCTTTAACTTTAAACACATGGTTATACAAATGTCAGCTGATCAGTCACTCAACAAGAAATAAAACCAAAAAAACAGCCTACTGAACCCAATTTGTGGACCCCTACTGGCTTTTAAACAAGTCGCCACCAACGAAGTCTTATAATTAAGACATTTGCCCCGATACATGACTACTTACTGTATTTTCACTGATAAAGAGCTTAATTTTTAACCTACAAGGGACTTTTAACCTTATTTCATTGTTTTAAGAACTTCTTGTTAAAAACAGCTTAAATTTTTAATTGGCAAGGGAATTTCAACCTTGTTTTTATGTCATTAGGACTAAGTATGGCAAATGTCAGGTTTTTCAAGATATTGTGTCCGATTTAAAAAGACAATAACATCAGATGTTAATTTCTTAATTTCAAAGGTCAGATAGGCAGTCGCTCCATGTAAAATATTGATAATCAGCTGCATCTGGTTAGATTGGAAGTAGACCAAAAAATAGTTGTGTGATTTGACCACAGAGCTTTGTTAAGTTGAGACACATCTAAATACTTAAAAGTTAATAACTCATATTTTAAATGGTTCTCTATTGTGTGACCTAACTTTTTTATACATAATCTTATGTGGCATTTTTTTTTTGTCCTAATCATCATTTGTCCGAATGATAACTTGCCCGAACTTAATACCACATTATTTCAAATGCCATAACATTGAAATTCTTAAATACTGTATGTCCTAAATTTGTTTGTCATAAATATAACAATTTATAATAATTATACAAAATACATAAAACCGATTGCCATAAAATACATAAGTCCCAAAGTTTGTTTTGTTACTGATTACCACCCATGGAATATCGACGGAGGCCCGCTTCGCGAGGCTCCTATTTCTGCGTGCAAAGTTTATAGTAACCTAATACGAAGAGGATGGCGAACCTAAGCTGTCGGTGTCGGGGTGCACAAGTCCCGAGCTCGCTTCGCTCGCTCTTGGATCCCAAGATCTTCGGTTTCTAAGCAATTTAACGAAATGTCAGTTTTACTATACCTAATTGAACATTCGGAATAATACACATTATGTAATACAATGATTAGGACATAATTATGACTTAATTTCATACAAAATTAGGAGATTAAAATATTATGATACTAGATATTATGCCAGAACAACTTTAGAAGTGATTTTCTGTTCATTATGATTACTGAATTTTATACCAAACGTGTTATGGATAATGATTTTAGGACAAACACTGCTTTAGGTGACGAAAAGGGATACCATTTTAAATATTTAGCAAAAACGCAGCCAGCAAGTTCGGTTGTGGTCTATATAAGACCACATAGCGATATATTCTAGAAGTTCCAAGCATTGCACATTCATGCTTCCTGGCTTCGTTTTTGTATTTCAGTATAAAGAGTCGATCAATTTAGATGTTACAATAAATAATATTCAATCCGTCAACCAACTGAGACAGCGGTCAAATCCAAACTTATCTAAAACCATTACAGACCAACATAAAACCATCCAAATCTTATCCTGCCCACCCTTTTAAGAAGATCCCGTGAACATACAATAAAGCCCATGTCTTCCTCCTAATAAAACACAAAAAAAAACTTTAAAAATAAACAAACACGACTACAATAACACTGAATGTCTTAATTATCGACCAACTGGGTGGTCCATTACGTCACCGCCATTTCTAATCAACAGTTGTACCAACCAAACGGCGTAAACTACGGCGGAATTTGGAACTAACGAATGTCTATAGAAATTTTGACGTTTCGCGAAGATAGTGGCGCCATGCCTCTGGGTGGTTTTCCTCTGGACGGTTTTTAAAACAACTATTCTTTGGCGCTTATTAATTTATTGTATAGACGATGGACTGATTGGTACTAAAGCCTTGCAATGATAGTAATAATTATAAAAGTTAATGGTTCCAGGTTCAATTTGCAATTTATTGGCGAATGGAGGTTTTTGCGGCAATAATTGTTAATGGTGGAACAAGTTTAAATGAAAAAGTGTTTTTATTTTGGGTATCGTCTATATGCGAATTCATTTGATTATCTTTCTAGCATCTAGCTTCTGCGGATTCGATTGTACTTATACATATTATTATTTTTGTACACATTTATTTTGGTACCTACTAGATTTTTAGGGTTCCGTAGTCAACAAGGAACCCTTATAGTTTCGCCATGTCCGTCCGTCCGTCCGTCCGTCCGTCCGTCCGTCCGTCCGTCCGTCCGTCCGTCCGTCCGTCCGTCTGTCCGCAGTTTAGCTCAGAGACGCACAGTACTAGAGAGCTGTAATTTGGTGTAAATATACGGATTTGTTGTGCCGAAAAAGTGGTAAAATAAAATCTCAAAAAATATTTTTTTTTAGGGTACCTCCTGAACATGTAAAGTGGGGATGTTATTTTTTTTTCTCACGTACCCCTTAGTGTGGGGTATCACTAAATAGGTCTTTAAAAAATATTGATAGTTTCCATTGACAATTTTTTTATAAAAAAATTAGTTTTTGAAATATTAAGCTTTAAAGTGTTAAATTTTGCTCGACTCGAGTGTCCCCCCCCTCTACCAGCTAAACGGTTATGTTTAGGGGTGTGAAAAAAATCACAATAGTAGTATATATAACGAAGTTTAAAAGAAAATTGTCATGACTAAGTAGGCTTTACAACTTTACGAATAATAGTCGACCAACTTATAAAATGTACTTGGGTTACATATTTTCTTAAACAAAATGTATCGGATTCAACTGCAAATGTAAGTTTGTCAACTTTATTTTTACAGCTTTAATAAGTATGTTTTTACGGTATGTTTTTTGGGGATAGGTAGGTTTTAATCGTCAACTATTTTTAACTAACTTCAAAAAAAGGAGGTGGTTCTAAATTCGTATTTTCCCCGATTTCTCAAAGACTCCTGGACCGATTTTGAAAATTCTTTTTTTTTAAATTAAATTCAGCGAATCAGTTTAGTTAGTTCGCATAAGTATTTTGATGGGCAACTACGGAACCCTACACTGTGCGTGGCCCGACACGCACTTGGCCGGTTTTTATATTATATGTAGTAATCTTGTGTTTTTTCTAACTAACCTTTTGAAATGTCTAACTCATTTAACTAAATTATATTGTATTGACTTACCTATAATTATCTTTTGATATTAAAAACTGAAGAGGAGTCATGTTGAATTTCATTGTCGAAATTCGAAACACTTTTGAAAAATACGAAATATATTACATCCAAATGGATCTACATTTAAAGTTGCTCATAATAATTATTTCTTCATAAACGGCAAACAATACCTACCCATAATTATGATCACACAATAATTTAATTATCACACTTGATCAAACATTGGTAAATTGACAGCAATAGCAGTAAATTAAAATAAGTATTTATCGTGCCAGAATTCCACGCATTGCGCAATGTATTAACTACGTATTTGTTATTTTTAGGCAAATACAAATTTTACGGCCATTTTTGTAAATAATTTAATTTTCCAATTCATTTGATACCATTGGATAGACATATTGATAATTGTTAACGACTTTAGTTATTTGAAATAATTCACACGTGCTCGATAGATGGCGCTGTAGTCTTTTTAGAAGTCGCTATCGTTTGGTTACCGTGGTTAGCATATAAGGCAATGTTTTTTTTTTTAATATATGAGCTATCAGGTCAGAACAGTACACTGTAGTTTTATTTCAAAAGGTCAAAGGTCAAATTCTCCAAATACCATAAGGGGTATTTAACATTGGTCCTATATGAGCCGGATCATTTGGACAGTTTTTATACATGTGGAGCTACCGTTAGCCCGCTTCTCCGTTCCGTGTACTTGTAGTGGGTCGCTACAGTAAGGTACACGTTCTTCCGCACCAGCGGCGACAGCATCACCCAGCTTAAGCGGTGAGCTGAGTCAGCATTGGCGGTTCAGTTCAAAGAGTGGCCACAGAGGACGCCACTCTCAGATCAACACTTCACTGGAAGACAGCAAGGTGACGCAGCTATCACGCGACGTCTCAGACGAGACACAGGTGCAGCCATCACGCGACGTCTCAGACGAGCCACAGGTGCAGCCATCACGTGTCGTCACAGACGGGACACAGGTGCAGCCATCACGAGACGTCTCAGACGACGCAGGTGCAGCCATCACGCGACGTTACAGACGACGCAAGTGCCGACATCACGCGACATCTCAGGTGACTCCACGCGTAGTGCGTATAGCGGCCACAGAGGGCGCTACTTGCAGGTTGAAAACGGTGTTAGTGAGAAGTGCAATTTTGTGAGTACATTTTATATATTTATTTTGTTCACAAATCGGACAAACATTCGAGTCAAAGGATTTTGAACTCTATTTCAAATAGAATTTTAACTTTTCAATAAGTGAAGAAGTTTCAACTTAGGATACTCTAGTAACGTATTTGGACTTATAGAATTTTAAAATATTTTTTAACTTAGAAACTTAATTTACCAATTTGTGTGCATGTTAGAATTAGGACTTAGAATAATTTATAGAAAACGGGGGAACGGGGAACCTATACCCGATTTGTATCAGATTTTGTGTGTTTCCCAAACACTTGTAAAATTTTAAGAAGTGATTTGAACTTGTATTATTTTTTTTTTTGTGAAACAGTGCAACTTAGAAAAGTTTGCCATTTGTTTTCACTTGTATGTTTACTGCTTACACCTATTTGCAAAATAGACAGTTCACATATTTTATCTCCTTTGAGAAAGTTGCTATTAATTTCATACATATTTACATTGAGTTTGTCTCTTATACATTTGTTGTGTTTTAAGATAATCAAATTAAAATCAATTAAAACATCATATTTATTTACAAGTACATATAAATCAATTACAAAATGGAAGGATTAATAAATGTTTTAAAGGATCAACAGAATGTTATTACAAAGGGATTGACTAATTTTAAAAAATGTAGTAAAGATAGATTAACGCAAGAATATATCGAAACAAGACAAGAATTATTGGAAAAGGATTGGGCATTGTTTAAAGAAAATAACACAAAACTATATGAACGCTTTAAATTAGAAGATATAGGACAGAAAGTGGTGGATATCTATGATGCGACAGAAGATACTTATGTAATTTATAAAAGTTTAATGAAAACAACTCTGAATAAAATACTGTTGGCTAAGAATCCTCTACAGCAAACTGATAATGATTCAGCTAATTCAAACAAACCAAATAGTTCCTTTGTTAAATTGCCCAAAATTTCCATTCCAACATTCTCGGGAAAGTATGATGAATGGACAACATTCCATGATCTGTTTACATCATTAGTACACAGAAATAAAACTTTGGATAATGTGCAAAGGCTCCATTACTTAAAGAGTCACCTTTCTGGGGAAGCAGAGCAATTAATACGTCACACTCCTATAACTGATGCCAATTATATTCAATGCTGGACTCAGTTAGAGAAGCGTTATAGCAACAAAAAGTATTTATTAAATTGTATTCTCAGGAGGTTGTTCGGTCAAAAACGTATGCAGGTGGAATCGGCTACAGCTTTGAAAGAATTGCTCGATACCACATGTGATGTTCTTAATGCGTTGAGTAATTTGGGGATTAATGTGAGCACATGGGATGTCATTATCATACACATTGTTACCTTTAAATTAGATAATGAAACGCGTAAACAATGGGAGTTTAGTATTTGCAACAATGACTCCAACAATGACTTACCAACTTTCAACCAATTTAAAACCTTTATGGAAAATCGGTTTCGCGCGTTGGAATGCATAGAGCCAAAAAGGGCACCAGTTCAGCAGAGCAACAATAATAAAAGTTCATCTGGTCATTCGCCAAAGGCAATGTTGGCAACGAGTTCATCAATCCAATGTGAGTTCTGCTCAGAAGGTCACAAGCTTTGCTTCTGCAAGAAGTTCTCAAAGCAGACAGTTGAAGTTAGACGTGATTTTGTGGCAAAACGGAAAATTTGCTTCAACTGTTTAGGTGGCAATCACGTTGTTTCTGAATGCAGAAAACCTACCACTTGTAAGGTTTGTCAAAAGCGACATCATTCGCTGTTGCACTTAGGTCAGGAATCCGAGAAGGATGAACAACCTTCGACATCATCGTCCATCGATAGTATTAGTTCACCTAATACTAGTCCGATTGTTTCGTGCTTGTCGACAGGTAGCATTCCCAAGCCCAGACAGGTTTTATTAGCCACAGCGCTAATAAAAGCCGAGTCACGCTCTGGTGAATTTCAGACTGTCCGAGCCTTGTTAGATCAGGGTTCTCAGGCATGTTTTGTGACGGAAGCTGCAGTACAGCTACTCAACCTGAAGAAGACTCCACTTCAAGGGACTATTTCAGGTATTGGTGGTAATAGTTCAACCATGGCACGGTACATGGTACATTTGAATATACAGTCTCGGGTAGATTCAAATTTTAATCTTAAGGTTAAAGCTTACGTGCTTAGTAAAATAACGTCTTACTTACCTGAGAGTAGAATCGACACTACCTTAGATTGGATAAACGTTAACAATCTGCAGCTCGCAGATCCAGGGTTTAACACTCCCAACAAAATAGATGTTTTGTTAGGCGCTGATGCATACAGCTGCATCATTAAGGCAGGCATATTTAAGAGCCCATCAGGCACTCTGATTGCTCAGAGCACTACCTTAGGGTGGGTTTTGTCCGGTACAGTTAGTAAGAACACTTCCAAAGGCTCACCTCAATTTAATGTACTGCATGCACAAGTTAAGGAAGACGAAATATTAAGAAGATTTTGGGAGTTAGAAGAGCAAAATAGTTCAAAGAAAATACTAACACCTGAAGAAAAGAAGTGTGAAGAGTTTTATACTAAAACGACAGTAAGAGATAGCAGTGGAAGGTACGTGGTGAGACTACCTTTTCGTGATGAAAATCCTTCCTGCAAGGGCGGAAACTCTCGTGCTATTGCGGAAAGAAGATTTAAGTCATTGGAAAAAAGACTGGACAGAGATACAGATCTGAAGGAAAAGTACAAGCAGGTTATAGAAGAATATTTACAACTAGGACACATGAGGCAGACAGACAAGAATGACAATAAGAAGGATATAGCGGTATACTTGCCTCATCATGCTGTAATTAGGGAGGACAAAACTACCTCGAAAGTACGTGTGGTTTTCAACGCGTCCGAGAAGAACAACAATGGAGTCTCACTCAATGACACGTTGATGGTGGGACCTACATTGCAGTCTGACTTGAGACACACAGTGTTAAGATGGAGACTTCATCCTATAGCACTCGTAGCAGACATCGTCAAAATGTACCGTCAGGTCAGGATTTCTGAAGAAGACGCAATGTTTCAGCGCATATTATGGCGAGACAATCCTGAAACTGAAATCAAGGACTACGAGCTGGTGACGGTTACCTTTGGTACGGCATCAGCACCATACCAAGCAGTCAGAACCTTACATCAAGTAGGCTACGATGAAGGCAAAAATTACAATCTTGCTGCTGACAGAGTTCTGAATTGCTTCTACATGGACGACTTGATGACCGGTTGTAATAGCGTAGAGGAAGGCCTGGAAATATATAGGCAAATGACAGCGTTGTTAGGTAAGGGTGGATTTACGCTCCAAAAATGGAATAGCAACAAACAAGAAATAGTAGACAGAGTACAAGAAATTGAAAATAAAATATTGAAAGGACAAACAGATCAAATAAGGACAAAGGACAACATGAAAAAGAACAACACAAGTAAGCACAAAATAATACAAGACATAAACCAAACAATACAGTATAACAAACCTAAGGAACTAGAACACAAGGACAAAGAAGTAGAAATAAAATTAGACAGCACAATTAAAATTCTAGGACTTACCTGGAACCGTAACGCAGACACCTTCCAGTACACGGTGAATCTTCCGCCGCCGACGACCGTCCCTATGACTAAAAGATCCATTATTTCTGTGATAGCACGACTTTTCGATCCATTAGGTTGGTTAGCACCTAGTGTGATCTTAGCGAAAGTATTTATCCAGAAATTGTGGCTTGCAGGTGTTGGTTGGGATGAGGAGCTCACCAACAACTTAATTAATGAATGGACATCATATCGTGAGGAACTGTTACTACTCACTAAGGTCCGGATTCCTCGTTGGCTTGGGACAAGTTCAAGCGACCATCTGGAACTTCACGGTTTTAGTGACGCCTCCAAAACAGCGTACTCGGCTGCGATTTACTTGCGGAGTGTGGACGTAGATGGCAAGGTTCAGGTGTCGTTACTGTTTGCTAAGACCAGAGTTGCACCAGTTAAGCAGATCAGTATTCCTCGGTTAGAGCTCTGTGGAGCAGTCTTGCTGTCTCAGATACTGGCTCAAACTTCTGAAGTCTTGAGTATCTCCCAAGACAAGGTCAAGGCTTGGACGGATTCCACTGTGGTGTTGGCTTGGATAAATAGCCACCCAAGTAAATGGAAGACGTTTGTGGCCAATAGGACGTCTGAAATATTGACCTCGATGAAAGCGTCGCAGTGGTTTCATGTCCCCACCAAAGACAATCCAGCAGATTGCGCCTCTAGAGGAATACTTCCTAGTGCACTACTGGAAAACGATTTATGGTTTTCTGGACCATCGTTTCTTAAATTACAAAACGTAATTTACCATAGGCCAAACAATGATTCCAGTGCAGATTTAGAAGAGTTAGCAAAGGCAAATGTAGCCATCATTCCAAACTGTTCCTTCTTCGATCGGTTTTCTCAGTTACGAAGATTGATAAGGATTGTTGCATACTGCCGAAGATTTTTAAAGGAGAACAAAATGTACAGAAAGGGATATTTACAAAAGGATGAATTAGACGCTGCACTCGAATGTTGTATCAGGAAAACACAGGAAGAACTATTTACAAAGGAATATAGCGAACTGAAGGACAAAGGCTATTTGCAATCAACAAATAGTCCATTAAAGTCACTCTGCCCCTACCTCGACGAAAAGGACATTATGAGAGTTAGAGGTAGACTGGAGAAATCAGAGCTGAGCGAACAAATGAAACATCCAGTAGTTCTGCCTCACTCCAGTCACCTAACTCGGCTAATCGTAGCTGACGCACACAATAAAACCCTTCACGGAGGTCCTCAGCTCATGATTAACTATTTGAGGACAGCCTACTGGGTTATAGGGGTCAGAAATGTGGTCAAACATCATGTCATCAAGTGTGTGACATGTGCGAAGCAAAGAGCCAGTACTAAAAACCAATTTATGGGTTCACTACCAGCTGTGCGGTGCGCCCCAGCTCGGCCATTTTTGCATAGCGGGGTTGATTACGCTGGTCCAATTAATGTGAGGACAACAAAAGGTCGTGGCCACCGTTCATACAAAGGCTATATATGCCTGTTTGTATGCATGGTCACTCGGGCACTGCATTTAGAAGCAGTGAGTGATATGAGCACTCAAACCTTCCTAGCAGCGTTTAGACGTTTTGTCGCTAGACGAGGTCATTGTGCGAAACTGTGGAGTGACAATGGCACTACATTTGTAGGTGCCTCCAGAGAGCTGCAGCAGTTGACAGCTAATCAACCTGCCATAGCCGAACATCTCGCAGCGAATGGTACGGAGTGGCACTTCATTCCTCCTCACAGTCCCAACTTTGGCGGACTTTGGGAGGCAGGAGTGAAGTCCACAAAGTTCCATTTGAAAAGAGTGATCGGTGAAGCGACTCTCACATTTGAAGAACTGACGACACTTCTCAGTCAAATAGAAGCGTGCCTGAACTCGCGACCTATGAACACAATTAAGGTTGATGATCCTGGTGAACCGTTACCCTTAACACCTGGACATTTTTTAATTGGCGAGCCCGTAGTGAATGTACCAGATAGCAATTACTCGGACTCTAACACTAATTATTTATCACGCTGGCAATTCATCCAACGAATGCTTCAGTCGTTTTGGAGACGTTGGTCTCATGAATACCTCGTTACTTTGATGAATCGCTACAAATGGTCTTCCCAGGTTGCTGAGCCAAAAATTGGAGACATTGTATTAGTCAAAGAAGACGACCTGCCGCCAAGTCGTTGGTTAATGGGTAGGATTATAGAAAAACATCCTGGGGATGATAACATCACCCGTGTCGTCACGTTACGCACCAAATCCTCGACAATCAAAAGGCCAACATCCAAAATATGTATTTTACCCGTAGTTGAATAAGATTTTAATTGTATTTATTGTTTACATATTTTACCTTGTTCGAATCAAATTATACAACCATTTTACACTTTTTTTACGCCTTAGATCAAATGAGAACAAATCAAATATTGTACATTATTTTAAACTATTTACAATTTTATATTATTATGTAGATTTATAGTTATCTTGTTTTAAACCCTAGAATAATGCATGTTTAGCTCTAAGTCATTGAAACATTCTTGTAAGTTGTCAATTATTGAGTGTTTTAATTATAATTTGTATAACTAGGAACTATAGCTTGTAGATTTTAGTAAGTTATTTTTTTATCTTGTACAAAATTTATATTAGTTCAACTTGCGTCTGTGATGTGCAATGTAAGTTCAATTTAGAAGGACATTCCGTCAGTAACGTCCTTGGTGGGCGGCATGTTAACGACTTTAGTTATTTGAAATAATTCACACGTGCTCGATAGATGGCGCTGTAGTCTTTTTAGAAGTCGCTATCGTTTGGTTACCGTGGTTAGCATATAAGGCAATGTTTTTTTTTTTAATATATGAGCTATCAGGTCAGAACAGTACACTGTAGTTTTATTTCAAAAGGTCAAAGGTCAAATTCTCCAAATACCATAAGGGGTATTTAACAATAATAATTATTATTTAACTTCTAACTAATATGTGCTAATATTATGTAATATGCGATTTTTTGTAACTAACTCAGACTAACGGATGTCTAATTATTTGTTATTTGTTCACACAAAAACTGCTGAACTTGAATGAAATTTTTTACACACCACCCACCCTAACATGTCTCAGATTCAAACTGGTGGTCAGACTTTCAATCTTCTGACTAACAGTAACGACTGTCAAAGATCTACAAATGACAGCCAGGACCAACGGCTTTACGTGCTTTCCGAGGCACGGAAGAAACTCGCTATGACAGATAGTCACTTATCCATAGACCAACCTCGAGAACGATCGGTACCAACTTAATAATAATAAAATAATGTGCCATTTTATTAATTTTGTATTTCTCTTTTGTTTCAGGAAGAAGTAAGTACGGGACGCGCTCACGGGGATCACGTGAGATAATTCCATTTATTTTTATTTTGTTTTATTTTTATTATCTACAAGAAAATATTATAATACTTAACTTAATTATCAACCATGTTGAATCTTGAATAATCAACAAAAATTACTAAAACGTATTGTAAATAAACAATAAAATTTAAAAAGGCACTAAAATAATACTTACTTACTCATAATAATAGAGTTTAAATACCAGCCCAATAATATACATACATCTTAATTGTCAATAAGACGGACGGTAACAAAGTGACATTTTATTTTTTTGCAAAGAATTGTACAAAAAAAAAAACACAAAAAAAAAGAAATCATTCGAAAAATTTTGTCACTTACCCTTAATTATCAACTTTTTTAACAGAAAATGTAGATGAATGATACAACTGTCAAAACTTTAATTTAAAATGTATATAAGATTGTTTTTATTATAGTTTTACAAATAAACTTTAGATAGGTAGTTATTTTATTACTAAAATAAATATTCTTCTAAACATTTTATAACAATATTGCTTGAAAGTATATTCCAAGAACAATAAAGTGAAATGATGACTTTATTTAAAAATAAAAACTGGTTGGCAACTAAAACTTTCTATGCTAAAGTGGTATAACGACGACCATACGACTTTTTATTGCAATAGTGTCATGCATCTACACATACTATTATTTTTGTTTAAAAAATAAAATTAAAAAAAACAATGATTGATAAGAGCTTCAGGACGGTATTAAGGGAAGCCATTATTGCCCAAACTTTTAAAAAAAGTAAGAAAAAAAAGTGTCTGTAACGTACCTACATGATTTTGATCCGATCAAATACCCAATGTTTGACACTTGACTGTACTTTTTAAGAACTTAAGTACCTCAGACACCAAAAATCGATTAAATTACCAGTCCAGAAACCCTAATTGGATTGTCACAAGCTCAATTCAGTAAGATTCCAAACAAAAAACAACTCTATTTTCGTAACCACAATAAGCAAAGTCGCAAAAACGATTGACAGCAAAAAAATGATTGGTAAAAAAACGATTGATAAAAAAAACGATTGACAAAAGCAACTTCGTGATTCTGTTAAATATTGAACTTAATTGATTAGTTACGCGTAAATTGAGAATACGTGGTCGCATTGAATTCTTTGGGCAAACTAGAAAAACTAGTATTGTTGATTCTGACTACTAATTTCATTATTAATGTAGTCAATTTATTCGTAGTAAAAATAAATAAAAATTGTTCACTTCTCAGTATGTAATACAACTAAGTACAGTCACCATTATGCCAGCACATCAAGCTAAACCCAATCTGTGAAATTTCATCAATAGATTTTTAACTTTAATCGCAATAGGAAAGATCCTTTTTGACAGATTGCGGGATAGTTTGACGCGTCTGTGTACTGGTTTTTGTAAATAAAGTTAAAACGTGACCATAATTTTTTATTATTTATCTCCTGTTATGTACAGTCAGCATCAAAAATGACTTCATTCAGATTTTCAAAATCGCTGTACACCGTACTCAAACTATCAAAAAATATTCAACCCGTATTTTGTTATCTTTTTTCGTTACTGATACCAAAATTGACGGAGATACGACGCTTTTAAATTTGACTAAACGTCACAATTTACTTTTTTTTAACTCCGTTTAAATTTTGGTAAATATTCATTGGTTTTACAAAAGAAAAAATATGTGTCAGTTTTGTTTTTTCATAGGTAGGACTAATTAGATTTGTAATTTATATATACCTACAGTCAAATTACCAAAATTAGATATAAAAAACTTAACAATTTGAGATAAAAATAAAAAAAAAAATTGTTTTAAAAGTAAATGTTATTGATAAGTAAATATGATTTTTAAGTAACAGTTGAGAAATGGAGGTCATTGATGGGTTCCCTGTTAATTTTGTCGATAGTTCTATAAGTGCATAATAATTAAGTATATTTAAGAAAAAGTCAATGTTCAAAAATGAAATGTGTGTCCTTCTTAAAAGCATGTTTTAGATGTTTGTGCTAAAAATTGAGTTCCATAACATTGTGAGTGTCATATTTTGTTACTAACAGCTTTAATTACAATACATATTTTTAATCCGCAAGGCAACACCCAGGCTCATTTTTGTGTGTTTAATTATTTGACTTTTTTCAATAAAACAACCAATCTTATTTTTGAACAACATGTATTGCACCTTTATAATTATTTATTACATAATTAATTACTTTATTTATTTTTTATTTGTCACTTTTCAATCAAAAAATTCACTATCACTCAAATGGCCAATCTTCTTTTTAAATCTAACACCACAGTTACTTCATATTCACAGTTTTCCAAAAAAAATTAGGCACACCAGTGAAGAAGACCGTCAACTCATCACAATTGTCTCATCACCATCATCATCACCAGCCCGGCAGGCGGTCGGTGAAATATTTTGACCAATTTGATCACTTTTGTCTTCGACGCTCGTTTGGGCTCGGAACGGAATTGGTTAAGATATTGCATCGTCCGCTTGTCTCGGGGACTTCAGCGAGGGATGTTTGTGCACCGTGGTTTAATTTTTGCGCATTTTTTATTTGTTTAGTTTGGTTTATTATTAAGTAGTTAGTTTATTTTAAAGGACCTTGTGCATTATGGGATAACGGTCAGTGGCCGCAACGAACAGGACGTGTTTGGCGCTATAATGTGACCAAAAATTACGTTTAACGAACACTATTTTTTGCAAATTGGATTTTCAACAACATTTATAATTATTTTATCAACGTTGTTTAAATATCATGATTTAATTTGTTTATTAGTAAGTACTTACCTATTAGAAAAGCGTGTTTTAAGACACACGTTTCTTTCTATAAGCACTGACGTAGCGACCACGACTACACATGATCCTGATTCTGTCTGTGTATTGCGCAAGGTCCTTTAATATTTTGTTATGTGTATGAATGTTTGTTACTGTTATTTCTTTGTTTGTTCGTGCTATTTGTTTGTGCTTATAAATTACTGCAACATTATCTTTTGTCATTTATGTTTGTGCTTATATGTTTTTGTGTTTGTTTGTAACATACTAATGGTCATGTTTTAACTTTGTAACATTTTTGTTTCTAAATATTACATAAAGATAAACTTGATTTAAGTCATATCAATCATCACAAAATCGCCTGTAGAGTTTTATAACTCCGTATAAAATTGCCCCCTGTCACAGAATACTTAAAAGTACTACTTACATAAGTGTCACTTCCCAAAAACAAGCAAATGTAAAATCTTTGCTCGTGAGAATAAAGTAAAAATATGTACGGAAAGCGCGAGAAACGGGCGGCGGGCGGCAACCGACTGTGAAACCCGTCCACGGTGCGCCCGTGTGTTATGCAGTTTCATACTACAAGCACACGCGGGGGCCCCGTTGACGTGGCTACACCGCGGAGTGCGCCAGGCGTGCCCCTGTTTTTGACAATCTTCTTTTAGACTCAAAATCTAGATTTAAGTGCTCAGCTATTCGTCCTCCAATTGAGTCTGTTTGTGAGCAGGTCCTCGGACGCGGAGGCCTAAGAAACCCCCCGGAGACAACGCCGTGCCTGACGAGAAGAGACCCCGCACTGCCTTCTCTGGACCCCAACTTGCAAGGTTAAAGGTACGGAATGGTAGATCTGTTTCTACTTCTTCTAGATCTCAATAGGGATGGCAACTGGGGAACTAAGGGCGCTAGTATAGCGTATTTCAAAATAGTACTACCTCATTGGTCGGATTAGGACTTAGCTATGGTGGTGCCATCTACAATTAGCTTTGAACGGCCTTCCCCGGGTAGGGTTCCTCTTTATGCAAAGTCAGTAGGTCAGACACTAGTGTTGTAAAAATATACCTACAATGAATTTCATAAGATAATGCCTTTAGCGACGCTCATATCCAGCAGTGGCTGAACTGAGATTGGCCATCGTAGCGATATGTTAGTGAAGTGTGCTCACATTGCGGCAGATATAATAGTAGATGCACGTGCGCGTGGAGTCAACGACATAGCTCATAAAATTTGCAAGTTGAAGTGGCAATGGGCAGGCCACATCGCTCGTAGAGCTTATAACCAATGGGGAAGAAAAGTTCTCGAGTGGCGACCACGGACCGAAAGACGCAGCGTAGGCGTCCCACTAGGTGGACCGACGACATCGTGAGGATCGCGGGAAACCGATGGATGCAAGTGGCGAATTGTTCAGCAGTGGACGTCTTCCGGCTGATGATGATGACAATAGTGCACTCTCAACACAGCACTCTCTGCTCCTTCAATCTCATAATCCGGGAGAGCCATCCTATATGACCAGATAGAGATCAGGCGTAGGATCAACGACTTATCATGCTTTTCAAGGGGTGTCATACCGCCAAATTCCAAACTCCGGGCTGCTAGAGTTGCACATGGAAACCCTAGCACCTTTTTGCCCGACTTGGAAAACGATCCAAGGGCTTGATGCTCTGCAGTCGCAGTTGCGATCACGAGACCAATGGGGCAGTCTAATGTGAGGTACAATAGGGGAACAGTGTATAAGACGTACTTAACACTGCACTAAAGTAGCGCAAGCGCCATCAGGACTTCATTTGCAAGCGGCCATTATCAAATAGCGTCCTATTGGCGCTTGCGATTTGTCTTAAGTGTGTGATTTCCCATCTTACCTCAAGTCCCCGTCTTGTACTCCATACAAACATAGCATACGTACCTAATATCTCCTTTTTGTCCACAGCACGAGTTCGCAGAAAACCGCTACCTAACAGAGCGAAGACGTCAGAGCCTGGCAGCTGAGCTGGGACTAGCAGAAGCACAGATCAAAATCTGGTTCCAGAACAAACGAGCCAAAATCAAGAAGGCTTCAGGCCAGAGGAACCCGCTAGCACTGCAGCTGATGGCACAAGGGTTGTACAATCACAGTACAGTGCCTCTGACGAAGGAGGAAGAAGAGTTAGAGATGAAGGCGAGAGAAAGAGAACAGCAGTTGAATAGAGTCTAGATTTTGGGGAGGAGTTGAGTTTTGATGGTGGTGTTTTGGTGGGTGAGGTTGGCATGATTCTTTGGGTTTAGTTTTTGCAAGTTTTTTTTTTTTGTTGCATTATAATTGGGCAAATTTTTGGATAGAGACTGGACACGGAGAGCTATGTTCTAGTTGTTCATCCTTTTTCAGATTGAATTTTACTGCCTTTGGAGCACTTTGTGTTTTTAATGGATTTACGGGAAAAGAGACAGAAAATTAGTATTTCTATTAAAGTCAACCAAAATCTTATGCTCCACTATTGTTGTCTGTCAGTGCATTTGCAGTTTAGCGGAATGCCGAAAATAAGATCAGCTTTATTCAAATTGAAAAAAAACATATTACAATACTAATTTTGTAAGCGTTTAGTAAAGGTGTTCCGTCCAATGTTATAATTTTCTGCAATTCACAAGCATAATTATGTTTCTCAGCAAAAAAAGATACATCAATTCAAGCACCTTGATCTGGCTCGCGAGGATGTTGATACGGCAGTCAATTGTGCCGATAGTCGTGTCTGCCAGTGGCTTTATTGCCAAGACCCTCGAACAACATCTTAAAATAATATTTTTTTTAAATATAAAGAAGAATGCCCATTTCAACCACCAAACCAAACTCATCAGAACTCAACGGCTAAAGTTAAAAGAGATCAGAAACATCCCGTGTCCTTTTCACACTCGTCAATATTTTAGATACTACAGTAAAATACTGACATGACACTTTTAATTTGTATAATGTTTTGTTTTACACAATATTTTGTTTCATTTCTTCTTTGGTGTATCGTTGTAATAATTACTCTATTATCATCTGCGCAGCCTTTTTCGAAACATGTTGGAATGAATAGTTTGAGACATAGTGAGAGTAATTCCAGTGTGGGAAGGAGATGGCGCTAGACGACTTGTATAGCTCTGTCTTCTTCCCACACGGGAATTACTCGCTTTAAAATGTAACTTAAAGCGAGACGTGGTGCCTAATCGATGCAGCTGAATATCCGTATTTAATATTTCATATGGAGTGACAGGCTATAATTTCGATATACATAATATATACGATGCTTTCTAGTTAAATGTAAAGTTGATCACTTGAACATCAAATCCAATTAATGTCGTGCGATCAATCGATTAATAATTTCAAAATTGGAAAATCGGTAAAAAGTGACAAAGAAATGACTTCTTTGTCAGTGAGATGATTTTGTTATAGAAAAACAGTCCAAAATGTCATTGCGACTATAAATGAATAAGTTTATTAAAAACAACACAACTGTCACACAAATTATTATCTTTTGACTAATGATGGAAATTAATAATAAATCTTGGTCACAAGCTTGATCCCGATCTTTTTATGTAACCAATCAATTACCGAATTTTCCTACCATAAAGAAATAGTCGTAAAAAAAAACTGCGTTTTTGATAGAGATTGAAAATTAATTACGAATGTTAATAGCACTGTTAATTTTACAACTTAATACTTACCAAATAATCTCGGAAAGCTAAATAAATATAAAAACAATCAAGATCTTAAAGCATTAATTAAAGTCACGTTGCAACTAACAAGTAACTTATTTAATCCAAAATTAAAACATACTGCAATAAGCACTATATCTTGAAAATTACAAAGTCATTTGCAGTATATTATGCCTAATAGCGTTCCATAGCGGTGACACATTATAGCAGATAATAATCATTATTATTATTTATTATAGGAGTTTGTGGCTAAATTAATAATAACAGCTGTTTAATTTGGTCTTCAAGATTAAGTCTCGCTTCTCAAGGCTTATCTTTGGATGGATAACCTAATTATTTTTGGAAGGATACACATACCGAGTTTCCACCACGCCTTAGAAGCATGTTATACCGTTGATCCTGACTGTCATTTGTAGATCTTTGACAGCCGTTACAGATAGTGGTCCGAAGTCTGACAACGATTCTTGCCCAGATGTGGATATCGTATCATCCAGACACTTGAGCCCCAAGTGGCCTACAAAGTCGTAAAAAAAAGGTAAAAGCCAGAGAAATTTCAGTGTGAGAAAGAGACAGAGCGTTACAAGTCGTCTAGCGCCATCTCTTTCCCTCACTGGAACTACTCTGGCTTTAAGGGTGCTCCCACATCTATCGACGCGGAATCGGATTTTTCCGTCGCCCTTTCTCTTTCTGTCGCTTAGAAGTGCCATTTGCTAAGACGTCTTGGTAGGCCACCAGCGGCCGTATTACGACGTCTTAAAACCAGGCTTTTTCCAGTGAGTGAAAGAGACAGTGCTATACAAGTCGTCTAGCGCCATCTCGTTCACTCACTGGAACAAGCCTGGTTTTAATACGTCGTAATACGGTCCTTGATGTTGTAGGTATTGGTCAGGCAGTCACTCCATGTAAAATGCTGATATTCAACTGTATCCAGTTAGACAGAACGCGATTCTAAAAAATTTGGGAAAAGTCAGGAGGCCATTTAAAAAAAATGGCGTGTTGTCATTTTTTTTTTATTGCAACGATATACCTACTCATAATAATTCTGTGTTGTTTTCTGGTCATATTATACATATTTGACGATTACCATAGCATTTTACTATTGACTAATTACATATTATTAACTTGCATTTCTTGTGCGCACAATGGTCGGTGTTGATCTTATTGTGAGTTTTTAAGTAAATTTGCAGAATTTTATAAAAAAAAATCTTCAAAACACCCACTTTACGAAAATCTAGTTCTTACAGCTCAGTAACCTAACAGAAATATAACTCACAAAAAATTCGTAACAGAAAATTTCTTTTAATGAAATGTCATTTTGACAAATTTACAAAATCAGCTAAAATTCTTTGAAAAATAATTAAATTACTTCACATCTGTAAATAAAAATGAAATTCTGATGTAATTGATGCAGGAATTCAAGTAGGAAGTAGGATTTATTTTTATTATTTATTTTTCATCAAAATTTTAACCTTAGGTAAGATTGACCAAGCCAATGTGCGCATGACCCTTTTAAATAATACCTGCGTTTGAAAAATTAATGACAAAAAAATATGTTTTTGTAAAAATTATAGTCGAATCTCCCACTCGAATTGTATAAAAATAAAAAACTGTAAATAATTAAAACTTAACTTTAAGACTTAATTAACAAATTACTATTAAGTTATTTATTGTGCAATGTAGCAGTATTAGTCATTAATTATATTTTGACAACATTTTGGAAAAATATCACAAAAAAAATTTGTTGCACAAACTTTTTTCATTTCGGTTTTTTTTTGTAATTTTTTTTAGGTTCTCGGTTTAATTAAAATTTTCAATGTGTTGTCAACATATAAATGTGAAAAAGTAGCGATTTATAGACAAATCTTATTAAAAGAAGTTAAATGAATTTGTTTTGTTTTATTTTGTCTTTTTACCATTTTTCTTTATAATTTTGGTTAACATGAAGCCAATGTTCTAAAGCCTACTCTACACTATTCGCGAAGTTGCCTCGACGAAGTACTCGTCGAAGTTGATCGAAGTCCCGAAGTATGTGACTACACTACTCGCGAAGTTGCCTGTGTCATCATTGTGCCATTTGACTCGGTCGCAATAACCGACAACAAAGAAAGTCGAAAGAAAGTCGCCGCGAGCCGAAGTTACACGAAGCGAAGCGAAGTGCCCTTCTACACTATCGTATTCGGTCAACTTCGACCAACTTCGCGAGTAGTGTAGGAGTAGGCTTAAGTGGCATGTTCTAAGAAGTTTTTTTAATGAAAGGTTCGCGTTTGACCACTATCTCGCCTGATGGTAAGTGAAGATGTGGTCGACGGTGAAGCACGCTTGCCTAGAAGTAACCTGTTCACTCTTGACTTGAAGACCACAAGGTTATAGCTGACGGGAATTACAGATGGCGGCAGGGAATTCCACTCCTTAGCTGTTCAAAAGTATAATGTGTAAAACAATATTTAGCTTCAATAGCAGCTGAGCAGCAGAAGTTACACCATGGGTAAGTGCTGGTAAAGAAATATTGGCGCTGCGACACTCAAACACCTTAAATAACATATCATAATTAGCCTATCATGTTCCCACTGCTGGGACATGGGGGTCTCTGTGCGAGGGGATGAACTGTGACTCACCACGCGGGCCCAGTGAGGGTTGGTGGGTAGATATCACATGTCTTAGAATTTTTGGTTCTAGGACTCCTCCCGGTTTTCCTTCACCGTTTTGAGAGCAGTGGTGATTAAATTAATGACTCAAATCTTACCCTGCAACTTTATTTCTAATGTAGGTATCTATGCTTGCTTTTGCTATGCGGCAAATGTTTGTCTATCTAAACAAACTTCATTTAATTCATCCCCAAAATAAAAAGTAAGTATCTATCTACCAACCCAACAGCTTCACATTAAAAAAAATGCAATAAAAAAACAGCCGAAATTAAAGTTTAGCACCCGGGAATCGAACCCGCATTCCCGATTCGCGATGCCGCCGCAAGTATTTCAATAAAATCACCCTTCTCGCCCCCTGACTGTCAGTTCATTCGAAAGACACCAAATTAAAAAAGGGGTGATTGTTTAAGAAAATTTGTTAAAGGGGGTGGTGTGAATTGTTTTTTTTTTGGCAATGTATTTGTTTTAACGGTGATTGGGGGGTTCAGAAATGAAACAGTGGAGAGTGAGTAGTCGAGTACCTTTTAGTAAATATTACAATTTTGCAATCCCAATGATTGTGACCACACACCGACATAACTCATAAAATTTACAAGTTGAAGTGGCAATGGGCAGGCCACATCGCTCGTAGAACTGACAACCGATGGAGAAGAAAAGTTCTCGAGTGACGACCACGGACCGGAAAACGCAGCGTAGGCCTCCCACTAGGTGGACCGACGACATCGTGAGGGTCGCGGGCAACCGATGGATGCAAGTGGCGAATTGTCGTTCGTCGTGGCGGTCTAAGGGGAAGGCCTATGTTCAGCAGTGGACGTCTTCCGGCTGATGATGATGATGATGATGAAGGCTTCGCTGTCCGTCTGTCTTTCTGATTTTGACACAATAACAACCAATCAGAATCCTTTAAAAAAATAACAGACAAATATAAGTATCCCATACAACAAACGTGATTTATTTTGCAGTTTTTTTTAACACTGATTATAGAATATCTACGACACCTCCAGTATTCTTATTTGAGCACCAACCAACCAAGACATCACGAAGAAACAAATAAACCATGAAACATCACAACAGGTTTAAAAGGAAATATTCCCTTTTGAACACCGATTTTAGAGCACCTTTGACACCTACAACACCAATGAAGCCATCACGAGAAAACTAGAACATATTCACATCAACAACAACAACAGTTGTTGATTGTTGTTCTGTTAAAAAAAAGTAGTTAATTGGAGAACACGCTTGAGACACGCGTGCCTCTAGTTAAAGAACCGTTTACATGGCGTCAGAGATGAATAAATGGATGACGGAATTGTAAGAAGGCCGATTTGTTGAAAAAAAGGCCAGGTGCGAGTGGGAGTTGGGCACGATGAGGTTCTGTATTCTATTCAGGGGGGGTATTAAACCCTCTTAAAACCAGGCTTGTTCCAGTGAGTGAACGAGATGGCGCTAGACGACTTGTATAGCTCTGTCTCTTTCTCATAGCCTGAACTTGACCGCGTTAAGAGCTCGTGGTAAAGCCTCTGTTCTGTTGAAAAAACAAGTCTGTTGTTACGGTAGCTTCCTAAAATATAAATTTAGTATTTTGTTGTTACAAAGGCAACAGAAATTCATCAAATCAAATCATTTATTTCAAATAGGCCAGTTACAGGCACTTTTGAATTGTCAAAAGACAAAAAGTAAAATAACACAGTTTAAAAATAGTTATGGTGCTACAGTCCCAGTCACAAGACATAAAAACTGTGAAAGTACTGTTGATGCCCATTCCAAAGCGTAGATCTCTATGGAGAAGAACGGACAAGAATCAAAGGGCATCATCTATGATAATTGCATGTCTCAACTGTTACTCTGTTATGTCTCATGCATGAGATACAGGTTGGTGACAGACAGACGGACGGACAGTGGAGTCTTAATTATAAGAAAGATTTGTATTTTTGTGTGTATGTTTGTAATGAATAAAATCAAAAAATTACTGTGCCGATTTCAAAACAAATTAAATGCTTAGAAAGCTACATTCACCCTGAGTAACATTGGCTCTTTTTTTTGGGACGAAACCACTACACTATTCCCAAACCACTGCAACTCCTGAAAACCAGAATCAACAGTGGCAACTACCAGAAAAGCGCCGAGACAATGAAGCTCGACGTATCCCGAAGAATGAATTTACCTGTCTTGGATCCTGAACGAAATTAATCAGAAAAGAATAGTGGAGGAGTAGGAAAAATATGTTTCCACTTCCCTCCATGCAAGCAGGAGACAGAACAAAACGAGGCCAATACGAGTAACATAGGCTATATAATCATCATGTCCACTAGTTTAGTAGTCCCGTTTATTAGTCTCGCTAGTTTTTTTTATAAAACAGCATAAATTAAATATTTAAGGGGGTGCTCCCTACCCTTCATTTGAAATTTCGCCTCGCACCTGGCCGTTTTTTTAACAGAACTGAAGAGCAAAATCTATCTTTATATCTAAAAAATTGAGTGTTTAAACCATTTTTAATGAAGTAATTCTCACATTTTTCACACATACAAACCCAGCTCAAACTCGGGGGTGTCGACATTCTTACAGAACCGATCAAGGGGTGTGTGACACCCCTATCGAACTGAATTTGATTACAAACTCGCGACTTTATTTAAAATCATCCCCTGTATAAGGGGTGGGATGTGTACTGTCTTATTGCACCTTTTTTTTGTCACGGTTGACACTTACTTACATTGATGTTGGTAGGTACTTAATGTCACGAGCATGCGGATGGAGAGTAATGGGTAGTTCGCCTTTCGGACGGCGAGCTACCAGCTAGCATGGACTTTGCCCAGGTCGACGGCGTGTCCTATCCAAAGAGCTTTTAGCAAACTGAAGGGACCTCTATAGGTCCAAACGACTATTTTTAAAAACGTTTTGAAATCAACAAAATGTATCCAGGGCGGGCGGAAGGGAAGAGAAGTACTACGGTGTCTTCAATAGCCCTTTACGTTCTAGGGCCATGGTTATCTAATGAGATATATGGGGAATTGCTGAGAGCTCTTCGAGGCGCGTCGTTTTCCACTCGCAATGTCTTGCTTGAGGCGCCCATCGAATAAGATGGCATCGAACGGCTAATAGTCACCCATTCAATACATTCTTTATAACCTACTTACTAATATTATAAAAGCGAAAGTTTGTGAGGAAGTATGTATGTGGTATGTTTGTTACTCTTTCACGGAAAAACCACTGAACGGATTTGGCTAAAATTTGGTACACAGATAGTTTATAATAAACTTTTATCCCGATTTTATGTACCCGTGGCATAATTTTCGAGTTGTAGCGGGTGAACTTTTCGTTGTAATTTTGTAACTAAAAAAAAGGCTCACTAAGTAATCCAAACTCAAGTTTTAGGCTTTGTTCGGACTATTTAGATTTTAGTAGACGGTTTATGTGAAGTTTGCACAAAATCGATCGAGCGGTTATTCATTTATCACATTTTTTGTTAAAAATGAATTCAATAAATGGCGGATCATTTTGTTACTGGGGATATTGCTGTCAAAGTAGCGAAGTACATACCGGGCCGCTTATTACTTTAATTTGTGACACGGTTGGCGCATGGTTGGCGCAGTGGTTGAGCTGTCGAGTGCTCCGCATCGTGTTGCGGGTTCAATTCCCGCACGGGACAAAATGTTTACACGAATCGCTAGTAAGTAATTATAATTAACCCCCGACGGAAAAAGAGGGGTGTTATAAGTTTGACATGTCTGTCTGTCTGTCTGTCTGTCTGTGGCACCGTAGAGCCCGAACGGATGAAGCGATTTCAATTTAGTTTTTTTTTGTATTAAAGGTGATTTACGTGCGAGTGTTCTTAGACATGTTTGATGAAAATCGGTTGAGCCGTTTAAAAGTTGTGGGGGTAAAAGTGAGAAAGGGTAGCCGAGGGTTTGCAAATATACTCGAGTGGGGTCTTAAATCAAAGCAAACTGAAAGGGAATATTGATCACTTAATTAAGTGTGTACCTATAAAAAGTTTCAAATAAAAATTAAATTAAAAATTTAAAAAACCCCCGACACAAAAACCAAGATTCCTTTAAAAAGTTCTAAATAATAAAAAAAACTCAATCTTAAAGTACCTAACTATGTATTAATAATTATTAAAAAAATACGTCACGTTGGGGGACCGAAAAAAAACGTAGATAATAAATAATTTGGACTGGTCCCCCAACGTGACGTATTTTTTTAATAATTATTAATACATAGTTAGGTACTTTAAGATTGAGTTTTTTTTATTATTTAGAACTTTTTAAAGGAATCTTGGTTTTTGTGTCGGGGGTTTTTTAAATTTTTAATTTTTACATGATCTGGATGTCAAAGAATAAGCAAGTGTATCTCGTAATCATAAAAGTATTTCTTTGACAGACATAATTTTGGATAAACAACAGTTGACAAATAAATAGGGTCACATTTGTTTAATCTTAAGAGCGCATATTCTGAAAGTTGGCAACGTCACAAATGGCTGTCAAACAATTACAAGTTTTAATTAATTTTACAAAACTGTAGGAAAATAAAAAACATGGCTCTGTAGTGCACTATAAATTAATTAGGGAATGCAATAATTAACATCGTAACACCGAACATACGAGTATCATAGTTTTAGACGTACAAAAAGCATTTGGAAACATTCCAAATACCTTTTATACACCTGAAACGGTTACAACACTAAATTTGTTTTGATTGGTTTCCCATATCACTTTTCTAGTGCACTATAGAGCCATATTTCTTATTTCCATACAGTAACATTGCCAAATTAATTAAAACTTATGTTATATAATATAACATTCTTTCCTATATGTTCGTATACCTTATCTTATTTACCTTATATTTTACATTGTTAATATTATTTACTTCATTAGTTATCTTGTAATCTTTGAACCCTATTTCAGTAAAGATCTATGTAATATATTATTGTTATCTAATGTACCTCATTTAGCTTAAGACTATTTACTGTTCTCACTGTTTCAAAGGTTGTCATTAGCTTATTAGTCAATAAGTGATAATTTAGGTTGTTATTTACTTTTCCCATCAATTTCTCCATATAAATACGAGTCCTTAATTTTAAGTTAGTCAGTTCTATTCCAATATTCTCTTGTTAAACTTATAACCAATACCAAATAAAATAATATTTTATTTTTAAAAGTCGTTTTACCGCCACCTCATAACAAATTTGGCGCAGCCGGTAGGATCGCGTGTGCATAAGACGAAGTTAAAACGTGTTAATTCCAAACGGTCAAAATCGCCTAAGTGAAGAAGCACGGTAGCTGAAGGCTTTCAAATTACTTCGCCGGACCTTCGAGTATGAAGCTCAGCAGCGCGACCAGTATTTTACTGTTATGGTAAGTGGCTCAAATTGTTATGCTCTGATTCCTATTTAACTCCTTATTCAATTCCTTTCTAATACTTCTCTAAAAACCAAAAATCTCCAAATATAAATCTCCGAATCTACTACCTCGATATTTCTTATTCTTTAACCTTAATTGTCTAAATCAATCACAAATATCACAATGTCTCAAACGGACATCAAATTCACGCCTGTTTCAGACAAACTGATAGTTAGCATAGATACGCTAATCAAATTAATTCCCGATTTCGATACGGCTCAACCAACACAAGTTTACCGATTCATCAGATCGTGCGATTCCGCGTTTCAAATTGCATCGGATCAGCAACAAGCCATATTACTAACTTTCACCTTAAATAGGATTTTGGGACCTGGAGCATCAGACCTGCATGCAAAGGATTTCCCGTCATGGGCTGAACTAAAAGTGTATCTAATACAGAAATTCTCACAAACGAAAACTCTAGCACACCTATCCTTAGAGCTCCAGTCCATGTTTCAAAAACCAAATGAATCTATTACAGACTACTATCTCCGAGTAGATCTGCAACGCAGTAAGATATTAGAAAAATTATCGGCCGAAGTAAAAGACGTAACGTTAGAAGGTCGTAGGGCAAATACGGAAGAGTCCGCCTTAAACGTGTTCGTCAATGGGCTCAATTCTGACATAGGCACTATGTTGAGGGTCCATTCATTTAAACATCTGCGCGACGCCGGTAATTTCGCGATCCAGGAAGAAAAGATCCGTAATATGAACATTGCTAGACAACAATTATATAAAAACGCGTCACAGCCACGAAACCCGATACAAAAAAATCCAAACAATCAACAGTCCAATATCTCTAATACAAGTCCAAGGAAATTTTGCAGATATTGCAAAAACCCAGGACACGATATTGCCGAATGTAGAAAAAGGGCTTACAACAATCAAATGCAATCTGGCTCTAACAATCAAAATCAACGACCAGTTTATTCCAAACAGAACGTTCCTAAACCAGTCGGTGTTAATAATTTAAACTCACAAGCGGCCGAAGGGATGAGCAGCTCTTCGGAAACCGCTTTGGACCCTTGCTCAAAAACACCAATTCAAGACCTGCAAATCAATTTAGACAATCTGCAGCTCCAATAATAAAATCACCCAATATTCAACCTTCGCAGGGTATAAATGATAGCTCGTTAAATCCAGTCCATCGGGGACAAACAGCTATTGTTTCTGCCTCAAAAACCAAGTGCGATGTTTCAACGCAAACTTATTCCGTCTATCATAGACAATATCGTGACGTCTGTACTCAAACAGACTTATCACATCATGCCATTTCTACAAATTCAATTTCAATTCCTGAATCTACAAATTCAACTCAAAATCTCACTAATTCGACACAACGTACTAATTCTAAAAATCAAAGAAATATTAAATCCCAAACTAAGTCTAAATCAAAACGTAAAAAATCAATGAAAGCTAAAAACCCCGATGTGAAATCCTATAACATTTCGTCACTAAATATACCTCATGATAACCTTCTGCACTGCAAATTTCACATTGATGGTCAACCTATAATATTATTAGTAGATACAGGCGCAGCTATCTCTGTTCTTCAAAAAGACAAAATCGGAAATAATCATATTAATCCTTCCAACAAAGTATCTATTGTGGGTGTATCTAACTCTAACTCAACAATCAAGACCTACGGTACTTCGGAACTAAGCCTTGATCAACTTCCTAAACATAATTTCCACATTGCTGATCTTAATATCACATCTGATGGTATATTAGGTAACGATTTTATGACAAAATTTAACGTCAACATTTACGTCCAATCAAAGACTATGCGCGTCCGTGACCGAACCTACAGACTTTTCTATTTACCTGAATTCTCCTCAAATTCAATTTATAACAACCAATTAGTAAATCAAAGGTCAGAAACTGTGATATGTTGCCATACGAATGATATTTCAAATGGTACAGCAATCATAGAGAAACAGGTACTTCATGAAGACATTATTATACCTAACGCGCTTGTAAATGTGGTAAATAATAAATTTTTAGTGACCTGTGTAAATTCTAGCAATGTGGATAAAAACATCCCTATGCCAATAGTCCATGTAGACTCATTCGATGACTCATTTGAGACGGCTAGCTTCCCTATTAATTCTGTAAACACATTTAGCAAACAATCACATTCTGCAGACGAAATAAATCAACTCGTTAGACGTGACCATTTAAACAAGGAAGAACATGAATCCCTCGATAGAATAATTAATGAATTTTCCGATATTTTCTACGTTGAAGGCGATCCTCTCACATTCACGAATCATACCAAGCATTCCATTCCTACGACATCGGATATACCAATCAACACTAAGACATATAGGTTCCCTTATATTCACCAAAAGGAGGTAAAATCACAAATCGACAAAATGCTTAACCAAAACATCATTAGGTCTAGTACTTCACCATGGAGCAGTCCGATATGGGTAGTACCTAAAAAACTAGACGCTTCAGGTAAACAGAAATGGAGAGTGGTAATAGATTATCGTAAACTTAACGATATCACAATAGGAGACAGTTATCCTTTGCCTAACATAACCGACATTCTAGACAAACTGGGCCATTCAATTTATTTCACTACCTTAGATCTTGCCTCAGGATTCCACCAAATCGAACTTGACTCCAAAGATATCCCAAAAACAGCTTTTAGCACACCATACGGACATTACGAATTCCTTAGAATGCCGTTTGGTCTGAAAAACGCACCTGCAACATTTCAACGTGCTATGGACAGTGTTCTCCAAGGCTTACAAGGTGAACGTTGTTTTGTCTACTTAGATGATATAGTGGTATTTGCATCAAGTCTCCAGGAACACGAACAAAAACTTACCGAAGTCTTCAACAGGCTTAGAAAGAACGGACTGAAAATCCAACCCGATAAATGTGAATTTTTACGGAAAGAAGTAGCATATTTGGGACATATTATCTCTAGCGAAGGCGTGAAACCTAATCCAGAGAAAGTTAGAGCAGTTAGAGAGTTTCCGGTTCCCAAATCTTGCAAAGATATTAAATCATTTCTAGGCCTTGCAGGTTATTACAGGCGCTTTATAGCAAACTTTAGTCAAATAACAAAACCGTTAACAGGACTCCTGAAGAAAGACGTACCTTTCGTTTGGGGTGAATCCCAACAACGCGCTTTCGAAACTTGTAAAGATATCCTTACTACATCCCCTATATTACAATATCCAGATTTTAGTAAAGAATTTGTTTTAACAACAGATGCCTCTATTCACGCCATTGGTGCCATTCTTTCACAGGGTGAAGTCGGCAAAGACTTACCCATAGCATATGCTTCACGTACGCTTAATAAAGCTGAATCCAATTACTCTACCATAGAACGGGAACTTCTTGCAATAGTATGGGCTGTAAAACACTTCCGTCCCTACTTATTCGGACGAAAATTCAAGATCGTTACCGATCATAAGCCTTTAACGTGGCTTTTCTCCATCAAAGACCCAGGCAGTCGTCTTGTCCGCTGGAGATTAAAACTAGAGGAGTACGACTATGAAATCATTTACAAAGCCGGAAAAATTAATACAAATGCAGATGCATTATCTCGCCCCCCAATCTTGAATTCTAATATTATAGATTTAACTTCAGATGATCCACCATCTCCCGACTCTATTGACTACTTACAAATGAACTATGAACATTTTATATCTCAAAACGCTTCCTTCGATAGTCCAAAATTAAAAATATCTCCAGATAACCTCTTAGATCCAAGACATAAAAATATATTTATTCCTATATCTTGCCACCTCTCAGATCATAATAATATTTTCAACGAAGCTATTGAATCCTGCTCTCAGACAAACCCTTATTTAGAAAAACCTAAATCTTTATATGATGTCGATCTCCTTATTTCAGATAAAAAGCAAAACTTATACTTCTGCCCTACAAGACCTACACATTTTGATCCTTGGGATTCCGAAAGTTACTTTAAATCACTTTTATCATGTCTACAACAAAACAAAATTGAATCTCTTTTTGTACCTGATCTACAAAACGATCTCACCTGTAAATTGAAAGGCAACGAACAATTACGCATCACTTCTTATTTAGCCGAAATATACGATTGTGATATTACAATCTGTAAAAACAATATTCAATACCCTAAACCTGAAGAAATCTCTCAAATCCTAAAGACCTATCATGATGAACCTCTCTCGGGACATCGCGGTATTTTAAAAACTACATCGATTCATGCGTTACTTGCCAGCGTAATAAAATACAGCGGAAAAACTTTCAAGCTCCTATGATAATTACATCACAATCAATTGAACCATTCGAACGAGTGTCTATGGACCTAGTCTCTTACTCAGATATTAGTGATAACAATAATAAATATGTTTTAACTCTTCAAGATGACCTAACCCGATTCGTACAAGCCTATCCTATTCCAGATAAAGAAGCCGTAACTGTGGCTAAAGAATTAATTTATTTTTGCCAACATTACGGTGTTCCTAAGAGATTCCATTCTGATCAAGGCACTGAATTCATGAATAATGTCTTAAAACAATTAACAAAATTTCTTGGTTCTAATCACACTTTTAATACTGCATACCATCCTCAAACCAATGGCGCCCTTGAAAGGTTCCATGCAACCTTACGTGATCACATTCGAATGTATCACAGTCGTCGTCTTAAAAACTGGGATAAAATTATACCTTTTGCCATCATGTGTCATAATACCTCAGTTAATAGTTCCACTAATTACACACCTCACGAATTATTATTTGGTTATAAACCACGTCCATTTTATAATATTAAAACTATTCCTGACTACACAGCCTGTGATTACCTAAAAGATTTAAATGAACGGTTAAGAATCGCTCGAGACTCAGCTCTTGAAAACTTACAAGCTATGAAAGAAAAAGCTAAAGATCGATATGATAGTCAGATTAAAAACTTCGCGCAGTATCAAGTAGGCAGTAAAGTTATGTTAAGGATTCCTAATCCAAATAATTTGGATCCTAAATGGGAAGGTCCGTACCAAGTTATACGTGTTGGTTTCAATCATAACTACGTAATTCAGAAAGGCAATCGTAACCAACTTGTGCATGCAAACAGACTCAGACCATACCATTTGCATGAAACCTTAGTTTAGCAATAATATCAGTCTCTCTTTTAGTATAATTAATTTAATCTTAAATCTAGACTCTAGTTTTATATTCTTAAAACGTTTAGCCTCTAGATTCGAACAATTTTATGTTAAGTACCCCGCTTTTCCTAATGTTCTCTCCACTAAATCGTATCTTAAGACTAACCTCGATAAAATAGATAATAGACTTTCCGAACTAAATATTTACTTGGGTAAAAACTCTAGGCAGAAAAGAGAACTTTTAGATGGACTCAGTTCTTTGTTGAAATACCTTATTGGTACTCCAGATGCCAAATATGCGAAACATTACGACGAATGTATCAATCTGCTTGAGAAACGTGAACTCGATCTTACTTCGTTGATGCAAAAACAAATCCAAATAACGTCTAGCACTATTAAAAATTTCAACGAGACTATATTTAAAATTTCTTATGACGAACAAGTCGTAAACGAAAACTTTGATCGCTTAAATCAATACCTTAATAGCACCTCTAAAACTATTTTTGATTTAAAAGTAACAGAAGAAATTTCATCAATCTCAATTTTAATACTAGAATCGGTTACCAATCTCGAAAACGAGATTGACGATTGTCCTTCGAGTATCTTGTTTGCTAAATCAAATATAATTCACCATTCGATCACCTCTCTTAATAAACTGTATCAAAATCTTCTATTATCCAATCACGCTAGATCTAATAAACAACTAGTTAGCCCTGTTACTATAGATAATATTAATAAAATCTTAGATTCGTCTCAACTCTCTGCATATGTTTACTCAAATAGATTAGTTTATATATTAGATTTCCCACTCATTAAACCAGAATCCTTAAAACTCTACCATATCTATTCAATCCCTATCCAACATCCCAATTCCTCACTTTATACCACCATCCTACCAGAGCATAAGTATTTGGCCACAAACCCTAGCGGTGAACAATACGTATCTACGAGCTCATTGGACAACTGCAAGACATACGCTGAAAGAAGAAGCGTGTGCCGAGATAGCATCGTCTACAACTCTGATACAAGACCCGTTTGTGAGCTACAAATCCTACTCAGCGTCTCAAACGACATCCCGAGCATCTGTACAACTACAACCTTCGCCGCACAAATCAACACATTCCAACGTTTGGAAAACAACAGATGGCTCTACATCCTCAGCAACGCAACACAGTGCATCCTTCAATGCAACAATCAAGTCTCGCATCACAACATCTACGGTTCAGGAATTATAACTCTCTAAGAAAACTGCAAACTTCACACTGGATACAGTACTCTATCAGCACATCAAAGCAGAGAAGACAACGTCACCTTTCCTATCATAGTTCCTGACATCAGAACTGAAGATTGTTTCGACGAAACCAAAGATCATCATTTTCCAAACCTTCTACCTATTTCAATCAACGAAACACCATTGGATTCACTGAACAATCTCAAACATCAACTGGATAAACATAACGAAGAAATCCAGAAGATAAAAGAGAAACCTTTCATCCAACGACATCAGAATAGATTTTCTTGGTTCTACTTCGCATCGGGAACCCTCATGTTATTATTTTTAATGTATAAATTATTCAGAAGATGTCTAAAATTTACAAATACTTTTGGTTGCAATAATGATGACAACCACTGCATCCAGATCTTCAACAACTGCTTCGGAAGAACATCACGACGACACCATCGATCAACACATCACATCCAGAACATCCCGATGACCACGTTGAACCAGACCACAACTTCATGTATCTCTGAAGATGACAGCGATGACGGTTCCTCCACTCCAAAAAGATTCGGCGCTAACGCCCAATCTTTATTCTAGGTGGGGAGGTGTTATATAATATAACATTCTTTCCTATATGTTCGTATACCTTATCTTATTTACCTTATATTTTACATTGTTAATATTATTTACTTCATTAGTTATCTTGTAATCTTTGAACCCTATTTCAGTAAAGATCTATGTAATATATTATTGTTATCTAATGTACCTCATTTAGCTTAAGACTATTTACTGTTCTCACTGTTTCAAAGGTTGTCATTAGCTTATTAGTCAATAAGTGATAATTTAAGTTGTTATTTACTTTTCCCATCAATTTCTCCATATAAATACGAGTCCTTAATTTTAAGTTAGTCAGTTCTATTCCAATATTCTCTTGTTAAACTTATAACCAATACCAAATAAAATAATATTTTATTTTTAAAAGTCGTTTTACCGCCACCTCATAACACTTACTTGTAAATATTTGACAACTCTAAGCGACGTTGCCAACTTTCTAATAATGCGCCCTTAATGTTGTCGCACAGTATTTATAAAGAATACGATACAATACAATGTTAAAAAAAAAACAAGCTTTACATCTCTACTTATCACCCAAACCGTAAACTTGAATATATTAATTATCAATTGATCAATGTTCAAACTTAAGAGGAACTATCTATCAAATACTTGAATAACAACAAAAAAAAAGAAAAAAAAAACCTATACAGGTGTCAAAAATTAATCGGAGAGAGGTTAATGACCTTTTGACGGCAATATAAAAATTACAGACCACCCACGACGAACGCATTGCACTAAACCATTACGCGACGGGAACTATCCCCGTCCCTTTCTCCCTTAGAACATTCTTTACATTTCACCGTACTATAGAAAGAGATAGCTTAATTTTACAGGTTTCGTTCAACATTCGAATATCGTTCGAAAAGCAACTAACGTAAGTTGAGCTGTCATTTAGAACATTCATTCAATAAAATGAGGCCTATTGAAATGGTTTAAGGTCTAATTTAACTTGAGCTGTTCTATTGAGAATCTTGTAGGTTTTTGAAGGGTCTTATTATACTGGTTGAAACCAGTATAAAATGAACCGAGCTTTAGAACATATTGAAGGAAATCAGAGGTCTTTTATTATGGTTTGGAGGTTAAGACAGATTGTCTTTGGCATAACACCGTCGTTTAGTATCGACCATCACATAATCCTTCTCTATGGGTTTCTTAAGAGGTATTATATGAGATTTTATCTAGTAGATAGATGAAATTTAACTGGTAGTATAAGTAATCACGAATTCGTTGAACGACCTTAATTATTTGTTATTGATTTTAAATTAGTCATTTTATCGACCATAGAATACCTATACAACTACGGAGGAGGCAGCGCCGTGAGGGAGAGGACAGCGTCCACCTCATAATTAGGGCATGCAACCGGGAAATCCCGGTACCGAAAATCCCGGGAAATCCCGGGAATTTTTAAAGCAATCCTGTACCGGTTCTTCATCCCGTAGTCCCGGTACTTTCGATACTTTCGGTACTTTATTATTTTCCTTCTTTTTTTCAGTATAAAGTTACAAATCATATCCAATAAACTAAGCTTTTACAATTTTGTTGATATAAAACATATTATTTGAAAATAATGAGAATTTCATAAACAAAAACTAATCAGCAATGTAAGTAAGTGGTCAGTTATGATGATGATTATGATTCATTTTGATGAGAATAACTTTACTCATGCTCAGATTTTATGTATTTTATAATTATTTGGTTTATTGATCTCAAAATGCTTTTACATTTTTTTTATGATACTACCTTTATTTTAAAGAAAATAGCGTTTGTTACATTCTTTTCTTGAGTTTTATATTTTTTTCATCTCGAAAAACCATTGTAATAGTTTTGTTTTGCTACAGTTTGTTTGATATTTATTTATAGTAGAAGGAAAAAAGTGACCAAGTATGTGATGTATAGACTTATTCTATAGAGGAAAGAAGAAAGCAATCACGTGACAAAGATAGGCTTATTTCTAATTCAAAATATAGTTCTGATATATTTTAAATTATATTTGAAAGTTATTTATATATCAATTGTAACGCACGCTTTTCAAGATATCACTTCTGCAGCTCAGCCTTGTCCAGTCGGCCATAGCCAGTTAACAGGAGCCAGCTAGAATGTAACGCCTAGGCAAGATATCGCCTTTGCAGCCCTGCAGCCTTGGCCGGACCGCCATAGCCAGCCAGCCAATGCCAAAAGGCTTTTGGCAAGCCTGCTAATCCAATGGCAGGCAAGGCGCAGAGCCGCCCCTACTGCATTTCTTCGCTTAGTGAGGTGAAAAGTTGTGTGTTGCATTCGGAAGCAAAAATTTTCCACATCTCGTACCTTGAAAAGTTCGCCACGCTCAGTTTTCAACCCAAGTTGGATTGATTCAATTTCAATCCAAGTATCATTGCCGGTAGCAACATTTTCGCGCCAAATATCAACTTTGCAGCCTTGCATAACAAATAACTATTCTATTTTAAAAGAAAATTAAAATGTTTGTGATGCACTACTGTAATATAGAACTTCTTTATTGCAAGCAAATTATTTTTATGACGGATATTTTTATGATAACCGTCTCCCGAACTGAAATGACGTTAGACGATGCGTGGTGTCGGGTATTTTCGTTAGGTTTTTGTTGGGAATGTCTTGAATTGGTCGCCGCGCCGCGCCGCGATCAGAGCCCGCGATAAAAGCAATGCAATAGCTTAAAAAAGCATTTAAATTCGGTTCCTTGAGGTTATGTTCTGATGATTATTGTCAATTATAGATTTACGAATAAAACAAAGTTTTATGAACTACTCCATCCCACCCACATTTGTAATGAATTCATTTTTTAACTGATTTAGATAATTTTATGTAGTGCGCACGCATTCGTGCCTTTCATACGATAAGTTAATAGCGACATTTGTGAGTACCGAAAGTACCGAATTTCCCGGGAAATCCCGGTTCCATGTCCCAGTACCGAAACTTCGGTACCGGGCTTTAAAAAGTACCGGTTCTGCAACCCCTACTCATAATACACCCGCCGCGGGAGCACATACGTCGTGAGGTGATTTCTGGTAACCGTTAAAGGCGCGGGAATGCGGACGGCGAGTAATGAGTGACTCGCTGTCCGATCAAGGACCCTGTCTTGGTAGACGGCACTGGTGTTCCATGCACGCTTCAAAAAGCTGGCCAAATGCCTGCCGGGGCCGCGGACTAAATAATGAAGTAACCGTGACCCTGGAACGTATAGGGCTATTGAAGGAACACGTTAAACAATGCTCCAATTGCGCCTCAAGAAGCTATCAGCAAAATTATGAGGTCCCCATAGGCCTTAAAATATTCCAATGTCGCGGGATCCACTTAAAAGGACACCGTGGCCCTGGAACGCGAAGGGCAACTAAAGGAACAGGGATGGATTTATCAGTAAGAATTTGACGGGATTTAATGACTTTACCAGCCAAAACAATGGATGAATGTATAAATTTTCAGACTAGTAATTTTATTTTTAGTATAAAAAGAAAGAGTTTATTTATCCTCTCACTATAAAAGAAAATTATGGAGACTTTAATGTCTCTGGATATAATACCGCATTGTGTGGTCTCACTACACTAGCAAGCAAAAATATGGAATCATCATCAGCCTATAAAGTTCCCACTGCTGGGACACAGGCCTTCCTCTGTGTGAGAGTGAGTGAGCCATAATCCACCACGCGGGCCCAGTACAGATTGGAACATGTCACATGTCTTCGAATTTTTGGTTCTAGGACATGCCGGTTTCCTCACGATGTTTTCCTTCACCGTTTTGAGAGCAGTGGTTATGAAATAAATTACACAAAGTAACGGGGTTTGAACCCACGACTTACAACTCGTAGTCGGGACCGATACCACTGCTCTCTATCCTAGTCTAGCATAATATTATGTGGTCTATTTAGAACAACGACGATATAATACTAGACTCCGCATACACGACCTAAGGAACAAAAACTATTCTGTCAACTCGCTGAGGTACTACTTAAGCGAGGGGGACGGGGTACTGCGTTGTGATTGGCTAACTCAAGGTCTGTTCTGTCTCAACGTAAATGTGGATATAAGACTTTTTTGCCTAATGTGTTGACAGACTTGAGGGGGGGTTGTTATTAGGGGTCTAGTATTATATCGTCGTTGATTTAGAAAGACTGGAAGCCAACCACAGCGTAATTAACATAAGAATTCCAAAGTTATCCCCTAATTTGACAGCTAAGTAGCCGACTAATATCTTTTAATAAAAAATGCGATCTTATGCAAAATATATGTGGGAAAATATATAAATAATAATTATTTATTTAGACGTGCCGTATCAATGCGAGGAATTTTTGTAAATGCGGTGCGCAAGCGCCAATCAGCGGGTAGGGTTGTCACCAACGACGATATAATACTAGACTACGCATGCACGATCTAAGGAACGAAAATTATTCTGCCAACTCGCTGAGGTACTACGTAAGCGAGGGGGACGGGGTACTGCGTTGTGATTGGCTAACTCAAGGTCTGTTTTGTCTCAACGTATGTTTACGGCTCACAGGATTGGTCGAAATGAGACGAATATAAGACTTTTTTGCCTAATGTGTTGGCAGACATCGGTCGCCTGTTATTACGAGTCTAGAATTATATCGTCGTTGGTTGTCACTAACCAAAAAGAATATTTAAAATAATGTACGAAATAATGTTGTGTCTTTTTTGTAGTTAAGTTGGTGGTGGAAAATCATTAAATGAGTCCTGTGAAGAACTGACATACTTGTATTCGAATATAAGGCGTTTCAAAGTCAAAGTCAAATCATTTATTCCAATTAGGCCATTGAAGGGATTGATTCTACACCTCTCTTTTCTCTCTTCTCTCACTCTTTCCTCCTTTCGTATTAGACATCTCCCGAAACTTCCGTGTCCGGTGAGGACCTGCGTCACGCGGTAGGTCAGGATGCCGTGACTCCTATTTATTATTCTACGGGAATGACGTATTGGGATAAAAAATATCCCATTTGTTAATCCAGATTAAAGACTTCACGGTTGGCGCAGTAGCTGAGCGATTGGACTGCTGCGCTGCGTATCGTGGGTTCGATGCTTGCACGGAGCAAATAAATCAGAGATCTACTAATAAGTATGTAGGTAGTTGTGTCGCATCTGGGTGTTTGTGTATGTGGATTTGAATATTTTCTAATGCACCGACAATAATAGGTACAGTAGATATACCTAGAATTAAATAAGAGACTATTGCTTTCTATTTTCAAACCGAATTTCAATTAAAAAACTTTTCAACGACAAACTTGAACTGCGACAACCCTAGCTCCCTCGACCAATCAGCGTGGCCGACGCCGATCTATCACCGGGCGGCGCGCGCGCACCAAAATAAAAACAAACATGGCGCGATCTGGGTGGCCCACAGGTTATATATCAATTTACAATATTCACTTTTAATCACTTTAACTTGACTTAGCAGGCTGGGAAATATGTTTGCGAGAGGTTTTTGCAAATGTTGGAAACATTTGGATTTCTGTGAGAAAGTTGGAAATATGACCTTTTGAATATAAAATATGTTTGTTCTGGGCCTTATTTGACCCAGAGGCAAATATGAAGTCATAAATGGAGCGAAGTAACTGGAACTCCAGTGGAGGCCCAGTGGTATCGGTCCCGACTTACGAGTTGTAGGTCGTGGGTTCGAACCCCGCCAGACGCATTACTTTGTGTAATTTATTTCACCACCACTGCTCTCAAAACAGTGAAGGAAAACATCGTGAGGAAACCACCAACCTTCGATCAAAGCACAACTCGTAAATCGGGGCCGATACCACTGGGCCACCACTGCTCTTAAAATATAGTTTACGTTCCGGTGTCACTATAATTCGTTAGTCCTAAAAGCTCCCCGTCATTATGCTGACACTTTTTCAGCGCGCGTGGAACACAACGCAACAACCGTCGACCCGGGCATGGTCCGTGGTCAGACAGCGAGTCGCCCATTACTCGCCGGCCGCATGCCCCTTTTTTTTTGTAGGTGGTAAAATCTTCAAATGAGTCCTCCCGCCCTGGGTGGGACGGAAGGGACTGTCAGACTCTTACTGACTAAAATCCACCCGTATTCCTTCCTATAATATGCCCTTTACGTTCCGGGCCACGGTATCCTGGGCTAAGAAAAAACCCGCGACCCCAGCAGCACTTGGCGCGAAACACGACGCGCTACTGATCCGGGCTTGGTTCTTGGTTGGACGGCGAGCTACCCATCACTCACCGTCCGCAAGCCCGCTCCGCTGCTGTGCCCTCTGCTGATCAGAGGGACACGCGTTGGAGCGTCCACACGACAGGATATTCGCATACGGGCAAAGAGACTGTGTGCCTAAGGAAGAGTTGTTGCCCGCATCCCAGGGTGCACCGGCCCGAAAAACTGGTCTTCCCCCCGGACATATCCGAGAGGGAACTCCAGTCCACGGGCGCACGTGGAGGTTTCCTTTCATAGCACCCCGCTCGCATGCCCCTTACAAAATTGCTTACAAAGCTCTTTCACTCGTCTGATAAATTAATGTAGCTTATACAAAACACTGAGGGTTAATTGAGGTGCCTTTTATATCTTCACCATGACGAAGAGATTATAATACAAGTATGATTTCTGCTGACCATTGATTCTGTAAGGCTTGGGTTCCAGTGAAAGCTTTGCTGCCCTACATTTTCAACTTACTTACCTAGGTATCATTAGCATAGCGTCTGCTTTACAGAGTCAGTACCCTTAGCACAAGTTTTCAGTATTTGAGACTGTAAGTAAACTGGAACTTTGACAATTTTAAATTGACAATTTCAATGAAAAAATTAGTTCCTTCTTCGCACACCAGAGGCGTTGTAAATACTGGAAAGATGCTGTATAATATAAAAGTAAGACGTAAAACTGATTCGAGAAAAGACACAATACCCTATTGTGTTTTTTCTTGAATTTTTTGGGTAGGGCTATAATATTACGCATTTTTAGGGTTCCGTAGTCAACAAGGAACCCTTATAGTTTCGCTATGTCCGTCCGTCCGTCCGTCCGTCCGTCCATCCGTCCGTCCGTCTGTCCGCAGTTTAGCTCAGAGACGCACAGTACTAGAGAGCTGTAATTTGGTGTAAATATACGGATTTGTTGTGCCGAAAAAGTGGTAAAATAAAATCTCGTAAAATATTTTTTTTAGGGTACCTCCTGTACTTACACGTAAAGTGAGGATTTTTTTTTTCTCGCGTACCTCATAGTGTGGGGTATCATTAAATAGGCCTTTAAAAAATAATGATAGTTTCCATTAACAATTTTTTGATGAAAAAATTCGTTTGTGAAATATTAAGCTTTAAAGTGCTAAATTTTGCTCGATTCGAGTGTCCCCCCCCTCTACCAGCTAAACGGTTATGTTTGGGGGTGTGAAAAAATTCACAATAGTAGTACATATAACGAAGTTTAAAAGAAAATTATTATGACTAAGTAGGCTTTACAACTTTACGAGTAATAGTCGACCAACTTATAAAATGTACTTGATATCATATTTTCTTAAACAAAATGTATCGGAGACAACTGCAAATGTAAGTTTGTCAACTTTATTTTTACAGCTTTTATAGGTATGTTTTTTGGGGATAGGTAGGTTTGAATCGTCAACTAATTTTAACTAAATTAAAAAAAAAAGGTTGCACTCCAGGAGTGCCGGTAGAAGTGAAAACTTTTTTGTTACTATGTTTTATTTTTAATTTGAATGACGTCTTACTCATTTTCGATCAGGGTCACGTGACCCTGACGCGAGTTTTAAATTTTTTACCCATTACAGAAAAAGTGTACAACGCCGCTAAAGAAGTTTTCACTTCAAAAAGGAGGAGGTTCTAAATTCGTTGTAATCTTTTTTCTTATGTATTTTCCCCGATTTCTCAAAGACTCCTGGACCGATTTTGAAAATTCTTCTTTTTAAAATTAAATTCAGCGAATCAGTTTAGTTAGTTCGCATAAGTATTTTGATGGGCAACTACGGAACCCTACACTGTGCGTGGCCCGACACGCACTTGGCCGGGTTTTATTTAAGTATCTACTGCATAAAAGCTCGAATCAACACTCTACAGCTACTGTATAGTAAGAATTTTGCTTTAGTTAAAATGAAGAATGAAAAAACCGGCCAAGTGCGTGTCGGGCCACGCACAGTGTAGGGTTCCGTAGTTGCCCATCAAAATACTTATGCGAACTAACTAAACTGATTCGCTGAATTTAATTTTAAAAAGAAGGATTTTCAAAATCGGTCCAGGAGTCTTTGAGAAATCGGGGAAAATACATAAGAATAAAGATTACGACGAATTTAGAACCTCCTCCTTTTTTTGAATTTAGTTAAAAATAGTTGACGATAAAAACCCTACCTATCCCCAAAAAACATTCTTTTAAAAGCTGTAAAAATAAAGTTGACAAACTTACATTTGCAGTTGTCTCCGATACATTTTGTTTAGAAAATATGATGTCCAAGTACATTTTATAAGTTGGTCGACTATTACTCGTAAAGTTGTAAAGCCAACTTAGTCATGATAATTTTCTTTTAAACTTCGTTATATATACTACTATTGTGAATTTTTTCACACCCCCAAACATAACCGTTTAGCTGGTAGAGGGGGGGACACTCAAATCGAGCAATATTTAACACTTTAAAGCTTAATATTTCACAAACGAATTTTTTTATCAAAAAATTGTTAATGGAAACTATCATTATTTTTTAAAGACCTATTTAATGATACCCCACACTAAGGGGTACGCGAGAAAAAAAAAATCCTCACTTGACGTGTAAGTACTGGAGGTACCCTAAAAAAAAATATTTTACGAGATTTTATTTTACCACTTTTTTGGCACAACAAATCCGTATATTTACACCAAATTACAGCTCTCTAGTACTGTGCGTCTCTGAGCTAAACTGCGGACAGACGGACGGACGGACGGACGGACGGACGGACGGACGGACGGACGGACATGGCGAAACTATAAGGGTTCCTTGTTGACTACGGAACCCTAAAAAATCTACTGAACCGCCATAAGTTTTCAAAAAACTTGGATTTTATAGCATTTTCTTTTCAATAGCTTCTAGTTCTTTAGCTACCGATCTGTAGAATTTCATCACGACCTATTAAGCGGTTTTGTGTTTAAAATGTGACAGACAGACTTTTTTATCATAAAAAACGTCAAATAAGTTCTCCCACGTCCTCCTATGTGGACTGGAAGGAACAGTCGGGCTGTTACTGACTAAAATCCACTCTGTTGTCCATTGCGTTTCAGGGTCTTGGTTACCTTTTCATACGGTCCTGCAACCTCAGTAGTCAGTCAGTCCTCTGACACTATCGTCAAGGCCACACAAATACATTAAACTATATACGAGCAATAGACGGGACATCACGAAGAAAGTTGTGATCCAAAACTTTTTACCAATAGGTAATAAGTCGCTCAGTCTAGTAGTCGCGAATCGCGATGCTATGCAACTAGATAGCGCTACTGACGCACGGCATCAACAATTTTGTAAAACAATTTTCTTGCCCGCTCTATAGGTTCTTTTGAATCTCTTTGAGGCTACATCAGTTTGCTGACAGCACTGTGAGCTGAACGTGGAACGCACTGTAGACACGTGCATGGTCCTTGATCGGGCGGCAAGCTACCCATTAATTGCCGCCCGCAAGCCTCCAAACAGAGACACTCAATTTTATTCTTTCTGCTCAAGCGTTTAAATAGCATTGCTACCGCGTAGCTTTCTCTACACCACACTCCCAAGATCGTATCTCAACTTCAGATCAATTAGATCGATAACACACCTTTGACAACCTCCACATTTGACATTTTTGACAGTTGTGACAGTTTGACAGTCTTGACAAGTGTCGTGACATGCGCGTGCTAGCATGTAAGCAATTATTGTAACATGTTCTATGTGTTTATAGGTTTATGATGGTAAGCAACGGTGGGTGAGGTTTGGATTTTGATGGGTGACCGGGTTTATGGTAGGTCAAGTTTGCGGTTTTATATTAGAGCGATTTTACAGGGTAGAGTTTTGTAATGCCACCTGGAGGGAAAGTACTCTTAATACTGCAGATAGAAAATTTTACTCAAAGGAAACATTCCTTTATTTTTGAATAGAAAGCAAACTGCATTCAAAGATTTCAGAAAATTCTCTTCTCCCACACCCGGGAAATGAACCAGAAATCTGAAAAAAATATACCCTGTATTTTTATTGCATCGATCGTTACGGTATTTATAAGGATGAAATCTCTCTAACAAACGTGACAAATTAAATGAAAGTAAAACCAGGAAATCTTAAATTAATTTAATTACCTATTTACAAAAATATGGTTCGATTCCCGGGTGTGGTAGAAGAGAATTTTCGAAAATCTTTGAATGCAGTTTGCTTTCTATTCAAAAATAAAGGAATGTGTCCTTTGAGCAAAATTTTCCCTCCAGATGGCATTACAAAATTCCACCCTATAGAGTCCTTTATCTATTCTTAGTGGGATATAGGCTAACTACGAGAACCAATCAATTACCCAGTTAGAATGTTGAAAAATAATGGATACGTATTTCTTCTTTTGTTAAATCAGTGAATATTCACTAAATTAAGGGGATCGTCTACCGAGCGCTCGTCCATACAAAAAGAGAAAACGTTTTCCTACCCCTAAATGTTATCATATCTCAATGATTTTTTAGAATGATTCTGGCACAGTAAAAAAACTAGGTTTTATAGGTTTTCTTTTTTTCCTAAATTTTTAATTCTTTGAAAGTTAAAGGCGCCAAAGCCTTACTTGTAAAGCAAGTGTTGCAGTAGAAGTATAGCTTGAATTAAAAACATGTTTTTTAGGGTCTGCAAATTGCATGCCATTTTTGACAGTTAGATTAGTTAGTTCAAACTCTTTACTTACAACTTGTAGCTTATAGGTTTGTTCAAGTTCCAACTTGTATACTTACAAGTAACTTGAATAATGTAAACGTGCCTTTCAGTTAAAAGCGTGGACGTCAAAATATGTCGCTATCACAACTTCACCGTTTTTGTTTTTGTATACTATGAACAGTGATCACCAATCTACCATAAAAGACGAATATAAAACTAAACATTTATCAGCTGTTTAACATTAAACACATCATAATGATATTCATAACAACGCTACTGTATTAATAAATACAAAAAAAAACAAACATTGAAGATCCCCTCTGTTCGTGAACACCGGCGCGTGCGCAAGTATAGCGGGCCCTAAATCCGTTACTACTGTTATAGAGTCTAGGAACGCCCCAAATTACGGGTTGGGGTCCATTCAATGTGCATAGATAAATAGAAAAAGACAATTTCTTAAGTTTAGAATCTCAAAAAAAAATATTACGAATTCAAAGTACGCATTACTTCAGTATGTAAGTACGAGTACTTACTTAATATTTTAGGATACTTAACTTCATTTTTTAGGGTTCCGTAGTCAACAAGGAACCCTTATAGTTTCGCCATGTCCGTCCGTCCGTCCGTCTGTCCGCAGTTTAGCTCAGAGACGCACAGTACTAGAGAGCTGTAATTTGGTGTAAATATACATTTTTGTGCCGAAAAAGTGGATCTCGTAAAATTTTTTTTTTAGGGTACCTCCAGTACTTACACGTAAAGTGAGGATTTTTTTTTTCTCGCGTATATTGTGGGATATCATTTAGGCCTTTAAAAAATAATGATAGCCATTAACAATTAAAAACATTCGTTTGTGAACTAAAAAAAATTTTGCTCGATTCGAGTGTCCCCCCCCCTCTACCAGCTAAACGGTTATGTTTGGGGACTGTGAAAAAATTCAAATAGTAGTACATATTCACTAAGTAGGCTTTACAATTCGAGTAATAGTCAACCAACTTATAAAATGTACTTGATATCATATTTTCTTAAACAAAATGTATCGGAGACAACTGCAAATGTAGTTTGTCAACTTTATTTTTACAGCTTTTATAGGTATGTTTTTTTAGGTTTTTATCGTTATTTTAACTAAATTCAAAAAAGGAGGAGGTTCTAAATTTTGTAATCTTTTTTCTTATGTATTTTCCCCATTTCTCAAAGACTCCTCGATTTTGAAAATTCTTCTTTTTAAAATTGAATTAGCGAATCAGTTTAGTTAGTTCGCATATTTAAGTATTTTGATGGGCAACTACGGAACCCTACACTGTGCGTGGCCCGACACGCACTTGGCCGGTTTTTTATTATAACCTATTTGATTTTATTCCATTCGTTATACTTACATTTTTTACAAAGTCTTCTTTCAAAGTCTTTTTTAAGACTCGGAAAAAGCAAATAAACCAGAAGAAAAAAGTAGAAAACTCGATGGTCATTAAAAAAAAAAAAACTTAGTATTCCATTTTAAACACATTTCAAACACTACTTCCATAAAGACCAACTGATTACAAATCATTAGACAACGTAAGCGCCGTCTTTAAAAAAAAAAAAAAACAACCTCTTTCCTTCCAAACATTTTTGTATACAAAACTCCTTTTCTACTCAAAAACAAAGAAAGAAACATCAAAAAGGCGCTTAATTTCAGCACTCAAACCTAATCAAAGTACTTCAGATCTACGATAGAACAAATTAAGCGAATCTTGAACAATCTACACTTTACTCTTTGACAGTCAAACTTCAAGAGAGAGCGAGAGGAAAATACTACAGAATGCTTCTGTTAGAACGAGACAGCACCCTCCGGTTAGACCACCCAAGTCGACGCTTGGCATCCGACAAACTATTCAACTTCGCCATTATAATCTTGATAGTTTTTTCTTATTAATTATATTTTTTTTTGTGTTTGTTTTATTTAATAAGCGAATTTTGATTGCACATCAAAATTCGCAATTGGTTTTGTTAAATCCGGGTTTTATTCCGGTTTGGGATTTGGTAGTTTTTCGAAGTAATTATGCTTACTGATTATAATGGGCTGTTTTTTTTCATTTTTGTGAGAAAAAAAAAAACAGGACATAGCTTTTAACACTGATATGTATGTATTTTTTTAAAGAATACGATAAAAGCGTATAATGCGTATAATATAGTCTTCCTTGCTGCAGTTTCAGAAAAGTGCCCTGAACATGGGTATACAAAAGTACCAAAAAAATGGGTCTAGCTAGAGAAAATACTTTTTTTCATTCTAGAAATTATGTCGCTTAAGGAAAAATAACTGGAAATAGACACTTTTTATGCTAAAAAATAAAAGATTACCCTTTAATATTTGACTAACGTTTGCGAGTATTATAAAAATATTTAAATTTTTAGTGTTTAAGTAATGAGTTTAGAACTTCGAGTATTATCCGTAAAGAAAATATTGATTATCTTGCTGCTTTGTTTCTATAATATTGCCTAATCATTTCAACGATATGAAATAAAATGTTCATCAAATTAATTTTATTGATATTTCAATTACGTATTATTGAGTATCGTTATTATAAAGCAGCCCTATGTTCAGCAGTGGACGTCCTCCGGCTGATGATGATGATTGTAAAGCAAATTAAATTAAAATCGGGTTGGTCACTCAATTGCCCTCAAGTATCAAGTTAGTAAGGTCGCAGTAATTCGGTTGTAATAGTCCGGAGGTTTGCACCAATACATTTTTTGATCTCAACCAATGATTGTACTTGTACTGAACGATTTAGTGTGGAAACATACGGGAGGAATGTTTGGACAGGCCCGTTTTAATCTGGTACTTGAACAATCCGTAACTCTGGAACGCAAAGAAATAGGAAAACGGTAGATTTTAGTCAGAAAGTGTGTGACAATCCCTACCGCTCTACCCAGGGGAAAAGGTTTGTAATTTTTCTTAAATGCAGGCAAAATAATACACTTTTTTGTGTGGTGTAAAAATCATTCTTCCGTCTATGAAGAGACTTTCACTAGAAATCCACCTTATACCATCAGTTGTACTTTACGTTCTACCGTAGCGATTACCTAGCGATCGCAAACTTTTTTGATGTGTGTAAGATTAATTTGACGTTATATTGTAAGCAGTATAATACGTTATAAATTGTAAGCAGAACGTCGAGGTACACAATCTTTTGACAGTTGACAATTTCGCGAGGTAGATTGTAACGTAACGGTATTTACAATTTTTCGGTGACACTTAAATACTATATAGGGTGTCCTATAAGGGTGCTCCCACATCTAACGACGCGGATTCGGATTTTTCCCTCGCCCTTTCTCTTTCTGTCGCTTAGAACTGCCATTTGCTAGACCGAGACAGAAAGCATAATGCGATCGCATGCGACGAATCTTCAAGGCGGCCGCGTGCTATCGCATTGTCTCGCTCTAGCAAATGGCATTTCTAAGCGACAGAAAGAGAAAGGGCGACGGAAAAATCCGAATCCGCGTCGTTAGATGTGGGAGCACCCTAATTAATGGATGGAAAATACAGAATCTTGCGTCGCGTTGTGTACAAAAGGACTTACCCGGTCGAACTTCCCTCCCATATATTTCCATCCACAAATGTTTGCTTAGCGCCTCCTTAGTACATTTTTAATCCAAAGTATATTATTGATATAATCGATTGATGTGGATGCTGAGTGGTCCATCGGTAAGTTAATGGGAGGCATCCGGTACACATTCAAATGTTTTGGGAATTATTAAGTAGTAGTTTCGTAAATAGAGTTAATTTTCTTTTTTTTTTTCTGGGTGTTAATGATGCAGGCAGGTTTTAGGAAATTCCTCCTGTTATTTTTTTTTAAATTATTTTTTATGTATAAACAGTCTTAATTCTTTATTCAAATTATTACCTATTATAAAACTGTATAAAATTGAAATTCAAAATTATAAGAGACTTTTGTCAGAGTATTATAAAAATGTTCAATCATATTAAAATAAAGTGACAAATATTTTAAAATGATATAAGAATGTGGTTGTGATTAATATTTAAAAATAAAATGATAGAAATTTTGTGCAAAATAATAAATAAAAATCCATGGCGATTATTTAGTACATAATATAATTATCGTTGGGCAAAGAAATAAAAATGACACGTTACTAATATTATAAAATTTATACATGATTATAAACAATTATAATATGCACTTTCGCATTTATAATAATAGTAGAAAATATACCTATATAATTAAAGGTACCAACCACACTGAATAATTAATCCATTTTTTATTTTAGCTACATTACTGCAACAATTAATTAGCGGCTTCCTAATTAACAATGATTATATCATTTCCTGTCTTAATCTGCTCATCTGTTTTTTCACTTAATGATTAATCATACCCACCCACACTTAAATGATTTCGTCTTTTTAACCGACTTCAAAAAAAGGAGGAGGTTCTCAATTCGTCGGAATCTTTTTTTTTTTTTTTTTTTAGGTATGCAATTCATTATGTTATTATCGGTGCTAAAATTGACAAAAAGAAACTCGGCTATTATTTCATTGTATCTTATATTTAAAAAAAAAGTTTTTATAATTGCACTTATAGATAGGTCATTAGATTAGCACGTTTAAAACAATAGTTATATTATAATTTACCATTTATAAAACCTTCTTTTTGTAACTCTATGAAAACTAAAAAACAAAAGAAAATCGGGAAAATCGGAATTTCCAAAAGTCTTAGATTTTTTGTTTGTTCAGTAACATGGGCTGAGTTATCCCACGAGAGGTTTTGCGCATTTATATATAACGTTACAAGTTGTATATGTGGCATAGTATACTCTCACAACCTTTTATAGGACCGATTCACATCACCTCTTTCCCCTCATCAAAATATTATCATCAAAGCTCTCCACTCCATATTTAATCACAAACAGTTAATGATAACTATGAGTGATGTGGTGAACAGTAAGTAACCGCTAATGGGAACTTAAACATCCGTTTAAATACTTAGTGGTTTCTTAAACGATGGTTTACTATTATTAATCTGAGTTATAGTGTAGTGATCGATTGATTGGCGTGTTGGGGAGTGCGAGGTTTGGTTCTTTTTTTGGGACAAACCCACCACACTATTCCCAAACCACTGCAACTCCTGAAAGCCAGAATCAACAGTGGCAACCATCAGAAAAGCGCCGAGACAATGAAGCTCGTCGTGTCCCGGAGAATGAATTTACCTGTCTTGGATCCTGCAACGAAATTAATCAGAAAAGAATAGTGAAGGAGTAGGAAAAAATTTATTTCCACTTTTCTCCATGCAAGCAGGAGACGGAACAAAACAAGGTCAACAGGCACAAAGTGACATTACAACTGGGAGAAGCCCAGTTGCCTTGCACCACGGGTAAAAATGACTACTAATAAATGGGTCCTAAAAATTGTGAGCGAGGTTTGGTTCCCAGAGTTAGACGGTTTAGATACGAGTATAAGTGAGTTTTTTACCGACTTCATTTTTATATCGTGCATGGTAAATCATCGAATGAGTCTTCCCACCACGACAGAGCTGGAGGGACTGTCAGACTTGTTCTGACTAAAATCCACGGTGTCCTTCAATAGCCCTTTACGTTCCAGGGTCACGGTAATGAGGTAAGTCCCGTGACCCAGGCTTTGGCCCTCTAGACCCCGGTCCCGTCATCATGCTGACGCTCTATGAGGCGCGCGTGGAACACAACGCGCGCTTCGACCCGGGCATGGTCCATGGTCGAATAGTGAGTCGCCTATTACTTGCCGTTCGCATGCCCGCGCCTATGGTGGCCGGAGATCGTCTGCCGATGTCCGATGCCGTGGGCGTCTACCATTGCGGCTGGGGTGAAGGGAGGACGCTATTCTCGCCCTCACGCTGCCCGCCTCTTCCTTCGCGAGCATGACTGCTTCGCAGAAGGAGGCGACCGCTTCCCGCTCCAGTTACATAGGTAAGGTATTTTTCAAGAGACAGTTGACAGATGGATGTCATTAGGTGCGTCCTCACACACCGAGCAGCCTCGCGAGGCATTCGCCGCGCGCGAAATCTGCCACGCGAGGCTGTTTGTTCTATGTGGACACCACTATTGTTTCTCGACCGAGGCACGAAACAGTATACGCGAGCAAAACAAAAAGCCGACACTGGATAGCTTGGGCGCTCGGTTGCTCGCCCGCGACTGCGTACGCCCTTGCCTCGGCCGAGACATGTCGACAGCTAACGTTCAGCACTCGCTAATACATTTTCAACTTTATACCCCATTGCATAAAGTTGAAAATCTATCAAAGATTACAGATCCTTTTCGTTTGTTTCGTTCGCTATCGGTCAGCAGTCTTTACTAGATTTTCAACTTTATGCGACGGGGTATAAAGTTGAAAATGTATTAGCGACTGCTGAACGTTAAAACGATTGTCGCTTGCCGTTTGGCTACAGGCTCTGCTTCGCGCGGCATATTATGCCCCGCGAGGCAGCTCGCTCTGTGTGCATGATCCTATTGACGTATTTACCATTATCGTGGATTCGTGGTAGCTTTCCCAATTCACACACACTAGTTAAACGTCAGTATAATGCTGGCTGTTTAATATCATCGCCAGAAACTAATCACCACTCTATGCACACATAGCAGTGTCACAGTATGCTTATGTGATTGGCTGTCACCGATTTTAGTATTATCGCTATATAAATTGGTCATCACCAATCACTAATCACCACTCCAAGCACAATCACGGTCAATCACTACCTGCCTCATTGTATTTGTTATCGAGAGCTAGAGTATCACTTTATAAAGTTGTCATCACCAGTCACTAATCACCACTTCATGCACAATCACCAGTTCCTCGGTGTGCGTGTGCGATTGGTTGTCGAGACTGTCATTTTATAAAGTTTACAACTGTCTTCACATTAACACTTCTTGTCATCACCAGTCACTAATCACCACTTCGTGCACAATCACCAGTTCCTCGGCGTGCGTGCGCGATTGGTTGTCGAGTCTGTCGCTATATAAAGTTTATTATTGTTATTAATACTGGTCGTTTATTGCTTCTGGACGATTACTGAGCGGGCGAGACTGGGGCAATAGTATGGATAAGACTTTGATGAAAAATTTTTCTTTCAGTATTTTGAGATTAGTTTAATAATTTGATTGTTTTTGAAGTATTTTCGAAGTAGTAGGAAATTATAATTATTACATTTTTATGCTTTCGAATGTAGAGTAACTTTATTGTTATACCCAAGGATGTAATTGAAAATATTATAACATGGAAACTGTTCTGTTATCTACACATCCTATTTCGAATGGAGCCAACTTTGTATGTAATACTTTTTTTTTAATTTTTAATTTATACTGTCCACAGCTGGGCAAATGTGTTCCCCAAAACCTTTCACTTTTCCCTTTGTATATATGTAGTTTTCTAAATATTATATTTCACTCACAATATCATTTTAGCAGAGATAATGTTCTTTTTTTGTTTAACATGTGTAGTCTTTTTTATTGGTTTTCAATTTAATAACTACCTCTACACATCTTACTAATCTTACCAAGCAAACAGAAGAAAACAGAAAAGAAAATCCCAAATTTATTTTAATCCACCAAAAATTCCAATAAGATTCCAACTCACCGTCTCATCCACTCTATTCCACGGCTGTGCGGCGCACGCGGCGGCCGCGACGTGTGTGGTCCGATACGACTCGGATACTGCTCTACTTGCCTTTTAGTTTTCACACGAATTTGACTCTATTTTAGGGAGAAAATATTGTATGAGTTCTTATTGGAATCTTATTGGGATATGTTCTGATGGTGTCTGGTATTTTTAGATATATAAATTGAGGAACTAAAAATTATACATAAACATAGCTATATATTTTATATAATAACATTATTATTTTTTGCACAGTAGTAATAATAATATGTTAGATATAATAATTGCCTTAACGATGATTGAAAAAATATAATTTGCGAGCCAATCACCGTCATTTTGGAGCTATTAAAGTATTGATGATTATAAACTAAAACATTATTTATTTTATGACTTTGCTGACGTTGGTCTACTGGTCACAAGGTAGGTGCTGTACTTATAGTAAGTACTAGGTTCGATTCCCGGATTTGACAAAGTAATATTGGAATTCCTTATGAAGCAATTTCAGGCCTGAAAACTCAGCTTTTTTTAGAGGTAGAAAATCATCAAACAAAACGACAAATTTCTCCTGCATCGTGGGTGAGTTTACAAACATATAAACTCACATACACAAACACCCAGACCTGGAACAACTACTTGTATATCATACCAATATTTGTTCCGTGCCCGAATCGAATCCACTACATCAGTGCAGCAGTTAAGAGGAAACACCACGGCCGTTTTTTTCCATACAAACGTAGTCCCCTGTTTTCTCCCTGGATAATGCTAGTAGAGCAATATTTTTTTACAAAAAATCTATGACCACTATTGGCATGTCTCTATGTTTTCCTTTTTTCCATAAATTAATTATTAAAAGAAAATCCTAAAAAATTCAGGCCAGATTTTTCGCTGTGTTCAAATATCGACGAGATTATATAAAAAAGGAAAACATAGGAACAAGGCCAATGCCTTTCTTTATTTATTTTTTAAAGTAGTGAAATCGGTTAAGTTTTGGAGGAGTAATCAGGGGACTACGAATCGTTGATTTTGTGCCATTTTTAAGGTATTTTCGGTCCAAGCTGCAGTTGTCTCTATCGCGCTCTGTAACTCTGTTGTGGGCACTGCGCGACAGCAATAGATTTTACAAATACAGCTATTTTTCAATTCTCAAGCCCTTGGTGTGCCAAAACATTGTCATATAAAATTGAAACAGCTAAAAGTGATACACTATTATTATAGTCTTGAAATGTCTTTAGTTTGAAGTAAATCTACAAAGAAATTTTCTCCACCTTTGGTCTCTCGTATATTTCCATATTCCATCATTGAACTACAAGACGTACAGCAATCCGCCATCGGTACATGGTGGATATACCAGCACCTTTTCATCACACAAAGCGTTTTGCCAATACTTTTATTGTACGCACAGCTAAGGAGTGGAATTCCCTGCCGCCATCTGTATTTCCCGACAGCTTGTGGTCTTCAAGTCAAGAGTGAACAGGTTACTTCTAGGCAAGCGTGCTTCATCGTCGACCACATCTTCACTTACCATCAGGTGAGATATAGTGTCACCATCATCAGCTTATAATCTTCCCACTGCTGGGGCTCAGGCCTCCCGCTCTATGTGTAGGAGTGGGCCATAATCCAACACGCAGTTCCAGTGCGAGTTGGTAGATGTCACATGTCTTCGAATTTTTTGGTTCTAAGACTATGCCGGTTTCCTCACGATGTTTTCCTTCACCGTTTTTAACCAGCATAAATAAAAAGTGTACAAAAAAGTGGTGTTAAACAATCACACTACACTTTTTAAACGACTTCAAAAAAAGAAGGTTATTTCTTTCTCTCATCAACCATTTTGAACCCCTTTCCTTCAATTTTTAATTGTATTAATTCAAAAACAACCACTAACGCTACACTTTTCATATTAACACTAATTTACGGCTATTTGCTATTAAAAGCCGATGTTTGCCGAACGCTCCCGATGTTTGCCGAGCGCTCCCGATGTTTACCGAGCACGTCCGATGTTTGCCGATCATGATCGACATAAGAAACTCCATCAATATTTACATTTTTCATGTAATACTCCCACAAACTTATCTTTGCGCTTTCGTTCCGAACAACATCTTCTAGCTTTCCTACATTCAGAACTGCAAACTTAATTTTGTATTTTAGTATGACGGTTACAAATTTAAATTTGCCGTTCGATTTCGAGATAGCTGGAACATTTTGTTTGGGTTTTTGAGTTTCACAGCTGCATTTCATAAGTTTGTTTTGTGTAAATATTAGTTTTGTCATGACTGCATTGTAATGGTGATTATGACTGTTGAGGAGGTGAAAACGTGATCTAATATTGGTGTCCATTATTAAATGTTGTTCACGATGTATATTTAGAAAGTTTTAGGAGAATAAGGGCAGAGAAGCATGAAAAAATAGGACTTATTCCAATACACATTTAGTTTGTTTTTAACCATCATCATCATCATCAGCCGGAAGACGTCCGCTGCTGAACATAGGCCTCCCCCTTAGACCGCCACGCCGAACGACAATTCGCCACTTGCATATCGATCCATCGGCTGCCCGCGACCCTCACGATGTCGTCGGTCCACCTAGTGGGAGGCCTGCCTACAGGGCGCCGTCCGTGATCGCCACTCGAGAACTTTTCTTCCCCATCGGTTGTCAGTTCTACGAGCGATGTGGCCTGCCCATTGCCACTTCAACTTGCAAATTTTGTTACCGATTTCAAAAAAAAAATAGGTTCTCAGTTCGACCCGTCTGTATGTTTGTCCGCGATTATCTCACGTTTGCCTTAACGGATTTTGATGTGGTTTTCAGAAAAGTGTTCGTTACGTTTTGGAGGTTTTAGTATACTTGTACATATAACAATAATGGATATCTCGCGAAGTTGACCGCATAGATCAGTTTTTGTTGCTTACTAGGATTGTAGATTTTGAAAGACGCCGATTTGACTGGCCTGTTGGTCCAGTGGTTAGTGAACCTGCCTGCTATCGCCTGTCGTGGATTCGATTCCCACCCATGACAAATATTTGTGTGCTGAACACGATCATTTGTTCTGTATCTGGGTGTAATTTATCTATAATATGTATGTATTTAGAAGTATTAAGGTATGTTTATCAGTTGTCTAGTACCCATAACACAAGCTCTGCTTAGCTTGGGACTAGATGGCGTTGTGTGATAGTTGTGGAATATTATTTATTTATTTATTTTACTCAAAGAGATTTAAAAGAACCTATAGAGCGGGCATTAGAAAAATTGTCATACAAAATTGTTGATGCCGTGCGTCAGTAGCACTATCTAGCGTTGCATAGCAACGCGACTACTAGACTGAGCGACTTATTACCTATTGGTAAAAAGTTTTGGATCACAACTTTCTTCGAGATGTCCCGTCTATTGCTCGTATATAGTTGAATGTCTTTGTTTATTTCCAAACCTAGTATATCGAATCTCCCCAACAATCTATAGATAGCTGATTATGCTTCAAAACGCACCTTTCATCAAATCTTTCTAAGCTCACTTACTAACTGGCCATGTTGCGCACGCATGTAGATGACTCATATTAATATCTTAACGACTTCACATGACGGATGAGTAGGGATGACGGATTTACACGAGTACTATATCATCGACTGATTTTATTGGTTGTATACTAGTTCTGTGTCGTGGGTTTGCTTGCGTCCGTTTTTTTATTGTAAGGGATTTTGTAAGTTTGTAGTGCCTCTATACTTACTTTAATATTATAAACCTGCACTGCACGCGTAGCATGGCGATTCTATCAAGAAAAGACAAAATTTATTTCATCGTTATTTCTACACAAATCGACTGTTTTTTACCACAAATATGACACCATTCGTACACTATTGAAGAAAATAACGTTTATTTTCCATATTTTTTACATTACCATGCTTAAAACGCTAAAAAATATTTCTACGTTCTGTCATTTTGTCTATTCTTCCCTCGACAAAACCCCTTTCTACGGCGCCATGCTACACTTGCTGAGTTTGTTTTGTTGAAAGCGCTAATCTTACGAAAAACTGGCCTGAATTAAAAAAAAATACGGGTGGCACTCGGGGACTGCCATGGTAAAGCTATTTGCATAGCATTTTTAATCAACTCATGCAATTTTTTCTTTAGGCTATGGTAAGCCACATCAATCAAGTGAAACGTCAAGAAAAACAAGCACCGTGCCGAAGTCTGCCGAGCTGAAACGACGTTAGACGATTCCGGGTTGTTAGGTTTAATTCGTTACGGAATTTCTTGATTCGATCACCATGCTCCGAGCCCGCGATAAAAGCTATGCAATAGCTAAAATATGTTTTTGTGTTGGATAGTCGACATATCGAGGAAGACTATATTATCATACTTCTAATAATATAGTTTGTGCGAATGTATGTAATTTATGTGTATGTAGGTATGTTACTTACTCTTTCACGCGAAAACCACTGAACGGATTTATCTAAAGTTTGGTAAACAGATAGTTTATTACCTGGATTAACACATAGGGTAGTTTTTATCCCAATTTTTTTATTCCTGTGGGATAATCATCGAGTTGTAGCGAGTGAAACCGCTGTTGACAACTAGTTTCTTTTCTATTTTGTCTTTTCTTTCGTCGACAAACGCTTGCAGACAGACGTACTTTTAAAAGTTATTATTAGTTATTAAAGTAACACCAAAATGTATTTATAATGAAATGTTTTAGTTCGTTTATTGACAGGATCTTTCTCGCTAACTATTAGTTGTAAGTTATGGCCAGTTTATTTTTGTCTATATTTGTTATTTATTTTTAAATATAATGTAGTCCGTAGTTGAGAGTTACGAGGCCGTGATGAATAAGAAATTATCTTTTAAAATGAGTGGTGTTACTGTAACCCCTACTTTTAATTTAAAGTCCTTTCTAACTGTACATAAATTAATTAAGGCGAATTAAACAGATCCCACTTTCAGTGGCAGATCAACGTATAAGCACTACAAGCTTAATATTTGAACAATAAGTTGGAGAAATTAATTTTAGAAAAAAGGGTAACTAAGTTACCCGGGGAATCCTCTTGACGGACCATCATCAGCCTATAATGTGACCACTGCTGGGTTACAGGCCTCCTCTCTGTGAGAGGGAGTGGGCTATAATCCACCACGCGGGCCCAGTGCGGGTTGGTAGATGACACAAATGTCTTCGAATTTTTGGTTCTAGGACATGCCAGAGTTTCCTCACGATGTTTTCCTTCACGAGGTTACGCTACCGTCATGTAGGTGATGCTAATATTTAGTTTTTAGGGTTCCGCAGTCAACAAGGAACCCTTATAGTTTCGCCATGTCCGTCCGTCCGTCCGTCCGTCTGTCCGCAGTTTAGCTCAGAGACGCACAGTACTAGAAAGCTGTAATTTGGTGTAGATATACGGATTTGTTGTGCCGAAAAAGTGGTAAAATAAAATCTCGTAAAATATTTTTTTTTAGGGTACCTCCAGTACTTACACGTAAAGTGAGGATGTTTTTTTTCTCGCGTACCCCTTAGTGTGGGGTATCATTAAATAGGCCTTTAAAAAATAATGATAGTTTCCATTAACAATTTTTTGATAAAAAAATTCGTTTGTGAAATATTAAGCTTTAAAGTGCTAAATTTTGCTCGATTCGAGTGTCCCCCCCTCTACCAGCTAAACGGTTATGTTTGGGGGTGTGAAAAAATTCACAACAGTAGTATATATAACGAAGTTTAAAAAAAAATTATCATGACTAAGTAGGCTTTACAACTTTACGAGTAATAGTCGACCAACTTATAAAATGAACTTGGATATCATATTTTCTTAAACAAAATGTATCGGAGACAACTGCAAATGTAAGTTTGTCAACTTTATTTTTATAGCTTTTATAGGTATGTTTTTTGGGGATAGGTAGGTTTTTATCGTCAACTATTTTTAACCAAATTCAAAAAAAGGAGGAGGTTCTAAATTCGTCGTAATCTTTTTTCTTATGTATTTTCCCCGATTTCTCAAAGACTCCTGGACCGATTTTAAAATTATTCTTTTCAAAATTAAATTCAGCGAATCAGTTTAGTTAGTTCGCATAAGTATTTTGATAGGCAACTACGGAACCCTACACTGTGCGCGGCCCGACACGCTCTTGGCCGGTTTTGAAATAATTAACGAAACAGCCAAGCAGTACATTTTTACTGATGACGTGTAGAATTTGTGAAGTTAGGGTCGGTAGAGGCCGCGTAGATTCAGAAGCTTGGTTCCACATGAGATTTTGATATCTTTTTGGTAGGGCAAACCTTGTGCTCGTTTTACATGAAATGTTTTTGGTGGGATTTCATTTTCTTCGTGTCGCAAGTCACAAACATCTTGTCGCCTAACACCCAATACGCCAATTAGCAACAGAACTACAAATAATCTATTTTAAAACAAAGTATTTGAAGACATTCGCCGTAACTAAATGGACAAGACGGATGGCCGAATACCAAGCTAATTGGGGACTAATTTTCCATGTCATAGAGTTTGAATTATGGTCGCTACAGTTTATGTTTAGTGATGGGGTCTCGCTGAAGATTGTTTTTCAACCGACTTCGAAAAAAGGAGGAGATTCTCAATTTATCGCAATCTTTTTTTTTTCTAAATATGTCAACGAAAAATTATGTGAGTCTGTAAATGGTTTATGGTAACTTTTGTACAAGTGTTAAATTGTCCACATGTCATTAAGTAAAAAAGTCAAAAGTTTTGTTATAAAGATCAAATGACAAAATGTCCATACGTCAAAAAGTGAAAATGATTTTATATCTCTAAATTAAATTTATTAACGACATTGGAACACAAAGAGCTTTTGAAATAAAAAATAATGAAATTTGTTCTATTACCTATCTAAAAAACAAACCCAGGCGTCGTTTTATCACAAAACCTAGGATTTTGAGCCGTGTACAATATTACTTTTGGACATTATAACACTTGTTGATTTTTGCAAAACTTCATTCCAACCAAATACAAATATGACATTATGTTATTCTGACATGTGGACATTTTAACACTTGAACGAATATTACCATAAACCGTACTGACTAAATCTACGGTGTCCCTCAATAGCCCTTTACGTTCCCGGGTCTCGTTAGCTCGTTAGTTCCGCGACCCCGGCAAGCTTATTGTGCTGCCAGCTCTTTAAGACGGCTTTTTTTCCATTTCTAGTTTTTTTTTTTTAAACTTACATTTTTCTATCATATATTTCGTTAAAAACCTCCTCCAAAACCCTACCAAGATCTCTTTTTCATCGATACAGCCACATCAACTCGTAATGATGGAGAAAAAAATCAGTTCCATTAAATTTTTTCGGCTTACAAAAACTAGGCCGAAAGCCGAAACCGATACCAAGCTCCTTACTCCACACATCACTAGTTCAAAACCCTTACATCACACATTTCAAAACGCGTTCAAAAACTTCAAAGGACACCAAGGCTCAGTAGTTAACAATTATCGCGACATCCGCAGTTCGATTCCCGGTAGAGTACGTTTAAATCATGCGGTGCACTGGAAGCGAGTTTATTTTGATTTATTACGATTTTATTGTACATTCTTTGGGTTGTTGTAAATCAAAATGTGTGTGCTTTCATAGTGTTATGAGCTCGAAAGGCGTTTCATGAAGTCCTTTTTTGAAATGACAGAATATAAACCTATTTTAATACAATTTCATACGGAAAATAGATCTTCTAAAGATCTAATGTTAATGTAAAAAATCTAAGTTAATGTAAAAAAAAAAATCTAAGTTAATGTAAAAATATGTTGAAAGGGGTTTGAACTTTTTTGTATGGGCCGTGTACCAGATACCATCCGCCATTATGATTTTTTTACTAATTAAATGCTGAAATTGCGTTAAACGAAATTATTTAAAAGCATTTGAAATGCGTGAAAAACTAACATTCAATTACTTTTATTGTGGAAATAACCTTTTTGATCAATAAACATCAAAATATAAAAAAAAAGAAAATATGTGTCGCTAATTGTACATTTTTGACAGCCCATAACTCGAAAACGTGACGGTTTACGAGGTTTTGCCGCTTACATTTTATGTTTCTATTGATGTGATCTATCAATTTATCAATGTTCCATTCGTGTACGCCGTTTTGAAAAAAAAAAAAACAAAATGGCGGGTAAGGAACTGGTACAAAAGGCACAAAGCCCTTTTAAAATTGATCTAATTATGCTGCCATAACCTATTTTTTTACTAACTTTTAAAAGGAGGTGGTTTACATTTCGGTCTATATTTGTACATCTTTACGCCGAGTACGCCAAGATTTCTCGTCTGATTTGTGAGATTCTTTTTTTTTATTGACTGCTGCGCAGCGTGTCGTGGGGTGTCAATTATTCCACAGAGCTAATCTATACCTATATATAATTATATAAAAATCAATGCCACTTTTTCTTGTAATTTTATAACTCAAGAACGGGCTCACCTATCTGTACTGAACCATATTGGATGAAATTTTTCATGGGACCAAATGGCAAGTATCGGACATCAAAATCGGACTGATCGAACATCGGACAAAAAAAGAATCACACCAAATCGGACTAGAAACCTCGGAGTAATTGGTAGGTGTACAAGTACATACATTAAAAAAATCGGCCGAATTGAGAAACTCGTCTGTTCGAGTCAATTGAACAATCAGCGAAAATACATAAAAATTGCATCGATCGCAAGTATGTATACATCCCATGTATACATACTTATGTATATATACTTAGTATATTTATTTAGTCCCAGTATGTATATATTCCATCCCACAATATCGAACAATTTTACCAGTAAGTAGTTATATATTTTACCATTTTACTTTGTAACTCTTTATAGTAATTGAATACGAGTATAACTGTTTCAACTATGAATAGAAGACTTTAATTTAACCTAATAAACCATATCCTGTCAATACCAAAAAGTAGTGTTAGGTCACCTTAGCACCGAACGCAGCTTTTTTCATCGTCCTTTTTTGAAGTCGGTTAAAAACATTTGGTTTCAATTCAAAGGTAACTATTTATAAAGAACTTACTCAAGATCCATAATAGTGATTCCATATTTTAGCAAGCGAGTGCATTACTTTGTGTTATTCGATTCACCATCTATTGTTCTCAAACCGGATGTTCTAGATCCAAATTTTCTACGCCATATGACATCTACCAACCCGCACTGGGCCTACGGGGTAGATTAGATAGTTTTTTTTTTGTCTTGGTAAAATCATCAAATGAAGTCCTCCCACCCCGGGTAGGGCGGGAGGGACTGTCAGACTTGTACTGACTAAAATCCACGGTGTCCTTCAATAGCCCTTTATGTTCTGGGGTCACGGTAATGAAAAAAGTCCCGCTACTCCGACAGGCTTTGGCCCTCTAAGAGGGCCCCGTCATTATGCTGACGCTCTTTGAGGCGCGCGTGGGACACAACGCGCCGTCGACCTGGGCATGGTCCATGGTCGGATAGCGAGTTGCCCTTTATTCGCTGTTCGCATGCCCACGCCTACGGTGGCCGGAGATCGTCAGCCGAAGTCCGTCGCCGCGGGCGTCTACCACTGCGGTCGGGGCGGAGGGAGGACGCTGTCCTCTCTCTCACGGCCTGCCTCCTCCTTCACGATCATTACTGCTTCGCAGAAGGAGGCGACCGCTTCCCACTCCGTCTCGCCCCGCAGCATGGCCCGATTAGATATTAAGTTGAAGATGGGTAATTGGGAATGTCAACAAAAACAACAAAAATAATTTTATAACGTAATATAATTTATTTATTATTTTCTATACATTTAAAAACTAGCACAGTCACAATAACTACCCGGATAATAATATATTTTTAATAAATATTTACAATTTAAAGAAAAATAAAACAGAAAAAATGGAAGAAATGAAATGACTAAGGGACAGTATTTAATAAAAATTAAATTAAAAAAACACTGTTTTATTTACAGAACACACATAAATAAAATATTATGTACCTAATTAAAAATGTTTTTACAATATAATACAATTAAGAGAATTAATTAAGTATACCAAAATAAATGAGGAAAAAATGCAAATTTTCATAAAATTTCGGAAATTTTCGTCACAAAAAAAAATTGCTTTTTTTTTGTGACGAAAATTTCCGAAATAAAAAAACGATTAAAAATTACTAAAAATTTCTCCTCATTTTTTCAAAATTTTCTCTTATTTCCCTCTTATTCGTATTTCTTGTACAACGCCTCACCGTATTATTAAATAATAATTGAAATTTTAATAAGTTATAACTAAACAAACTTACAAACTATTTGGTTATTATATCGCATCAATGTATCAGTACTTTTTAGTTTTCAGCTATTAAAGAGATTTAAAGTCGAGATTTTTACTGAAAATGCCAAAAAAATCTATAAAAAACCGATTTCTGAGATTCGCCAATAGATGTTTAATACCTCAGAAACCGGTAATTTTAAGAAATTATCCAGAAAATGCGAGCAAGATTTTACATTACTTTATTTTCAGAACATTTCCACTATTTTCTAAGTTAACAGCTATATTACAAATCCTAAAATAACTGCGTTTTACTCAATAGGAATAAATACGTTAAATTCTATATTATGTACACTACAAGGAACATTTACTTTATTTTTCAAAGTACCATAATATACTACGTTATGTTGCAAGGTACAACTTCTTGCAGTGAATATTGCCCGCAACGGCAAAGCGCAGCGGCAATGCTGCCCGCAACCGAAGTCACTACCGGCCAAACCCGATGACCTAACAAGGGCACATATCAGAATGATCACACATTATTTGGTAAGCTCTGTAGCTTACCAAATAATGGGTTTGGGGAGTAAAAATGAGTTTTTGTCTAATGGCTGCTACTCACCTTACGATAATCGTTACGATTAGTCGGTACAGTTCAAACTGCAACGATAAATCGACAAGTGTGTCTAATCGTAACGACAAAAACTATACAGTTTGTTCGATTTTTCTCATACAAACTTGTCGATTTATCGTTGCAGTTTGAACTGTACCGACTAATCGTAAGGTTTGTAGCAGCCATAACTATAACACTATTAGAACTGTGAACAAAACCCACGATCCTAACGAGAAAGCAAGCGGCAGCAGCGTCCGCAGCGACAGACAAAGTTGCGCAGTGTATTTGCTTCGTTCGGGTTAGTGTTACGTAATACTTGTATAATAAACCAGTAAACTGACTTCATCTAGGACACACTAGTGTTGCCTAAAATAGGGTTTGGCTAGTAAAGAAAGGTGTAGTTTGGCCTGATATCTGTTTTTGACAGGTAATAGAATAAGGTAACAAGTAATGTCGTTGTGGTCTGTCGTTGCGGGCAGCACTGTCACTGCAGTTTGCTGTTACGGACGTCTTTCAAAAAGCACCCTTACTATAATATCTCATGTAGTCTCAAAATGGCATTTTATTTCATCTAACATAATTATATTCACGAGTAATGGACGCCTTCTTTTATTATAATTATTGTGTGTTTAATGGGGATTCTTCAAATCTTTCAACAATTATTGTTGTTCAATCATCATCACTAGCTAATTTATTATATAGAAAAAATATGTCCCAATTTATAAAAAAAAACCGATGCTTTCTATACACTCCAACATTTTTTTTTTCTATTATTGCTTCCTTATAACACCAAGATTTTCAAGGCTTATCTTTACATTATTGCGGATTCTCAATTCTGATCTTTTTCTTTCTTTGTCGTGGTAAAATCTTCAAGAGAGTCCTCCCACCCAGGCCGGGACAGGAGAGACGTCTATCCGTCTGCAAACATGGCCGGCCTACTTCCACTTCAGCATGCTGATTTTACGCGCAATGTTGGTTAATCTGACTGATGATAATGCTAGGCAACTGGGCCCCTCTCCCACTTGTAATGTCCCTTTGTGCCTATTGGTCTTGTTTAGTCTGTCTCCTGCTTGCAATGGAGGGAAGTGGAAACATAATATTTCCTACTCCTCCATTCATTTCGTTGCAGGATCCAAGACAGGTAAATTCATTCTCCGGGACACGTCGAGCTTCATCGTCTCGGTGCTTTTCTGTTGGTTGCCACTGTTGACTGGTTTTCAGGAGTTGCAGTGGTTTGTGAATAATGTGGTGGGTTTTGATAGTTTTTTATTTTTGTTTTATTTAATGATAGGTTCGCGTTTGACCACCATCTCACCTGATGGTGAGCCAAGATGTGGTCGACGATGAAGCACGCTTGCCTAGAAGTAACCTGTTCACTCTTGACTTGAAGACCCCAAGGTTATAGCTGTCGGAAAATACAGATGCTGATGATGAACTGTCTTTTGCACGTCTACGTGACATTAATCTCCTCTTCTTCATCACTTTCCGTCACCGTACTGTGGTTGTACAAGCCTTGTGCCATCAGCTGCAGTGCTAGCGGGTTCCTCTGGCCTGTGGCCTTCTTAATCTTGGCTCGTTTGTTCTGGAACCAGATCTTGATTTGTGCTTCTGCTAGACCCAGCTCAGCTGCCAGGCTCTGACGTCTTCGCTCTGTTAGGTAGCGGTTTTCTGCGAACTCGTGCTGTGGACAAAAAGGGGATATTAGATTTATTGCTTGAAAAGAATATTGGATGGATTGGTTGGTTGAATCTTTGTTATTCAATTACGTTAGAACAGCTGAACGGTGGTCTTAGACTGCTGGCCTTTTAGAGAGACTAAGAGTCACTCAGCGAGCAATGGAATGAGCTATGCTTGGAGTTACTTTGCGGGATTAAATCCGGAACATGGATATTCGGCGAAGAACCAGAGTCACCGACATAGCTCATTAAATTTGCAATTAGAAGTGACAATGTGCAGGCTATATCGCTCGTCGAACTGACAACCGATGGGGAAGAGAAGTTCTCTCATGGCGACCACGGACCAGAAGACGCAGCGTAGGCAGACCTCTAACTAGGTGGACCGACGACATCGTGAGGGTCGCGGGCAACCGATGGATGCAAGTGGCTGATTGTCGTTCGTCGTGGCGGTCTAAGGGGGTGGCCTATGTTCAGCAGTGGACGTCTTCCGGCTGATGATGATGTATGTTGTCAATGCCTATTATTATAGTAATTTACCTTTAATCTGGCGAGTTGCGCGGCACTGAAAGCAGTTCTGGGTCTTTTCTCTTCTGGGGCAGCTTTCTTCTTCATTCTTCTACTTCTGGGACCTGTTGACAAAGAGAAGAGAAGATTAGTCTATGAAAAAACACCATAATGTTGACCACACAAGGGCCAGCGGGCACTGAAGCCCTGAAATGTAAAAGGCGTGTGAAGGAACAGGGTGGATTTTATTCAGTAAGAGATGACAATCCCTTCCGTCTCACCTACGCCTTGGTATTTTTACAGTTTTTATGTCTTGTGACTGTGACTACACCATAGCTCAGTACCCTTATCGACTAGACATCCTCCCACGAAACACTTCCATCGCACATATCTGGTGGAAACGCAGCCTTAAGACTGAGACTCCACCAAAGCTGTGCGAGTAGAGACGTGTTTTGAACAACCAATAGAATTGCGTTGCGGAGTGGAGCTGTGTCAATAACGCAATTCCATTGGTTGTTCAAAACACGTCTCGTTCAACACAGCTTTGGTGGAGTCTCGGCCTAAAATGCGCATCGCATGCGTTAATGTGTTTTAAAATAATTGATTTTCAGTACGGGAGGATTTATTTAAAGATTTTAAACCCCAAAAAAAAGGGTGCTTATTAATAATTATCCTTTCTTGCCTTAATAACATCCGGAATATTAATATCCCCCTTTCTTTTCATACATAACCCTGTTAAATTACTATCAATTGAGAACTCTTCCATAACAGTTTAATTGAATTACCTAAAATTTCTCCTAACCAATGGTGGCGTAACAAAATCATAAATACAATAAAGAGAGGCGTGGCCTGCGGAACCCTTTTGTCGTTAATTGTCCTTAATAAATAATTTAATGAACCCTAATGATAGTGTTGGGGGTTCTAAATGATGTTTGGTTCTGTATTTTGGGTTTAATAGTGATGGGATGTTTTTAATAGTTGAATTATTAGAGTAATTAGCTAAAGAATAAGTATGTTTTTTTTTTTTTGAATTAAAAAAACAATTGTTAGAACCATAATTAGAATCTATTTTGGGATTTTATATTTTTATTTTATTTTGAAATTTTAATACTCCATTAATTTCAATTTTTTATATTTTGAACCGACTATAAAAACCGGCCAAGTGCGAGTCGGACTCCCCCATAAAGGGTTCCGTAGCAGCAAGTAACATAATATAAACGTTCATGTAGCTGGTTGTAACTTTGAAAGTTAAATGCTTAACCACATTTACAAAGTACACTTAACCTCAGTAACCAATGTCAAAACAGAAATTTAAAAAAATACCCCTAACCATTATTAAAAACCTAATGAACCATTAATAAATTCCTTAGTAACCAGAAAACAACCATTTCCTATTGAAAATAACAAAAAAAAAGTCTTAATGAAGTGTTAAATCCAAAATGGCGGCGGTACAATCACGACCACAAGTGTTAAGTGTAAATATTTTACTGGCAACTGGCGTGATGGCATGCCAGACTATGATTTATTATGTCATTCGTGTGCCAGACTGCCAGAGCTGTAATTGTTATAGAAATGACTGGTTTTAATTGGCTATTTTCAGAGTTTTGAGTGTTAATGACATGTTTTTTATGGATATTTGACGTTTTGCATGATTATTGGAACTTACATTATTCTTTGTTCCTGAACGTAATTATTTGTTACTGGCTAAAAAAAAATTATGAACATTTATATTATCACTTTAATATTGTTGCAATTAAGGTGGCATCTAAATGCGCTCCCTCACCGCGAGCATTCACCTGTAATGTAACACAAAAGTCCGCAATTTGATGCTCTACTGTCTTCGAATGTTCGAATCTGTAACATTACATTACAGGTGAATGCTCGCAGTGATAGCGCGATCTAATGTAACGTTATAGATTCGAACATTTCATCAGTGACGGAAAACAATCGAGCATCACAATGCGCACCTTGTATCAAATCTATACTAAATGTACGCGAATGCTCGTCAGTCAGGGAGGTAGTATTGTAATGTAATGCTCAAAGTCGAATCTATGTTACTTTACACGCGAATAGTCACTGTGAGGGAGCGCCTTAATGTTACTGTAGGTCTGGCACTAATTCCGTTTCTCAGAAATTCGCGAAAACTAAAAATCGTTACTTAAATAAAAAACTAAAAGATTGGCTGCTAATGAATTCGAAATTCGAACTCAGTACTGTCACTTGGCGTCAGAAATAGGTGTCACCATCAGCCTATAAATGTTCCCACTGCTAGAACACAGGCCTTTCTGTGAGAGGGAGTGGGCCATTATCCACGTCGCGGGCCCAGTGTTGGTTGGTGGATGTCACATGTCTTCGAATTTTTAGTTCTGGGGCTTGCCGGTTTCCTCACGATGTTTACCTTCACCGTTTTAAGAGCAGTGGTGATGAAATAAATTACAAAAAGTAATGCGCCTGGCGGTGTTCGAACCCGCGATCGTAAGTCGGGGCCGCCAGTTGGCCACCACTGCTCAAGATATAGGTACACAATATAGTAAGTACTTTTCTATGCTAACTCATTCCCCAGAAACTCCTCATCCCCACTAATTAATCACCTACTTAATAAATAACGAGTATCTACTAAAACACCAACCCAACCATAGATAGCACATATCGATAACCCCACAGCAACCACGCAAAAGAATTTATATCCATCCTGCCACAGACAATACACCAGAAACAATCGCACGGACATTTTTAAAATCCGCCATCTTGTTTTACGCCAAACTTTATTCCCACACTAAAGTGCAGTCCACTCGCGGATATTTTACCTCCAACTTGACATGGCGCTGTCAAAATGACAGTATGTTTATGTGTGTGTGTGTCATTGTTACGTTCGCGTTGCACTGTTACTGACAAGTAAGTCTCATTAGCTGTAATACTGACATTTATTTTATTTTCATAATGTGTGTGTGACATATGAGAGCAATATCGTAAAAAAACTGTTTTCGAATTTATATCGTATATTCAACATGTTACTACTACTAAGTCTTCCAAAATGAAATGTTTTTCGCAAAGCTACCTAAAGGGATCAGAAGTTCATAGCTGTGTTGCAAACCATGCTCCTCCACCTATCCGCTGAGCCCCAAAACATACAGTCAAAGCGACCTCTGCACTCCTACCAACAAAGCCTGCAAAGATAGAACTACAAACTCGCGCCACTAACAAAAGAACAGTTATCTTTCCTACCCTAACAATAAGGTTGCTTTAAGCGTGCAGCTGTCAAGTAGCAAAATAAATTCGAAAAGACTGTACACTAAATTCCTTTGCGTAAAAAATAAAGCAAGTACAGGAAGGCAGAGAAGTGTTTACGGGCATACGCTACCGTTTGCGATAGTGTTAAAATGTTGTGAATTTATAGCTGTTTGGCTCTTTCGCCGTTTGGCTAGATCAGGGTGATTGCGGCCCATTTTATTATTCGTTTTAAATTGTAATGGGGTGCTGATGGGTTGGCCATGTGGAGGGTATATTGTGGTGGGGAATAGTTTGGGGTTTTAGAAATTAATTGCAGTGGGGTAGTTAACATTAAAAAAAAGGTGAAATTGTGAGTGCGTGGTACAATATAACTAATTGTTTATGTTATCTTATTGTAAAAGAAAATTAAAATTGGGTCGTAAAATTCCATTTTGTAACAAAAATAGTAATACAAAGACATTTTATGATTTCTGTTATTAAATTTATAAGTTTTGGGCTTTTATGAGTGAAAAAAAGAAATTGAACGAAATGATTTACAAAAATTAAATAACTATAATGTTAAATTATTTTGATCATTTTAACAACACATGCTTTTATTAATAAATATTTCTGTTTAAAATAACAGATTCACAACATTTTCATGTTATGATTGTAATTTTAACATATAAAAACAAAATACGAATGAATGAAATAATTTATATTTGCTTTTGAACTAAAATAAATAAATTTAAAAACCGTAACATTTATTTGAGTTGGCAAACAACCAACGTTGATCAAAGAAAACATAAATTTATAATTATTTTAATCATGATTTTATTACTTTTTAAAAGATTGGTAGCTGGGTAAATGTAAAAAATGGAAAAATGTGAAATCTACCATTTTTTTTACAAGCCTGTAGGCTTTTATTTTGTAAAATACCATACTTGATAAAAGTCTAAATTTAAAACTTATATAAACTTGCACTCCGCCCCGACTTCGCTCGAGAAGCAATTTTTGTTTGAAATCCTGAAAATCAACCCTTTTTTTTAGCGTGGTAAAATCATCAAATGAGTCCTCCCACCCCGGGCAGGGCGGGAGGGACTGTCAGACTTCTACTGACTAAAATCCACGGTGTCCTTCAGTAGCCTGCTATGTTCCGGGGTCACGGTAAGGAAATAATCCCGCGACCACAGAAAATATTATATTAATGTAGATTATGTGCATTTAATAGCGTAAGTCTGCAAGAAAGATCAAACACGTTTCTATAATAAAGCTCTAGTTTCAAAATACTTAAAATTCTGCTCACACACAAAATGGAGCGTGAAGCATACAAACGAATCTCCGGGAATCAAACGGAAAATCACTTTCAAATCGAAACAATAACGTCGCAATCAAAATTCTATTTTATAACCCTTAAAATAGAACAGGAAATCGTAAAACACTGGACTTCTGAAAAAGAATACCGCAACACCAACACTGAAAAATGCGTTTTAATTCGAAGAAAATACAGTTTATTTTTGTGGAGCAGTTTAAAAGGCCATACATCAGAGTAATAAAGGAGGCGAGCTAAATTTTTATTCGTATTTTTAATTAAACAAGAGTTTGAAAATGTTTCGGACATTTTCTGTTGCGAGAATGGCGCGAGAAAATTGCTGGTCACTTTTGAAAAAAGAACGGGCTCGGCGCCATGTTTTCTTTTTTTTAAATTTACGCGGCTTTTTAAGAAATAAGGTGTGTGTAATGTTTTTAGTGCCTTAACTTGGCTTATTTTCTACCGTTTTGCATGGGAAATGGGATATTTAGTGAATAGTGTTATCTTATTTACTTAATTGAAGATAATTTTGGTGTTTTACTGTTTTTATTCAAAGTGTTCTATTGCAAGAGCTTATCATATTTACGGAAAAAAGGTTTGTTCTTTACTTTTTATCATTTTTATGCAATAAATGGTCCTTATTATTAATTTATATAACGAGTTTCCTCCGAGCATTGGAAAGCACATCAAGCCGTTGGTCCCGGCTGTCATTTGTACATCTTTGACAGTTGTTACTATTAGTCAAAAGCTTGTAAGTCTGACAACCAGTCGTACCATGGGGTATTGTACTACCTAGACTGGGTTGTGGAGGTCTGATAGGCAGTCTTTTCATGTAAAATACTGATATTCAGCTGCATCTGGTTCGACTGGAAGCCGACCACAACATGGTTGGTAAAAGTCAGGCAGGTTGATGACAATATTCTTTCTTATTTGTTTTAAGTTAGTTAAACAGCCATTACTCTTAGGGATTTTACTCATGGCGCGGCGCGATTCAAACGAATTCCAACTACAAGTGAAAAACAACCTTGCCACAAATAAATAAAGATGCAATTCGATTGACTTGACATTGTCATGGCCATCGTGCATTGTTTTTCTTCTACCCATAGATAACAACGTGTTTTAAGTATTATGTCATAGTAGTAAGGTTGATTTTCCCTTAGTTCCCTTAGATTAGTCTCTTAGTGTCATATTTATAATTCAAAACCTTTTTTTTTCGTTTTAAAATCATCAAATAAGTCCTACCGTCTAGACTGGAGCGAAAAGCACTATCAGACTCGTACTACAAAAATCCACGACGCTCCTTCAATAGCTCTGTACGTTCCTTACGGTTAACTATTAAGACAGTTTCTCGACCTCATAATTCCAACGCGTCACCCGATTTCGACCCTTAAACATTAAAACCTCAATTCATCACTCACTAAGTACAAAACAAAACAAATTAAGGGCACATAACGTAGTTAAAAGATATAATTTGAATGCTCGTACCCTAAGTTGGGGCCATTTAAATTCCTGGCAACCCCATCTGGACATTATAGGGACAAATGAGGTGATATATCTATATATGGTTAAGGAGATAAATTCATTTACTTGCATCTTTTCATTTTCGCGCGTTGTGAAAGGGGGCTAGACGGAAAAAAATCTTACGAAAAGTTGTCACGACACTTTTTGGAACGAAGTTCCTAATCGCGCGTTGCGAAAGGGTGCTAGAGCTCAAAGAGTGGAGTGGAGTGGAGCGGAGTGGAGTGGAGTGGAGTCGCGACGTTTTTTTTTTTTTTAATATACCCACTTTTTTGCAGTAGGGGGTAAAATTGAAAATCATGGATATCATTACCTTTTTTGAAATTGTCAAAAAAAAACGTGCAATTTTTGATGTTGACACTTGACTTTGACGGGCCTTTTGGTGTAGTGGTTATGACTGCTATGCCGGAGGTCGAGGGTTCGATTTCCAACCAAGACAAATGTATGTGTTACGAACACGATCATTTATTCTGTGTCTGGGAGTAATTTATCTATGATATGTATGTATTTAGAAATATATAAGTATGTTTATGTCACGGTTTATGAGATACAACGTCGTGACAGACGGACAGACAGACAGGCGTCTTGATAATAGGGTTCCGTTTTACCCTTAAGGTACGGAACCCTAAAAACTTATTTTTATTGATGAAAGGAGTAAAAATACAACGTCAAAGTGTCTCCTTTCCACTCCACAACCATATAAGCATAAAACCGTATCATTACGCAAATATAAACAGCAGTTTCCGACAAAAATGGTGACAGACGTACGAACAACCTCTCACTTCGAGTCCAATCAGTAACCGGTTCAGTACTTGGGTTCAACTTAACTGTTAGTTTAGAAATAACTTAATTAACTTGAACTTAGGATCAATAGTTTGCGTAGGTCATTAATTGAGAAGTTTTAATTGGATTTTCGAATCTATGTAGTGCTTTGCAGTTTGCGTTCCAGGCCTTTTATGTGAGCTCGTTCCATTTTACATCTCATCTTTGTTTCCGTGTTAAGATTGAGGTCAACATCAAACCCCTTTTTAATAAAAAGACACTGTAATGGTGACGCAAAGTCATAATTTTTAGTAACGGTAATGATAAAAATATGCTACGGCGTAGGCCGGTGCTACGGCGTAGCATATTTTTCTATGATTTGGTGCTACGAAATTCGTAGCATTATTTTAAACTATAGCTGCTGTGTGTGAAGTGCTTAAGTCGCAGGACTTATTAAATTACCGTGACCCTGGAACGTAACGGGTTATTTAGGGACACCGTGGATTTTAGTCAGTAAGAGTCTGACTGTGCCTACCGTCGTGCCCTGGGTGAAAGGACTCATTTGATGATTTTACCACATAAAAATAAAAACTAAAAGGTTTTTAATTTGAACAACAAACAGAGCCAAACCATAGAACCAAACATCGCTACGAACATTTTCATTTTCTTTCTACCGAACGCTCTAGTCTAGTCGATGGTCGGCAAAATATATTCTTTATGAAGGTGTCAGACCTGTGTCCCAGCAGTGGGAACATTATAGGCTGATGATGATGCTCATGTACATCAGCGCCTTTTAACGTTTAAAACAATTAATACTTCAATATGAATTCTCTACCTACCTCGTTTATAAATAGCAAGTCGTGAAGTAAAAACCGTAATAAGTGTAATTACCGTAATAATACGATTATTGAGTAAACTGTATGAACGATGTAATCATTAAGTATACAAAAGAGGTGCTTTTTTGCGAATATAATTATTACTCATACATTGTAGCAATTGCGGTTATGCGGTTGTCAATACATTTTTTTTTATCGTGGTAAAATCATCAAACGAGTCCTCCCACCCCGGGCAGGGCGGGAGGGACTGTCAGACTTGTACAGACTAAAATCCACGTTGTCCTTCAATAGCCCTTTATGTTCGTGGATGGAATAAGTCCCGTGACCCTGGCAGGCTTTGGCCCTCTAAAGGGGGGCCCCGTCATTATGATAACGCTCTTTGAGGCGCGCGTGGAACACAACGCGCCGTCGACCCAGGTATGGTCCATAGTCGGACAGCGAGTCGCCGTAACTCGCCGTCCGTGACTATAAGATTCTTCATAATCATCATCATCCGCCTGCCTTTTCCCAACTATATTGTGGTCGGCTTCCAGTCGAACCAGATGCAGCTGAATATCAGTGTTTTACATGGAGCGACTGCCTGTCGGTCCTTCACAACACAGTAACTGGGTAATACCCCATGATAAGATTCTTAATGTCTAAAAAGCCACCCTGTTCCTTTGGTTGCCATTTGCGTTCCAGGGCCACGGTGTCTTTTTAAAAAGTCTCGTGTACTGATGGGGCCGCCTACTCCCCCGGAGTTATAACAAAGTGTTTTAAGATTGTAAGTAAGGAATAACATTTCGTTTTACACAAGTTCGCTCAATACTGAGATTGGATTTTTTTTTGTTACAGATGTGTGATAAATAGATGCGGCATGGGTAAGTCACCTTCTCTAAATAAATACGTGTAGTAACTGTTACGAATTTTTCAAAATATATTTGAGATTCTTTCATGTAACGAATGGTAATAAATTGACTTTCTTGATTGGCAACTAGAGTACAGATTCCTAAATGTAATGATAGTATGATGGAGAATGAAACTTTTCCTGAGACGTGGCATGCTGTTATTTTTTTCCTGTGCACCTATGCTACATAACGTCACCCGCGTTGAGTATAAAAAATATCCTACGAGAACATACTAATGGGATAAAAAATACCCCACACCGTAGTCCATCACCCGTATTGAGGACAAAACATATCCCACGAAATGATATAATTGGGATATAAAATATCCCACGTTCAATTTCAATTTCATGTAGCCACTTAGGCATGGGAAATTAACAGATGGACTGATTATCGCTTTCATGAAATAAGAATGAAATTCTTTTACACTTTAGCACATCCATTTTCAACACCAAATAGTTTCACACATCCATGTCTCCTATTACATATTCAGTACACGCACACTCAACCTAACTTCGAGCACATGGACTTTATTCCAAAAGCAATAAAGCCTATAATCGCTTGCACAATTTCTACCATCCCTCCACAAGTCTATGAAGCGATATTGAATCTTGTTTTTTAGGAGATAGAGTTGATATTTTATTGCGGACTTTGAAGTATTTTTTTCGCGTTAGAATAGATTTTCTCCTACTTTGATTTTTAAAGGGCACTTAAGGGTGGATTCTTATTACATAGAACATGCTTTGTTTTTCACACCCCTTCAAAGGGAGCAAAAGATTTTGTTTCTCAAAGATATTTGGAAATAAACATAAAAATGCAAATGGAATGTAAACGATTAAAAAAAGGGTTTAGTTTTTCGCCACAGACAACTTTTCCTTGATCCCAGGACCGGGAAACCGCGGCCCTGACAGACGCCTATACGTGTGCCAGGTGCACTTCGAGCTCCAGGACCGCTGTGCAAAACATGGTGTGTTTTATCCAGTAAGAGTCTGCCAGACAGTTTCTTACTTTTTTTTATCGTGATAATGTCATCAAAAGAGTCCTCCCATCCATTATTGTCAGACTTTTACTGACTAAAATCCATGGTGTCCTTTAAAAACCCTTTACGTTCCAGGGTCACGGTAATTCGTTAAGTCCTGCGACCAACAATCGAACTTGGAACTCGTGTTTTACAAGGCAATGCGACCATGCAATCCGCTAGACAGTTTTTAACTTAATAAAAAATAACAAAAAAATATTTCATCCGGTAAACGAACCAGAGAACTCTCGATCACCATCAACCCCCATAAATAAAAATACATGATACATTCCTTCGGTGCGTATGTACAAAGCGTTTTGACAATACCTTCATTGTACGCACAGCTAAGGAGTGAAATTCCCTGTGATCTGTATTTCCCGACAGCTATAACCTTGTGGTCTTCAAGTCAAGAGTGAACAGGTTACTTCTAGGCAAGCGTGCTTCACCGTCGACTACATCATTCGCTCACCATCAGGCAAGATAGTGGTCAAACGCGAACCTAACTATAATAAAAACATAAGCTCATGCCTTCTTCCATGATGATAGTCAGACTACATAGCGTCACCTACTATGTAATCCTTACATACTGCTTCCACATCAATAAAAATACCTACACATAATCGTAATAAAACAAAGTATGAAACATTTTGAACGTAACGACTTAGAATTCTGTCGACCCCTATATCGAGAACAATCCGCGATAAACGGACCAAATCAAGTTATTAAGACATTCTTTGATGAACAAAAACTCCTGCGCATGGTGGCCTGTTCTTAGTAGGTAGGGATGGGACGAGTCGATGATTTTTTGTCGATATTTTTTGGCAGCGAAAGGTGGTGTCAACATGTTGGGTGACTTAATAATCATCGATAATTGTTTGCTAGTTAATAAAAAAAAAATACTAAGAGTAGATTTTTTTGTCTATTTTAATACAGTCCATAAACGGATGTGTTATTTTTTCTTTGTATCTAGATTCATAATAAAAATACAGTCATTTTCGAGGCCATTATAAAAGCAAAAACCTGTTTCATGAACATAATAGAAAATCTGATCGTCCAGATATTTAATACGAGTTCTTCAAGTACAAAGAACTCATTAATTTATTGATCTGACATCACGTCTTAATCACTCAATTCCATGAGAACCGAAGAATGAACGATAAAACATAATCATTCACTCACTCATTCGCCTACCCAGCCATATTTTCACAATTTATTACGTAGCCCTAATTTATCGACCTATCTACCCAAATTAGTGCTTAATAATAAACCCTTTAATACAGAAAAATCCAGACAAACCCGTAGTATATAGACTAGTCTAAAAAATTCAATAGTCATTCTTCAGGATGGCATCTGTTATTGCCCTATACAATACCGTAAACGGTTGCCATTAAAAATAAAGACGTATTGTTGCGTAAGGATGGGACATCGATTGTTATCGATAAGCTGATTATATCGACTTTTAGAAATAGTTCAATTTTTGATGAAAGGGAAGCTGTTTTTCCTGTTGAGTATTTTGAATTTAGACTCAAGATATTTTTTGTGTAGGATTTGACACGGCCTATTTACGAAATAATTATTTGGATAGAATCATTATGACACTATCTGTATTGCGTCAAATTAAATACAGAAACTGTTTTTTTGTAAATAAACTTTTTTCTGGCCAAGTCTGCCCTGCCCAAAATAGAGAGGTTTAGAAGAAGAAAGGGGAGGCCTTTGCCCAGCAGTGGGACACCGAATAGGCTATATAAAAAAAAACTTATTTTGCTGTCATCCAAATATCATTAATAAAACCACTTTTAAGTTTAGAAACCAAGTTGTCAACTTTCTGACTCACACAACCAACGACGATATAATACTAGACTCCGCATACACGATCTAAAGAACAAAAACTATTCTGCCAACTTGCTGAGGTACTACGTAAGCGAGGGGAACGGGGTACTGCGTTGTGATTGGCTAACTCAAGGTCTGTGCTGTCTCAACGTATGTTTACGGCTCACAGGATTGGTCGAAATGAGACGAATATAAGACTTTTTTGCCTAATGTGTTGGCAGACATCGGTCGCCTGTTATTAGGAGTCTAGTACTATAACGTCGTTGCACACAACTTAGCCAACCATTATAGAAACATGAAATTATGAAAATAACTTTAAGCTACCTTGAAAAATAACTTACTCAAGAAAACAAACAAACCATGTAGCCAACTATTAGGTTTTGAATTTAATCATAGTTAATTAAAAACAAACAGTTTAACAAAATAATAAATGCTTTGATACAAAGCAAGTATCAATTTTGTTTGTAGGTAGTCATTAAGCCCATTTCACGACCTCGTGGAATACGAATACTCAGGTCAATGAGAAGACCGTTTGTCGCTTGTGTCTATCGTGTACCTCAATACCATCGACAATTCACAGTACTCCTCTTTAGGAGACAATGTGACCTGTGACCCACTACATAACATAGACCCAATGTGGGGGTTGTGGGACTTATTCCATCACCGTGACCCGGAACAGAAAGGGCTATTGAAGGACACCGTGGATTTTAGTCAGTACGAGTCTGACAGTCCCTCCCGCCTTGCCCGGGGTGGGAGGACTCATTTGATGATTTTACCACGTTACAAAAAAGGCCCAATGTAGGATTGTATAGATGTCAAAGGGCTTCAAATTTTTGGTTATTTTTTCACCATTTTGAAAGATGTTATACAATCCTTTTGCGCAGTCAATGTCACTCACAACTCGAGATAGGCCATACTTACCTTATTATTATACCTATGCCTATTTACTCTTACTGAGAGGACACCTATGTCCCAGGAGATGGAACTGAGTTGGCTTATTTTTTTCGTCGCAAAATGTTTCTCGTTGAAACGTTTAGGTCGTGGCCAAGCCGTAAAACATTGTCAATCTTAGACACAATTATATTATTAAGCAATTTGCTTTTCAATGGAACCTTTATTGGACATGGCTGGTATATAACTATGTTGTTGAGGTTATTAGAAGCTGTTTACTTCCTGAATTATTGGAAAATTGTTTAATCTACACTGTGGATAATAGAGGAATTCTTCTGTAATTTTTACTAGCATGCAGGGCAAACTGTTAGTAAATTAAATACATAATAACATTGCATAGTAAATAAAATATAAGTGTGTACATAAAATTGAAAACCGAATAACCGCTAATCTATTTCTGTTTTTTTTTCTATTCTTTTTTATCTTCTAGTACTGAAATTTTGATCCTAACTACATAATTTATTAAATGCGAAAGTAAATCTCGCCCGATCCGCCGCTGGACCGGTTTTATTTTGGTGGACCCTCGAAACAGCTACAGTAAAGTGAACAAGAAAAAGCTAGTAATCCTATAAAGGTGGAATAAAAGTTAAAGTCCGTTACAGTAATCGTCAAAGTGATCTTGTGAGGTCATTTCAAAATCTATCGACAAAATTATCGATAACTACGCGCACATCCCTGTTTTTCGCTGTAATCCCAATTGTCACAGTAGCGGGAAGGTCTGCACTAATTAGTTGTGATGGGTGGTACTTTTAAACGATGTACAGGTAGGTGATAAAGTGTTTATCTACTCTCATATCGTAAACTTCGAAATACAAAACTCAAAACGAGTTTATAATGACATACTTTATACCATAGAGTATCGTAATGAAATTAAAAAATTAAATTATAACACTGTTTGTCTAACAAAACAATGTTATAATTTAATTTTTTTTCATTATGATACAGATTACTGATCATAGATACATTTTTTTACTTTTTTATCTGTGGCTGCGCGCGCTTTCTAAGGGAATGTTGGGATTTTGACGTTTGTGTTTCGGTGGATGACATGGTGGATGATTATTAGTGTTTATTAATTTTTATCTTTTATTTGATATGTTCGTGTTCAATGAGAGTAGATAAAGTAGTGTATGCAACTGTACATAACTAGGTATTATACCACTCGTGTGATACTATTATAAAACTCGCTTCGCTCGTTTTATAAACTCACACTCGTGTATAATACCCCTCATTATGTACCAGTTACATAAACTACTATTATCGAAACATTTTTTTAAATATTCACCATTCCTACCTAAAGAAAATTAAAAAAAAAACCTGAAAAAAAATATAATATATAGAATTTCTTTACTGTGGCAGGTATATTAAAAGAAAATTATTTTTATTGTTGTTTTTAATTTGAAACTATGTAATTATGAACACAGACACGTGAAAAGACAGTTTTACGTAAAATTAATGTAGTGTAAAGTCAAAATCTAAACTAAGTAATGTTGCCTTGTTCTGTGAATTCTTGTTCTTTCATTGTAAGTATGTTTAAAAAATAAGTACCCAATACTGTTTTTTGAAGTGAAAACTTCTTTAGCGGCGTTGTACACTTTTTCTGTAATGGGTAAAAAATTTAAAACTCGCGTCAGGGTCACGTGACCCTGATCGAAAATGAGTAAGACGTCATTCAAATTAAAAATAAAACATAGTAACAAAAAAGTTTTCACTTCTACCGGCACTCCTGGAGTGCAACCTTTTTTTTTTCTTTTTGTTGGTACAATACTAAGTAATAAAAAAAAATCCTTCATCCTTAGATGGAACCGAAGAGTCAGACTGTCAGGCCGAGACTCCACCAAAGCTGTGCAAGCTGTGCACCAATAGAATTGCGTTATTGACACAGCTCCACTCCGCAACGCAATTCTATTGGTTGTTCAAAACACGTCTCGACCTCGCACAGCTCGATACAGCTTTGATAGAATCTCGGCCTCAGGCTCTTGCTAACTAAAATCCACCCCGTTTTTCGATTGTCCTGTGCATTCCAGGGCCACTACAGTTTATCTTTCTTTGACAGTCTTGCAATTCGCCAAACACTTGAGCATTACGAATCACTTTTGCTCATCATAGTACAGACATTTTTGTCATACTGATCAAATATTTTATCTTATCCAAAGAGGTTTTGATTTCACTTTTTATCTAACATTGTGGATGATCAGGTGGGTTCAACACCTTGCTATTATTACGACTCTTTACTAAATAATGATAGGCTGAGAAAAAAATTAATTAAAATTCGACTTAGCCTCCATTTGCACGAGCGCTTTTTTTCTGCGAGTTAAAAAAGCGCCGAAATAGAACAAATGCATTCCCATGTACAGTCACGAGCAATAACATGTATACACATAACAAAATTCAAACACAATTTACTCGTGAAATACTGGTTTCCACTTTGAAATAAGACCTATTTCGTAATAGTATGGCTTCCAAAATATACGAGTAAGTCTAATGAAAAGGCAAAAGTTTAATCAATATGGTAGCAGAACATCGCTTTTGAGTATTGCTTTGTATATACTTATTATTGCTCGTGACTGTAGTACCTATTGTCTTCACACGTCAGCGTTTTTAAAACGCGGCGTTGTTTTTCGATCTACATTTGATTTCAAATGCTGGGCGGTGACATTAAAGTTCAATTTACGTTTTTGTTCCAAGTCAGCGATTTTTTGACGCCCGTAAAAAAAGCGCTCGTGGGAATGGGTTATGAGTTCTTCATACTTCAGCACCTTGTGGCAATCCTGTTTTAAAGTTGCTTCCTATCGTGGTAAAATTATCAAATGTCCTCCCGTCCAGGGCAGGACAAGAGGGACTGTCAGACTTGTACTGACTAAAAGCCACGGTGTCCTACAATAGCCCGTTATGTTCCGGGTCACGGTATTCGTTAGTCCCGCGACCCCGGCAGGCTCTGCCCCCCCTTTATTATGCTGACACTCTTGAAGCGCATGATTAGACATTAATTGCCGAAAAAAAATTAAACTATGAATATAATACTCTCACGAACGCTCACCCATCTCTCTCTTAACCGCGACAACAGTTGCTTAACAGTGCAAGAAATGAAAATGTAAAATCCTACTTTCCGAGCAACAAAAACCTAACATTATTTCAGTATTCTGTTCAATCCTAAAACCCCCTCTTATCTTAAAGAACGTTTCAAGTTCCTTCATGACACACATAATAGATATCTGAGGTCATCGGAAAACCTGAAACTGGAAATGCCAATGCATTCTAGCCGTTTTTACGACAAATCTTTTACCGTCGAAGCAGTACGTCTATGGAATGCCTTGCCCCTGTCTGTTAGGCGCGCTCAAAGCTTGTCCACTTTTAAAAATCTGGTCAAAAACCACTACCTTTCCTCTTGAACGTGTGACTCGAACGTTTATTTGCGATGTTCCATAATTATTAATGTATATATATAATTATGAACATGTGTTTATATATTTTGTGTTTGTATGTGTATATTTGTTCGTTGGTAAATTGTACACCGTAGACTACCTACAGTATTGTTTCTCCTTTGTTTTTCTAATCCATCCAAAGGTTGTCTTGAAAAGATCGCTTTTAGCGATAAGACCGCCCATTGTGTCACCCTATTTATAAGATTGTCGATTGGAGGTTTTCTGTAATTTGTATGGTGTACATAATAAAGAGTATTCTATTCTATTATTTCATCCGTATGTCAGCTATTATGTAGGAAACTAAAGGTTAGTTCATACGAGTGTGGAATGTGACTGTGTCCATTTTGGGACATCAGTAGCAGTTATGGTTCAACGGGTAATTAACTCGCTTTTCGCGCTTAACGATTTTTAGGGGTCCGTGGGAAAAATGGTTGAGGTAAAACCTTTAGTTTTTTTTCGTTGTACTTCATAGAATAATTTTTTTTGTTTTTCAGAAATGGATAAATTATTTTTCGGTAAGTAATAAAGATTATTTATTAATTTTGCAGTTTTGTTGCAAATGCCTTCTTTGGGACAATACTTTGGTCTTTTAGCCTTTAATTATCTTTTTACTAGCAAACTGCTTTAGCAAAAAAATATCCCACCGGAACACAATTTTGGGACAAAAAGTAACCTATGTCTTAATCCAGGCTTTAAACTATCTGTGTTCGGAATTTCATTCAAATACGTTTCAGTAGTTTTTGCGTGAAAGAGTAAAAACATCTATCCTCTCAAAGTTTTACATTTAAAATAGAGTAGTAAGTTAAAATAAGTATAATTATGTAAGATATTTATTTAAAACTAAAAAATATCTAACCGTATAAGATAAATCCAGTTTGAGAGTTTGAAAACATTACAAAATCAATATTTATGATTCCGCAGACAAAACACTGCCCATTTAAAATACCACTAAAAAGTATAAACTAACCATACGGCCGCTGAACTAACAAATCACCGTGACCCCGGAACGTAAAGGGCTATTGAAGGACACTGTAGATGTTAGTCAGTACAAGTCTGACAGTGCCCTCCTGCCCTGCCATGGGTGGGAGGACTTATTTGATGATTTCACCACGTAATAATAAAAAAAAATTATACAGAACCATAGAGCAAAATTCACGGTCGATTACATCTCACTCTATTGCAGGCATAGACAATTGACGATATACTCGTTTGTTTCATTAATTCTCAGAAATGTAGTTACAGCTAAAAAGTATTGTGTTAATTGATTAATTGCTACTGTATGTATGTTTGTGTGTGTGTGTGAATAGATATGTTATATACGAAGTTTACTAACCGCTTACCCGCGGTTTTGCTTGTGTTCTAGTTAGAATTTATCACTCGGCTTTTTTTTAGGGTTCGTACACTAAACGTACAATAGGACCCTTTTATCGTGGTAAAATCTTCAAATTAGTCTTCCCACCCAGGGCAGCGCAGGAGGGACTGTCAGACTTGTACTGACTAAAATTCACGGTGTCCTTCAATATAGCCCTTACGTTCCGGGGTCTCGGTAATTCGTTAGCCCCGCGGCCATGGATAAATGGTATTCGAACTATTTAATGGTATTTTAAATGGGCAGTGTTTTGTCTGTGGTATCATAAATATTGATTTAGTAATGTTTTGAAACTCTCAAATGAGATCAAACTTAAACGGTTAGTTATTTAAAAAAAAAAACACATTTTATCGTAATTTACTAATACATATCATAAGTGAACGATGATCGTATAACAAACTTTAGCTTAAAACTTTCTAAAAACTTCCTAAATGAAAATGAATGAAAAAAAATGAAAACTGCACTTCATTAAAGATATTTTTTTCTTAGCCCTGTTGCCAATCATTTTCGTGATTTATTTAGTGAAACCTGTTTATTATACACCTACATAGTTAAATTCTGATAATTAATTGGCCTTTCGGAAAAAAAGGGTGCGCGAACTTCTTTTCAATTAAAGACCCAATAAAAAAACCACTTATAAAGTTCTTATCTCAACCAAAAAATATATTATTAAACGGCTTTAAAAGTTCAATGCATAATAAATAAATATTACTACACATTTCACACCTTAACCAAAAAAAAATACAATTTATCGAAGCTATATTTTATTTCAAAAATAATTATATCCCGCCACGGAATCTCACCTTAAATGCTACTGGGCGTTGCCAACATAACGCGACTGAAGCAAAATGGCGGACGTTCGAAAAAAGAATAATTGCACGATATAATTGAGCTAAATTGTTTCATTACTTCACCTGTTAATTCTACAAACATACTCATGCTGCTTACTCAAAAAAATCAATCGATTTACCGTCTTATTGCCACGGAAAAAAGACCTATTGCAAAAAAAAAACCTTTAGTTAACTGTAAAAGTTAAATTGTCTATGCTTATGGAAAAATAAAGGTAGTGTCAATGTGTTAAGGGTTTCCCGTTGGTATTGCGAAATTAAACTCTATATTTTGCTAAATAGAGTTGAATAATGGTTGAGAAACGTGTTTTTTAATAATTGGTGTGGTATAATTATGTTGTCAAGGCATTTTTTTAAATAATGAGGCTCTTTTAGCAGCGGTCGCGATGAAAGATCGAACCGGTTACTGCTTTACTTTGTAAGCTTAAAGCGAGTGATTATGAAATTCTACTAGATTTTTTCATATCCATTAAAATGTATTTTTTTTTTTCGAGAAATTGTATTCGAATAACAAAATGGCGACTAGTACAGGATAATGCGCGCATTTTACTAGGTTTATTTAATATTCGTTTCTGTTAGAATTTTTACTAAATGAGACTCAATCTTATTTCGAGAAAGATTCATTGTCAATTCCAATAAGTTATAATCTGATTAAAACCGCAACTAATTGCGAAAATTAATAAATTATCTATCAGAAATCTTATTAAATTGATTTACTGAGACATAAAATTTCGATAGAAAATCGTGCATTAGCAAATTGAAAGTGCTATTATTTGTGTTAGGTACATCATTTCAAAAACTTCACACATTTTTAAAACCGCTTTCGCAAGCAAAAATATGGAATCTCGTACTTTGAATTGATCCGGTATAGCTCCTTATATAATGTCGTAATTTGAATGAATTCGGTATCAATTTAAACCGAACAGTTAAACTTTAAAATGGTAACATTTTTCACAATGTATTGCTATGACCTGATGTTGGTATAATCAATATAATTCCAACTTCAGTCTTGCCAACATAATAAATGTGTAAGAACCATGGCTACCAACCCGCCGGGCGCATTCTGAGCTAATTTTAATTCCAACTGAACCCTTTTGTGGTGGTCACCTAACTGGCTAGTAGGATAAATTCCTTTAAGAGCATATTAATTTATGCTGTTATCCTGTTAGAAACTGTGTATTTTGATAAAAGTCCCTAAACCTTTAACATTAACGAATTGCTTGTAGTAATAATATGTTATTCTTTGTAATTTCAAAGATACTTCTAATAATAATCTATTCACTTCTATAATTTACAAACTAATTATGTCCTACAGAAGATTAAAACCCTTTTTCTACCCTTCGGCTTCCCTCTTTCCTTATTAGCGGCCCATATTTCCCCAGCCCTCCCCTCCTGATATCAGTAACAAAATAGTGGTAGCATTAATATAAAAAGTGTTAAAAATAGTATTTATAAACCAACCAACCTTAACCGACGTCAAAGGTTCATTTACGAGATCAATCCCGACATGATATTCCATTCACAAAAACAAACAGTTTTAAAACAATAACACTTTTAAATTACTTCCATTGTTTTCTAGAAAATTCACATTCGAATTGTTTCCGCCATTTTCTCGTGTCATGTCACTGTGACAGCTGTCAAGGCCGCCATCTTGTTGACATGGAATGTCAACGATTTATTGTGTTGCCTTTCAAGTTTGAATTAGTGATGTGTTTTTCTTTGAATTTGTGCAAATATCGTCACGGTTCGTTATTTTACGGGGTTTTAAAGTCATTTTTCATTTGGATTTTTTTTTATTTGACACAGTATTTTAAAATAATTATAGTACTATACATTTTATCAATAACCTATATTGTGGTCGGCTTCCAGTCGAACCAGATGCAGCTGGATATCAGTATTTTACATGGAGCGACTGACTATCTGACCTCCACAACCCAGTGTAGAGTATTGAAAGTAATACGATATCCCCAGATATGACATACTTTCGAGCTTGTCACTACCCACAACAACTGTCAGAGATCTAAAAATGACAGTCGCGCTAGTCGGGACCAACGGCTTAACACAGATATGCAAATAATTATGAGTCATTAGAACCTAATATTAAACAAGAATATCTTTAAAATAACTTAGTAAGTATTGCCTTAATTATATGACTAAAGCATTTGACCAATTATATATAATTCTAGAGTGAATCTAATAAGGATCGGTAATTTGATTTCTTATTGGTATTTGATAAAGTTTATGCAATTTACATCTAAATGCGAAATTACTTCTTTTCTGTTGAATTTCTTAAGGTGACACTAAAGGGATTATAAAATTAGGTGAATGGTAATTAAGTATAATTTCCAATAAGATATTTGCTTAGTGATTTCTTATAATTTAGAAGGCATTCAGTGAAACGAACAATGAAATTGTTTCTTCTAAACTATAGTTCAATTAATAGCCTTGATAATAAAATTGTGCTAAACAGTATGTTTAATTAAACCATCTTTTTTTAACTTTTTTAAAGGCGTGAAAAACTAACTTAATATTTTTACTGGATTACCTATGTCAAAATGCACAAGCCATATTTTTGTTAAAACTCTTTCAAACGCAGAAAAAAAAGAGTTGAATACGGCTTTTACTCTTCTACACCCGATATTTTAGTAACAGGCTCTTCATTTGAAAAAATGCTGTGAAATACTGTGACGGACACGAATTATCCTATTTTTTGGACGTATTACACCCTTAAATAATTTAAAATAGGTACCTAGTACCTAGCACAAACTATTATTATTCTTAAGCCCCCACTCTCCAGTCACCCGCAATTTTAATTCCGTCTCTCGCCTAATCGAAATTCACGAAATTAACATACAATGCAAAGAAAAAACAATCATGTGTTAAACATGATGACAGACATACATACAATCAGTGTTTGAATATATTATTAACGCTCAATATTAATAGGTTAAATAAATATTTATTTAATGCTCTTTGGAAGTACTACTGGGATTTTAAACAAAAATTTGTATGAAAAATAGTTGTATTTTTGTATAATTTACTTGCAAAACTTATTAAATAATTTTGCTAATTCCAAATCGTTCAAAATTTCACGTTTCAATGCCATCTAGGTACAATTAAAAAATATGATGTTTTCATAACTACGATATTGTAGACTGTGACTTGTAATTCCTTTTTATTTTAAAAATGTTTTTCTCTCTTGTCTTTTTTTTATTTCAGTAGTTACTACGTTTTTTTTTTTCAACTCATACAAGTACCGCGCCAAAATATTGTAGTCCCTATTCTTGTTTAACTATAGAATCACTAAATATTCCAGTAAACGCGACCCATACAACCGTAAGTCTACAAAAATAAATAATTCATATCCACACATTTTTCTGTCACTTCTTAAAAACATAACGTCTACACTTTGACCCTTAAACTCCTTGCTGATTTGTCAAAACACTTTCACTATGAGAAAGCTTTTTTTAAAAATGTGACATTTAGTCTTATGTCATTTTGACAGTGACAGGTCCAGGCTGTCAAAAAATTTTCGGTTTGTAAGGTTAAGCCGAGATTCAATATTTCCGTGCTACGTAAAATGGTGTTATCTATTTCGTTGATTAGGAATATCTAATTAGTGTCACAGTTAATTTCTACACATCAAATCAGAATCGTAAAAGACTAATTATAAAATTAATATTACTCAACCAGATTCTAATATCCGATAATAACTTATGAAACAGATATCCAAATAATTATAACAACATAAAATTAATGATAAATTGTAAAGTTATTCACACGACTCATTATATAAAACGGTGTAATCAATAAAATAATAACTAAATATAATATTCGCGATACCCGATTGGCCACTATTGTTTATATTTTAAATGTTATTGTTGTTCTTTTGTGTTTGTAAATTAAAGCATTTATAAAAAAAATGAATAATGGAAACAGTAAGAAACAAAAAAAATTTTTTTTTTTAAACCAATAAAATAAAATAAATGTGTTATAATTTTATCCGTAAGTATAAAATGCGATACACTCTTAATAAGTTACAAAAAAAACATCTATCAAAAAAAAATCTACGTGTTAACAGAAAAAAAAAAATACTCGAACAAAGTAGAGCATACTTCCCACCCGTAGAATCGTAAACCGACGGGGTATCAATAAGCCTATGGAACGCTGCCCTATTACTTGTTCTTTTTGTTATGTTGGCAAAAAGGCCGACGGCCCACCTAAGGGAGAGAGGACACCGACGCTATAGACCGTATTTTCACAATTTATTTAGCAATAATAATAAATTAACTGTATTTCCCGACAGCTATAACCTTGTGGTCTTCAAGTCAAGAGTGAACAGGTTACTTCTAGACAAGCATGCTTCAACGTCGACCACATCTTCGCTTACCATCAGGCTATCATCGTGTTATCTTTAACTCAATAAAAAAAAGCTTTTGCGATTAGCTTCAACTACGTGGTAGTCGAAATTTATCCCAAAAGAATAAAATACCGGGATAAATGGTAGCATTGGTTATTACAGAGTAAGTAAAATGCATCTTTGTGCCAGTTTTCATCCAAATACGTTCTGCCAGAACTGCGGTGATTGAGTAACAAACTGATAATTCACTCTTATACTTAACATTATAAATGTAATTTATTAATCAGTGCTAATAATTAAATCTCCGAGATCGCGGGAATACCTAAACAGTTAATCATGACATAACGTAAAGGGCTATTGAAGGATTACGACGGATTTTAGTCAGTACTAGTCTGATAGTGGAAGGGTCCACTCCATTCTTGGTAGGAGTTCGGTCGGGATTTGGTGACACAAAATTGTGCCACGGGGTTCTAGAGGTTAAGAGGATAAAAAAAAATATTCTGGTTGCTTATTCGCAAAGGTAGTTTAATATCGAAAAGAATGGGCAAGAAACTCCAAAGAGACGCACTGTTTTATAAACAGAAGCTCTATAGTAAATTAGTTATAAAGAGGACAACAATTAAATGAGAAAAAACAACTGATACTTGACTTCCGGGCTATAATGTTAAATCTAGCAATAATAGAAACTATAGCAACAAAGGCCATTTTAAATTCAATACCCGATAAACAAACAACTCCTATTTTAAATTTCAAATCCAATAAAGATGTCCTATCCATTAGAACTCCCGTAAAGGACACCGCATTCAACCCAAAAATTAATTCAGAAAGAAATAAAAAACAAAACAATGTTTTTGAATAAATAAATACGAAAGTCATTACATTTGTTGGATGTGTCAACGAACAAAATATACCAGCATATGTTACGGATCATTTCTTTTAATGTATTCTAATACATACGCTATACTTCGGAGTCTTGTTGTCAAAATATTTATGTATGTTTTTGTCCGAACGGAATATTTTATGCGTTAAGTTGTGTAATGTCGTTGAAGCACGAAGTTTCGTTTTTAAGTTCGATTATTTATAGAATAGGAAATTTAAAAAAGGGTTTGAAAAGCGAGATGGTTTGATAATGTCGTCAATGTAAACTATTAATGGGTTTGTCTAAAAAAATAACAATTGTTTGTTGTTTAAAAACCATTGAGGCAGAAAAAATACGGTGAAACTGCATTATTAAATAATAACACTTCAGTTTTTTCTTGTAGTAATTGACTTTGTAACAGCCTGATTAGATCTTAATCACCAATCCATAATTATCTGAAAATAGCTACTGTTCAATTCAACATTTTTAATCGATCAATTAAAAAAAATTACTGCAAAAATCGACGAAATGTCAAAAAAATAACTGGAGTAACCACGCAAGCTAACAATTTCTTACACAAAAAAGAAATGCGAAAACCCGCAATAATACCAACAGAAAAAAAACACCTGTCTGGCAAAATAAACAACAGTACCACAAAAAAAAAGATAAAAAAAAGTGTTGCCACTTACCGGAACTAGGCCTGTCACTGTATCTGGTGCAGTAAACCCACGCTGGCCATAAAGAAGCATTGCCCGACTGGCTATTAGTATCAGTACTTCCGCAAGTTGACACAGCCCCACTCGAAGTCGACGAAACCACAGAACTAGCAGAATCCGGCCTTTTCTGGTTCTCTATTACTTTCGGCATCTCCCTTTCTTTGGGCACCTGCTCCCCGATTTGCGAAACGGTCTGTCTTAACCCCCCAAGAGGTGGCAAAGACCCGAATTCTGATTCTTTAGATTTTAGGTAGTCGAAGCTGTATTTTTGGAAGTCATTCTGGGGTTTCGATAAATCGTAGGGCTTGTACAAAATGCTGTGGTTCGGACCAACTGGTTTCGGACCTTCGATCTTGTTTGTTTTCCTTAACGCGTTCAAGCCAAATTCGGGGTGTAAGATATTGTTAATTGAAAAGGCTATGGGAACCGACGGCTGCTGTCTTTGAGCTCGAAGTTTATCGGTATCGAATCTCTGGTTTTCTGTGTTTATTTGGGGCTTGACATCCGGCGTGTCTGGTCTGTAGTAATTCTGGAAGCCGTCCATTTCGTTTTGGTGTTCAGGGCTCGGTGGAGGAGAATTTGGCTGCACTTTGACTATCGTCATGTTTGGGGAAGTTCGCTCATATCTTGAGTCGATTGTGGTACAAGTATACTGACTTGGTGGGCTGTAGTTCATTGGGTTCTCAGCATGAGGAGCAGGAACTCTTCCAGTGACGGGTCCAGGACTATTGGCCTGGTTCGGACTGCAACGATCTTCGAAAGCCATCTTCACACAATTTTCGAAACTGATCCGCGACTACAAGTTTATTAAAGTCAGTACATTATACAGCACAGTCCACAATATAAAATAATGTCAGCTTAATTTGAATGAGACACAGTGTTCACATTAATATTTATCGGTATCGATTATCATGACTTCTTAATTCTACCGCACTAGTTTTTTTGATGCAAAGGGCGCGTGATGGACAGCCACGGCTGTCAGATTGAAATGTCAGTTGCGAGTGACGTGGGGACTTGTCCCGGCGGCGTCTGCCGTGTGACTGCGCCCCTCGTCTGCTCGGGGGGACACGCCCTCGGACAAACAAGCTTTTTACCCTTCCCCATTCGTTTTGTAGGCGTTAACCGTTCGCTTTTCATTGCTCGACAACATCTTTTGCGTCCTCCATCTTTGTCTAACTTGTGGCGGTTCACAGAGGTAGAGAGAGATGGATGTACGACAATTGATTTAACCTGAGTGTGTATTTAGTGGGCTCCGACCAGATTTGTAATTCAGTTGTAAATTGCTTCTATGGCTCTTTCGCGCACCCATAATGTATCAATAATACGCGGTGCGCTTTGTACAGAATTTCAATTAAACTTTGACAGAATTATTATATTGATAGACGTCGCCATGTTGAATTATTGAACGGATATCGGCGAAGTAGGATTTTTTGAAGAAATTATAACATAATATTGTGGTAATTAAGTTGTGTTATTTAATATTAAATTGTATGGACGCGATAAAAATCTACAATTGTTGGAGTTTTATTGCTGTATTTAATTACCATTTAGGGTTCTGTAAAAATGTTGCGGATTGTACTTTTGACCTACATTTTCATTTTTATGCGCGCATCATTTACCTTTTCTGGTGCCGCCTAAAAAGCTCCCTTGAGATTTGAGTTCGCTTTATTTTAAACTCAGACTTTGAAAATTTCCGTCGGTTGAAGTGTATAACGTTAAAACTATACTTACGCTTTACTGTACAGATACATTTTAAAAATAAGTCGGTATAGATTTGTCGGGATACAAAAAAAAATCCTCATATTATTTTTTCAGTAGCTTGAAAATTTATATAGTGGAGTTAAAAATTATATTGAGAAATAGGGTCTGTGGTTTATTCTTCTGCTGAATTCAAAAAATTAGAGCAAAATGAAAAAAAAAACTTTTTCTTTTTAATTAAATATTCTTGCGATTTTGAAAAGTTTCCAAATAGTTGAAAAATATGTATAAATAATATACCTACGGAACTCCTGTCAATTTAGTCAAACTCGACTAAAATGTTTTTGCAATTTTCCACACAATCTTTTCACAGTTTCAATTATTTTTTTAATGTGACTAGTTTCACGCTTCAAAATCATTGCTTTTCTGTAATAATCATTAATAATAACGTCGTTATAAATAATCTCAAAATGAGCGTGTCAATCAGATGTGATTATTAATTATTATTTCTTTAATTAATTTAGTAATTATCTTTCTTTCTTTACTGATCAATCAAGAAATATTTTTCTAATTATAATTTATGATATATCGGCTGATTGGTTTGGTTTTAAGTAGTACTTAAATGCGTTGAAATATTAATTGAATTTTGATAAATAGTAGCCTAATCAAGATAAGAATTTGCTATATTAGATTCTTTGATAGGATCTGTAATTGGACATTTGACTGGCCTGTTGGTCTAGTGGTTAGTGACCCTGACTGCTATGCCGGAGGTCGTGGGTTCGATTCCCACCCAGGACAAATGTTTGTGTGATGAGCACGATCATTTGTTCTGTGTCTGGGTGTAATTTATCTATAATACGTATGTATTTAGAAATATATAAGTATGTTTATCAGTTGTCTAGTACCCATAACACAAGCTCTGCTTAGCTTGGGACTAGATGGCGTTGTGTGATAGTTGTGGAATATATTATATTATATTATTATTATTGTAAAGAAGGCAGAGATTTGATATGATTATAAGTAGGTATTCTTAAGATTATTTTGTTATTTTTTTACTTTGTAGTTTGTTGATTATTATCTATTTTTTCCGAAACCATTTCAACTAGTATACCATATTAGTCACTTATTTCACATATTACGTTCTCGTTTAAATATTTATAAGATTATTTAAAAATAGGTTTCTTAACAAAAATCAATGAAATACCTACACAGAATTGTATATGGTTTAAAATAGTTTGCTAGAAATAAAATGTGAATGAATATGTTTTTAAGTAAGTATAGAAAATATCATTACATTTATGCCAAAACTACATAGCGATAAACTACAAAACGTCAAATCAACATCATCATCAGCCGGAAGATGTCCACTGCTGAACATAGGCCTCCCCCTTAGACCGCCACGCCGAACGACAATTCGCCACTTGCATCCATCGGCAAACGTTTAATTTTTAAAATAAATGAATCACCACAATTCACCAAAAGTAACTAAAGCCAATCCTATTAATTCTATATCTAATCTAATTACCATCACCACAAAATAACACTATGACATCACATTTCATTTGATTCAAAATAATTTAATTGGTATTGAATACACTGACCGTAACGTGAATACCAAAAGTTAACCGATTGTAACAAAGTGAGGTTGTGTAACAAAAAGTATTGAACCGGAAGATTGGAATAACAATTGTATGAGTATTTATTTCTGTGGATAATTGTTGCTGTAGGTGTATCTACTATTGTTGTACATAATGTATAAATGTTTGGGCCTTGATGTCGTTGCCCAGTTACTGAGTTGTGGAGGGCCGATAAGCAGTAATAATTTTGGCGATTGAAAAAGAGTGTCCATACTGTCCATGGAGTTTCTTGCTCATTCTTCTCCATAGAGATCTACGCTTTGGAATGAGCACTAGTATAACGGTACTTTCACAGTTTTTATGTCTTGTGACTGGGACTGAAGTACTGTACTTGCTTGTTTTTATTTTATATCTTTTGACAATTCTTAAGTGCCTGTTGAAATAAACGATTTGATTGGATTTGAGTCGCTCCATTTAAAATACTGATATTCAGCTGCATCTGGTTCGACTGGAAGCCGACCATAATATAATTGAACTTGAGAGTCTATGTTGAAACCAAGGTTTATTTAGTTTTTGTAACACAAATGATTCTGAATGAAACTCCACATGTTTTCAACGTTTGCTGTCTTCTTCATAATATTGGCGGTGATATGTATCACTAGTCTTCCTGGGGTTCGGAACGTAAAAGGCTATTTATTGAAGGACACCGTGGATTTTAGTCAGTACAAGTCTGACAGTCCCTCCCGTCCTGCCCTGGTGGAAGGACTCATTTAATGACTTTTACCACGAAAAAAAAGAAATGGCCTTACTACCAAAATACTGTCGGTACCCGACGCCAAACAGTGGGGTGGGTATTTACTGTGCTCACAACTGCCATCCTGTCGGTGTCCGACGCTAAACAGTGGGTTTTTACTGTGCTCCTTCGATGGCAGGAGTCTCAGCTCCTTCTGAGAGAGCTCGCTCCTTCTTAGGTCAACAACCTCTGAGCTAGATTGCGGTTAAGAAGAAACCGGTTTTTAATAAAAAAAGAAGACACATACACAAATGTTGACATAACTTTGCTTCAAGTCAAGTTGGGGTAAATTTTTACTTACCTATAAGTTTAAAACAATGTAACTTGCCGACAAGGTTAATAGTTCATCTTTTGACAAGCCGACTACAGACTATCACCATAAAGTATCATTAAACACTCATTCATAATATGTGGTTATTTGTGAATGAATATTTAACAAAAAATACAATTTGAATAAATAAATAGTAAGTGTCCCCGTGCAGGGCTTACATGGAGACTGAGGAAACCGTCGCGCATGTGCTCTTCGAGTGCACAGGTGTCACCCAGATCAGCCCCCCTAGACAAGTCGCAAACGATAATCGTTAACGCTCGGTTCTCCCCAATAGATTTTCAACCTTATTCCTTCGAGTCTTTAGTTGAAAATCTATTGAAGATTTCATGGCGTTGTCGTTCGTTCCAGTCGCTAACGCTTAGAAATCCTAAATAGATTTTCAACTAAAGACTCGAAGGAATAAGGTTGAAAATCTATTGGGGAGAACCGAGCGTTAACGATTATCGTTTGCGACTTGTCTAGGGGGGCTGGACAGAGATCATCGGGACACCCAGGACTTACACAGATGTTCTCCACAGACCAAAGAACCTGACCAACTTCTGGAGGGAGGTGGGCTGGTTGGAATAAGCCACCAAAGGCCAACGCACAATGGTTCACATGAAGGACTAAGTGCGGAAACCAAAACCCCTAAAATAGAACATAGTAGGTAAGTGTCACGTGGTGTCACTTGCAGTGGTAGCCGAGTGGTATCGGCCCCGACTTACGAGTTGTAGGTCATGGGTTCGAACCCCGCCAGGCTAAATACTTTGTGTAATCTATTTCATCACCACTGCTCTCAAAACGGTGAAGGAAAACATCGTGAGGAAACTGGCATGTACTAGAACCAAAAATTCGAAGACATGTGACATCCACCAATCTGCACTGGGCCCGCGTGGTGGATGGCCCACTTACTCTCATAGAGAGGAGGCCTGTGTCCCAGCAGTGGAAACATTTATAGGCTGATGATGATGAAGTGTCACTTTGAGTTTAGGGTACGCATTACCTGTAATGATTACGGGTCTGTCTCATGAGGTAACCGTAAGCCTGGAACGTAAAGGGCTAGTGAAAGACACCGTGGATATTATTCAGTAGAAGTTTGACCGACAATCCCACCCTGCTTTGGGTGGGAGGACTAGGTTTTTTTTTAGCGTGGTAAAATCATCAAATGAGTCCTCCCACCCAGGGCAGGGCGGGAGGGACTGTCAGACTTGTACTCACTAAAATCCACGGTGTCCTTCAATAGCCCTTTATGTTCAAGGGTCACGGTAATGAGATAAGTCCCGCGACCCCGGCAGGCTTTGACCCCCGTTATCATGCTGACGCTCTTTGAGGCGCGCGTGGGACACAACGCGCCGTCGACCCGGGCATGGTCCATGGTCGAACAGCCAATCGCTCTTTATTCGCCGCCCGCATGCCCGCGCCTACGGTGGCCGGAGATCGTCTACCAACAGGGCAGGGCTACTGGGATAACATAGTGAATGAAAATATGAATGAAGCAAGCTCTCAATGGCGCCAAGTAAACACAGAACCTCCTCCAAAGCCACAGTCGGCTAATTAGCATAAGTGTAAGTGTCAAACCAAACTCTTGTGAAGTCTCCGACCCTTGTTGTTAGCCGACAATGAAATGTCAAAGGTCTAACTATTGAATTATTGAAGAGTTTAAAATATGTATTATGTTAATGTTGGTACACCTACCTACTTATTTATCTAGTTTATGAGATGGGTGTGAAGTGTGATACACACCTTGGTTTTAGCACGACCGCTTTTTTTAATCGTGGTAAAATGCGTCCTCCTACCCAGGGCGGGGCGGGAGGGACTGTCAGACTTCATCATCATCAGCCTATAATGTTCCCACTGCTGGGACACAGGCCTCCTCTCTATGAGAGGGAGTGGGCCATAATCCACCACGCGGGCCCAATGCGGATTGGTGGATGTCACATGTCCTAGATTTTTCGGTTCTAGGACATGCCGTTGCGTTGGTCCCGGCTGTCATTTGTAGATCTTTGACAGTCGTTACTGTAAGTCAGAAGCTCTAAAATCTGAGAACCAGTTTTACCAAGCGGTATCAATTACCCAATTATTGTGTTGTGGAGGTCAAAGAGAGTGATGGGTATGAATGTTGATGGATGGAGAGGAAGAGGAAGGCCAAAGAAAAGATGGATGGATTGTATAAGGAATGATATGAAAGAAAAAGTAGTAAATGATAATGTGACGTCTGAGGTCTTATCATGACTTTTCAGTTAATCTGAGGTAAAGTAAACTGGAACTTTGACATTTTCAAATTTACAAATTTCAAAGAAAAAATTAGTTCCTTCTTCGCACACCAGAGGCGCCGTTCCATTTTTCCATACAAGAAACGCTGTAAATACTGTAAAGACACTGTAAAGTAAAATAGTGAAAACTCGTGATAAGAGTACTGATTGGGGCAAAAAACAAACATCGCACCTCCGCTCAAATAACGTCACAACTCCAAAAACCAGTTTTTTCAGGAGACACGTTTAAAGTTTACCTTGTTTAATTTTTTCACTTTTTGGATCATAATTAGTGTCCGACCGAAACTGATTTTTCAGCCGAAACCGATACCGAAACCGAACCTTCGGCCTTGCTCTCAGTTTCGGCCGAAACCGAAACCGAAACTTTTTAAAACTTTTAACATTTCGATTTTTTTCTGTTTTTTTTTTGTTTTTTTTTTTACATTTATTGGCTCAAGAAAAACTGTCAAATACAAAAAGCGAATTTTTGAACTGGGCGTGGTCGGCTATATTTTTAACTATGAGGAATATCGAAAAACGTTGAATAGAGTCTCGAGACCGATTTTGCCGAAAACTAAAACTGTATCAATGGATTTTAGAAAAATCAATAATCGTGGCCAAAAATCGAATCCACTAATTTTGAAAAACAAATCACAACCTGTATTAATACACCATTTGATAGTGTTAATAGTAAGGATCAAATTCTGGGTAATAATGAAAAAAGGCAAACTTATGGATAGATAGATAGACGACTCTAAGAATTGCTATTTTTCTATGTTATTTAACTTCTACTGAGTCAATAATCTATCATTGTTTCCAATGTTTCACTGGATTTGAAATCTCAACAATCGCACTATATTAATTTAGCAATACGAAATAACTGAGACATTAGACAAAAAAAAAATGCATTGTTTAAAAAAAGAAACCGTTAACTTAATTATGTTTCGAATAACGCCTAATCCTAATTATAATCGCCTTGACGATTGATAAGTTTTTAATCATTGACGTACGTAACAAATATTTTTTTATTATGACATGAACATACAAGACTTAGGTACTCTTGGCAGTAAACTCAAAAACATAACCTCGTCTCACGAATAAACGGACGGTGGCAAACTGAGCCGGGGCCCCGCCGCCGGCGAGCAAGTACGTGTTAGCTACGAATTTTACCGAACGACACACGAAAATGCAGGAACACTTGAGTTTCGGCGGGGCCGAAAGTTTAGTAATATAATAGTAATAGTATAATAGTAACCGAAACTAAGGCCGAAACTAGATATTTTGGCCGAAACCGGCCGAAACCGAAATTTCGGTCGGTCACTAATCATAATTTAAAAAGTAACCATTTTAGAAGAAAACGTTCTTCAGCGACTTAGATTGATTTTTAAAGCTCTATAAATTCATATATTAACTAACCTGAAAATCCTGAAAATAATGTGAAAAAATTCCAGGTTGTGACACTATATGTCCAAAAAAAACAAAGTTTTACTGTAATTTGTTTATTATAATGACACAACTATATTTTACTTCATAAGGAATGCAATAAATTCTTAAATGTACTACACGTATTGCACTTAGAAATGTCTTATTTAAATTGACAATAAAATTTACAAACGTATAACTGACAAATAGACAAATTTCTATCAAAATTTAATCATCCAGCTCGATGATCTTCTCATCCAGGACCGAGGCTCACTTCTGGGCTATGTATACAAGCTGTTTTCATCATTACGAACCGTCTCGAACGCTTTGTATAGAAACGCCGCCATGCTATTTCTCCGAAACTGTTCACGAACGCGTTGGAGGATGTATTCAAGCTCTTGGAATGGAACGGACTCGGCATCAACATCAATGGCGAATACATCACTCACCTTCGTTTTGCCGATGATATAGTCATCATGGCAGAATCGTTAGAGCACCTCAATGCTATGCTCAGCGACCTCTGTATCGTTTCCCAACGGGATGGCCTTAAAATGAACATGGAGAAGACGAAAGTCATGTCGAATGTCCATGTGGCACCCGTACCGGTTGTTGTTGGGAGCGATACTCTCGAAGTTGTAGACCATTATACTTACCCTGGACAGATTGTTCAGTTAGGTGGGTCCAACTTCGAGAAAGAGGTCGCCCGAAAAATCCAACTCGGATGGGCAGCGTTTGGGAAGCTACGTGATATCTTCTCATCGAGAATCCCACAGTGTTTCAAGACAAGGGTGTTTAACCGGTGTGTGTTGCCAGTGATGATATATGGCTCCGAAACGTGGTCCTTGACTGCTGGCCTTTTAGAGAGACTAAGAGTCACTCAACGAGCAATGGAAAGAGCTATGCTCGGAGTTTCTTTGCGGGATAAAATCCGGAACATGGATATTCGGCGAAGAACCAGAATCACCGACATAGCTCATAAAATTTGCAAGTTGAAGTGGTAATGGGCAGGCTCATCGCTCGTAGAAGTGACAACCGATGGGGAAGAAAAGTTCTCGAGTGGTGACCACGGACCGGAAAACGCAGCACGCAATAGGTGGACCAACAACATTGTGAGGGTCGCGGGCAGCCGATGGACGCAAGTGGCGAATTGTCGTTCGGCGTGGCGGTCTAAGGGGGAGGCCTATGTTCAGCAGTAGACGTCTTCCGGCTGATGATGATTATGACTGTTTTAATCACGTTTAATGTCATACCAAGCTCTGCATAGCTCAGTATTAGGGCGCAACTAATATGTTTATTGTATAACTTCAATTATACATACTGTTGTATTTTGTATAGGGCAATATTAGTGATCAATAAATTATGTTAATTTCATAATTTCAATCACATATACTGTCATAACTCTGTATAGGCCAGTATATGGGCGCAACAAATAATTTATTGCGTTGTTTCAATCATATATGCTGGCATTACTCGACAAGCATCAGTTTAGTTGCAGAAAAAGAAAATAAAGTTTATTTACCTAGATATCAAAAACTGCCTTAAGTCGACACAGTTCAGTTTTACCGAATAACGTACCTATGACCACCTCGCGCATGTCGAAATATGACACTTTATAAGTTTGCCGCGTCACAACTTTCGGTAAACAATATAACGTCACTAGTGTCATCTAGGGACAAATAATAGAACTACGTCTATGACGTTTTGTGAGCATAAAGTATGAGATATTCTGGTACGAATGGTTCAATAAAAGTCATTTGTAATTTTATCGAGTTATGACGTTATTTGAGCGGATGTGCGACATATTATAAATTAGGAAAATGCTAATGAAATAATAAATAACCAAGCATTAGTAAAAGGCACCAAAATAACACCAAATTAGCATGTATTAAATTAAAATTAACACTAGAGTGTAAGCGCCGCCGGCTAGACAATGTGTAAACAGAAATAAAAGAAAAATAAACAAAAATGGCGTCGAGAGCGGGCGCGCTGTCACTTCCCGCCTAAATAGCTGTCAAATGTCAAGTGAGGCTGTGGTCATAAAGGCAGAGGTTATGGAAGTTACAAAATTTCGTAGACACGAACTAACATAAAATACATAAATAATAATTAAACCGTAGAAATATAAAATACTGAATTAAAAACCCAAGGTAAGAACATTACAATCCTAATTAAGTGTACCCAGAATTGGGCCAAGAATTTAGCGCCCTCAGAAACGTCATTATTTACTTTCAACTTCTATAAGAAAATAAATATGCCTACTAGTGATAATCATGTTCGAACACGGTTTATTTTGGGTACCTAACGGTAAAGGATACTATTATATTATTATCCACAATTTAAAGTATTTATTAAGTACTCTGTGTTCCAAGGGCATGTTGAAAAATTAATACGTACTTTAATTTTTTTTTATTTAATGCATATTTACAAAGAAATAACGCATCAAAATTCGAGAGTGGGGGCTCGTGACGTCAGAAACAAGTGAAAAGCGCATTTGCGACGGATAAGCAATTTTAAAAGTCGTATCTTCATCAATTTTGGTTTACGGAATAAAAGAAAAAATACCTAAGTGTCAAATATTTTTTGAATCTAACTGTTGGACTTAGATTTTTCAGTTTAATACCTTTAAGTTGAGAACTAGAGAAGATTAATTAAACAGGACAGAAGATTCACCCTTTCATAGAGATGTTTGCAAGCGTAGAGGAACACTGACTGCCAAAGCTACAGATACAAACATTGTTGTTCACCAAAAACATTAAATAATTCGTGCAATAGTCAAATATCGGAACATTACCTTACCTAATCTATTTACCTAAATTCTCCCACCTTTACATCTACAAGACCAAAACAAAACATAATTTCCGAAGCAACAAATAACTCCCCGCTAACATTACGACCGTGTCCTTATGCCTGTCAAAATGTCGACCATAGACATTGTAGACGTATCTCATTGTTTATATCAACGATTATCGATTCGTCTGGTCGCTTGTACGCAAATAATTGAACAGCGATTAATATATTATCGATTAAATAATGTAAATGAATAATAATAATTTAGTTTGGTAGTGTGGGATGTAGTTGTACATATTTGAAAACAATGGTTATGTTAAAATATGAGTACTTAGTTGTCATCGTAATAATCGATCAGATTTATGGAACAAGTCCCAAGGTATTTGACTGCCTTTTAGAGAGACTAAGAGTCACTCAACGAGCAATGGAAAGAGCTATGCTCGGAGTTTCTTTGCGGGATAAAATCCGGAACATGGATATTCGACGAAGAACCAGAGTCACCGACATAGCACATAGCAAGTTGAAGTGGCGATGGGCAGGCCACATCGCTTGTAGAACTGACAACTGATGGGGAAGAAAAGTTCTCGAGTGGCGACCACGGACCGGAAGACGCAGCGTAGACAGGCCTCCCACTAGGTGGACCGACGACATCGTGAGGGTCGCGGGCAGCCGATGGATGCATGTGGTTGAGGGGTCTCTTCATTATGCTGACACTCTTTGAGGCGCGCGTTTAACACAACGCGCCGTCGACCCTTGCATAGTCCATGATCGAACAGCGAGTCGCCCATTCGCCCGTCGTTAACAGACTTAAAAAGTAGATATCCTATTTTTTCAGTTACCCAATAATAATATTCCACAACTATCACACAACGCCATTTAGTCCCAAGCTAAGCAGAGCTTGTGTTATGGGTACTAGACAACTGATAAACATACTTATATATTTTCAAATACATACATCACACAAACATTTGTCCTGGGGGGGAATCGAACCCACGATCTCCGGCATAGCAGTCAGGGTCACTAACCACTAGACCAACAGGCCAGCCAATGCGTTCCAGGATCACGTATCCCGCGACCCCGGTAGGACTCATAGTCCCTTTTTTACCAAATATCACTGATTTTCATATCACTAAAACTTCCACATATCAATAAAAGCCCGCGGTTTCGCTCCCATTCGAATGTGATCGGTTCTATTTCGGAGCGTCGTGTGTGGTCCGGCGCGGCGGGCGCGGGCGGCGTGTAAATGTGCGCCGGCGCCGGTAAGGGGAAGACTGATACTTAGGTGGAGGAAGTGGGAAGGAAGGAGGTTTGTTTCTATTTAGAATTGAGAAAGAAGACTTCTAGAACAATGTAGAAATGAAGAGTTGTTTATTAATGAACGGTTTTTTTTAGGTTGTATAATCATCAAATGAGTCCTCCCGCCCCAGCCAGGGCGGGAGGGACTGTCAGACTCTTACTGGCTAAAGTACACCCGTGATCCTTCCTATGCCCTTTACGTTCCGGGGCCACGGTATTGAGGTGACGGAGGAGACGCGCCACCGATCCGGGCTTGGTCCTTGGTTGGACGGCGAGCTACCCATCACTCACCGTCCGTCCGCAAGCCCGCTCCGCCGCTGTGCCCTCTGCTAATCAGAGGGACACGCGTTGGAGCGTCCTCACGACAGGCTATTGGCATACGGGCAAAGCGACCCCTTAGGCACACAGTACCTAAAGGGCCATTTAGACGGGGAGAGTTTCACGACTCGAACATACGATAATCGAAGGAATATAAAATATTGTCTTCGTCTAAACATCGCCCGTTGACTTGGGCGATAATCGCCTCGAATAGGAAGATTTCTCGTAAGGGAAAGTGTCCGTCTAAACAGAACGTCAACGCAATAATCGCATTTCGAGTTTTTATGACAGTTGCTAACATGAGTGACATAACAAAACAAAACGGTTCAAACTGATTTGTACGATACTCGTATGAACGAGAAAAAAAGTCATACGAGATCGTGTTTAGACAAGTCGAGTTTCTCGTATGCGAGAATCTTCTTACAATAATATCGCCGTGTAAACAAACATAGACATTATCGCCTACGATAATGTCATATGCGAATCTCGTATGATATAATCGTAGACGAGATTTTAGTTCTTGCCTGTGTGTAAACATCTTGATACGATTATGTTATGGCGATTATTGCTTGCGATAATTGCTTAGACATTCTCGAACGGAAACGTTCGAGAAACTCTCCCCGTCTAAATGGCGCTTAAGGAAGAGTTTTTGCCCGCATCCCAGAGTGCACCGGCCCGAAAAACTGGTCTTCCCCCTGGACGTATCCGAGAGGGAACTCCAGTACACGGGCGCACGTGGAGGTTTCCTGTCATAGCTCACCTGCCTGACTCGGTTGAAAGACAAAAAGT